>JASAUF010000662.1:8793750-10115000 GCA_030180095.1 Magnolia changhungtana
GAGAGAGAGAGAGAGAGAGGGTGTGTCCCGTCTTAGGTTATGTTGTCCATTTGGGCCCACATAAAAAGGGTATTGTTTGGTGCAATTGGGGAAAGGGAGAATATCACCAAAGACTGGATTTTGCCAAAGGGCTTGAGACTTTTTCTTTGGTTGGATGGCACACCCACTAAAAGTCCCCACTAAAAATCTGCCCTTCCAAACACATGATAAGTCATTGTAGTGACTGAATGTGATGTCACTTCAGATTCCTTACACATGTCTTACTTGATATACGATCTCCACCCCAGGATATGGACAGCACAAGTGTGCCCCACGGCTCAGGATCCATACCTTTGGTTTAATTTGTTAGGTCCCCCGGGGATGCTTTACGCCTTAGAGATATTTTTATATACGACGTACAATCCTAGCCTTACAATTTTTTGGCCTCTCGGCCTTCAAATAGGGTACACGACGATGCCTGTCCAACCCAGAAAGGCCTACCATTGGGTGGCTAGAATATTCGAGGCAATGAGTTCTTGGCACTCCTTCCACGGGGGTTCACATCAGAACCTCTGACGCAGGGGAGGACGTGAGGTCGAGCACCGTCTTCCTCAAGAGGATAACTATTCCGAATCCACGGAACTTCTCTGGACTCCTCACAGAGACTTTCTCGAATCCATGAGAAAAGAGAGCAGAAAATAGAAATAAATTCTAATAAATCCGAAATAGATTAATAAATGCATAAAAACGAGTTCACAACCCTTTAAATAAGGGTACTAAGCAATGGGAAAGAAATCATAATCAAACTACAACTAAAACTCCTAGAATTCGCGACTTACTATTTATAGACGGTCGTGATGTCTACTAGTGCGCAAAGTTTTCGGCCAAAAATAGTAAGTGTCCTATTTGGCTTCACCAAACCGTTCCCCTAATTATTCTAAGCTCTTTTCACGTTAGGCGCAACTCCTAAAGCCCGACGGATGAAGAGTTATAGTCTAACTAAAACTTACTATTTATAGTAAAAACGAAATTGAAACAAGGAAACGACCGTCGAATCAGGGGTTTCTCGCAATTCCGAGCGTCACAACCCGGCATAGCAGGGTTGGTTGGCTAAAGTAGCTCGTTCTACCCCAAAATCATATATTTTACGTCAGCTAACTCATCCCGGATTGTGAGATACGCCTGATTGAAGGTCTGATGGTCTAGATCACTTATGTCGCTGACCAAGCCTTTTCTGATCCATCTTTGCCATGTAATTGTCCACGACCCGCTCTACATCAACCTCTCGCCAACATCCATCTACTGGGCCCAACCTTGGATGGTTCATGTCATAAGCTAGCACACATGAAACCTTGGATGGACATGATGAGGTCGAGCACCATCTTCCCCAGGGATAACTACTCAAGTCTACGGAGTTTCTTTGGATTCTCGAAGAAATTCCTCAGATCACAACTATATTTTAATAAAAATTGAAAATAGCTTGATGGATAATAAAAACGAGTTTACAATAGTGATATCAATTTGGGAAGAAGTTTCATAATCAAACTCCAACTCAAACTCTCTAAAATCGTGACTTACTATAAATAGTGTAAACTTACTATTTATATTTATAGATGGTCATGATTTCTACTAGACTTCATGGTTTTCGGCTAAAAATAGTAAGTGTCCAATTTGGCCTAATCATGTTATTCCCCTAATTTTTAAAAAACCCTTTTCATATTGGGCATGACTCTTAAAATTCAATTGATCAAAAGTTATGATTAAACTGTAACTGAATGTAAATAGTAAAAATGGAAATAAAATGGATTTTCGACTGTTGATTTGATAGAATCTCGCAAATTCAACATGGAAACCCAGTGTTGGTTGGCTAAAGTAGCTTCTCCTGTCCCAAAATCATATTAGGTACATCAAATAACTCATTTCAATTTGCAAGATATGCCTGTTTTAAGGTTCTGGATCACTTCCACCTCAGATCGAACCTTCTCTGGTTCATCTTGGCCATGAAATTATCTTGTACCCACTCTACATCAACACATCAGGTGAAATTGGACTTTTGCTCAACTAATGTGAACTGTCGGGTGCTTTATTTTTAACCATCCACCATTTACTTGAAAAGCGATTAGCATGTCTAATATCCCATTGGATAAACGGCTCAAATCATAGAAGTGGGCCACTTAGCTAGGGCAGGTCTTGTTGAGCCATCAAACCAGGCCTCATGCTAAAATGATCCTATCTTTCCATGAACTAATTATCTCTGGCATCAAACAGCATATCCATCCGTTAACATCGTAGACCACAGACTACGCGTCACACATGTATGAGATCCAGGCCATTCATCTGATCCGCCCACTGCCAGCATATCAGATCCCAAAGAAACTCACTGGTCGGAGGATCCTAACCTCCTCATGCGCTTGTGGTCACATGTAAATGAGATCGCGACCATTCGTCAGATGATGATGATGGCCATTTTATTTTTTTAACTTCGATGGGATCAGATATCTAAATGTCAGTTGCATCATTGGACGCACCGTGCGTCTTTTCCTGGCAGCCTTGCCAAAGCTACGCTTGTCCTAGCCAGTATTTCTCATCTTCCTGCCCTCTCACAATCATCCATCTGACACGTGCTACAGTCCAAGCCACGACATTCCACGTGAAGAAGAGGTCAATGCCAAAGACAGGCAGAAAGTACGTGTTTGGGTTGCACGAGATGGCCCACGACAGCAACTCTTGATACCATGAATCTCATCCCTTCCCTCCCACCTAGAAAATAAAAATAAAAATCTGACGCGTACTGAGATTCAGTGCAGCGCAGGCATCTCCCACCGTCCGATAGTGTTGGCCTGGAATCTCAATACGCATTTCAAAAAGAGGACTAATCACCTACAGGCAATGTACAACACATTAACGGTACAGCACCATCTTATCTGCTAACATGTAACTTGTGTTGGACATCAGTGCCATGAAAACTGTAGGCCCAAACATGAAGATCAACTGGCACAAGAATCAGGCCAATCCGCTCATCAAATAGGCTCCACCATTTCAATGGACAACCCAGTAGTCTCATTCAACATAGGTGTGGCCCACCTAATAAACAGATCATCTTGATTTTCGAGAAAGGTGATCTCCATGGTGGGTACTGTTTTTTTTCATGGTAAGGATTTCCTACACAAGCGACATGTTGGCTTTGAATATGTCTCTGAAGATTGGCAGTTCTAGGTGTCCTTGTTTTCCTTCAGCTATCTTTAAATGGTGGAAGAAGATGCGTGTGGGCACCATGCGCACTGAAGTCTGTGGCAGACATGCAGGAGTCTCATTCGACAACTGATCAAAATCAGGGATGGTGATGAGAAGGGCTCCACATCCCACCAACATCCAACTTTGATAAGACACTTACATATTCAACCTTCTTACTGCAATTTAAACGATTTCCGGCCAAAAGAAATCAACTCCTCCCACATTCAATTATTATACCATCCCACTCGAATAGCTTTTGGCCAATTTTACCCCCTGCAATTAGTTTCCATGTAAATATCTTCTTGAAAATTCAAAGAACAGTGGGAAAACATTTTAATTGAAGTTATGGCATTTTGGAAACTGAAAAATGTAATTATTATCTAGCGTATAAAAAACTTATGAACGGCTTAACTTTTACTCGCAAAACGTAAAGACAATTTACCCTCTCATTTAGTTTCAGTAGTTAGAACTGCAGGACATAGATGGGGTTTTCACCAAAACAAAGGGCATTTTTATAATTTCACAACTCCTCTCTGGCTTTCTAAAAGCGCACCGATTCTCTCCCCCATCTCGCTTCTTTCCTCTCCATGTGTGTATCACACATGTGCCATACCCATACTAGTGGCATTAAAAAAGAAAAGAAATTACAAGAAGCATAAGTGGTGTAAATAAGGGGTTAAGCCTATCAAAAATTCATGTATTTACAGTCAGTTTGCCTCATTTAATCTGTGCATTTCACATGAAGCAAAATAATTACCTTTGCCCTCTGGCCTCATAACTCTGATTCTACCATAAGATTTATATGAATTACATTTTACAAGCCGCATTCAAACCATAAATAGGTATCTCAAATCTTCAACCGTCAGCCGTGTCGCAAAGTTCCCTGTTTGGTCCTCTCCAAATGCGGATGAAACCATTTTCCTCTTCTCTTCCTGAAGAGTCCAAACAGACAAGATCTTAAATATCAGTAAATAACCCCGAACGGAAGCTCATCAGTGCACGAATGTAACAGAAATACGAATATCTCATTCAAGAACACCAAAATGAATGGATTACTGAAATCATATGAAAATATATTTCAGCATATTTGAAATAACACCCAGATAATGTAAGTCCCAATGGGTGCGCATCTGACAAACAAAACCGTGACACTCTCATTCACTGAGGGCTAAAGCAAATGATGGCTGTCCTGGGCGAATGCCTTCATGCACACCCCAGTAGCGCTTTCTTTTTCATAGATACACGAACCTTACTAAAAACACACGCGTGCGCACACACACACACACACACACTCACAGAGAGGGAGGGAGGGAGGGAGGGAGAGTACTTCAAAGACGTAAATGGGCTGGCTGGGCTGTTGGGCTCGTGGGCCAGGTCATCACAGGCTAGTTTCATTTTAAGGCCTTTGGCACAGGGCTGATATTGGCCTAGATTGAAAGGCCAAGCTTGGATCCAAGCCCTATAATAACAACCATACCCCAGGCTTGGGCCTAACTTTCAGGCCTGCAAGCCGGTTCCAGGCTTAAAATTCAGGTCCAAAGAGTAAATATGCTGGTTTTGGGCTAACAAGAACCAGCCTGTTAGCAGATCCGCTCCCATAAGAAAGGTTCACAGCTCCACTCCCATAAGAAAAACTTTTCATACCCTCAGTTGGCAAGGGTATGAAGAGACAGCTTTAGGAAGTAAGAAAGAACTCTAAATGCACTAGAAACAAATTAGAGAGCTTTGCAATTGTGGTCATGACAGAAAGAGTAGGAGAATAAGGGCCCCACGAAGTGCCACAGGCCCACAACCCAAGCCAGGAAGTAACATGAACTACACGTTAGGGGCAGGTAAACAAGCATGAAATAACACAAATGATAGACCATACTTTCCAAAAATGCAAACTGTACTGCAAGAATATGCATATTTCACACATTGGCAAGGCATTGGGCCCTGAGTATTCTGACAATCTATGCGTCTAAAAAAGTTCAATGCCATTAATTCTTCTTTAGTAAACATAAAAGTTTTCAAAAGCAAGTTCCTCACACGTCCACAAAATTTCAAACATCTGGGATCTACAATTCTATATACTTGAATCAACTTCTATAAATTGTTATCAAGGGTAGCACTGGGCCGGTATGCCTAATGGGTACCTGAGCCCAGCCCATCACAGGCTGGGTATAAGTGTAGCTAAATGAGTGTGGGTCTGGGTCTGGGTATTAATTTGCGCCCGACTAATAATTAGGATGTACGCCAGGATGCACACACACGAAACCGGCCCAAATCCAATCAGACTATATATTATGTATTCATATACAAGCCCAATATTATATTTGGCCACTTCTAAGTAATCTATAATCAGTAACTATAATTAGTAATAATGATTAACACTTTAATTCACAAAACTATGAAAAAGGAGGCAGGTTCCTTTACAACTTTGTAGGATAAGCTTATTTCTACAAAAC
Source organism: Magnolia changhungtana (assembly GCA_030180095.1). NCBI lineage: Eukaryota > Viridiplantae > Streptophyta > Magnoliopsida > Magnoliales > Magnoliaceae > Magnolia > Magnolia changhungtana. The sequence continues at coordinate 8,799,411 of JASAUF010000662.1, forward strand.
TTGGTGTGGGGCACACTTGGAGTGTTTAGTATCATCCACTCTATCAACTTGTGTGTGCAGTCATCTAACATGTCCAACAAGGTCATTTCATCATGAAAGTGGGATGCCCAATCTGGAACATGTTCTTAGTTTTTTTTTATTTTTTAGATACTCAATTTTATTAGAGGCCAATAGGCCAAAAAGAGAAACAAAGCAGAAAAAAGCAAAGCAAAGAACAGAAAAATAGAATACAACAGCCTTAAGGCCCCTGGAACCCAAAAAACCGTCAAGGTAGCCAATCTCTCAAAAAGCTATTCACCCTGCTAGAAACCCCCGATGCCGAACTACTTAGATTTCTAAAGCATCAATCATTTCTTTCCGCCCAGATACCCCAAAGGACAGCCATCAGAGATAAGCCCCATTTAAATTTCTTGTTTCTCTTCCATCCATCTGCGAACCAGGAGCGAAACAGATCTTCAATCAGAGCCAGCATTAGCCAATGGACTTCTACTGTAGCACGCTGTTCCAAATTTCCCTGGTGAAGCAGTGAATGAAGATATGATCCAATGATTCAGCATCCTCGTGGCATAGCAAGCTGACGTTGGTGAGGAACATGGATCTTTTGCAAAGGTTGTCCACAGAATGCGGTTTCTACCAGCTAACCAAGTAAATGCAGCCACTTTCAGAGGAGCTCCAACTGACCAAACTAGCAAGGTGTGACAATCACGAGGCTGGTTAAAGGAGCAGGAAATTCTGGAATACAGAGATTTCACCCAAAAATTCCGGGAGGTGATGTTTCGAAATCACAGAGTCAGCCTCACCCGAGATGATCTCTGATCCCCCGCAAGTTAGAGAGGAGGGAAATCAATTGTTCAACCTCATCATCCAGAAGATTCAGCTGACAAGGGGGAAGCCACACTCCCCTTTCCTCTGAACTAGAAAAACAGTTAGCAACAGAGATCTCCAGAACCGAACAAATAAAGAAGGCCTCACAAAGAGGAGACACCCCACCAAGTATCCTCCCAGAATCTGATACGAGAACCATCCACGAGAAAACACCATTCCTTGATGAACATAAGGGGCCACCTTAGCAATAGATTTCCAGATATGGAAAGCACAGTACAGGGAGGATTCCTTAACCCACCATCCCATATGAGTTGGAACATACTTAACAGCAATAGTAGATTTCCAAAGACTTCACTCTTCTTTCCCAAACCTCCAAATCCATTTCCAGCAGGGCCGAATTGACCTCATCCTGCCTCTTGATCACTGCCCTTCTAGCAGAAAAGGGCGAGCAGACCTCCTTCCAATTCAACAAATGGAATTGACTAGAAGTTGCAGCACTACGCCACATAAAATCCCTTCCGAGTATATCAATTCTATCAATGACAAACTTTAGACAACCAAAAAGAGAGAAAATAAAGGGGAAGGTTGGAAAGGGAAGCTTTGATGAGAATAACTATACCCTCCAATGAGAGAAGCTTACTCTTCCAGGGAGAGAACTTTCTCTCCATCCTCTCCTAGACTTTTATCTCATAAGTGTTTTGCAGGCATATTGATGTGGAGAGGAAGGCCAAGTAGGAGGATGGGAAGGAGCCCACATGACAACCAAACAGCGAGGCAAATCTTCCCGTCTCAGAGGGGGATAAATTGACACACATTAACTCAGATTTAACTAGATTAACCTTTAAGCCCAAAGACCATCTCAAACAGCCAGACAGTCTTCCTAAGGTTATCAACCATGGACGCGACAACTTCGCAAAATATCAGAGTATTCATCAGCAAATTGCAAATGAGTGATTTATACAGGAAATTGGGAACAAGGGAACCTTGAAACAAGTCTACATATTGACCCTCAATCAGAAGACGACTCAAAGCTTCAGAGATAATGTGAAAGAGGAAAGAAAAGAGGGGATCCCCTTGCCAAGTTCCCTAAGAGGCTTTAAAAAAGCCAAAATGGGAGCCACTGATCAAAATAAAAAATTTGGCCAACGAACACAAGTCACCATCCAACATCTCCATTTAGAAACAAGACCCATACGAACCATCATATAATCTAGAAAGCCCCAATTGACATGGTCGTACGCCTTCTCGAGATCTAACTTGCACAGGATTCCCTGCCTAACAGCCCGATAGTAGGAATCCACACAATCATGAGGGAGAAGAACGCTGTCGAGGATCTGGCGCTCTGATATGAAAGCACTTTGAAATGGAGAGATAACTTTGCCAAGCACAGCTCTGAGAATAGAGTCAAGCTCTCCTCTCTGCCCAAATACCTCTTTATGCTCTCTTTCAAACTTCACCTTGAACAATTTTAGCTTTTGGCACAGCCTAAAACCTGAGCGACCTACAACATCGAAAGAGGACCAACAAGTGGAAACCAAATCATGGAAGCCTTCCCCTTCAAGCCAAGCTAACTCGAAGAGGAAGGGCTTAGGGCCCCAATTGATTTTGTCAGATTCAAGAAGGATAGGGTAGTGAATTGAAACGAGTTTTGGAAGGCTAGACGGACGTGCCAAAGGAAAATAACCCACCCAGTCTAGAGACAATAAATTTGTCGATTCTGGACATAGGTAGGTTAACCTAACCATTCGACTGAGTAAATTCCATGCCACCGAGGGGAAAATCCACTAGGCCATGCTCAAGGACCCAATTTGAGAAGGCCTGAATGCTACTCATGACATGACCTCCCTTATATCTTTCGTGATCAAATCTAATGACATTGAAATCACCCCCAATACACTAAGAAAGATTCCATCTGGAACCCATGGCTGATAACTCATCCCAAAAGGCAGGACAAAGGGTCGGGCGATTCAGGCCATAAACTCCAAAGAACACCCACCTAAACCTAGACATAACTTGTTGAAACACCAACAAAGCTGAGAAGAGACCCAGCCCGAAGTCCTCTTTGATTCTAACCTTAGGATCCCACATAATTAAAATACCTTCCAAGGATCCGGTAGCATCTAACACCACCCATTCTACCCCTTTTTTACCCTAGACAGACTCAACCAACTTAGAATCCATGTTCTAGATTTTAATTTCTTAGAGGACAATTGAGGCATGCTTTTGAACGCTTACAAACATCTTTAACCACAGAGCATTTATAGGGACACCCTAACCCATTGACATTCCAGCTAAGGATCTTCATTAAGCACTACTCCAATCTCCAATCCCTCTCCCTTTCCTCATGTTTCTGGGTAAAACCACAAGCATGCCCTAGTGGACCACCCCTAGATTCGCCAACTCCCTGTTATCATTAATTAGCCCCAGAGATCTCCTAGGACTCAAGGGAGATGCAAAGCGTTGGCTTTCCCTTTCACCAGCTGAAGCAGGACGAAGCAGTCTTCATTGTGATCACCAAAAACCACAACCAAGAGACGTCGTAATTTACAAATGGCATCACAAATCCACCTCTTTCTTCTATTAGTAGAAAATAGGAGGCCAGTTCTCCTTGAGACAGAGATTGCTAGGACCGATGGCCGTTTGAAGAGGAGGAATAACTAGGGCCTCATCAAGGAGTTCATCATTAACCATCACGAGATTTTTAAAAAAAAATGTCATCCCCTCCAGAAGCAACAGAGGGAGAAAGGCCATGATTGTTAGGGGACAATCATCAAAATGATGGGGATATAGTGTGGAACTGAAGCTGGAGAAGGTGGGGATTGTAAAACACACACACAGAGAGAACGTAACTCGCATATGTCCTCCTAAAGGGGGATGAGAGACAATTGTCGATGTTAGAGTCATCACCATAAGGGGTCAACCGCTTAGATATACCTGAAGACCAAGCCTTGACCATACGTGCATCATAACCATTCGAACGAGTCAGGCAAGGACCATGTGGCGGGAGGTTGTCAAGTCGGATTGAGGTGCACGGACAAATGTTGAGGCTAGAATTTGAAATCTTACAGTCAGATGAAGTAGGCCTCGAGGCGAAGTGTCCAAATAGGGACTACAAGTGTGGTGGAAGCAGGATGGGTGGAGAAACGAGAATCGACGCCGCAGGCACGTCTCTCCCATCATCTAAGGGGAGAGGCACGTGTCGCATCAGTTGTGTCCTCATTAATGCAAGGTAGCCCGACAGAATTCTCCTAAGGGAACATGGCTGAGGCGTCGCCCACCTCCTAACAACGCCAAAGAGAGCAATGCAAGTCCATCATCATCGCCCAATCTTCATCCAATAGATGGGTGGACGCTAGTTATCCCTCCCTCCTTGATGGAAGATCACGCATCCACGTGTTACTTCGATCACTGAAGGATGGATGATCTTAGTTGCACGATCCATCACCTTGAAAGTTGGTGGATCGCGGGATAATAAAGGAGATGCTCTCACCGGGTTTCGAGAAACACTACCATGGATTCCAGCAACTCTCTCAAAGTAGTCAAAACAAGGAAAACCACCTTCCACTGAACAATCGGAGGTAGAACCAAGCCAGAATCAACATCTTTCACCTGAACTATTTTAACCTTGACTATGTTGTCTCTGATAACAACAGTGATGAATTCCATAACCCTAGCCAGTTTTCCATCTAACACAAATCTTTGCAGCCCTAAAGTTCCCCCATGCAGTGTTTATCGTATCGGTATCGCATTACGTATCGCACCCTTGGATACAGATATGTATCGGTTATTGAACTGGAAATATTGTTTGAATCGGGTAATGTATTGCAATTTTTGGAAAACATGGGGATATTGGTTGAATTTTTCAATGATACTTTAGGGATTGTTAAAAAGAACCTTAAAACACACTTTTAAATCATAACATCACATAAAAAATGCACAAAATAGGTTTCCTTTGTATAGCATCGTAAGCTATGTGTTGTCTTATTAAACTAATACAAATAACTTTTGAGCGAATTCATAATAGTTATAAATGTAAGAAGACACGAATCAGTAGATCAAGCATCATACAAGTTTGATTTCGTGTTTGGAGTGTAAGATTGCATCCAAATTGGGAGAAATTTCCCACAAATCAGACCACCTAATGTCAAACTTTGAAATTAAAGTGTATGTGATGATTATTTCATCAAAAAACTCCTAAATACTATGAAATTAGACTCAATTGACCATAGCTAGAAGTAAACTTACAGAAAACAAAATTCTATTTTAATTATTTTTTATCATCTTTTAATTTAAAAATATTTTTTTCTGAAAAATCACAAAAACTTCATGAATCAGTAAATCGAGCCTCATACATGTTTGATTTCGTGTTTGGAGTGTAAGATTGCAATCAATTTAGGAGAAATTTGGAATTTTTTGAATTTTCCCCAATACCCCCAAATCAGACCACCTACCCTCAAATCTCAAAATCAAAGGTTCACATCTTTGATTTTTCATGCAAAACATGAAGAATCAAGAATTTCTAACATTTGACACTGATTTTGCATGATTTATACAAAAAAAAAGGATCGAAATGCGAAAACATTCACCAAATGAGAACGAACCCAAAATCCTAAAAAATCTTGACTCGTCTTTGAAATCTTGGTTTTTCTCCCAAAAGATTGCAAAGGATGGACTGAAATCCACCTACAATCTGTTGAGAAGAGAGAAGATTGAACGAAAAAGTGGGGGGAAAAAAGAGTTATAAAGGATTTTTGGAGGAAGTCCCTGTGGTTCCTATTTGGTGTTGATGGTATCTGTTGATATCGACAGATAGCATTGAAATGAAGGATTTTTTCAAAGGAAAGATCACCGATAATATCAGGCAATATTATCGATGTTGTAATCATCGCTCGCATGACAACGTTGCCTTGTCGATGTTGACATCCCTTTCAAAGCAAGAGCCAATCGTCACCATCGCGCGAGAGATTCATAGGGAAGAACCCATTCATCAATTCAACCGATAATGAACTAGTCCAATGTTTACCGTATCAGTATCACATTATGTATCTCACCCTTGGGATACGTATCCGTATCGGCTATCGCATTGGATATATCGATTGTATCGCAGAATTTATCGCATTTTAAAGAAACATGGGAAAACATTGGAAAATTGATTGAATTTTTCAATGAAACTTTAGGGATTGCTAAAAAAGGACATTAATGCATACTTTTTAAATCATAACATCACAAAAAAAGTGCATGTAATAGGTTTCCTTTGTATAGAGTCTCGAAGGAAAAATATATATATATATATATATATATATATATTTTTAAAACATTTTTTAAAATTATATTATTAATTATATTTTAAAAAATCATCAAACATCCTTAAATGCTATAAAAATGTAGTCAATTGACCACTAATAGAAAATAAATTTCAAAAAAATAGTTTTTTTTATATTTTTAATTAAGAAATTGTTTTTTTTCCAAAACATCAACAATCAGTAGATTACGTGTGATACATGTTTTATTTCATATTAAGAGACTAAGATAACAACCAATTTAGGAGAAATTTGGAAATTTTCGATTCTTCCCCAATTTCTTCCAAATCGGGCCACCTACCCCCAAATCCCAAAATTAGAGTGTAGGTGATGATAATTTCAGCAAGCACACCTACATATTCTGAAATTGGGTCCAACTGACATCTTGAAGTGAAAATTCTAAGAAAAAAAATAATTTTTTAACAAATTTTTAATTAAAAAATATTTTTTCCCGAAAATTTTCCAAAACTAAAGTATCAATAGATTAGGCCTCATACATGTTTGATTTCATATTTAGACAGTAAGATTGCAACCAATTTAGAAGAAATTGCAGAATTTTCTATTTTTCCCAAATCAAACCGCCTAGCCTCAAATCTCGAAATCAAAAGTTGAAATCTTTGATTTTCCATGTTAAACATAAAGAATCATGCATTTCTAACAATTTGGCACTGATTTGATATGATTTAAACAAAAAAAAAAGGATCATAATGTGAAAATAGTCACTAAATCGAAACCGGCCTCAAATCGTTTGATCTTGAGTCCAGCTTGAAAACGTCATTTTTCTTCGAAATGATTCAAGAGGATGGACAGAAATCCACCATAGATTTGTTTAGAAGAGGAAAGAAAGGAGGAAAAAAACGACATGATATTTGTCAATATCAACGATATTTGTCGATACTTAAGAAAAAACAATAGGAGCCTATAGCGATATTTTGTAATATATCATGATAATTACAATATCGCGTGATACATTGCAATACATATACCAATACGGGGGATTTTGGATACTCTAATACCGTTTCGTATTGTTGGACTGCGATACTGATAATATCAGCCAATATTATTGATATCGCAAACAATGGATTAGTCATCCCATTTCATGAGAGAGGAGATGGGATCACCGAGATAGAGTTAACCAGTGAAAAAGGTATAGCCACGTTAATAGAGAATATAGGCCTCCTTATCTAGATTACAGTTCAGTTGAAGCCATCTGACCAGCTCTCGCTCTCCGGCAATGGCGTCGGGCATAAGGGACGCTACCAAGTTGCTCTGCAGAACCTTCAAAGCATTATCCACCACAACAGGGTGAATCCAGACTTTTAGGCCTAGGGAGAACCCGGATAAGATAGCTCCCCCCCGTCCCCCACGCCATAGTGCCCTGCTGCAGTCCCATGGATGCTCAGAGTAAAAATTAATCAGATGATGGAGGTATTTCATCCCTGCTTCTAGCTAATTGTCGCCTTGAATATCAACTCCGGACCCCCAGAGTAACCCCTATAAGCAGTGTCACAATATTGACCCTTATGACTCGGAGGCCTCGATTGGCTGCGAGAGTCATCGAGTCTATCTTTCAATCTCTTGCGAGAGTCATCTCTTTCCCCTTGAGATTTGTCTCTTTTCTCTTAAGAGTCCTCTCTTTCCTTGAGAATTATTGCGAAGACCTCCTCTTCGCAAGGTTCGTGCAAGAGTCCTCTCTTTCCTTGAGACCTCCTCAAGGAAAGAGTCCTCTCTTTCCTTGAGACCTCCTCTTCCTCGAGAAGCGTATATCTTTTATCATTCCTAGATACAAGGTTCGTGCAACTGTCTTTCTTAGGTTTCCTTTCTAAAAATATATAAAATGGCAGGTTTGCATGTTGCTTATATTTTTTCTAATCTCTACAATAAAATTTGATTTGTCGAGTTAATGGTTAGATTTATTTTTTTCGTATCATCAATGCGTACCCGATGCCCTAATTGGGTGCCGAACACAATGATCAGTACGGGTATGGGTGCCAATTTTTGGCCTGACGTGGGTATGGGTATGGGTATGGATGTAATACCAAGTGGTGGGTATGGATATGGCTACCCCTATAACTGACCTGAAACCAGCCCATTGCCACCTCATATTGTTATGCCTTTTCTCACTTTTCTTTCCTATACATTGGTTCTCAGAGCTGTTAGCATGCAGGTCATCAATGGCCATCAGATTCCAGAATCCACACTAGTACCTCATCTTTGTAATGATTTACAGATACTGACCAACTCTAAGGTTACCAGAGGTTAATCAACCCAAGTATCAGATATTTAGACTTCAACATTCAGAATCCAATGAAATGTTCCCATATATTACCTGAATTTATCTTAATAATCTCGCCGCATCCTGAGAGAGTTACAGATCCATACAGTTTCTGCTCCGGGTATGACAAGATAAAACAGAAGATACAACAGCCAACATAATGACCAAGGAAAGAGGTATTATTACCTGGAGAGCTAATATTCGATCTTCCACTGTATCTTTAATGGTTAACCGTGAAACAGTCACCGGACGAGTCTGCCCAATTCGATGAGCCCTGTCAACTGCTTGATCTTCGGTAGTCGGATTCCACCAAAGATCCAGAAGAATAACATGACAAGCGGAAACCATGTTTAGACCAAGATTTCCAGCTTTCAGTGACATGATCATAACAGTCACCTGAAATAGATTTTATCAAGTTTAATGTCAACGGAGAGTGGACTTCCGGAAGGCGACAGACAAGAGATTAACTACAAGGGGAGTACATATAAGAAGATCTCAAAGCTTGGCAGTTTTAGAAGATAATAGAAGGAAACTAACTAGGAAAGGAGTGTAGAAGAAAATCTAAAGTTCCATAAGAAAGAAACAGTTCACATTTTTAGAAGGTAGAATTTATCAAACCTCTGGATCGGAGGAGAAATCTTTCAGAGCCCTGTCCCTTGCAACCAGGGACATTGTTCCATCAAGTCTTCTATATTGTATGCACGAGTTGTTCAACGAAATCTCAAGTAAGTCCAACATGCCAGTCCACTGGGAGAAAACAATAGCTTTGTCTGGCAGTTCAGACTGCAATCTAGAATCCATACTTCCATCTGTTTTTGAATGCAAATCAGAGTAACAACCCTCCAAGAAACCGTAGCCAGTGCTTTCTGGAGAAAAACCAATTTCATTGTGTCCCTTGGAACTAACTGCAGAACTTGGAAACTTTGATTTACCAAGCGAAAGCAGAATCTCCAGAGTGGCTCTAATTTTAGAGGAAGTAGAAATATTGTGCCCAACTGCAAAGTCCTCGGCGATTCCAGAAGAACTTGTAGCATTACCATTAAGCTCATCAGAAATACAGCTCCTGAGAGTAGCTCCAGAGAAAACTACATCGGTACCAAGCTGCTCTTTGCAGCCCGCTGCGGGGCATAAATTGTCATCGCCTGTTAAATACAAGGATACGCATTGATAGCAGAAGACATGACCGCACATTGTAACAACAGCATCCTCAGGTGGGTCCTACAAAAGCATAAACATAATACAGATTGAGCAGGTGTATTAAAAGCTGCCTTTCTTATGATGTTATTCTTTCCTAAAGAACCATTCAGCTACAGGAGTATAAATTGCCTATGAATTTATCAAATCATCATCATCTAAGACTTAACCCAATTAATTGGTGTATGCTACATGAATCCTGTTGCACCATTCCACTCTATCAAGGGCCAGGCCTTCAGTTAGATGAAATTATCAAAAACAAAAAACCCAATTTTTTTTTTTAAAAAAAAAAAAAAAAAGAACAACAAACAAAAAACAAAAAAAAAAAAAAAGCTTAAACATAACAGAATGTGCTTCAGATCTGCAAAATTGAATTAGAAAGATGGGTAATAAAAAAAAATTAAAAATTGTCAAACCCAAATGTAAAATACTTCGAACAATGAAAAGGATTGTAACTTGGAACTTTTTCACTCTGTTAAGGCCAGTATCACAACAAACCTTCTACAGAGTGACAGTGGCGAAGATGTGGGACTTCATGAAGAAGATATACAATCAATACAATCACACTCATTTATACCCGCTTGAACAGAACTCATGTCTATTCAAGCTGATAATATCCAGAAATCCCAAATGTTCCAAGTACATATGTGTTTAACCAAATGTTTTTTTTTTTTTTTTTTGAAAGATGAAAGATGATTGCATTAAACAAAAGAAAACTGGAACACAGAAAAACAAAAGAAACCAGAAAAACAGAAAGAACAGAGAGAAGAAAAACAGAAAAAGAAAAAAAAAAAAAGACTGAAAACAGAAAAGACAAAAAAGCAGAAAAACTGAGAATGAACTATCCGCTGAGAAAGCAGATCAGAACAGCACCAGCTCACGCCCCTAAAAACAGCAAATCCGAGTTCTTCAGTGCGTCAACCTGCGTGGCCCACTCTATCAGGGCCTTCTTCACCTTCGAGGACACATACTGAGCAGAATGGGCCTCATCCCTGAAGCATCGGTTGTTGCGTTCTTCCCAAACAAACCACCAGATGGCAAGCATCGCCATCCTCCAGATCTTAGTTCTCTCTTTGCCCATACGAACACCATGCCACGATTGAAGGAAAGAATCTACCCCCTCAGGAAAACAGTAGCTGATATTGAAACAGCGCAGGAAATCGGCCCAAATGTGGGAGATAAAAGAACACTGCACCAGTAAGTGATCCACTGATTCCTCCAGACGCATGCAGCACAAGCAAATGTTCGGAAGAATCATCCCTTTTTTCTGCAAATTGTCAATGGTCAGGATCTTCCTTTTCCCCGCCAGCCAACCAAAAGCCACGATTCTGGGGGGGGGCGGCATACTTCCATAAAGAAGCCTCTCCTTTGGGCTGATTTTGATATCTGATAGAAGAGATGAATCTGTAGAAAGAGGATACTGAAAAACAGCCTGATGCAGGACAATTAACCACTTGCTCTAAAAGCTCGAACTGTTAGAGTATGGCGAATTAATTCTTTTATCTCATAGCCCAAGCCCCACATTTCATGAGTTTTAAGACCCCGGCCGAACCCCCTTCGTGGGCCCCAAATCACATGAGCTGCCCACCCCGAGTATGTCCCCGCATCCTACGGGCTACACCACTCGAGCCCGGTGTGAAATGCACATTAATCACCCCTGGTGAGGAGTCTCGAACACGAGACCTCCTCCGTGGGCCGCACCCACCCCGAGTGTGCCCCTGCATCCCACGAGCGACCCCACTCGAGCCCAGTGTGAAAATGCCCCTGCATTAATCACCCTCGGTGAGGAGTCTCGAACCTGAGACCTCCTGCTCTGATACCAATTTGATGCAAGACAATTAACCACTTGCTCTAAAAGCTCAAACTGTTAGAGTATGGCGAATTAATCATTTTATCTCATAGCCCAGGCCCCACATCTCATGGGTTTTAAGACCCCGGCTGAACCCCCTTCGTGGGCCCCAAATCACATAAGCCGCCCACCCTGAGTGTGTCCCCGCATCCCATGGGCTACCCTACTCGAGCTCGGTGTGAAATGCGCATTAATCACCCCTGGTGAGGAGTCTCAAACACGAGACCTCCTCCGTGGGTTGCACCCGCCCCGAGTGTGCCCCTGCATCCCACAAGCGACCCCACTCAAGCCCAGTGTGAAAATGCCCCTGCATTACAGCCCGTCTTACAATACTTCCAAACCAGTCTATCGAGGGTCGATTTGGAAGGAAAGAAAACGGAAATGCACTCCAGTAACTAGGCGAATTCCGACACTTCCCAATCTTGCAAATTACGCCTGCAAATGATTTTCCACACAATGTTACTGCCACCTATCTCATAACAGTCCGCCACAGAAACTAATTTGGCTGGAGCGAGAGCGAAAATCTGTCTTTAAGAGGGTTGTCCCCCACCCAATTATCTTCCCAAAACCGAATGTTCGCCCCGTCACCAAGCTCGAAACTGATACCGCTAAGCACCTCCCTTTTTTATTTTAGAATATCCTTCCAAATAACAGACACCCTATAATTGGAGGACTCTTTAGTCCACCAGCCCCCGTTTACTTTCCCGTATTTATGCTTGATAACATCGTTCCAGAAACTGCCCAGTCTCCAGATCCGCAAGCAAAGCTTGATTCATGGTCTTGAGATCCCTTAATCCAGCCCCTCCATCTGCCTTGTACCTACGCAAATCCTTCCATTTCATCAGATGAAATTTTCTCCTAATGTCATTACCGTGTCAGAGAAAGTCGCGCCTAAACTTTTCGAGCGACGGCAAAACTATACTGGGACATTTGAGAAGCGACATAAAATAAATAGGGAGGTTGGAGAGGGAAGCTTTAATTAGAGTAATCCAACCGCCTAGAGATAAGTATCGACTCTTCCACCTCGCAAAACCTGGAGGTTACTTTCTCCCACATTCTTTTGGGCAGCCTGCCAATACAAAGGGGGAGCCGGATGAAAGAACAGGGAAACGAAGCTGTGGCACACCCAAAAATGCCTGCCAGAGCCGCTAACTCAACACTGTACATATTAATGCCATACATGTTGGATTTAGCTAGATTGACTTTTAGCCCCGAAACTGCCTCGAAGCAGCGGATAGGGGTGCGTAGATTTTCAACCTTATCGACCTCGACTTCCGAAAAAAGCAGGGAATCATCTGCATATTGGATTATCGAAATCAGGTTCCTCGGCCCTTTAATGTTAATCCCTCTTAAGACTCCTTCCAACTAACCCTTGTAGAGCATTCTAGAAAGAGGTTCCATGACAATTAGGAACAAGAAAGGGGAGAGGGGATCTCCTTGCCTACGACCCCTCGAGCTTTGAAAAAAGCCTTTAGGAGAGCCATTCAAGAGAACGGAGAAAGAGGCTGATCCAATGCACTCCTTAATCCAAAGTCGCCACTTTGACCCAAACCCCATCTGCTTCATAAGATAGAGCAAAAAATCCCAATCCATGTAATCGTACGCCTTTTCAATGTCAAGCTTACAGATCACGGATTTCTTCCCAGAAGATGAGGCTGAATCCAAACATTCGTTTGCAATGAGGGTTGCGTCCACTTTCTGTTTGCCGGCGATGAAAGCGCACTGATTACCAGAAATGATCCTCCCCATCACTCGACTCAATCAGGATGCAAGAACTTTTGCTAGGATTTTATAGGGGCTACCCAACAAACTGATCGGCCTGAACTCCTTCAAGGAAGCAGCTCCCGGAACTTTTGGAATGAGAGCAATAAACAACGCACCAAAGCTCTTAGATATCCTGCCGTTACCATGAAACACAGACAGAAAATTGAACACATCATCTTGGACCACCTCCCAGAATTGTTGAAAGAAAAGGATAGAGAAATCATATGGCCCTGGGGCCTTTTCCCCAGCCATACTGTCGAGGGCCTGCTTAACTTTTATAGAGAAAGGGGCTTCAAGCATATCTGCCTCAGCTTTCCATAGGCCTTCGAAATGCAGATCGTCCAGGCGCGGCCTATGCCAATTTTCGGCAGCAAAAAGACTGGAGAAATAACTAACAGAAGCATCGGCGATCTTGTCTCTATCATCTAGTTGAACCCCGTTCACCATAAAGGAGCTGATTTTGTTGATGGACGCATGCATGCTAGCCATACTATGGAAAAATCTAGTATTACGATCACCTTCTTTCAGCCAACTCACTCGAGCTTTTTGCTTCCAGGAGGTCTCTTTTTCCAGCGCTCTGTTCGCCAACTCCTGAATTAGCTGAATTCAACGAACCTTGATGTCGGAATCCATCGGGACCTCTTCAGCTTGAATATCGATCTGATGCAGTTTCCATCTCCCTGTCTTGATATACCCTTTTACGCCAAATCTTCAAGTCTTCCTTCAAACGTTTCAATTTGGATCGCAACTTGAAATCAACGTGGCTATCAACTGCATACTCAACCCACCAGTCCGCAACCATCTGTTTAAAACCTTTGATCTTCAGCCACGAAGCATCAAATCAGAAAGGCTTGGGACCGCAGTTCTGCTCCTCCACATCCAGCAAAATCGGGTGGTGATCCAACGTAACCAGAGAGAGAGCAAATTGGAAGAGGAGGGGAAAATCTCGAGCCAGGACGGAGAGATTAGGAATCTGTCGAGTCTGGATAAAGTAGGAATGGCACGCCCATTGGACCACATGAATTTGGAGCCTATTAGAGGGAGATCCACCAGCTCATGCTCATCAATCCACCAGGAGAGAGACACCATAGCAGGAGTAATCGAATTCCCATGAGACTTCTCATCTATGAATCTTGTAATATTAAAGTCTCCCATAATGCAACAGGGACCGTCGAAAAAGTTGATGGAAGGCGAGAGTTCTTCCAAAAATTAAAGCCTATTCGCATCTTGGTTGGGACCATACACCGAGCAGAATAAGCATGTGAGACTCGACGAGATATGTTGCAGCTTGGCCAACACTGAAAACGAACTTGTCCAGCTGGCTTGGACTCTCCAGAGAGACGATCGAAACGCGAGGATGATACCACCCGAATTACCCATAGCATCTAACGTAGCCCACTTAGCATCCCTGGCCTTCCAGAGAGTGCCCATCATTTTGGAATCGCAACCACTGGTCTTAGTTTCTTGAAAGCAAACGATATCAGGACAATACCTATCACAGGAATCTTTGATCAAACTCCGTTTCTATTTGGACCCAACTCCTCTAACGTTCCGTGAAATTAACTTCATTGGGCAAACTCACTTCCCCGAACTTGCTGATCCTTTGAACTGGCCGAGATGTCAGCAGCATCGCCTAATCCGTCAGCTAGCCGCCACAATTCCCTGGTGCTAAGTGATCTGGCTCGTCGATTTCTGCCTCTAGGTGATTTTGAAACTGAAAGGGGCCTGCCACGAGACTCCACACACTGAAATAGGGCTAAAAAATCTTCGGGGCTATCCCCAAATGAGAGCCCTAAGGATTTGCCCACGTGACCCACCGTGTCTCTGATCCATTTCTTCTTATGAATGGTGTTTAACAGGGTGGCTCTCTCCGGGTCGTCAGCGATCTGCTGCAAGGAATCTTCCTCATGATTTTGGGGTCCGGCTGTTCGTATCCGGAGAGGTTCCGCTTCTATCACTTCGTACTCCGGTGGACCATGGAACAGAGTCAGAAGGCATTGTTCCGACCAATCACCTAAAGAAGGACGAGGGGAAGAGGGCACATCAGATAGAGAGGAAGGATTGTCCGACTGATAGGAGCCTTGATCAAAATCGACGCTGTGAGGGGATTCCAACAGGGGACGAGTAACTTTCGGTCCCGATAGAAGATCCTCCACGGTCCCAGCCCAGGATGCCAGCATCCTAACATGTTGCAGACAGCCTGGCGAAAAAGGTTGTCGGAGCATGCCTGTGGAAGATGAAGGAAAATGAGAGGGGGCAAACTCGTCAGAGAACTTAGGAACAAACCTGCCATCCGTAGAAGGGAAGGGCTCCAGCGGCAAAGGGATATTGCTAGAGTCTAGACCCGATAGGGCCCGAGCCCCGAACTCCTGACTTGCCCCAGCAGTCTGACATGATAAGTGGACCCAGGATCCGGGCCCAATTAAATCGGGAGGAGCCGAATCGGGTCTGGAGACCGGGGGCTACATATCTTAGGGGCCACGTAATCCAGCCTCAGAGCGATCGCTGGGATTAGCTGGTTGAGAGAGGCCACATGGCATCATCCTGGCCGAATAAATGTCTCGAGAAGCCCCTACCCGATCGGACACTCGATGGAGGACCGAAACTGTGCCACGCGTCTGGTCCGAAGGAATACAGCAGGCCGGATAATAAATGTTGTCAGTCCGCTCACTTGCCTCTCTGACGGAAGCCGCCTCCTGCCAGCCACGTGTAGGCAAGCAAGGAGAAGGATTAACACGTGCCACACATGTCACAAATGCCATAGTAACACACGTCTGCCTTGTGGGGAGAGAGTCAGACTGACTGACGCTGGGAGGCGCTCGATGAGCACGTGCCAATCTCTCCTCAATATGGACGCCACGCTTCTCGCCACACCCGAGCGAAGCGGGAAACCGATGCGATTTCACCACGTGTCGGGCTCTGGAGCTACACGATCGGCGAACAGGACTTGTGAGAAGAAAAAAGATTCGGTAGTCCTCTGATGGACTAGAGCCAAGCACCGTCTTCCTCAGCAGCAGCTTCGGCCGAAGTGAAAGGAGGCAACTGCTCCTTGGCACGCCAAAAATCCCCCCATCTAGGCAATGGGGAATTCCTCTCTTCCTTATACAATGGTAGAGCGATCTGACAACCATTTACTGAGACCATAAGGTGCTGCGGAAGAAGGTCACCCTTTTTCCTGCGAATGAGCATCCTAGACACTCCCATCTCCTCCCCTAGCTTACTCTTGCTGTCCAGCTCCACCAAAACACCTAAGAGCTTAGCGACCTCAATGAAAAACATGTCGACCCAGAGTTCCAAGGGTATATCCCAAATGAGGAACCAGGCTTCCTCCCACCCGAAAATCGAATATCCGTCCCAGTTCTACACGTTGACAATCGGGCCCTCGCCATGAATCGCCCCTGCCATTATCAGTATGTCTGGACTCAGCCTCAGACACAGTTTTACCCATAGATCGTTGTAACCGATTAGCTTGATCGAATATTGCGCCGGACGAATTCGACAAACACTGTTGATACAAAGTCAAACCTGAGGGATCGAGGTCCCCTCCCTAGTGTGAAGCACCACCGAATCCCGAAGCCATTCCTTTGAAGCTCAAGCCGCTCCTGGGGAATACACATGGAGAAAGGTTGAGGCCTGTCTTCCTGGACCAGTTGTTTGCTCCCGCCTTCTTCTCTAACCTTGCCCTTCAGAACTTGTTGACTAGGGGTCTTCTTCGATGAAACTTCGGAATCGAGAAGAATGTCCCTGTAAGAACATCCTTCTGGTAATATGGGTATGATCCTAGCATCGGCCGATTGCGAAGATTTGAGTGACAGTGGATGAACAGTCCGATTCTTCGGCCCGGGTCCGAATCTCACACGTTGGACGAGTAGAGGCACCCTGCTGAAACGCTCCCCATAAAGCATTAGAACGGCTCTAGAGAGCTCTTCTTCATAGCTCATCCGAATGAGAGAAAAACCCCTATATTGCCCTAAGTTAGCATCCCTTGGCATGATAACCTCCATCACCGCTCCCACGCAACCAAAGACTCTGGAGATGTTGATGGGCAACCAACCGAGAGGATACCCTTTTACATACAGAGTTGGGAAAAGCAAATTTCTTCTCTCTAGGTTGGACTTCCTTTGGGGACATCCTTTTCTTCTTCCGACCTCCGTCCAACCCTCCGACAGAGCACCACAATTAGCATCATCCCCTTCTCCCGAGATAGCCTTATCGTTAGTCTTGAGACTCCTCCCATTGATGCTTGCAACTGCCGTTCCTTTCCCTCGTTGTTGTGATGAGCCATCGCGGTTACCGGGATATCCTCGTCTTGCTTCAGCTCTTCCTTCTGTTTTCCGGATCACCGGGGTCTGGAGGTCTTTCTCTGATCAGCCATTTGTTTCCTCGTTTCTTTATGATTTTGGCATATTTTTGGGCCAAAGTGGACCAAGCAGTAATGACCGAACGTTGATTGTTGAGAAACCCAAATGTTATTCTGGCGGAATTTTTTTAGCCAATATTCTGAAATAAATATCAGATTTGTACAAATTCAACCACATTGCTACTGCATCGTCTGACAAACACTAGTTTATATTAGTAGAGTCAACAAGAAAATGACTGCAAAGAGAAGGTCAGAACATATCCAACAGACAGGTTAAAACAACCTACAGAAGCAATGAAACAAATACTAAACCTGTTTTCACTTAATGTTGATGGCAGTGAGTTACAATCAATGTTCGAAATATCGGTATTGCTTTACATATCGCATCCTTAGGATACAGATACATATCGGTTATCGCACATGATATATTGTTTGTATCAGGTAATTTATCACACTTTTTGAGAAACATGGGGAAACAATGGAAAATGGCTGAATTTTTCAATGCAACTTTAAGGATTGTTAAAGAAGACCTTAATACACACTTTTAAATCATATCATATCAAAAAAGAAGTACACATGATAGGTTTCTTTTGTATAGGGTCCTAAGCTATGCGTTGTTTGACTGAACTAATGCAATTATATTCAAATTGAATGCATAACATTTCGAGTGTATGTGATGATCATTTCATCAAACACTCCTAAATACTTCTAAATTACTCTCAATTGATAGTTTGTTGAAGAAAAATTTGAAAAAATAATATTTTATTAAATTTTAATTAAAATTGATTTTTGTTTTTCGAAAATTGACAAGAACTTAACAAATCGGTAGATCAACACTCATACATGCTTGATTTCATGTTTGCAGTGCAACATTGCAAGCAATTTGGGAGAAATTGGGGAAATTTAGAAATTTCCTCAATTTTCCCCAAATCGGACCATCCACACTCAAATTTCGAAATTAGAGTGTATGTGATGATCATTTCATCAAATACTCCTAATACTTCAAAATTAGTCTCAATAGATAGCTGGTTGAAGGAAAATTTTGGAAAAAAAAAATAATAAATTTAAGGAGAACATAAAGAACCAATGGATATCGAATCAAAGCTCCAACTCCATGATTTTTCACGCAAAACATGAAGAACCAATAGATTTGTAACCATTTGACACTGATTTAACATAATTTCAACAAAACAAAAAAAAAAAGGATCGGAAATGTTCACTGGATCGAACATGTGGGATATATCGGCACTACCTGTGCGTTTCGTATCGCACAAATGGGATACAAGATATATCGTGGGATATATCAGCCGATATTGTCAATATTTAAACCATTGGTTACAATAACCAATATCTTAAAGCATAAAGAAACTAAAAAGAAATACCATATTACATAGAGAAAGATTGAAGGATGAGGTTTAAAAAAATCTTACGCTGCATACACCACAAATTGCCAAAGAAGCTTCCAAGAGATTCAGTAAATTGATCCGCATTTCCCTTGGGAGTTTCCTCGCCATCTCCAAGGAATCTTTTCCAACAGGATCTGAATGAAATCCTTTAACAAGAAGGGGGTGATCACATGCTTGACGGAGACGCAAAAGCATCAACAAAATATTTGCATAGTTTTGCTTTACTGTCCCAGCAGCTGCATATGCCTGAAATATAATTTCCAACTTAAAAATATATTTACAAAACCTCTATATAATGTATCAGACATCCAGAAAAGTTCGAGTATATAATGGATCATCATCATCGTTATCACTTTCATAGTCAGCATGACATCTTAAACCTTTCTCCTATCAATTTTAATTGGTAGATTAGCAAAAGTTTTATATCAGGCTGCCTGCTGGACGTCATTCTTCCTCTTTTACTTGGGCTCTGGAACAGGGAAGCTCGCATTGACAATACTCACACGTCAACATGATCCTGCCTATGCAAGGTCCCAGCCCTACAATTAATACATGCACACCACAAAGGACAAGAATGCAAAGAAGGGTCATGGGGAGGCAGTTGCCAAACGAATTAAATCATGACAGACATTCCCTTGTAGAAGATAAGAAACACAGGGCAGCCAATGGGCTGGCCTAGTTCTTACCTACAAAGAAAATCACTCATCTAGGAGAGAACAATGCATCACAAGAAAGCAGCCAATGGGCTGAGGCTATCACAATGCCAGGCCAGTTCTTATCCACAATGAAAATCATTCCCATCTAGAGAGAGAACAATGCATCACCACAACACAAAAAATGGGCTGCCAATAAGCCTATTAGTACATTGTTTTTTGCTGTTTATTTTGATATAAAAAGAGGTTAGGGCATATTTTTTGCTGTTCTGGGGGATGTTGGTGATGAAAAGAAAACAAATGATGAGAGGGAAAAAAGAAGAAGCCACCATGTCAAAAGATTCATAACTGAGAAAGAACATGGACTTGGCTTTCAATCACAAACCTCTATCACTTGAGAGTTCATATAAATTTGATATTTATGAAGCTGGTAGCTATAACGTCATGCTCTTTGTACTTATATAGGTATACTAGTTTTCAATAGAATTTTCCTCCTGAAATAATTCATCAAGTATCAACAGCAATCTCAACGAGCCTAATGACCACCCACAAGTTATTCACTTCTAATGACTATATTCGAGATTTTGTGCATCAAGATCTTATGAGACCTCTTGTGGGAAGGTAGAGTTGAGGGTAATATATGACATCTCATTGAGGGGAAAAATATGTGCTAGCCGAAAAGAGGAAGGAAGGATTATGGATAAGCAACATTTGATAGAGGAAGAAAGCTTGTCTGATGTAGGCCCATGGCTCACCGAAGGGTACAACATGTGCTGATTTTGGGCTGTCTGTGGCAGGATTCAAGTCATTAATGTCAAAGATCACATTCGCCATTTGTGGAAGATAAGGTAGCTGATGTGGAAGATAATGATTGAAGATTTTGGAGGTGATTAGTAGATTTGTTTTTTTTAACAATTTTAGGCCTAATCTCTGTTAGTGGGATTTTTTTTTTTTTTTTTTTTTTTTTGAGAATTGTTAATTTTATTAAAGGAGCCAAAGGACTCAAAAGAAAAACAAATAAAATAACCAAACAAAGACAAAAATAAATAAAAATACAAGCCAACTCCTTGAATTAGGAACCCCAATCCCTAAGAAGCAAAACCACCTTGCTAACAGTGAATCCCATTGGCTAGCATCTATAGATTGATTTCTATTATCTTAAATAAATTATATATTAATTTGAGATTATCATAGTAGAAAACAATTTGAGAGAAGAAAGCATACTAGGGTTGGACGTCCAACCCTCTTTTATATTTATATTTATATATATATATAGGGAAAAGGTACAATGCGCTCGAGCTGACGATAAGCTCCCGTGAGGTCGAGCTGTGTGGGCCCCACCGTGATGTGTTTCGACCATCAACACTGTGCATTTGATGGGTACCCTTTAAATTATGGGATATCTGAAAAATCAGCCGTATACGGAACTCAGGTGGGCCATACCATCTAAAATTATGTGAAGACACTGTTAAAACATATAAAAGCACTTGGTGGGGCCCACCTGAGCTTTTCATGCGCCTGAAACTTGGTCTGAACCCTCATTCAAGTAGGACACATATAATGGATGGTCTGGATTTGCAAACCACATCTCGGTGGGCCCTCAAAAATGGTTATGAATGTTTTAATGGTGCACGGCCCCTCCCCACTTCTGTATGTGGTGTTGCCCACACAAGTCACGGATTGACTTGATTTTTGAGACCTAGGCTCACGATGGAATGGTGCATCTAACTGATGGGGTAGATGTTCGAAAAGCATCACGGTGGGGCCCACACAGCTCGACCTCATGGGGCGTTAAAATCAGCTCGAGCGCATTGTACCTTTTCCCATATATATATATATATATATATATATATATATATATAGAGAAGCGCTCACCTGCGAACCGGCCAGACGTATTTACGTACGAACTTTTTTGAGAACCCATCATACGTGATGTTGATCCAAAATCTGAACCGTTCATACGAAGCAGCACCTAGTGAAACCCCCTAGGACCAAGTTTTACTTTTATCTAAAACTTTTATCCATACCGTCCATAGCAAAGAGAAATTAAAATCAAGGAAAGAAGTTGTTTACATTTTTCACGGTCCACCAAAGTTTCAGATCAAAGTAAAAATTCATACTATGAGGTTTCATGAGGTTCTGCTTCATGTGAACCGTTCAGATTTGCGAGATTCATCACGTATGATGGGTCATCAAAAAAGTTCGTACGTGCTACGTACGAACTGGTTCGCAGGTGAGCGTTTTCCTATATATATATATATATATATATAAGATAGCCTTGTACAATCACAAATATGCTCTTAATATTGAAGAGGCACTAAAGAGATGGAAAGGGCAAAAGATGAAAAAAGAAAAAACAACTAAAGCCTAAATAACTGAGGACTAAATCCCCATAAAACAAAGGCATAGAAGAAGCATATTCAGGCTCACACACTCATAAGACCAACACTCCCCCTCACGTTGAGGCATAGATATCAATCATGCCTAGCTTGCCAAAAGTATGTTGTCTAGCTTCCACAATAGGAGCCTTAGTACAAATATCTGCCAATTGTTCAAAAGATGGAACACGGAGTGGAAATTATGCTTGTAGAAACTTTCTCAAAAATAACGTGACAATCAGCTTCAATATGTTTCGTTCGCTCATGAAAAACTGGATTAAAAGCTATGTTGCCAACTTGATTATCACAATACATCGGCACAAGAGTCTTCACAAGGAATCCCAATTCAGTAACAGAGTTTTTCAACCACACAATTTCACGTAGCATATTTGTCATAGCACAATACTCTGCCTTAGCACTGGAGAACTTGCCCAATCTACATCAGAGTATCCTCTAATATC
The DNA here is from genome assembly GCA_030180095.1 of Magnolia changhungtana. Classification (NCBI taxonomy): domain Eukaryota; kingdom Viridiplantae; phylum Streptophyta; class Magnoliopsida; order Magnoliales; family Magnoliaceae; genus Magnolia; species Magnolia changhungtana. The sequence goes on from JASAUF010000662.1 coordinate 8,821,876, forward strand.
CAATTTATCATGACAGCTAAATAGGAGACCATGTCCAAGAGACGATTTGATGTAGCATAAAACGCGATAAATTGCTTCATGATGGCTAGAACGGGGAGCATGCATGAACTAACTAACCAAACTCATAGCACGAAACAGATCTAGATGAGTGATCGTTAAATATATTAATTTTCCAACCAAGCATTAGCACATGCTAAGATCATTAAGAAGTTCCACATCATCTCCCCTGAGCTCTTATTGACTTCCATGAAGAATCAATAGGTTTGGCACCAAGATTATCAGTTGCAGTCAACAAATCAAGGGCAGTTTTACATTGAGACAAAACTATGCCCTTTTTGGAACAAGAGACTTCAATTCCAAAAAAATATTTTACCGGTCCTAAGTCTTTGATATCAAACACCTCAATCAGATATAACTTCAACTCAGAAATGCCATTAGCATCATCACTTGTAAACATAATATCATCCACATAGACACAATAATAGTCCCACATGCTCATGACAAATACGGATTGATCAGAATGAATACAAGAAAATTGAATAAGAATCAAGACCCGACTGCTAAACTTATCAAACTAGCTTGAGAGAACTGCTTTAAACTATCTATCTCCTTCTTCAAACGACACACCTCCCCCCATTGTTTGAGTAAATCCAGGAGGAAGAACCATATCAATCTCCCAGTCAAATCATCATTTAAAAAGGCATTTTTGACATCCATTTGATGCAGGGGCCAATGCAAATTGGCAACAAGAGAAATAATCACCCAAACAAAGTTCAACTTAGCAACAAGATTAGAAGTCTCAGAATAATCCTTACAGAAAGTTTGCGTAAAGCCTTTAGCTACAAGGTGACCTTTATGTCGAGTTAACAAATCAAGGGCAAATTTACGTTAAGACAAAATTATACCCTTTTAGAACGAGAGACTTCCATTCCAAAGAAATATTTTAGCAATCCCAAGTCTTTGATATCAAACACCTCGCTCAGATATAATTTCAACTCGAAAATGTCATTACCATCATCACTTAAAATAAGAATATCATTCACATAGACACAATAATGGTCCCATTCGCATGCCCATTAACAAACACAAAATGATCAAAATGAATACAAATCAAGGCCCCACCACTAAACCGCCTTAACAACCCCCCAATTGTTTGAGTAAAATCCAGGAGGATGAAGCATATAAATCTCCTCAGTCAAATCACCATTCAAAAATGCATTTTTAACATCCAATTGATGTAGGGGCCAATGCAAATTGGAAGTGAGAAATAATCACCCAAACAGAGGGAGTAGAAGTCTCAGAATAATCCTTACCAAAAGTCTACATAAATCCTTTAGCTACAAGGCGGACTTTATAACGATTTACACTTCCATCAAGATTGTACTTAAGCGCATGCATCCAACAATAACCAATGGGATTCTTCCCAACTAGTAACTCAACCATCTCCTATATATGATTCTTTTCAAGAGTTACCATCTCTTCCTCTATAGCTTGTCGCCGCAAAAGAAAAATAAAATCCCTTGAGATTTTTAGGAAAGGTGAAGGAAGGACACTCAAGAGCAGAAACAAAGGACCTAAAATGATCAGGCAAAAAATGATAGGAAAGAAAACGTTGAATGGGATAAGAGGTGCACCATCATTTTGCTTTTCTAACAGCAATAAGCAAGTCCAAGGAAGGGTCATTTAAATATGGATCAATATGAATAGGCAAACAAGCAGGAACATGCCTTCATTCATATACCTTCAAGTTGGATTTAGTGGAATCAATATCAACCTCATCTCTAGTATAATCAACTTTGGAAGGAACAAACACTACTTCATTATACTCAAGCACAGAGACAGGAATAACCATAGAATGATGCTCTCCCCTTTCCACCAAAAAAATACGGAGTGTCTTCAACAAATTTAATATCCATAGAAATATAATTCTTTTAGTAACTTAATCAAAACATTTACACCCCTTTTGTGAAGACACTACGTACGTTTTTGTGGAAAAGGGGAGTAGGGGTGTTATGTCTATAATATTGATCCTCTTAGAAATAAATTGTCAAATCAAGCTGTCAAATGCATTTTCTTGGGAACAAACATGCCAATGAGGAGAGCACAAGTGAAAAAAGAATATATAGGTAATAAATAGTTGTCAAAAAAATGTGTTTGCTAGAAAATAGGGCGACAAATACCCAAAAATATGCAACTAATAAAGAAAGAAAAAATGGTTGTTGAAAATTAGGGCAAAAAATACTCAAAAACTTGTCCTGATAGAAAAATCAGAAAATGTTATCCAAAGCAACACAAAAGTCTACTTTAACAGAAAAAATCCAGGAAACTCTAGCCAAGGCAACACAAAAATCTGCTTCAACAGAAGAAATCCAACAAACCCCAGATAAAGCAACACAAAAAACTGCTTCAACAGGAAAAAAAATCCAGTAGGACTCTGGCCAAGGCAACACAAAAAACTGCTTCAACAGGAAAAAAATCCAGTAGGACTCTGGCCAAGGCAACACAAAAATCTGCTTCAACAAGGCAACACAAAAATCTGCTTCAACAAAAAAATAAAAAATAAAAACCAGCAAACCCTAGCCAAAGCAACCCAAAATCCGCTTCAATAGAAAAATTCCAGCACACCCTGGACAATATAAACTAGTTTTGTGACAAGAAAATTAGAGAAAATCTTGAGGCAAAATCATCCAAACCTGAAATTAAAACAATCGTCAATACACCACAGAAGATGAATCATCTGTAAGACCCCTTCAAAAAAACAAATCATATAGTCAGCTAGACCATGCCAACATTCAAACCACATCGCCAAAAAGAAAAGAAAAAACGAAGAAGAGAAAGAAGAAGAAGATGGAGAGAATCAAGAAGAGAAAGGCTAGAAGAAGGGAAATCATGAAGAGAGCTTTCCTAGCTCTGATACCATATCAGAGTAGAAAACAATTTTAGAGAGAGAAGAGAGCATACTAGGGTTGGACTTCTAACCCTCTTATTTATAATAGATAGCCTTGTACAATAACAAATACACCCTTAATATTGAAGAGACACTAATGAGATAGGTGAAAGGCAAAGGAGAGGAAAAAAAAAAAACTAAAGCCTAAATAACCAAGGACTAAAGGCCCATAACACAAAGGCCTAAAAGAGGCACATTCAGGCACACATGCAGGGCTCACACGCACCAAGAACTAGGCCCACATGCAAGGCCCACATGCTCATAACACCAACTGAGATCAATCTAATAGCTGGGGGGACTTTGATTAATGATCCGTAGGAATTGTCTTTAGGGTTTACAAAAGGGGAGTGGCGTGGGAGGTACGCATATAACACCAACACTCATAACACCAACAGAGATCAATCTAATAGTTGGGGGGACTTTCATTAATGATCCATAGGAATTGTCTTTAAGGTCTATAAAAGGGGAGTGGCGTGGGAGGTACGCATTCCACATTTTCTGCATTGTGAGTTTTCTTACGTATTGCAAGAGAAGAAGTTTGATATCAATAAAGTTATCTCTCCCACTGCTCAAATATTCTTGTAGGTGTACTCTTGTTCATTTCTTTGAGATTCGGGTGTCAAGATCTCATTGATTGACTCAATAACCGGGTTACAACACCATTTTTGGCATCAGAGCGAATGATCATTGGGGGATTTTCAACTTTACATCATCTCCTAATGGCTTTAAAAGGGGTGACACATAAAGAGTTTCGGCAAGTAACCTAATATCTGCACTCCCAGAGCAAATAGATCAACTCACAAATACAGTAGACAATCTCACTAATCAAGTGAGAGAGCTTATGCATTGAGGGAGTCCGGAGACTTAAGTTGGAGCATGTGGACACATAGGCAAAAGTCCCCATGAAGGTCTTAACCAACAATGGGCGGGCCAGGCTTATGAAGACGCCAATGATGGAGTCCTTCAATTGTTAAAATGTGACTGAGAGCCCGGAATTAAAGTAGAATTTTTAGAATTACAGTCATTTGCATGTTGATGACTTCATTGATTGGCTAAGGTGAAAAAGGTATTTGGGTACAAGGAAATTGGGAACAATTGGAAGGTTAAGTTGGTAGCTATGGAGTTTTCCGATCACGCATTAGCATGGTCGGATAATCTCCAAGCCAGTGGAATCTATCAAGGTGAGGACAACAAAAATTCTTGAAAAAAGAAGGGAAAAAAAAAAAAAGGAAGTTCCTAGCTGCTTGTTGGTCATCACATATGACTATAATATCATCAACATAAATCAACAAATCGATCTTCCATGCTTTGTTCATCCGCGTAAGGTAAAAAGTTGAAGGATGTAATCAAGAGGAAGAAGTCATGCTCAAGGAAGGAGCCACCTATGCAAGAGAAGCCATGAAACATGAGGAGCGATTTCTAGATCTGTGATGGGAGTGGACGGTGCAGTGAGGAAGCGCCTTGGACAAGGGAGGAGTTGAATCCAAGAGAGGAGCTTGATGCCTGTTAGTAAAAGAATCATCCAAGTTCTATAATGAGGTCTTCAGAAGGAAAACTCGATGACGGTAGAGGGGGTGGGAGTTGGATTTCAGTAAGAAGAAGAAGAAACGGATCCAACATACTCAGGGTGGGTGGTAGGAGGTGGACCCACTGTAGGAACTTCCCACCATCTTCGTTGATAACTTCCTGGAGTAGACAGACTTGCATTTCTCTAGGGGGTTTGCGTGTTTTGGGGCGGTTAGGGAGGTAGTCATCCCTATGGTTCAATGATCGACCATTGTTTTGGGATTCGCCTTTGTGCATAAGAGCAGCTCTGAGGTGGGTCGGGCAATTGAGGAGCTCGAGGGGTGCAACTATGGAGGAGTAGACTTTGGATGAAAAAGGCGCACTACAGTCCAGAGGTGGTGAACCAGGTGGCGACCAAGAAGGAAAGCAGAAAGGAGCAAGGAGTGTTGAAGGCAAGAAGAGGGAAGTCAGAGGAGGGTGTGGGGAGGTTAGGTGGCAAAGGGGTGCCCACTACTAGCAAGGCAAAGTCCTATAAAGATGCAATGGTGTGGATTCATTGGAGGTCCTGCAGGGGGAGGTAGAGGCAGGCATGGCGAGGGGACTGTTGGTCCCAAGTTGGACAGTGGCAAGTGGGTGTGGAAGGTGGCCTCCCTCGAATCAGAGGTGAGGGTTCACCAACAAGTGATTGAGAATGCCTGAAAGGCCATTTAGTGGAGTCTGGTTGTTTCTTTGAATATTGGAGCTTTGGTAGCTGATCTTGGAGATTAGGGAAGATGATAGGATCTTGAGAGGTGTGGATCTCCTTACGGTAGACTGAGAACATGGAGATGATCATTCTCGCCAACTATCAATTCCGAGAAGGGCCAACAGCCTCCATCCGAAAGTGGGTTGATAGCTCTTAGTTTGGGAGGGTTGATGTGTGGTCTCGCAGGTGACGAAGCTCTTGTTCAGTGGTCTCGTAGAGCACTGAATCTTGGTGTCAATTAGCATCTGAAGGAGATCGGTCTGCAAGCAGATAGTCGAGCTACAGCTCTGATAGAGGTGACACCCATCTCGCCTATCGACGTGTGAGATATTGATTATGAGACAGCGTTCCTAAGGTCAAACGGATGGTTGCCTTGGCGCGGCAATGGAACTGAGCTTGCCACATGCTTTGACAAACCCTCAATGTGGTGGTTGCCTGCATGTGGATCAGGACACGTAGGGGATGAATATTGAAAGGTGGGGATGTCTTGGCGAGCGATGGGAGGTTGACAGGATAGTGGCGACTACAATCAATTCTGAAGCTACTTCAGGTGCAATAGTCTAGCTCGAGTCTCAGTGTGGGTAGGTGCAGTCGAGATGCTGGCAAACCCTACGCTTGTGGTTCTCCCCCATTTTATCCTACTATCTTACAAGGATTCCATGCCTCCTCAAACTCGTCTCATCCTTTACTCATCTCTAACAATCATAGCCTTCTCAATTCTTCTTTAAATGAGGGTAGGGAGGATTGAAGCCCGGCGGCTTGCAACAAGACCAAGAAATAAGTTTTTCAAAGAAAGGGGCATCTAGAAGGCCAAGGAGGAGCAAATGGAGAAAACGCAAAAACCCACCAAGGGTTGCAAGATGTTGGCAGGTTTCGAGGTCTCACCCCACAGTGGTGTTGAGGCTTCCTAGGCATGAAAGGAGGGGCAAAGGGGCTAGGTTGGTTATCCCATGAATGCATGTCACATTTTGTTGAAGAGATTGTGGTTGTCAAACTGAGATATGGTGTGTTGAACTAGGCTAACACCTATTCCTTCATCAAGCATGGTGTTAATACATGTTGCACTTAATGAAACATCTTCCAATGCCCAAATCTAATAAAGAGGGCCAGAAATAGCTTACTTAGAGAAGTATGAGGAAGAAAGCAAAGTGTACAGCATCATTTTTGTCTTAGTTGCTAAAGAAGAAGCAAAACAATCAGAGAGAGAGGAAGAAGAAAAAAGAAACAGATATATATAAGAGAATAGAGCCAAGTCCCGAGAAGATACAAATGAACATCACCACAATAAGATATATAAAGAAGGTGACTTCGTAATTGTAACAAGTCTAAGAAGATTGGTCCATGCCGAGTCAAGTTGGGTGACAGTGTCTATAAGATCAAGTTGCGAGATGACTTAGATATCTTGTCGACTTTCAATGTGGCAAACTTGTTCATGTACAATGGAAAATGTTTGATATGCAAGATGAAGTCATTGTCAATATGGATAAACAACTCCAAAGAAAAAGAAGGAAGAAGTTGAACAAGTGTTGTGCATGAATACTACTAACACTCGATAGGGCCAATACAAGCAATATTTGATGAAATCGAAGAACAAACCCTATTTTAAATGCACATGGATCACAAGGGATGCATGGAAAAGATTGGATTGGGACCTCTACTAGTCTAAAGCGTCTAACTCGCTGGAGTCAATTTCTTTCCAACCCAAGAAGAATGATGTAGGCCTATGACCCCCCGCAACATGTGTTGAGTTTGGGTTGTTATGGCAAGATTTAGGACCTAAATGTCATGTACCAAATTTTCTATTTGTGGAAGATAGGAAGGCTGATGTGGAAGATGTGATTGAAGATTTTGAGAGTATTTAGCAGATTTATTTTTGCTATTTTAGGCCAAATTTTTGCAAGTGAGATTTTCATTATCTTAAATAAATTATAGATTGATTTCAAATCAACCTAATAGTTGGGGAGATTTTCATTTAAAGATTCATAAGGATTGCCTATAGGGTCTATAAAAGGAGGGTGTGGAAAGTAGGTGTTCCTCATTTTTTGAATAGTGAGTTTTCTAAAAGTTTTTCTTTTTTTAGAAGTGATAAGTTTTCTTAAGTATTTTAAGAGAGGAAGTTCGATATCAAAAAGTTATTTCTCCCTCTCTACTAAAATCTTCTTGTGGGTGTGCTCTTGTCCATTTTCTTTGCAATTCAAGTGTTGAGATCGCATTGACTCAATAATTGAGTTGCACCATCATTGGCAAAAGAGGTTGGACATTTGACGAGGAAAGTAATACTCTTTGGTAACTTGAAAAAATAAAAATAAAAAATAATAATAATGATATATTCTCTTCGGAGGAAGCTTATTGTTGAAAATTTTGGGTCTATGGGAAAGGGTTTACAGAGTGAGCTGATGTTCAAAAGTAGAGTTTGGGTGCATCGAGATCAGTTTTATAAGTTATATACCAGCTGTGGAAGGATTTAGATTTAGAGGCAAGAGATATTATTAGAATTAGTGAAGAAGTGAGCTAGGAAGAAGCTTTATGCACTATGTGCTACTTAGACAAAACTTAATAGGTTGGTTGACAAGGAGTGATAGTAGGGTAGTGTGTGTTCGGAGAGGATGGAGAATGAATGTTTGGAATCTTGTCTCTAGAAGGAACTGAGGGTTAAAAAACGGATAAAAAAGGATTCTCAAAAATAAAATAAAGATCAAAAGGGCAGTTTTGTGCAGTTCTTGGCTACATTAGAGGAGGTTTTCCTGGGGAGGGAAATGAAAAATGACTTTGTATGTGGGCTAACTCTACTCCTATAGCCAGTGTGGGGTACTCCAATTTCATGTAGCCAACCCCAATTAATTCGGATAAGGCCTAGATGATGATGCTGATGATGATGATGATGACAACAATGATCATATCTGGTGCCTCTTTTTGGGTGAGTTAATATCTTCCAAAGAACAACCAGGATTTGTTGAGAGTTGATCGGGTGACCCATTTGGTAAAAGGATCCTTCAGAGTTCTTCCTTTTGCCATTTTGTGGGAGGTGTAGAAAGCTATGATAGCCTGATTTTTATAAAAGATGGAAGTTTTGAAATGTTATGCCGAGAGCGCATGCTCCATCGCTTCCCGATGTGGATCCAGAACGTGCTCGGGAGCTCCCTCGGTGGGATGGCCTTCCTGATCGGGAATCAGCTCTGGCTCGGAGGACTTGAGTAAGTGGATCCTCTATCGTAGAGATGATAAGTGGATCCTCCTGGAGACTAAGTTCAAAATCTACTCAGCTTCAAGACTCTAGGCTTAATGTCTTGCAGAACTTAAAAGTGAACCATAATCCGTAAGAATGTCCAACCTACCAATTAGGCTGCAATTTGAACTCCTAAATATTTATGGGGAGATATTTTATCATTACACTTATGTGTTGTAATCAATCTCTGCCATACCCATATTCTGATAACATTGGGTAGTGTTTTGTGCACATGAACCTTGTTTTACTTGATGCATCAACCCTTGGGTGGTGGAAGGAAATAAACAATAGAATTTTTGGAGTAGAAGCATCTTTTCTTAAACTCTAGGAAAGATTTATAATGTTAATTGGTCATTGGGTTTGGTCAATAAATAGATTGAAGCATATAACTTCAAGATGTGGCATGAAGTTGAAGATTGGTTACCAATGGACAATCTGTACAAGTCAAACAGCAATGAAAGAACTGGTGATCACAATTGGAAGCTGGATCGTAATGGTACTTATCTTGCAATCTGAGGCTGACCAGAATAGATGGTGTGATCTGAGATGATAAGGGTGATGCTAAATATGGTACTTTCTGGTCCCACCAGATAAGAGACCAAATGAGGTGGAAGCTAGGATGGCCATAGGAAGCCTCTGGGATTTTAACATCATCTAGGAAAGGGAATCTTGAAGTGGAAGATCTGTTTTTGTACCATCACTAGGACTCCTAGCTAGAGATGTGGTCGCATGAGGCAGACAATTAGTGTTTCAAGGGCTTCCATCTGTACTATACAATTTCCTGCCATTAGCATGATCTAATTTATGTTTTACTTGATAGAGTTTGTCAACTGTCAAGTGTTAAAATTAATTTATGATGACATTTTATTCCTTAAAATATTAAAATCTACCACTTGGTTAGCATGACTGGAGTAATACTAGCAACTCAGGATGCAAAAAGCCAATTGTATGACTACAGACCGCTCACTTGTGATAGCTATGGACCATAGGCATTGAGAGTCCTGAAGCACATTGGGCTGATAGTCTTGTGAAAGAGGGAGTGATGAGAGGATCACTCATAAAAGGCTCATTCGTGCCGCTATCTTGGCATATGCATTGCTTTTGCTTGTTTTAGTAAAATTAACGTTGCCATTCAAAATAATAATAAAAACAAAAATCCTGAACTATAAACACGACAATATGCATGAGAAATTGAGAATTACCTTGAACTGTGAACGGGAATCAGCTTCAAGCCTGGAATAGAAGGACCGTTCTTCTGTGGAGAAGTCTACCTTCTTCAAAAATATTGATTTTGGTGGCAACTGAATAATTGGTTCTCCATCAATTAGTGTGCCTGTACCAAAACAATTGGAGAAAAATAAGCACCAGAAAGCCACAAAAGCAAGCGACTCAGTACACACGATATGTCCATGTCAATTTACAAAAATAGCACAAGCAAGAGACACATCCTCAACTTAATGCAAGGAATTTTACTAAGAGAGTCAAATCAGCACAAATCTCGTCACAATTCATTTGTGACGTGGTGCTCCCTAGAATAAAATGATGCCCAATGTCATCAAATAAGAATACAAGATAGACAACTCAAATGTATGCATGACATCAACCATGTTAAGTCCCAAGGTATTTGTAACCAGTGTTCGAAATATCGGTATCACATTATGTATCACATCCTTGGGATACAGTACATATCAGTTATCGCACGAGATATATCATTTGTATCAGGTAATTTATCGCACTTTTTGGGAAACATGGGGAAACATTTGGGAAATGGTTGAATTTTTCAATGAAACTTCAAGCATTGTTAAAAAAGACCTTAATACACACTTTTCACTCATAACATCTCAAAAAAGAAGTTCACATACTAAGTTTTCTTTGTATAGGGTCCTAAGCAATGTGTTGTCTGACTGAACTAATGCAACCATATTCAAATTGAATGCATAACATTTAGAGTGTGTGATGATCATTTCATCAAACACTCCTAAATACTTCGAAATTAGTCTCAACTCACAATTGGTTGAAGGGAAATTTGGAAAAGGATTAATATTTTAAAAAAAAAAAATTATTAATTTTAAATTAAAAATGATTTTTAATTTTCAAAAATAGACAAGGACTTAACAAATCAGTAGAGTGATTTCATGTTTGGAGTGCAACATTGCAAGCAATTTGGGAGAAATTTGGAAAATTTTGAAATTTCCCCAATTTTTCCCAAATCAGACCACCTACATTCAAATTTCGAAATTAGAGTTTATGTGATGATCATTTTATCAAATACTCCTAAATATTTTGAAATTAGTCACTCCATGACTTTTCATGCAAAACATGAAGAACCAATGGATTTGTAACCATTTTACACTGATTTAACATGATTTCAAAAAAAAAAAAAACGGATTGGCAATTGAAAATGCTCACCGTATCGAACATGCGGGATATATCAACACTACCAGTGCGTTTCGTATCGCACGGTTGTGATACAAGATATATCGTGGGATATATTAATCGATATCGTCGATATTTAAAACATTGTTTGTAATGTTGTCAGCCCATATGGCCCTGTAACAACTCCTCTCTTGTGTTTTTTTTTTTTTTTTTGGGGGGCACATATGGCGGGCGGGCATGTATTTAATGGTGTAATAGGCCACCCTTCATTAAGAATGTTGTTTATCAAGCAACATCAACTTGACCTGCTTGCCATTAAACAAAGAGGCCCTAATCGAACACAAATCAAGTATGATTTCGTGGATTAGGGCCCATTACATATAAATTATACAACCAAAAAAATAAAAAAAATTATAAGAAAAAAAAGTGATGGTTTACACCTTCCAATATTTCCCTAAATGGTTCACTCCACTTTGATTCATCGATGCTACTTAAATGAATTGAGAATTAATTGTTAAGCTTCCTTTATGGTTGAAATGAAGTGGAAAAATAGGAGAAAATTGAGAATAAAAATTTTCACATATACCTTTATGGCCGTGTGGGCCCCGTAATGATGCCAATACAGACTAACTAACATGCTAATGAGGTTTTGGACGAGGGAAGACTTTCATCGCAGGAGGTGGCCAGGCTCGGCACGAGCCAAGGGAGATTTTTACAACATCGGGCCAGTCTCTGCTTCAAAGAAGGCCGGGAACTAGTTCGGTTCCGAACCGTCGATGGTTCATCTCCCAACGCAACAAATGTCCCTGAACCGGAGATCAGTAAAACTTACGTGGTGACTCGGACGAAGATCCTTCGCCTACGTACCCTCTAGAGACAGGTGAAGTTTTAGCTTTACCTCTTCTACTGATTCGTGCGCCTGTCGACGCAATTGTGCCAGTGCAGAGACCCTCAACACGCGATCCTCTTTCCGCACGTGACTTGAACTCTTCTCAAGCTCTCTATCCTCCCACAAGTAAAGCTATTTGCCTTTATTCCAGAGGAGGCCAGAGGGTTGTCCTTAGTAGGGAACCACAAGTGCAGATGTCTGGAAAGGGGAGCAGAGGGGGAGATTGTCCTCTCAATTCGTAGGAGTTAGAGGGGCAGCTAGAGAGTGGGGCACACCTCCAAGTTCTTCCAGCCCAACCTTCGAGCAGCATCGCTACTGTCTCAGGGCCTCGTTTCGAGAGAAATCTAGGAACCATGGCCTAGTCTTTTGCGGAAGAGGAGCTAAGGGAAGAGATGGAAGAGACGTTGGATGTGACTCCACTCCAAGCCATGGAAGGTCATATCGAGGGTTTGCAATGTGAAGATATGGAGATCCCTCAAGAAGATGCTTCTAAAGCAAGCATCCTCAATGAGATAGCCATGTAACCAGAAGATATGGACTAGACAAAGGACATTATAAATAGAGTGGGGAGAAAGTTGGGAATGTCCTTTCAAGCTGGGGACGATTACGCAGTAGCTCTATTCCGTCACTTAAAGCCGAAAGGAAAAGCTATCCACCTCCGGTCTTCAAGACGAACACAAAGAGGGCAGAGGAGTTATTAAGACACGAAAGCTCAGTTAATTACAATATTGGGCTTAATCCAGTAGGGTCAAGCAGGGGGGGAAGGACAACGTCAGTGTCTCAATGAAGATTCTTAGTTGGAATGTCAGGGAGCCTGGGGAATTGAGGGAAAACGTTTCATATTAGAAATTTGTGCAAAAGGGTGAAGGCACAAATCATCAATCTTCAAGAAACTAAAGTTGCTTCCTTTAGCAATATTGATTTGGAGTCAATTTGGGGGTGTTGAAATCCAAAGACTTTGTATCCTTGGATGTTGTTGGTTCTTCGGGGGGTATTATTGTGGCATGGAATTCATCGTTATGGAAAAAGGAGGATTGTTGGTAGGGAGAATTCTTAATTTCAGTAGTTCTAGTATAAATATCCTCTGGTTTCAAATTGTTGCTCTCAAGTGTGTGGCCCATGCAAGCCAAACAAGAGAAGTGCCTTTTGGGAGGAATTAGTTTCTATTCCCAATAGGTGGACTGGTCCTTGGTGTATAGGGGGAGACTTCAATGTCATCTGTTTCAGTTTTGAGAAGAACAACAGCTCTCGAACAACCAGAAGTATGCGGGATTTCTCCTCTTAGATTCAACAAGCGGTTGAGTATGAAATATTGCATATTTCCCCCTATTTATACCTTGGTTTTATAAACATGATAGTACTTAATCGATCTAATTATGCATATTTTCATGTGCGAGGTGATTTCGAGAGTTAAGGTGAAATTGATGTCAAAAGTAAGATTTATGCTCAAAAGATTACTAAATGAAGATTTTGAAATTTGGAAGTCATTCATGAAGAATTCACATGCCAAAGATCCAAGGAAACCAAGTGAGGAGTGAAGAGAATCAAAGATTTGAAGTAAAGAAAAAAAAAAATGAATCCTAAAAATTGTCCTAAAAAAAAATATTCCTGAAAAAAACTTATTCTGATACTCCAAGTATAAAAAAGGAAAGTTCTGAAAGTCTATTTTGGAAAACTGCGTGGAGTACGTAAATTTGAGGCGGTTTCTAGATTTTTCCAACTTTGTGCAAAAGTTGGAGTTCCACAACTATAAATAGGATTCTCTAAGATGCTCCAAAGCATCTTCTAGGGTTTGGAAAGGTCTCAAGGAGCATAGCACAAGGGTGGAGCAGCCGCCAAAGAGTTTTTCTTCTTCCCTAGTTTACTTTCCAAGTTTTGTTTAAGAGATTTGGTTTCAATCATGTCTATGGTTGGCCAAACCTCTTAGCTAGGGCTAAGAGGTGAAGCTTGTAGTGTGTTTGGATGATTATCTTGCTTTGATTCTTGTTCTTATTGGACCTCATTAATTTATAGTTTGATATTAAAGGGATATTTTCAGTTTTCTATGATTTATTATAACTCAAATTACAATAGATGTTGTAATAGCTTTGGATATCTTCTTTTCCTGTTTTGAGATTGTGAGATTAGTAAATCTTGTTGTTCACCATCGCCTCCTGGGCATGGTAGGGTGATGGAATCCCTTCCAATCATCACAATTCTCCTCCATTGAGAATTAGGTCAATGAAAAGTTCAGATTTGATTTAAATTGCTTTATCTTCCAATTGGATAGAATATGACTCCAATTCCAATTGTGTTCCTTGAATCAAGGTAGCATCTTGATAGCTACAAGTGGATCCTTGACACCCTAGTTCCCACCTTTAAATTCATAAGTTTTAATCAACATTATTCACCATTACTCTCGATTATTCATATTTCAATTTAGATCTTTTCCTAGTTCTAGTTCTAGTTATTTTCAAAATACGTACAAGTTTAGTCCCTATGGATTCGATCAAATGGTCGCAATCCTCCTACGATGTCGCATCTTGATAGGTTCCTTGTGTCAGCTGATTGGATTACCAAGTTCCCTTTGGTTCAAATTCAAGGTCTTCCAAGAACTTTGTCATATCACAAACCAATTATGTTGCAAGTCTCAAATGAGAGTTGGGGTCTAAAACATTTTAGGTTCTAATTGATGTGGCAAGAAGCTGAGGGATTCAGGGATCTCATCATGAGTTGGGTGGAAGGTATAGCAGGATTCAAGCTACATAAGAAATTGAAGCTCATCAAATGTAAGCTTAAGGAATGGAACATGTAGGTTTTTAGGGTAAGAGAAGTTAAAGCAGCTGAGATTTTGGAGCTAATTCATTCTAATGATATAAAAGAGGAAGGGGGCAAGGCTTCTATAGATGAGGTTGAGACTCGTGGGAAGTTGGAAGCTATTCCAAATTCTTAAAAGAGGAATAAATCAAATGGAGATAGCATTCTCGGGCGGTGTGGTTGAAAGAAGGGGATAAAAATATGAGATTCCTCCACACCGTTGCGTCAGCTCCATCGACTTCTCTCGTCGAATCATTGGACTTGCCCAAGGCTGGATTTTCTAGATTTTGACAACATTCCATAGAACTAGGAGTTAGCTCTAGAATTTCAGTTTTCTAAAGAAGAGATCAAGGAAGCAGTGGACAACTTGGGGAGGGATAAATCCCCTGGGCCTAACGGGTATCCCATTGATTTTTTTCCAGATTTTCCAAAACCTAGTGACGAGGGACTTGTTGGATTTCTTTGAGGAATTCTTCGTGGATGGGAATCTCTCACCAGAACTAGGAGCTTCTTTCATTGTGCTCGTGCGTAAGGTGGAAGACTTCCGCCCGATCGGCCTTATAGGAAGCCTAGCCAAAGCCCTAGCGACAAGATTCAAGAAGGTGATGTGTAGAGCAGTGTATTAAATAGCGTGGTAGCGTAGCGTGTAGCGTACGCTACGTAGCGTAGCGTACAAAAAACGCTACGTAGCGTATAAAATAGCGTTAAAAAAAAAAAGAAAAAAAAATTGGTAAAAAAAAAAAAAAAAAAAAACGTACCTTTTTTTTTCTTTTCTTTTCTTCTTCTTCTTCTTCTCCTTCTTCTTCTTCTTCTCACCCCGTCAGTAGCCATGGCTGCATGTGCTGCATGCCCGGCCTCCTCCTCCTTCTTCTTCTTCTCTCTCCCTCCCTCTCTCTCCCTCTCTCCCTCCCTCTACTTTCCCTCTTTTTCTTTTCAGTTTCCCTCTCCCGTTTTTTTTCTTTTGAAATCGGAAGCGGTTTGAATAGCTGCTGTAGGTATAGCTGTTGTAGGTACGTGTCAAGCTAAGACGAGCGCTGAACGGTTCAAAGGAGATCAAAGTTACATGGGCTCCACAGCGATGTATTTATTATATCTACACCAATCATCTATTTTTAAATATCATTTTAGAGCATTAGCCAAAAAATGAATCGTATCCAAAGATCGTCTGGACCACACCAAAAATAGCAGCGAGATGATGATTTTTCACCGTTAAAAAATTCGTAGGCCCACCATAACGTTTATTTTCCATCCAATCTGTTCAAAAGGTCAAAAAGACCTGAATGAAGAGTCAAAACAAATTTCATATTGATCCAGAAGTTCTGTAATCCCAAAAAGGGTTTCAATGGTAGACGTTCAATCCCCCACTGCTTTTTGCAGTGTGGTCCACTTGATAATTAGATCTGTATTATTTTTCGTGTCAAGCCTTAAGACGAGCTCTTCAAATGAATAGACGGTTTAGATATAACACATACCTCATGATCAGACCCACAGGACTTTTGTGCGTCAAATGAATGTACGTTGCAAAATTTTAATAAAATGTATACGTGCCACATGGGCCCCACCATACTGTATGTATTTTATCCATGCCGTCCATCCATTTTGCCACATCATTTTAGATTATGATTCAAAAAATTAATAAGATCCAAATCTCAGGTGGACCACAACATAGGAAACGGTGGTTATAAAATGCTCACCATTAAAATTTTCTTAGGGTCCACTGTAATGTTTATTTTCCATCTAACCTGTTAATAGGGTCACACTAACATGGATGAAGGGAAAACACACATGTCAGCTTGATCTAAAACTCTTGTAGCCCCGATAAATTTTTAATGATAGTCGTTTAATTATCATTGTTTCCTATGGTGCGGTCCACCTGAGCTTTGGATCTGCCTCATTTTTTGGCTCATGCCCTAAAATTATTTGGCAAAATGGATGGACGGTGTGGATATAACACGTTCATCACGAGTGGGGTCTAAAAAACTTTGACACTCGTGTGCTACACTTCACAATATGAGTCCTACCTAATTCGGGCCCTTAAAAAATTGTACACGAGACATGTATTAACTTAAAATTTACCAATTAAATTATGGACTGTAATTGCTAACTCAAAATGCCAAAATATTTTGTTTTTTCTTACTATTTAATATTTATTATATATATATATGTATATTATATATATATATAATATTTTTTTTAATTAAAAAATAGAAGTATTGTGTAGCTTACGCTACACGCTACGCTATTTCGCTACACGCTGCGGAGAGTTGAACGCTACGCAATACGCTACCGCTATTTAAAACACTGGTGTAGAGTAATCTCTCCAAACCAAGGGGCTTTTGTTGAAGGTAGGCAGATCCTAAACATGGCCTTGATCGTGCATGAGTGTATAGGTGCCCGGTTCGAACAGAAAAAGAGGGTGTGGTGTGGAAATTAGAAGTGGAGAAGGCATTTGACCACGTTGAATGGGATTTCTTGGACTACATTTTAGATTGATTGGGATGCGGTTCCAAATGGAGATTGTGGATGTGAGCTTGTGTTGGATCTCCGTCCTTCTCGGTCCTGTCAACGGTTCCCAAAAAGGCTTTTTTAAACCTTCCAGGGGCCTTCGGCAAGGGGACCCTTTGTCTCCTTATCTTTTCCTGGTCATTGCAGAGGCCTTCAGCCGCATGTTAACTAAAGCTCAGGAATTGGTTTCTTTTCTGGATTCTCGATGGATGGTAAGATCGAACCTGGTGTCTCATCTTCAATTCGTTGATGACACTCTTGTTTTCAGTGATGCCAACCCAGCAATGGTGGAAGATTTACGGAAAGTGATTATTTGCTTTGAAACAATTTCAGGGCTGAAAACTAATGTGATGAAAAGTAAACTTCTGGGTATCCATCTCTCAAAGGAAGAATTCTCAGACTTGGCGGATTCTTTTGGGTGCAAGGCAGGGTCATTTCCAACCGTTTACCTCAATCTTCTGCTGCGTATAGGGAAACCAGCTCTCCACCTTTAGGATAAGGCGATAGAATAAAGGGTATTCTCTCTATTTGAAGGAGCCACAAGTTATCTCTTGGTGACCATATCACCTTGATTAGACGGCATTCTGAAACACGCCGCTCTATTTTGTCTCTGTTCAAATGTCTGCAGGCCGTATTAGCCAAATTAGAAATATTGAGGAGAGATTTCTTTTGGAAGGGGTCCAAAGAAGGTTTCAAGTTTGATCTTTTGAAATGAGAAGAAGTGTGTAAGCCAGTGGATAGAGCTGGGCATTGGACCGAGTCTGATCGAATTCGGTCCAACTCGACTTGATTCGAAATTTGAAGGGTGTGACCCAAACTCGATCAAAACCGGTACCGGATCCGGGTCATCAAACTCGAACAAATCCGAACTCTGCTGACTTAGAACCGATCCGCGTCCGACCCGGTTAGGAAACCCAAGTCGAATTGGATTGGGAAAGGTTCGGATCATTCATTTTTTCAACGGTACGAGAATAATTATTCTCATTGTTTCCTATGGTGCGATGTACTTAAAATTTAGTATCAACCCCTAAAATGATATGGAAAAACTGATGGACGGTGTGGATGAACCAAAAAATTCAAGACGGCCCCCACACAAGCTCACACCAGCTTCCTGAAGAAGCTTTACTTATAGCTTCCTGAAGAAGCTTCACGTGACCACGTCTCATAGCTTCCTGAAGAAGCTTCAAGTTCAAGTACAATGCTATCGATCAGGTGTACTAACAAGCTAACAAAAGAAAATAAAAAATAAAAAATAAAACATACTGCTTAGCTGACACCAGCTATAAGCAGCTCTAGGTATGTGTCGTGCGAAGACGAGCACTGACGCTCCTCGAGCTCCGAGTTGTACGAACAGGTGGGCCGCCGATTAGGCTACTGAAGTGACGTCACCAAGTTCTATGGGCCCACTATGATGTATGTGTTGTATCCACACCGTCCATCCATTTTGAGATATCATTTTAGAATATGAACCGTAGAATGAAGCAGATAAAAATCTGTAGTGGAACCCACCACAGAAAACAGTGGGGAGACTGATTCCCACCGTTGAAACTATCCTACGGCCCACCATAATGTTTATTTGAAATCCAACCTGTTCAAAAGTTAAAAAGGA
The DNA here is from genome assembly GCA_030180095.1 of Magnolia changhungtana. NCBI lineage: Eukaryota > Viridiplantae > Streptophyta > Magnoliopsida > Magnoliales > Magnoliaceae > Magnolia > Magnolia changhungtana. The sequence continues at coordinate 8,840,475 of JASAUF010000662.1, forward strand.
CATGAAAGAAGGGAAAACACAAATATCAAGTTAATCTAACACTCTTGTGGCTTTTAGAAGTTTTTAATGGTGGGCGTCACTGCCCCACTGTTTTCTCTGCTGGGGTCCACTGGAGCTTTGGATTTAACTCATTCTTTAGATCTTGCCCTAAAATGATCTCTCCAAATGGAGGGACGGCGTGGATACAAAACATACATCATGGTGGGGCCATGTACCTTTGATCTCATTTGAGTCGTTCGTACAACTCGAAGCTCGAGACGAGTACGCGCTCGTCTTCACACAACATGTACAGCCTGTCACCTGTGCAGCTGGCATGAGGGACGCGGACTAGCTACTAACAGGTTGGAAGCGGATTGTGTACTAAGTAACCTCTGTGGGGTCCACTGTTATTTATGTATTTTATCCACTCCGTTCATCCATATTAACAGATAATTTTAGGACTTGAGCCCAAAACAGAAGCATATAAAAATCTCAAGTGGACCACACCACAGGAAACAGTGTGATTGAACCTCTACCATTGAAAATTTCTTGGAGGCCACGGAGGTTTTGGATCAAGTTGATGTTTGTGGTTTCTCTTTATCCATGTTTTTGTAATCTTACCAACGTGTTGGATGACAAATAAACATTACCGTGGGCCTTCGGAAGGTTTCAACGGTGGAAATCATTATTCCACACTGTTTCTTGTAGTATGGTCCACTTAAGCTTTGGATTTACTTCAAATTTGGAATCAACCCTTGAAATTAGTAGGAAAAATTGATGGCTGGTGTGGATAAACCACATACATTCACAGTGGGCCCAACCGAGTTTACTCAGTACGATAAAAGCGTACAAGTGTAACTCAATACGCAATCCGATTTCTGATAATTACATATACAGCAGGTCTTAAGTCCAGCAGGTTGGACCATAAGTTACGGTACAACTAGTAGATAACTTTCAACCTTTCATGTTTGTACAGCATCCAAACCATCCAATAAGTTGGCACCAACATGATGATCACCTTATAAGTAAATATTGCATATCGAATCATCAAGTGGACCACATTTACATTTTTCTATTTATCAATAGCTACACATTGTTCTCATGTGTGGCCCACCTAAGGAGTAGATAGGGTTGATTTCTGCACTAGATGAACCCCATGATGGTTCTAACTTCCAACCTAGTAGATCTGATTATCTGACTTAGGTTAGGGTTTGGAATCGTTCGGTTATGGACTTAGGGAAAAGAAATTTAAAAAACGAAAAACAAAAAAGCATACCCGTCTTCTTCGAATCAGGGACGGCCGGACTTGTTGCTCTGGGGTTAGAAGAAGAGCGGATCGTTCAACGGGTAGGGTCAGAAAGAAAGAGGGTAAAAATTCGTTCGATGGGTAGGGTAAGAAAGAAAGAGCGGTAAAGGTATCAAGGTAAAAAACTTAAAAGTTATATATACAGGAAGTACCCGTTCCGGATCGGGTAGGATCGGTTCGGGTCAGATCCATTCGGTTTGAGTTTCGGGTCGGGTCGGTCCGGATGGACCACGATCCGGCATCGATCCAAAAGACGGTCGGATCTGATTGATCCTACTCGATCTGCACAGATCCAGGCCGTCGGTTTAGTTATGATCGGTTGGATCCACCGGATCGGGTCGAGAATGCCCAGCTCTACCAGTGGATCAAGGTAGTGTAGGTTTGAGCGCCCCCCCAATCTCATGTATGCCGCTCTTCTGGGTAAATGGCTTTGGAGATTTGGCACTGAAGAAGGAAGCATGTGGCGTGGAATCATCTCTAGCAAGTATGGCTCTCTTCAAGGGGGGTGGGAAACGAAGAGATTCTCTTTACAGGGCCTCTCATATATGGAAGTCTATTATGTCACTCCATGATAAATTCTAGCAAGGAGTCTTGTTCTCGGTGGGGGATGGGACAAGAACGCGGTTTTGGGACGATTGCTGGTGTGGTGTGGACCCACTTCACTCCACCTTTCCTGCCTTAGTGAGATTGGGACCTCATCCAGATTTTCTTGTGGCTGATTGGCTCTTCGATTGTTTGGGCTCCTCCCAATAGGAGGAATTTCAACAACAATGAGGCTGCAGATTTTGTTGCTTTGTTGGGCCGTCTTCAGTGGTACCATCCGCAAGAAGGGCCAGATTCTTGGGTGTGGAAGTTGAACAGTTCAGGCTGCTTTTCGGTGAAGTCGTTCAATAAGCTTCTTCTTCCTCAAGATGAGGTGCAGCAGGAGCAGTTTGCCTTCCATTTTTTGTCCTATGGGGCGCCCCCCGAAGTTGCAGCTTTTACTTGGCTTGTGGGGACGAAGAATGCTCTGACGATCGACAACTTACGAAAGAGGAACATGATGATCCCCAACATGTGTTGCATGTGTGACCATGATGCAGAATCGGCGGATCAGCCCTTTATCTTCTGTTTGGTGGCTCAAGAGGCGTGGAATCACTTTCTTGCAGATTTTGGGGTTGGCTGTGTGATGCCAAGGTCAGTCCGAGACCTCCTTTGGGCTTGGCATGGAGGTGGTGGGAACTCACCCCACTCCAAATGGCACCTCTCTTCTAGCTATTTGGTGGTCTATCTGGGGAGAAAGGAATAGAAGGCGATTCCAAAATCAAGCTAGGCCCACTCATGTTCTGGGGCGGTTTCGCTTCTTTGCTTATTCATACTCCTAAAATACTTCTATTCAAACATGATGGATGTCGAAACCATTTCTAAATCTGTTGGGCCAGGGCATTCTTTGCTGAGGAATTCAACTCTCCGATGGGACCCTTTTTCATAACGAATTGATTCACCCACACATCGCATAACAGGAGTGAATGTTTCCTTTACATATCAGTCGTATTACAGTAACCGTTTTCCAATATCATGGCTTTACCTTTTAAAAAAAAAACTAGGATTGTCCCTTATGAGCATGCAGTTACATGCCACATACAAGGAACTCTTGAGAAGAGTCCATTGGAATATAGGTCTTCAACAGGAACCAATTGAAACATCATCTTTGACTGATTGGATAATCTCAATAGAAATGCACAAAGAGGCAGAGACCATCAGATTACACAGACAACGCAGTTAACCTTCAAGGAGGCTCCCCCAATAAAAATAAAAATAAAAATGGGAGCATAAATGAGACGGTATAAGCTGACAACAATCTGAAATTAAAGAGGTGGCTTCTAAAGAAATTGGTCAGCTGTCCAACATAAGCTTTCCAACTAACCAGAGATGCATTGTTCCAGCATCATGTGATGGTTGTAAACTCTCCACTTCCTTCGAACAAAACGCAACAATTGATTCAACTTGATCCAACTGTTACTTCTAGCATGCCCTTTCAGATCCATCCCTTCATTGCATGAATAATACATAACAGGGCAATGGAAAAGATTCCATTCATTTTGATAGAACTTTACAGAAAGGGCTTAACCTGAATAGCATCGCTGTCTTTTCAGTTTTAACTATGACATGGTATCACTATGAAGAGAGCCAACATCCAGGTCAATCCGAATGTTTGGTGGAACAAAGAAAATGCCAAGGTTATACTTGAGATTATATAAGAATGAAGTATATAGGGTCCACTGCACAAATAAACTTAAGACAAACACGCCATGTAGGTCTGAAACTTATTAAGCCAGTCAAAAGTTGTTCTCAATTTATATATATATATATATCACCAATAAATGGCATGGGATGTATGCTGCTATGCTACATATAATACATTAAATATAGCATAATTAATACACATTAAATTGGTATGTTTGCCTATCACTTATGAACCAATGCAGACAGAACAAGAGGTCATACAAAAGCGCAGCTTCAGGGGTTGTCAAGGCTCAAGACCAATGTTTGACTGATTGGAAGCCAAAAGACGACAACAAATTTGTTTCTACAGATTCCAGTAAAGTGAATTTAGGGAGGGGTTTTTTTATGTTTTGGGTATTTTTAAAATATTAGTGGTTACTTTGAAGGTTAATATTAGGTACAATCAATAATCAAGATTACAAGTCACATTAGGATTTCTCTTGACTTTTTCTCATAAAGATGATGAGAATAAGTTGTGTGATGGAAGGAGAGTTCCTTCCAACATAGAAAGATTGATTGGCGACCAAATCAGCCAATCTTTTCTCTGCTAGATTTCTCCTTGCATCTTCTAAGAACATTCAGGGGAGATAGAAGTATTCCTTGTAGGGCTCAGAGAACCTGCGATATGGCTAAAGATCTCTTACAGACTTGCAAATGAGAAGTTGTGCCTGAAATGGATAAGCCGGAGTTGTTTGGATGGCCCCATTTGGGCCTAGTATCAGTTTGCATAAACCACCAATTACCAAAGAAAAGACCCCTCTCAAGCATGGCATGCTTTGAACTAAAGGGAGAGCTCTTTCCAACCTAGAAAGATTGTTGTAGAGGATCAAAGCATCCAAACAAATATGAAGTGCAATCATATCCAAACAAATATGAAGTGCAATCAGCTCAAGATCACAAATGATCGTGACGAGAGTCTTAACATTGGAACACTTAAGACTGTGTTTGGCTCGGGCCACAAGAAAAATAATGTGCAGTTTCTGGTATTTCTGATCTTAGTAGAATTTCCAAAAATCATGTAACAAACTCATGTGCATATGAAAAAGCCAGTTACATTGGAACACTTACAAGTTATGACTGAGTTTGGCTGGGCCGCAATAAAAATATTTTGCAGTTTCTGGGATTTCTATTCTCGTAGAATTTCTCTAGAACCATGTAAAGAAACTCGAGTGGATGCGAAAGAGCTCTTTATATCCAATACAAAACAATGCAGACTAAGTTATGCCATCTTTTGTAGGTCCTAGATGAGTTTTTTTTCTTCTTCTTCTTCTTCTTCCAATTCTTTCCTGATGCATAGGTTTTAACTAAGACTAACTACAGTATAATAAAATAACAAAGAGATTTACCCTTTACCAGTTTGCCCAACATGAATGGGACAATGCATATGGATCTGGGAACATCAAGAAATAAGAGCGGCAATAGAAGGGTGCAGGCTTGTAGCACGTCCTTCCAGTGAGCACACAAGTTTTTTCCGATATAGAAGAGGTCAGTCAAATGATCTAGTGTGGTTGTATTATAAGGAATTCCTATTGTAACCTTAAAGTTGCACAGCATTGGATGTATTTCAAGGATTGGCCCTTCTGGCAATGAATCGCTGAAATATTGCAGCAGAGCATATGAAGCAGAGAGTTTGTTATAATTAAATATTCAAAGTCATCAGCTTCAAATGTTTTCTATCTTCAATGGAATAATCATTGTTCCCCATAGAAAAAAAGCTGCTACATTTTCAGTTATCCACTAGACAAAACAGCAAGCAGATCGGAACACAATCTATGTGATGTGACAAAAAAATGCAGAGCATTGAATTTCACTAGATAATTCCAAATGAAGAACTAGCAACTGCACAAAGAAAAGAAGTCATAAGCCAAGCAGTTTCCTAAGTCTCACAAATAATATTTTGGAGGAGAAATATTGGGAAGTCACCTTTTGTGCGCCGCAGCATTATATTCTTGAGGACTGCTTGAAGCTTCTTATAGCCATAGCTTGCATTTCTAGATATCGGATGTTTTATTGATGAACAGAAGGATTTATAAACAGCATAAGGCTCATATTTAAGAAATCTGAAGTAGCTGTACAGATCATCGATTGCATTTTGTATTGGCGTTCCAGATAAGCACCACCTTCGCTTGGCCCGAAGACCACAACAGGCTCTAGCCACCTGAGTCCTGTGATTTTTTATAGTTTGAGCTTCATCAAGCACCACCCTAAACCAACCAACCCTTGCAAGTGGACCACTGTCATAATCAAGAGCAGAACTGTCAATTCCGTTCTTGTTCTTCTTCCCTTTCTTACCTGCATTTGAATTCTTTTTCCTTTTTTTGTTCGTGGAAAATTCGGAAGATATCCCATACTTCTCCATATTTCTCTGTTCTTCATCATCCTCGTCAGCCAGAGGTTGCTTTGGAACTTCATTAGTTACTATTGCATACGTAGTGAGAACAACATCATATTTTGCTAGCTCAACAGGATCCCTGGTTCGGCTACCCCCGTGATAGATTAAAACAGAAAGCTTGGAACTCTCGCTAACCTTTTCATCCAGTTCTCGAGCCCATTGGCGAAGAACACTTGCTGGGCAAACAACCAAAGTACCAGCAGCTGGCCTTCCCTTGCGTGGTGCAGGCATTGTGGTACTGGCCATTTGCATCCTTCTAAAATTATCAAATACTCCAATCTGCTTTACCTTCTCCAATTCGGCCACACTTCCATCATCCTCATCCAGATTCAAGGCCTCAGTATTAAAACGGAATGAGTCATCAGAAGTTGACTTGGACTGCAGAGGCCTCTGCATTTGTATAAGGGCAATCATTGATATAGTCTTACCAAGGCCCTGTGAGAAAATAGCATGATGAGCCTGGCTATAATGTTAAGCAAAGATCCCAAGCAACGTACCATATATGAAGCAGATTTAATGGATCAACTGAACTCCAGACAAATAACCTGATCATCTGCAAGAATTCCACCTAAACAGTGCAAAGTTGCTGCTTCCTTCTGAAGCATCCAATGCAAGGCAATTTTCTGCCATGTAAGACAGCTTATTCATCAAAAACAGAAAAAGAATAAAAGAACTACTTGCAATACAGTGGGAGCTTAAATAGATGAACAGACCTGGTGCCTTAAAAGCGGAACTGCCAGAAGACCCTCGGGTAATGAGGCTTCTACTTTTGGCTGAGAAAGATCCTGCAAGAAACCATGAATTCATGAATGCTATTTTCTGTCACATGTCTTTTACTGGTGTGAACTGCAGGACACAAAGAACAACTAGAAAGAACTACTTATAGCAAGAACCCAATTCTGGCATCAGCTTCTATACAAGATGAGAACCTTTATTCTTTTGAAGTTAAATAAAACTGATCAAACTTGATATACATGTGAAAATAGACTATCCTGACCATTGTTGGCATAATATTTGCCTTAGTAAGGAATTTTCTCTAATACATAAATGCCCTGCCCAATTGAAATGCTATAAGAGAACGAGTAAACTGTGGACAGAAGGTGCAACAGTGTATATCAGCATACGTCTCCTAGGTCTATTACTCGGTTACCGTAAATGGGTCTCCTGAAGGATTCTTCAAGTGGACTCCACTTGAAGAATCCGACAAGAGGATCTGATATCCCTGCAATTGCCGGGTCCTTGGAAGTCTGTAATGGGATGGTGGACTGATTTTTCCAAGGGCTCTCATTTGTTGTGGGACATTGCTCTTAGATCAGATTTTTGGAAGATACATGGCTCAATGACAACCTAATCTACCTGGACTTTGAAAGACTCTATCGAGCCTCCTCCAACCAAGGGGAATTGATTTCTCAATGCTTCAGGATGTTGAGAGGTGATGATTTGGTGCCCCTTCATTCTGCAAAAATCTCACAAATGAGGAGATTGAGGATCTCATTAGGCTCCAAGATCTTGTGCAGAATGTTATCATTTCTCCTGGTCGTCACCATCATGCTCATCACCATCATCTAAGCCTTATCCCAATTACTTGGGGTCGGCTAAATGAATCTTGTTCTGCCATTCCACTCTATCAAGGGCCACCAAGCCTTCAGTTAGACCATAGGTCATCAACTCTTTTCTCACCACCTCCATCTATGTCCTTTTGGGCCTTCCCCTTGCCCTTTTAGAACCCTCAACTTGTACAAACCATTTAAGGCTACTTTCCCTCATCTTATTACCCATTGGTGCTACTCCTAAGTTCCCTCGAAAGCATTCATTTCTAATTCTATCCTTCCTCCCCTTGCCACTCATCCATCTCAACATCCTCATTTCAATTACACTCATCCTATGAACATCATAATCATCTAAGCCTTGCCCCATTAATTGGGGTCAGCTATATGAATCCAGTTCCACCATTCCACTATCAAGGGCTATACCTTCAATTAGACCACAAGTCATCAAGTCTTTTCTTACTACCTCCATCCCCTAGCCTTTTTAGAGCCTTCAACTTGTACCAACTCACTCTTATCATTCCTCCCAATAATGATGATAAATGGCAAAGGAAGGTGGAGAGATCGTGTCTTTTCTCAGTAACTTACTTCTGGCGGATGCTCAAAAGTGAAGGCAGGATTGTTCATCCTGACCCCTCAGCCAATTAATGGAGGTTCCCTAGCCAACCTAGAGTGGTCTCTTTTGGATGGTTAGTTGCTAAGGAGAAAGTGTTGACCATCGATCACCTTTGTCAGAGGAGTATGATTATCATGAATGTTTGCTCTTTATGCCTCAAGGATGCAGAATCAGTAAACCACCTATTTACTCGTTAACTGTGATCTTGCCTCTATCCGTGGTGGAGGTTCTTGGGCCTTTTCCAAATCCAGTGGATACCTGCCAGGATCAACTGAAGCCGTCATTCAAGAATGGCAATGGGAGATTGAATGAAAAAAGAAAGAAAACCTTATGGTGACTGGCTCTATTGTTTGGTCTATGGTCTATATGGAGAGAGTGAATGATAGAATCTTCAATAACAGAATAGAAGATGTGGATGTGATCTTCCAGATGGCAAAAAGGAAAACAACTTTTTATGCTTTGAGGAATAGCCACATCAAGGTTCTAAAATGGTATATGATATTTTGGGAATCTGGGGGGATCATGTACTTCCATAGTCGGTGAAGTGAGATGACTCCACCATCCCTCCTCTGCCACTCCCTTATACTTCTATTTTGTTTGGTGCTAATAAAAATTCATCATTTAGTTTAAGGAAACCTCAGTGGTAGAAAGAATGCATTTCAACATTGAGGTCTTGGGTTCAAGCCCATACTTACCTATCAAAAAAAATTAATAGAGAGATAGCCAAGAGGTGTTCCACCCACCTCCAATATAGCACAATGCTCCATTTTTATTGAAAAATGAAAATTTTGTTAGAAAACTAGGAAATTACAAGACAGGGTTAGAACCCCCAATAAAAGGGACTGAAAACACACCCTCTACTAACATGGTGATGGGTCAACACTGGCCTGGTGCATAGAAAAAAAGATGTTTAGCATTGTCAAGGAGCTCCTAAGTTCATCACAAATGGAAGCTAACTTCCATGGCTCTCAAGTCTCAACCCTTGCTCCCTAGCCAAAAGTACAAGAGAGAGAATCAGGCAGGAATCTGATCCCTTTGCTAAGAATTCTGGCTTCCACTTCAATCCTATCCAAAGCCCAAATTTGTTCAGAGAAATGTAAGCCTGTTATGTAGTTGCACAAATGAAGGGAATTAGCATAGATTGGAGAGAGAGAGAGAGAGAGAGAGAGAGAGAGGAATGTCAGCAAAAGGAACAGGAGTCACCCCAAACACACGAAAAAAAAAAAAAAAAAAAGAGCAAGATTTTTTTTGTCTTTTTTTGAAAGGTACTCCAACAAATTTAAATCATTGATCTCCGGGACCTAACGGAGGATGCTCCTAATATCTACAATCAGTAATAAAATAATAGAAAATAAAAGCAACAGCCCCCAAATATCATACATTGGACCCACAAAAGGATGCAAAATAAACGTAGGTCTTGCCCCCACATAAAAATTCATCTCCACCCAATGATTAGCCCAACAGTATATTGGTCAGCCAGCCACCTTATACAAATAAGGAGACTTTATAGACACTGATACAAAGCACAAATCCAAGAATATCACTAGACATGATTCTTCATCATCTTCTTTTTCTTTTTCTTTATTCTTTTTTTTTTTGGACACACACACACGGAGCATATCACCATACCATCATCAACATAGCCTTGTTACAATTCTTTGCATTGGCATTAGGAATTCTGCTTTGTCAATCAATCCTATCTAAGGTCCCATCCTCAATAAGTCAAGAAGCCTTCAAAATCCTTTCTCACCACCTCAATCCAAGTCCATGAGGCCTTCTTGTCAACCCCTTTCTAGGCCCTTCAATCCAAATTAATGTTCCCTCTTATCAAACCATCTCAATATGCTCTCTATCATCTTATCTCATATTTGGACTTTAGTTGCATGATCCTTCTAATTAGGTGCCACTTCCACTTTTGATTTGTTCGCACTTCGCTTCTTGCTTTGTGCAACTACAAGACTACGCCAGGGCTACTTCAGACTATTCTCACACATGCATCTCAACATCCTCATCTCTGCAACACTCAGTGCACATTTTGCTTACTAAATATTGCCCCAAGTAGCATAGTCAATCAAATAGTCATCATCTAAAATTCCACACAAGTTTGATAGGCATGCAACAATCACACAACACCTTAGAGGCACATCTCCTAACTGCTGTGTGACGCGTGTGCGGACGCGGAGTCGGTGGATCATTTGTTTATTGATTGCTCCTTCGCTCAAAAAATGTGGGAGAAGATCTTATCCTCCTTTCACTTATCTTGAGAATGTTGGGGACCGTTGTTGGTCTCTTCTTGGCGTGGCATGGGGTAGAGCTTCAGAAAAAGGATAAAGTGGTGTGGAGATTGTCCTTATTGGCGGTCAGTCATTTGGGCCATTTGGTGGGGAAAGGAACAATCTGAGCTTCTAGGACAACAGTGGGTTGGAAACTAATGTCTATCAAAAAAAAAAGTTGGATGGATGTCATCAGTTGGGTTTCTTGTATTGGGGCTTTGGCCATGATGTGTGGCCTCTACTTTAGGCTTTAGTTGCTTGTAAATTGTAATTTTTTTTAGCTTCGTCTCCCTTTTTAATAAAATCCTTCTTCTTCTTCTTCTTTTTGGAAGATAACGAAGCTTTTATTAAAAACTAAGAAATCACCCTAGCAAGGAGCTAGAGCAGGAAATGACAACCCAGGCAAGGCCAACAAGGCGTCGGCGTCTACATTTTTAATGCCATACACCCAACTTATAATATCAACCCTGACTTTCCTTATGACTACATCAACCGGAACGTTTCTATTGTGAAAGCAATGGTTGTTTCTTTCCCCCCAAATAGCCCAAAACATTGCCAAAAGAGTTCAATTCCATGACAAACTTCCCTCTTCCTCCTCCATGCCAAGCAAAGAGAAGGTTGGGGATGGACTCCGGCATAACCCAAGCGATATTGAAGCAACAAAGAAGGTTGGCCCACACCTTTTGAGTGAACTCATAATGGATGTAGAGATGGTCAATCGATTATGCATCTTGCATGCACATTGTGCATATATTTGTGAGCATCATAGACCACTTTTGAAGGTTCTCAATGGTGAACGCCCTTTTTCTTCCCACTAACCACGTGGAAGCCGTCACCTTGGGGTGAGCACCATAGAACCAATAATGGTAGGAGTGGGATCTGTGAACGGCAAGGTTCAGCCATGAGCCACCTTAGAAGCTTGAAAAGAGATCGAACGGAAAACTGGCCCAACTTTCAACATGCTACACAAACGGGTCTTTAGACCCCAGAGAAGGATGGAAGTGCTTCAAGAGGTCCAAAAGTTTAATGAGATCCTACGTGTTCTTGTCCGATAGAGCCCTACAACACGGGGCAGTCCACACCATCTCATCATCTCCTCCCAAGTAATAGTTAGTTACTGTAATATTCGAATCCGAAGAGAAACAGGGTAAATGCAGAACTGTTTCTAAGAGGGGTTTGTTGCCACACCAAGTGTCCCCCCAAAACTGAATATGGTTTCCATCACCCAACAAGAAAGAGATGCATTCCTTGACCTTTAGCCTCACCGTAAAGACCGCTTTCTACATGCCAAAAGTGCAGTAGAGAGAAGAATCATTGCTCCACCACCCTCCCCTTGGCAACTCGTACTTGCTAGCGATCGTCCCCCTCCAAACCTACCTTCTTCACCTCCACACCTACTTGGGTAGAAGGGCTAGGTTCATGGTTTTAGGACCTTTTTATACCTACACCTCCCTCCAATGAAGGTTTGCAAACATCTTCCCACTTCAGAAGGTGGAAATTATGCTTCTCATCCACATCATTCCACAAAAAATCCCAACAAAGTTTCTCCAATCTTCTCAAGATAAACTTCGAATAGCAGTAAAGAGACGTGAAGTATATGGGAAAACTGGAGAGCATGGCTTTTGATGAGAGTGATTCTTTGGCTCTTCCATCTTGCCAACTTTTTCTCCACCCTTTCTATCATTCCCAAAGGTGATTCGTCGATTTTCCTATGCACAAATGAAGGCCCAATTAAGTGGATGGGAAGATCTTGCTCCAAACACAAACACGTCAACCAAAGTCAATGTCTCATCCCCTGAGAAAAGGATACCAAGCCTCTTGCATTTAGATGAATTCACCTTTTGGCCTAAGACTACTTCGAATCACCAAACGATCTTACGCAATTTATCCACCGACTCAACCTCTGCATCACAAAAGAGGATAATGTCATCCATAAATTGAAGGTGGGAGATCCAAGCACCCATGTTTGCCACTTTAAAGCCATGGAAGAGGCCCACCTCTTGACCTTTGTCTAACATCTTGCTGAGAACCACAGCTACCACCAAAACTAAGAATGTAGAGAAGAGATCACCCTGTCTAAGGCCCCAGGATGCCTTGAAAAAGCCTTTGGGAGAACCATTGACAAGCACGGAAAAAGACGCCAACCGAACACATTCTTGCATCTACGCCCACCATTGCCTCCCGAATTTTAACCTGAGCAACATGTAGTCAAAGAACTTCCACTCGACATGATAGTAAGCCTTTTTCTATATCCATCTTGCTTGCCATACCCTTCCTCCCTTCCTAGTGTCTTGAATCTAAGCATTCATGGACCAGAAGAGCTCTATCCAAAATTTGTTTGTCCACCACAAATGCTCCTTGACATTCAGAGATGACGTTCGAAAGAGACAAGCATAACCTACTAGGTAGAACTTAGGCCAGAATTTTGCAGGAACTTCCAATTAAGTAAATAGGCATGAAATCTGTTAGACTCTCTGCTCCTTCCTTTTTCAAAATGGGGGCAATAAATAATGCCCCCAACTCCGAAGATTGGTCCTCCGCTGTTAAGCTCTCCAACAGACCTTTCATCGCCACATTTCTAGGCTTAGCCTCCTCTTCGTAGCTCTCTCGTTTGTTGGATTTGTTGTTTCTTTTGGTATGCTTCTTGGTTGCAATCCTAACCTTAGGATGGCTTCTCAAGTTGTATAGCTTCTCTTCTACAGGTTTTCCTTGTTTTTGTTTTGTTTTTAGCTTTTCTTTTGTTGTTTTTTTGTTTTTGTCTCTTGTTTCCAGGATACTCTTGCTCCCTTTCTTTAAATAATATTCCAATCTTCAAAAAAAAAAAAAAGCAATGCCCTCCACTCCGAGGCAAGGTATTCTGTATCGATAACGGTGGTTGTAACAGTTACCACTATTACCGATACAGGTATCGGTTGTAACGGTCGATACTAACGGTTGAAATTATTTTTTTTGCCTGAAAAATTCTTTAAAAAAATTATCTAGAAAATCCAAAATAATGTAAATATTCCAAATATGTATTCATTTTTTGTTTTGAACATGTTTATGGTAGTGTAATGGTCCACTCTTTAGTGAGAGTGTTGAATCGGGCTATCTAGTGAATTTGTGAACATAATTATGTCTCTAATGTTTACACATCACAATCAAGCACTAGAACTAGAAATCAAAAAAAAAAAGCCATAAATAGTATTGTTTAAATGTTTTTAAAAAATTGCCCTCTGAGCTTCTATTCACTCAAATCACTTCAATCTATGGTTTTAATCTTATAAACTATAGTAAGAGTGGTCGAAATCTATTGTAAAATGCTCTAGGAGAGTTTCTAGAATAAGAAAAGTGAAAAAAAAAATGAGGAGAAAATAGATTTAAACAGAAAAAAAAAAAATGTGGTCGTTTTATTTACCGTTGCGGGGGTAGCGGTCGTTATCCCTTGTAGCGGCCTTTACGGCCACCGTAACGGCCGATATGGTCCAAAGAGAACCAACTGCCCTGTATCGCGTAACGTTCATAGTCGTTACCTATACGTATTGGCCTTTACGGGCATATCATAACGGATACGGAACGCCTTGCTCCGAAGACAATTTCCCCCTCTTGAAGAACTTAGAAATGAAGTTAACAACATCTCTTTTCACCACACTTCATAGAGACTGAAAGAAAGCAATGGGGAAGTCATCCGAACCCAGCGCTCTATCTCGGCCCAAAGAATCTATGATTGATTTGATTCATCCTCATCGATCGATTTCTTGAGCATCTCCAACTCCGCTAGGGAAAATTTACTAAAGGGGAGATTGTTAAGCATGGTGTGCCATAAAGGCCGTAAAGGCCATTACGTAAAGGTAACGGTGACAACCGTTACATGTTATGGGATCGTAAAGGTCGTAACGGCCGTTACAGAAAAAATGACCCATAAAGGCCATTATAGCACCCATAACGGCCCATTAAGCCCCTCGTAAAGGCCCCGTAACAGTCCATTACGAAACCGATACAAGTTTTTCGGATTTCTTTTCAATAAAGAAAAGAGAGAGAGAGAGAGAGAGAGATTGTAATAGTTGTTACAGCCGTTACACCCCGTAGCATAAAGGTAATGGTGGTGGTCGTTATGACCATCGTTACCGTTATGGAATACCTTATTGTTGAGTCAAGGATGGGGACCCTCTTCTAAAGATAGGAGGTCCCTAAAGAATCTCACCATGGTTGTGCTAAGTTGCTCCTTCCCTTTGATCCTTTTGCCATCTTCGACTAAGCTTACCAATTTGTTGTTTCTGGCATTGGCACTAGCAATGCTATGGAAAAAACTAGTGTTTTGTCCATTCCTTGAGCCACATGGCCCTCAACCGCTGCCTCCATTTGATTTCATCCTCTTTAATGCGTGTTTAGCATAGTTTAACGACAAATCGGCGTGGCGAAATTTTTCAACTTCTAACAGAAAGCCCCCTCCATATGCAGGGCTTGGATCTCCTCCCAAATGAGCTCAAATTCGATCTCCCTGCTCCCGAAAACCTCACAGTGCCCCTGAATAAGTTTCTTTCAACAGTTTCAATTTTTTACTTAACTTGCAACAAAACCTTGCACTTAGAACAATTCCCACCATTCCTTCACTAAGTTCGTAAGGCCATCCACTTCCAACCAATAAGCAGTTCGAATCTATAAGGCTTGGGTCCCCAACATCCTCCAAAAGATTTTTTTTTTTTTTAACTTGGGTCTCCAATTCACCTCCACTTCCATCAGGATGGGGCAATGATTTGAGATTGGTCTGGGCAGGCCTCGGAGATGAACTAATGGAAAGAGCTCTGACCAATAAGCAAACACGAGCAATCTGTTTCTTTTTTTTTAATTTTAAGGTGACACGAGGAATCTATCTAGGCGAAAAAAGATGGCATTAACTGTTATCATGACCATTAGTCCAGGTAAACTTAGCTCCTACCACAAGCAATCCAGCAAATCATGGCAGGAAACTCATTCCAAAAAATCCTTAAATGGTACGAAACATATGACTGCCATTAAACTTCTCGTGGGTGAACCTAATCACGTTGAAGTCACCCCCCACACACCATGGCATATTCCAACAATCACGAACAAATGACAACCCCTCCCACATAGCCAGCCTAAGCTCTGGCTAGCAAGGGCCGCAAACAGCAAAAAATAGCCATCTGAAACCCAAAGCCACCTTCGATATCACAACTAAGACAGAAAACTAACTACACCAGTTGTCTCCTTTGGCCCATATTTCAATGTTCCAAGCCACGGTAATGCCCCTGTTGCTTGAAGCATGTAACACCACCCAGTCTTTGCTTCTGATTCCCCAAATAGAGCCCAGCATCCAAAGATACATAGATTGAATCACCCGAACCTCCCCCCCCCCCCAAAAAAAAAAAAAAAAACGCATTCCAACTAAGAACCCTCGTTGGGAAACCTGCCAAGCCCCTCTACCCTTCTTCACTCCACTCACCTTAATTGTCAAGCTGTAGTTGATCGACGATTTGAGATTAAGAAGCTCTCTCCACCACTTCAGAGATTTCTTGATCTTCTTGGGGAGGGCAGCGTGACCTTTATGGTTGCCTTCTTGAAAAATTGTAGAAAGGTGATTGCATCCTTGTCAGAATCACCATAGGTGACCCCACTAACTTCCTTTACCCACTTCAAACTTCTCATCTCTAACCAAACCTTTCCTATTTTCTTGTTATGATCTTCCACCAACCTTGGATTGTCTGCTACAACCATCGATATCGACATTGGGGAACCTTGAGTAGCCTGGATGGGAGTGACACCAATGGTCTCGTCTTCTTCCTGGTTCCAAAACGTCAGAGCCAGCAACTCCCCACTCTCTTGTTCTTTGACGAAAGGAAGAGAAACCGACATCGTGTCATCCGGAATGCTTTCCTCCTTGATCAATACTAGAAAAGAGGGGATATCCAGTGTCGAAAAGACTTCGGTTACCACCAACAGGAGTTGAATGAGAGAAATCGATCACTAGGTGAGGCGTCCTTCTGAGGACTTGGCTTTTGGCTTCCTCAAGATGAGATAAGAATAACTGGAAATCGAGAGAGAACCTCTCGTCTATAACGGGTGGGAAGAAGTCGCACGTGATGAGTTAACACAAACAAGAGATAGAAAGGCCCTGACACAAGTCAAGGAGTTTAGCAGAGTGAAATCAACTTCGAAGGGCCCACTTGAGCCATGCGTCCAGCTCCCATCTATTCCTATGTCACCAAGGCAACTTTGCTTAAATCATGTCGGCGGTCACATGCGTCACAACATCTTGACATGTGCCTGTCCGCCAACCATACACCAACTAGACGTGGCGCCATTTGCAAGTTCGGGAGCCACCTGTCCCCGAGCCTCCAACCTTGGAGAACCACGTGTCCAGATCCTCTAGTGAGCCTTAGTTGATCACGAAATCTTCCTCGCCACGTGTCGCGGCAAGGTTCAGACATCAAACCTGACATCCTCCAAACTCCCAATCACCTTTCCGCCACTACAATGATCAATGTCTCTCCACCACGCGAGTCGTCAAGCGAAAACTGACAACCAAGTTGTGGTTATGCCACCGTCACTCCAGATCTGGCCCCTTCCCCGCCACACATCGGTCAGAGAGGTGACATCTAACCTCCCAAAGAGAGTTGTTGTCATCTCTACAACGACACTAGCTACTTGGCCATGTATCTCCAAGATAAACCTCTCACCACCCTTCACTCTGACGACCAATCTGATTCCTCCATATTGCCACCTTTAAGGACAACCATGGTGGTGCTCGGTCACCATCCCCAAATCGTTCTTTGCAACTCCCCAAATGGCTTCCAACCTTCCTCTGCTACTAGACGTCATCCCATCTCTTTAGCAGACCCCAGCTCACCTCTCTTTCAACCCAAACATGCAAGCAACGGTCGTCGATGAAGATTGGGACTAAAGACAGGTCTGGATCAGCCCTCTTCTTTTTCACACAAATTTTCGTAGTGTTGAACTCCTCCCCCTTTCTCTGTCGCCTGATCGATGGCTGCCTCTTATCCCATGCAGCACCCAAGCGCTATGAAGGTATTGATGAACCAAAGCTCCAAAGGAACTCCTCATAATAGGAACCATATTTCCTCCACATCGAGAAATGAGCTCTTTGACCGCTTCCGAACTAAAATCACAAGGTTGTTGAAGAAAACACTCACCATGACCACCCTGTCGAGGTCGATGCTAGTCGATAAAGAAATCCAGACCTCGTTTTCTCCAATGGCTTTTAGCACAACATCCTTCACCTCCACTTTGGATCAAGCCTCTAAGCAACTCCGAATTCCCTGCATCATAGCGTCAGCCTGAGTCATGGCAACAACAAAAGTTTAAAAGGTAGGCCAAGCCTTCTAGAGGACTCCAGGGTGCACCATCACTCTCGAGCCTAACCTTGTTCCACACCCATTTCAATTCTTATGGTTAAGGCTCCTCCGAAGAGGCCTCGTTAGGACCTAGTTCCAAGGTCGCAGGCACAAATATAACTGGAGCTTTCCCACGATAACATTGTGGGTTACAGCTTAGTTGAAGATCTTGCTTCTCCCCCTTCTGACTGACCTTCTTCTTGCCCATAGCTTCGTTGACAATTTTCGGTCCATACTAGACTTTTTAGATTGAAATCTTCTTCCCTCTAAAGCCCTTGCCGTGAATGGACTTCACCACCTAAGAGGCTCCCTCCCACGAGCTCATCCATACAAAAGCAAAGCTGAGAATGATTGAGGAGTTGTGAACTTTGGGAATGATGATTTCGCCGCTCCGGCGTTGCCGAAGACCCCAGAGAAATTGAGATGTGACCACTCCTCCAGGGAAATTCTCCATGAACAAAGTGGGGAAACCGCTAGGGGTTCAACCACTGCATGGGTCCTAACACAACGTTGACCTTCCCTTTTTTGAAATCCCTCACTGACCTTCTCCCTCCCCCCTGCAACCTTGAACCTCGCACCCTCTTCCCCTCAGGCCTCGACAACTCCTCAACCTTCCCTAGATGATTGGATAGAGATACGAAGACCTTTGTCATGTCCGCCCTCGCTCCTTACCCACCTTGAACTTCAAAGGGCTTCTCTACCTTCATCCCCTTCAGGAGCTCATCGAAAAGACGAGCTACTAACGTCGTGGAATGGGCCATTGCTTCTCCCTTTGTACCATCTCAAAGTGCTTCTCACCCATCTTCTTGAATTCTTACCACACCGAACTTCATCTATCAACTCTTGATCTTCTCTCATATAGGGTTTTTGTTTTTTGTCGAGTATCTCTCTCTCAGTCGGAGCAACAACTCTCATTGATCAGAGGGTTACAAAGAGGGGTGGCACTACAGGCCTCATGTATCCAAATAAAATAAAATAAAAGAATAAAAAACTAATTCCATTGGAATTGTCTTTGTCAATCTCCCATCTGAATAGAGCCCAGGTAAAACACATTGCTTTGACCACCTATTGAAAAGATCATTCAGCACCAAATGAAAATCAAGTGTGGCCCCACTCTTCATCATGAGATCTCCACATTTTAGATATAAAGATATCCTTGGGAAAAAGTGGTCCATCATTGGAGATCGCTTCTAACAAGTTCCTTGTCAACTTCCAAGCATGATAATGAATTTACATGTGCAAGTTGACAATGATTAACACTGTTAGGAAAGCCACCCCCATCCCAAGCTGAAGGAGTTTTGACACTCGTCTTTTTTCCTTACCTTTTGTGTTATATCAAACAAATTAACACAAAATAAATAAATTCACATGTTTTCAATGGAACGACCAAGTCTTGTGTTAGGATAAATTCCTCTAATTTATCTCAGAAGCAACAACCATGAATGCCAGAGGAGTTCCAATCCAAGCCTTCATAAAAGGAAAAAAAAAAAAAAAAAATCAAGAATGTAGAGAATAAGAAGATTCTATTAGTTTGACCTCAGTAGAAGGTCCGAAAAGTTTCTAGATCCCCCTTCCAGATAGCCAAATTTAAGTTTTGACGTAATTGATAAGGAAATTTAAACAGGGAAGTTTTGTTAGAAGGGGATAGTCCACATTCTACTAGGAGGTAGCAGTATTCCATATGAGGGATTAGAAATTTTGTTTTAATGAGCCCGCTTGCAGTATCCTATTGCTAAAGGAAGATTATAATATTAGGTTTTAATAGAAGGGTAAATCTCCCAAAATTGATGCTATCCAAGTCAAAGACGTCATAAATTAATAGAGGGGCCTTGGACAAATACCTGTAATGCTGCTTGAAAAATCAGTCTCTCATCACTGTCCATAGGCCTTTCCTCTCCTACTGCAGCATGATGTGCAGCATCACTTAAAACAGCAGGCTGTGAAACGGCAACAGACTTTCCATGCATCAAAGATGTAGGTAGGAGCCTCCTTGTACTGGCATTTTCGTAAATAATGACTTCATCATCATTTTCCCCGCCTAAATCATTTCATTTAAAACTTTATCAGTGGCATTTGCATCTACACAACAATAATATTTGCTATGGAATAGAAAAAGGAAAGGAAAAAAAAAAAAAAAAACAGTGGCCATCACCTCCAGTTTCCAATGAAGCTTTTGATTCGGTATGACCTGGATAGAGTCCAGTCCTAGGATCATACTGAGACTTTTCTTGTAATCCCTCATCGAAAAAAGCGGGTCGAGTTCCTACCTCAAACTCCATTGGCATTCTCATTCTTTCATGTGGCTGCCAACCATTACTACTGGAATTGAAAGCAGATTTTGTAGAGGGAAACATCAGGTTCTGAGATGATAGACCAGAACCTACAAAATAGATAACGAAATCAGCGCATAATAATTATTCATCATTCAATTCAAACGTAGGCAGTTTTCATCTATGAAATGTTCACTTTTTGGATTTGAACTGGATGTGTCAGCCCATGATGGAAGCTCCCTGAAATTAGCAGATGCAAATGGCCCCGGTGGAAATGATGAAGGTCCAACTTCTGCTTCATTTTCACTGTCTGAAGAACTAATATCTATGGGAGTATCCATAGTTAATGAAGAAAGACTTGCCTCTTCTTCAGCAAACTTAAAAAGAGAGATCCTGTCCCTGACTGGTATCCCAATCTGTGAAAGACAAAGAACACAAAAGATGATGGAGATCTGATCATCAATCCGAAATACATACTAACAATCCTATCAAAAAGCCTCATGGAGTCAAATGGTACTAACAGTCAAACTTACCAGGTCCTGGAGATGTCTCAAAATCGAGCTGCAAATCCATTCCCTCATAAAAATGCAGCATCTCCGAGCAGAGTGAAATAGACCATGGACAGGATCAACATAACTTGGCATCTAGTAAGACTGCATACCCACACTTCCTAGAGAACTGGCATATCGATTGGCGAAAGAGAACCACAACAACACAAATGCACAGCAATTTATTAGCAGATGTCCAACTGTCTGTATCAACAGGCAGATCAAAAGTAACTGCAAATTGCATCTTATTGAAGGAGATGATGGACCATAAAGATTCAGATTTGTGGAAGTTTCTATAGCAGTCATTGGAGAAGTTTTGAGATTAAATGAAGCCCTCTCGAAATTTTACAATGGAAAAGTTTAAATGAGCATAGTTATGTGAAATTTAAACATATAGTCACGGACAATAGTTATACAGGTAATTCTCTGAGGTATGGCATAAGCCTATTCAAACGAAGACATTCAATTTCACGGACATAGCACTGGAAGAACACGAAACAGCACATTCCACATACAGGAGATAGTGTAGAAAGTGATAAAGTGCAAAAATGAAAATAGAAACGACCGAATCCCGTCACAATTCAGAATGATAGAAACAATAATGCCCGCAGATGTATGGAAATGCCTGCGGAAATTCATGTCCACTACTATTTGTTATGTGCATCTCAAGGGTTGTTCGGCTCCCAGGAATCTTAAAAGGTGGAAAGAAAGTGTTTCCAGGAAACATTCTTTGAGAAAGAAGGTTTTGGAGGGGTGGGTTTAGGAGGGTATTTGTTGCCTTTTGAAGTTCTGTTTACAGGGAAATTGCAAGCTAGCTTTTATGAAGTAAATGAAAAAATGATATTTTGCCAAGTATCTGTATTTCCAAGGGTCCAAATGCAAGAAAGGACATACATATGGACTCCATTTCCATAGGGCCTACTTTCCAGGTAGTCAAATGAATCCTAAAGAGGGTTTTTTTTTAGCATTAACAAAGACATTTTATTGCAAGGACCTAAAAGCCAAAAGATATTAAAAATAATTTTTTTTTTTTTAAAAGCCCGCATCAACTACAGAAAAACCCCATTCCCTAACATCCATTTTCGCTTTCGAGATGACCTTTGAAGCTTCACACACACGCACACCCACACCCACCCACACACACACACACAAAGCTTTGCATGGATTTGGGATTCTCCCATTTCACCCCAAAACTACCAAGGAAGCCATCCAACACATCAACCGTCTCCTCGTTACACTGCCATAAGGAACACATATCAACTAGAGTCACGCCTAAAGGTTGAAATTTTGGATAAGTCGCAATTGCCATTGGCCTATTCACATTCATCTATTGACTTCCAAAGCTAAATGCCAGAGTCCATGCACGCATTTTGGCAGAAAAAAAAAAATAATAAAAAATCAAGCTGTGCCCAGATTCCAGTGTCCACTCGTGCAATTTTGGCAGAATAACTGTCAACGCTCTCTCGATTTCCTTTGTCTTGTGTGTGCGCGCTTGTGCGCTTCCACTTGAATTCCCATTCAATCAAATCTTACACGTGAGAAGCATGAAAGCAAAACTCATTTTCTTCTGTATAGTTCGTTACAAATCCAATATAATGTAAATGGGGAAAAAATCCAAATTCCGCATGGAAATCCCAACAACAAAACTTCACAGAATGCTACTTGAAAAGAGAAAAACAATACTAACTGCCATCAACTACCGTCAATACTAAATGACGACTGCTTCCGCATTTGAAAATTTCCCATCATAGGAATAAAAAAATAAATAAATAAAAAGCAATCTTTTTTATCCAACAACTACTAATAACAGATCACAAACCTCGTCTTTAACATAGTTCGTCAGAAAATCTAACAAATATACCTAAAAGCAACAAAAACAACACCTTAGAAGGCAAATCGAGATTTAAAGAAGGAAAATTTTCAAAAAAAAAAAAAAAAATTATAGGAAGAACTTACAATCGAAGGAGATGATTTGAATCCGGAGATCTCTCGATCAGAGAAACATTCCCTGTAACTCCACTCATAAACCCTAGAAATCATTGCTCGATATCTCACATTGAAGGCTCGGAGAAGGGGGGGAAACGCTTTAAAACCCTAATTTTCCGCCATGTACGCAACGACTCTAGTGATGGGAATTTGAGAGAAAGCGAGATACGTTGGCTTCTTTCCCACTGATTTCGTCGTCGGAGGTAGCGCAGTATAGAGATTTGCTAATGTGTGCCTATGGAAACTTCCGCCGGTTTACTGCAGCGCTGATCTGAGCCGTTGGATTATGGTGGTCGTCGTCGGTCTAGAACCATAACGGGCGAAAGAGTTCGTTTTGCCTCTGTCGCGGCTGACAACACACCTTCTGTCGCCGCCGGGTGGGGCCAACATTCTGAGGGATCCTTTGATCGAAACCGTCCATGCTTTGTAGTCTGTGTTGTATAAGATACAATAATGAAATGTAGCTGAACGAACAATTATTATTGCAATTATTATCTTTAGATGAATTTCAAACTATACAAAGAAAGTTTTAACGGCTGGCATTCAACTTTAAAAATCAAAGGTTAGGATCATCAATTAAGAGTACGACTATAAAATAATAGATTTTATATTGTATTAAATAGAATAGGAACGGTTAAAATTATCATAACATCTCCACATGTGGGCAACAGCTGATGGAGGCGCACGCTGGATTGTCAGTCATGACAGACGCAAAATGAACTCGTGGCGAAAAGCGTGCGAGTTACGCACGGGGCGCATGTTTGTTTGGGCCGAGCATCACCTGCGGCACGTGATACAGGGCGCGGATTAGATACTTACTGGTTAAGTAGCCAGACTCGCTACTGAAGTGACGTCGCCAAGTTCCGTGGGCCCACCATGATGCGTGTTTTGTATCCACGCCTTCCGTCCATTTGGAGAGATCATTTTAGGGCAATATTCAAAGAATGAGTTAAATCCAAAGCTTCAGTGGACCCAGCATAGAAAACGGTGGGGACAGTGACGCCTACTATCAAAAACTTCTCAAGGCTACAAAAGTTTTAGATCATCATAATCTATCTTTACATGATCTCTCAATCCTAGCCATGCTTAATATACTCCTGGTTGCATAAAAAAGTTTTAGATCTTCATAATCTATCTTTACATAATCTCTCAATCCTACCATGCTTAATATACTCATGGTTGCGTCAATGATTTCCATGTTTTATCCTCTCATGCATGCATCAAATTCGTATTGAGGTCACTAGGATCAACCGTTTAACAAATGAGAGATCTGCCATGAACAACTATCATCTCATTATCTTATCCACATGACCAACCCATTTAAAATTCTTCAAGCTTGAGCGCTGCCTAACCTGGTACAACCCAACTCAAGTTTAAGAGTTATATTAGGCAATTCATTACAATCCACTGCCTTCTTTGCTTATTTCCTTTTTTATTCATTATATTTTGATTATTTTTCTTTTTAGTCTTCTAATTAGAGATTTGATTCAAACCTTCTACTATAAATTCTATTATATTCGTTTTATCTTTCAAGTCTACTATTAGGAGGAGATGTGCGTACAAAGATCTATATCATATCTGTTGATGCAAAAATTTGGATCAACCTCTTCCCATACTTCGACCTGCAATATAATGAAGGAGAAAGAGAGAGACCCTGGCTAAGGCCTAGGGTCCTCCGATGGTTAAGTCAGTAAGGGCTCAGGAAGAGGAGTTTTCTAGGGTTTTTGTTGCGTACCTTTAATCCTGGAGAGCCCTCCTTTTATAGGAGTGAGAGGTCCCGACGTAAGGGAATTATCTCCTGATTTACCGAGAGATTTGATCTAGTTAATATTTTGTGTACGAATACTTCCCGATCTCGAGATTTCTGAGGTCGGGGATCCTATTACAAGATTCTCGGGACGGTGTTTAAGATTACATCGTCTCTTCCTTGCTTGGCTCGGCCTTAATATATTCGCAATCTCTACTGGCTTACAAAGAAAGTTGTTTACCCATTGTCGGACGAATCCACATCGGTTCAGGACCGATATTTTTCTTCAATCCGATAGCCGACACTACAACCAACCTTACATAGGTCGGTTTCATAGCCGGTCAGGTGGCTTTCAGTTTTAGAGCCTTTAATAGGTCCCTTTAAACATTGTTGCCTCGTTAACCGAGTCAACTTGATGTGTCTAATATTTGTTCAAGGCTCTTGACTCTTTCGGCTTCGGTTGGAATTCATGTCCTCTACAAATTCGAGCTAAGTCTCTCCTTTAAGCTTTATCTAATCTCGGTCCGAACTATTGGCTCGGACTCACGGATAGTTTCATTAAAGCTGATCCATTCCATAACCGAATCTCTGGACTTGTCATATTTTCCCCCAACAATAAGCCCCCTACTTCTCGTGTCAGTTATATCGGCACTAAGGAGTGATGTATTGCTAAGTCGGTATTACTGGAGACCGAGATTATGATGGAGGATTTATTGCTTCTTGTGTCGCTCTTAACGTGTGACAAATCGTTACTCGAGGTCGCACGAGTGTACAGTCGTCGAGTCGTTTCGTTGGCTTATGGGCGTCGGACACGTGGCAAAGACGTTACTTGTGTCAGTCGGCGTGCGCCACGCGTCGGACGGGGGAGTCGAAGCAGGCGTCTATTCGACTTATCCTTAATTGTTGCTGCCACGTCGCTCAGCTATAAAAGGAGGGACGGGATCGACTTTCGCACTTTCGCCCGCTCGATTTCCTTTTCGGTCGTTCTCTCTTCTTTCTCCTTTTCCTTCCTACTGTGTTTGCAATCAGCCATTTTTCTATATCCTTGCTTTCTTCCTTCCTCCTCAACTGCGTGCTTTTTACCTCTCCGGTAGGTCTTCTCTCCCTCCCTTTTTTCTTCGACATTAAGTGACAATGCATCCTTCAAGTCCCCGGGAGGGGATTTTCGGTGATGAGGGAGAAACGGAGCATCTTTGGAATGTTTCCTAATCGCCTTCCTTACTGATGGCGATGGCGATAAGTGCCAATGAAGCTTTCCAGCTCACTGCTAGGATGTCCAGTGGGATTCCGGCGGAACGCCCCGCTCCAGAGGGTTCCTCTGTCTTGAAACATGCCCCGCGCAGACCTACCCCCTTTTTCCCCGGGGACGATTTAGAAGAAGAGGAATAAGAATTAGGAACCTCTGAGTCGGCTCTTCTCAGGAGACCGGCGGGGACCGAGTTTGGGGGAACCACTGAGTCGGTTCTCCTACGAAAATCGGTTTGGCTTGCTGAGTCGACAGCTGAAGAAGGAGAGGCTGCCGAGAGTGAAGAGGTCAAAGACGAAAAAAAAAGAGGGGTCAATCCCCTCAGTTTTGACTGAGGCAGATTTGGATAAGATCCGAGTCGGGTATCATGTTCCCGACTTAGTAATTCTTCAACTTCCGCGTCCGAATGAATTGCCCGACCATCCCCCTCCTGGGATGGTCGCAATTTTTCAAGTAGTCATCTAGTGTGGCATACATCTGTCCTTACAACCCGTTGTTCAGGAGTTTCTTTCCCGACTAAGGATTGCACCCGGACAGATAGTTCCGAATTGGTGGAGGAACTTGCTCGGATGTAAATGCGTTGTGGGCTGAGGCAAAATAGCCCACACTGACCATGGACGAGTTCCTCTACCTATACCAGGTTCAGCCGAACACTTCGCAGCCCGGTTGGTATTTCTTTAACGCTTGGCGGAACAAGGGCGGCTCCTTGATAACCGACCCTCCTACCTTTAATAAGCACTAGAGAGAGAGGTGGTTCTGGGCATGTGGTCGCTGGGAGACTGCCGAGCTTGGGCTGTTCGAACCTCTCGTTCCCCGGGCATTTTCTGAAGCAGGTGACTCGGCACGCACTTTCCCTCGTGTTGTCTTGTTGTAATCCTCCTGAGTCTGACTGAACATATTATGCAGATATTCCCAAGAAGAAACCTAAGCCAGTAGTAGTTAACACTTTAGCTTGGATTAGGGGTCTGCGGACGTCGAGTCTGGAAGATAGGTCTTAGAAGTCTCTTTTACAACCAGAGCGTCTTCTTCTTTCGAGCTTGGATTCGTTCGTGATAGGTATCTTTAAGCTATTCAGACATATCCTCCTTGAATTTTTCTAACCCTGCGTTTTGTCTGACACAGAAATGGCCAAAGCTCGACCCCTTCTGAAGGCAAACTTAAAGGCTCCAGTACTTCTGTCGGAGCCTCGACCTCGGAAGAACGCAAAAACTGCTCCCTCAATCGTGGAGCCTTCTGCCCCCATCGCCACCACTTTGGCCGTCCTAGCTGCAGTTGTTCTTTCTGACCCTGAAGAGAGGGTGAAGGATGTTTCGGTCGAGTCTCGGGCAGCTCCTGAGCCGACACCCATTGTAGAACGGGTCTCAGGGCGAAGGGAAGAGCAGAGAGGAGAGACTTCAAGGGGGGAATCGGCTCCACAAGAGCAATCATCCTTCCGTCGGGCTGTGGCAAATATGGTCCCTTGAGCTATTTCCCATGGGAGTGATAAGGAGTTCGCTTCCATCTTCGAAGCCCCTGGGACTCAGATACTCTCCCAAGCTGCGAAGATCTTGCTTCAAGTAAGGTTTGAATTTATCTCTTAGCTCATTGTCTCTTTCGGTTTTAATCAGGCTTTGTCCTTTCCTTATGTAGCTCGTCCCTTGCTTGCTAAGAGCCTGCGGAGATTTGACCGAGGCCGAAAAGGTCCGGAAAGATGTGGCGGAAGTCGAAGCGGCTCGGAAACGGGCAGCAAAGGCAGAGGCTCAACTTGAGATTACCTCGATTAGGGTAGGCCATTTAACTGGCGAGTTGGGCCTTACTCGGAAGGCGGTTGAAGATGCTAGAGACGAATGTACTCGAATGTCTCGGCTACTGAAGGAAGCCCATGATAAGAGTCGACAACTCCACCTGACTCGTGACGCCTTTGACGAGAAGCTGGCTTGGTTGAAGGTCGATACAAAAGCAGAGCACGAGGTAGCCAAGAAAGAGGCAGGGAAGAAGGCTATAAAAGACTTCCTCGAATCTTTGAAATTTGAACATGAGAGGGATAGCCTATATGCAAGCGGGTACTAAGCTTGCACCAAGTGGTGAAGCAGTTTTATCCCGATCTTGATATCTCGAGATTCGAGGAGGGGCCTCCCGAGGATCTGGCAACTGAAGTGGCTGAGTCCAATGATGTTGCGAGTGGTACCGGGGTGGAATCTGAAGCGACTCCAACTCCAAAGGTTATCCCGAGCAACCTTTGATAGTCTCAGAGCTTAGTTTTTTGTACCATCATCAGCTCCATTCTTGGTTTGGTACCATCATCAGCTCCGTTTTTTGTTTGGTACCATCATCAGCTCCATTTTTTGCACTCACACCAGCCTTATGCAAGCTCGAGAATAGTCTTAGCAGAGGAAGAGATTCGTATGTTATGGCCGATCTTTCTTTTTGCCCCCAACCCTTTCTAGTCTAATCAATGTAACGCTGAAGCAATATATTACTCGATGTAACAAACATACCGATAAATGAATTTGATCAGTCTCATTTTATTCATTTTGACTCGGTTTACATGCCTATTATTTTCGAGCCTTTTTTCATTGCTTAGCTATACCGACTTTAGGGGTAATAGATTTTTAGATGTTCAACATTTCACGGATGAAGCAATAATCATCCAGCTAGGTCTTCTAACCGATACGTCCCCGGTCGGATGGTACCTGAGACAATATAGGGTCCTTCCCAGTTGGGTCCCAGTGTACCCGAGCTAACTTCCTTTTGTATTGAAAAACGTCTTTCGAAGAATCATATCCCCAACTCGAAAACGTCTGACCTTGACTCGGGTATTATAAAACCGAGCTACCTGCTGTTGCCGAGCTCCCACGCGTAGCCGAGCTCTTTCTCTTTGTTCATCCACAAGATCGAGTACGAGTGCTTAGAGTTCTTCATTATCCTCTGCATTGAACGAACTGACTTAGGCTGAAGGCAACCCGATCTCGACGGGAGTGACGGCCTCCGAGCCATAAGCAAGGGAAAAATGAGTTTCTCTCGCGGTGTTTCGAGCTGTAGTTCGATATGCCCACAATATTTTCGGGAGTTCTTCAGCCCATGCTCCTTTGGCTCGGTCAAAGCTTAGTCCGGAGATGTTGTTTGATGATCTTATTGACCGCCTCAACCTGTCCGTTCATCTGAGGATAGTGGGGTGATGAATACACGTTTTTTATCCCGAGATTGTCACACATCTCGCGAAAGCTCCTATTGTCGAACTGTTTTCCATTGTCGGTAACAATGGTTCGGGGTACCCCAAACCGATAGACAATGTTCTTCCATACAAAATCAATGATTTTCTGTTCGGTTATTTTTATCAGTGACTCAGCCTCGGCCCACTTCGTAAAATAGTCCACAACTACAACAACAAACTTGGTCTAGCCTTTTCCCATAGGGAGTGTGTAACACCCCGTACTTTCAGTACTCTGGTGTCACTAGGGAAGTTTAAATCTGTTTTCACGTGTGCAGAAACACACGTGGTCATCCATGCACACCGACACCCATAAATCCTTGATCTATTCATCTTAACCGTCTTATATAACATTTATTCGTACATCAAGCTATCCATTTGAGTGATTTTCAAAATAGTCCAGAGACGTCTATTTTAGGATCTCAATCACCGCAATATAAGAGTCAAATCATCCAGTAACATTTCATAAGTGTGTGTGTGTGTGTGTGTGTGTGTATTTGTTGCATTAGAGGTTTACACAAACATAGATCAAAAGAATTACGGATGAAATCGATAATTTATTTAGTAGAGTGATATGTATATAACCAACATACATAAAATATTATAAAAATAATGTTATATTAAATAGACATAACGAGTGATAATTTTTCAATGTACAATTGAACTATAAATATTAATGTAACATTAAATATCTATTATAAATATCTATACAAAAGATTATTAGATAATTTAATAAAATTGTATATTACTCAACAATATTACCAAATACAAGTATGATTGTAATTAAACATGATGTTTTCAATATACGTACATTTATTTATAACGTAATATTATGAATTTTGTATTATTAAATACGTGAGAAATAGCAGGTATATAGTGTAGTACATTAATATTAAAATTTTAACTATACATGTGTATATGATTTTAATCATCACAACTATATGTAATGAATGATAGTAATAAAATTGATATTAATATTAGTGACTGATTGGTAATTCACTATGAAGAGAGCCATTAGGATCATTTAGAAATTGACGTTCAATTTCGAGATGGTCCAACTGTCAGATCATCGAGAATCGACAAACAGAGCCCAAATCAGGATGTGGGCCCCACCCAGGCATCCCATCTGCCTGATCCCCAATCAAGGGACTTGATTGGAATCCCCGTGAACAAATGGACGGTGTGGATTGGTCGAAACCACCACGGTAGGCCCCACATTAGGGTGCATGTACACCAGTGTGAGATCACCAGCGGTGCATCGGACTCAACCTTCAATCAAATCGGGCTTGACCCGATTGTTTCCAAAAATAGGAGGATCTCCCACCAGCGTTCGTTTCAAACGAACCGACCCTGTTTTCTTGCATCGTGGCCCACCATCTGGCCCCGTTGGTATGATCCAAGCCGTCCATCTGGTTTGGACGGTCCCTCTAACCAAACCCTACCTAACCTCGCACCCTGGAACTTGTGTGCATGCACACAATTCTGGGTGCAACTCGGTCCTACAAACACCTTGTTTCAAAAAAAAAAAATTTTGTTTTCTTACCGCCAGCTGGGCAATTCGCGTGAGGTGGGATTCTTCAATCCCAGCCTTTCATTTAGGAGAGAGCACGGCCGTCCGTTTTGGTTAGGGCGTTTCAACTGAAACCAGACCGGTTTTGGTTTTCTACCCACCGTTTGGTGAAAACTGCTTCTGCCAGATCAGATCTGGCCGTCCATTTCCCATCCAATGATGCTAGGGAATTAGGTTTCAATATAAAGGAAGGAAGCAACCACGCAACCAGGCCTTCCTTCCTTCTCCTTGCACCAACACAAGAAAACTGGTTGTTTCCTTCCAAACTCAAACCCACCACCCAAAGCTCTCCCAAGCTTCGAAAATCCTCGTCTACAAGCTTCCTAAGATCGATACAAACCTTCCTAAAGGAGTGAATTGGAGAGAAAGAAGGAGGTTTTCAAGACCCCATTAACATCGGGTCGTCTTCCTCGGCTATCCTCGATCACTGATCTGCTGTTGATAGAGTTTTGGGTGCAACAGAGAAAGAGAAACAGGGAAAGAAGGAGGCAAACAGAAAGAAGAGGAGAAGAAGGAAATAAAAGATGAGAGAGAGAGAAGGTGGTATGTTGTTGCACCAGCTCGAACTGAGCTGAGTTTGGGCTGTGCTTGGGTCGAGTCTAGTGGTGCTGCTGGACTTCAATGAAAGAAAAGAGAAGAGGAAGGAGGAGCAGATGGAAGGAAGGAAGAAGATAGAAGCAGTGAGAATAGGGAGAAAGAAAATGGGAGAGAGAGAGAGAGGGTGGTGCGGCTGTGCTGCCGCACCCATCTGAGTCGGGTCAAGTCACGGGTCGAGTCGAGAGGCTTTTCCCTGTCCAGAGGGGAAGAAGAAGAAAGTGGAGAGAAGGTAGAGAGAAGAAAGGAAGAAGAAAAAAAAATGGGAGAAAAGGGGAGAGGGAGAAAGGCAGCGTGGGACTGCTGTTCTGCTGGAACTGAGTTGACTCGGTTCAGACCGAGCCTGATTGAGTCGAACCAGGCGTGGGCCTAGTCCGTTTGGGTTTCCAGCAAGAAAGAGGAAGGAGAGAGAGAGAGAGAGAGAGAGAGAGAGAGAGAGGGTGTGGGTACGTGTGTGCTAGTGGTGGCCATGCCGCACCACACACATCACAGCAAGCTGCACCTGAGAAACCTCTCAGTGGGCCACGTCTCAGCCAACCCTATGGGCTGCACCACACACCACAATGGGCCTCACCTTGTGCACATCCATGGGCCAAAATCGGCCCACATTCTAGGCCAAATGTTGTGCCCAAATGGGCCCTAGATCTGGGCCGAAATCAGTCCCAGAAATGGGCTAAAATCAGCCCCAGTCCAAGCCAGAAACCATGTCCCAACCAGCCTAACTTCTGGGCTTTAATCATATAGCGGGCTGGGCCAAACCAGGCCCAGATTCGGGCCTTGTCTGTGGATAGGTTTTGGGCCCAAACTGGGGCCATTTGTTGGACAAGAATCTGTTGGGTCTAGTCGCCCTAATGCTGACCCAATAACCTTATGCATGGACCCCTCCAAACCCACATTAGATCCATTTTAATATAACATTTCCATTATTACCACTCTTATTTACAGGGATTGTTAATATTATAATAAATCATTTATTTTAGGACTAGTTATCATGCACAAATTTCAATTATTAAATAATAGTATTTTATTTATCATCATTGAATAATTGTATTGATTGTACTATTGGTGTCATCATAATAATTATTAATTAGTATCAACCATAACACTAATAATAAATAAATATTTTATAATTACTAAATCAACACTAAAATTAATTGCACAAAATCTAGCCTAGACCTAAGTAATTTAAACTCTAGGTAAATAACCTAAACCAAGATAGTGTGTTAAGGTTTGATCTGATTAGAATTTCACAAATTATGCTAGAGCATAACATCTATTATAGCTAGATGTATTAAGGATAACTATTATTATTATCATTAGGGAATATCATCATTTCCATTACGGGATTAATATAATTATTGGTAATATAATTATCAGTATTAGTCCTTACTATACTATCGTTAGCAAAGACTCTAATACTATTACTTGTATTATCTACGAGCCTATCAGTCATTATAAGAATGTTAGGTAATGTCGGTATGTTTAAATAGGAACCTAGGAGCCATCATTAATTATGGATTAATGCTACTACTATAAATATTATTCGATCCATCGTACAAAATTAATAATTATAATAATAGTAATACGAATCTAGGGTTCAAATCCTATAATCAAACTCTAAGATGAAATCCTAATTCTATACTAAAACCCTAAAAGCAATCTGAACCGTAGGTCGTATAAATCTTGACCATAGACACTTGGTAGAACCTTGATCTCATGTACAACTTCACAATCCATGGTAGGACTCAACTCGGAGGGTGCAAGCGCTTCCCAGCAACGTCAGTTAGCGATTCAAATTATAAGGTGATGATTCTTCCCCTTAAGCTTTCCATCTTCTCATTAGCTTAAGTTATAGTTTTTATTTAAATTGATATCTCTCCTTTATAATCACATGTGTTAGCTGGTGGAAAATGAATTATTGTATAACATGTTTTATGATTATCTTGTATAATTGTTCATGCTTGTGGGTTTCTTTTTGTGGATTGCTTATGAAACTTAAATTGGTACATTAGTGAAAAATTCCCACATATGAATGTACGCCCATGCTTGGGATGTAACTTGACTAGTTGTGATCGTAATGGACCTTCGACTTGGTGGTTATTGAGTAGTGGTCTTGATGGATCATTGATGTGAGCCTACCATCTAGGGTAATTGTGTCCAATGGGTTATAAGGATGGTCTTTTATCACATGGTTTGATACTCGCCCTATGTGGCCTCTTTTGATAGTAGCCCTATGTGGCTTTATTATGGTATTTTTCCTATATGGGTTCGATATTTTATACCGTACAACCATGCGATGGTAAGCCCCATATACTGTAATATGATTGGCCACTAGTCGACGGGTTTCCATTAAACATCCTAAGATGGTAGTCTCATGAGCCGGTGATGGTAGTCATGGGATACTATGCCCGAGGTGTCGGCCTATGCTGGGCCACAAGCTCCCCGCAGTGACCGTGAGCTTATTTAAAATGGCTGAGTGTAATTGGATTAATAATGGACTGACTAATCATGCATACATCGCACAGACCAACATCTATTGCTATTGTACGTGGGGTACGTATTATTTCCGGCTGGTTGATGTTTCTCAGGTTCGATAATTGCATGGGTGGCAGCCCACTGTCCGCATGGATAAGCATCCCCAGGGCGTGAACGCATTCCATACATCCATACACTTAATAAGATTACATTTACTCTATTTTTGTTGTCTGGATGTTTTATATTATTTCTTACCTAATGCGGCGGTGTGTAATCTTGAGGGGAGTTCACATTGAGTTGGCCACTCATCCATCAAATATATAACTGTACAGGTAGCACAAGTGGCTTAAGTGACTTTCAGGTTCACGCTGATGTAGAGCCGAGTACAAATGCCAGGGTTCCATGGTTGCATCTACGTCGAGGAGCTGCGTGATCTTGCGGCTTATGTTTACATTCTTATGTTATTTTTCATGTACTAAATCATGTGGATTCTTGTATTTGTTATATCGAGACATTAGTTTATATAAGTCATTATGGACATCTTCTTGTATATTCTAAATGATAATGAAATTTTTCTTTATGCTTACTTGTTCATCCTACGCTCATCTGCTTACTCTAATAAAAGAAGAAAAAAAAATATTTGACCATCCTTTAAGGTTAACACTTAGGTTTTTGGGAAACGGGTCGTGTACTCGGTTCCTGAAAACACGGGACGTTATAGAGTGGTCCTATAATGTCAATTCCCCACTACGCAAAGGGCCAATGTCCAGTCATAGGCGTCAGCGCTTCGGGAGGTTGTCTCGGGATAACCGCGAATCTCTGACATTTGTCGCATTTCTGAACGAGCTTACAAGCGTCGTGTTGGATAGTCGGCTAGTAGTATCCCTGACGTAAGACCTTATACGCGAGTGATCGTCCTCCTGAATGATTTCCACAGATCCTTTCGTGGATTTTCCATAATATATAGTCAGCTTTACTGGGGTTAAGGCATCGTATCAATGGAGTATAATAACCTTTCTTGTATACAGTTCCGTTAAGTATGGTGTAACGGGAGGCTCGGACCTTCAGTCGTCGGGCCTCGGCACGGTTTTCAGGCAACTTACCTTTGTCGAGATATTGGATGATTAGATCAAGCCAAGTAGGTTCTGAATCGATCGTTTGTACAGTCGAGCTAACTGGTTCGTTAATACTCGGTTTAGCGATGTACTCGATCGGAACAGACCTGGGTAGGTTGTCTTCATCGGCAGAGGCGAGTTTCGCTAATAGGTTGGCTTTGACATTTTCTGTCCGAGGGATCCGAGTGATGACACAAAACTGAAAGCTACTGATAAACTCTTTAGCTTTCTCCATATATGCTTTTAATTGTTATTTTCGTATTTGATATACACTGGTAACTTGGTTAACAACCAACTGAGAGTCACTAAAAATATTTAGATGCGTAACACCCAAGTTGGAAGCGAGTTAGAGGCCGAGTAACAACGCTTCATATTCAGCTGTATTATTCGAAGCTTAAAATTCAAGTCTTAAAGCATACTGCATGTATATTTGATTAGGAGTTTTCAGAACTACTCCTACCCCGCTTGCTTTAGAGTTGGATAAGTCATCGCCATACAACTTCCAGGGTATAAGGTCGGGCGAGGACTCAGGAGAAGCAATAGTCAACTTTTCAACAGGCTCAGTCAAATGTTCAATCAACGGGTTGGTTTGTGGTGTCACTTCAGCAATGAAGTCGGCCACGGCTTGCCCTTTAATCGCTACCCCTGACTTATACTGTATGTCGAATTCGCTGAGTTTGATTGACCATTTCGTAAGTCGGCCGGATGCCTCGGGTTTCTATAGAATCTGACATAATGGGAGGTCGGTTATAACGACAATGATATGGGCTTGAAAATATGGGTGAAGTCGGTGCGAGGAGACTACTAGAACTAGGGCTACTTTTTCCAATAGTGAGTACCTTGCTTCTGCCAGTAATAGTGCTTTGCTGACATTGTAAATCAGTAGCTGCTTTCCTTCGTGCTCTCGTACCAGGGCTGAGCTAACAACTGCCTCGGACACCGTTAGATATAGCAGGAGAGCTTCTCCTGGTTCGGGCTTCGATAAGAGAGGTGGAGATCCGAGATAGATTTTAGTTATTAGAACGCTGCTTCGCACTCTTCCGTCCCATCCACCGTTTGTCGTCTCTTCAATTGTTTGAAGAACGGGAGACATTTATCTGTGGCTCTGGATAGGAAACGATTAAGTGCCACTACTCGTCCAGTCAGCTTTTGAATATCTTTAATCGTTTTCGGAGATTCCATATCGAGAAGGGTTTTTTTTTTTTTGGGTTCGCCTCTATTCCTCGCTGACTGACTAGGAAACCGAGGAACTTTCCCGAGCTTACACCAAAGACGCATTTACTTGGATTCAGCTTTATTTGGAATTTGCGTAAGATAAGGAACATTTCTTCCAAGTCGACTATATGGTCGGCTTCATGTATACTTTTGACGAGCATGTCATCAATGTATATTTCCATGGTTCAACCGATCAGTCGAACAAAGATTTTGTTCACTAATCTTTGATAAGTCGCACCAGCATTTTTCAAGCCAAATGGCATCACTCGATAACAATAAAGGTTTTTGTCAGTGACAAAGGTTGTTTTAGATTTATCGGATTGATGCATTACAATTTGATTATACCCTGAATATACATCCATAAAGATAAGGAGTTCATGCCCCGCAGTACTATCTACCAACTGGTCTATCCTCGGAAGAGGAAAGCTATCATTTGGACAGGCTTTATGTAGGTCGGTATAGTCAATACAGACTCGCCACTTCCCATTGGCTTTCTTCACAAGTACGACATTAGATACCCATTCCGGGTAGTATATCTCTTATATGAATTTTGCCTTGAGGAGCTTGCTGACCTCCTCTTCAATGACAGCGTACCTTTTGGGGCCGAGTGGTCGTCGCTTCTATTAGATTAGTCGATAGGTCGGATCGATATTGAGTCAGTACGTAATCACTGACGGGTCGATCCGGGCATATCTTCATGGCTCCATGCAAATACATCAGCATATCATCGAAGCAGTGCTATCAAATTATCTTTCAATGGTGATTGCAAAGACGAGCCAATTTGCACCGTTTTGGATCCATTTGTCTCGTCCAAAGGCACCGAGACAAGATCTTCAACTGGCTGCCCTCGTTCATGAGTCTCGACTCGGGGGTCTAGCGACTCGATCGTCGATACTTCTATTGAAGCTTTCTTGGTGAGAATTTTTACAGTTGTCACGTAACAACATCTCCCATCTTATTGGTCTTCTTTGACGACTCCTACTCTCGAGTCAGTCGAGAATTTCATGGAGAGGTGGTATGTAGATACCACGGCCTGGAGGAGACTCAGAGAGGGTCGACCGAGTATAGCATTGTACACAGAAGATTAGTCAACTATCAGGAAATCAACCATTGTCGTCGTTTGATGCGGAGGTTTCCCAGCTGTGAGATAATCCCTTTTGGGAGTACCTGCCCTCCCGAGAATCCAACCAATGGGGTACGAACCGGTCGCAATGCCGATCGTTCAACTCCTATTTATCAAACGCTTGAGCGAACAGTACGTCAGCCGACGATCCCGTGTCGACTAAGATGCGGAACACTCTTCGATTTGCGATGGTGAGAGTAATAACTAATGTGTCATCATGGGGTGATAGATACCCCGAGCATCCTCATCCGTAAATGAGATACAATATTTTTCTCTTTTTGTTTCTTTTGAAGGTCGAGCTATAATCATGAGCTCAGACTCGGGTCGGCTGAGGCTTCTGGCGTGATTTTTTCGAGCGTTATTTGAATTGCCTCCGCCTTGGGGATCACCGATGATAGTCCGAATTTCCTCCGTGGGTCGGTTGTCATTTGGGCGTTCTTCACCTGTCCCGGTTCTTTCAACATGATCGATGAGTCGGCCTTCTCGGATAAGCCTTTCAATCTCTTCCTTTAGGTGATAGCAGTCGCTCGTATTATGCCTGTGATCTAGATGATAATGACAGTACTTGCTCTTATTTCATTGATTGGGGTTGCTTTGAAGTCTATCGGGCTAATTGACGAATCCTTTACTCTTAATTTTCACCAGCACCTGTTCTTGCGATTTGTTGAGTGGAGTATACGCGGAGAATTTTAGATCGGGTCACTTACCCGATTTGCGCTCGTCACGCGTTCGGTCGTCTTTACGCTTCTTTCCTCCAGCCGAGTCAGCTTCCTTTTTGGCTGACTCTTTGGCCGAGGCTTTTGCATTTTGGGCGGCTTCGTGCATGATTCTCATTTCCTCGGCATCCGCATATTTGTCTGATCGAGTCATGAACTCGGCCAGTGTCATCAGTGGATTCTTATCCAGTGACGCCAGAAACGGCTTGTCCCTAACACCTTGCATAAGGGAATTGAGTGATGTCTCTTCTGAATGTTTCCGAACCTGTAGTGATTCGAAGTTGAAACGCTTAATGTAATCTTTCAGTAGCTCTCCCTCCTTTTGAAATATATTGTTTAGGTGTGAAGGGGGCTTTAATTTCTTCTTCCTGCCAATAAAATTGGTAATCCGCGAACTAACTGGTTGACTTTGGTTTTAACTGTTTAAACCAAAGTCGAGCTACATCCGCTAAGGTGAGGGAAAAGACTCGACACGTCACGGCGTCCTAAGCATCGTGCAATTCCATATACATCTAAAAGCACTCGAGGTGTTCAGTTAGGTCGGTCTTACTGGTGAAAGGAATAATTTGTGGCAGATGAAGCCTTTTTGGTAGCCGAGCCCGCATTACTTCGTCGATGAAAGGGGATGCTTTGTTCTTAAGCCAGTTTTGACGTGTATCCCAACCTTGCTTCATATCTGCCATCTTTTCCCGCACTTCTTTCTTGAAGTTTTGGACGTCGACTTTCTAGGGCTTGCCACTTTCTGCCATAGTTTCATCCGAAAGCCGGTCGCGCCTCCTCCGATCTATTTCATGTCGGAGATCAGTGGGAGGCAGCTTAGCATTCGCAGAGTGAGCGGGCACTGGCTTAGATGGCCCATCAGGCTGACTCGGCTGTGGAAGGGATCGCTGAATGGCAGGTTGAGGGTCGGCAACTTGCTGCAGAACGTTCATCGCCTGACCTTAATTATATTGAAGCATTTTATTGATGGTGCATTTGTTCCAACATTTGTTTTATGACGTTTATATTGGTCTAAGCTCTTTGACTTCCCGATCTAATCGTCCGTTGTTCCGCTGAAGTTGCCACAGAAGTGGCCAGACGAGGGGCGGAACTTTGACGATTATCGGGTTGATTTTGTGCCCCCTGGGTTGCACTTGTTTCCGGTTGTCCAGTGACGGCAGCGTCACCTGGTTCTTCGGGCTCCGTTCTTCTAGTTCTCACCATTTAGAATAAGTATACAACTCCTTGGGTAGAACGTGAAAAACGGTTTTTTGTATCGTTTCCCACAGACGGCGCCAAACTATTGATGCAAAAATCTGGATTAACCTCTTCCCGTACTTCGACCTACAATATAATGAAGGAGAAAGAGAGAGACCCTGACTAGGGCCGGGGGTCCTCCGATGTTAAGTCAGTGAGGGCTCAGGAAGAGGAGTTTTCTAGGGTTTTTGTTGAGTACCTTTAATCCTGGAGAGCCCTCCTTTTATAGGAGTGAGAGGTCCCGGCGTAAGAGGATTCTCTCCTGATTTATCGAGAGATTGATCTAGTTAATATTTTGTTTACGGATACTTCCCGATCCCGAGATTTCCGAGGTTGGGGATCCTATTACAAGATTCTCGGGGCGGTGTTTAAGATTACACTGTCTCTTCCTTGCTTGGCTCGGCCTTAATAGATTCGCAATCTCGGCTGGCTTACAAAGAAAGTTGTTTACCCACTGTCGGACGAATCTACATCGGTTCAGGACCGATATTTTTCTTCAGTCTGATAGCTGACAATACAACCAACCTTACATAGGTTGGTTTCATAGTTGGTCAGTTGGCTTTCAGTTTTAGGGCCTTTAATAGGTCCCTTCAGACATTGCCGTCTCGTTAACCGAGTCAACTTGATGTGTCTAATATTTGCTCAAGGCTCTTGGCTCTTTCAGCTTCGGTTGGAATTCATGTCCTCTACAAATCCGAGCTAAGTCTTTCCTTTAAGCTTTATTTAATCTTGGTCTGAACTATTGGCTCAGACTCACGCATAGTTTCATTAAAGCTGATCCATTCTATAACCGAGTCTTCGGACTTGTCATATTTTTCCCCAACAATATCCATGCATGTATACTTATCTTTTATTATTTTGTTTTGGGTTTTGAGTCATGTCATTGGTTGGATGGGTTCAACTTAAAAAAGAAGAAAAAAATGGTTGGCCCAAATATTTTTACCTAATACTTGACCACTCAAGGGAGGCTGGGTCAAAGGCCTTCCCACCTTACACTTGATTCATTCTAGGCCAGGTCACATGATGGATGGATTGGATCTCATGCAGACATCACAGTGGCCCCACACATCACATTATAGGCACAGATCTCTTCTTTAAGAAGAAATAAAAAAGTTGACCCAAATCTACGAAGCTTTGTGGTCTACTCAAAATATGCAGTACCTAGTTCCTTTATCCAAAGGAAGAAAAAGGAAAAAGAAGAGAAAGATGCCTGCCTACAAAAGCAAGTATATTCAGGCCCATCAGCTCAGATTCTCCTGTCTTCCACCTCTCCCAGGCATGGTTGGCCCACCAACCTTCTGACTTACACCATGGGCTGGGCCCATTTAATAAATGGCCCAATCTTAGCCTAAGCCCAGGTTGGTTGAATTTTCTACCTTTTGAGCCCATCATTAGATCCAGGCCCATTTACGGTATTTCAAGAACAAATATCAAATGGGCCTTGGCCTGGATCTGACTTTTAGGACCTAGTAGATATAGGGATAGATTATGGCCAGGCCCAATCGATCCAGCCCGTTGGCTTTTGTGAACCCCACTGATGGAATCCTTGTTGAATTCTGTTGGGATGATGAAGGCCACCTGCAAAGTAAGAGCAGGAGGTTTCAGTGCGCCTCAAAAGCAACGCTGATGGACGCTTGCTATGTTGTCTCTTCTCGGTTCTCCCCCCTTTTAGTGATACTGGGTCCTACATGCTTTAACGCACGAGATTGAACGGTCGCATTGGATATGAACGCATGGTGATCACATACATTCGTGCTGTGTGGAGCCCTCCCGTGATGTATATGTAGAATCCAAACCATGGATCCGGTGCGGCTCATGATTCTCACCGTATAGACCATGGATAATCCTAATCCAAGAGTCACGTAGGAAACACCACATGGAGAAATTTAGAATCGCTCCTGAGGCCTTATATATATCCACGTTGTGTGGCCCAACAGAGTTTTGAAATCATTTGAGTTTTAGATCGTCCCCTTTATGATGTGGGGCTCACCTGATGAATGGGTCGGATGGTATACATGCAACGCCATGGATACCCATATTCCATCTGGACGTTTCAACGGTGTTAGTCGATCCCCCCATTGTTCCCTTTGGTGTGGCCCACCTGATTTATGGATAAGGATAAATTTTCAGTTCTAGGGCTGACATAGAGGTTAACGTATAATGCAAGGATTGATTGTCACTCACACATTAGGTGGGCCCCACAGAGTGATCATTCCACTCTAGAGAGACAGTCAACGTAAGTAGCAACTGTAACTGTTCTTTCTGTGTTTTTTTTTCCTCCCTGATCAGATCCTAGGGGACGTGGATTGCGTCCTACCCCCGCCCGGACGGTAATCCGTCCGGGCAGGGCTCTGTGGGGTCTACCGTTATGTAAGTGTTTTATCCACGCCGTTGAATGAGTTTTTCAGATAAATTTAGTATGCCAACCCAAAAATGAGGCAAGTCCAAGGCTTAAGTGGACCACAACAAAGGAACCTGCACTGATATGACACCCACCGTTGAAACCTTTCTAAGGACCCACGTGAGGTTTTTTTTACCATAAAACCTATTCATAAGGTCATGTAGATGTGGATGAAGTGAAAACACAAATATCAGCTTGATCCGAAACTTCTCTGGCTCCCAAGAAGCTTTTAATGGTGGACGTTCAATCCCCACTTTGTGGTCCACTCAAGCCTTGGACCTGCCGCATTTTTGGGTTGGCATACTAAATCTATCTGAAAAACTCATTCAACGGGTGGATAAAACACTTACATAACGGTGGACCCCACAGAGCCCTGCCCGGACGGATTACCGTCCGGGCGGGGGTAGGACGCAATCCGCGTCCAGATCCTAGGACAGCATGGTATACTCGGGTTTTCGGATACGATACGCTGTCCCATGGCTCGTAATCCAGACCAATGGTGTATTGCGTCCCACTGTGGATGGACCGTCATGTGAAAGCATCATCGACTGGACCATCCTTTATTTAGATACGTTGGATTGGCGGATTAGATCCAACTGCAACAAAC
The DNA here is from genome assembly GCA_030180095.1 of Magnolia changhungtana. Taxonomy (NCBI): domain Eukaryota; kingdom Viridiplantae; phylum Streptophyta; class Magnoliopsida; order Magnoliales; family Magnoliaceae; genus Magnolia; species Magnolia changhungtana. The sequence continues at coordinate 8,882,244 of JASAUF010000662.1, forward strand.
TAATGGTTTGGATTGAATTATGGACCCCACATGAAACCAGAGTCTACAGTCGGGTAAGTGGGGCCATCTTTTCAGTGATTCATTCCAGAACTTGTTTGTTGGGTGCATCGCAATGGATTGTGCCCCAAAAACCTTCGTGGCCTAAAAATAGACGTTTCAGATGAGAAATGTAGCAACGGTCCATATTCATCTGAAAGAAGCCCCAAGATGGGTGATCCAAAACATCAAATTTGGGAGATCCTCAGAGCGTGGTCCATCTACAGTGTGGGGCCCAACAGATTAATGGTTCAGATCACTAAACATGGCCCCACTTACCGACACTGAAAACCCGAGTATACCGTGCATATATATCCTTGAGATCCTATAATAGTTCACTGGTAGATCTCATTTGCTCTTTATTATGGTGCGACTCCCATAAACTGGATGTTTTTGACAGCCCAATCGTCAATCTAAGCCATACATCTGGTCTTGCTCAATGTTTAGGATTCCTTTACCAAAATTAGAATGATAGGACGACCATATTGTCCGTTAATCAATCTACGACGATCTCCAGCCGGACATGTTAGAATGATGATTGGATCTTTTTTACAACTGATCTGGACCGTGTGTCTTTAGTGCCATTATTTGGACCATTAGGACCATCCGATCGGCATGATTCTGGAACGGTGGCCCATGAGGAGTGTCCTCACGTGAATGGTCAATCCACAGAGCTGCACCATAAGTTGATAAAACGAGTTGCACCGCATCACTTTCCTTTTAGCTTAGTTATCAATCTCATATCTCCCTACTCGTAGCCGTAGCACACATCTGCAAGATCCAGATCGTTCATTTGCTGAGTGGTACTGCAGATGGCCCCTATTACAAAAATCACGACTAATCAGAGCTATCCATTTGGAGGACTTCTGATGATTGCTTATGAATGATCAGAAAAAGGTCCAATTACCGTTGAAATTCGATACGGTAAAGTAATCTGGTCTGGGCAACATGGATTAATATTAAGAGGTGGTTTGATCCAGACCGTTCATCAGGCGTCCCCAGCAACGATCGTGCCCCGGCCCCGATGAATATCACCTGTCCTACATGAATATGAGAGACAAAGATTGATGGCTCAGACCTTGTGCACATGTAATACATTGGCACGTTGTGGTTTGGCTCGAGCATTAAAGTGCCACTTGCATGACAGTAGCAATATTTTGAAAGATCCAATTAAACGGTTACCATAGCATATCCAAAAATGCTTTTTGGGTCTGTTTTAACTGTAGCATTGTGGAAAGAAATCAGATCACCTGCACGATGGGAGTACGGTAACAGCCATACAATGCATTTCACCCATGAAAATTGTAGAAGTACGGTAAAAGCCATGCAATGCATTTTCAGCTATGCAAAAGAGAAAATGACCACTGTAGACAAAACCTTTTACCCAGCGGTATCTATCAAAGAATACAAACTTTAGTTATCAATCTAGACTAGCACGTGCGGACAGCGACTTTGAAGACGAAACTACCCTTCCTTTTCACTGCGAAGACGAGCGCTGACGCTACTCCAACCGAGAGTTGTACGAACGGCTTAAAAGAGATCAAAGTTACATGGCACCACAGCTATATATTTATTATATCCACAACGCTCATCCATATTTCGATATCATTTCGGAGCATTATCCAAAAAAAAAAATTATTTCCAAAGATCAACTGGACCACGCCACAGAGCAGCAGGGAAATTGATTTTCACCGTTAAAAGTTTTATAGGGCCCACCGTAACATTTATTTTCCATCCAATCTATTCATAAGGTCACAAAGGCCCGTATGAACAAGAAAAACAAATTTCATAATGATCCAAAACTTCTGTAACCCTAAAAGGGTTTCAATGGTAGACGTTCAATTCCCCACTGCCTTTCACAGTGTGGTCCACTTGATAGTTAGATCTGTCTTATTTTTCGTCTCAAGCCTTAATATGAGCTCGCCAAATAGATGGACAGTTTGGATATAACATATACCTCATAATAGGACCCACAAAAAGCGGTGGGATTACAACAGCAAAAAAAAAAAAAAAAACCGACGATATATCGACTGGTTTAGGGTTGTCGATATATCGAAAATGGTCCAGAACTGTCCAGTGAGTTTTCCTCAAAAATCTTACAATTTCGATATATCGACGATCTGTTGATATATTGAAAAAGGTGTTTAACCTTTTGCTACGGATTATAACCATAGCCATAACTGTAGTCTGTGCCAGTCTATGAAATTTTTTTATTTTTTTTTAATTTTAATTTTATTTTTTACATGGAGAAATTTATTCTACCTACAATTTTCTTTAATACATATTTCTATAAATAGGTATATATAAGCATATAAAAAAATTTTCCTTCTTTTTTTTTTCATTTATTTCTTTAATCATTTAACATGAATATCTTCTAAACCAATATTAGTTACTTGACGTACCACATATGATTTTGGGGTAAGAGAAGCTACTTTAGCCAACCAACCTAGTTATTTTCCAAGATTCCATCAGGTTGATGGTTGAAAATACATTTCATTCACTTCGCTGTCAATTTCAATCACTTCGTGGTCAAACTAGAAATTGAGCGGGACAAATATGAAATTGAGTAGGCAAATTGAAAATTGAGTGAGGCAAGGTAGGAATTGAGCGAGGGAACCTAGAAATTGAGAGAGGCAAGGTAGGAGTTCAGCGAGGGAATCTAGAAATTGAGCGAGGTAAGCTAGAAATTGAGCGAGGCAACGTAGAAAATGAAGCAAGGAACCACGATTTGAGCTAGCAACTTAGGAATTGAGCGAGGAAGTTAGAAATTGAGCGAGGCAACGTAGGGATTCAGCGAGGGAAGCTAGAAATTGAGCGAGGCAACGTAGGAATTGAGCAAGGGAAGCTAGAAATTGAGCGAGGGAACCTAGAAATTGAGCGAGGGAAGGTAGGAATTGAAAGAGGGAAGCTAGAAATTGAGCGAGGCAACGTAGGAATTGAGCGAGGGAAGCTAGAAATTGAGCGAGGGAAGCTAGAAATTGAGCGAGGCAACGTAGGAATTGAGCGAGGGAAGCTAGAAATTGAGCGAGGGAAGGTAGGAATTGAGCGAGGGAACCTAGAAATTGAGCGAGTGAAGCTAAAAATTGAGTGAGGGAAGGTAGGAATTGAGCGAGGGAACCTAGAAATTGAGAGAGGGAAGGTAGGAATTGAGCGAGGGAAGGTAGAAATTGAGAGAGGGAACCTGAAAATTGAGCGAGGGAAGGTAGGAATTGAGCGAGGGAAGCTAGGAATTGAGCGAGGGAACCTAGAAATTGAGCGAGGGAAGGTAGGAATTGAGCGAGGGAAGGTAGGAATTGAGCGAGGGAAGCTAGAAATTGAGCGAGGGAAGGTAGGAATTGAGCGAGGAAGGTAGGAATTGAGTGAGGGAACCTAAAAATTGAGTGAGGGAAGGTAGGAATTGAGCGAGGGAAGGTAACAATTGAGCGAGGGAAGGTAGAAATTGAGCGAGAGAACCTAAAAATTGAGCGAGGGAAGGTAAGAATTGAGCGAGGGAAGGTAAGAATTGAGTGAGGGAAGGTAGGAATTGAGCGAGGGAAGGTAGGAATTGAGTGAGAGAACCTAGAAATTGAGCAAGGGAACCTATAAATTGAGCGAGGGAAGGTAGACCTTCCCTCGCTCAATTCCTACCTTCCCTCGCTCAATTTCTACCTTTCCTCGCTCAATTTCTAGCTTCACTCGCTCAATTCTTACCTTCCCTCGCTCAATTTCTACCTTCCCTTGCTCAATTCCTACATTCCCTCGCTCAATTCCTACCTTGCCTCACTCAATTCCTAGGTTCCCTCGCTCAATTCCTACCTTCCCTCGCTCAATTTCTACCTTCCCTCTCTCAATTCCTAGGTTACCTTGCTGAATTTTTAGGTTCCCTCGCTCAATTCCTACCTTTCCTCGCTCAATTCCTACCTTGCCTCGCTCAATTTCTACCTTCCCTCGCTCAATTCCTACCTTCCCTCGCTCAATTTCTAGGTTCCCTCGCTCAATTCCTAGCTTCACTCGCTCAATTTCTAGCTTCCCTCGCTCAATTTCTACCTTCCCTTGCTCAATTCCTAGCTTCCCTCGCTCAATTTCTACCTTCCCTCGCTCAATTCCTACCTTCTGTCGCTCAATTTCTAGGTTCTCTCGCTCAATTCCTACCTTCCCTCGCTCAATTTATAGGTTCCCTCGCACAATTTGTAGCTTCCCTCGCTCAAATCGTAAGTTACCTCGCTGAATTTCTAGGTTCCCTCGCTCAAATTCTAGCTTCCCTCGCTTAATTTCTAACTTCTTTCGCTCAAATCCTAGGTTTCCTCGCTCAAATCCTAGGTTTCCTTGCTAAATTTCTACCTTGCCTCACTCAATTTCTAGGTTCCTTCGCTCAATTTCTAGCTTCCCTCGCTCAAATCCTAAGTTGCCTCGCTGAATTTCTAGGTTCTCTCGCTTAATTTTTAGCTTCCCTCGCTCAATTCATAGGATTCCTTGTTGAATTTCTACGTTGCCTCGCTCATTTCCCAGGTTCCCTCGCTCATTTCCTATGTTGCCTCGCTCAAATCCTAAGTTGCCTTGCTCAATTTTTACGTTCCCTCGCACAATTTGTAGCTTCCCGCGCTCAAATCCTAGGTTGTCTCGCTGAATTTCTAGGTTCCCTCGGTCAAATTCTAGCTTCCCCCGCTCAATTTCTAACTTCCCTCGCTCAATTCCTAGGTTGCCTAGCTCAAATCGTAGGTTCACTCGCTCAATTTCTAGGTTCCCTACTCATTTTTTACGTTGCCTCGCTCAATTTCTAGGTTGCCTTGCTCGATTGCTAGGTTGCCCTGCTCAATTTCTAGTTTAACCACGAAGTGAATGAAATGTATTTTCGACCATAGACCTAATGGAATCTTGGAAAATAACTAGGTTGGTTGGCTAAAGTAGCTTCTCCTACCCCAAAATCATATGTGGTACGTTAAGTAACTAATTTTAGTTTAGAAGATATTCTTGTTAAATGAACAACGAAAGAAATGAAAAAATAATAATTTATATGCATATTGAGCGATGGACTCGCAAGTTTCCAAGAAATTTCAGAAGCCATGCAGATTGAGTAATGAAAGATAAGCTTCATTATCTCAATCTTTCACACCTAAATGTAAAATCTTGTTGAAGCTATGAATAAACCAATGGCTTATCACCGTAGATATAGTGTCCCATGCCGGACTAAATCTTTCGTAAGGATATCTTAGGATCATTGGAAGGACTGACGTTTCAGATAGAAAACCACCTGTCTTAAATGGAATGAGGAAATCTCCATTCGTAGTTGTGCCATCTGTAGTTGGAAATGGAAATAATCAACCATGGTCCATAATGATGCAAAGAAGTACACTGGGGTTCAATTTGCTTAACTTCATGGTCATTTCCATGCATTTCACGGTCAATTTCGACGATTTTGTTTAGATTCACGGTCATTTCGATGCACTTCACGGTTAATTCCCTTCACTTTACAGTCATTTCCATGCATTTGACGGTCAATCCCGGCGATTCCGTTTCCAAGTTTTATCGGATTGGTGTTTGTATGGCTCAACCCTAAGACCAAACCCGATACATCCTGCCCAAGCCTAACCTAATGTCGGGTGGATCACAGGTTGGTCGGGTTGAACCCGCCCGACTTTCAACCCAAAATCATATATGGTACGTCAAGTAACTAATTTTGGTTTAGAAGATATTCTTGTTATATAAATAAAGAAAGAAATGAAAAAATGAGAGAATTTTTTTTATATGCTTATATATACATATTTCTACCTTCCCTCGCTCAATTCCTACCTTCCCTCGCTCAACTCCTACCTTCCCTCGCTTAATTTCTAGGTTCCCTCGCTCAATTCCTACCTTCCCTCACTCAATTCCTACCTTGCCTCGCTCAATTCCTACCTGCCCTCGCTCAATTTCTAGCTTCCCTCGCTCAATTCTTACCTTCCCTCGCTCAATTTCTAGGTTCCCTCGCTCAATTCCTACCTTCCCTCGCTCAATTTCTAGCTTCACTCGCTCAATTCCTACCTTCCCTCGCTCAATTCCTAGCTTCCCTCGCTCAATTTCTAGGTTCCCTCGCTCAATTTCTAGGTTCCCTCGCTCAATTCCTACCTTCCCTCGCTCAATTCCTACCTTCCCTCGCTCAATTTCTAGCTTCCCTCGCTCAATTCCTACGTTGCCTCGCTCAATTTCTAGCTTCCCTCGTTCAATTTCTAGCTTCCCTCGCTCAATTCCTACGTTGCCTCGCTTAATTTCTAGCTTCCCTCGCTCAATTCCTACGTTGCCTCGCTCAATTCCTATGTTGCCTCGCTCAATTTCTTGCTTCCCTCGCTCAATTCCTACGTTGCCTCGCTCAATTCCTACATTGCCTCGCTCAATTCCTACATTGCCTCGCTCAATTTCTAGCTTCCCTCGCTCAATTCCTACGTTGCCTCGCTCAATTCCTACGTTGCCTCGCTCAATTTCTAGCTTCCCTAGCTCAATTCCTACGTTGCCTCGCTCAATTTCTAACTTCCCTTGCTCAATTCCTACGTTGCCTCGCTCAATTTCTAGCTTCCCTCGCTTAATTCCTACGTTGCCTCGCTCAATTTCTAGCTTCCCTCGCTCAATTTTTAGCTTCCCTCGCTCAATTCCTACGTTGCCTTTCAATTTCTAGCTTCCTCGCTCAATTCTACGTTGCCTCGCTTCAATTTCTAGCTTCCCTCGCTCAATTCCTACGTTGCCTCGCTCAATTTCTAGCTTCCCTCGCTTAATTCCTACGTTGCCTCGCTCAATTTCTAGCTTCCCTCGCTCAATTCCTACGTTGCTTCGCTCAATTTCTGGCTTTCCTCGCTCAATTTCTAGCTTCCCTCTCTCAATTCCTACGTTGCCTCGCTCAATTTCTAGCTCCCTCGCTCAATTCCTACGTTGCCTCGCTCAATTTCTAGCTTCCCTCGCTCAATTTCTAGCTTCCCTCGCTCAATTCCTACGTTGCCTCGCTCAATTTCTAGCTTTCCTCGCTCAATTTCTAGCTTCCCTCGCTCAATTTCTAGCTTCCCTCGCTCAATTCCTACGTTGCCTCGCTCAATTTCTAGCTTCCCTCGCTCAATTCCTACGTTGCCTCGCTCAATTTCTAGCTTCCCTCACTCAATTTCTAGCTTCCCTCGCTCAATTCCTACGTTGCCTCGCTCAATTTCTAGCTTCCCTCGCTCAATTCCTACGTTGCCTCGCTCAATTTCTAGCTTCCCTCGCTCAATTTCTAGCTTCCCTCGCTTAATTCCTACGTTGCCTTGCTCAATTTCTAGCTTCCCTCGCTCAATTTCTAGCTTCCCTCGCTCAATTTATAGCTTCCCTCGCTCAATTTCTAGCTTCCCTCACTCAATTCCTACGTTGCATCGCTCAATTTCTAGCTTTCCTCGCTCAATTTCAAGCTTCCCTCGCTCAATTCCTACGTTGCCTCGCTCAATTTCTAGCTTCCCTCGCTCAATTCCTACGTTGCCTCGCTCAATTTCTAGCTTCCCTCGCTCAATTCTTACATTGCCTCCCTCAATTTCTAGCTTTCCTCGCTCAATTTCTAGCTTCCCTCGCTCAATTCCTACATTGCCTCGCTCAATTTCTAGCTTCCCTCGCTCAATTCCTACGTTGCCTCGCTCAATTTCTAGCTTCCCGCGCTCAATTTCTAGCTTCCCTCGGTCAATTCCTACGTTGCCTCACTCAATTTCTAGCTTTCCTTGCTCAATTTCTAGCTTCCCTCGCTCAATTTCTAGCTTCCCTCGCTCAATTCCTACGTTCCCTCGCTCAATTTCTAGCTTCCCTCGCTCAATTCCTACGTTGCCTCGCTCAATTTCTAACTTCCCTCGCTCAATTCCTACGTTGCCTCGCTCAATTCCTATGTTGCCTCGCTCAATTTCTAGCTTCCCTCGCTCAATTCCTACGTTGCCTCGCTCAATTCCTACATTGCCTCGCTCAATTCCTAGCTTCCCTCGCTCAATTCCTACGTTGCCTCGCTCAATTTCTAGCTTCCCTCGCTCAATTCCTACGTTGCCTCGCTCAATTTCTAGCTTCCCTCGCTCAATTTCTAGCTTCCTTCGCTCAATTCGTAGGTTCCCTCGCTCATTTTCTACGTTGCCTCGCTCAATTTCTAGCTTACCTCACTCAATTTCTAGATTCCCTCGCTGAACTCCTACCTTGCCTCTCTCAATTTCTAGGTTCCCTCTCTCAATTCCTACCTTGCCTCACTCAATTTTCAATTTGCCTACTCAATTTTATATTTGTCCCGCTCAATTTCTAGTTTGACCGCGAAGTGACTGAAATTGACAGCGAAGTGAATGAAATGTATTTTCAACCATCGATCTGATGGAATCTTGAAAAATAACTAGGTTGGTTGGCTAAAGTAGCTTCTCTTACCCCAAAATCATATGTGGTACGTCAAGTAATTAATTTTGGTTTAGAAGATATTCTTGTTAAATGATTAAAGAAATAAATGAAAAAAAAGAGGGAAAAAATTTTTATATGCTTATATATACCTATTTATATAAATATGTATTAAAGAAAATTGTAGGTAGAATAAATTTCTCCATGTAAAAAAAAAAAAAAAAATAAAAATTTCATAGTAGCACAGACTACAATTATGGCTACGATTATAATCCGTAGCTAAAGGTAAAACACCTTTTTCGATATATCGACAGACAATCGATATATTGAAAATTGTAAGATTTTTGAGGAAAACTCACCGACGATTCTGGACCATTTTCGATATATCGACCGGTCATTGTCGATATATCAACGGTTTTTTTTTTTTTTTTTCATTTGTTGTAATCCCACCGCTTTTTGTGGGTCCTATTATGAGGTATGTGTTATATCCAAACCGTCCATCTATTTGGCGAGCTCATATTCGAAGCTTGAGACTAAAAATAAGATAGATCTAACTATCAAGTAGACCACACTTTGTAAAAGGCAATGGGGAATTGAACGTCTACCATGAAACCCTTTTAGGGGTTATAGAAGTTTTGGATCATTATGAAATTTGTTTTTCTTCTTCATCCAGGTCTTTGTGACCTATGAATGAACTTAGACGGGGAAGATTTCTCACGAACATCACAGTGGGCCCCCAAAAAGTTTTTAATGGTCGACGCTCATTCAACACTGTTTCCTGTAATGTGGTACACTTGAGATTTGCATATACCTCATTTTTGGTCGTATACCATAAAATGATGTGGAAAAATATACGGACGGCATGGATGAATAACATACATCATGGTGGGGCCCACAGACCATCGACCATCCGCCATTGGCTGGTGGCAGGGGGAGTACCCAATCCGTTTCCATGAAAGGAGGGGTAGTTTCGTCCTCAACGTCGCTGTCCGCACGTGATAGTCTAGATTGGTAACTAAGGTTTGTATTCTTTCATAGAAACCGTTGGGTAAAAGGTTTTGTCTACAGTGGTCATTTTCTCTATGCAAAATGTGCCGATTCTCTCTCACCACTGGATTGCATTATGCATAGTACAACACAATTTCTAACGCTTGGAGCTTTTCTAGGCCCCAGATGATTTATGTGTTAGATCCACATTTCCGGTTCATTTGAGAGAATTAGCCTAAAAAATAAGGCACGTTGAAAGCTTGAATGGACTACACCATAGAGAGCAGCTAGGATTGAATGACTAATGTTGAAACCATCTCAGGGTCCACGGTAAGGTTTAATTGCCATCTAACCACTTCGTAGGGTGACAAGTAGGGGTGTACATGAACCGAGCTAGCTCGGTTAGCTCGCTCTCGGTTCAAAGTTGAGTTCAAGTTGAACTGAGTTGATTTTTTGAGCTTGAAAATAAGTTTGAGCTGGCCCTAGCTCGCTTCGACTCGGATTGAACCCAACTTGAATTGAACTCGGATCGAACCAATTCGATGACTCAGCTACTTTGATATTGATGTTGCTTACCAAGTGTTTGATAAAATGACTCAACGCAGTGTGGCTGGTGGCAAGATACAATGAGATTTTGAAGGCGCAGCTCATGTGTTTGTGGAAATGCTGCACAGGCGAACCCTGCTCGAACTTGGCTCGTACTCACCCAAGCTGCTGACCAAGCTGAGTCGAGTAGGCTAGTCAAGCTCGAGGCCGAGCCGAGCCGAGTTCAAGCTGGGGTTAGCTAGTGGCCGAGTCGAGTCGAGCTGAGGCCAGCTCAACTCGGTTTGACTCAATATACACCCTTAGTGACAAGGACCTAGATAAAGGACACCCAGATTCATAGCTCAAGTGGTAGACTGAGTGAAAGATGCCTCGTTTCAACACTAAGGTCTTGGTATCGATCCCTAGTGGGGGTGGCTAACAGTGAAGTGTACTAACAAAAAAGAAAAGAAAAGAAAAGGACCTATATAAAGGGAAAACATAAATATTAGCTTAATCATAGCCTTATGCGGGTTCAATTTTTTTCAATCGTAGGCATTTAATTCACTTTGTTTCTTATAATGTGGCCCACTTAAGACTGGGATCTTTCTCATTTTTGGTCTCATACCCTAAAAGGATGCGGAAAAATGGATGGACAGTGTGGATCTAACACATACATCATGACGGGTATCAATGAGAAGCATTTGCCCTAGAATTTCCTAACTTCAAGACAAGCAATCGGCACTCTAATTTTTCACTTTCTCTACAATTCTCTTACTACTTGTGTGGTCTATAGAAAGAAAGAAACAAAAGCAAGAAAGAGAAATTTATGTGGATCACTTTCTCAATGGATATAGTTGAAAGGAGCTTGGATTACTATTAGTTGAAAAAGGCATGGAGTCTATAGTTGGCTAGACTCATAAAATTGCATTGGATTAGGCTCTCTTAACTACTCACACCTGTGTGCAGTCTCTGCTTTATAAGTCATAGGTTGTTTTTTTTTTTTTTTTTTTTTTTTTTTTAAATAGAAAATTTTGAGGTTATGAGAAGGCCTTATATGTTGAAGGGCTGCTAGCTTGGTTATTGAAATGTCAAAAACCAGCTAGCAGGCCACTATCTCAAAATATATACTACTAATGAGACCACATCATGTCAACCAGAATTATATTTGGAAAAGATAGTAGCAATAAAGAAAGAGATAATAATGTAAAATGTAATGTATGAAAATGTAACAATAGAAAGAACTAACTATATACTTGTACTCCACTCAAGTTATTAATTAGGGAGATTGAGATGTCTCGACTTAGGATGAACTCAAGGAGTTGGTAACTACATAGTAAGGTAGATAATTTTAACATTCAAATGGTAAAAAATAAAGTAGTTTAAGCGAACTTGGCTTCTAATGCAAAAAAGATTGGAAGAGACTAATAATGTAACAGCCTATGCCCACGTACACTGTATGATATTGTCCGCTTTGAGCACAGCCCGCACGGTTTTGTTCTCGGAGTCGCCCCCAAAAGGTTCACTGTGTTAGCCTGCTAGCCACACAGTAGCCTGCCAACCACCTTGGAGCCCGCCCACATGTGACCACAGCGACGGAGCGTCACAATATCCCCCATCGAGGGCAGAGCTGTCCTCGGCTCTAATACCATTTATAACAGCCCACGCCCACACTGAATGATATTGTCTACTCTGGGCACAGCCTGCACGATTTTGTTCTCGGGGTCGCCTCCAAAAGGTCTCATACAGTATAGGGTGGCAACTCTACATATAACCATTACAACTTCAGACGGTACTTCCGATGTGGGACAAAGCTTCACCTTCACTGCATGCATAGTAACCTACCAGCCACACAGTAGCCTGTCAGCCACCTTGGGGCCCGCCCACATGTGACCACAGCAACGGGGTGTCACAAATAAGGTGTAGAGCATATGACCAAGATTCACTTGATTGCAAGTAAGGGGGTGTAAGAGGGAGAATATGCACAGCTATGAGATGAATGGCCGCATTGCCATTGATGCTCTTAGAGATGTGGGAGGAGGAAATGAGAGATAAGGCACTCATACTAAATGAGATAGCCGTAGATCTCATATCCCGACTTTACTATACTAATGTTGGACGTTTGAGATTGCTTGAATGATTGTATATATGGACTAGGTTGGATGGTTTGGATGAAGTAGGTTTGGATTGGTGGCTAGATGGACTCTTAGAGTTTTCTCTCTCTACACTCTTGCTATACTTACTCTCACTCTATCCTTGAGTAGGAAAAATTACTTGTTGTTTTAAGCACTAAGTTCTCTCTCTCAGAACCCACTTGTTGGCACTCTTTTAAAAAAATAAAAAATAATAAATAAAAAGTTCTTATTAAAATGAGAGGGTGACCCTCTATTTATAGATAATTGGCTCAATATTTTAGTCAATTCTAATAATTTGGAAGGAAAACATCGTCGCATTGCATAATTTGAATGGCTGGAGGATAATTAACACCATAGATTCATTTAGATAAGTGGTAAAATAATTAATTTCAGCTCTTATGAGGCTGAAATGTTCATTGTGTTGGGGGCCTTGCACAAAACCTTAGGATTTAGCCCTCCAGAACAAACCAGAATTATGGATAATAAAGCAATGAAAACAATCAATGCTTTAATCACACTCCACACAAGAGAATTTTACGTGGAAAACCCTTAAAGAGGTAAAAACCACGAGACCTCGTCCAGATCAACAAGCCACTATGAAGTAGAACGTTACAACCTTCTTCACTCACGCAGGAGTGGATAAACAATAAGAGAAATAGAGAAAATGGAGATATCTAACTGATTACGAGGACATAGAAGCGCTGAGATATAGATTGTACAATAACCTCCACGAGCAGAACCTCCCTTCTATAAGCTTTCTCTCTCTCTCTCTCTCTCTCTCTCTTTCTCCCTCACTCTCACCTTTGATAGCCCTAAACCCTTTAGCAAATCCCTTGTAAAGCTTTAGGAAACCCTCTTGTCATACCTAGAAAACTCTAGGAACTCCTATTTATAGTTTTAGGAAACTCCCTTCCGCATCTCAGTTGCGAAAGGACTTGCGACACGAAAATCTGTGCAAAAAGCGGAACGAATTTGCGTAACCTCAACTGGTCGAACCGAGTCCACGATCGGTCGAGAGCCACCTTCGACCGGTCGAGCACCTTGGTCGACTAGTCGAGCACCCTAGAGAAAAATAGCCTAAACTCGCTGGACTTTGAGTCGTGTCACGACTTGATTCCCACGACTGGTCGAGCGAGGCTTACGACTGGTCGACAATGGGTCAAAAAAACCCATCAAATCTCCCCCTTTTTGACTCGGGAGGGATCCACCTTCTTCGAGCTAGCCAGGTTTGTACAAACCTCAAACTTGTCCTTGAGCAAAGCCTTGATCATCATGTCTGACCCATTATCGTCCGTGTGGACCTTCTCAAGCTGTAACACATTTTTTTCCAAAGTATCACTGATCTAGTGATACCGAATCTCTATGTGATTCGACTTAGAATGCTGACTTGGATTCTTGCTCAAGTGTATAACACTTTGACTATCATAATAGACCACGTTCTCCTCCTAGTTCAGGCTAAGTTCCTGTAGGAACTTTTCATCCAAAGCATCTCTTTACATGCTTCTGTGACTGTAATGTACTTGGCCTCTGTCGTTGACAATGGTACGACCTTCTGTAGCTTGCTCTGCCAGGAAACTGCGCTCCCTGCAAACGTGAACATGAACCCTGATGTGGACTTCCTGGAGTCTATGTCACCTGCCATATTTGCATCTGTGTAGCCCTCTAGCACAGGTTTACTGTCACCATAGCATAGGCTCAACCTGGATGAGCCTCTTAGATACCGCAGCATCCACTTAACCGCTGCTCAATGCTTTTTGCCAGGATTGACAAGATACCGGCTGACAACACCAACCGCATATACTATGTCTGGGTGTGTACACACCATAGCATACATCAAACTTCCTACCGTTGACGCGTAGGGTATCTTCTGCATCTCTTCCACATCTGCCTTCGTCTTAAGACATTGCCTGTCGCTCAATCTGAAGTGACCATCCAGTGGAGTACTGACCGGCTTCGCTGCATTCATATTGAACCGCTTTAGGACTTTCTCAATATACCGCTCTTGTGACAGCTAGAGCTTCCTGCTGCTTCTGTCACGGGTTATCTCCATTCCTAGGATCTGTTTAGCCGGGCCCAAGTCTTTCATCACAAAAAAGTTGCCCAACTCCTGTTTCAGCCTATCAATCTTCTTGATGTCTTTTTCCATGATGAGCATGTCATCAACGTATAATAGCAGAACTAAGAAATCACCATCTGAGAACTTGCACGTGAACACACAGTGGTCCGACTCCGTTCTGTTATACCCATGTTTCAACATAAACAAGTCGAACTTCTTGTACCATTGTCGTAGAGCTTGTTTTAGTCAATACAAGCTCTTTCTCAGCCTACACACCATATGCTCTTTATCCTTGACTTCGAACCCCTCTGGTTGGTGCATGTAGATCTTTTCTTCCAGGTCACCATGGAGAAAGGCAGTTTTAACATCTAACTGCTCTATCTCCAGATCCATGCTAGCTACCAACCCAAGCGACACCCGTATGGATGTCATCTTCACCACTGGTGAGAATATCTCCTCGAAGTCTATGCCTTTCCTCTGACTAAACCCTTTCACCACAAGTCTGGCCTTGAACCTCATTTGTGAATTCTTCTGCTCAATCTTCTTTCTGAACACCCACTTGTTGCTCAGAGCTTTCTTGCCCTTAGGCAGTTTCAGTATATCATAGGTGTGGTTCTTATGCAAGGATTCCATCTCTTCTTGCATAGCTTTCAACCACTCTCCCTTATGCTCGTTGGCTAGGGCCTAAGAATATTCTTCTGGCTCTCCCCCATCAGTCAACATAATGTACTCATGTAGTGAGTACCTCTTGGACGGTTGTCTGTCCCTAGATGATCTCCTCACCTGTGGCTCAACAGATGGATCAAGTGGGGGCTGCTTTTGTAACGACTCGAAAATTTCCGTACAAAGGCCCGAGTACCACCTCGACCAGAAATCACTTAGGATCAAATCCTTTAGAAATTTGACAAAGTTAACTAAGTGCAAAACTAGATTAGCCATGAAATCCGTTTGAATCACTTTAAATACGATCTGCAAGACCCAAAACTTGTAGAATCATTGACGCTAGGTTACCCTAAAATCTAGGATCAAACTCATTACCCGACTGCTCTCGGGAGCACATTGAAACTCCGTATTAAATCTGGACTGCACATTGAAAGTCCAAATGATACGAGGTTATAGATTTAGGACCACCTCGCTGGGCTTGATAACTATCTTGGAGATCAAATCCAGATTGTGTACCACGACTGTTCGCTTGAGTCCAGAGCGAGGAGTGTGAGAACACTTGGTTTTCTTTATAAATAAAAATCTCAAATAGTAATCTGAGACTTGTTACTTGCGGACAATTTGTAAGTAATCAGACCGTCAGAATCTGACCCAAATAAACCCTCGGATCAGAAAAAATTTCATATACATGGCAGTGTACTTGAAATCCCTGATCGAGTTTCATTGACCGTTGAATTGAAACTGGCCCGTCATGCGTGATCTGAAAATTCGACTGAAACGAAAACTTAACTCCACCTATATCCAGAGTCTGTGAGCTTAAGTCCGACCTTTGGCTCAAGGGGGGCTGCCAGAAGTCCTCTGTTGAGCTGAAACTGACTCACTTTGGTTATAACTTAAGTATACCTTGACCTTAAGTCTGTTTTGGCGTGATTTTAGGTTATATAAGGACCTTAAAACCTTCTCTCATTCAGCCATACGAATTTGAGAAAAAACCCTAGGAGAGAGAAGAGAGAAAAGAGAGAGAAAGTGTGAGAGAAGTAGGAGAACCTCTCTGCTATTCTTCCCTGCCATTCTATAAGCTCAACCACACCATTCTTATCGCTTTCTTGGCGATTTCAACCTCATTTTTAGGTAAGAAACCCTAACCCTAACATGTTTTGGGGTTTTGATAGTTGTAGGTTATGAAATAGCTAACCTATTTCATTCTATAGGTTACCAAACTGCCGAATACGAAAGCTTAGCAAACGTATCGGATTCGTTACGATTCTACGACAAAAGGTGAGGACTTTAGGTGTATAGGTTATAGTTTTCAACGCTTTCAATGTCAGATAATGATAGATTCATGATCTGTATGTAATTACAAATGTACAAAGTGTTGTCCGTTTTGCTTTTTGGTTATACGATAACTATGTTGAATATACTATATTCTTAGTATTTATAGAAAATACCGTATACGTATAAATTTTAGAAATGTGTTTGCCATGATTATTTGCTGTATGAACATATTATATATGTGTAAAATACTTGCTTGGCGAAAGGGTTCGCCCTAATATATGTTTTTGCTAATGTACACTATGTATGTTAAAATAGTGTATTCTAAGTGTTTGTGAAAATGCTTGTAAGAGTAAGTGCTTAGATAATCAGGCTTTAGGTAGGTGTTGAGATGAGATTCTTAACTACCTTAGAAATATATATGATTTCCTCTATGATTGGTTGTTTAATTTAATCGCTTACTAGGAAATATATGTGTTTGTATTTCTTGTTTACATTATACTTTGTAACATGCTTTATGACATGTTTGTTAACATGCTTGAATTACTTTGTTTATTATGTTTTACTCCACATGCTCTGAATAAGGATTGATTGCGATTGGGACTATGATTATAGTCCAGACAAACGGTACCAGACTTGAGTTCGTGGTTGAGATTCATTTCGCCACGAAGGATGTGTTTGACGAACCCGAGTCGTACTTCCGTTGGCGACAGTGGTTAGGCCACGCGAAGTGCTTATGCACTTCATGTCGTTCAATTGATTGTGCGCTCGAGCTAGTCAGGTTCGTCAAGTAACTCGATATGTCTAATGTATGTTCACCATGTTTGGACGCTACTGCTTGAACCTGAGGTACCAACCTTATCAGTGAAATCTTATTAACCATGGTACCTCGATCCGTTAAGACTCATGAGCCGGGCATGGTGGTATGGGATACCGTGGTCGAGCTGTCGGCCTACATTGAGGCCACGTGCCTCCCTGTAGTGACCAGTGAGCAACCCTGACTCGTGAGCTGAATACGGTGGTATGAGACACTGTATTCGAGCTGTCGGCCTACACTGATTGGTGACGAGCCCTTTATAGTGACCTCGAGCATACTTTGAATTTGTAGTGAGGCGATGAGTTTTGTCATGGTGTATAGAGTATGAACTAGGCCTGTATCAAGTTAGTAATGAACCGTTAAAAAGGTGATGGGGGAGTGGTGTAACAATTGCGTGTAACAGCCCTGACAGCCTTTGCAACGCCCTAGAACCACATTATCGTATGAGATTATCTAGGTTTGACGACCCTAGAATGGATCATGTTTGGGAATGATACAAGGGAGGTACCTTAGTTTTTCAATCCTGTTATTTGAAATGGAATAATAACAACTCGGTAATCATGCTCATCATCGCACTGCATGTGCATGGAATATGTGGAGCACTGAGGAATGAACGCATGACGTGAACATAAGATGGTGTCGCATGAGAGAGTATGTCGGTTAGGGCATGCATCATGACTGCATTTCATACTTGTATTAATAAGAGTAGCTCGGATTGTTCGATTGTACTGCTTTATTATTACTGCTTGACTGAATTGATAACATGTTAACCTATGCTTTATTGTTCCACTGAGTTAGCTACTCACTCCCACGTTACGAGACGGTGTTATACACACCAACCAGACTCTGTCTTAGGTGCAGATGAGGTGACGACTCAAGAGGCTGAGCCAGACTACAACGAGGACCAGGACGAGTTCTCGTATATGCAGTATGCTGGTGGCTTTGCCTAGACTGCCTGGATCGATGGGATTTACAGGGCTTACTTCTTTAGTTGTACTTTTGACACTTTGATCGTAAAACAGATACATGTATATGGTGACTTAGTTGGGTTCATACTCTGGAGATTGAGATGATTTTATTTATTTTACATACAATTATATACAGTTTCAGTCTTTCGCTTGCCTTTATACAATTGATCTGGAGTATGAATTACTGTTTTGGTATAATCTCACTCATGTTTATTGCACTAACACAGACAACATTTAATCATCATTATCTATGTTGAATAAGTGATGTTTTGGAACTTGAGAGTTGAGTTGCTACTCGACCCTCGAATTTCAGGGCGTTACATCTCCCCTGGTCCATCTTCTGAAGGAACTCCCTCGTCCTCTGCACCTTGCTGTACTCCCCTGTCATCAGGCACCCGGGAGGAGTGACTGGATCCATGTCTTCTAGCTCACCTGAACTAGGCTGGTTCTTCTCTGGCTTACCAATGTCTTCTATACACTGATCTTCAAAGAAAACCACATTTCTGCTCCTGACGAGCTTCCTCTCGGTCGGATCCCATAACCTGTAACCGAACTTTTCATCACCGTACTCTAAGAACACATACTGTCTGATCTTTATATCGAGCTTGGACCTCTCGTCCTTTGGTACGTGAATGGATGCCCTGTATCCAAACACCCTGAGATGACTGTACGATGGATCATGTCCAGTCCAAACCTTCTTAGGTACTTCTCCATTTAACGGGGCTGATGGAGACCTGTTTATCAAATACACTGCCATGTGTATTGCTTCTCCCTAGAACGTCTTGGGCAATTTCGCATGGGATAACATGCATCTGATTCTCTCAACAATGGTGCGATTCATTCGCTCAGCTACACCATTATGCTGGGGGGTCTTGGGAATCGTTTGTTCATGCCATATACCCAGGGACTTGCAGTACTCATGAAAGTCGCCAATGTATTCACCACCATTGTCAGTGTGGATGCACTTCAATGGTCTACCTGTCTCTCTCTCGACCATAGCATGAAACAATTTAAACACACCAAAGACCTCATCCTTAGATTTCAAAGCATAAACCCAAACCCTCCTAGATGCATCATCTATAAAAGTAACAAAATACAATGCCCCACCCAAAGTTTTTGTCCTCATAGGACCATAAACATCAGAATAAACCAAATCTAATGCATGCACTTCATTAATATAAGAAGTAGATTTAACAAATAAAACTCTATGTTGTTTCCCTGATAAATAATCAAGACAGGTTTTGAGAGGTGTACCTGTCACATCTGGAAGGAGCCGCTTCTTTGCTAGTACCTGAAGACTTTTTTTCACTCATGTGGCCTAGAAGCCTGTGCCACATGTCAATAGCTGAATCTTCCGTTGCGTTCAACCCACCCTTGTACATACTGACACTTGTCTTGTAAAGGGTGTAACACGTCTTTCCTCTGGCCACGATCAACGAACCCTTAATGAGCTTCCATCGCCCACTAGCAAACCGGCTTTTATAGCCATCATCATCCAACCTTCCCGTTGACATTAAGCTGAGGCGAAGGTCTGGGATATGCCTCACATTCCTGAGAATCAATGTGCAGCTCACATCAATTTTCACACAAATATCACCGACTCCCACGATTTTTGATACGCCAGAATTTTCCATCTTCACAGACTTATAGCTTGTAAAGGAGTCCCAACGTGGAGTCGCATGAAAAGAAGTTCCCGAGTCTATCACCAAGTCGGTGTCCTGACTCGTAGCCGTAAGACATACATCATGATCTGCAGAAAGAATAACTACAACGTCGCCATCTGAAGCGACTGCAGTGGAATCTGATTCATCTTTCTTCCCTTTTCCTTTCTTGTCGTTTTTCTTACCACGACATTCATGCTTGTAGTGGCCCTTTTTGTCACAATTCCAGCAATCAACATCTTTTCCGTTACTCGACTTGCCTCTTGATTTATCTCGGGCCTTCCCGCCCTTCCTGTTCTTTCCTCTCCCCTATTCCTGTGTCACAAGGGCCTCTTGCTGAGTAGACCCCTGAGACTTCTTCCTTGTTTCTTCATTGAAGAGACAACTAGTTATCTGTTCCATGGATATCTTTTCGTCTGACGCGGAGTTACTTAGAGACACTACCAATGTCTTCTAACTGTCAGGCAATGAACTAAGCAATAATAAAGCCTGCATTTCATCATTCAGGACCATCTTCATAGAGGTGAGTTGGTTCACTATATTGCTGACCTCATTCATGTGCTCGGCCACAGAACCACCATCCTTGAACTTGAGATTCACAAGTCGCCTTATCAGAAAATTTTTATTACCAGCTGTCTTCCTCTCAAACAGCCCTTGTAATTTCAGCCATAGGCTAGCGGCTGAGGTTTTTGTAGACACATGGTGGAACACTGAATCATCCAACCATTGTCTAACAAACCCCACTGTTTTTCGGTCCATCTTCTTCCAATCATCATCAGTCATATCCTTGGATTTTGCTGATATGCCTAAAATTGGAGAATATAGGTCCTTGCAATAAAGCAAGTCCTCCATCTTAGCCTTCCATATGGTTCAGTTAGAACCATTGAGGTTGATCATCCTTGATGAGCCACCTTCCATAATTCAAAACAAATCCTACCAGTTCAATGAACTTAGCTCTGATACCACTTTGTTGGGCGCCTTGCACAAAACCTTAGGATCTAGCCCTCTAGAACAAACCAGAATTATGGATAATAAAGCAATGAAAACAATCAATGCATCAATCACACACGACACAAGAGAATTTTACGTGGGAAAACCCTCAAAGAGGTAAAAACCACGGGACCTCGTCCAGATCAACAATCCACTATGAAGTAGAACGTTACAACCTTCTTCACTCACGCAAGAGTGGATAAACAATAAGAGAAATATAGAAAATGGAGAGTTCTAACTGATTACGAGGACATAGAAGCGCTGAGATATAGATTGCACAATAAATAACTTCCACAAGCAGAACCTCTTTTCTATAAGCTTCCTCTCTCTCTTTCTCCCTCACTCTCACCTTTGATAGCCCTAAACTCTCTAGCAAATCCCTTGTAAAGCTTTAGAAAACCCTCTTATCATATTTAGAAAACCCTAAGAACTCCTATTTATAGTTTTAAGAAACTCCCTTCCGCATCCCAGTTGCGAAAGGACTTGCGACATGAAAATTCGCGCAAAATCGCGGAACGAATCTGCGTAACCTCGATTGGTCGAACCGAGTCCACGACCGGTCAAGAGCCACCTTCGACCGGTCGAGCACCTTGGTCGACTGGTCGAGCACCCCAGAGAAAAATATCCCAAACTCGCTGGACTTTGAGTCGTGTCACGGCTCAACTCCCATGACTGGTCGAGACCAGCCTTCGACCGGTCGAGTGAGGCTCACGACCGGTCGACGACGGGTCAAAAAAACCCATCAAATTGTACCCAAGGGCGGAGATCATATGGCCGCATAGCCGTTGGTTTTCTCAAACCACTATTTAGGAAGATCTCAGGAGAGTTCCCTCGGATTTGTTAAAATTTGCAAAGACTCGGGCAGTCATCTCATGATTTTCCGTTCAGCTCGTCCTTTGCACTTTTGATTATAACGAGCCTTAGAGCCTTGGGCCTCCTCACGTGAATTTGTTGAAATGGACTCAGAAACGGACTTGCCTGTCATTAATGAGCCTTTGATGGGTCGTTGTCCATGTTGAAGGGTGTGGGGTGACATAGGTCACCTCCATCGTGATTTGTATTGCAAATCACACATGAAATGCACTAGCTTGTTTTGGCCACTAGGCCTTATTGTAGTTTTTTAAGGTTATGAGTTAGATCACACATGAAATGCACTACCTTGTTTTGGCCACTAGGCCTTATTGTAGTTTTTTAAGGTTATGAGTTAGCTATGCTATTTTTAAAAATTCTCAAAGCTGATAGTTCATCTCATAATCCAAGATAAGATGCACAGTTGGAGTGTGGGGCCCGGAGCGTTTTGTATATTCCATCTAATCCATTCGTAAATGCATCGAGCCAGGATTAAATGACCCCCGGAAAATCTTTTCCATTCGAATACTCAGGTGGGCTGTAAGACGTGATTTTAGAAGTGTCATGAATGTTTTACATGGTGCGGTCCACCTGAGTTTTGGATCAACCTGAGTTTCTGTGATTTAAGGAGAATATGAGGGGGCTTATGATGGACGGATTGGATCTCATTAAAACGAAACGGTGGACCCCACACTTCCACTTTTTTTCCTTTAACTTATCCTGCAAATGTTTGTATCGGATCCGGCCTCTTTTTCCGTATAAATATACACCCACCTCACTTCACTCTCACCCCATTTCACCTCTCTCTCTCTCTCTCTCTCTCGACCCGATACATTTCCCAAACATGTCCCGGAAAACAAGCAAACGAGTCAGCTTCAGCCCCGATATCACCGAAAAGCCGAAACTCTCGCTCAAACCCGACACCGGTACGAGAGCTGCCGGAAACCGGAAAAGGGTCGCTGCGAAATTCAGTTTCCGGCTGCCCAGGAGCACAGGATTCTCGCCTGCGAAGTTTCTCCGGCGACTCGGCACGAGTGTTGTAAGAACCGTGCGGAGGGTGTCGCCCAAGGCTTGCCCCAGCTCGAGATCTCGGCCGTCCGTTTCTCCGCATGATTCGCATCGGTCGGAGGACATTGAAGACTGCATCGAGTTCATTAACTCCTCGTGTTCGCTAGAGCGGTCGAATTCAGTTTCGGCGAGTTCATGGTAGGTATCGCTTTGCCTCTGTCGCCACCCACCCGGGCCCACATGCTAAGATTCTCTGATGATTTGGACCGTCCATCTTCTCTAACGATCGAGTTCAGTAACGATCGAAATCATTCAATCAGTGTAAATTTCTTCTAGTAGCCCTTCTGGCATAGAGAACACAAAATGGACGGTTCTGATGATCTTTTTAGTCAGCATGTGGGCACCACTGTTCATTGATATACGCTGGACCCTAGGTCGCGACGGAGGCGAAACGAACACTTCATGGTATTAGATTCGATGGAAGGGAAAAGGTACTATGCGCTCGAGCGTAAAGCGGTCGTCCGTGAGGTCGAGCTGGGGTGGGCCCCACCGTGATTCCGTTCGAAGATCCACACCGTCCACCAGATGCATCGTCCCATTTTGGGCTGGAGCACCCAAAATCGTCCGTCCATCGTGATCAGGTGGACCATACCATCTGAAAACATAAGTAAACAAGCAAAAACATGTAAAATCACTTGGTGGGCCCACATAAGATGTGGATACCATATAAAAGTGGTTTAAAATTATTTTCAAGTGGGACACACATGATGGACGGTTTTGATCATGAAGAAACCTCTCGAAAGGCCCCACAACTGGTTTTGAATGTTTCAATGGTGCACGGCCCCTTTCCACTTCTGTACGTGGTGTGGCCCACAAAAGTCACAGATTGAGGTGATTTTCAGCCGTGTGGGCCCCAACTAGGATGGTGCATATGACTGATGGAGTAGATGTTCGAACGGAATCACTATGGGCACCACACCAACTCGACCTCATGGACGACCGTATGCGCTCGAGCGCATAGTACCTTTTCCCTCGATGGAAAAGCATAAAACGTACGGCAGGAATCCGGTCCGCCGCGGTGGACATAGATTATGTCCACGAATGTTTGCGCTTTCCACGTGGTGTAGGCGTACGATGATCTTGTCCGTTCAATTGTCACAAGGGTCCATGATGGACCATAGAGAAAAAATACAGTGGCAGGTCAAGTGAAAAATGTCGTACAAAATAGCAAACTGGATTCCAATGAAATTTTATCCACCATATGATCTATTGGTGGTTGTCTCGATAAATGAACTGTTCAAATCGTCAGGAAGATATGCCACGCGTACGGTGTAAAGAGCAGGAGAAAGAAAGATGGTCTACTCCAAAAAGATGTATTTAGTGGTGCAGCTTTTATTTATTTATTTAATTTAGTGATGTACCTTATGTGAATGATCATTCTAATTTTATTTTAATTGAGAGTACGTAAGTTGGAGTGTTACAACAAAATGCACACAAAGAAATCAAGCGTATCACACGTGCCAATTTATCACATGAGAAGCATCCTTGCCATCAGGTTTGCATGTGCTGAGTGTAGCTAGCCTGGCCCAACATTTGGGTCGGACCACTCATCAGGTGGGTCACACTGAAAATGGATAACCAATGATCCACATTCAACATGCATGTGAAGCTCTTAGAAAGAGTGGGATGGCCTATCTTTTAAGCAAGGATGCATTCATGCACCTAGGCTCCATTCATAAGAGCCGCTTAGCTAGCGACGTGCCAACGTGGTGCACACGTGCAAGGTTCAAGCCATTCAAGAGGGTCACCGCACATGAAGAGTTGGGATGGGGTCACACCACTAAAAATCTTCCAGATTGTGTATGAGAGCCAGAGAGTTTTTCTTATGTCGTCCAATCTACTCAGATGTAACCCACCGGGATTAATGGAGACCCCAAAAATAAAAAAACTGAGGTGGGTTTCACATTGTGTGGCCCACCTTTGTTTTGGATGGGCCTGATTTTTGGAATATGACGGGGTACACACGATGAATGGATTGGATGTCATACACACATCACAGTGGACCCCATAACACGTTACAGGTTAAGCTTAACCTACAAAGCTATATAGCCTGGAATAGCATTCCTAGACGCATGAATAAAATGCGCTAGTGCTATGATCGTCACTGCCAGATCGATCTTCCTATCTTGTTACGTGCAAATTTGTATGTTGGGACCCACATGTGGGGCTGCTTATGATCATGGCAAACCATTGCATAGGAGGGGGTTCAACTGCACCTTGAATGGACAATCACTTCCATTAACTGGGATCATTTGCAATGTCCTTAGTCATCTACCTGTGATTATCTAATCAAACTAATGTTGGGTCCTGTGAAATCTCTGTGAATACACTTATCCAATAACATGTATTGATTAGAGATAGGTCAACTTGAGCCCATAGAAGAACTGGCTGCCAACAACACCTGCCTGGGGTCAGCTTCAGTCTAGATTTTGAATTATTCAGGCAGGGCCCACTAGAGAAGATCTGCCCTTGCCCGTCGAGTCGGGTCTAAAAGTTCGCTCTGATTAGTAAAAGTAGAAATTGAAGGATTCACGTTCGAGCATTGCATTACCGGTTGGGGCTTGGGCTTGGTTCAGGTCTGACACATTTGTTAACATTCCCAACGGCCCGTTTGCACGCAGCCTCCAAAAGGGCGTTCGAGGTGTAAACCCCCTTTTAAACCAAACCAGGGTTTTTGAGGTGTATTTAGATGCACTTTGCAAACCCCTTTTCTCCATCCCCATCGACAAAAGTAGCTGCAAAAAAGCTGACTCGATGGAAAAAAAGGAAAAAAAAAAAAAAACAGGCTTGAAAATCCCTTCTCTGGAAACTCTCTTTTGTGCAAGTGCATCCAAACAGGCTACAAACATAGTTAAAATTGGGTATTTATTTCTTCACTTCAGGATTTGGGGCACACCGTGGATAGACCACGGACTATCCACTTTTTATTCTAAATATAACCCTAAATATTGTGATGAAATGGATTGGACTGTAAATTGTAAGGCATTCTATAGTTTTAACTGTCCATAGATCGGATGGATAGGGATCAGTAACACAAAAGACAATCCCCAATTTCATTTGGGGCCAGCAAATTGAGATGCGGGTGCAAATATAGCAAATGTTCCACATTCGGCTGAGAAAACATACTTGTAGATGGAGGTAAATATGGGAAATGGAATTAGAGGTAAATGAATAGGTAGTGAATGGTTTACCAAGTTGTGTTCCAAATTGGAATACATTGGAATTTTTCAATACATTCACAAGAAATTATATGATATCCTCAATCAGCATTAATATATCAAATCAATGTACATATGTAATATTTAATAGAATGATTATAATAAGCCCATTGAAATATTTACTTTAGCCAAAACAGAATTAAATTTGAGCATTGGGTGGGTCACAACTGTAGGGATTACAAACAACCAACTTGCCAACATTTTTTAACCATCTATTAAATGGTCAACTTTTGAACGGTTTGGATAATTTTGTTGGTGTGATTTTGTGATTTTAGTGATGTAGCCAATAATTAAATTGTTTTGGAGTATCATTAGCATGCCACATGTATGGCGGGCATGCACTTAGCAGCACTTTTGTTTCCTTGTGCAACTCTTAAGGAGCCCAAAAAATGCATTTTTACCCCCATTTACTTCCAAATCCCCTAGGGATGAATTCATTTGCAAGCCCATTTACTCCGATTTCATTTCATTTCCATGCATTTAGTCCCATCCAAACATACTTCAAATGTCATTTACCTCCATTTATTTCCAATTCCTCCCATCCAATGGTAAGGCTAATGGCTAGGATCATCCGCTCCATGGGGTTTGTGGATTTATAAACCGAAAAACCCAAGGCATATCCTAAGACAAGGAATCAAGGATGTCTGGCTTTGGTTGGACAGTTCACAGCTTACTTTTCTCCCCTTAGATGAGTCCCAAAGTCCCAACAACTCGTAATGGATAGAGAGGCTAGAATGAGAATGGGGTGAGTCAATTCCAAGTTAATGCAAACTGGATGCAACTGCACCCAGTCACCCCACCCAGTATTGAATCAACATGCGGGCTTGGTGAACCATGGTTCATATACTGTACTGCACCCTTTCGTGGATGGATGCATTCCACATCATACAATCAGATGATCCCAACCATCTGATTCATGGGAATCCCGAGTGTTTCAGAATGGGATTTTGAAAATTCAATTTTGGAATAAGTTGTAAATTCAACGGTGGGAGATATGCATGCATTGACTCTACATGCAAACATCATTCGAGTTTAAAATTTAGGTATGACTAAACCCACCCAAACCCATTTGCAGCTTCCAGTGAGAGTCTGGGTTTGTGAAAAGAAAATCAAGTACCTTTGGTGTGCTGTCCCACAGAAGATGTGTAGGACAATCTTAACCTTTCGACATGTGACGTACAGATAGACAGTGAAGAAACACAACAGCGCTCAATATTTAATTAGAGAAGGTCCTAATGACGGTAGGCTTGAAGGGAATTCTCAATCCATGGTAGGACTCAAACAGACCAATGGTCTGGATCACTGGAACCGTGGCCCCCAGTTATGATGACTGAAAAAGCGTATGCCTCGTTCAAACATGAGGGTCATGTATAATTTAATTCCTCCCTGGAAATAGCAAGTGTTTCTATCAACTGCGCTGCCCACCTATACTCTTATTAATGAAAATGAGACGGAACCAACACAAATAAAAATAACAACAAGAAACATATGCTAACTTTAGGCTCTGGTAATCCAATGGAGGTGATTTTGCCAAACTGCCACCTGTGATGGGTCCCATTGGATGAATTGTTTATATTTTATATACATTTTATTGGGGTTATGCTATCTGGACCAGGCTTAAATACTGAAATGGCTGGGTAAAAACGGTGGATAGGAACTACATACCTCACAGAATCTTCCTGGATAGTCACAGAGTTCGAAAAAAAACAAAACACTCAAAACAGAATCCTACCAAGCTGACTCGACACAACCTGATCACACCAAGAAAAACTCGAGCTAGTTATAACATGGGCCAAATAAAAAACCTTGATTCGACTTGAGAAAACCGAGCAGATCCCAGCTCAACTCAACTCCTGCTTGAGTTCCGAGTCTAGTTGAGCTTTCGTGTTTTTATACGGTGGATGACCCATTATCTGAAAGTCATAAAAAAGATGTTCCTACTAAGATTTGTGGCCATGAAATGGATGGAAAATGATTAAGAAACTAATTAAAAAAGGAGTTGGTGGTTGCAATTCAGGGAGGTAAGGGATGGCCAACATTTTCATGGGCCATCCAAGGAGAGCTCATAGTTAGGTGGTCCTGATCCACGGAACCTTAAGAGTTCCTCCAATCAGTGGCCAGGATCATTGAAATGGTGAAAGTTTTGAAGTATACTTGAGTCCATCATAGGGCCTAAAAGATAAAGGTCCTGAAGTGGTACATGTAATGTGTCTACAGATGTTGGATGCTTCATGCACTTACCTTAGATAACAAGGTTGCACCAGACCCTCTCAGATACTTTTTTTAAATTTTTTTAAATTTTTTTTAAAATTTTTAATTTTAAAAAAAAAAAAAAAAAAAAACACACGCCTGCACACACACACACCCACACCCAAACACTCACACCATAGTGGGATTTCCCACCTATGGATGCTCAGACCCTTGACCAGGTGTTGAAACTCCTAAGAGTCTACAACCAAAGCAAGAGTAAGGATCCACCGCACACACACAAACGCACCCACACACTCACACCATAGTGGGATTTCACCACCTATGGATGCTCGAACCCTTGACCGGGTGTTGAAACTCCTAAGAGTCTACCACCGAAGCAATAGTACGGATCCACCCTCTCAGATACTTATCTTGCCAAGAGGAACAAGGTAGTACCTTAGTCAATTTAAATTCCGGAACATGGAGTGCATCCAGTGCCTCTTACCTCCATGTCATTGCTGCACATGTGGCATACATGGATGAAATCTAATCACCCATTCGGGGCCAAGCCCACAAATGATTTGAAGTTCATGTTTCTTCGGTTTCTTCATTCTCACATACTCTTACATAACTTTCGGTAATGGTACTTTGTAGTAATGCAAGTTAGCCGAAGAAACTAGCGACTGTTACAACATTTTAGCGTTTCATGTCAACACAACTTGCGTGTAGTCGTGTTGTATCTCTTATCAAGCAATTCCTCCCCTCTACTCTCTCCCTAGTCCCTACAATGATTTTCAGCTAAATATTAACTACAAACTGAATGAATGGTGCATTTGGATGCAAAGCTGAATTGAATTGTAAACATTCAGTTCAATAAAGGGAAATGACCAAATTATAAGGGAATTTCCTATTACTTGGTGTGGAACTGGCCTGGCCTTCAAATGGCAGTTCTGTTCCTTCTGAGCCTGACTTGTAACATGAATGCAAACTGACTGCCATTTGGAACATGATCCTCAACATCAAACAGAGGGAGGTAACTACTATTTAGTCATTTCAACTTTATCAAACTAATAAAATCTCAATTCAATTCAATTAATTAGTGTATCCAAACATAGTCTAAATGTCTCAATTAGCATGGGAGAATATCTTGCAAAACAAGATGAAAAACAACAATTATAAATATCAAAAGAAAATACTTTAGAAAAGCACAGGGGTTTCTCATGTCAAACCCTGCAAACTCTAATCAACACCATGAAAATTCTCAGATGGGAGCCCATGGAACATTAGCTAGGTCAGTGCCTCGAGCTCACCCCTTACGGCTGAAATGCTGACACGGTGGGTGAAGGCATCCTCCTAACTTCCAGCTGCAGATGGAATAGTCGTCGGCTTTGCATCTTCAGCCTTCTCATGTTCTTTGTTCAGCATCTGAGGTCAAAATTACACAATTCAAACTTGGATATTCTTATTGCATAAATAAGCTCCAAAGTTCACTACATGTCCAATGATATACCATGTAAAGGACGATATTTTGAGCTATACGTGTCCTTAAACAAGGAAACAATTCTAGAGAAAATACACCTTACCTTGTTGTTTATAAGGTTGTGTAGTGCAATTACACTTCGAATAAGGGAAGAAAGGTAGATGACCAGCATCATATCGTTTGTTTTCACTGCAAAGGGGTAGAAGGTTAGTTCTAACAATTAAAAGCATGCCAGCTAAAATAAGTCGTGTGACATTAATAGTGTTACCAGCAAAAGCCTTGATAAGTTCAGCCACATTGAGATTCGGAAGTAGATTGAATACATCCTGCAGGGAATGGTTTTGTAAGGATCCAATGATAGTGACACTAGAAATTTGAAATGGAGAAAAATACGGAAGTGACTGACAAGCATTTGTGGGTGCATCTATTTCAAAGGAGATGCCCTGCATAATCACATATACTGGCTCAGATCGCATATGCCATGCAGGAAGTATGCCATGGTTATGGGATGGCATAGTCGCATAATCATGACATACTCTAGCATGCCATGGCATAATGGCCAACGATCAGTTTCTTGTAGATTGTAATAAGTTGTAACTTGTATTGTATGCATCAACTCATCAAGATTCAAGTTACGAATACAATTTTCATGTTTGTAGTTTTCAATAATTAATTCTTTCTTAGTGTAACCTGTTAATTATTTAAATTTGTGTTGTTATATATAATGTAATATAATATAACTCCACATATAGATGGCTTAATAGTCAAACTACAATGAAATAGGTAAATAAACCCAATCTAATGACCTGTTGTAATTAGACATAGTTTCTATTAATATTTTAGAATTTTTTACGATTTTTTTCTATTTTTAACAACTTTTTCTTTGAACTTATAAATAAATAAATAAAGCCATCAGCTTGAGTGATTGCTTATGCAATTATGTGATGGCATAAGCAATCAGCCCAGGCTGATGGCTTATGCAATTTTATGCGATTTGACAACATTGATGTCCTGCCATAAAAGCAAGTGATTGTCTTGAGGAACAACATTCGAAAACTTGAATAATGCCACTTGGATTGATCGAGACACGGACCATTAAAGGTGTCAGTCCAAAAAAGGTTTTATAAGATTTTCAGAACCAAGAAAGGGGTTAAAAAAGCAATCTGGCACCCCAAATCTGAATCAATTAAACGAGGAACTCAATAGGCTTTTTCGTCTGTTTTCCCCCCCTTTTCTTTAGCAAGTTTGGTTCTCCATTAAAAAACAAAAAAAAAGATATTATATTTTGGGGGCTACAAAAAGTATCTCATAAAGTCCTTTACTTTTAGATAAAAAGTGATTTTATTTATTATTATTATTTTTATGTAGCATCAGGTAGCCTCAGAATAAGGACCTCGTTAAATGTCCTAGATAAAGTTGTTTTAGTTGTAAGACCTTGTTAAAGAAAAGAGACTTTTTGAGAAGGTGACCATATGGTAACTCCACAATGACCCAACCACGAACCAACAGCAAAGAAAGAAAAACTGAAACAAGCCTACACACCGACAACCAAAAAACAGTGCCTTGGCCACTACTACAAATAAGAGGGGTGAAAGTGGATCCCCTTACTTTAGTCCTCTTGAATCAAGCCTACACACCGACAACCAAAAAACAGTGCCTTGGCCACTACTACAAATAAGAGGGGTGAAAGTGGATCCCCTTACTTTAGTCCTCTTGAATCAAGCCTACACACCGACAACCAAAAAACAGTGCCTTGGCCACTACTACAAATAAGAGGGGTGAAAGTGGATCCCCTTACTTTAGTCCTCTTGAATCCCAAAAATAACCATTAGGCGACCCATTTGCTCAAACCCATGACTTCAGTGTCGAAATGCACTTTGTCTGCCACTGAGCCACAGGCTGGATCCCAAACACACCTAGAATGTTGATGACGAATATCCATAGGAGTTTTGCCTTGTTTGGGCTTTTAATAATATTCTTATCTTGCAAAAAAAATAAAATCCTCTTAAGATTGTTGGCAGTGAGAATTAATTTGGTGTGGCCAAACTTAGCACAGAAACGTCGACTTGCTGTCCACTTCCAAAATTGTCTTCAACCAAGGTATCAATGTTAACCTCAGGGAGTTTGTCCATCAACAAAGCAAATGCCTTCATTTCTTCATCATTTATATTCCGTTGAAGAACCATGTTCCACACAATGGAGCTCTAATGATCTCCTAACACTCTTCTACCATAGAATCTTGTCTAATCGCTAAGGAGAATGGAGGGGAAAGAGCTAGCAAAAGGAATCCTGACTAGCTGTACATCCTTCCAAAACTGGACCACGTTTCCACTGACCAACAACAAACTGGGTACTGTCAAAAAAGAGGCTGCTCACTTAACTTGGGATTGTCCAACCATCACAGAGGGATTTTCAACAAATGAGACTAATTGCTTTTCATGCATTTGAGCCAACTTTACAGAAGGAACTCCGGGAAAGCATCCTCCTTCCCCCAAATCACAGGAAAAGTGAGTTGATTAATAATTCAATATAACACCCATAGCAGCAAAATTCGGTTGAAAAAATACAGAAGGCTTGATGAATAACAAGGGGCTCTTCTTTTACTGAACATAACACAAGTGATTTAACACAAGTATAATGTAGAGTTATAAACTTGTTGATTGTAATCAACCTATGTAATAGATTATTAGATACTGCTCAATTGTAATTAACCTATGTAACAGTCTACTAAATTACGCCAGTGGGAGTTTTATGCTCTCATTGCTGGTCCCCAGCCTGGAAAAAGGAGGCGGGTTGCGTTAGGTTGGCAGCTGGCATCAAACTCATCCCATAACATCCAACATCAATCCAAACAACATGACATTCCAGATAGAGTAGAATGGCAGAAATTGATTCATGTAGGCTGTAGTTGACCCCAATTAGTTGGGATAAGGCTTAGATGATGACGATGATAATGAGAATAATTTAAAGTTGTATTCTACATCATATGTTACCTGCAAATGGTAAAGAATCTCATGATTTAATGGGAGCTTCCCATCAACTACAAGATCTAGATAACCACGTATCTCTCTTAGACGTGCATCCAGCCCCTTCAAGGCTGCCAACTTCCCAGTGACCTGTACAAAATGCCAATTTAACTATATGTTAGTTTACTTTTTTCCCAAAAGGTCAAGTTAATTATATGCTTTACTTCCTTGGAAACGAAATGGAATCAAAAGATCAAATAGACTGCAATTTGATGACCGGATCTGTGGATAAACAACCTCTGTGGCGAGTGTGCTAATTGTTGTGTCCTTCACATCTCTCAGCAAGTGTTCCACTCCTACGGGAAAACAAAGCAATCTATTATAATACGTGCCAATATGTCATTCATATACTGGGTTGCATAACTGTGCATCTATACAGATTGGGAATGGAGGGTTCGTAACAAAATCAAATGAATCATACATGCCAAATCAGATTTTTGTTCAGAACCTAGACTCAATGAAAATTGCAAAGCAGGCCTGTCCAGAAATTCCAGTTTTCATGCAAAGAACAGGCATACCAATTTCCTCGACTTCATGAGCAACAATTTCTGAAGGTACGTGCACGAACACCTTCTGGCTTTTCTGAGTAGCATTCTGCCACAATAAGCCAATGTTAGCTAAAGTAGGTCTAGTATACATATGACCTAAACAAAGAAGAACATAGATATAGTTCAAATGAGGAGAATATTTCCACTTTTAGACTAGGATTGGACTAGGTAACATGCTTTAGGGCCAGAGTCTATGGACATATCGTTAAATGCCTAAGAAAGAAAAGATCACCATATTGAATCAACTAGATCAAGGTGCAAGCTGATTTAATGGAGCAACCTCGGCCTTTATTTAATACTAATAATAGTAAAAACTCAACCCAGTACAGGGACTTGGTTATGTAATCAAAAGGCAAAAAGGATCATTGGGTGTTGGAAATTCAAAAAATAAAAATAAAAATAAATAAATAAATATCTTATTGCAAAAGCATTATGAACTTCAAAACATGCCAAGCCTTCAACCAAGCTTCAAGT
This sequence comes from Magnolia changhungtana, assembly GCA_030180095.1. Lineage (NCBI taxonomy): Eukaryota > Viridiplantae > Streptophyta > Magnoliopsida > Magnoliales > Magnoliaceae > Magnolia > Magnolia changhungtana. The sequence continues at coordinate 8,915,529 of JASAUF010000662.1, forward strand.
TGACTCTGATTTGGGCCCTCATCCAGACCAGGTTGAGTATCGACTTTACAAACTTTTTCTTTTCCTCACATTACTAGTAAGCATTGTAGACATTACAGCATCATGACACGTTATTCAAGTCTCCATGTAACACATCTTCCTTAGAAAAGCTAAGTATATTGGGCATCACAGCAATCTACAGAAAGAACTTGGTAGAGTAATCAAAAGACTCAAAAAGCTCATTGGGTGTCAGAAAATAAATAAATAAATCAGAATATTACAAAAGCTCTCGGAATTTGAAAACATGACCAATTATTCAACCAAGCTTCAAGTTGACTGAGATTGGGGTCCTTGCCGGCTTGCCCAGTCCGAGGTGAGTATACAGTTAACCAATTACAATTTTTTTTTTTTTTTCTTGACATTACTAGAACTATAGGAGACATGACATCGTGATATTTATATTCAAGTCTCCATGTAACATATTTTCCTTAGAAAAGCTACGTACACTGCACAACACAGCAATGGAGATGACAAGATTTTCGTACCTCTTTGACCTCTTCAACAGCATAGTAGGCTTTGGTAGGTATTCCCAGCTCTTTAGGTTGGACATCAATAATGACAAGGACAGGATTAGGAACATAACTGCAATACCCACATTTAAGTCAAAATTACTATTGAAAGTTAAGTCCATAGTTTTTTTGGTGAATAAAGTAAAGACAATAATTGCCAATTAAAAACAGAAGCCCTCAACATGGGGGCATCAAAACCAAATACCAGAGTAGGTTTGTTTCATTTATTAATACATGGTAATAATACAAAAAAGCACTCATTCACAGAATAACAGTAAGCACTAATGCAAAAAATCACTTAGAAAATAGGCAGGAAACTTGAAATCAGACATGCATCGGGTTTGTAGAATGATATGTGATTTGAAGAAATTGAAGAAGTTAATTTTATTTATTTTTCGTAATGACTAGAAAATGGTTGTTAGTAGAAGCACAATAAAAGACAGGATCCAGTGAAGAAAACAACTGAAGACAAGCACCAACAATGGCACCGGCTATAAGATGCCAACCTCCCTTAACACAAAATTAAAGAGTATGCAGGCCTCAAACAGAAGAATAGTCATTAAAACCCATTTTCTGCAGACTCCAATGTGATCAAACATTGCCAACGAATCAGCTGCACAGCCTGCACTTTAGAATGTGTGCAGTTGTACCATGCAAACAAGTTTCACATTTATGTTCAACAAATGCAGACCACCAAGAAGGATGCACAAAGCAGATGTAAATGGAGACGACTATTATAAATGGACTAAGAATGTGAGAAAGCTGCACAAAACAGTAAAAGGCATGAGGCAACGCATGATGAAGGTTTTTAACAGTGCCCTGGTGTTCTTTTTGTAAAGTAACATTAAGTTGCAATCTTACTCATGAAATAACCCATGAACATCTAGGTCATTCTCCCGCAGCTTTGGGCCTGTGCTGTACCAACCCACGACATGTTCCTTGGCTGAAACACAAATATCAAATGTCATGGAAAAAAGGAGAGATGGCAGATGTCAACGCTGGAGGTATCGAGAGCAATAGAAAACATAGAACAAAACAAATAATACCATTTATTCTCTTGAACATGGCAAACATTGATTCATGGTAGTTGTGGTCAAGAAACCAGATACTAGGATCTTTGTCATCTTCTTCAAAAGGAACTGTAAATTTTGACATTCAGAAATATATCAGCAATGCTGATTGATTGACCTCATCTTGTACATTAGCTACTTCCAGGACCCAGATCATGGTTTAGTAAAGAGAATAAGCCAGTAAGTAAACACAATCAGATGGCAATACTCAACAAAACAAGCAGATCAGTAATTAATAGGTCAAAATATTAAATAACGTACTATTATTCTCTTCTTCAAACAAGCTACCATAGTTTAGTTTTTATTTATTTTTTGAGAACAAGCTACCATAGTTGGCCAAAAAAAAAAAAAACATAAAAACAAAAAAACAAATAGAACTGCTCTGCAACTGAATATATTTCATTATTTACACTCTTGGAGTTTCATGTTTCCAGCTCTTTTTAAGTACACACACCTAATCCTCATATAAGAATGTACGTTACATCATATGTCACAAATGCACTCTAACTTAAACAAAGGCATTATGCAATTGCAGGGACAAGGCAGAGAAATAACTTAGGGAAGCACAAGACAAGGTAACTTAGCATGCAGCACATTGACAAACCTTAATGATGAATTCATATCAACTGCTTAATGATCTAAAGTTTAAGATGGACTACAAATGAACAAAAGAAGAAGAAGAAGAAGAAGAAGAAGAAGAGGATAGATCACAAATGAAATTGGAAAGAAGAAAATGCAATTTATAACTTGAACTCAATATGCAATACTGCCAGCTTGGAGGAATACGCATGAATAATCTGCAACGCTAGAAATGCAACCAGAATAAAAAAAAAAAAAAAAAAAACTGCAATTCTAATCTTCAAATTACAATTTCAGCAGGAATTCTGTCAAGTTGAGGGTGTGTTTGGGCAGTGGGATTAGAAGGGATTAGGTGGGATGGGATTCATCTGGTCCTATGCCAATTCCACTCCATGTTTGGGAAGAATGTAAAAGCTTGAAATTAGATAAGATGGAATTGCATTGGGTCCCGTGTCAATTTCACTCAATGTTAGCGAGTTGTGTAGGTCCCACCATGATGTGTGGGCTATATCCACACCGTCCACCCATTTTTTGAGATTATTTTAGAGCATGGGCCAAAAAATCAGGTATACCTAAAGCTCAAGTGGATCCCACCATAGAAAGCAACGGGGATTGAATACTTTCCGTTGAAAACTTCTTTGGGGCCACATAAGTTTTGGATCTACCTCATTTTTAGGCCCATGCCATAAAATGAGGTTACAAAACAAATGAATGGTTTAGATATAACACATGTGTGTTATTCTCAGTAATTTCAAATGATGGTGGGTATATCCATTCAATGTACCACCGTATTATCAACAAAGCATGGCATTAATCTTATCCCATGGCAACAAGGACAATCCCTGCCATGGGTAATAATTATGTTTTTTGAATCCCATTCCACCTAATCCCTTCTAATCCCACCGCCCAAACACGCCCTGACAGAACTAAGAAGATTCATCAGGACTTCTTATAGAACAAGATTGAAGAGAAGAATAGGGTTCATTGGCAGATTGTAGGAACACAGGCACAAGGGAAAACTTGCTAGAAGATAGGTCTGGACTTCATTTGGTCCTTATTGGAATGCTTTTGTAGACAATGTGAATTAGTAAGGAGTATTGGGGGGTGAATTTTTTTTATCGATAAAAAGAGTTTACTATGAAACAAGCTCAACAAAAAGTGATACTTCACACATTGGAGATATATATATATATATATATATATATATATATATATATATATATATATATATATATATATATATATATATATATATATATATATATATATATATATAGGGAAAAGGTACTATGCGCTCGAGCGTAAAGCAGTCGTTCGTGAGGTCAAGCTGATGTGGGCCCCACCGTGATGCCATTCGAAAATCTACCCCCTCAGTCAGATGCACCATTCCATAGGGGGCCCACACGGCTGAAAATCAAGTCAATCCGTGACTTTTGTGGGCCACACCACGTACAGAAGTTGAGAGGGGCCGTGCACCATTGAAACATTCAAAACCATTTGTGGGGACCTTTCGAGACGTTTTTTGATGATCAACACCGTCCATCATGTGTGTCCCACTTGAATGTAATTTTAGACCAGGTTTTAGGTGGTATCCACAACTCAGGTGGGGCCCACCAAGTGATTTTACATGTTTTTGCGTGTATACTTATGTTTTCCGATGGCATGGCCTACCTGAGTTACGTGTACGGTTGATTTTGGGCCGTGTGGGCCCACCCTGGGCTTGTGCATCTGGTGGACGGTGTGGATCTTCGAAAGGCATCACGGTGGGGCCCACACAGCTCGACCTCACGGACGACCGCTTTACGCTCGAGCGCATAGTACCTTTTCCCTATATATATATATATATATATATATATATATATATATATATATATATATATATATATATATATAAAAAACCATCCCTGGCTGAGGAATCCACCTCAGGGTGTGAGGAACAGACTGAACCCAACAGAGCTCCCTGATTTCCTCCATCCAATTTTCCACCTGCCAATGATACAGTTCCATAGGCCTAACATAATGAATTATATTAATGGATTCTCCTTCAATCTCCACCAAGGTATTTAGAAATGGTTATGCAACGGTAACAGTAGGAACTGTTACGCGTTATGAGCAATCGGTGGTGTCATAAAAAAATGGACCATAACAGGGCTGATGCATTTTTTTTAATTTGCCGTAACAATCGTAATGGTAATTACAGTGGCTGTTACGGCCACCATTGTTGGGACTGATACATGTTATGGGGTCATAACAGCCACTGAAAAAAAGGGCCTGTACAGGGATACATTTTTTACTTTCTTTTGCTTTCTTTTTTAATTGGCTGTAAAGGCCGTTACGGTCCGTATTGTAATGGTAATTACGGCCACAGTTACCATTATTAAATACCTTGATCTCCATGACCTGCTTGTCAACTCTTAGAATCTCTCTGGCCCCCATCCAAAGGACCTAATCTCTACTCCGGAAGAATCACACTAGCCCTCGCCTGCCCTCTCTTGGCGTCTTGAAACAACCTCCTTACTTGCCAAATAGTTATGGTTCTCACCATTTTTTTTCCTAATAAAGGATGGATAGGGCTTCATTTAGTGACTTGGCAAGTAACTGGCTGATTTACTTGGAGACAAATACATGAAAAGGAATTGGTAGACAGAGCACTTTTGGCCTTGCTTTGCTAGTATTGGGTTGACATGGTCATGCATATTTGTCCTTGTCTTTTGGAATGTTTTCCAAAATGGCAAAATCTAATCATTTGATCTTTTTTTGTTTTTTGTTTTTGAAAGATAGGCAGCACAAAAACTATACAAAGGAAAGGAAAAAACAAACATCACAAAATTTACAGCAGAAAATTACAATCTACGTCCCCCCAAGCTTGATAGCCATTCGCTAACAAGACCCACAACCGTGAACACAACCTAGCTCAGATTGCGGCTCCAATTTTGAAAGCATCTTCCATTTCTATGTTCCCATGATGCCCATACACCAGCCAGCAAGCATAGACACCAAGTACCGAGAAGTTCTTTCAAACCACCACACCATGCCACCCCATAAGCAACTGCCCAACAGAGTTCGATGAAACCCAAGAGATACGGAACTTGGAGAATATACCGTTCCAAACAGAAGAAGCAAACGAGCAATAGATGAACAAGTGGTTGATTGATTCTGAGCTAGCCATGCAAACTAGATAGACATTTGGCAATATCATACCTTGTTTCTGGAGATTGTCCAGAGTCAACACCCTTCCTCTACCAACAAGCCAGGCAAAGGCAACTACCTTAAGAGGAACACCATAGTGCCAAACATGCTCGGTATATATAGATTCCCCTCTTAGACTTTGTTGATGCATCATCTTATAAAAAGAACGCACCAAGAAACAACCAGATTTATCCGTACGCCAAACAATCTTGTCCTTCTCTCCGACAACCAAGCAGCATACATGGATGAGATTAAGGAGAGATGCCAATTCTAGCACCTCATCATCCGAAAGGAATAGATGACATGATGTTGGCAGGGGGGGGGGGAGACCACCATAGAATCACCACTGAGAGAAGCATTGAGCCAATCGAACATTTTCAGCCGTAGATACAAGAGCAATTCCAGGGAATAAAATATGCAAGCTCTTCACCGATCCACACATCTTTCCAAAACCTTATCTTCTCCCCATCCCCTAGTGCAAATCCAACCCCTTTACTAAAAGCATGATTTCATAGAAGCAACCCCTTTCCAAAATATTGAAGCAATCCCTTTGCTTTAAAAAAAAAAATAAAAAAATAAAAATCAATGAGGAAAATCTAATATTTTATTTGAAGTGAAGTTTGATGAAAGCAGCAGAAGGATTTAAGGGGAGTGGACTATGGTAAGTGTTACACTCTGATCAGGTGTGCAAATTCTTGAATGCATAATTAGGCCTATGTATCACACTTGAATGGGTTAATTGCTTTTCTCGAGCTCGTCGTTACTCCATTTGGATTGACAAATAAGGATGAGTCCTTAATAATAATTCATTGCATGAAGAGAGAGCTCTCATCACTTGAATGCCAAGAAATTTCACACATGTATGTGCATGCGTGAGTACACACACACACAAGAAGCAAATCATGTTACAAAGAGTAGCATGGTAAGGGTTAAAGCTTAAAAACCGTTAAATCAGTCTGTGTGGGTTTCAATCTTGTATGTATGTATGTTTGGACTTTGGTTAGCTTATGAATGAAATCCCAATGGAATAATCTTTTGAAAAACAAAAAACAAAAATACCAAATGACAGAAAGCAACATATGTTAAAATTCCTTAAGAATCTGTTATTAAATTCTAAGATACTCCTAAAACAGTTCAACATGACATTGTAGCCGATACAGTGGAAGAAAGTGAAGTTATTGCATGCTAGTAATGTCAAAAATGCCATCCCCACCAATAACTTCCGTGCTTTGTTGTATGTGAAACAACTCTACCAATGGGTGTTTTGTGTTCTTATTGCTGGTCCCAAACTTGTACAAGGGAGGGTTGCATCAGATTGGCAACTAGTGTCAGATTTTGGCCACAGCTTTTCTCCTGAATAGCTGACCCCAATTAGTTGGGATACGGCATAGATGTTAATGGCGGTGTATATAAAGTGAGAAGAGGATCAAATGGGGCCTGTGGTATCTACATCAAGGTTTTTCCCCCTTGAAGATGAATTGTCTCCAACTTTTATTATGGCAATATTGGGGTGCAAATCACATACAAATTATCAAGTGGTGTTCCTAAATCGCAATATTTTTGGTATCACAAAGCCAGAAATACTTGCAAAGGGTAAAACAAAATTTGCAAGATATCTTTGATAATGTTGATAACATCATTGGTATTATCACATGTGCCAAAGCGAGATATCGGCAACATCCCCTTGAAAAAAATATACCGTATCATTGATATCATGGAGATCATTGATATTATCAACGATACTAGCATTAAAACCTGCAAAATTCTAGATAATAAAAAATACAAAAAATAAGAAACACTCAATTTTATTTTAAAAAGTTCTTTTACGGATCTTTCCCATGGGTTTTAAATTAGTGCATTATATGTGCTGAATAATCGCATTTTTTTTTTAAAAAAGTAGTTCATTAACATATAAGTTGGGACCTTATACAGTGGAAACCTATTATGTATAATTGTTTTTTTTTTTTTGGTAATATTTAAGTTCCAAGTATGTAATCATGCCTTTTAGCGTCTTCTAAAGATTCAATGAAAAATTTCAGCATTTTCCTAGTGTTCCCTCAAACAATGATATTTTATCCCAGGTCATACATGTAAAGATATTGATACTCTAAACACTGCAGTAAGGAGTCATCTGGATGCCTGTAAGTTTTATTAGTGGTAAAGGGTTTGCATGTAACTCACTTACAGGTGGAAATTTCACCTGTAAGTGAGTTACAAGCTGTAAGTCACTTACAATTCCCAAAAGCATTTGAAATCCTGAGAAAGAGAAGTGACTTCACTTACCTGTAAACAACTTACACCTGAAACTCACTTTCAGGTGTAACTTGTTTACAAATTACAACTTAAAATGCTATTAGGCATCCAGACAATCCCTAAGTGTTTTGTTGGAGAGGAGGCTTCAAAAGGTGATGGCATTAGCATAGAAATTTCAGCTCAAGGAGCAGTCCATTGCATGACTGGCAAACAAGTTAGCATATCTGTGATTTAGAATAGACAAAGCTTGATACCGAACACCTCTCTGCAAACCAAAATACAAGCATTGCATGGGCAACAGATACAAGAGCAGTTTATCAGGAGTGCCCCCACAGCAGATTAGCACCAGCCCAAAATTCAAGAGTACCACACACGAAAGAAGCGATTGGGCAGTCAAATATGCAGAACGGATCACGTTCCACCATGTAGCGCACCTAGAGAGTGGACCGTCCTATTTTTGGGCTAGGGAAAATTTACAAAAACTGAGTACCAGATTAATGGTCCGGATCTTTCACATGTGTGCCATGCCCATGTTTGGCACTTGCAGACGCGTTTCTGTAAGCAGCATTCATCCAACTATCACTAATTAACCAGCAATATAAGCCCCAAACCATAATGTAAAAACCCTAGCCCTAATTGACATACATATGTTTCGAAACACGGAAATCATTCGGAACAATCCCAATTATATAAAAATACAAGAAAACTGAAGATTCAAAACCCTAATTGGTGATGCTGCAGCGAAGAATTCAGATCTAATGGCCGGGATTAAAACTGAAAAGGAAGAGAGAGAAATTGAAAGAAGCAGCTCGGAATCTTCTGTGAGCTGTTTTGAAGAGAGTTTTAGAAGGTTCTAACCGGCGTAGCTGTTGGTGACGTCGACGGTCCCTTTGAAGGAGCTGCCAAGGAGGACGCCGATGACTCGCTTCCGAGTATCCCTCGCAACTCGGTTGTAGTTGTCGACGATGCTAAGCAGCACCAGGGGGTGCACGATAACCTTCTCGATGGGCCTCGATGAGATCTGCTGCGTCTTGATGACGTCCATTCCGAGGTGAGATCGACGGCTCTCTCTCTCTCTCTCTCTCTCGATGAGGGGTTTTGGAGAGGCCAAATGAAAAACTCCTCGACACGAAACCAGGCGGTGGTAATTATAGATTTCCTGCGAAAGCCTGTGGCAGGAGGTTCCTGCACTGGAAATATAGGTGGGGACCCACCGTAATGGTCACGAGAAATCTACACCGTCCATCCGTTTTTTGAGCTCATTTTAGTACTTGAAACCAAAAATTAAAGGGATCCAAGACTCAAGTGGGCCTCCCTAAAGGAAAAGGTGGGTAGGGAAATTCCTACTGTTGAAAACTCCCTGGGTCGACAGTGATGTTTGCATGCCATCCACGCCGTTCATAATGTCATTCCTGCTGGGATGAACTGAAAACATAAATATTGACTGATTCAAAACTTCCGTGGCTCCACGAATATTTCAACGGTAGAAGTTTAATACTCACGTTTTCGGCCAACTTGAGTACTTGATCGGGATAGTTTTTGGTCCCATGCCCTAAAATAATGTCACAAAACTGATGGACAGGGTGGATTTCTCACAAACATCACAGAGGTCCCACTTAGGTTTCCAGCGCATATGCTTTAGCACGAAATCCGCGTCCTATTTTATAGGGGAACGGATTAGCTACTCCCCTGACACCAGCCCCGTGGCTGGTGGTCGGTGCTCTACGGGACCCACATGATGTACGTGTTTCATCCAATTTTACGGATAATTTTAGTGGTTAATAGAAAAAAAAATTATAAGGATATAAATCTCAGTTGGCCACAGCATAAGATAAAAATAATGAATGGATATTTACAATTAAAATCCTCCTAAGGCCCACTACTGTTTATTTGACATCCAATTTATTGATTTAGTCATGAAGACTCAGATTAAGGGAAAAAATAAATATAAGCTTGATACAAAACTTTTATAGCTCCAAAACATTTTTAATAGTAAAAATTCATTAAACATTGTTTCCTGTAATGTAGTCCACTTGAGATTTAGATATATTTCATTTTTTTTATCACATCATAAAATGATATATAAAAATAGATGGACGGCATGGATGACATACATACATCATGGTGGGCCCCACAGATCACTGACCACCGGCTAATGGCTGGTGTCGGGGGAGTAGCCAATCCGTTCCCATTTTATAGAGGCAAGGTACGATCCACGGACCCACGGAGGTGTGTGGATTGCTGACTGTGGGGCCCACCTTAATGTATTTTTCTTACATCCATGCCATCCATCCGTTTTGAAAACTCATTTTAGTGCGCTATGCCAAAAATTAAGTGATAAAAAATATCAGGTGGACCACACCACAGGAAAAAGTGATGATTGAATACCCACCATTAAAAGGTTCCTGGGGCCATGAATGTCTGTTTGCCATCCAGCATGCAACATGTTGACCTGATGTATGACCACATGAATATAAGCTTGCCCAAAACTTTTCTTAAATCCAAGATCGCACCCCTCTAATTGAAATTGGATTGCCTACTGAGTTACTCGGTACGCTCTTATCGTACTGAGTAAACTCTATTGGACCCACCGTGAATGCATGTGGTTCATCCACGCCGTCCATCCGTTTTTAAAGATCATTGTAGGCGTTGAGACCAAAATTTAAGTATATCAACACCTCAACTGGACCATACCACATGAAACAGTGGAAATATTGATTTCCACCGTTGAAACCTTTATAAGGCACGCAATAATGTTTCTTTTTAATCCAACTTGTTCATAAGATCAAACAGATATGGACGAAGGGACAAAAACAAATATAAGCTTGATCTGAAACTTCTGTGACCCCCAAGAACTTTTCAACGGTAAAAGTTCAATTCACACTGTTTATGTTGGTGTGGTCCACTTGATCTTTTTATAGGCTTCATGTTTTGGTTCAAGCCCTAAGATTATCTGGTAAAATGGATGAACGGGTTGGATAAAATGCATGAATGAAGGTGGGCCCTACAGAGTTTACTCAGTACGCTTAGGGTACTGAGTTACTCAGTAGGCAATCCGAATCCCCTCTAACTTGGGTAAGGGACTTCATGTACGTGAAATCCATTCCGTCCATCAAGCAAATCACAATTTACATGGTCTTTATTCCAAAAATCAAGATGATTCAACACTAAAGTGGGCCACACCATAAATTTATGACTAAAACCTATAAAATCACATCATATCGCCTACTGAGTTTTGGTATACTGTGATTTTATTTTTGGGTAATTCTTTTATACTGCTGAACGAATGGATTGGATGGCGTACAAACAGGCCTGTTCAGAACCAATGGTGGTAGTCTCATCTCAACTCTTTCCAGTGTTATGGCCCACCTGAGTTCGGGATCACAAGGATTTTTATATGGCATGGTGAACATGAGTCAGCGTATGTAATGGACGGGACGGATCTTACGGAAGTTCCATTCAGGTGGGTCTGTTAGCAAAAGTAACCTATCCCGAGGGACCAAGCGATTCACTTCAATGGAGAGTTATTTCATACTCGGGCATATTATGAAGGTTGATACGTATGAACTAATAAATGGTATACCTGACATATTTTAATTAAATTTAAACGGAGCAATTTGCAAAACTCACTGTGGATAAGTCACGTTCCCAAAATCAGATTGTTTCGATTATCTTAAACCCTGATTGGTGGACACTTTCTGTTTAAAGAGCACCATTGGATTTTCTTTTTTCAAATTTGAACCGTCTTATAATCGTCCACCCATCATAATCAAATAAGCTTAACGTTTGGGTCATGATACATCTAAAGTGGGATCCACAATCTGGACGGTTTAATTTTAATTGATTGTATTCCAATTATGCAATTTCTAAGTATTTCCTAGGTGCCTGCGTATCATCAATTACACTCTCCCGGAGTATCCCGTAGGGCAGTTAATGGGCCGGGCTGGCCCGTCGGGACCGGCACTCGAAGAAAAATCCTCATTTCCCTCCTGCTACTGCTTCATTCCTCCTCACCTCTCTCTCTCTCTCTCTCTCTCTCTCTCTCTCCACCTGGACCAACAGACACGGCGCTGTGGCCATTGCAGCAGAGGCCTTAAACAGGTTCGCCCCTCTTTCTCTCTCTGATCTGAAGGTAAAAAATCAAGATCTTCTCTGGTTAGTGGTCGTAGTGGCTGTTTGGGTTAAGGGAAATTGTAGGAAAAGAAAGAGGGTTCCTCTTTCAAGCTGTTTGGATAACTGACAGGAAGCGCCTGCAAAACCCTGAGCTATACGACGCCTACCGTGATGAATGTCTGACATTCACTCCGTAAATCAGCTGGGCCACACAACGAGAACAATATAAAATCACGACTGCTACCTAATTCACTCGGTGTGAGCCAGGCTGAGATCACGACTAATCTTATGGCAAGGGGTTTTGATCGGGTAAGGGGCTAGTTTCCAACCCAGGGTGCATCTTGTATGAAGATCTGAACCGTTCATGGTCTGGTTTCGATGTTACCCGAGCCGCAGTAAGAACGAGTGATTGTATATGAAGAAGAATATTTAATGGCTGGTATTCAAATTCAAGATTCAAATGTCAGGCTAATCAATGAAGCATGACTATAAGGCCATAGCTTCCATGTACCAGTGGCTTGATTTTTGGTGTCCCTCCATACTAGTGGTTCGCGCGTACCGAATGTGTTGGCTGGCATATACAAAACATGGACACCATATTCCATCTTGTAAGTTTTTACCGTAGGGGTCGCCCTCCTCAATGTCCTCCATAATGAAGCCTGATTCCAAAATCCAGCCTAACCCATAACTTAAGTCACAGTCACACCAAAGGCAACTAGGGAGGACATTGAGGAGGGCAACCCCTACTGTAAAAACTTCAAGATGGAATATTGTGTCTGCCATGTTTTGGATATACCAACCAAACCATTTGGCAGGAGCAAACCACTAGGATGAAGGGACTCACCAAAAATCAGGCCATTGAAATCATACCACATACACATCTCAGGTGGGCCCCACAGCTTGAATGCATAGTAACTCAATTTGTGCTCAAACGCATGTGGATATGACAATAGAAAGAAAGGTACCTGGTGCTGCTTATTGCAAAGTGTGGGATTATCAAATCTTATTCCTTTACCTACCCAAAGAGAAAAGCTTTGATAATGCCAGTCACCAGCAAAGTGTGATTGTTGATGCACAGACTCGAAGAAATTGTACATGTGGTGTATATCCAATTCAATAAACTGGATAAATTGTGAGATTTAAATTAAATTGATGATAGACCAAAGGTCATTGATCCAAATTCTAACTGTGCAATTGGTGGACATTAACAAGATAGCTGAAATGAGAATAGCAAATGGTTAACATTTAATAAATGATGTCAATTAATCAGAGTTTAACATCACTCAATTTGATCTGATTTTAGTGTGATGACCAATCCACACTCCACAGTGGCCAGTGGATCCCATGATTTGAATGGTCTAATTTGAGTAAATATGTGCTACGTGTGGAATTTTTAGTGCATGCCTATCATACATCACACTATTCCAGAGTATCAAAGGACTACACTTTTTTGAAACCTTTCCAAAATGACACAAATGACCCAGACTCATCACAACTTGCCCCTTGTTGGACTGAGTTAGGCTGAGATGGGTCTAATGCATTTATCAAAAGCCCAACACATCTCAGTTCCCACCCAAACCAATACGAATTGGTTTTACCGAGTCAAATCAGACAATGTTTAAAACCATGATATGAAATGCCGACCATTACACATTGCTGGGTGTATTTTTCGATCTTTCTCCCTATACCTCCCTTGCAATTCTGTTAGCTTATGTAACTCCAAAAACATTTGAACGAGCAGTGCCAAGCCCTGATACTAGTTCAGGAATATAACTGTAAATGTAAGTGCTTCCTGTAGAAATGAACATGTGAAATTCTCAAATATATCTCTGCTTCTTGGTTAAATTATTATGCATTCTTTGTTATGTTTTAGGCACGGATAACCTGTGTTTAGGTAATCGGTTATGTGGCATGACCTTCTTCTATACTGATTTTACATTTATGCCCTGTCTGATCTGTGTCATATGGCAATGTTTCTACAGTTTGGGACATTGGATTGTCTGAGAAACTTTAAATGACCTCTTTGACAACTGCTGCAGTTCAGAATGAAAATTCACGCACCCATACAGGTAGTTTTGTTTCACTTTTGTACTTGGGATATAATTGTTGGACCACTGAAATTGATTGTGAGATTAAAAATTGGCAGTTCAACTCAGAAATCAACAAGGTTGACTCTATTTGGCTGATCTTTGAGTGTTGAGTCCAGATAATGGTTGTATAATTAATCAGTGATCTTTCTTTGACTTGGTCAAGTCATACCAAGAATCTGAAAGATTAATTTCTGAGTCGATAATGAGTGTTTGAACAGGTCAGAAGCTTTATGATATCTTGACAAGCCTTAATTCTTAAGTTCAGGAAAAGGTGCTGTTGGGGCAAAGGCGGATGTGCCCAAATCTGAGCAGAAAGGTCAGAAGGTCCGAAAAGCATTAGCAGACATTTCAAAGGTTGGAAATGCTTCACTACCCAGTGCAGCAAAGGTATATTCTGTAAAGGGGAAATCTGCAGTATGCGGCAATGGGAAACCCGAGAGCATCCCACAAAGCTACGGATTGACTGAAGAGGAAATAAAGAGATGCAATGAATGGGCGAAGGAAGGGAGAGAGCATGTGCATTTTTCAGGAAACGATGCCCATGCCGTTGAGAAAGATATTGCAGAGGAACGTAAGTTGCTAGTCTATCCTGAATTCTGTTCACTTGTTTCCTTTCTTACGTTTCAACTTCATTTATAAAAAAATGTTTTGGAATCACTTTGTTATCTTGGGAACCACTTGAGTTATCTTCAATGCCCAAAACAATAGTTATAAATAGCCATAACTTGGCCTTAAATTGGATGTTAACAATAATTTTTCCTTGAATGGTTCAATCCGTGCAATTATTTAGATTTATCATTTGATTGGAAGGTTACTTGGCCCATTAAATTTATTTTTCTTTTCTTCAAGAAAAAAAAAAAGGAAAGAAAGAAAGGAAAACAAACACCAGCACTCTCCAAAATCAAATTGTGAACTTCTTTCATCATTATCATCATCATCTTCTTTTTCTTTGATCATCATCATCAGCATTGTCATCAACATATATTGACACCCTCTAGACCTGCTAACATTGTTACAATTTCTCAATGTGTGGTACCCACATGGTGGAATTTGCTATCAATTCATTTCGAAGATAATACTTCCATTATCCAGTTAAATATTTTTCTCATCTACATATTCGAAATTTATAATACTAGAAACCTCTCTTCATGAATTAACTTAATCAAAAATAAAATATGATAATTCCTTGGGGAAAAGATCTACACAATAAAATACAGCATGAAATTTTTTTTCCTCTCTATTATTCTTTAATATGTAAATCTTTTGAGCAGGTTCCTTGTATATACTCATTCTACAGGAAAGTGTATTATGATCTTTAGTCTTTCTTTTTTGTTTTCTCTAGTTTTTGTACAATTTTATTTTTATTTTTTTTTGCTTAATTTTTCATTTGCTTTTCAATAATTTTAAATTTTCCAAGTAAAAACAATTATGACTTGCATGAGTAGTTGATTTAACTTGGTCAAGTCATGTATTTTCATGCCACCCTAGTGAACTTTCAATCATGGTTTGTAAACTTTGAATTTTCATGTGTTTTCTTTTATAATTTCTTATCGTCATGTCCTAATGCTTTATTTCTTCGTCTTCTTCTTCTTCTTTCTTTCTTTCTTTCTTTCTTTCTTTCTTTTTTTCATCAGGTGTGAAGAAGAAAGTTGATAAAGTAATGTCTGCATTGAGGGAATGGACTCAAATTTCCTATGGTTTCGAAAGGCCAACGAAGGTGTATATCTAAATTGTGGTATTGTTGCCTCTTTGATTCGTTAGAAAAGCAATGCTATAGGCAGCAGTATGTGATCTGTATCCTATCTCCTTTTGTGGAAAGGTTTATTTTATTATTCTTATTATTATTAATATTATTAATTTTCTTTTTTCGGAAGAATGAAAGGTTTATGCATTTTGCAAGCCAATTTTTAGAAAGCTTGAACTTGGAGTAATAAATGGGAACAATGAAAAGAAGTATGAATGTGTAGAAATAATAGAAAGATTGGGGAAATGTTGAGAACTCTGTAGCTTCAATTTATTCAATAGGTGGATTTACTTAATATGATAACTTGAATTTATTGAATAGGTTGGTAAGTTAGGGTTTGGTCTCAGGTTTGTTGAAGTCCTAAGGATTAGGGTATTGAGGTTCCATTTTTAGATGATGGAAGAGAACTAACACAAAGGATAAGGAAAGAGGAGAATAGAAGAGTACATGTGGGCCGATCTATTTTAGGTTTAGGAAGAAAGGAAGGAGAAAACTAATAATCAATAAACTTATTTTGTTGGGATCTTCTGATAGCAAAACGAGAGAAGCCGGAAGCCATTCAGTTTATCTATTCCAGACAAAATCAATTTTTCTTTAGAGGTCAATCCCATCTAGGAGTTGGTGGTCAATCCGTCACCAAAATGAATTTACCTAGACATATGACTTGTTCCGGCGTCGAGCTTTCAAACTTTGCCATGAAATATGCTTATTTAAAAATTGTAATATGACCTGCAAATTATCACTTAGTACCTCATGTTGCCATTGATTTACTCAGGTTTGGTGGTCAGACCATGGCACTGCTCCATTTCCCAACCTTGGGTTCTGGGCTTCTTTACTCCCAACTGTTGGAGGTTATTGTTCTTCAATGCATCTGAGTTATTGAGTTACTTCAGTTTTTCTATCTGTGCTTTTAGTTACATCAATATGTTCGAGCCAGTAGAACTGGAATATGGTAGAGAACTAGAGCTCCAATCCACCATACATGTGGCGTGATCAGTTGGCACCACCCATTTGGTGGCACCTACTGTGGATGGTAGATGTTTAAAATAAGCATAACGACTGGATGATCCTAGCCATACAATTAGTATCCTTCAAAAATGTTTAATGGCTGGGAATCACCAGAGGAGAGAGAAGTGCTGGGCAGAGATGACTCGGACTACCTGATAGGTGTATTTTTGAATGATGACACTTCCATGATACATGCTACTAGATGGGTGGTGCTGATTGATATGTTCCATTGTCATTCTCACTAAGGATAGGGATCTATAATATTCTGATTCTACTGGCTCCGCCACATTATTGCCCTTATATCCAAGGCTCCTCTCTCTATACAAGTCTATGCTCACATTTTAAGTTGTGCTTTCTACTTTATATGTCTTATTCTATCCAAAAAAGACACCACATTTTTGACAGATTGATATTGTTTGGCATAAATGTTGGAAATGTGTGATGTTAGACTTTCACCCACATGGTTCTTGAAAAAGAATTATTCATGAAATTTATCATTTCTAGATATCGAGATATGCTATTTATACATATGGATGTCTAAACACATCGAGCTTTTCATGTTGCCATATTTGACACGTCATATCCTTTGTTCATTTGCTTATGCATCTGCACCCATAAATCCCATTCTCCATCATCAAAGGTATTAAATTTGTAACACATCAAAAGAAAGAAGAAGAATCAGTAGAAAAAAAGGAATTTTTTTGTTTTTTCCGGCTGATGCTTGTCATCATCATATTGTTTCTTGTTTGGTATAGAAATGAACTTTCATATTCAACTGTATCCTGATTCTTCTGTTTCAGGATATTGGAAAAGAATCTGAGGAATTTACAAAGCTGGAGCCAGAACCAGAAGTCCTTCCTCTCATGAACACTTCACTCTCAAGTTCAGGTAATGAAGATATTCAAGATCCAGTCTTTCAAGAAGAGAATGATGTGTGGCCATTTCCAGACTATTTGTTTGAGCTGAGGCTGAAGGAGAAATATGATGGAGATGCAGCTTTCTTGTGAAATGGTCACCTTCGAGCTTGGTTTTAGCTTGTTTGCTTCTGGCTACTCATGGCTCCATGGTTGGTAGAGATTGACACGTAGTTGAAATCTTGTTAGACTTCTTGGTAGGGGATTAGCATGCCTTGGTCGAATTCAGATACAATGACTGATGCTTGTGAATAGATTGATCTTGGCCATCTGTGAGGTCATTTCTTTCCTCAAATTAACCTCAGGTGATTGTTATGTAGTTACCAACTAATTCAAATTTAATGTGATGCGCTGGTGAACTATTAATTCAAAGTGCATGGCCCATGTGGAAAAAAGAATGTTACGATCATCCTATTATTAGTGCCGGAAGCTATTCTTTGATGAGGAATGATCACCTAAATCGGACATGCTACCCATCTCGTGTTCATGGTGTCACATGTGTAGGACATCTGAGCTATGCACAAGATGGATGGACCCCACCATGAAAATCTGCTAGCAGAAAAATCTGGCCAGTCCACTCATCAGCAAGCCACGTGTGTGAATTGAATCTGACTGTTAACAAATCTCATTTAAACTGCCTATTGTTTCATACAAGGTGGCACCCCCAATGGGTTGACTCGCATGTCTCTAATGTCCTACAGAGGTGACATGTTGGCACATGATCTGGATTCCATATGAAGTTCACATGCAACTGGTTGTAGGTGATCATTCTTCTTCTTCTTTTCTGCTTTAAAAAATAATAAAAAAATAAAAAATAAATATATAACTTTTCTTGCAGTGGCAAGGTTTTCTTGGTGTTGTTTCAGTTTCTGATGTGCACCACCACGAGTTTTGGATTTCCATGCTGGCATTAAGGATGACATGTATCTGGTGGAGTAGGGATTACAGCTTTCATTTGCAGGACCCAGGAAATGCAGATCCACGGGACAATCATTCCGTGAAGTCCAGAATTGAAATTTATCTTGAAGTAGGAAAATTTAGTAAACTCAATGATGGTCTTCTTTAATTTAATATAATTTATCCTTTTTTTGGTGGTGGTAAAGAAATCATGGGTTATCTTTCTTTTTCCTTACTAGGATTTGAGGGCCTGTTTGGGCAGAGTGGGTGGAGCGACATGTGCCGCCCAAATCACCATGGCAATGATATCTATTGCCTGATGACAAGAAATGTCCTTTTTGTTTTCCAAACGAGAAAAGGCCCGCTATCCAAACATGAGAATTTGCCAATTACCAATGGAAAAGGCAGAACAAAGAACAGAGAAGTCCTGATGATTCAGCAGACTGCCCAAATGGTTCCCAGGTAAACAAAATGTATCATCATATGTCTATGACGCCCTCAAATGCAAATGCACGGAAAAAAAAAAAAAAGCAATCGAAATAATGATATTAAGGCCTTTTAGATTTAACACTCCCAAATGCAAATTGTCATCATTTGTCTGAAATAGGATCTCTACTGATTCACAAATTATTATTGTTATTATTTTTTGATGAGTCTCTGGATCATGAAAGCTTACAACCATAGTTCTAAGACTTGGTTTCTCTACTTGAAACTTGGCCGAGTCAACTCGATTTGACAAGATTTCAAGCCAAGTCATCAGAAAAGTCAGTCCTGCGATGGACTTGGTTCTGACTCAGTCGACTCAACACAGCTCGATCTGAGTCACTGGTTTTGTGGGAGGGATTAACAGGTTTTGAACCCAAAACCTATAGGTAGAGAAGCAAGTGCATGAAATTACCTTACATTGAATTGTTTCTTATTTTAGTTTTTCTCTTTTTCTTTTTTAAATACTTATAAAAATTACAAACCAATTTATTTCAGTATTATAATTTTTAATATCGAGTCAATTCGAGTCAAGTCTTCAAATCAACTTGACCCAGCTAAACATCGACTCAAAGCCATAAATATAAATATGCCCAACGTGGCCCAACTCGGCCGAGTCGTCCCTGACTCGGCTGAGTTCCTACGCGACTCAACACCAGAGGAGTCTGTACAAGTCGCTGAAATTTTTGATCCACGCATGTATTCACTTCTGTACACGTTTTATGCATGTGAAAGATCAGACTGGTCCATTCAGACTGCACTGGAAATTGCAATCGTATCATCCTAGCCATTGGTTGATGACAGTTAGAGAATTATTACATATAGACGGTTCAGGAAAGCAGCCTAACTAGAAGTAAACACTCCTCTCATTGGCCGGCTAGAATAATCTCTACCGTCCCATCTTTGGGATATTTCACATGCATGGTAGTGTTCAGCAAATTAACGGTCTGATGGCCTTACACTGAAGGAAAGGAAGTATTGTGTCCTGTTCAAGGTTTAACGTATCGTCCGAGACCGTTAGATATCGTCAGATACGTAACGGTATCGTCCATGCACGGTCATGGGCGATACGATACCTGATAGACCGACCATGGTCCTGATACAGCGCGGTATAAAGTTTCCTATTGCATCTCTTCAGGTGGGCCATGGTTCGGTGATCCAGTCCGATGGTCTGGTGGGCCTCATTTGTGGATTGGAGACGACATCAGGAGTCCCTGATACAAGGATATTAACCCCAACAAAATGACCATATATAATGCCTTTGGAATGTTGTCAAGGAGGTTCTCTTTGTAATTTCAGATCTTTGAGCGTGGTTTCAGCGAATTTGCTAAAACAATGGTGTAGATCGCTTTAAATTTCATTTTAAAGTTCCACATGAGCTAAGAATTCAGATGAGAAGATGGCAAAGACAGAAAACATAGCTATAATCAGACAACGTAGAAAGAGAGAAAGACGACCGCAATGACTCGCCGGAAACTGACCCACATGCTGGTCATTTCTTGGCGAAGAGTCCCCCAAAGCCGCCTGACTTATTCTTGGGTGGCACAGTGACGGAGTTCTTCCGTGTCCCACCTCCACCGTTCTTCTCCTCGACCTTCTTGAGGATTGGGTCCGTCTCCAGCAACTGATCTTCCTTCTGCAATCCTCCGAGAATAAAATCAAGAAGACTCTTCTCTTCGCTGCTGCCGCCCTTTGCAGCTGTGGCAGCAAACACTCTCCCGGTAGCAGCTGCCGGCCCGAAAGCTGCAGTGAAAGAAGCCATTTCAATCTCTACTTCTCTTCTCTGTCCTTTAAAAAAAAAAAAAAAAAATTTTTAGTGGTCGTAACTCAGAGAGCAATGTGCACGGGTGTGGTGATATATAACTCACATTCATGCAAGCGAATGAGGGCCGTTGGATGGAGGATGAGATTGAGGTATGGGGTTCATCGGATGGTCCATATGTAGGTGGGCCCCACCTATAAGCGTGGGAACGCTTGAAGCACGAGTTCTCCCCAAGTGGCTTATCCTGAGGGAGTTTTTTTTTTTTTTTTTTTTTTTGTTTTTTGTTTTTTTTTTTCTCGTTTATGCCAGGTCGAAGAGAGAGTGTTCTTACGTTTTCTTGGGTTCGTGGATGAGGGGCCTCATCTTCTGGTTTTGGACGTGGATATGACACGTGGCAGATTTAGGAGCGATGGTTTCTGGCAGGTCCATCTATATACGTTTGGAAGTTAAAAAGATGTCCACAGGCTCGCTTTTGTCATGCGCGGGCATACTACCACCGTAAATTATATCCTGGTTGATCAATCCACGCGTGACGCTGGAAGGGCATCGAAGAAGATCACCCTCTTCCTTGAATCCGCCATTATTTAAAAATAAAAAATAAAAAACAAAAAAATCCATACTCTATTTCGAAATTATTCAAAATATTCAATTACACAGCTAATAAAACTCCCAGTAAATTTGGAAAAGGCTACGGATATAAGCCGTAGCCATAAACTTATAGCTACGTCCTAAATCCGTAGCACAACCATCGTCGTAGGTGCCGAGCAATAGGCCTAAAACCTATAGCTACGAATTTAATCCGTAGTGATATCTTTATCCGTAGCAAATATTCTGTAACCAAAAGGACCGACAGCTACGAATATTATTGGTAGTTAAAAGTAGTGTTGGATCTTATAACAGCTACGGTTAATATCCGTAGCAATAATGATCGTTCATTCATTATTATAACAACTACGGATATTATAACAGCTATGGTTCATTACATTTAAAAAAATTTATGATCGTTCATTCATTCAATTACCACCTGCATAATCATTCAATAATGAATCAATTATAATCCTTCATTCATTCAATTACAATAATGCTGAAAATACAAATCTTAGTAAGTCTGTGTGTACTTGCATATAGCCAAAATGGATGCGAGTATCAGTAGTCCACCTCCACATCCGACAGTTATACCGATAACTTCTCCTGTGCGTTTTCTGTAATTATTCGTGGGCGAACCAGCACTAGAGAACTCTGCAACATAAAAACAAAGAATCAGTCGTGAAAACTAATCAGTCTATTGCTCAGTTATCGTCCTCTAATATTGCCTTTTTTTTTACCCCGTTCTGCTAAATTTAAGAATAAAAATGGACAGAAAAGCAGAAACCGAGCAAGAAAAATCAAATTGACGATGAGTATGATTTCAAGATTGAGTTGTTACTTCCCGTCATGCCTCGGATTACCCTCTTCCGAAAATTCAGGTAAATAGTGAAAATCACAAGGACTGAAATTTTGGATGCCTATAAAAGTTTTCAAGTGACTTTCAGTTGTAAGTCACTTATAGGGAAGTGACTTCTCACCCCAGCCCCATGAAGTTTTCTGGTTGTTTCACCTATAAGTGACTTACCTGTAACTCACTTCCCACTAACAGAGCTTACAGACATCTAAATGACCCTTAACAAGAATCATTTAATCAAAATGTATTCACAATTCAGGAACTGTTTGAATTTCAAAATTGCAAAATTGCCATAAGAATGGCCTGATTTAAGAAATAGGTACAATAATAATGGCTTATTATCTCGTGAAGAAAATAACATGGCATATGCAAAATTGCAAACAAGAATGGCCTGGTTTAAGAAATAGGTACAATAATACTGAATTACACAACGATGCTTTGATTTTTATAAAAACACAAGGAAACTACCATTGCAAAAAGAAAAGACCCTAGGTCAATTAGAAATCTGTTATGCTAATCCAACTTGGCCCTACAAATGGATGTGTTAAAGATTTAAATGTTTGAAGTTTGGAACTTGCTTTGGACTCACTAATTAGATTCTTAAAATAAGCCAGAAAATAGAAAGATTTCTTTTACCCCTTTTCATAGTTTAGAAATATAAGCTGAAATAGTCATTTAATATCACTAGCCGATAGAAATGTGTTCAAACATGCCATAAGTCTTATATAGACAACACACTACTTATAGAAAGCACTTTACAAAGTCTTCTCAAACTATCATCGCATGTTTGTATAACAACACACTACTTGTAGGAAGCACTTTACAAATGTGTAGTCGTGGATTTTGAGTCAGGGCACATCCACGGCCAGCAAACAGATGGTCCACATCACAGTATAGATGACCATGTGAACGATGGAGACGGAAGTCTACAATTGATAGACAGAAAATAACCTCAGGGAAAAAAATCTGACTGAAGTACAGTTTCAGATCTGTTCCGACTTGAAAAAACCCATCACAAGAGATGCTGCAATATGGTGACGTAGTTCAATAGTTACTTTGACAATATTATAGTCATGTTTACCCTTAGCATCTATAAGTACAAACTTGAGTCAAATATGTTAGGACGTACAACAATATTGGAAACATATGAGTGAGCCACCTAGTCATTACATGCCACTTATGGTAGAGTAAAGATGATGATTTATTTGCACATTGAAAGAATCCTCACCGTGGGCTATCTTGGTGTTCGTCTAAGAAATCTAACATCAGCCTTTGGCTTACATTTTTCCCACTAAGTTCTTTCCTGCATCATTTAATCCATAATCATGGTCATCCCATGTGCCAATAAACATTCAATAACAAAAATCAAAACAGATAGAGATCAAGGACAGTTGTAAATCACAGGACTGAATTTGACTTCAACTCGGCTTTCTTTCAGAAATACAGCAGGATCCTCTAACATTTTCATGTAATGATATGCAATTCTATACCCACAGCAGAACACATGGCACAAATGGACATTTAGTTGGAAATCCTTCCATGGGGCCCACCTGCAAAGGGGCTATTTGCTGGTCCCATAATTGTTGCTTTCCAGTGGAACATGTCTTCAGCAACAGGACCTATAATCATATAAAATATCCAATTCAGAAAAGCTGAAACAACAATATAGATTTTGAGGAAAAGAAACATCAGAAAAGGAAAAAGGAGAAAAAAATGGCACAAACCAGCATTGCCACCAAATGAAACAGTTATGAAACATGATAAACCACTTCTAGCTATCAGGCCACCAAATGAATTTCAATCAAATTAAACACTACAAACAAACATACTCCTGTACAAGTCATCAATGTCAACTAAAAAATCTATTTGCTTTTATATTGAACGAAGGAAAAATGAGTTAATAGAAATTAGACAACCTTCAAATGGGCAGCAGCCTTGTCCTTGTCAGTAACACTCTAGTTCACTCCACAACATAATGCAACAGTCTCAGCCCATTGAATCTCTTCAGCGTTCCTTACAATTGGTAAAACAATAGAATACATTTGAGAATACATTCGGGTTCGGGTTTAGGTTTGGGTTTTCAAGTTTAGGTTTAGGTTTAGGTTAAGGAGTTGAGATTAGGATTAGGTGTAGGTTTAGGTTTTTGGTTTAGGTTTAGGTTAGGTTTAGGTTTAGGTTTAGGTTATAGGTTATAGCTTTAGGGAATTGAGAATAGGTTTAGGTGAAGGTTATAAGTATAGGTTTAGGAAATCAGGTTCAGGTTTAGGTATGGGTTTTCAAGTTTAGGTTTAGGTTTAGGTTAGGGAGTTGAGATTAGGATTAGGTGTAGGTTAAGGTTTAGGGAATTGAGAATATGTTTAGGTTAAGGTTATAAGTTTAGGTTTAGGAAATCGGGTTCAGGTTCGGGTTTAGGGTTGGGTTTTCAAGTTTAGGTTTAGGTTAAGGAGTTAAGATTAGGATTAGGTGTAGGTTTAGGGATTTGAGAATACATTTACGTTTTAGGTTTAGGTTTAGGTTATAGGTTTAGGTATTCTCTAGTATTATCTACAATTGAACCTAGTATTATCTACTACATACTAGTAACATACAACCAATATTGGGCACCATACCATAAGCTACAAGAATTTCATGTCCCCCTAAACAAGGCATCCTCCATTGATAATATATATATATATATATATATATATATATATATATATATATATATATATATATTCCAAAAATGGTAGACTCTTGCCACACACCATTCATTAAACCCAAAATAAGATTGTACATGTTGATTCGGGAGGGAAAAACAAGATTGGGTGTAAATAAAATGGTGGACTCTTGCCACACACCTATAAAAACCTTGGGCCGCTCCTATCATATCAGTCCTACAGACAGGGTAGCAAGGGAAAAGAGCCCATATGGGGCTGGAAGAAAAACTACAAACAGGGAAATATCCACAAAAACGCTTCTACCCTCATCACACGCAGGGGCCATACCCAGCTCCTAGCTGACAATTTTACCGGCTCTTAAACTCCCCAAGCTGATTTTGTCCAGAAAAATCCTGCCTCTCACCTCCATAGGAAGATCCTTTGGCTGGGAAATGAAGAAGAAGGTCTGATCAGAACTACCTTGGCGGGCCATGCAATCAGCTGGGCCGTTTCCTTCCCGCGGGATAAGGTTGAAAGAAACTGACGCCATGCTAGATATTTTCCAGATCCTCGAGGCCCATGGTTTCTTAAAGTTTTCATGAACAAAGATGGGCAAGTAAAAATCTGCGTCTGTAGACACCTCTCATAGCCACCCACGCTACGCATGCGAAATGTCATTTTCAAACCAAACTATACTTGGTATTTTCAAATCTCACGCGGCCACTTCATTCCCCCACTCTCGCCCTCGATTTCCCCACTCTCACCTCTCCATCTCTCTCTTGAAGCAAAAAAGAAGAAGAAGAAGAAAAAATCTCTTTTATGTTTTTCCAATCCATCTTCCATTTTCTTCTTAACAAGAAAATCCATATTTACTGATATTCCCATTTTTCTATTTTTCAAAAGAATGAGTTCGGACTCCGAAAGCGTCGGCTCCAACACTCGTACTTTCAACCCAAACCCTAACCTAAACCTAAACCCGATCCCGAACCCGAACCATAGATGGTAGCGGTAAACAATACCATAACTCTCATGTTTTTACTGATTGGTGAAACAAGATTGGGTGTAAATATCAGTTCCCTTGATAGGAGGGAAAAACTCACATGATCCCTACCCTACAATAAGGCTATTTGGTAAACCCTAGTACAACATGACATGTGCACAGTTAAATCATTCATATGGATGGCCATTAGGATAGCCCCACTACTCATGGTCTATCATAACAACCCTAAGGTGACCACAAGATTCTAACCTTCAAAATCCAAGTCTCTCTTTTTATAGCTGTTGGTTTGCCAGTTGTAGTATTCTAGGTGAACTCTAGACCTTTGAACTACAATTCATCTTTTATGGCATTGATTGGATGGAAAGAATAATTCATAGTGGCCCTTGAAAAATGGGTCACACATGAGAACCATGTAAGTCGTGTCCACATATTTAAAAAGTATAATAAAGTAGAGAACTGATCCAATGTTCTCCTAGGAGCATCAACTAATTAATTACAGTTGGATGTAAACTACCATTAAGTACATAACACATTAAAGATTTACCGTGAAAAAATCAGACCGATCTGATGATCAAATCCATGCTAAGGTTGCCTTCTTACTTATAAACATCCCTTTTCTAACCCATTAATTGGATGGTTAGAATTGCCCCACAAAAGAATTATAAGCAATCCATGATGGGAACCATCAAATAGAAAGGGAAGTACTATGCATGCATAAGAATTCGAAATTAGAATAGACAAGGCAACAAGCAAATAGAGCTTACTTCAATAACATGAATAGCATCCCATGCACCTTCTTGCAAATAACTTCTTCGGCTATGCCCTGACTTTGAGCCATCTTCATCCCCAACAACCATCACAAATAAGTGCAATCATATCATTTTTTAAAACAAAAGGACATGCATTCTTTGTTGAAAAACTGACCTTTCTTTATTAGGAAGCAAGCCACAAAGTCTTCATTGTCTTTCCACATGTATACTGATGAAATCCCCCCTTCATAATACCTACCAATGCAGTTATGCAAAAGAATTGCTTTTACTTCTTTAGAAACAGAGAATAGTTTCTTTCATTTTCTGTGTACTGGCATTACTTGCCAAATCATTAGATGAAGGTCATGGACAAAAAATTAAGCCTACTGTAATAGATAAATAGTAAATCAAAGATCTAATCTCGCAACATTTTGTTCTGAATAGAACAAAACAGTGAATGTGCACTAAAGAGTATCCAATATCTGAAACATGATTTCCAAGAAAAGTACAATGCATTTTACGATTACCCTATAAAAGAAATCCATGCAAAAGCATTATTTGATAACTTTGCTTGCTTCTTCTTTTTAACTATTATTAGTTTGCCACTTACATATATGAATAAATGTCTCTGTCGTATAGCCTCTCTATTTGAGCATTGGCCCTGTTGAAATAGTAGTACCATAAATCAATGTTTTCATAAGTCCTCGTAACTATATGAGAAGTAACACAAAATGATTTCTTTTAGCAATTTGAAAAATGTCTCAAGCAGGAGAAATAATTCAAAATATTAATTAAAATCTAACATTCACCCTGTTTTGAGTGAGTCACTTACGTCCAAGTGAACCATAAATTGTAATTTAAGGTGTGTTTGGTTGAACCAAATATCATGATATTTTTGTGCAACTAGACACCGTTTAATAACTGATTCTTGTTGGTTATGGGAAGAGCTGATGAAGGGTGTCTAGATCAGCTCAAGTTATAAACAAGCAAATTTTTTTAGATAATTTCATGAAACAATAGGGGAATATTGGACACATTTCCAATTAAGAATTCGACAACCTTCTGAATGCATCATACGCACACATACATGCATGCATAAAACATACATAGATACATATAAATACATACATAAATACATGTTTAAGAATAATATGAAAAAACCCAAATCGAAGAAAGGAAGAAAAGAGAAAGAAACAGGCCAGAAAAAGAAGAACAATCTCATACCACTCAAGATTCATTGCAAGGATTCATCATTGTTGGCTTCTCCTGTTTTGATACATTTCTTCCTCTTCTCGATCCTACTCATCATAGTATCTTGCACTTCTCTGATCATTTCCTTTCTCTTTAGGTTTTCTTTCGTGGGCAAAAACCTGCAATGTGATAGTGCACACGATATGAAATTTAAATAAATCATCATTTGGATCTCTAGTTTCGAAAGAAGTGACCAAATTGTAATAATGAGAAGCAGTGGTCAGACTATAGTTACGTGGAGCCTAGTTCCTTGATATGTATGCCAAGCAAGATAATTGCATTTCCACTTTATGGGACTGACAATTGTAATGCAATTTCTAGTGTATCCAAACCAGTGTTTTAAATAGCAGTAGCGTGTTGCGTAGCGTTCAACCCTTTGTAGCGTGTAGCGTAAGCTACACAATACTTCTATTTTTTAATTTAATATATATATATATATATTATGATAAATATTAAATAGTAAGAAAAAAGCAAAACATATAAATGTCACATTCTTCAAAATAAAAATCCCAAAGTAAAGAGCATTGAGTACAATACAAATGTCATATTCCTCAAAATCAACATCTCAAATTCTCAATAATTAGTCTCTAGACTCTAGTGTCTAAACTCTAAATGTCATTTATATCTAATAGGTGATCGTCGTTGTCGTCATCCTCATTCACTTCGTCACCAGGTCTAAGCCTTTCATCATCAGCATCAGCATCTACATCTGCATGTACATCATCCACACCATGAACACTCGTTCCTATATCTCCTTCCTCCCTTATAGGAGTAAGAAATCTTCCCATGGGACCACCTACACATTTAAGAAAAAAAAAAAAAAAAAAAAGAAGAAGAGATTCATTGGTCTTTTACTTTCTTTGTTAAAAATGTTCATGCAACTTAGTCTATAACTATAAACACTTACTTAAAGTAGTTGCCTTCCTTTTCCTTGAGGAAGGTGGGGGGCAATCTCCTTCAGAAATATTAGATGTTGACGATGCATTGCTATCAACTGGATCATCAGACTTCGGAATAGTTGTAATGGCACTAATATCAAAGGCCATATTTTGATCTTCGAGCCACGATGGATCAGTTGGGAGAACAGGGCCTTCTTTCTCAGCAATCCATTCATCATCTGATTCAATGTGGTCCACCTATATTGGATCCATTGTCACCCTTCTCTTCATGCTTCTTTCTCTCAGTTTCATATTATGCATCACATATACTAGAGAGTTGAGTTTTTGTTGCTCTAGCCAATTTCTCTTCTTTGTGTGGATCTGATCATGTGATGATCTATGTCAGTCAATTATCAAAGACTTGCTAATCTACTAAATAAAAATTAGCCAATTTAGAATATTGAATGGTATAAAAGTCACATGCTCAAAAGTATTCCAATTTCTCTCACAGCCAGAAGCACTACATGTGAGGCTTAAAACTCGTACTGCAAACTTCGTAAGCTGTGGAGTTCTATCTCTAAAGCGTTCCCACCAATCAGCTACATAAATTAGTTATAATTTATAAATTAATTAAATACTTTCACCAATTATAAAAATATAATTTATATAACAATGAAAATATCAAAATATAAAATTATAAATTACCTGGGGAACTCTTTGTCATGGTTTCGAGTGCAAGGCGAGAGCCAAAATCCCCTCTTCTCTTGTCATATTCATCCAACTGAATATCAGCATCAGCATGCTCTTCATGGGGGATCATCCTATCCATGCACTCAAACAACCTCCTTTTTATCTCGGGGTGTGTAGAGAACTTATCTGAGTACTGTATTTGAGGATTCAGATAGTATCCGGCTGTGTGTAGAGGACGACGAAGCTGAGGAGTCCATCTTTCATCTATTTTGTTCCAAATTGGAACGTATCTCTTTTTTACATCATTGTAATTAAATGCAATTTTCTCCTTCGCTGAGTCCATCAATTCATAAATGAACCCCATTGCTGGCCTCTCTTCTGAATCTACTTCTCTTAAAACGCTTACCAATGGCATGATGCTTTTAACACATAAGACAACATAAGGCCAAAACTTTGGATCAAACATTATAATAGCCTGTACCTTTATTCCTTCAGGTTTTTTAGCCCAAGAACATAAGCACCATTGTTCCGATGAAAACATGGCTATAAGACCATTCTTTTGCTTGTAAATACTTTGAAGGATAAGGTATGATGTTGCAAAGCGTGTTACTGCCGGCTGTAGAAGCTCGTGGTTATTCGTGAAGCTTCTCATCATGCTCAATACAATTCCATGCCCATGAATAAACTTCGTCACTGTCCTTGCCTTTTCAAGCGTTTCAGAATATATTTTCATTTTTCCAATATCTTCCAACATCAAATCTATGCAATGTGCAGCACACGGAGTCCAATATATCATTTTCCTCTTATCCATCAACTTCTTCTCAGCACTCACATTGCTTGAATGGTTATCCATGATAACCTGCACCACATTTTCTTCCCCAATTTTTTCCACAATTTCATCAAGATATTTGAATAACAAATTTCCATCTTTTATTGAATCTGAAGCATCAATAGACTTATAAAACATTGTTCCGATCGGAGAATTAATCAAAAAATTAATGATGCTTCTATTCTTTCCATCCGTCCAACCATCAGACATAATTGAACATCCATAAGTTTTCCAGGAAGCTTCGTATGCTTTTATTAAACTATCAGTATTAGCAACCTCCTCTTTTAGTATCCATGTTCTCATCTCATGCATGGATGGTGGCTTCAATCCCGGTCCAAACTTGCCAATAGCCTCACACATTGCTGAAAGGTATGGGCTATTACACAGGTTGAATGACAAAGCATTCCCAAAAAAAAAATCTTCTAATCACCCTGCATACTTCTTTTCTTTCTTCCTTCTTCCACCTTGAATTCAATGTGGATTGACGTTGCTCACTACTAACAAATTGATCCATAGGACCCCTTGCTCTTGTCACTGGTTGATTACCAGAAGATCCACTACCAAGTTGGTTGCCAATGAAAGCATCATTACCCACACTAGCGCTATCGCTTGCAGAGCCAGAACTAGAAAGATATGTCGATCCCCCTCTCCCAATATCTCGAAACACCTCATTTCTTTTATTTTTTCCATCATGATATTCTTTTAAAGCCTTTTTACACTCCTCATTGGCTTTTTTCGTCACTTTTGGGCACGGCTTTATCCCATTGTGGGTTCCGGCCAAATGATGCTTTAGGTGAGTCACGCCTCCTGTACATCTTTGACCGCAAAATTTGCATAGCACATAATTTCTATGAGATTGTCCAAGTAGATTATCAGCCACATATTTCCATACAAAATCTCTCTCTTTTTCTTCAAACATTCTTCTCTCTTTAGTTCACTACTTGACCAAAAAAAAAAAAAACACATCACAGATAAATCAGTGAATCACAAAAATAAACATACACACACCACTTACACTCATACACACACCACGGTGGGCCCACCATAGAAAATAATGCAAATCCACCCCTTCACGCACTTCAGTGGGCCCCATGTGGGCCACACCATAGAAAATAATGCACATCCCACCCTTCACGCACCTCAGTGGGCCCCACGTGTGCCACACCATAGAAAATAATGCACATCCCACCCCTTCACACACCTCAGTGGGGCCCACGTGGGCCATGTCACAGAAAAAAAGGTATAAAGAACAACAAACCGATGGTAACTAGTATTTTAAAAGGAAAAAAAATGAGGAAAAAATTGAAAATACCAAGTTATTTTCATTGTACAGCAAACCGACCTGTTTTTATCTCGAGATGAGGTCGGTTTGCGCCTTGCAGCTGACTTTCGACCATAGCATTGAAGGGTGGGGAGAGAAGCAGCGTTGGGAGTGTTAGATGGCCTCTCTGAGACGATTTTGGGTCTCCAAATTGATCGGAAGGGAGAGCGGTAGCATCAGATGGCCTCTCCGAGATGATTTTGGGACTCCAAATGGATCGGAAGGGAGATTAACTGTATCGGCTGCTGCGGTTTGGGATTAGAAGCCCTTTAGAATTAGGTTTTTTGTTTTTTACTTAAGTTTAGCTTGTGGTGTGAGTTCACTACTGTTTCCCACACTGAAAAAGTAAAAAAAAAAAAAACCAAACAGGTAGCGTATGCTACCTGCGTTACACGCTACATATCCGTAGCGTACGCTACGACCCCTGTAGTGCACGCTATGGGGGAAAAACGCTATTTTCAGCACTATGTAGCGAAATCGCTACGCTACACTACGAACGCTATTTGATACAATGATCCAAACACAGATTTCAACTGATGGTGGAATTAACAATTGGAATCCTACATGGTCAGAAGTAGGTCCATAAGCATAATGGGTACTGAAAATTAATGCTCCTCAGCTAAATTTAGCCACCCTTCCTCATTTTGCATCTTCAGGTTCTTTACTCAAAATCGCAATCATGTAAGATTGAAGTTGGATTTGAAAGGAATGCAATGAGGGGGAAAACAGTTTCCTTTTCCTAACTTTTCCTCGCATAATGAGAAAAACCATTCCACACTCCCCCATGCGAGAGATAGGTCTCACCGTTCAACTGTTGACCTTTTCACATTTACACAAAAGACAACACTAATAACCAAACCATGGAATTAAGGTTGGTTGAATTTGGTTGGATTTTGCAGTTTTCCATTCCTTAAGGATTCTTTAGGGGTTTTCCATTTCCATATTTTGGATTCTGTTTATCCAAACACGAAATAAAAAGAATGCAGCAAAGGAAAAAATGAAATAAAAGAAAGAAAACAAGAAGAAATTCAGAACATAAACATAACCAGGTACGTATGCCCTCTGAAGAGCCTAGATATATAACCTCAGATTGTTCGGTTTGGAGTTGAAAATTCCACCTTCCTTTATAGCTGCTGCCAAACCCTGTTCGTGAGATAATGTCTCCCATTAAAGCTTGAAGATCGTGCCACATCTGATTCACAGGACTCTTTAAAACCAACTCACTAATCCCATTTGTTGACCAAATCATAGCAACTTACAGAGAATGATAGTAACATCCACTATAGCCAATAAGAAACAGAAATCAACTGACCAACGTACTAAATAAAAAAATCAACAAATTCACATAATTAATCGAATCCAAACTGACCAAATTCAAAGAGAAGAAATTTTGATCAAGGCGGTACACCCCAGGGCTACCGGCCTTCTCCTTGGCATTTTCATAAACATCTACTAGGCATTCTTATGAACTCATTAAACACTACCAGAAAAATGGGCAAATGAAATATGTTCATACCAGAAAGCAATACACAAATGTCTTATGGAAGATTTCAGATCCTCAGCATTTTTTATTTTATTTTTTTCAAAAACCCATCAAATTCTCAATGAAATCAGCAATACCAAAATCCCAGAAAACCCAAATAGGCCAGGAAACTCAATCAAAAACAGCAAGAGCGTTTGAAAGAACAAAGGGGATACCTGCAGCATGCCATTTGCCAATATCGAGTGCCTCCAGAGAGTGGAGTACGAGCCCATTTTCCATTCTCTACAAAGGCAGCCTACCGTTGGAATCATCACCTTCAGAAGAGGATACTTTCGTCTTAAGTTTCTTAGGGTTTCCTGTATCGGAGTCTTCGGTTTCTGAGTCTGTTTGATCTGGTTCGGGTTCCTTTCTCTTCTTCTTGGAGGACGACATCTCCTCGATTTCATTGCCTAACTTTTGAGATTTGGCAATGGGATTTTCTAGGGTTTGAGAGAGAGAGAGAGAGAGAGAGAGAGAGAGAGAGAGAGAGAGGGGGGGGGTGGTTGGGAAAGAGGGGCGGGCGCGAGAGAGAGAGGGTTTGGGTTTTGGGAGAGGTACTGGGCGCGCGCGAGAGAGAGAGAGAGGGTCTGGGTTTTGGGAGAGGGGCGGGCGCGCGAGAGAGCTTCGAGGGTTTGGGTTTTGGGAGGGGCGGGCACAGGATTGTGTTTGGGGAAGTGGGGTTGACGGACGACACTTTTAAGTGCATAGTTTTAGAACTTGTGAGGCCCACCGTGATGTATGTTATTTATCTACTCCGTTCATTCATTTTACAAGATAATTTTAAGGGTTGATCCAAAAACTTAGTCAGATTGAAGTTGTAAATGGACCACATAAAATATTAACGATAGAAATTTATTTTTTATTATTTCTTATGGTGTGGTCCACTTAGGCCTTCAATCTACCTACTTTTTGGGCCCATCCAATGAAATTATATATCAAAATTTATGGATGTCTTAGATAAAACACATATATTCCAATGGGCCCTATGGAGCCCATTAAACACCATCAATCTCTACTAAGATCCTGGTGGAATCTAGCTTTTAGGTACAGATAACGAAAGCTTTAGCTACGGATTAAATTCGTAGAAATTAAGCAAAAAGTAGTAAAGTCCGTAGCATTTACTCGACTTTTTGGTACTCAATTCCTAATTCAAAATTATCCAATATAGCAAAATATAGCAAAACTCTTAAGTCTAATTTGCCAAAAATAAATAGTTAGATTAACCTTATCAAAGAATTCTTAGCATAATTATAAATATATTATACAAGACGTAAATTCTAAAACTCTAACATGATATGACAAAACTAAAAATGACTAAAACCATTTTTTTTTAAAATCACAATTTTAAATAATGGAATGGTGCACTTTCTTGTGAAACAGAAGGATGCTACTTACTATGGAAATCGTTGACCCTAGATGGCCCACTATATAAAGATCAATAAATAGTACATTTTGTGACGATGCTCGGATAAAAAGTTACAACTAATTCACTGTCCAAACTTTGAATGTCAATTTCTCCCACATTTGAAATAAATTTCTCTGATTTAAACACACATAGGCCCAGTTATATCATGCCCTAAGTAGGACTAAGCCTGGATCTGACAAACTACATACTTCCGCTTACATTTGGGCTTCCTTTTGCATAGTTGTACCAAGAATGCATATGCAGCTTTCTTTTTTCTTTTCTTTTTTTTTTTTTAAATTTTAATTTTTTTTAAAATTTTTTTAAAAGAGGAACTTTCATTAAGAATGACCTATACAACATAGGGATTTCGGGTGCCCTTGGGACAAAAAATAGGGGCACCTATCATAAAGGCGGTCAGAGGTAACCACCAAGAACAAAACTCAAAAGCTTTACAACTTTACATGGTCTGTTCTAACAGCACCTAACCCCTCTTTGTCTAGAAATAGTAGACCTCGAACACAAAGCGGGAGATCCTTAATTTGATCAAAGATCATAGTCTTCTGCCTGTTGCTACCCTCCCTCGCCATGCCATCAGCCGAATGCATATGCAGCTTGCTCTACATCAATAAGGATCACTAGCAATCCTACTCTCCACCCAAAAAAGAACATGTGCTTGAGATCCAAGTCATTCATCAGGTGGGTCATTGCATGCATCTCCCATGGCTCAAGAATCACTTTGGTGAGTCATTGCCTCATTGTAGCTTTGTCCTAATTATTTGATGCCTTTTTAAACATGGTGCAAGGTTTGTCTACTACTTATTTCATAAAGATAAAACAAAATTAGGAATAAATTATCTAAATTTTATTAACCTTGAAGAGTTGAAGTGATTCTAAAAAAACGCTAAAACCTACTTATCCTGGTGATGTTACATGTCCAACTAATTTGCATGTGTTGGTTGTGTGTGTGATTACTCCTCTGATTCTATGTTTTCATCTCTCATTTTTCTTCTCTTTGATTATTGATGGCTTTTTGATGTGATTATCAAGAGAACCCATAGGGAAACAATGAAGTTTGAAATCAAACCTTTTAAACTGAGGAGAGCTCAGAAAGGATCAAATGGGGGAAACTTGTGTGGGACCCGCCCACAAGTGGTTGCCTACAAGCGAGCCCATAGGCCTATATATATCCAACGGTAAGCCACTTCAAAAATCTTTCATGAAAAAAAAAAAAGGCTGATTGAGTCATCAGGCGGTCATACATAAGTATATAGATGTTTGACCCCTCTTTAACCATTCATTTATGACCGTACATGCCGATTGTCATGTGTGAGATCTGGATGGTTCATTAGGTGGACCACCCAGTGGATCTCTCTTTAATCATCAGTATATAAATGATATTAAAGGACATAAATCATAAATAATTTTTTTTATCAGTGACCAATCAATGACGCCCCAAAAATGCCTTGAGATCATCATGCATGTAAAAGGATGGGTACATGGTTAGTAGGGCTGTTAATGGGCTGGGCCTAGGGTAGGTCTCGGCTCGGATTTTGAAGTGTTTCAGGTCAGGCTGGCACTATTCAAAATTATGAATTTTTAGGCCTGAGCCCAGCCCATTGACGCCCCTAATTGTCAGCGGGCTGGGCTGGGTGTTGGCTTTGATTTTGATTTTGAACTTCTCAGTCCAGGCCTATTGAAATTTTAAAATTTGTCTGCCCTGAGCCTGGCCCATTAACACTCCTATATATACATGATAAGGGATCGGTAGACATGAACAAGCAGTGCCTTGATAGCATGGGTGAGTTGACTCAGACTCGGTAGCACCCAACT
This sequence comes from Magnolia changhungtana, assembly GCA_030180095.1. Taxonomy (NCBI): domain Eukaryota; kingdom Viridiplantae; phylum Streptophyta; class Magnoliopsida; order Magnoliales; family Magnoliaceae; genus Magnolia; species Magnolia changhungtana. Next base: position 8,951,731 of record JASAUF010000662.1, read on the forward strand.
CAACTCAGGACTGATTGAGTCCGTCCGGTCCATCAAATATCTTAACCATGTTTTACCGGCGAGGGATCAGATTAACATGTTTAGGTTTCTTTAATCCCGTGAATGTTGTCTTTCTTCTCATTTACTTCCCTACTGTTTCAACCTTCACACCGGATAGAGACAGGTGATAGTTGGTTAATATTTCTTAAGTTGTGGTGTCGCATCCAAGCATAGAGGCACATCGATCTAGTATGTCCAAATCATAGGGCCCGTATTGGGTGGAAATGGACTGTTGACCACAATGATCCATTGACCCCACGTCCCACAAAATGAACAAACAAAAATAGACGGTCAGGATTAATACTCAATCAGTCGGAATTTTCTCTTCATGAAATAAAATTTTTTCTAATAAATAAAAAATTGGTGATATCAATACGTTGGCGATATTATTGAAATATCGTCGATACACTTATGAAACAAGTATTACCTAGAATTTACATAGTAAAAAATATTGGCGATGCATTGGTGATATTGATGCATTGGCAATACAAGCGACACTTAGAATTTACATAGTTGAAAATATTGGCGATTACATTAGCGATATTGATACGTTGGCGATACATTAATAATATCTGGAATTTTTTATACTACTGGCATTATCGGTATCGCTACCAGTGTTATCGGTATCGTTGAGCTAGAGATCAAGATAATATCAGAGATATTTCGATAATATCGGAGATAATTTGAACATAGCTTGAGACCATATATGCAAATTCCTTTCAAGTATCTTAGTAATCCATTTACGGCATTCCAGTAATCTTCTACATGATTAATGGTGTATTTACTTGGATTACCAACTGCATATGTAATCTCAGGTATAGTATAGTTCATTAGATACATTAAATGCTCAACAACACTAAAGTACTCGAGTTGTGATATACTATTACCTTCATTTTTATACAATTTTATATGTCGGTCAAAGGGAGTGCCTGCTAGTGTACAATCTTAAAGAATATATTTTCTCATAATTTTCTCTATATAGTGTGATTAAGATAAAATTATTATGTTGGATTCTTTTACAAATTTGATTACAAGAATTGTTGCGAGATGTCTTAAATCTGAGTCCTTTCACAACTGGGATGCGAAAGGAGTTTCGCGGATTTTGTGTTGCAAGTCCTTTCGCAACTGGGATGCGAAAGGAGTTTCGCGGATTTTGTGACGCAAGTCCTTTTGCAACTGGGATGCGAAAGGAGTTTCGCAGATTTTGTGTTGCAAGTCTTTTCGCAACTGGGATGCGAAAGAAGTTTCGCAGATTTTGTGACGCAAGTCCTTTTGCAACTGAGATACGAAAGGGAAGTTGCCAAAACTATAAATTGGGGTCCCTAGGGCTATTCTAAGATGATTCCAAGACTTCCTAAAGGTATTCTAAAGGGTTCTAGGGTTATCAAAGGGTGTAGCAAGGATGAGATTCGAGGTTGTTCGAATCGGGTAAGTCTTTTCTCTTTGTAATTGATGCTTTCATAGTGGTGATTTGTCGCTTTGTACCGTGGTTTTTTCCCGCAAGGGTTTTCCACGTTAAATCTGTGTGTTCTCTTTTCTTGTGTGTGTGCTTGGTGCCATTGGATTGCTATCCTAGATCTAGATCTGTGTGATTCCGCAGGCCAAAAATCCCAACAAGAATTACATCTGCCTCTCCTCAATCCTTCATGTCAAACTATGAACCAAGGAAGAACTTAGTTTCATTGATGACATCAATGTTATAACTAAAGATCAACATGTCATCCACATATAAACATATGATAATGCATGTATTTTCAAACAACTTGTTATACACACATTTATGTGACTCATTTATTTGAAAATAGTTTGATAATAACACTTTATCAAATTTCTCATGCCATTGCTTTAGAGCTTTCTTTAGTTTATAAAGATATTTAATTAGTCCGCAGACTTTATTCTCATGTCTTTTCATCAGAAACTCCTCTAGTTGGTCCATGTAGGTCTCTTCTTCTAATTTTCATTTAAGAAAGTGATTTTCACATCCATTTCGTGGATTACGAGATCATGAATGAAGACAATAACTATCAATATTTGTATAATTGTAATCTTGGTGATCGGTGAATATGTATTAAAAATATCGATTCATTTCTTTTACTTGTAACCATTAGCCACAAGCTTAGTCTTGAATTTCTTAACAGATCTATCTAATCTAAGCTTAGTTTTAAGAACTCATTTATAACATATGGGTTTACTACCTGAAGGTAGGTTTACCAATCTCCGAGTTTTGTTGTACAATATAGAGTCTATTTTACTATTAATTACTTCATTCCAAAATGTTGTATTATGAGAGCTCATACCTTTAGTGTATGAGGATGGATAATTATTTATATGAAAAAAAGTATAAAAGTCAAGTCTAAAGCTAGTCTCAACTCTGACCATTTTACTTCTTATAGGTTCCAATGACTCTTCTATTGAGTCATTCATTACATCAATCCTTACGGACGAATCTATTACTTCCATGGAAGAAGTAGCCTTAGATTTAACTATGAATATATTTTCAAAGATAACGGCATCTAAAAATTTAATGATGAAATCGGCATCAATATGATTATGAGACCTCAAACGTAAGAATTTATAAGCCTTACAATTCTACGCATAACTTATAAATGCATAATCAAGAGTTTAAAGGTTTAAGGATGAAACACTAGACTAGTTTAAAACTTTAAAGGTTGATGTAGATAATTAGCTTAGTCGCAAAATCAAATTCCTTATAAGTGACAGAGGAGCTGAATACACATCTTTGACCTTCGGTGAGATCTATGAGTCCCATGGGATTGTTCGTCAATTTACTACTTCCTACATTCCTCAACAATATGGAATTGCTGAGAGAAAAAATAAGACATTAATAGACCCAATGAATGCTATGTTTAGTTCTTTTGGATTACCTAACAACTTATGGGGCGAAGCAATTCTAACGGCTGCTTATATCCTTAATAGGGTTCATTTGAGTAAAAGTAATAAAACTCCTTATGAGTTATGAAAAAGTAGGATTCCTAACTTAAATTATCTCAAGACATAGGGTTGTCTAACTAACGTTAGACAATATATCATAAACGAGCTAAGTAAGGAGATAGAACAACGAGTTGCGTATTTGTTGGATATGCACTCAACAGTAAAGTTTATATGCTTTTAATCTGAAGTAACTCTACGATTATAAAATCTAGAGATGTAGACTTCTTTAAGGAAATATTTCCTTATAAATCATAAATTAGTGGGGTGAGTCTTTAGATATTGATACTAGGTTGGTTGAATGGTCTAGTTCAAAGAATTCAATTGAACCTGAAGCTATACCTAGGGTCAATAAAAGGCTAAGGGTTGCAAAAGATTTTGAAGATGACTTTTATTATTATAATGTAAAGAGTAACCCCGTATCATTCCAGGAGGCTATATCATCTCACGATGCTTCTTTTGGAAGGAGGCTGTAAACTCGTAGATGGACTTCATTATGGCTAATCATACTTGGAATCTAATTGATTTACCCGATAGTTTAAAACCTCATGATTGTAAGTGAACTTTTATAAAGAAGTCTAAACTTAATGATTCTATAGATAAATATAAAGTCAGATTAATAGCCAAGTGATATAGGCAAAATGAATGAATATATTTATTTGATACCCGTTGATGCATAAATCTGGTCAATCCTGCTTCACCTATTGCAAGTTACTGCGTACCTGCAATTAATGGAGAACACGAGAAATCACAGGGGGCGCCGGTTAAGGCCGGGGACCCTCCGATGCCTAAGTCAGACGTATTGACTCACGGTAGGTGTAGTAGAATCAAGATATTTGTTGTGTACATTTACCCATGGCAGCAGATGTATTTATAGGCTTTTTAGGCGTCTGCGTATCTGAGTTGATTTGAGGGACTTGTATTGGAGTCGGGCTCTAACTCCAAGAATATCCTTGATCGACATGATCTTCGACGAATATCTTAGAGGATAATCTTAGATTCATATATTGTAAGGGTATTTCTATTTCGAGCTAGTGGTTGAGGTTAATAGCCAAGGTTGAGGTCGGTATTCGAGGCCGACCTCCTAGGTACCCGAGGTTGAGGTCATCTCTTGAGGTCGGTAAACAAGATTGACATCTAAAGTCATTAGTCGCACAAAAAGTCATGGTAATTTTTCGGCCCTCAAGCAATCCATAGTTATCGAGTCTGGCCGCTTGGCTCATTCGTATCATGTATTTGTTTTAGCTTCATTTTACCTATAACAATACATATTCATCTGTCTCTAGAATTACATCGATTAGAGTGCTGATTGCGATTACATCCTTACATAACTTAATCATACATCAAATGGATGTTAAAACCGTCTTTTTGCATGGAGATTTTGATGAGAAAATCTATATAGAGCAAGCCGAATGATTTGTAAATCATGCTCAACATTTAAAGGTGTACAGACTGGTTAAATCCCTACACAGCTTAAAATAGGCTCATAAACGGTAGTATGCTAAGTTTGACTCAATTTTAAGATATGATGGTTTTGACATAAATGAAGTAGATAAATGTATATATTATAAGAATAATAGTGCATTGAGTGTCATTATATGTTTATGATGTAATGATTTTCTAATATTTGGATCAAATAACATCATCGTAAATCAAACCAAAATATTTTTATTTTCTAATTTTAAAATGAAAGACTTAGGAGTGACTAATGTGATCCTTGGGATCAAGACTATCATGAAGAACGATGAGATACTTCTTTCTCAGTCTCATTATATTGAATACATTCTAAAGAAGTATAATATGTCAGATTGAAAACCCGTTTGCACTCATTATGATCCTAGTGTGAACCTATATCCTAACAAATGGACAAGTGTGAATAAGAATGGATATGCTAGTGTCATTGGTAGTTTGATCTATGCGATAAACTGCATAGACCAGATATAGCTTATGCTGTCAGTAAACTAAGAATGTTTCCTAGTAATCCCAGAAATGAATATTGGGAAGTACGGAGAGTATTGAAATACATGAAAAAGACTTAACACTATGATTTACATTAGGGTAGACATCCAACGATATAGAAGGATGTTCTAATACTGATTGGAATTCTATTTCTAATGGTTGTAAAGTAACCAGTAGCTACATCTTCCTCATAGGAGGATGAGTTGTGACTTGAAAATCTAAGAAGCAATATATTATTTCCGACTCTAACTCCATTGTGGAAGAAGTCGGGTGGTTGAGAAATATAATGTATGATATTCCGTTTTGGAGTAAACCTATACTTTCAGTAAAACCTAATTGTGATAATAATGCAATTATTAGACGTGCCAATAATGCACAATATAATGGGACAAGAAGACTCATAAGCCAAAAACACAGCAGGATTAGAGAGTTACTCAAAGAAAGAGTAATTTCTATAAATGAAATTAGATCGCTAGAAAAGTGGTTCTAAGAAGTACTAGATAAGGGAAACTGGGTATCCTATCCAATGCTAACAAAGGACCAATACAACTTGTGACTATCTACATGATGAAATTAGGCCTCTTAATGAGTATTATAGTCCTTATAGATGGAATGCAAGGTCACAAGTGTGTCCTTAATAGACTTAACTGTATGAGTGTGAAGGTTTGGCCGCCTTCTATGAAAATTTGGAATTTTCTAGAGCACTCATGAAAGTGGGATTAACACATGGCCTTAAAAGTGCTTTGCGTTAATATGCACCATAGAAGTGGTGATCAAACGTGTGTGCAAAGCATCAATCTTACTAATTAATAGCTTAGTATTGAAAGGCTTGGTTTACTAAGTCTATGGTAAATGATTGATTCTCACTAAGATAAAGTTCAAGTTTATATGACACATTTGTTTATGCACGGAAGGTCAGATGCTCATATATCTTTTGTTTTTAAAAAATAGTGGTGGATTTTTGGTTTGGTAATATGATTTTTTTTTTTAAAAAAAAAAAACAAAAGAAAGAGAGAGAGGAAATTTGAGAAAATTACTTTTAACCTCTTTAGTTTTTGCTTGTGCGAATAGTCCCACATTGGAGAGAAATGAGAACTATTTTGCCTATATATATATATATATATATATATATATATATATATATATATATATATGCAAGCTTATGTTGAACAATTGAGAATGTTAAGCCATAAACCACATACGCGCGCGTGTGCCCGCTCGTCGCACCGCACCGAGTCTAACTTTTTATTGCAACATTCTTGTGACCATTTGTAAAACTAATGTTTACGTTTGCTAACACCTCAACGCCAGATGTCCGCCACATCAGCCTTACGATTACTATAAATAGTAATTTCAAAAAAAACCTAAGAGAGCAAGTAGTCATACAATTAGCTTTTAAAAAAAAAGAGACTTCTCTCTTCCTTATAAAAAACTCCATTATTATTATTATTATTTACTTTGCGAATTGGTGGAGGTATTGTGAGCATCAATCACTTGGTGTTTGTGTTAGTCATTCTAACCCAATTAGTGTTTGTATCCAAAAGACTTTTCATTGTAGGAGATATGGATAGGTCATTTAGGTCATTAAAAGAGTGCGAATACTCTTCGAGAAAGCAACATGGATCTACGCTTCAACTGAGTTTGTTAATATTATCCTCTAAGCATTTCTTTCATTCATTGATTCATGTGCTTTTATTCGGCTATGTTATGTGAATTTTAAATCTTATAATTTGTCATTAAATTCATACATATTTAATTTTAATTATTAATTTATGTGCATTGAAACATCAATAGATACAGTTCAAATCTGTTGAACATACAGCCTGTAAATACTTAAGTATGCATTTAAGTTTCAAAATTCAACCCAAGTTCAACACTGTTTTTCCTGTCTCCCATATTCACACTGAATATAAAAAGCCTGCTTCAAGGATGGAGGACAATGCAATATCTGGACCATTCAGACAGATGGACACCTTAGTATCTCACTAGCTCATCTAGTGAGCCGCAGGACACAATTAGAAAAAAAAAAAAAACCAAAAAGAAAGAGGGTAACAAATGGTCCCGATTAGAGGAATGGATGTGGCCTACCTAACTCAATGGAGGCGGCCTGATTTTGAAGCCACTATGCATTCACTCAGGGCCCACCTAATGAACCTGCAAGATCTCGCACATACATTCCTTGTGGCACATGTATGGCACTTTCAGGCACGTATAGATGCCCAGCTAGGAATTCTAGGTAAGGGTGGTAATGGGCCGAGTTTGGCCTGGTCCCAGCTATGCCCGAAACTTAGGATCCAAAGCCTGACCTGGCATGGGCCTAGTACAGCAAACCCAGCTTGAGTCTAAAAAATGGTTGGGCCAGGGTCTGACCTGACCCAACCCAGCCCAATTTTTATTTTTTATATTCCCAATCTATCTATTGATCAAGTGGGCCACCCATGCACAGAGAAATAACCATTTTATAGCAATGAAATCATTGCCTACGTTCAAGATAGATGGGTTGCCTAACTGACAATTGGAATGGCATATCTGTAGGATAAAATACATGTACAAATAAAGTCGGGCTGGTTTGGATTGGTTTGGGCCTATTTTGGGCCCAGACTGAGTTGGCCTGCAGCAGAGCCTATTCAAAATTTTTTGATCAGCTTCTATTTAGAATAATCTAGTGATCCTGACCATCCATCTGTGAACTGTTATATGGATGTTTGAAATGAAATAAATAAGATGATTAAGATCATGCAATTTGTGTGATTTGGACTGCAGATGGACCACGTCTCAACAAACTCCACCACAGGATCTTCCAATAGGGAGATTTTGGTGGCATAATCTATTTGAGGCAGGTAGATCACATCAGACTGATGGTAAGGATCTAATTATATTGGCATATTGTAAGAAAAAAGACGTAAAAGTGATAGATGATTGAGTGGCAATGGGCTGAGCGGCCCGCCTGACCTGTCCGGGCCTTATATACGTGGCCCAGTTAATTTTTAGACTTGAATTTGGGCATTAGTCATTTAGCCCGACCTAACACTGCCCAGCTCGACTTCATGTGTACACGCTGGTATATGCCATTCCAATCAACAGTTAGGCAATGTATGTCTCTTGATTGTAAATCATGGTTTCATTGCACCTGTTGCCATGTCTCAATGGTAGACTCTTAGGGGGCGTTTGGCTGAGGGTATTAGATGGGATTAGGTGGGATAGAATTGCTTTTGGTCCTGTGCAATTCCATCCAACATTTGAAGAGGATGGGAAAGATTGGGATTAGGTGGGATGGAATTGTATTCAGGGCCTGTTTGGCCGGACCGATCCCATGGAATTAGGAGAGATGGGATCACAATATCCCGGGATATGCATGACGAGCCAAACAGACCCGGTGAACCTGTCCCGGGATATAAGCAATCCCATGGATCTTAAAACAATCCACTGACATCACCACTATTACCTTAAAATTGATTCCATCCCTTACTTGGACGGATTGGAAGGTAAAATCCTGGGATATGCTGGGCATGCCAAACAGACCCAGTGAACTTGTCCCGGGATATAGCAATCCCATGGATCTTAAACCAATCCACTGACACCACCATCATTACCTTAAAATCCATCCCATCCCTCCTAATCCCATGGGATTCGCCTGGCCAAACAGGCCCTTAGTTCCATGGAATTGTATTTGGTCCCATGCAGGATTTATGTGGATTTTGAAATCCATTGCACATGTGGGCCCCACATTGATGCATGTTCTTATCCATGCCTTTGATTCGTATACACTGTTTACATGTGATATTCTGGTTATATATGTGTACAAATGAACAACATCCATTTTGAATTTGGTTTGTTGATTACAATTCCATGGTCTACCAAACATGATTTTGCTTATTCTGGTATTTTTCCGTGGCAAAATTTTTATCCCATACATGGGATTGGATGGCTACAATACCATGGTATTTCTAGACATGCAATCATTGTTAATAATGATGTTAATCCCATCTAATACAATTCAATACCATTCAATTCCACATACCAAACACGCCCTTAGGAGTTTCAACACGAGGTCAAGGGTTCAATTTATCTATGGGAATGGACTAAAGAACATTCACCACGGGAAATATGGATTTGATCTTCTTTTTTTTGAGCTGGGCTGGGTGGGCCCTTTGCCAACCAAAAATTTCTAACTTGGACTTGGGCTGTGGGCCTTATTACGTTGGGCTTGGATGGTCCCATAAGAAACCTGGACCGTTGCCTCCTTGTTGGAAGGAGATGGATGATGCACTGAGATGAGCCATGAATCTTGTCTGGGGCACTGAAATGCCTTCTCATGGCCTACCATTTTAGGAGAAATGATAGAGAAAAAACGAGATGTGAAGGCCCTAATAGGACTCCCCCAACGCCTTAGAAGTGTGCACCATGGCATAGATAAAAGAATAATTATTTGGTCCTTAAGTGATCACTGAACATGTGGGCCCCAATGGCTGGCATGCTAACAGGCCGTTTGGCTAGTGAACTCAAATTCAGCCAGCTAGCTGATGTCAAAGCTCTGTGGGGCCCCACCATGATATATGTGTTTCATCCACACCGTCCATCCATTTTGCGATACAAATCTCACCTGAACCATACCACAGAAAAAATAATATTGATTGAATGGCCACCATTAAAAACTTTCTAGAACCAACTGTGATGTTTATTTGCAATCCAAACTGTTGATAAGGTCATATTATTGGATGAAGGGCAAAAAATATCAGCTTGATTCATGACTTCCTTAGCCAGAAAAAAATTTTCAACAGTAAAAGTTCAATCCCAAATGTTTTCTGTGGTGTGGTCCACCTGAGATTTGGATCTGCCTTATTTTTGGGATCATGCCTTAAAATAAGCTTTTGCAATATGGATAGACTACCTAGATAAAATAAAATAAAATACATACATCGTTGTGAGGCCCATATATATTTTTTTATTTAAATAATATTTGAATGTTCTTAAATAAAGATTTTCTAGGGAAAACCTAATCCATATTCATGATGAATTGTGTTTGCTTTGGGTAACCTTTAATATCTATTAGGGAAAAATTTTGTAAGCTAAATTTTATTATTTTGGCTAAGATTGACTTGAAAGATTTTATTGTTAATTGTTATGATTGGGCAACAAGCTTTGGAGAGTTTACTGTTATTGGGGAATGTAAGGGCCTGTTTGGGTGGCCCAGGCAAATGAGTTAAATCTCATTTAAAAAAAAATCCTGATTATGGGTAATAAGAGGCTGGGAATTTTCTGTTTGAAACTTAGTTGGTAGATGTGGGGCCCATGGTCGGTCTATCCAAACCATTGATTTGACAGTCTTTGACATGGATGAACCATTTTGATAACTCGGATCCTTACTCTTGCTGGTACACTCTCATGAGTCTGAAATCCCACTAGTGTGAGTGTGTGGGGGTGTGTGTGCGCGTGTGAAAAAAAAAAAAAAAAAAACCATTTTGATAACTTTCTCTCAATTTGTCAACATTAACTTTCTCGTTTTGGCATGTAAATACATAGTTAAAAAGATATGCATGAAGAAACAACATTCAATATAGGAAAGACAAAAGATTTGATGGCTGAGATCTTCTGATTCGAGAGATTTTGTGGGAATGGTCTATCCATGAAGGTAGCCGTTAGATAAATGGCTTGGATAGCCCAACCATGGAATATCTAATGCCATCCTAAAATGTAGGATTGAGGAGGGATTTTTGGATTAACTTCCAATTTGGATTTTTCAATGTGTTGTGCTAGCTTTAATTCCTAAAACTAAAAAAATGATTATGAACTTGGTAATTTAAAAAAATAGTGTTGTCCTCAAGTTATGAAATTATAAAATCATAATTTCAGTAAGAAATAGCTCCCCAACTGCCATAAAACATAAACCACTAACCAGAATAACAATGACTGTCCAGCCAATGAGAATTTTGAGAAAAGTGAGCAATTGAAGGTGGGCTCCACACCTTTACGAATCAATACACACCAATGGTTTGCTTAACCTTATCAAATCAATTTTTTAAAAGGAATGGACAATCAAAGGTGGCCCACATGATGTACAATGATACAAAAAAATCTCGTATGGTAAACATGTATCATTTTTTGTATGGTAAAACCCTAAGGGACAGAGAACAATGGGTGGGTCTCACATGGTGGAATGTCAAGATCATTTATATAAACTTTTTTAGTATAATAAATAATAAAATGCAGTGCATATTTCCGGATGGTTGTAATAAAAGGCTGACCAACATAAGGGAAGGTCTAAACCAGTGATTCTTTCTAGGATAACCAATATGGACCATCAAGTTTCCAAGCCATTGCTTTAATAGCTAGCATTAATGATACAACTTGCTAATCATGGATAATGAGAGGACCTTTGTCTCATTTACTTAATATGGACCACCCATTTCATAACCAATCAGATGGTTAGGTTCATTCAATCAAAGTAGTTTTATAAGAGTTAGCAATGAAGATTGAACCTTACGATGGACATTCAAGTTCATTAATAAGACGGATCCTTAATCTTGCTCGGGTGGAAGACTCTCAAGAGTTTCAACACCCGGTCAAGGGTTCGAGTATCCATAGGTGGTGAAATCCCACTAAGGTGTGAGTGTGTAGGGTGTGTGTGCGCGTGTAATAAAAAAAAAGTTCATCGATAGGACCTCTATCACAATATGGACACACCATCATTGATTAGATAGTTAGGATCATTGTATCATAGATAGACTAGCAAAGTGGTCCTTGAGAAAATGAACATGGACCATTCCTACTGTTGATTGATGATTAATACAGATCATTCCCAACGTTCACGGACAATCCAATTCATGACCTTCATAGTATAATACATATAAACCATCCATTCCTTAGCCCATAGCCACTGGCATCTTGGTTAAGGTCGTCCAATAAAGTTTTGAGAAGGATATCAAAGTGTGCTTCACACTATGGATAGTCCAGAATAATGATGAATCTTTTTTAAATATTAATCAACGTGGATAGTCTATTTTCTTAGACATTAATATAATTGTTAGAATCCTTTAATCAGAATAGTTTTTGAGAAAAAGATGAGACATTAAAGGTGAGATGCATGATGGGTGGCTCTGATATATGATTGGATGTATTCTATATCATACTCAATTCAGACCATCATTTTGATGACTATAGATTGGATGGGATTTGGATTTGGATAATTCTTCAAAATATGGCACACATGCCAGGAAATCTATCAACAGGATTCTTCATTTTTTAATTTGAAACTTTCATTTTTCTCATACAAGTTTGACCTCTTTCATTACAAAGCTAAGATCATGCCAAATATATCACGATTCGCATCATATAATTGATATGATGATAATTTCCACCCAATAATGAAATTAAAAAGAACAATAAATGGAAGTGACTTGCCTGCAATCCTCACATATGTGGTCCACTTGAGTTTTTGATCTCTCATGTTTGGGCTTATATCCTAAAATGAGCTGACAAAATGGATGGAGCCGGTGTGGATATAACACAAACATTGTGGTGGCCCCACAAAGCATTAGAGTTAGAAGAAGATGCAAGTCAGCAAACCAGCTGCTAAATCATTAACTTATAATTTCATAAAAAATACTCATTAATCAACTTCAAATTCATGTAAAGCAAACCTTTTATTTATGCAAACAAGTACTCTTTCTACGATGAATAGAACTTAATTTTCCTTATCTAATCTAATCACCGTCCCTCTCTCCACATATACTCGCACACTGCTTCGAGAGAACTGATCACCTACATGACAACACCTAACCTGTTATCCAAACCATCTTTGCATACAACATGCCAATCGTGGAAGAGATCAATACCGTCCAAACAGTAGGCCCCACCATGAAGATTGTCCTACACAAAAATTAAGACGAACCACTCATCAAGTGGTTCACTCCTTGGACAACAAGGATCTGACTCTAGGTATAGGTGGGCCCATCTAATGAGCGGCTCAATATTATTTTAAAGATCAGTTATGGTCCTGCTAGGGTTATTGTTTGCATGTAAGGGTTATACAGGCACAAGGAATGATAACATACAAGCACTGTGTGTGAGCTTACAAATACAGCCCCATCTTTCCTGCCAGTGTGGACTGTGTAAGAGATGGGACATACCACGAAAGTCATCTACTGTGAATTTGAGGGTGATCCATTCATTAGGTGGGAAATCATCAGTAGTATTGGTTTGAACGTTTGAGGCCTTGCCCCATGAAATGACGACCCTGATCCTCATGGTGTGGCCCACCTTCTGAACAGCTAGGATGTCTTACACCAACTGACACAAATAGCTAGAAAAGGGAAGCTGTGTATGTGAAGCTCACATCAAAGTGCATGTATGTGATCATTTCTACTTCAACCCTATCACCTAACAAGACCCAGGTTGAGGACCCCCCAAGCAGTGGTGGGCCATGACCTCTCCTTAGCCTTCATCAAAAGGACCCTACACCAAGCCACCCACCCTTCCCAAGACATTCTTTTATCCCAAGGGCTGGCCCACTCCAACATCAGTCTCAACCCCATCTCAGCCTCTCTTTCGGCCTCCTCAAACCTCCCTTTGATCAGATACGCCTGGGCCAGCACCACATGTGGCTCCCCCACAAATGGGTTCTTCTCAATACTCTCGAAAAGAAGGCCTTCAGCTTTCTCAGCCCCACTACAAACACCTTCCCAATACAAATCCCTTGCAGCTATCTGCTCCCCAGCGTCCAAAACCTTACTGCAATTCTCAAAAACAGGCGGAATCACAAGCTCAATCTCCTCATCCCGACCATTCAACAAACACCCACCGCCCCTTTTTCGCTCCTCCATCAGAATCTCCTCCTCCCTCACGATCAGCGCGTAAAGAGCCCCCATCCTCGATATCGAATTCACCCACAGCCCTGGCTTCCCATCGCCGGGCCACAGCGTGGACCCCACGTCGTTACCGGAGAATTCGAGCCGCCCGTTCGAATTCTCGAACAGGCGGTCCTGGAACCCGAACAGCTGATCACTGAAGTCGGCCATCGTCATAAGGAGGAAGATGGCCACGACCCGTCTCGAGACATGGACGTCCTCCCCTGTCTTGATGTGCTTGACCGAAATTCCCTCGGCGGGGAGGACGGAGCACAATTTCACCCTCCAGCCTTCGTCCGGCGAGAAAACGCCATCCTCCTTCGCCTTGCGGAGCGAGGCCTCAGAGAACGCAAGGTGTTCGACGAGGTCCCGATCAGAGTAATGGAAGAGGAGGTCGTCATGGATGAGGGGATGGCGTGGGACGATACAGAAAAGGTGGATGAGGCGCTCGGCGGCGGCGCCTACGTGGTCGCGTACGACGTCGCGGCCCGTGGACGGGTCGAAGATGGCGAGGTTTACATAGGAGTTGGAGTAGGCGGAGTGGAAGAGGCCGCAGAGGGCTACAGGATTCGGTGCGCCCCAGAGCTTGAGGATGCGGTAGATGTCGACAAGGTGATCGAGGAAGCTACCGTGCTTGTGCCAGCACTCGCCCGCGCCCACGGATCGGAGGACGGAGACGAGGGTCGGGAGGTTAGGATCGACGGATGAGAGCTCGCCACGTAGGAAGGGGCGGGCTGCTGAGATGAGGGATTGGAAGTGTTTCTCCGAAGAAGGCATTCTCTTTTCTTGGAGGAGAAGCTGTGGATGGGATACGGGAAGAATGGGGATATTTTTTTTTCTTCTAGGGAAGGTCTGTTAGAAGAGGTGATTGTTTTCTGGAAGAGAGAGAGAGGCGAGGAAGTAGGACTGCCGCTTGCGATATAAAGACGGGGAGCAAAAGGACGCGGATTACGGGCGCGGATTAGCTGCTCACAGGTTGAGTAGCGAGATTCGCAACTAGGTGGCGTCACCAAGTTCCATGTAGGGTGTACATCCAACCGGTGGAACCGGACCGGAATTGATCAAACGGACCGGTTTGGTCCGGTTCTAAAGTGCACCGGTTCTGGTTCCAAAAATTAAAAAACCGTTGGATACGGTTTGGTTCAGTTTAGGGGCATGTAGATCCAAATCGAACTGTGAACCGAACCATTCACCCAAACTGTGGACCCGAACCATGAAACCGAACTTAGAACCAAACCATGGAACCGAACTACAGTTTAAAACAAGTCTAGGACCAACTAATTTTCTATTGGCATGCTCGTTGTCATTTTACCAAAATGTAGGATTATGTACATAGTGCCATGGGGTTCAAGGTTGAACTTGATTAAAACCGTTGATCTGAAGCGCCCCATTGAGATATGTCATGTTCCAAAAGTATTGTTGTATTGGAATATTTAAAATATTTTACTGTTGGACAAAAAAAAAGGATAAAACATAAACATCTAGTGAGCCCATGTCCTAGTGAACTAAAAAAGGATAAAACATAAACATCTAGTGAGCCCATGGCCCAGTGAACTGGAAGGTTTTAATGTCGGACGTCAGCACCTTTGGACCAGGGAGGTTTTAATTCTGGACGTTAGCACCTCAACTGTCTTAGGTGTTGGGGTCCTCTATACGTATGGTGTGGATGAAATATTTCTATTATGATGGGCCTTAGGAAGGTTTCAACTATAGGAGACACTAGACAACATCGCTATTGTTTCCTGTACGTAAACATGAATGGATTTATGCATCATGATGGGCCCCGACAATTCATATTAATTGGGCTAGATTTTAAAAAGCTCAGAATCGTGGAACCGATCCGGAACCAAACCGCTTTTCACGGTCCGGTTCTGGTTCGATTCTAAGGTGCTAATGGTCCAGTTCCTGTTTCGAAAATCCTAGAACCATTAGGAACGGTTCGGTTCCGATTTCACCCTAGAACCGGACCGAACCGACTTGTATGCACTCCTAGTTCCATGTGCCCCACCATGATGTATGTTTTGTATCCACACCTTCCATCCATTTGGAGAGATCATTTTAGGAAAATATCCAAAGAATGAGTTAAATCAAAAGCTCCAGTGGACCCTAGCACAGAAAACAGTGGGGACAATGATGCCCACCATTAAAAACTTCTAAGTTTTAGATCAACCTGATATTTGTGTTTTCTCTTATTTCATGTCTTTTTTAACTTTTGTACAAGTTGGATTTCAAATAAACGTTATGGTGGGCCTTGGGATAGTTTCGAGGGTGGGAATCACTCTCCTCACTGTTTTTGTGGTGGGTCCACTACAAATTTTTATCTACCTCATTCTTTGGCTCATGACTTAAAATGATATTTCAAAATGGATGGGCAATGTAGATATAACACATACCTCATAATGGGGCCCACGTAACTTAGTGATGTCACTTCAGTAGCGGACTCACTGCCCAAATCGCCACTGAAGTGACATCACCAAGCTATGTGGACCCACCATGATACATGTGTTGTATCCATATTGTCCATTAATATGGAGAGTTCGTTTTATGGCTATAGAAAAATAATGAGATAAATCTAAAGTTCAAGTGGACTCCACCGTAGAAAACAGTGGGGATAGTGACAGCCACCGTTCAAAACTTCTTAGCTTCCGATCAAGCTGATATTTATTTTTTCTTTCGTCTAGCTCTATGTTAACTTATGAATAGGTTTGGATCTCAAAAATACATCACGGTGGACCCTATAAATGTTTGAACGATGGGTGTGACTGCTACTCGCGGTTTTATATGTTGGGTCCACTTTAACTTTAGATCTATCTCATTATTTTTCTAAACGTGGGTGTGATTGCTACTCACGGTTTCCTGTTGTTGGTCCACTTTAACTTTAGATCTATCCCACTCCTTTTCTCATGCCATGAAATGATCTCTACAAATGGTTGGACGGTATGGATACAACACATGTATCATGGTAGGGTCCACAGCTTGGTGACGTCACTTCAGTAGCGATTTGGCTACTGACCTTGTCAGTATCTAATCCGCGTCCCGGATTAGGCCCCGGCCTCATCCAACCTGGACCGTCCGCCGTTTTTTCATTTCAGCATTAAAACAAATATAAAGCATATCTAAATCTTAGATGCATGGTACCATAGGAAACAACGGTGATTGACCATACTTCTTTAAAAAATCAAGTTGATATTTGTTTTTTATATTAATCTTTATTTGTGTGACCTTTTATCAACAGATTGGAAAATAAACATTAAGGGAATATTAAAATGTCTTTAGAAAATTTTTAATAGTGAATGTTCAATTACTACTATTTTCTATGCTCTTTCCACCCTAGAGTTTTATTAGTTTTATTTTGGGATTAGATCACGAGAGAAGCGGTAAAAATGGATGGACCGAACACTATGACATTCATGGATGCATGTGTCATGTGAGGCCAGGCTTCACCTAATCCACTCGTGTAAAGATGATGATGGGATTTTTGCTATACTAGCCTTATGAAATGGTGTTATCCCAAACTGTTCCTACGAGGGAATAATTTTTTGGCCATGATATAAGATTTTTTCTTTTTCCTCTGATAAAACGATCCTTTTGCACGACTGTTGCATTGTACAAACTTGTTTGCTCAAAAGAGAGATCGTGGGAGTCACGAAAACAATGTTTGAGCCCATTACTTTCATCCGTTCATTCGATCCGAGGTATGTTTGGACACTGGAGGATATTAATTTCATTTTCATCCGTGTCTTTGTAGCCCCTCATGAGAGAGAACGGTGACATTTCTTTATTGATTATTTCTCATACCCATGTCCTGAAATTATTTTTTCCAACTTAATAATAGGAGGGAATTTCAATAGATATGCACTATGGCCCACAATATCAATCCGCATGCCATATATGTGGTTGGATCCACAATCACTGTGAAGTTTTTAATGGAAACCACTTTTTCCAGTGGCATGTTCCACCTCAGGTTTGAATCTGCTTAAGTTTTGAAATGACGTCCTAAAATTAGCTGGAAACACTAATGGAAAACGTGGATATACATCAGGGTGGGCCCCACGGATACCCTTGGTCACACCTAATCGCTTCCGGATTGGGACATGCCTGCTTGTCCTTTTTGCTATTTTCACACGCAACCTTTGAGTGACTTGAAATTTTGCACGCCCGGTGATGCATGGATTTTATCCACACAATCCATCTATTTTTCCTTATCTTAAATTCCAGCCGTTGAAAAATTCGTGGGCGCAACTAATATCTGTGTTATTGCTGCCATTGGAAAACTCCTGGGGGCGATTGAAGTTTTGGATCAGGCTGATATTTGTGTTTTTACTTCATCTGGGTTTATATGACCTTCTGTACAGGTTGGATGGCCATGGGAAAGTTTCAATGGCGGGCGTTATTAGCCATGCTGCTTCCTTTTGTGTTGTACACTTGACTGGATCTGCTTTTTTTTTTTTTTAGTTAATAACTAATAAAATGTTATGACAAAATGGACGGACGGTGTGGATAAAAGCCATACATCACAGTGGTCCCTCAGAGACCTAGCCTATCCTAAGCTGGGAAGATGGGTAGTACCCAATCGGGTCCTTCAAAACGCCCTAACCATCCTCAAGTCATCTTAAAATCCAAACCAGTCATTAGTTGGGCAACACCCACACAATGTGTGTGAGTCAGACCACTTGTTGTTCTTCGTTGGAGACATCGTTTTGCGTTTCTCACGTGCTTACAACTTGCCCCCTATTTCTCGTTGAAAAGACCATTTTTAATGGATCAAATTCAACCACTAAAATCAAAGATAAGGGTTATTAAATTGAAGCATGATTACTGTATTATAGCTTATCTAATATGACTGATATGGTGGACGGTTTAGATCATAGGATTGTCCCTACACGGGAGCTTAGAGGGGAGACACGTGCGCCAATCTTGAGGTGCGTCACAGTAAGGCGTGGTTGGGTAGTTTCGGAACTTTTCCACTAATTTTGAGAATTCAGACGTTTTTTTTTTTTTTTTTTCAGCGACGCATTCTTTTATTACTAATGCCGTGAGTGATTTTCGGTTGAATTTTTTGATGACTATCCACGAAAATATATTTATCAATATTTAAAAAGACAATATCGCCCTTCCGGTTTTGAAATGTAAGAGAGCTCCGTGGGGCCCTGCCATGATGTATGTGTTATATTTGCACTGTCTATCTAATTTGCCAGATCATTCAAGGGCACAAGCCACAAAATGACGTTGATCCAAAACTCCAGTGGACCACACCAGAAAGCTACGAAGACTATGATACCCACCATCGGCTCTTTTTTGGGGCCCACCGCGATGCTTATTTGCCATTTAACCAGATCATAAGGTCACATAGGCATAGATAAAGAGAAAACACAAATATCAGCTTGATCTAAAACATCTGTGGCCCTAGAAGTTGAGAAAATTAGGGAAGTGGACCCCACCTTTTAGCCAGTCGGTTTTATGAAAGAAGACAAACCTTATTTTGCAAGTTAGACCTCCACGTAGGGAGACCCTTTTTTTGGACGAAAATACCCCTCCTTTCCACTGCAAAACGGTAAAGCCTCCCTTCTCGTTCCGCTTTCACTGGCATTACCCTTTCACGGCCGTTGCTTTCACCCCCTTTTCTCACTCCGTTTCCACGAGACAGACCAGCGCAGCTCCTTTTGGTGGGCCCCCCTTATCAGCGTTTTGTCGTCTTCTTAAAATGGTCGGTCCAGGGAAGAAATCACGCACCACAGGTATGATACACCACTCAGTTGGGCCCACACCAGCCCTGTGGCTGGTGGTCGGTGCTCTGTGGGCCCCACCAATCACAATGTGTTTCATCGTTTCCGTTCATCCATTTTCACAGATCATTTTAGAGGTTTATCCTAAAAATAAGAGGGATCTAAATCTCAGATGTACCACACTACAGGAAAAAATAAGAGGTTTCCGTTCATCCATTTTTACAGATCATTTTTATGGCCCCAAAAAGTTTTCAATGGTCGATGTTCATTAAACACTGTTTCCTGTAATGTGGTCCAATTGAGATTAGGAAATACCTCATTTTTTGTATAATACCATAAAATGATCTATAAAAATAGATGGACGGCATGGATGAAACACATACATCATGATGGGGCCCACAGAGCACCGAACACCCGCCATTGGCTGGTGGTAGGGGGAGTAGTCAATCGGTTTCCTGTAGTATATATACGTCGTCCATCTGTTTTTCCTTCTAAATTAAGGTGTTGAGCCTCAAATTGAAGCATACCAAAATATCAAGTGGATCATACCACTGAAAACAGTGGGCATAATGATTTTCGAGTTTGCCCTATTTGATTTCATGTTTACCCGCTGATCTCATGTTTGGCCCGCTATTATTTTACATATATAGTGAGGAACTCATTTACTTGCTAATGAAATAACATGTTCATGTCCACCAATTAATTGACATGAAAAAATCAAGTGCCAAAATGAATGATATTGAGAAAGACTTGTGCTAGCATATGTTACTTAATAAACTAATAGGGAAGCGATTACGAATTGGGATTTCTTGACACCCAAGTACATGTCCCCATCTTAAGCACTATTCGCCTCATTGTTTTTGTAGTTTGCCCATTGATATTTCACTTTGCCTCGTAGTGTTTCTAGTTTGCCCCTTATTGATATTTCGATTTGCCTCCATTGTTTTTCTAGTTTGCCCCGCTCTCCATCCGTTTTCCCAACTTATTGTAGCGGTTTAGCCCGAAATTGAAGCATATCAAAAGATCAATTGGATCATACCATGGAAACAGCGGGGCATAATGATTGTCACCGTTGAAACCATAGTGGGCCCAAGAAAATCATCCATGTCTGTAACAATGTAACAGACATAGATTCCATGTATGAATGGGCTTGATTTGTTGGAGTGTGTGTGTGTGTGTGTGTGTGCGTGTGTATATATATATATATATATATATATATATAAAGGTTCTATGAGGATCTTTAATAGGATTGTAAGGGTCATTTTTAGTTTTCTATTTTGGAATATCGTAAAAAATATGATTTACGATAAGATTTGTAATTCGATACAATTCAACCCCTACTATGATTTGCGACACGATATCGATTTTGACAACATTGGTCACATGACTCACATCTGCATTTGACTGTAATGATGCCTAAAATGGTGGTTTTATAGCGTGAAAATGTAAGGATTATATATAACATCACCTCCATCCTTTGTAAGTGTAATTGACTCTCGATATACGAGCCACAGTTTATGTTTAAACAAACACTCGGAAATGGTAATGATGGCTCCTTTGCATTTCATATGAAATTGAAAAATCAAACACGCATTGGGGAGAAAACATTCTAATTGAAGAGGGAGAGTTTGAACAAAAATCGCTTTTTCTAGTTTGCCCCGCAGATATTTCACTTTGCCTCGCTGTTTTTCTAGTTTGCCCCGCCGATATTTCACTTTGCCTCGCTGTTCTTCTAGTTTGCCCCATGAGATATTTCACTTTGCTCTGTTGTTTTTCTAGTTCACCCCGCCGATATTTTGTGCCTCATTGTTTCTCTAGTTTGCCCGCCGGTATTTCACTTTGCCTCATCTGTTTTTCTAGTTTGCCCCATTTGATATCTCACTTTGCCTCGCTGGTTTTTAAGTTTGCCCCGCTGATATTCTAGTTTGCCCCGCCGTTTTTCTAGGTAGCCCCGCTGATATTTCAGTTTGTCTCGCTGGTCTTCTACCATTGTACTAAGTAAACTTCGCTGGGCCCACATTGAATGTATGTAGTATATCCACTCCGTCCATCCGTTTTTCCAACTTATTTTTGCAGTTTAGCCCGAAATTGAAGCATATCAAAAGATCAATTAGATCATACCATGGAAAACAGCGGGGCATAATGATTTTCACCGTTGAAACCATAGTGGGATACAAGATATATTTTTCTTTGTTATCCACAGAGAATCATTCTCAACGCAAGAAAATCATCCATGTCTGTAACAATGGAACACTAACTTAACACGATTTACAGAAAATAAACGGATCGAAATTCGAAATGCTCACCGAATCGAACATGTGGGATATATTGCACTACTTGTCTGTTTTGTATCGCACTGGACCCTTACAAGATATATCGTGGGATATATCTGCCAATATTGTTGATATTTAAAACATTGACTATAACCACATGCTTGTAATATGCTTATGTCTGTAGATTGATTGGGAGTAGTGTGTGATGAAGATGTGGGTCCCAAAAACCTAATTTACGAGTATGATCTTTAATAGGATTGTAAGGGTCATTTTTAGTTGGAGTGTGTGTGTGTGTGTGTGTGTGTGTAATTCGATAAGATTTACGATAAGATTTGTAATTCGATACAATTCAACCCCTACTACGATTTGCGATACGCTAACGATTTTGACAACATTGGTCACATGACTCACATCACTTGCATTTGACTGTAATGATGATTTTGCTGCATTGTTTGTTTACACAAATCATGCTTAAAATGGTGGTTTTATAGTGTGAAAATATAAGGATTATATATAACATTACCTCCATCCTTTGAAAGTGTAATTGACTCTCGATATACGAGCCATAATTTATGTTTAAACAAACACTCGGAAATGGTAATGATGGCTCCTTTGCATTTCATATGAAATTGGAAAATCAAACACGCATTGGAGAGAAAACATTCTAATTGAAGAGGGAGAGTTTGAACAAAAATCGCTTTTTCTAGTTTGCCCCGCAGATATTTCACTTTGCCTCGCTGTTTTCTAGTTTGCCCCGCAGATATTTCACTTTGCCTCGCTGTTCTTCTAGTTTGCCCCGCCGATATTTCACTTTGCCTCGCTGATTTTCTAGTTTGCCCCGCTGATATTTCACTTTGCCTCGCTGTTTCTCTAGTTTGCCCCGCAGATATTTCACTTTGCCTCGCTGTTTTTCTAGTTTGCCCCACTGTTATCTCTCTTTGCCTCGTTGTTTTTTAAGTTTGCCCCGCTGATATTCTAGTTTGCCTCGTTGTTTTTCTAGTTTGCCCCGCTAGTCTTCTACCATTGTACTAAGTAAACTCCGCTGGGCCCACATTGAATGTATGTAGTTTATCCACTTCGTCCATCCGTTTTTCCAACTTATTTTTGCGGTTTAGCCCGAAATTGAAGCATATCAAAAGATCAATTGGATCATACCATGGGAAACAGCGGGGCATAATGATTTTCACCGTTGAAACCATAGTGGGATACAAGATATATTTTTCTTATAAAATGTTTTTAAATCCATCGGTGCAGGCAATGAAGAAGATGCCGTTATCTCCAAGCCATCATGTAGGTGTACACTGACATGGTGGTTTGACAAGGTGAAGGCTGGAGTGGAGAAGCACGATAGTCGCCTAAATCTGTTCAGGCAATCCCCTTTCGCGTTTTTGTTACATGTTACATCTTTTAGTTTTGTAGCGGCCATATTTCAGCTACTTTTAGTAAGATACAAAGGTGATTCAGTATTTGAGATAAAGGGGAGACAATTGCAGTTTTCCGAGATGGATTTCGCCCTCGTTACCGGTCTTAAGACTGGAGATCTTACTATACCCAAGAATCGTTGCACTACGAGTACACTAAGAGACAAATACTTCAAAGAACATCCAATATTTAAGAAGCACCTAATGGCCGTGTTTGAGAGATTAGTTGACACCAATAAGCATGATGACGTTGTGAAGGTTGCCCTACTTCTAGTTGTGGAGTGCTTTCTTAGGGGAACCGAACCGAAAATCAGGTGCAACATGGATTATATTCACCTGGTGGACTCGTTAGATGATTTCTATATGTATCCTTGGGGTAGTTTGGGATACATTACAATGTTGCAAGGAATCGAATCTGCCGTTGCCGCATCAAGTTCCCCTCGGTATACTGTATGTGGTTGCATCCTTCCTCTACAAGTAAGAACACCTTTTATTTTCGATATGTTTTCCCTCTATAGTCATCTTTGAATTTATGTTGTTGAAATTTCATTCTAATAGGTATGGGCAGTGGAGATATTACCGGCCCTACAAGAGTGTGTTGTTTCGTATATTCCCCATCAAATTCCACGCTTCATTCAATATCGAGGCTGGAAGTGTTTGAGGTACAAAAGAATACATGCTATTGTCCGGAGTAAAGCTGTAAGTTTATATATGTCCATCATTTACTTTGCTTAACTTGATAATGATTAATGAGAAGGAAAATATGTTACTGAACGAGAAAGAACAATTGAGGATGGAGAAGGATTTATTTTTTGAAGAGAGGGAAAAGTTAGCATATGAGATAGAGGAGTTTAATAAGAAAAAGGAAGGTAGTCATACACAGACGGGATGTTGTGTGATGGAAGAGGAGGGTGAGGAGTTGAGGAAGAGAGGGGAAGTAAATGATGGCCCACATACAAAACCCAGACACGGGGATCTGGATGGGCAATCGTATAGTAATGCCAAAGTCAATATATTGTATGCATCCACTTCTCATCCCGTTTATAAAAGGAGAAACAGAAGGATACCGAAGCCGTCATATTACAAGATATCTCCGTACTTGTCTCTGTCTGCAATCGATACAACCCCTGGGCCGGCTCCCGAAACGGAGCAAGTAACAGCTTTTGCAACTTCTCTGATACCATTTCCTCTACAGATGGATCCTTTCAGGATACTATCCACACAGGAGGTGAAAGAGGCAGAGGACTGGTACGAAGCAAACAAGGCCAAGGCAGAGGGGAAATGGTTTAGTACGATATGGCTGAAAGATGCGTGGGTTGATAGTGAGGTCCGCATTACTAATTTATTCTCTATATGTATTGATTGACATATAATTATGTGTTATATTAATCTATGATTAACATTCTACTGCCCACAATCATTAGGCTATCGACACATACATTGAGTTCCTTACGAGAAGGCATAATGATCTTTCAAAAGCATATCCTCAGGATTGCAAATTTTGTCCTACGTTTTTTACGGTAACTGTTTATTGCGTTAATCTGTAATCTCAT
This sequence comes from Magnolia changhungtana, assembly GCA_030180095.1. Taxonomy (NCBI): domain Eukaryota; kingdom Viridiplantae; phylum Streptophyta; class Magnoliopsida; order Magnoliales; family Magnoliaceae; genus Magnolia; species Magnolia changhungtana. The sequence goes on from JASAUF010000662.1 coordinate 8,976,497, forward strand.
TGAAAATTTAATTTTCTTACGTGTATTGAACTTTCATCATGTTTGTAACAGCAATGCCTTGAGGGTTGTTTGCCTGTCATGAAAGCATACCAGGCCTCCTCCTCGACCTCAGAACGGCAGGAGCTATTAGGTCATATGGGTACGGCCTATGCAATTGCCAAGCAGCGTGATCAACCATATGCCAAGCCAATTTGGTGTTATGAACGGGTAATGCATTTGTCATAGAGCATCATCCTTTACTGATATGTCTTCTATCGTGTTTGACTAATATATTATTTTGTGAATCATGAACAGGTCTATGCGCCCATAAATCACAAAAATACACATTGGTTTCTGCTAGTCATCTACCCTAGAGCAAGAGAAGTTGTTATTGTCGATAGCTTGTGCACAAATTTATTGCCAAAGTACAAGCAAAAGATGAAGAAGATCACTGATGCACTCCCCATTCTCTTTCATGCCACTGGAGACAGCACGACGTTTGAAGGGCAGAAGTGGACCGTCATAGTCGATGAATCTGCGCCGAAGCAGGACAATGGTTATGACTGTGATATATTCGTAATGAAATACATCGATATTTTGTGTAGCGGTCTCACCTTGGCGGGAATAGACATGTAAAAATTCATCGCCGATTGGAGGAAGTCAGTAGCATATGATTGTTTGTCTCTAGTTGGTAGATGATTATTAGTACACTCGAACTCTAATTTGAATGCAAATTCCAAACAATTTTCATTCGGTGCAATTAAAATAATTCCGGCTCCTAATGCTTTGTAAGTATTTGATTCGTCGATGATCTACTTCCATGGGGTCAACTATATGCAATACAAATCGAAAACACCTGGAGAATTTTGATCTTCTAAGTCAGACGGATGGTCGGCCAAGAAATATACCTGTGGCCTGGCCTTTTACAGCTTTTTGAGGGACATAACAAAGATCGAGTTCGAATAAAGCTAACACCCATTTGCCAATTTGGCCATTTAATATATGCCGATTCAACACGTATTTTAGTAAATTAGTCATTGTTATACACGAGTTAAAGCTAGCTCGAAAAGCTCACTCGACTCGGCTCGATCTATCTTAGCTTCAACTACGACTAGAAGCAAGCCAAACTACTGCTGTTCGAACTCGTTTTGAAAATGAGTCGTGTTCAATCATAGTGAATCTTGACTCGACTCGTTTTGAAAATGTTCGTTTCGGGGAATACTGGGGATGGCTAACATAGAGGAAGTGTACTGACATGGGTGTGTACAATAAACAAATCCAAGAAAATAAAAAAGATTTTAAAAAAAAAACATTATAGCAAGTAGCAATCCTCGATATAATCGACATATCAACGATCTAATCGACAACATTCATCGATATATCGACATAATGTAGATTCCATCGATATATCGAAATATCAGATGTACCGTCGATTTAACCTTCATATCGTCGATATATCGATGCTAGTTATCGATTATATCTACATATCATCGATTGTATCGACATAAGTTGTCGATAAATCGAAAACATGTCGATAATATCGAATTCGGTCGCCATTTGTCCAGCAAGTACTCTAGGGAATTTTGTTTTTCATCGATATATCGACACAACGTCGATATATCGACGAGATATGGAAATCGATATATCGAAAACGTGTCGATAATATCGAATTCGGTCGCCATTTGTCCAGCAAGTACTCCAGGGAATTTTGTTTTTCATCGATATATCGACACAACGTCGATATATCGACGAGATATGGAAATCGATATATCGAAAACGTGTCGATAATATCGAATTCGGTCGCCATTTGTCCAGCAAGTAATCACCCGAATTTACGTACTTCATCGATATATCGACACGATGTCGATATATCGACAGTAAAGTATATCGATATATTGAAAACATGGCGATAATATCGAATTTGGTTTGGAATTGTCCAGCAAGAGTTGGTTCAAATTTCTATTTTATCAATATATCGCTAATATATCGATATATCGATAGTGTAACTTATCGATATATCGATATATTGTCGACAGAATGTCGAAAAATGTGTAGTCGATGGGATCGACATATAGTCGATATAATCTACGTAAGTTATCGATGTAATCTGCATATGATCGATGTAATCATTATAAGTGATCGAGTAGATCGTCAATTTGACGATAATATCCAATGTTGATGACAAGATTTGAACGATGTATCGACATATTATCGATATATCGATGGGATACTTTTCGATATATCGACGGTATGTCGATAAAATCGAATTAGGACTGTAAGTCTCCAGAAGCGAAACATTATAAAAAGGATCCTGACGATATATCGATATGTTGTCGATATATCGATTGTATATTGTCAATATATCGACAACATGTCGATATATCGATGCATTGCGGTTTTTAAAAAAAAATGCAATAACTGCTTTCACCAACCGGCAGTTATTACACCAAACGGACGTTTATTTGCACTCCTTCTCTAAGCTTCCCACAACTTCATCTCCAGCGGATTTCTCCCGCCAAGTTGCACTTAATCTTTGGGCGATTTCTCCTAATACGATCTCGGTAAGTCTGTGTTCTTTGTATCCGGTCATATTCCTCTCTATTTATCTTCCTCTTCTCCATCATCCTTCTATTTCCTATTTTAATGCGTACGCACAATGATGGAGTGTGGTCCAACACACTATTTTCTTCTTCTTCTTCTTCCTTTTTCATTTTTATTTGTTTTCTTCATGCACATGAAATTTTATTTTTTTTAAATGTATATAGAGTGTCGGCGAAAACTTGGAAAAAAAACATGCACAAAACACCTTGGTGTGGGTCAATCATCAATAGTGGATAACCTTTGATGTGGGTCATCCATCATGTGGGGCCCACCTTGGAAGTGGGTTGACCATTGGGCCCTCTTTGGATGTGGCCATTAATCATTAAGAGTCAACCTTTGATGTGGACCATTGGGTCTACCCCGATGTGGGGCCCACCTTTGGTGGGGATAGTCCATTGTGTGGGCCCTACTATTGATGTTGACAGTCCATCATGGGAGGCCACCTTTGATACGGATCTGTCAGTGGAGAGATGAGAAAGAGAGTGTGCGTGAGTTCCAAAATAACAGGTTGCAAAGCAAAATTTTATTCTTGTTTGATAAAATTATTATGTGGGCCCTACTATTGGTGTTGTGATCAACTCCCTCTCTCCACTTCTTCTTTGAATCTTTGAAAGTGGTCTTTTGCATAAAATTTATTTTCACTCTTGACTAACTAAAATTATTTTAAAATTATAATTCAACACTTTTAGTTTTCAGAGCTTGCTTTTCAGTTAATCTAAAGGCACCTAAGTCATTTTTTACAAAGGCAGGCACCAAACTAACTTATATTTGTTAAATTTATTATTATTATTATTTTTTAAAGGTTACATATAACAGTGTATCCCACTATGGTCAAGTGACATCCTTATCATGCCAAAGGAGGAATGATGAATCCTTTATCTTCCAATCGAGTGTGCCCGACCAGACCTGCCACTGGTTATCATATGGCCTGGTTCCAACTTGACCTTTTCACTATCCCGTTTAAGAGCAAAATTTAGAATATTTTTTTAATTGACCTTTTCACTATCCCGTTTAAGAGCATTTGTGGAATAGGGGTGGCAAAGGACTGTGCAGCGTTGGCTTTAGTCTCCCAAGGGCCCGTTTGGATTCACCCTTTGAAGGGATGTTTGAGGCTTAAACATCGCCTTTTTTTACAAACAGTCGTTGATGTTGTGCAATTGCATGCACTTTTTTAACACCCATTCTCATCTCCCGCTTGATAAAATTTTACTTTAAATGCTCACTCAGATTAGTGTTTTTTGCTGAGTTAAACCGTAAAAACAGGTACATTAGTTCACTATTCGATTACAAATCATGATTAGGACAGGTATATATCGACATAATTTCGAGTTCACTTATCATTTTTTTTTGTTTGAAACAGACAATATCATCACTACAGATAATGGCAAAGGATAAAGGGAAAAAGCCTATACTTGGAGAGTCATCCAGGGGAGCTCGTCAAAAAATTCGATCCAGACGTAGACTGGAACAGTCAGAGGAACGGACCTCTCCAATCGAGTCGCCGGCTAGGCGAGCTCGTACTCAGACGAGTGCTCCAATTCAGGACCCCCATCCACTAATCCAACCGGAACAAGTTATCCAGCAGGTTCCTCCTCCTCCTGCGAACCTGTACGAAAAATTCCGTGCTCGAAAAATTGTATACGAAAAAAAAATCGACCGAGCGTCCATCCAGCGGTTTGGAATTATTGAGATTTTGGAAAATGTTGGGTGGAGTAAGATCTTAGATTTTGGAGGGACGGTTCGAAATGAGCAAGTTCTCATATTTTATCATATTGTCACTCTCCGGTATTGCACCCTCCTTCCTTTCAGGTGACCATTGGAGAGAACTCCGTCACCATTTATACTGGGGTAGTTGCACCTCTTTTGGGGCCTGTCACATCTCGAGGATTAACTGATCACGACATCGATGACCCAACTGTACGGTTAGCAATGACGAAGTTTTTTTGTAACGGTCAGGATGTTCCGTGAAATAAGGGTAATGCACTGAGATCATCGCACATGGAATTCAAGTACAAGGTGCTACACAATATCTTTTGCTTAAATGTTTATCCGAGGGAGTCGAACAAAGTCGATATTACTTCGTATATGTTAGACATTCTATACAGCATCTGTCATGGTATTCCTCTCTGTCTGCCCACAATCATTACTCAAATGATCGCCGACAACATAGCGACCACGAGAAGGGATGCCATTCCATTCCCACACCTTCTATGTTTACTCTCCCGTCATGTAGGGCTGATGCTCACCCAACTGACAGACCTAGACCGTGAGAATGTTTACAGAAAACAACATCAAGCGCATGAAAGTGGGGAAGAAAGGGGCATCGGCATCAGTGAGGCGCAGTGAAGTTTTGATGGGAGAGACAGAAGAAGAGGCAGCGGAGACAGAGGCTGCAGAGACGGACGCGGCTGAGACAGAGGCAGCCGACACCGAATATCCCACGGAGGGAGAGCAACGTGAGGAGGCAGGACAACCATATGGTCGTACCAGTCGAAGGATGCCGTACCGCAACCGCCGGGCATATATTGTTAGGCACATGGATGAGCAGGATAGACGAATGTCACGATTGGAGCGGTTTTCTGAGGCCATCCAGAATAGTATCAATCGGGTCGAGCGTAAAATTGATAACCTTATTGCCACAATCACCTGCCGGCGTGATGATGTCGCTCCACCGGGTGGCGGTCCGTCCAGCTAGACTAGATTTACACAGGAATGATGGCTTGTGCATCAGGTATCTTTTTGGTAAGCCAAGCCTATAAAAATTCATATTCTCAAACTGTTTCTTTAAATCATGGGGTGAATTTTACTTTGACTGATGAAGGGATGTTGATTTTAGTGCCCAAACTTGGGGATCTTATTTTGATTACTATATATGGTGTTAACGTGAAATTTATTTATGCACTTCATGTTATGTTGCATGTTCTCAATTTCATTTACATATCTGATGTTGATGGATTTCAATGGTGTGCATATGTTCCTTCATGACAACTTTAATACATCGACATTAGCAAATGATTTCAGATAATGTTTACAAAGTACACTAAAAGAAAAGGCGATTTCCCAATTGCTACTCAATGTGAAATTGTGAAGTTGGATTCGTTCACTCAAACTTTGAAATGAACTACGTAATTTTATTTTTTGGAGTTCCAAAGTGTTTGCCAGTGATCAAATGCCTTTATAGGTTACAGTGCCTGCATCTTCGCATACGGACGGATGAAGGCCTTTGTAAAACATTAGGAAAGGTATGATTGCCCATTGATGAGAACTAAAGGGTATATTTGAACTTTCAATTAAGTTCATGCAACAGTTTGTGGAATCCTTCTAGAAAGTTATAGAACTAAAGGTCGTATTATTGTGACTTCTGATCTAGTTGCACGCGGTGTTGATTATCCAGATGTCACCCTTATTATGCACGTAATATCGAATATGGATAATTTCTTTTTACAATATAAGGAGGCATTTTAGAATGCATATATAGATAGGGCTGACAGTTGGTGCATTTTTACGCGATATGCTATACATGAAGATCAACTAGGAGCAATATATAACTTTCAATAGTATGTATCATACAAAGTACAAAAATTACATCAATCACATGATATGCTATACACCGGATATCGGATACTTGCACGACCGTCGATTATGCCCGGTTTGTTTGCATCGCCCACACTTTACTGTTTTCGATTCCTCTCCACGCGATGGAATTCTAAGCTTTTTGGGTCTCCCAGCTGACCTCTCTGTCTTGGGGGTTTAATTTGCGCACAATACTCCTTCATCCCCGCTGACATTTCCCACTCGCTATTGTCGCGTACTGAATACACCGATTCGCTATACACGGCCAGGTAATTATGCGCCGTGTAGAATGGGGAGCAGTATGAGTAGTGATCCAAATTATAGTTTATGCAGGCTGACAGGACATGCATGCAAGGGTACCCCTTCACGCCAAACTCACGACATGTACATGAAAACTCACTGAGCTTCACCGTATCGTTATAATCTCCAACGACATAGTACTCATCTCGAGAACTAGCATGGCAACGAACTTCTCGCGCTTCTGCACGATATCCTTTAATTGTTTCTCCGCCCATGGTGTCAATGGACCGACAATTGACGCTGCGAATTCTCGTCTCTTGTAAAACAATTCCTGTATCTTCAATATTACAGCCTCTATCAATTTCGTAACGGGGTATTCACGTGCTTCTTTGAAAAGGGCATTAACGCATTCAGAAATGTTCGTCGTGACCAAGTTGAATCTTCTTCCTGGAAAGTGCGAAGATGCCCATCTCTCGTACCCGATTTTTGTCAGCCATGCATGTACTGGGGGATTGGCCATTTCAATATCATGCATTAGTTTTTCAAATTCGGCCCTCCTGCAAGTCTTCACAGCCATCCAGTAATACATCTCCAACGACTTGTCCTTAAAAGTGTCCACCAAGTTTCTGTAGATATGGTACGCACAATACCCATGGATTGCATGCGGGAAGACTTGAGGAACCTCTATCATTAGACCTTTATGTCGATCCGATATAATGACAAGATCCTCCACAGACCCTAACACATTGTTAAGGTGGGTAATGAACCAATTCCAACTACTGCTGTTCTCTGATTCCCCGATGCCAAACGCAAGTGGAAATATATGATTGTCCCCATCTAAGGCTGTGGCGATGAATAGCACACCCTTATATTTGCCCTTTAAGTGTGTCCCGTCAATAGCCAATACCCTCCGCAATGATTTCTGGAAACTTCGAATGCATTGGCCAAGAGCTATAAAACATCTCTCGAACCTCCAAGTCTGTTGGTTTATAGAAACGGCAGTTACTGTCCCTGGGTTCGCCCTCCTCAACTCATGCAAATACAAAGGGAGTTGATTGTAGGAGTCTTCATAAGACCCCATCACGTGATTAATTGCAAGCTCCCTAGCTTTCCATGCCTTCCAATAACTGATACGAATATTATATTTCTCTTGCATGGCGAAGATAATGTCACGTGGCCTCAACCCTAGGCGTTGTTCAATGCGGCTAAAAACCAGATCACACGCTAGCTTCTTGCTGGCTTGCCGATGCATCGCTCTTCATCCATGCCATGCCGCACGTGTGTTTTGACGTATAAGTCCGTATTTTAAATATACCTGTATCATTCACCCGAGATGCATGAACCCTCCATTCACATGCATCTTCGAAGCACACCACGGTAAATCTGCTCGAATTTGAGTAGAGTACTTTATACTGAAAATTATTTTGATTTGCAAATTGACTCAAAACATACTGGCACCGACTCTTGTCCTTAAACGTTTGCCCTTCAGCTATATCAGTTGGTTCACATTCCAGATCAGTATATTCCAGCATTTTTGCATTGGTGAGCGCATCATCATCAAATGGCGCGAGAACTTGACGAGTCATGAGGTTTGATGTTTCAGGGAGCTCTCGAGACGGAATGTCGCTTACACGCACAGATGGGATGGTGGATGATGATGGCAGATCTATTATGGATGCTAACGGCGGTGTCTTGTATTCATAATTACTGTGAATGTCAACTGCACCACTGACTTGTCTAGTCACGAAGTTTACTGTTTTTGGCGGCTCTTCTAATTGATCATTGCTTGCTACCACTTGTATTGGAGAAGGAATGTGTTTGAATTCCACGCCATAATCCTCAGCCACACTGTCCACATATGTTGTGGTATTGATGTGTTGGATTGTTTCGATGACTAATGGGATGAATTTTTCCGAATGCTCGAATTGGTAAGTCAAGAACTCTTTGACGTCATCGTCGTCTTCGATTTCTATTGGAGGCATTGATTTGTTGGTGCAAGGATTCAATACTTCATCCTAATATCACAATCTTCTGGTATGCTCTTAATAATCTTGTAAATTCTAGATCGAAGCTCCTCGTACGTAGTCTCGAGACGTAGTGTCATTTGTTTTGATGTTCCACCCGTGTACGAGTATCGCTTATTTTCAAATTCTAACTCCCCGCCAAAAGAGCACATGATTCTTGCTGACCATTATCTGAAAACCAATACAAATGATTTTCAACAAGAAATGAGAAGAAAACCCTTCGATTGTTATTCGTTGGAAGAGAGGGGGGGGAAGCACTGCTCGCTTTTTTTCCATCAAGGGGAGTGAAAGCTACGCTGACAAGCAAAGCGATGAGTTGAGCAAAAAGAAGGGGTATTTTCCTCTAGAAATTCAAAGTCCGCATGTGGAGCTCTAAGTTGCAAAAGAAGGTTCGTCTTCATTCACACCTACATGATGGCTTGGAGATAACGGCATCTTCTTCATTGCCTGCACCGATGGATTTAAAAACATTTTATAAGAAAAATATATCTTGTATCCCACTATGGTTTCAACGGTGAAAATCATTATGCCTCGCTGTTTCCCATGGTATGATCCAATTGATCTTTTGATATGCTTCAATTTTGGGCTAAACCGCATAAATAAGTTGAAAAAATAGATGGACGGGGTGGATAAACTACATACATTCAATGTGGGCCCAGCGGAGTTTACTTAGTACAATGGTAGAAGACCAGCGGGGCAAACTAGAAAAACAGTGAGGCAAACTGAAATATCAGCGGGGCTACCTAGAAAAACGGCGGGGCAAACTAGAATATCAGCGGGGCAAACTTAAAAAACAGCGAGGCAAAGTGAGATAACAGCGGGGCAAACTAGAAAAACAGCGAGGCAAAGTGAAATATCTGCGGGGCAAACTAGAGAAACAGCGAGGCAAAGTGAAATATCAGCGGGGCAAACTAGAAAAACAGCGAGGCAAAGTGAAATATCGGCGGGGCAAACTAGAAGAACAGCGAGGCAAAGTGAAATATCGGTGGGGGCAAACTAGAAAACAGCGAGGCAAAGTGAAATATCTGTGGGGCAAACTAGAAAAACAGCGAGGCAAAGTGAAATATCTGTGGGGCAAACTAGAAAACAGCGAGGCAAAGTGAAATATCTGCGGAGCAAACTAGAAAAAGTGATTTTTGTTCAAACTCTCCCTCTTCAATTAGAATGTTTTCTCTCCAATGCGTGTTTGATTTTCCAATTTCATATGAAATGCAAAGGAGCCATCATTACCATTTTCGAGTGTTTGTTTAAACATAGATTATGGCTCGTATATCGAGAGTCAATTACACTTGCAAAGGATGGAGGTAATGTTATATATAATCCTTACATTTTCACACTATAAAACCACTATTTTAAGCATGATTTGTGGAAACAAACAATGCAGCAAAATCATCATTACAGTCAAATGCAAGTGATGTGAGTCATATGACCAATGTTGTCAAAATCGTTAGCGTATCGCAAATCGTAGTAGGGGTTGAATTGTATCGAATTACAAATCTTATCGTAAATCTTATCGAATTACACACACACACACACACACACACACACACTCCAACTAAAAATGACCCTTACAATCCTATTAAATATCATACTCGTAAATTAGGTTTTTGGGACCCACATCTTCATCACACACTACTCCCAATCAATCTACAGACATAAGCATATTACAAGCATGTGGTTATAGTCAATGTTTAAAATATCGACAATATTGGCAGATATATCCCACGATATATCTTGTAAGGGTCCAGTGCGATACAAAACAGACAAGTAGTGCAATATATCCCACATGTTCGATTCGGTGAGCATTTCGAATTTCGATCCGTTTATTTTCTGTAAATCGTGTTAAGTTAGTGTTCCATTGTTACAGACATGGATGATTTTCTTGCGTTGAGAATGATTCTCTGTGGATAACAAAGAAAAATATATCTTGTATCCCACTATGGTTTCAACGGTGAAAATCATTATGCCCCGCTGTTTCCCATGGTATGATCCAATTGATCTTTTGATATGCTTCAATTTCGGGCTAAACTGCAAAAATAAGTTGGAAAAACGGATGGACGGAGTGGATATACTACATACATTCAATGTGGGCCCAGCGGAGTTTACTTAGTACAATGGTAGAAGACCAGCGGGGCAAACTAGAAAAACAGCGAGGCAAACTGAAATATCAGCGGGGCTACCTAGAAAAACGGCGGGGCAAACTAGAATATCAGCGGGGCAAACTTAAAAACCAGCGAGGCAAAGTGAGATATCAGCGGGGCAAACTAGAAAAACAGCGAGGCAAAGTGAAATACCGGCGGGGCAAACTAGAGAAACAGCGAGGCACAGTGAAATATCGGCGGGACGAATTAGAAAAACAGCGAGGCAAAGTGAAATATCTGCGGGGCAAACTAGAAGAACAGCGAGGCAAAGTGAAATATCGGCGGGGCAAACTAGAAAAACAGCGAGGCAAAGTGAAATATCTGCGGGGCAAACTAGAAAAAGCGATTTTTGTTCAAACTCTCCCTCTTCAATTAGAATGTTTTCTCCCCAATGCGTGTTTGATTTTTCAATTTCATATGAAATGCAAAGGAGCCATCATTACCATTTCCGAGTGTTTGTTTAAACATAAACTGTGGCTCGTATATCGAGAGTCAATTACACTTGCAAAGGATGGAGGTGATGTTATATATAATCCTTACATTTTCACGCTATAAAACCACCATTTTAGGCATCACTACAGTCAAATGCAGATGTGAGTCATGTGACCAATGTTGTCAAAATCGATATCGTGTCGCAAATCGTAGTAGGGGTTGAAATGTATCGAATTACAAATCTTATCGTAAATCATATTTTTTACGATATCTCAAAATAGAAAACTAAAAATGACCCTTACAATCCTATTTAAGATCCTCATAGAACCTTTATATATATATATATATATATATATATATATATATATATATATATATATATATATATATATACGCACACACACACACACACTCCAACAAATCAAGCCCATTCATACATGGAATCTATGTCTGTTACATTGTTACAGACATGGATGATTTTCTTGGGCCCACTATGGTTTCAACGGTGACAATCATTATGCCCCACTGTTTCCATGGTATGATCCAATTGATCTTTTGATATGCTTCAATTTCGGGCTAAACTGCTACAATAAGTTGGGAAAACGGATGGAGAGCGGGGCAAACTAGAAAAACGGCGAGGCAAACTGAAATATCAGCGGGGCAAACTAGAAACACGGCGAGGCAAAGTGAAATATCAGCGGGGCAAACTACAAAAACAAGTGAGGCGAATAGTGCTTAAGATGGGGACATGTACTGGGTGTCAAGAAATCCCAATTGTAAATCGTTCCCTATTAGTTTATTAAGTAACATATGCTAGCACAAGTCTTTCTCAATATCATTCATTTTGGCACTTGATTTTTTCATGTCAATTAATTGGTGGACATGAACATGTTATTTCATTAGCAAGTAAATGAGTTCCTCACTATATATGTAAAATAATAGCGGGCCAAACATGAGATCAGCGGGGTAAACATGAAATCAGCAGGGCAAACTTGAAAATCATTATGCCCACTGTTTCCAGTGGTATGATCCACTTGATATTTTGGTATGCTTCAATTTGAGGCTTAACACCTTAATTTAGAAGGAAAAACAGATGGACGGCGTATATATACTACAGGAAACCGATTGACTACTCCCCCTACCACCAGCCAATGGCGGGTGTTCGGTGCTCTGTGGGCCCCATCATGATGTATGTGTTTCATCCATGCCGTCCATCTATTTTTATAGATCATTTTATGGTATTATACAAAAAATGAGGTATTTCCTGATCTCAATTGGACCACATTACAGGAAACAGTGTTTAATGAACATCGACCATTGAAAACTTTTTTGGGGCCATAAAAATGATCTCAAAAATGGATGAACGGAAACCTCTTATTTTTTCCTGTAGTGTGGTACATCTGAGATTTAGATCCCTCTTATTTTTAGGATAAACCTCTAAAATGATTTGTGAAAATGGATGAACGGAAACGATGAAACACATTGTGATTGGTGGGGCCCACAGAGCACCGACCACCGACCATGTGGTGGTGTGGGCCCAACCCGAGTGGTGTATCATACACCGTGGTGCGTGATTTCTTCCTCGACCGACCATTTTAAGAAGACGACAAAACGCCGATAAGGGGGCCCACCAAAGGAGAGGCTGTGTTGTGCGTCTCGTGGAAATGGAGGGAGAAAAGGGGGTGAAAGCAACGGCCGCGAAAGGGTAATGCTAGTGAAAGCGGCAGTGAAAGCGGAACGAGAAGGGAGGCTTTACCGTTTTGCAGTGGAAAGGAGGGGTATTTTCGTCCAAAAAAAGGGTCTCCGCACGTGGAGGTCTAACTTGCAAAATAAGGTTTGTCTTCTTTCATAAAACCGACTGGTTAAAACGTGGGGTCCACTTCCCTAATTTTCTCCTAGAAGTTTTCAATGGTAGGTGTTCGATCCCCACTGCTGTGATTTTTTGAACAATCATTTTCCGGAATCTATTGCAAAATATTGATTTTTTAAATAAAATATATTTTAATAATAAAAAATAATATATGATATATATTATGTTGTTTGGAAAAAACATCATTTTGTGGGTTTTTGGGAATAGTCCCACATGGGAAAGGGAAGAGAAAAATCAGTGGTTTAAATGATAACAGTGGAGTATTATAATATTTACCTACCTAGTCTATGGACTATGGACCTTCCGTGTTCCAGTGCGCCCTTGCTCAGGCTCGGGCTCGGGCTCGGTGCGAGGGTGTGGGTATGTGTGGCTGTAGAGGCGCTAGTGGCGCACTTTGCACTTCGCACGTGCGGCAGATGGTTGGCTGGATGAAAATTTAAAGGACTGAATGAGAGTCCCTCTGATTATATAGAGAGCTGGAAAATAGAGCTGTTGCAGCAGATCTATAACAGCTGTGCTATTAGTGCAGTCCAATCAGAATCGCGGCATGGCTAGCCCAATGAATAGAAAACGGCTATTTGTTGTCTCACAACATGATCAAGATAAAGGTGACTTAATGGCCCATGCACTGTGATCAATAAAACGGCTAGTTTTCTCCAACAGCTAGAAAACGGTCATGAGATTTATTGGACCATAACCCCCAGCCACCATAGCCTATAAAAGGAGAACTTGGATGGGTTTCCAATCAATCTCAAAACCCACTCCAGCAGACCCATATGAACTGAGACAGTCTATTACTCATCTTCTATACTCCAGTAGTTCCAGCAAGACAGTAAGGGTTAAACCATTACTAGAAGAACAGACCAACGGTGTGGTCTAGAACGGTTCAACTGAACCAGTGGCTGAAGTACTGACCAGTGCAGTGGTCTTAAATCCAAAGAAATTTTTTCTCTTTCTTTTTTTCTTACTTTTGAGATTTTTCTCTACGTTATAATACTGCTAGAAATTGTGTAATTGAGTTCCAATAGGTGGGCCTTCGTGTTTGCTGAACGCAGACCCACACCAGGCTCGTCGTATCCTAGAAGCTATTTGCCTGTAACTTATCGGCATACTCAATTTACTTGAGTAGGGGCAAATAATGCTTTAAGGACAGCGTTTTCAGACGTGCTTCAGCCTGTCCTTATTTCTGATTATCGTAATTTTTCGGTTTCCATATTATACAGAAAATACACTAATTTGTATAATTTACAACAATCTTAAAGCGTTAAATTAGTAATGGAAGCTGACAGTGTTTCATCCATCAAGTTGATGAATCAGGACTTAATACGTCTTGATCTGTTTGATGAAACCAATTTTACAAGATGGCAAGACAAGCTGAAATTTCTCCTAACGGCGCTGAAGATCTACTATATATTAGATCAAAATCTGCAAGCGCTACCTGAAGCAACCGACGACGCCTGAACAGGTGGCCGCCCGCACCAAACGAGCCGAAGACGAACTCTTGTGTCGAGGATACATTCTGAACGCTCTCTCCGACCGTTTGTACGATCTGTACCAATAGACGTCATCAGCAAAGGAGATTTGGAACGCTCTGGAATTCAAATACAAGGCTGAAGAAGAAGGTACCAACAAGTTTCTTATCGCCAGGTATTTTGACTTCAACATATTAGATAACAAACCGCTGCTACCCCAAATCCAAGAATTGCAGCTAATAGTAAATAAAATTAAAGCGATAAAGATAGATCTTCCTGAATCATTCCAAGTCGGGGTTATAATCGCCAAATTGCCACCGATGTGGAAAGACTATAGAAAGAAGTTGCTGCATAAAACTGAGGACTATACACTGGAACAAATCCAGAAACACCTCAGAATTGAGGAAGAATCCTGTAACCGCGATAAAAAGAATGATAACGGGAATACCTCGTCTAAGGTACATGTAGTAGAGAACTCTAATAATAAACATCCCGAGAAGGACAATTCCCTGAAACCCAATAAAGGGAAATTCAAGAAAAACACTCAAAAGAAGAACGGAAAGTTCAAAAGCCCATGCCATGCCTGTGGAAAAACCGGGCGTTATGCTCGAGTATGCCGATATCGTAAATTTAAACAAGAGGCAAGTGCAGTAGAAGAAGGCAATATAGTGGCCATGATTACTGAGGTGAATGCCATCCAAGGCAAAGTTCCAGGTTGGTGGTATGATACTACTGCTACAGTACATGTGTGCTACGACAAATCTGCCTTCAAAACCTATGAGGAATTGACCGATAGTCAAGAAGTCCAAATGGGTAATGAAGTCCGATCGAAGGTCGTCGGCAAAGGAACTGTCGAACTGATATTCACCTCTGGGAAGAAAGTGATTCTGACTAATGTACTGCACGTTCTAACATGAGGCGAAACTTAGTTTCTGGGGATCTTATGGGAAAACCAAGTATAAGGGTGGTGTATAAGTTAGGAAAACTGATTCTGTCTAAAAATGAGAATTTTGTCGGAAAAGGATATGCTTGTAACGGGATGGTCAAGTTTTCTCTGAATGAAATTAGCACTTCTGTGTATATGGTTGAATCCGCTGGACTGTAGCATGATTGACTAGCCCATATAGGGTATAGTACCTTGAAGTTCATGGCTAAGAATGGTTTAATCTCATACACAGATAATGAAACTGAAAAATGTGAAGTGTGCATACGATCCAAAATGACGAAGAAATCTTTTCCAAGTGTTAAAAGATCGTCTCAAATATTGGATCTTATGCATAGTGATATCTGTGAGTTAAACGTCATTCTTACTCGTGGAGGTAAAAGGTACTTCATAACCTTTATAGATGATTGCTCTAGATATGTGTATGTGTACCTATTAAAGAGCAAAGATGAAGCATTGAGCATGTTTAAGATATATAAAGCAGAAGTAGAGAATCAACTAAATAAGAAGATAAAAATTCTCCGTAGCGATAGAGGAGGAGAATACTTCTCAAATGAATTCGATAACTTCTATGAACGACATGGACTGATACATCAATGTACTGCTCCATACACACCTCAACAAAACGGAATAGCTGTGAACAATATGGACTGATACATCAATGTACTGCTCCATACACACCTCAACAAAACGGAATAGCTGAAAGGAAGAATAGGACATTAGTAGAAATGGTCAACTCAATGCTGATAAGAGCAAAGTTACCACTAAGTCTATGGGGTGAGGCATTGCTTACAGCATGACATATTCTAAATAGAATACCGTCTAAAAAATATAAAATATCTCCATATGAAACATGGAGAGGTAGAAAACCTAACCTAGGATATTTAAAAGTGTGGGGGTGTCTTGCATATTATAGAACCCCTGATCCAAAAAGAACTAAGTTAGGACCAAGAGCTATTAAGTGCGTCTTCGTAGGGTATGCACAAAATAGTAAATCTTATAGACTTCTAGACATGGAGTCTAATACAATAATAGAATCAAGAGACGTTGAGTTCTTTGAGAACTCACTATTAATGAAATCCAAACTCCTAATAGAGAACCAGATAGCACAGCTCCACAGATAGTGGAAGCTCCTATTGAACCTCGTAAGAGTCAAAGAACAAGAATAGAGAAAAGTCTTGGAGATGACTACATAGACTCATAACGTATCATTTTTCATCTTATAGAAGCAGATAGAGAAAATGTTATAAGACAAATACCTATAGTGATGACTATAGAAGATGATCCTAAATCATATAAAGAAGCTATATCCTCTAGAGACGCAGCTTTCTGGAAAGAAGCTATAAACGATGAAATGGAATCCATAATGTCAAATCAAACATGGGAACTAGTAAACTTACCTCCAGGTTCTAGACCCATAGGGTGTAAGTGGGTATTTAGGAAGAAATATCACACTGATGGAACTATCCAAACCTTTAAAGCTCGACTAGTAGCTAAGGGTTTTAAACAAAAAAGAATGGATAGATTATTTTGACACATACTCTCCTGTAGTTAGGATAACATCCATTATGATATTTTTTGCGCTAGCTTCCATACATCATCTTCACATCCACCAAATGGATGTAAAGACCGCTTTCCTGAATGGTAACCTCAATGAGGAGGTATACATGAAACAACCTGAAGGATTCGTTCTACAAGGAAATGAAAATAAAGTATGTAGATTAGTCAAATCTTTGTATGGATTAAAACAAGCACCAAAACAATGGCATGAGAAGTTTGATTCCAAAATACTATCTCATGGTTTCATGTATAATGTAGCTGACAAATGTATATATTCTAAAGTAGATGGTAGTTGTATCGTTATTATTTGTCTATATGTTGATGACATGTTAATAATAAGTAATAAAATGAAAGGTGTGACTGAAATAAAAAGGTTTCTATCTTCGGTATTTAAAATGAAAGATCTTGGACAAGTTGATACCATCTTAGGTATCAAAGTTAAAAAACAATGTGGGGGTTATGTTTTGTGTCAATCTCATTATATTGAGAAGATACTAAATAAGTTTAACCATCTAAATATAAAAGAAGCAAAGACCCCATTTGATCCAAGTATCAAGTTAAAAGAAAATACTGGAAGAACTGTTGCACAATTAGAATATGCGAGTGCTATAGGGAGTCTTATGTATGCTATGCAATGCACTAGACCTGATATCGCATTTGTTGTGAGTAAACTTAGTAGGTTTACTAGTAATCCTAGTACTGAACACTGGAATGCAATTAGTAGAGTCCTTGGTTACTTAAAAGCAACAAAGACTTAGGACTATTTTATTCAGAGTTTTCGGCCGTATTGGAAGGATATACCGATGCGAGCTGGATATCGAGTGCAGGGGACAACAAGTCTACTACAGGGTGGGTATTCACCCTAGGAGGTGCAGTTGTATCTTGGGAATCTAAGAAACAGACCTGCATAATGCACTCGACTATGGAGTCTGAATTCATAGCCCTGACTGCAACAGGCAAAGAGGCTGAGTGGTTAAGGGATCTTTTATTAGAAATTCCTTTCTGTGTAAAGCCTATATCGGCTGTGTCATTACATTGTGATAGTGAAGCCACATTAGCTAGAGCCTATAGCGGCACTTGTAATGATAAATCTAGACATATAAGTCTTTGACATGATTATGTCAGACAGTTGATTCGAGATGGAATCATTGTTATTTCCTATGTGAAATCAAGCAACAACCTGACAGATCCTTTCACTAAACCTCTACCGAGAGAGGTAGTAAATGCTACATCTAGAGGGATGGGGTTGAAATTCTTCAACCAAAGTTCCACCAGTGATGGTAACCCAACCTGAAGTTAGAAAATCTCTAAATTTGGGTTTAATGGGTAAAAACAAGTCACTGATATGTGAAAAGTTTTTCAGCACTAAATTATAAAACCTCATCCATAATAGATAAGTGCTGAGCGTTACGAAAGAGGGTTGAGTTTGAGAACTCTTAATGAAACCCAGTCTATAGGACAAGTGTCTTATAGTAACGAAGACACTGGAAGGATTTCACCTATATGAATGTAGAGATGGTGCCGTCTCTCATGAGAGTTAGGAGTTTTCTCTCAGGATCGTTCATGAATTAGGATAAGCACATGGTCATTAAATGTGTTGAGTAAGATTGTAGGAACTCTAACAAACACATAGCGAATATGTGTGTGGTTTCTCCAACTTTGTTATCTAGGAATAACTGGTTCAGAGCTGCGGCTACCAGTCATTTTGACAGAGTTTTGAGATACTTACACTAAAGGAAGATTAAAATCGAAAGATATCTTTCTTTATGCATATAAGCTGATTATTCTGGCAGAATTGTTTAACCGAAAAAAAAAATATATTTTAAAAAATCAAGTGGGGGATTGTTGCAAAATATTGATTTTTAAATAAAATATATTTTAATAATAAAAAATAATATATGATATATATTATGTTGTTTGGAAAAAACATCGTTTTGTGGGTTTTTGGGAATAGTCCCACATGGGAAAGGGAAGAGAAAAATCAGTAGTTTAAATGATAATAGTGGAGTATTATAATATTTACCTACCTAGTCCGTGGACTATGGACCTTGCGTGTTCAAGTGCGTAGCATTGGAACACCCGCGCGCGCGCTCACGCTTGTGCTCGGGCTCGGGCACGAACACGGGCTTAGACTCAGGCTCGGTCTCGGTCTCGGTCTCGGTCTTGGTCTCGGGCTCAGTGCGAGGGCGTGGGCATGTGTGGCTGTAGAGGCGCTAGTGGCGCACTTTGCACTTCACACGTACGGCAGATGGTTGGCTGGACGAAAATCTAAAAGACTGAATGAGAGTCCCTCTGATTATATAGAGAGCTGGAAAATAGAGTTGTTCTGAAGTCAGATCAGAATGTTGTGCTATTAGTGCAGGTGTGGTACCAGAATCGCTTTGCATGGCTAGCCCAATGACTAGAAAACGGCTAGTCGCTATCTCACAACGAACAAGCATGCAGCTGACTTAATGGCCCATGCACAATGCTTGATCGAAACGGCCACAAAACGGCTAGTTTTCTCCAACAGTTAGAAAACGGTCATGGGATTTATTTCCCTGGACCATAACCCCCAGCCACCATAGCCTATAAAAGGAGGACCTGGATGGGTTTCCAATCAATTTCAAAACCCACTCCAGCAGGCCCATACGAACTGAGACAGTCTACTACTCATCTTCTATACTCCAGTAGTTCCAGCAAGACAGTAAGGGTTAAACCATTATTAGAAGAACAGACCAACGGTGTGGTCTAGAACGGTTCAACTGAACTAGTGGCTGAAGTACTGACCAGTGCAGTGGTCTTAAATCCAAAGAAATTTTTTCTCTTTCTTTTTTCTTACTTTTGGGATTTTTCTCTACATTGTAATACTGCCAGAAATTGTGTAATTAAGTTCCAATAGGTGGGCCTTCGTGTTTGTTGAACGCAGACCCACACCAAGCTCGTCGTATCCTAGAAGCTATTTGCCTGTAACTTATCGGCATACTCAATTTACTTGAGTAGGGGTAAATAATGCTTTAAGGACAGCGCTTTTAGACGTGCTTCAGCCTGTCCTTATTTCTGATTATCGTAATTTTTTGGTTTCCATATTATACAGAAAATACACTAATCTGTATAATTTACAACAGAATCTTACATCCAATCCACGACAGGGTTACCGTATCAGTGGCATGAATAGTGAACCATGAGCCCTGCCAAAATAGACTGGAACCTGGATTAAATACCTGCAGAAGCACTGACGCGGATTAGATACTGACAGGTCGAGTACAAGTACCCCCCAGCTGAAGTGACGTCACCAACTTCTGTGGCCCCACCATGATGTATGTTTTGTATCCACGTGGTCCATCCATTTGGGAGATTATATTAGGGCATAAACCAAAGAATGAGTCAGATCTAAAGCTCGAGTGGACCCCCGCCACAGAAAACAGTGGGGAGAGTGACGTCCACCATTAAAAAGTTCTAGGGCTACAAAAGTTTTGGATCAAGCTGATATCTGTGTTTTCCCTTCTTTCCTGTCTTCTTTAACACATGAACATGTTGGATCTCAAATAAACATTACAGTGGACCTTCAAAAGGTTTCAACGGTGGGCATCACTCACTCCACTATTATCTATGGTGGGGTCCACTCCAGCCTTGGATCTGCCTCATTCTTTGTATCATGCTCTAAAATGATCTATCAAAATGTATGGACGGTGTAGATACAAAACATACATCATGGTGGGGCCCACATAACTCGGCGACGTCACTTCAGTAGCTCGCTACTCAACCTGCAAGGGCCCGTTTGGACAGGAGTATTAGGGTGAAGTATGTTGTAGTGAGTTAAAGTGCACATAAAACAAAGCAATTTATTGGATGTTAGTGGATTATCTCCTATCCCATTGGAGTGACGATCCAGCGCCCGTATGGTGTGCAAGTTTGGACAGTTAAACGTTTTTTCTTATTCTTGTTCTTTGTTTTTGGCGCATGCGCGCAAGACGCTTGATGTGCGGGCACTCAAAAACTGTATACGTGGCATGCATGAGCTCAAGTTAAACCGATTAAATTGTGGAGCCCATTGTTACAAAGTGATAGTCCCAAAATCATATTGGTGGGAAAATTCTGACGTCGTATTTTTGGGCATTTTTTCGTCGTTGGGATATTTTTAATTTTTAACCGTCTAATAAATGTCCACCACAAAGATAGTCAAATAAAAAAATGAGCTTAATTTTTTGTTCATGCTACATCTACACTAGGCATCACAATTTGGATGGATTAATTTGACTATCCGTACCTGTTAGAATGCATTTACTAAGTACTTGCGTATTATCCATCATTCTCCGCCAGAGTATCAAAGTTTTTCTCACGGAAGGACTATTACGGCAGCAGAAATCCAATTCGCTGCCGAATCCAGCTGGATCGCTGGTGAATCTCATCGGCTTCAATCCCTTACCAGTCCAAATACCTCAGCGACTGGACTCAGCTTCGTTTTCTGTGCACTGCAACCTACTCCACCCTAATACACTCGTCCAAATGGGCCCTAAGTAGCTAATCCGCGTCCAGGAGCACTGGAAACACGCAGGCATTGAATTTCGGGCCACTGGCCAAAGACTGCGACGTGCAGTAAAATACACGCAGCCATTGGATTTTCTGAAGGAGCCCTGTTATCAAGGACACGGATGCCTGAGACCCGGTCACTAGGGATGACCCTGGTATATGGCGCCCACCGTGACATATGTGTTTTTCATTATCCATACCTTTTGTCCATTTTTTCCATATCATTTTAGGGCATAGCCTGAAAATGAAGCAGATCCAAAGCTCAAGTGGACCACGTCATAAGAAATAGTAGGGATCGTACCTCTACTATTGAAAACTTCTTTAGGGACCACGGAAGGTTTTAAAAGTGGGTGTCATTATCCCTTCTTGCAGTGTCTCATGAACATGTTGATATAAAATAAACATCGTGTAGGCTCTAGGAACTTTTTAAAACCTTACGGGTGCGAATTAGCTACTTACAGGTTGAGTAGCGAGACTCGCAACTAAGTGACGTCACCAAGGTCCATGTAGGGGTGTACATCGAACCGGTAGGACCGTGGAATCGGACCGGAACTGATTAAATGGTTTAGTTTGGTCCAGTTCTACAGTGCACCAGTTCTCGGTTCTGGTTCCAAAAATCAAAGAACCGTTGCATACGGTTCAATTCTGATTTAGGGGCATGTAGATCCGAACCGAACCGTGAACCGAACCATTGACCCGAAGCATGGAACCAAACTTAAAATCAAACCATGGAACCGAACTACAGTTTAAAACAAGTTTAGGACCAACTAATTTTCTATTGTCATGCTCGTTGTCATTTTACCAAAATGTAGGATTATGTACATAGTGCCATGGGGTTCAAGGTTGAAGTTGATCAAAACGGTTGATCTGAAGCACCCCATTGAGATATGTCATGTCCCGAAAGTGTTGTTGTATTGGAATATTTAAAACATTTTACTGTTGGACAAAAAAAAGGATAAAACATAAACATTTAGTGAGCCCATGGCCCAGTGAACTAGAAGGTTTTAATGCTGGACGTCGGCACCTTTGGACCAGGGAGATTTTAATGTTGGACGTTAGCACCTCAATTATCTTAGGTGTTGGGGTCCTATGTACATACGGTGTGGATGAAATATTTCCATCATGATGGGCCTTAGGAAGGTTTCAACTATAAGAGACACTAGACAACATCTCTATTGTTTCCTGTACGTAAACATGAATGGATTTATGCATCATGATGGGCCCCGACAATTCATATCAATTGGGCTGGATTTTAAAAAGCCCAGAACCGTGGAACCGATCTGGAACCAAACCGATTTTCACGGTTTGGTTCCAGTTCGGTTCGAGGGTGCTAATGGTCCAGTTCTTGTTCCGAAAATCCTAAAACCGTCAGGAATGGTTTGGTTCCGATTTCACCCTAGAACCGGATCGAACCGACCCATATGCACCCCTAGTTTCATGAGCCCCACCCTGATGTATGTTTTGTATCCACACCTTCCATCCATTTGGAGAGATCATTTTAGGGAAATATCCAAAGAATGAGTTAAATCGAAAGCTCCAGCGGAACCCAGCACAGAAAATAATGGGGACAATGACACCCACCATTAAAAACTTCTAAAGGCTGCAAAAGTTTTAGATCAACCTGATATTTGTGTTTTCTCTTATTTCATGTCTTTTTTAACTTTTGAACAGGTTGGATTTCAAATAAATGTCATGGTAAGCCTTAGGATAGTTTTAACGGTGGGAATCACTCTCCTCATTGTTTTATGTGGTGGGTCCACTATAGATTTTTATCTACCTCATTCTTTGGCTCATTACTTAAAATGATATTTCAAAAGGGAGCTTATGACTTAAAATGATATTTCAAAATGGATGGGCAGTGTAGATATAACACATACATCATAATGGAGCCTCGTAACTTGGTGACGTCACTTCAGTAGCGGACTCGCTGCCTAACCTGTCATAGCCAAATTGCCACTGAAGTGACGTCACCAAGCTACGTGGACCCACCATGATACATTTGTTGTATCCATACCGTCCATTGATATGGAGAGTTCATTTTATGGCTATAGAAAAATAATGAGATAGATCTAAAGTTCAAGTGGACTCCACTGTAGAAAACAGTGGGGATAGTGACAACCACCGTTCAAAACTTCTTAGCTTCCGATCAAGCTGATATTTATTTTTTCCTTCATCTATCTCTATGTTAACTTATGAATAGGTTGGATCTCAAAAATATATCACGGTGGACCCTATAAATTGTTTGAATGGCGGGTGTGACTGCACCTTGGGTTGTATATGGTGGGTCTACTTTAACTTTAGATCTATATCATTCTTTTTCTCTTGCCATAAAATGTCGGTGTGACTGCTACTCGCGGTTTTCTGTGGTTGGTCCACTTTAACTTTAGATCTATCTCATTCTTTTTCTCACGCCATGAAACCATCTCTACAAATGGTTGGCCGGTATGTATACAACACATGCATCATGGTAGGGTCCACATAGCTTGGTGACATCACTTCAGTAGTGATTTGGATACTGACCTTGTCAGTATCTAATCCGTGTCCCGGATTAGGCCCTGGCCTCGTCCAACTTGGACCGTCCGCCGTTTTTACATTTCGGCATTAAAACAAATATAAAGCATATCTAAATCTCAGATGCATGGGACCACAGGAAACCACGGTGATTGACCATACTTTAAAAAAAAATCAAGTTGATATTTGTTTTTTATATTAATTCTTATTTGTGTGACCTCTTATCAACAGATTGGATGGAAAATAAACATTAAGGGAATATTAAAATGTCTTTAGAAAATTTTTAATAGTGAATGTTCAATTACTACTATTTTCTATGCTCTTTCCACCCTAGAGTTTTATCAGTTTTATTTTGGGATTAGATCATGAGAGAAGCCGTAAAAATGGATGGACCGAACACTATGACATTCATGGATGCACGTGTCATGTGAGGCCGGGCTTCACCTAATCCACTCGTGTAAAGATGATGATGGGATTTTCGCTATACTAGCCTTGAAATGATGTTATCCCAAACTGTTCTTACGAGGGAATAATTTTTTGGCCATGATATAAGATTTTACTTTTTTTCCTCTGATAAAACTATTCTTCTGCACGACTGTTGCATTGTACAAACTTGTTTGCTCAAAAGAGAGATCGTGGGAGTCACGAAAACAACGTTTGTGCCCATTCCTTTCATCCGTTCATTCGATCCGAGGTATTATGTTTGGACACTGGAGGATATTAATTTCATTTTCATCCGAGTCTTTATAGCCCCTCATGGATAGAACGGTGACATTTCTTTATTGATTATTTCTTATACCCATGTCCTGAAATTATTTTTTCCAACTTAATAATAGGAGGGAATTTCAATAGATACACACTATGGGCCTCACAATATCAATCCACATGCCATATATGTGGTTGGATTCACAACCACTGTGAAGTTTTTAATGGAAACCACTTTTTCCAGTGGCATGTTCCACCATAGGTTTGATGACGTCATAAAATTAGCTGGAAACACTTATGGAAAACGTGGATATACATCAAGGTGGGCCCCACAGAACCCTTGGTCACACCTAATCGCTTCCCGATTCGGACATGCCTGCTTGTCTTTTTGCTATTTTCACACGTAACCTTTGAGTGACTTGAAATTTCGCACGCCCCGTGATGCATGGATTTTATCCACACAATCCATCTATTTTTCCTTATCTTAAATTCCAGCCGTTGAAAAATTCGTGGGCGCAACTAATATCTGTGTTATTGCTGCCGTTGGAAAACTCCTGGGGCCGATTGAAGTTTTGGATCAGGCTGATATTTGTGTTTTTACTTCATCTGGGTTTATATGACCTTCTGTACAGGTTGGATGGCCATGGGAAAGTTTCAATGGCGGGCGTTATTAGCCATGCTGCTTCCTTTTGTGTTGTACACTTGACTGGATCTTTTTTTTTTTTTTTTTTTTTTTTTTTTTTTTTTTTGAGTTAATAACTAATAAAATGTTATGACAAAATGGATGGACGGTGTGGATAAAAGCTATACATCGCAGTGGTCCCTCAGAAACCTAGCCTATCCTAAGCTGGGAAGATGGGTAGTACCCAATCAGGTCCTTCAAAACGCCCTAACCATCCTCAAGTCATCTTAAAATCCAAACCAGTCATTAGGTGGGCAACACCCACACAATGAGTCAGACCATTTGTTGTTCTTCGTTGGAGACATCGTTTTGCGTTTCTCACGTGCTTACAACTTGCACCCTATTTCTCGTTGAAAAGACCATTTTTGATGGCTCAAATTCAACCACTAAAATCAAAGATAAGGGTTATTAAATTGAAGCATGATTACTGTATTATAGTTTATCTAATATGACTGATATGGTGGACAGTTTAGATCATCGGATTGTCCTACACGGGGGGCTTAGAGGGGAGATACGTGCGCCAATCTTGAGGTGCGTCACAGTAAGGCGTGGTTGGGTAGTTTCAGGACTTTTCCAGTAATTTTGAGAATTCAGGCTTTGTTTTTTTTTTTTTTTTCTCTCCAGCGATCATTCTTTTATTTCTAATGCCGTAAGTGATTTTCGGTTGAATTTTTTGATGACCATCCTCGACAATATATTTATCAATATTTAAAAAGACAATATCACCCTTCAGGTTTTGAAATGTAAGAGAGCTCCGTGGGCCCGGCCATGATGTATGTGTTATATTTGCACTACCTATCTAATTTGGCACAAGCCACAAAATGAGATTGATCCAAAATTCTAGTGGACCACACCAGATAGCAATGGAGACTATAATAACCACCATTGAAGCTTTTTTGGGGCCCAAGGCGATGCTCATTTGCCATTTAACCAGATCATAAGGTCACATGGTAGGCATAAATGAAGAGAAAACACAAATATCAGCTTGATTATGTGGCCTAGGAAGTTTTCAACGGTAGGTGTTCGATCCCTGTTTGCTGTAATTGTTTGAAGAGTCCGGATCCTCTGTTACCCTAATGGTTTGGCGAGTGACGTGGACCAATGAGTTTTAGGGTAACAGGAAATCCCTGTTGACGAGGATCCCGACTCCCATGAGCCCTACTAAAATAGACTGAGCCCTGGATTAAATACCTGCAGAATCACTGGACGCGGATTATATCCTGACAGGTTGAGTCGGAATCCTTGCCACTGAAGTGACGTCAGTAACTTCTGTGGGCTCCACCATGATGTATGTTTTGTATCCACGCCGTCCATCCATTTGGAGAGATCATGTTAGGGCATAATTCAAAGAATGAGTCAGATCCAAAGGTCAAGTGGACCCCGCCATAGAAAACAGCGAGGAGAGTGACGTCCACCATTAAAAAGTTTTACGGGCCACAAAAGTTTTCGATCAAGCTGATATCTGCGTTTTCCCTTCTTTCCTGTCTTCTTTAACACATGAACAGGTTGGATCTCAAATAAACATCATGGTGGACCTTCTAGAAGGTTTCAACGGTGGGTGTCACTCTCTCTACTGTTTTCTATGGTGGGGTCCACTCCAGCCTTGGATCTGCCTCATTCTTTGTATCATGCTCTAAAATGATCTATCAAAATGTATGGACGGTGTGGATACAAAACATACATCATGGTAGGGCCCACATAACTGGGTGACGTCACTTCAGTAGCAAGTCTCCCTACTCAACTTGTAAGTAGCTAATCCGCGTCCAGAAGCACTGGATACACGCAGGCATTCAATTTCGGGCCACCCACCAAAGCCTGCGACGGGCAGTAAAATACACGCAGCCATTGGATTTTCCGAAGGAGCCCTGTTATCAGGGACGGGGATTGCCTGAGACCAGGTCACCCGGGATAACCCTGGTCTGTGGGGCCCACCGTAACATCTGTGTTTTTCATTATCCATGCCGTTTGTCCATTTTTTCCATATCATTTTAGGGCATAGCCCGAAGATGAAGCATAGCTAAAGCTCAACTGGACCACATCATAAGAAATAGTAGGGATCATACCTCTACTGTTGAAAACTTCTTTCAGGGCCCCAGGAAGTTTTAAAAGTGAGTGTTATATGATGAGTTTTTTTGACTCGTCGTTGACCAGTCGTGAGCCCTGCTCGACCGGTCGAAGGCTGTGCATGGCCAGTCGTGGAAAATGAGCCCTAATACGATTCGAACTCCAGCGATTTTGGGTTATTTGTTTCCGGGGGTGCTCACCGGTCGAAGGATGTACTTGACCGGTCGTGGGTGGTGCTCGACCGGTCGTAGGTTCGTCACGACCAGTCGTAGTTACGCAGATTCGTTCCGCAATTTTGCGCGGATTTCGTGTCGCAAGTCCTTTCGCAACTGGGATGCAGAAAGGAGTTTCCTAAAACTATAAATAGGAGGTACCTAGAGTTTTCTAGGTATGACAAGAGGATTTCTTAAAGCTTTACAAGAGATTTGCTAAAGGGTTTAGGGCTATCAAAGGTGAGAGAGAGATGAAAAGAGAGAGAAAAAGCTTATAGAAGGAAGATTATGCTCGTAGAGGTTATCTACTATGCAATTTATATCTCAGCGCTTCTATGTCCTTGTAATCGGTGAGATCTCTCCGTTTTCTTTATTATTCTCATTATTTATCCACTCCTCCATAAGTGAAGAAGTTTGTAACGTTTTACTTCATAGTGAATTGTTGATCTGGACGAGGTCCCGTGGTTTTTACCTCTTTGAGGGTTTTCCACATAAAAATCTCTTGTGTGGTGTGTGATTGATGCATTGATTATTTTCATTGCTTTATTATCCATAATTCTGGTTTGTTCTAGAGGGCTAGATCTTAAGATTTTGTGCAAGGCCCCCAACATTATTATCCCTTCTTGCAGTGTCTCATGAATAGGTTGATATAAAATAAACATTATGGTAGGCTCTAGGAACTTTTTAAAAGTGGGTGTCATTATCCCTTTTTGCGGTGGCCACTTGATCTTTGGATCTCTCCTTGTTTTTTACTTTTTATTTTCCCTTGCCCAACAATGACATGGTAAAATGGATGGACGACATGACCAGGTTTTCAGGCAACCTAGGTCTTGCCATCACAACTAAATCAGACAACCTGCATTGTGAAGCTTGGTGGGGTAACCATGATATTTGTGAGAAATCCATCCCATTCATCTATTTTGTCAGCTCATGTTAGGACATGAGACAAAAATTGAGATGTATCCAAAATTTAGTTGGGTGACATGACATGTGGCCATGTTTACAATATGTTTTGTCATGTGATATTTTACATTGAAGATTTTGGACCATGGAGATTCTCAAGATTGGGTGTTAACGCCAAAATTGCATCCATTCTACAAACTTGGCAGGTGGTGCCGACCAACTACATCATGAAAGTGAATCAAGGTAGGCCAATTATCACATGGGCTATCAGGTGAATATATACATTTTTGGATGTTGATGGGTTTCTTACCTGTGACAACGCATAGGCCTGATTTTTATTTATTTATTTATTTTTTTAAAATCCTGTCATCATGGTGGGGTCCTGATTTTTAGTTATTTATTTATTTTTTTAAAATCCTGTCATCGTGGTGGGGTTCACTTGATGTGTATGTTTATCACATGAAGAGAATACAGTACGACACGCTATAAAAAACTGGTGTAGGGGAGGGACGCGATGACGTGGATCACCACTGTACAACAAATTCATGGAGCTGTATAGACTACTCATAGAGCTTCCACAAATCCTTTAAGAATAACAAAAAGAATAAGTTCTAAAAAAATTCAAAATAACTTGATTGATGAAAAATAAAAATAAAATCACATCTCTTTAAATAAAGAACTCAAACTTACGATGAAATTTTAGTCTTAAAACTCCAACTCAAATACAAGATTTTTCTCATGGTAAACGTCACCTTTTATCCACCAGCTTTTCTAAACTATGCAAACTTTACTTTCCAAAACTAAACCCTTGCTTTACAGATTGAATATTTGTAGACAAAAATACCCTTGCTTTATGGGTTATATTTCTTTCACTCACTTATACTCAAAAACTTACTAACGCATATTCTTTTCATTGTTGTTTTAAAAAAAAAAAAAAAAAAAAAAAAAAAAAAAAAAAATCTATTGACTATCCAAATATTATCATTTTACATCTGCAATCTTGCATAGGGTTTCGTTCATTCCTTCAAACTGGTTGCATTGATAAACTTGGAATCTTTCGGGTTTTCTCCATATGGGTTTTTTGCAATCTTTCAACGGGTTCTAAATCTTGTTTCACTTCAAAGCACTCATCATCTACTTCTTCAACTCGGGTTTCACTAGTACGACGGTTGTGGGAGGTAAGGATGTTTAAAAGATCTGGTGAGTTAAAGGTCAAGTTTACAGTGAGAAAAATCTCAAGAATGAATGTATTTTTGTTACAGTCAATGGCAATTCATCGACTATATGTGCAAATTCAGCTAGTAATTCACCGAGAGTACTCAGTCAAATTTAACCAGTGCTCACTGGAAATTGATGAAGAACTCACGAAAATTGACCTAGAACTCGTTGAAATACACTGAGAAGTCGATGAAAATTGACTGAGTACTTCATCAAATTAACCGAGTGCTTTTTGAAATTAACCGAGTACTTCTTGAAATTGGCTGAGCACCTCTTGAAATTGACCGAGCACTTCATGAAATTGACCGAGTACTTCGTGAAGTACACGGTGAATTTCATGAAGTTCTCAATCAATTTCGTTAAGTACTCGGTGCATTTCAGAAGTACTCGATCAATTTCATGAAGTACTCAGTCAATTTCAAGAAGTACTTGGTCAATTTCATGAAGTACTCGGTCAATTTTCCATGACATCGAACCTAAATGCAACAAGGGACTACTTACATTCTCTTTGGCATCTCTTGTGTTTATGAATATTATTCAATTGCTTTGGAATACATTGGATCTCCTCTTTCAAGGTCATTTTTCTTCCTTATTTGAAATTCTATAGCTCTGGTACGACATATCGTCCACTGGAATTGTATTCATTACAGACTTGAAAACTTTTAACTTTACATCGTCCCCATCTATTATTTCAATGAGTTATAGGTCAATTTCTCAAAGTTCTCGATCAATTTCATCGAGTTCTTGGTCTTTTTCAGTGAGTTCTTGATCAACTCGCTGAAAATTGACCGCGTAATCACTGTAAATGACCGAGAACTCGGGCATATTTACCGAGAATTCCTTGAAAATTCACCGAGATTTGGTAATTGACCGAGTAATTGGTAAAATTCACTTAGTACTCGGTCAATTTCACTCATACTGATCAACTTGTTCATTTGCAATGAGACGTCAACTCTAACCTAGGTTTGCTGCTGATCATTCACTCATACTGAGCAACTTGTTCATTTGCAATGAGGTATCGACTCTACCCTGGGTGACCCGCGTACCATTCACTCATACCGAGCAACTTGTTCATTTGCAATGATGCGCCGACTCTACCCTGGGTGACCTGTTGTCGCGTCTTTAAGTTCTTCATGTCAATCTAGACTCTTCCTCTTGTCACGTTAATTAGTCGTGCAATAGCTTCTACGTTGATGTGGACTACTTCATCACCGTAGCTAATGTCAAATCCCAGAGGGTCGACCTTTTGATTTCGGATTCGGGCGTAGAACAACCTTACTTGTCCCACATCGGCCGGTTAATTCCCTTCAAAAATTGATCTCTAGCTATGGTGCAAGAGTCCATTTAGCGCGTTGTGCTCGCCAAATAGACTGTTGTCTACCATGACTTCGAAAATGACATTTCATTCGCGATATTCACCCGCATCCACTATGGGCCGACTCGGTTGATCTGACCTATTTGAAGGGACCCGAGACAAAGGCCTCACTTGCCGGTCATTGGCCCTCTTCGTCTTTCTTTTGTAGCTCATCCTCGCTACATCGAACACCGCTCTCTTCTTCCCCATGAGGGAAAGAATGAAAGGAATGACAAAAAAAAAAAAAAAAGGGAAACAGTTGCAATCAAACCCATTTTCTAGCTAGGGTTTTCATAATGCAATGTGGAGTGATGGTGTGTGTGTGTGTGTGTGTGTATAAGATGAAAATGGGTTTTTTAAAGAAGAAAAATGGATGATTTCGAGGGTTTTTGGAGGATTCAAGTTTGGGTTTTTGAAAATAACTTATAAAAATTACGTGAAATATATCTCCTATAAATCTGCACAATATGTCGATAAATTTCATTACAAATATGCCGCAATCATAACTATTTGTTTGCTTCGGTATTTGTAACACCCCGTACCTTCAATACACGGGTGTTACCTTTTAAACCCACACTAAACTAAAATTATTTAGGTCAACCAAAAACTTGAACTCGACATACACAGGATGAGGATTTCTGTCGACATTAAAGCCATCCATCAGGGTCTCCAAGAGCCAGAACACGCCCTGTGACAGTCAAGAAGGTACGGCTAACCAAACACTTTAAATTAAAACCCTTACGTCAATAGATATTGCTGCAACACACTTGGAACCACCACGTGGGAACTAGTTAGTGGCAAACCACGCTTTCATCAAAACTAATACTCTATAGTAACCATTGAAAAAGTTTATTAGGCCCACCCGATCGATGGATCATGACATATGGACCAATGATGGCCTAAGGATATATGTAATGGGCCACCTAAGACTCACCATCGACCCAAAATGGACCAGGATCCCTGGGTAACGTCCCCCAATACGAATGAACGGAGTAGATTATGGTAATCATATTTTAGTGGGCTCCTACACAATGCATGTGCACAAAGAGTACTTGTGCTCGAGGTGTACTAAACCCAATGGCTCGATCAAACTAGCTTTGACCGAGCATTTCTCAAACATCTTCCCGCCCTTTTTCTCTCTGTTTTAAACCGACTTACTTCAAACCTATAAGTGGGCCACCACGTCCACTTTCCAAGCCATCCGAGCCGTTCAAATTCTTCATAGGACCCACAGGATCAAAATGGTATAGCCGTTTGATCACTCGTAAACAGACGAATGAGATTGAATGCCACCATCCAATCCGTGCAAAAAACCACCCAACCCGAGCCTGTGGAAGAAGAGAGAAAGAGAACCGCCATTCCTCTTTGGGAAGGACGAATCTTAACCGTCCATTGGGGAACTAATCTCAACCATTCCCTCTTTCTCACTTCCTCTATAAGATGGGCCCTGTAGCCCTAGGAGTTTGCACGAAGAGAGAGTGAGTGAGGGAAAAAGAACATGGGAACCGACCCAGGTGAGATAGGCTGCAACTGAAAACACCTTCCTCTTGTTTGTTTCTCATTTCCTGAACTTCTCATTTTTCTAGGTAACATTAGTTAGTGGTGGGTGATGCTCACTTGGAACCAAACGGTCGCTGTAACTCAGGCCTGAGATCAGCCAAATAATGGCTGAAAATAACTGAGAACTAAGCTGGAAGACAGCCCAGTCTCAGACCAAGGTCGAGCCAATTAATGGCTATGAGGTTGTCTGAGGGAGTGGTGGCGTTGGGTCTCTGTTTTGAACCAGGACTGAACCAACAAATGGTCCTGTTCTGGATTGAAATCCGACCCAACAAGAGCCTCTATTTTAGGCTGAGGCCTAGCCAAACAATGGCTAGAATCAAAGCCAAACCAAAGCTCTGGGAACACATGTTACAAATAGGCCACGAAATGGCCCTGTTCTAGGACTGAAGCCGACCGCGCAATGGTCGAATTTCGGTCGGACAATGGACTTAAATGCTGGCCGTATGGCGGGCCTAGATCGAGTAGTGTGGAGCTCTGCTTTGTGTAGGAGACAAGCCAAGAAATGGCTGCCTTCCAAACTAAGAAGTCGGGCTAAACAATGGCTGAGAAGATAGTCTGGAAATAGCCCCCTCTCAACTGCTGCTAAGTGCAGTCCTCAATGGGTCTTCATCAGGTCCCGCTTGAGGCCAAACCATGATTGGTATGGTCTCAACTTGGGTCTGAAAAAGATGGCAGGGATCGGGCCATTTTTGGAGCTGAAAACAGCTCTTACAGCGTGCAGTAGAAAGGCCATCCCACGTCTACAGGTTGGTGGGCTACGGTAGTTATGGGCCTCACCAAGTTTTAGTTGGGCTCCACCAGATTGCAGGTAGGCCGCACCATGCAACAACAAGTGGGCCACACCTTGCATCTTTCGAGGGGCTGTACGATGGTCTTCTCTCAGACCAAGTGGGCCATCCTTCACATAAACCACAATGGGCCACCACCTACCAACGTGGGCCCTAAAAAATTTCTAGTGGGCCTCACTCAAGTTGCAAGTGGACTTCACGCTGTGGGCTGTCCCAAATGGACATAGGTTCCCTGTATTCAATATACAGGGTGCACGTATTGAATCCAAAACGTCCAAAGGTTGGACGTGGCCCACCGATCATGGGTATCCTAAATCCACTCCGTCCACCTGCTGTGATGACCCCAGCAAAGAAAACCCCTGGTGGGCCACACCATCAAAATCGTGGGCTGACTATGTTAGGCCATCTCAGACGATAGTAGAGGCCCTGTGCACTTACTATTTTTATGTGTGCTTGGTGGGCCCCATGTGGAACCCACGTTGGTATATATATGTGTCATACATGTAATGGTCTTACGCGGGACCCACGAACTTGTGGAACCCACCTTGTACACATGAATACGAATAGTCCAGGGGCTGGACGTGATGCACCTGGACGCTCAAGCGCTCGTATGATGCATGTATAATGAATACGACATATACGTACCATATGATGCAATATAATATACATGTTGTATATATGGATATGCTATGTGATACACCCACAGTGTATATAATGTATACATGAATACCGTATGATGCAAATATAATACACATAATGTATACATAGAAATACTATGTGATGTGTATATATTATGTATATGTTGTGCAAGCTTATCCATATGGTGGTAAGTATGTATGGTGGGCCACATACTTGGACCCCACCAGAATATAAGTATCTTAGCTGCACGACCTGTGTAGTGGACCCCACCATAGTGC
Source organism: Magnolia changhungtana (assembly GCA_030180095.1). NCBI lineage: Eukaryota > Viridiplantae > Streptophyta > Magnoliopsida > Magnoliales > Magnoliaceae > Magnolia > Magnolia changhungtana. The sequence goes on from JASAUF010000662.1 coordinate 9,010,761, forward strand.
GGGTGTTTTTCTGCACCATTAGTCCCGACTTGGTGTAAATGTTTTATTTACCCCATGGCCCGATTTTTTTTGGACGTTTGTATGTAGCAAAAGTAGGTGTTGATTGGCCCCTGAAATAGGTGGCACATGTTTGACAGGCTTGGTCGCCTTTGGTTACAACCCAAACGACCTCGTTTGAGGGCCTTCCGACCCTCCACCTATCCTCATATAGTTAACTTGGTGACTCACTGTTTAATATGAATAAACTTGTGCAGGGAGTTACTTGAGTGGTAGAAATTCACCGTCTTCCCAATGAAACTTGCATCTGGGAGCATTCTATACCTTGACTGGTGATGATTCTTTCCCTTTAAGCTTTCCTCCCTTAACTAGACCAGAAATAGCAGCTTTATTAGTGTAAATGGCTAGCTAGACCAATGATAACTGTGTAGAATTAAACTGTATTCACTTGATTTATCTGTTTAATATGATAATTCTCATGCTTACTATTGTTTAGATTCTTGATCTCTCTGAACTGCCTAAGTGAATAATCTAGTCATTTATGTCACAAAAATTCAGTTGTTGTATATTGATAGGAATACATGTGTCATTCCTTATTTCCCTTTCATATCGTAATATATGTTACTATGACACACATACTGCTAAAATCTCTCCATGGGAAGTCTTATCAAATAAGAGTCTGTGCTTGGAGTGTAACTAGATTGGTTGTGACATAAGTGGGCCCCTGACATGGAGGTTTTGGTTGTGGTGCTTGACATAGGATTTACCATCCATGTGTGGTTTCACTTAACTGACTTAGGATGGACTCTATAACCCTTCCAAATACTATTGTTTACTCATTTTAAAGTCATTCATACCGACATGTTTGAATCGCCACTTTTGGTAATTTTAACATTTCACCCATAGCGGCATTGATGGTAGATCTTTATGTTGAATTGATTGACCCCGTGTTAGTGGGTGTTACACACACCCTAAGACGGTAGTCTCATGGACCGGGGATGGTGGAATGGGACACTATGCCCAAGTCGTCGGCCTACGCTGGGCCATGTGCTCTCCGTAGTGACCGTGAGCTTATTTAAATTGGCTAGTTGCAATTGGACTAATAACGAGATGGATAACCATGCATGCATGACACAGACCAGCATCTACTGTTGATATACGTAACATACAGATTCGCCTGTCTAGATGTTTTACTCGAGGTGCAACCATCATCTGTTATTATCGTACATATTTGCCTACCTGGATGTTTCACCCGAGGCACAGACCGTCTAAATGTTTTACCCGGGTCTATGATTGCATGGGTGACGACCCCTATGTCCGTCTAGATGTTTTACCCGAGACAACATTTGCATTTACTCATCCATGCACTTAATAAGACTGCATCTACTGTGTTTTGGATTATCTGTATGGTTTTATTCTATTCCTTATTTAGGGCGGCGGTGTGTAATCTTAGTGGGAGATCACACTGAGTTAGCCACTCATTCACCAATATTCAACCGTACAGAGGACACAGGGACAGAGGGACTTGCCGAGGAGCCGGAGGTGATGAAAGTCGAGGAGGAGGCTTACAATAAGGAGCTGTACCAGGAGACAACTACTTATTTTGAATTAAATCAGTAGTCTACTTGTTTATTAACATTTCAGTTCATTTTGAGAATTAAGGTTTTGTATATGGGCTCCAGCTGAGTGGCCCAGGATATTATTACTGTTTGGATTTTATCTATACTACGCTTGGTTCCGTTAATCGCACTTTGATTATCCTTTTGCTTACCAGTTAACACTTGGGTTTTCAAGAGGCGAGTGATATACTCGGGTCTCGAAAACCGGGGCGTTACAGTATTGAACTATATTCTCTGGCAGTCCAAACATTCCCATCAAGCGCAGACGTGTCTCCTGTGGCATGGAAGATAATTGGGAGTCCCTCGGTCATCATCTTAATCTCTGTCTAGTATCGATTAAGTGCTTTCATATATAAACAATCAAGAATAACGATATCTCATTGTCGTGGGTAGCTGACAATAAAAAACCAATGACTATTATTATGGTTCACATATACATATACATGTCCATGTTCGACAAAATAACATATTATTAAAGAAATGATAGAAAACGATACAGCCAGCATTGATAAGTTATAACGAAAACATAACCCGTTCAAAGCGCAACATGGCCTTGGCTCCTTATCGTTGCCTAGCAATTCTGAAGACAGCGAGCTTCTTAATTTGTATTGCTTTTCACTTCGAGTCGCTGCCTTTGTCCCGATGTGTTCTCAAACTCGAGATACTTTTTTTCGAGACATTTCTATTACAAATATAATGAAATATTACTACAAATCACATAAAAATAGAAAATGGATTAACCATAATCCAATAAAAACATTTACCTTGAAGCAGAACTTGCAATCCTGAGGATATACTGTTAGAAGTTCATCAGCCTTCTTTCCTGGAATTCATCTTTCACCCATATACTGTTAGTCGTCGTCGTCTGCTTGTTTGCATCATACCAGCTCTCCAATTCTTGTAATTCCTCCTCTGATATCATTCTAAATGGGTCCATCTGTGTCTGGAAGGTTATCAGAGAACTAGGCAAGTTTTTTTATTTCTCGGATCTAACGATGATGCTAGGAGTTGTACTTATCATAGATAGGGACAAAAATGGCGAAAACTTATAGTAAGACGGATTCAATGTTCTTTTAGGTCTCATTTGATAAATAGGAGTAGACATGAGTGTTTTCTCCACTACTGTACCCTCTTTCGTAGTATAAGGGTTGAATCTACAGATCTCCATTCCCTTGTTCATTCTCTTTCATATCCTCTACTTTCATGTTCTTCTTCAACTCTTCGTCTTCCTTCCTTAAATCTTCCTTATCCTTTAAAAATTGCTCCTTCTGTGTAAAAAACTCTTCCTTCTCCTTCTTCAACTCCTCATTCTCCTTCAAAAACTCATAATTCGGCTTCTTCAACTCCTCATTCTCCTTCAAAAACTCATAATTCGGCTTCTTCAATTCCTCATTCTCCTTCAAAAACTTATAATTCTGCTTCTTCAACTCCTCCTTATTCAAGTCTTCATTCTCTTTAAAAAACAATTCGCTTTTCATCTTCAATTGCGCTCTCTCATTCAACGCTTCCCTCTCCATCTTCAACACTTCCTTCTCTTTCTGCAACTCTGCCCTCTCCCTCATAGTCTCTTCCTTCTGCCTCAATCTTTCCTTTCTTTATTCAACCATTCCTTCTCATTCTTTAACTCTGCCTCAACTCTTCCCTCTCTTTATTCAACCATTATCTCTCATTCTTTAACTCTGCCTTAACTCTTCCCTCTCTTTATTCAACCATTCCATCTCATTCTTCAACTCCTCCCTCTCTTTCTTCAGCTCCTCTCTCCTCCCTTAGTTCTTCCTTCAAATCATATCAATTACCCTTCTCCTCTCAGTCTCCGTCTTCTTCGTCATTATTCTCTTCCCCATCCTCCTCTTGGCAATTTTTAATGCGTTATAAATTGTAACAATGAATATATAAGAGATATAATATAGCAAAAAAAAAAAAAGTAATATTCAACAAAACAAAAAGACTTTCATAATATCTCACCCGAAACCTATCACGGACCAAATGAATAATGTCCGTTTCCAATTCTTCAGCGGTGGATTCCAAGGTAAGGATTATTTCAGTCTATAAAAGAACTTGTTTCATGTTTATATACAGGACGTATATATTAAAATAAGCAACCAAATAACTTGAAATCCATTGGCTTACATCCTCACTCTCGAATTTTTCATATATTGTGTTGTACCTTCAACCCTTCCAGCCTCGATTTGAGAGGGAACATATAAAATCACACACTCTTTAAGGGCCGGTACTCTCTCTACGGCACATATCTGTTACAACGAAATTGCATGAGGTTAAGAAGCTATACTTTAATATAAACTCTAATTATGTGGAATAATGAAAGAATCTTTACTTGTAGAGGAAAGATGTAGTCGTATACGATTCTCACGTGATGCCATCACGGCACCTTCGACCCCTTCAAACATTGTGTGGCCAAACTACCCCAATGATAGTTATAAAAGTCTTCTAAAGAGTCGACTAAGTCAATATACTCTATCTTAGTTTTGGTGTCAGTTCCCATAACAAATCACTCTACACACATAATTAGGACAACCTTTGAAACATCCTCATGCTTATTGGTGTCAACTATTTTTTCAAACACTTCTCTTAGATGTTTCTTTAAGATTGGACATTCTTTGAAATACTTCTCTCTTGTTGTCTTCTTAGTAGGATGAATTTTCGATATAGAAAAGTCTCCAGTCTTAAGCCTTGTTATATGGGCAAAGTCCATCTCCGTAAATTTCAAAGGTGTCCCATGTATTTAAAATACAAGATCACCTTTATATCTTACAAAAAGTATGTGAAATATATCTTGTATAAATCTAAACGATGGAGTGTGTAGGAAAAAATAAAATGAGAACTGCATAAAAGCATTTAACCAATTTTTGTTATTCTCCAACCCACACTTAATGGTATCAAACCACCATCTTAGTGAATATTTGGAGCATATGTTTGGGACTCCAACATCAATTCCTTTATGCAGAGACTCGTCATGTACAAGAATGAATTGTAAAATATATCAAACATAAAGTTTAATAGTTCATGAAGCATAGTGTGAAAATTCAGAAATAATTCCAATTGATCGAGTAATTTATGAAATTGACTACGTATTTCTTAAAAATTAATCGAGCAATTCAAGAAATTGACCGAGAATTTCATGAAATTGATCGAGTACTTCATGGAATTGACCGAGCACTTCATGAAATTGACCGAGTCCTTCATGAAATTGACCGAGCACTTCATGAAATTGACCGAGCACTGAATGAAATTGACCGAATACTTCGTGAAATTGACCAAGAACTTGGTGAAATTGACCGAGTACTTCATGAAATTGACCTATTACTCGGTCAATTTCATCGAGTTCTCGATCAACTTCAGCAAGTTCTTTTTCAATTTCTACAACTACTCGGTCAATTTCATTAAGTTCTCAGTCAATTTTAGCAAGTTCTTAGTCAATTTCAACGAGTTCTCGGTCAATTTCACCGACTTCTCGATCAATTTCATGAAGTTCTTGGTGAATTTTAGCAAGTTCTCAATCAATTTCAGCAAGTTCTTGGTCAATTTCACGAAGTACCCGATGAACTTCACGAAGTACTCAGTGAATTTCATGAAGTGCTCAGTTAATTTCATAAAGTAGTTGGTCAATTTCATGAAGTATTCAGTCAATTACATGAAGTACTCGATCAATTTCATAAATTACTCGATCGATTTGAATTATTTATGAATTTTCACACTATGCTTCATGAACTATTGAATTTTATTTTTTATATATATTTTCAATTCATTCTTGTAGATGACGAGTCTCCGCATAAGAGAATTGATGTTAGAGTCCCAAACCTATCCTCCAAATGTTCACTAACATTATAGTTTGAAACCATGAAGCGTGGGTTGGAGAATAACGAGAGCCGATTAAATCTTTCAATGCAGTCTCCATTTTATTTTTTGATACACATTCCATTATTTAGATTTAAAGGAGATATATTTCACATAATTTTTGTAGGATATAAAGGTGATCTTATATTTGAGATACATAGGACACCTTTGAAATTTACGTAAGATGGAATTCACCCTTATAACAGGGCTTAAGACTGGAGACTTTTCTATACCAAAAATTCATCATACTAAGAAGACAATAAGAGAGAAGTACTTCAAAGAATGTCCAATCTTAAAAAACATCTAGAAGAAGTGTTTGAAAAAATAGTTGACACCAACAAGCACGAGGATGTCGTGAAGGTTGCCCTAATTATGTGTGTAGAGTGATTTGTTAGGGGAACTGACACCAAAACTATGTGTAATATCGAGTATATTGACTAAGTCGACTCTTTAGAAGACTTCTATAGCTATTATTGGGGTAGTTTGACCTTCCACACAATGTCTGAAGGGGTCGAAGGTGTCGTGATGACATCACGTGGCAATCGATATAATGTATATGGCTGCATCTTTCCTTTACAAGTAAGAATTATTTCATTATTCCACATAATTAGAGTTTATATTAAAGTATAACTTCTTAACCTCATGCAATTTCGTTGTAATAGATATGTGTTGTAGAGAGAGTATTGACCCTTAAAGAGTGTGTGATTTCATATGTTCCCTCTCAAATCAAGGTTGAAAGGGTTGGAGGTACAACACAATATATGAAAAATTTGAGAGTGAGGATGTAAGCCAATGTATTTCAAGTTATTTGGTTGCTTATTTTAATATATGTGTTCTGTATATAAACATGAAACAAGTTCTTTTGTAAACTGAAATAATCCTTACCTTGGAACCCACCACTGAAGAACTGGAAACGGACGTCATTCGTTTGGTCCGTGATAGGTTTTGGGTGAGATGTTATGAAAGTCTTTTTGTTCTGTTGAATATTACTATTTTTTTTTTTACTATATTACATTTCTTATATATTCATTGTTACACTTTATAACCCATTAAAAATTATGAAGAGGAGGATGGGGAAGAGAATAATGATGAAGAAGACGGAGAGTGAGAGGAGAAGGGTAATTGATATGATTTGACGGAAGAACTGAGGGAGGAGAGGGAAGAGCTGAAGAAGGAGAGGCAGGAGTTGAAGAATAAGAGGGAATGGTTGAATAAAGAGAGGGAAGAGTTGTTAACCTCATGCAATTTCTTTATAATAGATATGGGTAGTAAAGAGAGTATTGGCCCTTAACGAGTGTGTGATTTCATATGTTCCCTCTCAAATCGAGGTTGGAAGGGTTGGGGGTAGAACACAATATATGAAAAATTCGAGATTGAGGATGTAAGTCAATGTATTTCAAGTTATTTGGTCGCTTATTTTAATATATACATTCTGTACATGAACATGAAATAAGTTCTTTCGCATACTGAAATAATCCTTACCTTGGAACTCACCACTAAAGAACTGGAAACGAACATCATTTGTTTGGTCCGTAATAGGTTTCAGGTGAGATGTTATGAAAGTCTTTTTACCTGTTGAATATTACTATTTTTTTTGTTATATTACATCTCTTATATTTCATTGTTATATTTTATAAGCCATTAAAGAGGAGGAAGGGGAAGAGAATAATGACGAAAAAGACAGAGAGGGAGAGGAGAAGGGTATGGTATATGATTTAATGGAAGAATTGAGGAAGTAGAGGGAAGAGCTAAAGAATGAGAGGCAGGAGTTGAAGAATAAGAGGGAATGGTTGAATAAAGAGAGGGAAGAGTTAAAGCAGAGTTAAAGAATGAGAAGGAATTGTTAAATAAAGAAATGAAAGAGTTGAGGCAGAAGGAAGAGACAATGAAGGAGAGGGAAAAGTTATAGAAAGAGAATGAAGTGTTGAAGATAGAGAGGGAAGCGCTGAATGAGAGAGCGCAATTGAAGATAGAAATGAAATTGTTTCTAAAAGAGAATGAAGACTTGAATAAGGAGGAGTAAGAAGCAAAATTGTGAGTTTTTGAATGAGTAGGAAGATTTAAAGAAGGAGAATGAAGAGTTTTTAACATAAATGACATTTTTAAAGGACAAGGAAGATTTAAGGTAGGGAGAGGAGTTGAAGAAGAAGATGGAAGTAAGGGATATGGAAGAGAAGAAACATGGGAATGGAAAGCTGTAGATTCAACCATATACTACGACAGAGGATACTGTAGTAGAGAAAGCACTAATGTCTACTCATGTTCATCAAACGAGACCTAAAAGGACCTTGAAGCCATCTTACTATAAGGTTTCTCCATTTTTATACCTGTCTGCGATGGATACAAATCTTAGCATCATCCCCGGATAAGAGAAATCCAAAAACTTGCCTAATTCTCTGATACCCTTCTAGACCCAGATGGACCCATTTAGAATGATATCGGAAGAGGAATTGCAAAAATTGGAGAGCTAGTATGATGTAAACAAGCAGACAGCGACAAATATTTGGTTCAAATCAATATGGGTGAAAAATGAATGGGTTAATAACGTTGTAGGTTTTCTTAATATATACATACATTGATTTACATCTATTTAGCTCTTACATTTGATTCTAGCTGAATCATACTATTCTATTGATTAGGCTATTGACAAATACCCTAAATTCCTGGCGAGAATGCAGTATGAACTTCCAACAATATATCCTCGGGATCGCAAATTCTGTCCCACTTTTTTATGGTAAATGTTTGTAAATGTTTACATTGGATTATGTTTAATATGTTTTCTATTTTTATGTGATTTGTAGTAATATTTCATTCTATTTGTAATAGAAATGTTTCTAAAAAAGTATCCCGAGTATGTTCAGAACAAAGCGAGCGACTCAAAGTGAAAAGCAATACAAATCGAGAAGCTCGCTGTCTACAGAATTGCTAGGCAACGATAAGGAGCCAAGGCCATGTGACGCTTTGAACGGGTTATGTTTCGTTACAACTTATCAATGCTGGTTGTACCATTTTCCATCATTTCTTGAATGATATGTTATTTTGTCAAACATGGACATGTATATGTACCCGTGAACCACAATAATAGTCATTGGTTTTTTATTGTCATCTACCCACGACAACGAGATATCGTTATTCTTGATTGTTTATATACGAAAGCACTCAATTGATACAAGACAGAGATTAAGATGATGATCGAGGGACTCCTAATTATCTTCCATGCCACAGGAGACGACTGCATTTGACGGAAAGGTTTGGACAGCCAGAGAAGATATTTCAGTACCGAAGTAAACAAATGGTTATAATTGTGACATATTTGTAATGAAATTTATCGACATATTGTGCAGAGGTCAAATTTTGGCAGGAACAGAGATGCAAAATTGCACTCCATTTTTTAAGAATTTAATAGCGTATAATTGTTTGAGTGTTGAATATAGATGATATTTGTCTTAAGCATTAGAGGAAGAGGAAAATTTTGTGAAATGTTGTATCTGTTGTGTGAATGATATTTAGTGTAAAATTCATGGTGAATGAAAATTTGTTTGTGAATTGTTCATTAATTTAATTGTGAATAAAGATTTTTTTTTATGATTAGAGATTGTTCTTGATCAATTTCAAGAAGTACTCGGTCAATTTCATGTAGTGCTCGGTGAATTTAGTGAAGTACTTGTTCAATTTCATGAAGTACTCGATTAATTTTAAAAAGTACTCGGTGAATTTCATTAAGTACTATGTAAATTTCATGAAGTACTCAATGAATTTCAAGAAGTGTTCAATGAATTTCATGAAGTGCTCAGTCAATTTGAAGAAGTACTTGGTCAATTTCAAGAGGTGCTCTGTGAATTTCATGAAGTACTCGATCAATTTCATGAAGTGTTCGGTCAATTTCATGAAGTGTTTAGTCAATTTCAAGAAGTTCTCAATCAATTTCACGAAATACTCGATAAATTTTATGAAGTATTCGGTCAATTCCAAGAAGTTGTTGGTCAATTTTAAGGTCTCGTTCATTTTCATGATGTACTCAGTCAATTTCAAGTTCTCGGTCAATTTCATGAATACTTAGTCAATTTCAAGAAGTGCTCGGTCAATTTAATGAAGTGTTTGGTCAATTTCATTAAGTAGTCGGTCAATTTCAAGTTGTCGGTCATTTTCATGAAGTGTCCGGTCAATTTCATGAAGTGTTCGGACAATTTCAAGAAGTGTTCACTCAATTTCATGAAGTGCTCAATGAATTCCATGAAGTGCTCGATGAATTCCATAAAGTACTTGGTCAATTTTATATAGTACTCGATGAATTTCATGAAGTACTCAGTTAATTTCATGAAGTGGTCGGTCAATTTCAAGATGTACTCGTTGAAGTTCATGAAGTGCTCGGTCAACTTTAAGAAGTACTTGGCTAATTTGACGAAGTACTCGGTCAATTTCATGAAGTACTCAGTCAATTTCAAGTTCTCGGTCAATTTTCATGGACTTCTCGGTGTATTTCAGCGAGTTCTGGGTCAATTTCCGTGAGTTCTTTGTCAATTTTCAGCGAGCACTGGTTAAATTTAATTCAGTACCCTCAGTGAATTACTAGTTGAATTTGCACACGTAGTCAACGAATTGTCGTTGACCGCAACAAAAATACATTCATTCTTGAGATTTTTCTTATTGTAAACTTGACCTTTAACCCACTAGCCCTTTTAAACATCCTTATTCCCACAGTTGTTGTACCAGTGTAACCCGAGTTGAAGAAGTAGAAGAAGAGTGCTTTGAAGCGAAAGAAGATTTAGAACCCTTAAAAAGATTATATAAAACCCTTATGGAGAAAATCCGAAAGATTTCAAGTTTATTAATGCAACTAGTTTGAATGAAGGAATGGAACCCAATGCAAGATTGCACAAGTAAAATGATAATATTTGGATATTCAATGGAGATTTTAGAAATAAAAATAATGAAAAGAAGATGCGTTGGTAGGTTTTTGGGTATTAGTGAGTGAAAGGAATATAACCCATAAAGTAAGGGTATTTTCATCTACAAATATTCAATCCGTACAGTAGGGGTTTAGTCTTGGAAAGTAAAGTTTGTATAGTTTAGAAAAGCTGGTGGGTAAAAGGTGACGTTTACAGTGAGAAAAATCTCCTTAAACACCCTAGAAAAATGACTTACTATAAATAGTAAACTTATACTCCTAAACTTCGTTATTTTTGGCCAAAAATAATAAGTGCCCAATTTGGCCCGCCCACGTTATTCTCCTAACTTTTCTAAGCCCTTTTTCATGTTGGGCATGACTTCTACCACTCAAAGGATCAAAAGTTATATTCGAACTAAAACTAATTATTTATGGTAAAAACAAAATTAAATGGGACTTTTAATTGTCGATTTGATGGAATCTCGCAAATCTAGTGTAGGCAACCTAGTGTAGCGGGGTTGGTTAGCTTAAGTAGGTCCTCTTACCCCAAAATCATATATAATATGTTGAAAAACTCACACAATTTTCGAGATACAACTAATTTAAAATTCTGATGGTCCGGATCATTTCCGCCTCTAATCAAGCTATCTTTGGTCCATCTTTGCCATGAAGGTGTCTGCAACCCGCTCTACATAAAGAAACAAGGGACAACTATCCCAAAATCTCCTATTCCATGGTGGGCCACCATGTGAATTTAGATGTTTTAGGGTGTAGCTGGATTGGTTACTAGTTGCCACCTGATGATTGCATGGGCCTGATATTTTGAAATCTCGTCATCACGATGGGACTCACTTGATGTGCAGGTTTATTGCTTAAAAACAACACAGCAGGCCACACTATAAAAAAACAAGGGACAACTATCCCAAAACTTCTTAATCCGTGGTGGGGCCATGATCGTTCGATCTAGCATGAACCCATAAAAACACCATAGTAGACCGACACTAGGATCTGGACTTGTTGATGCAGGACACTTAATCACCCCAAGTGAGGAGTCTCGAACATGAGACCTCCCATGTGGATCCCGCTGACCCCAAGCGTGCTCTTGCATCTCACAGGCGACCCCACTCAAGCTCGATGTGAAAATGTCCCTACATTAATCACCCCCGATGAGGAGTCTCAAACACGAGACCTCCCACTCTGATACCAATTTGATGCAAGACAATTAACCACTTGCTCTAAAAACTTGAACTGTTAGAGCATGACGAATTAATCAATTTATCTCATAGTCCTGGTCATACATCTCATTGGTTAGGACCTCGGCCGAACTCCCCTCGTGGGCCCCGAATCACATGGGTACAGTGTAACGCCCTGAAAATCGGGGGTCGAGAAGAAACCCAACTCCCGAGTTCCAACACATCACTTATGCAACATATTTAATGATGATTGTATGTTGTCTGTATTAGTGCATAAAACATGAATGAGATTAAGCCAAATCAGCAAAACATAATCCAGGGACAATTGTAATACGCAAACGGAAGACTGAAACGAATATGTATAACTTCATAAATCAGTATAGATCCCCAAAATATGTATACTTTGTCAGGTCATTAATTACAAGTATTGTTTCAAAATACAAAATGTCAAGATATGATAGTCCACTACAAGTATAACCCTGAAGCCTCGTCGATCAGAATGGTCTATATAAACCCGCCTGAATACTGCATGTATGAGAAAGCATCTTCATCGTCTGCGAAGTCTGGCTCCGCTTCATCAGTCGAGTCTCCATCTGCAACTAAGACAGAGTCTGGTTGGTGTTTAAAACACAATCCCAGAACGTGGGAGTGAGTGATCAACTCAGTGAAACAATAAAGTAAAGGTTAACATGTTATCAATTCAGTTAAGCAGTAATGATAAAGCAATATAATCACACATCCCTACGTACTTTAATTAATGTAAAGAATGGTATGAATAAATGATGCATGCCCTCACCTGCACTCCATCTGCGATCTTCATCTCACGGTCGTGCATGTCAGTCATTTCCTCAGTGCTTTACCTAACACCAAATGGCACATGCAATGCGGTGCATGAGCGTGCTTACCAAGTTCTTATTAGTCCTTTTTATACAGCAGAATTGGGAAACTAAGATACCTTCCTTATATCAATACCCAGACAAAGATCCATTCTAGGGTCGTCAGCCCTAGTAAATCTCATACAGTGTTGCGGTTCTAGGTCACTGCAAAGGGCTCATCACCTCGATGCAGTGTAGGCCTAGTTATACTCTAGTTGCTACGAAAAGGCTCGTCGCCTCTCCGCAGGCTTAGAATATGCTCGAGGTCACTATAAAGGGCTCGTCACCTTAACAGTGTAAGACGACAGCTCGAATACAGTGTCTCATACCACCGTATTCGGCTCACAAGGCTGCATTACTCACTGGACACTACGAGGAGGCTCGTCGCCCCAGCGTAAGCCGACAGCTTGACCACGATGTCCCATACCACAATGTCCGGCTCATGAGTCTTAGCGGATCAAGGTACCAAGGTTAATGGGGTTTCCACTAATGAGTTTGGTACCCTAGGTTCAAGTAGTAGTGTCCAAACATGGTGAACATGCATCGGGTCAATCGAGTTACTTGACGAGCTTGACTAGCACGAGCGCATGTTAAGTTGATCGACATGAAGTGCGTAAGCACTCCGTGTGGCCTAACCACTGTCGATAACCCAAGTACGGCTCAGATTCGTCGATCACATCCTGTGTGGCGAAATAACTTCAGCCACCAAGTCAAGGCGTGTTACCGATTGCCTGGACTATATAATAGCACCAACCACATTCAATTACAACGAATATTCATATAAGATAATCATAACAGTAATGAATCAATAATTCAAATCATACAAACATTTGAGCATTTTATGGAATACAACTTAAACATGAATCCACACACAGGCATTCCATACTAATACAGGTTCTAAAATATAAGATACATGGAGGAAATCATATATATAGTTAAGGTAGTTGAGAATCATATCTTAACATGCACACAAAGTACAGTTTACTTAATATTAGTTCATTCAGACATTTTTACAAACACTTAGCCTACACATTCCAACATACATAACATATGTTGGTTATAATACGCATTAGGGTAAATCCTTTCGCCCGAGAGTTGTTACACCTACAATAAGTATAAACACACGGTAATAAAGCATGACAAACACACTTTCAAATTCTGTACGTATACGATCCTTTCTACAAATACATGGAATACACTAAACTCAACATAGTTCATATATATCTGAAACGCGAATCAAACATCGCATTTGGCATGTGAAATATCACCCACGTCAGTAATAAATCATTAACCGACATTGAAAGCCTTGAAAACCATAACCTATACGTTTATAGTCTGTACCTTACGCCGGTAAACGCGTAACAGAGTCGTTTTAGACACTTAGTCTTTGTCAACGGAGGATTGACAACAAATAGCATGAATTAGGTTAGCTATTTCATAACTTACACTATCTAAACCCTAAAACAGGTTAGGGTTAGGTTTTCTCACCCAAGTACATTGTTGGAAACGCCGGATTTGTGATATAGATAGGGTGGCTAAGTGCGTGGACCAAAGGGATCCAATCCCAGGTTGAATCTCCAACTCTCTCTCTCTCTCTCTCTCTCTCTCTCTCTCTCTCTCTCTCTCTCTCTCTCTCTCTCTTCTCTCACCTAGGGTTAAAAATTCGTATGTGAAGGGAGTGAAAGGGCTTAAGGCTCTTATATAGGCCCAGAACTGATGGGAATGGCCCCAGGGCCAAGGTATACTTAGGTTATAGCCAAAACCCATCTGTTTTGGCTCAACGGAGCACTTCTGGAGGCCCCCTTTTTACGTGCGGTCGGACTTAAGCTCCCTGGCATTGGATCTAGGTCGAGCTAAGTTTTCGGTCTGATCGGATTTACAGATTAACCGTGGTGGACCAGTTTCAGTTCAACGGTCACCGGTACTTGATCAGGTCCACAAGTGTACTGACATGTGTGGAAAATTTCTCCTGATCCGAGGGTGTATTTGGGTCAGATTCTGACAGTCTGAATCCTTATATTTGGCCCGCAAGCGACACAACTCAAATCACTTAAATTTAAGTTCATTTCTTAAAGATATTCGCGTTTCTCACACATTTCGCTCCAAGCTCAAGTTGTGTGTTTCTGGATAGTATCTGGATTTTATTTCCGAGATGATTGTCAAGCCCAGTAAAGCGGTCATAAGCGTTTAGTTTCGTGGTCATCGGACTTTCGACATGCGGTCCAAGTCCGATACGAAGTTTCAATGTGCTCCCGAGAGCAACTGGGTAATGAGATTGATCTTAAGTTATATGGTAATGTAGCGTTAGGGATTCTACAAGTTTCGGGTCTTGCAGTTCGTATTTAAAGTGGTTCAAGCTAATTCTACTGAGTATTCAATTTAGTACTTAACTAAATTATGCCCTAATTATGACAGAATAAGGTCCTAGGGCAGTTCTATGCCCCTTTCTGGCACTTTTAAGTATTATATTATTTTAATTATTTTTCTAGTAGTTTGTCATCTAGTCTACTTCATCTCTACCAAATTTCATTACATTTCGTGTTGTAGAAAAATTCTAAAAATTCTAGAAGCAGCAGCTGTCCAAACTAATGATTTTCGGACAGTTGTCACAATGACCTATATTTAACTAAATTAGAGTTTTTATTATATTTTTCACTTATTTTTATATAAAACTAGATTTATCAAGCTTCAATCTGGCTTATGAATCACCTAAATCGGAATTATAATGAGGGAGATATGACTTTTCAAAGTCGGATGAAAAATTACAGAAAAGGGCATCAACGGTCGCTTCTACCATTGACTGGCCGAGGTGTGCCTTGCGGTTAAGTAGCGGCTGGCATAGCCGATGATCATTGATCTGTCCGTGGTGGTTTCTGCCACGTGATTTTTGAAACGGGCATATTTTGCGAACCGGGATGAATTATTCGACGTGCAATATATGATTTTGGGGTAGGAGAAGCTGATCTATCTAAATAACCTATTTATTTCTTAAGATTCCAAAAGTTTAATGGTCAAAAACCCATTTTATTTATTTATTTACTACTTATGGTAATTTTTAGTTTAAGTATTGTTCTTCATCACCTAAACTTTAGGATTGGTGTCTAATATGCAATTACTTAGAAAAATTTTAAGGACAAGGTGGTGAAAGGTGAGAATTTGAAGGAAATGGGTTTAAAAATGAGATTGAGTTTTGAGAAGTTAATAAAGTGTTAGGATCAACCCATTGCCTAAGGACATCTAACTCCAGGTTGGCAAAAATCCGGAGTATTACAATCTACCCCCTTAAAAATAATTTCGTCCCCGAAATTGGCTAAGGGTAATAAGTAAAGATTTTATTATTTCTTTTGTCTAAGTTTTATTGATTTCACGTTTATATGTGTGGTAGGGTGTACAATATCTATGCTAGTTTGGCTCAATTCATTCTATCCTCTTTAAAACTTCTTCGCCTTGAAATTGGCTAAAGCTCCTATTGGGTCCATATTCAACGAGCACATTATAGATACACAGACCTCGGTTATTTTCATTCAACTCGTACTCATTGGTTTAATACTTGATCCCTAATTGCTTTCTTTCAATGACTTCCTTATTGACATTCTAAGGAAGATTTAGATCTATTTAGTGACCTAACCTTACGTATAGCCTGGATCAATTTCCTTTGATCTTGGGCTAGTGGAACAGGGGTCCACCACGCTTCCACTACGCCACTTTGATCCAATGGATGTATAAACTGACATAACTAGATTAGGCTCGTAATGTTTTACCCCCCTTAAAAATTATTTTCACCCTCAAGGCTCAAGGATCTATGTCCTGATCCGTATATCGGAATAAGGTGTAATTTGGGACCTATCCTCGACACGAAATAGAAAACGATCTCTCAATACATTGGTCTTCCTTTCATCGATGAGGTGTACAATCATGTCTTGTTTAGTACTATAAGATAATCTATACATTAATTTGGACAAAATAGGTTAACGGACAGACTATCCTTCTAAGTTCATATGCACAATATGTATGCCAGAATGGTTTGTAATTCGAGACCTAATTCCTAACTGTCTGTTGCTCATTTGCGAAATTTCTTGAGCCTAAAAAGGGAAATCTCTATTAGCTATATATTCTTAACACTTCTCAAAGATAAAGTAATAAACTTTGGATGTAAGTGGTAGGGCCAACACAGAAGGAAAGTTGTATAGTGGGTCTGACCCGGATACATAGACTTTCTGCCTCGCGAGGACAGAAAATTTGTCGTATCAGTTCTTAATCTTAGTTGATCCCGACCTTCTACTTGATCAGAACATAGAGTTCATTGGTAACTACCACGATTGAGAATTCAATTCAAACCACGAATACCTCGCTTATATATAGTTCTCTACTCCGTGTTTCCATTTGTAATAAGTCTTTGGGAAGGCAATTCTAAGGGGTGTATTGATTTGACCTAACATTAAATCCAAGAGATATATAAGTTTTATCTGAGCGTGAATAGTTTGTACGTCAAACAAGCTTCCTAAGAGTTACTAAAGAAGCCTATAAGTATTAAGGGGATTTAGCGAAAGAATGAGCTTTCACTCCAACCTAATCAAGCCAACTAACTAAGTCTATCATTCAATTATCTTAGGATAATCGGGCTCTTACATTCCTTAGTGTAACAGTAGCCTAGTCTTAGTTTTAAGAGTAGCAGTAATCCAATAGCTTATGGGCTAGATGATTTCGTACTATTTCAAAGTCTACGCTCATACGCTAGATGATTTTATACCATTTCTAATATAAAAAATTGTTTTTATTACTTAGGGTCAAAAGTTGTCTGATTGGAATTGAATTGCCTGAACTTGAATTTAACTACGCTCGAGCACTTCACATATACTCATACCAGCTAAGGAGGTCCTAGGGTTCACGCTATCAATTTATTGGATTTCCCATACTGTCAGGTCTTTCGAAATCTAGGAGCACCACTCTAGGTCCAAAAACTCCAAGGGCCTATTTGGCCAGCGGTCTTAAGTTGTATTAAATGAGACTGCATTGCTAATCCCACCTCAGGATTGGGAATGACATGTTTGGAAGGAGGGTGGGATGGAATTAAAATTAATTTTATAGGCTTTGGAAAATGAGCCTTGTGTTGGAAAGTGTGAGATGGGATTTCCAAATCCCATGATGATAAATTTCCAAGTGTAATTTGAAAGAAAATCCCGAGATTTACTTTTAATTGCATACATTCCAAACATGGTATTGGAAAACATGAGATACACCCAATCCAAGGATAATACCTTACACATGCATTTATTGTTACTTTTACAATTTCATCCACTTTAATCTCACCTAATGCAGTTGGCCGAACGGGCCCTAAATATCCCAACATTTGGAGGTTGTGAAGGTTATGGGACACAAAAATGTGGGTTTTTGTGCTCAAATGAGGGGGATATAAGGAAGGTGGAGAATTGTAAGGAGTAGTTTTTAGGTAATGGTGGTGAATGGGTGCAAGATGTAGAAGAAGACGGAAGCTTAAGTGAATAGAAGCGGGGATGTGAGATCATTTTACATGGTCTCGGCTACGTACGGGCTATACTACTATAGTTAATATCGCTCGTTGGCGAAACTTGGGATACTAATGCAGATTCTAGATTCCATCGCCCCCTTCCTAAATCAGAGTGCGTCAGTGTGCGTCATGTGACCACAACCCAGGTCCAATTAAATCCAAATCATACTTTGATACCAACTTGTAACGCCCTGAAAATCGAGGGTCGAGGAGAAACTCAACTCCCAAGTTCCAACACATCACTTATGCAATATATTTAATGATGATTGTATATTGTCTGTATTAGTGCATAAAACATGAATGAGATTAAGCCAAATCAGCAAAACATAATCCAGGGACAGTTGTAATACGCAAATGGAAGACTAAAACGAATATGTATAACTTCATAAACTAGTATAGGTCCCCAAAATATGTATGCTTTGCCAGGTCATTAATTACAAGTATTGTTTCAAAATACAAAATGTCAAAATGTGATAGTCTACTACAAGTATAACCCTGAAGCCCAGTCGATCAGAACGGTCAATATAAACCCGCCTGAATACTGCATGTATGAGAAAGCATCATCATCGTCTGCGAAGTCTGGCTCCGCCTCATCAGTCGGGTCTTCATCTGCAACTAAGACAGAGTCTGGTTGGTGTTTAAAACACCGTCCCAGAACGTGGGAGTGAGTGATCAACTCAGTGGAACAATAAAGCAAATGTTAACATGCTATCAATTCGGTCAAGCAGTAATGATAAAGCAATACAATCACACATCCCTACGTACTTTGATTAATGCAAAGAATGGTATGAATAAATGATGCATACCCTTGCTTGCACTCCCTCTGCAATCTTCATCTCACAGTCACGCATATCAGTCACTTCCTCAGTGCTCTACCCAACGGCAAACGGCACATGCAATGCGATACATGAGCGTGCTTACCAAGTTCTTATTAATCATTTTCATACAGCAGGATTGGGAAACTAAGATACCTCCCTTATATCAATACCCAAACAAAGATCCATTCTAGAGTCGTCAGTCCTAGTAAATCTCATACGGTGTTGCGGTTCTAGGTCACTGCAAAGGGCTCGTCACCTCGATGCAGTGTAGGCCTAGTTATATTCTAGTTGCTACGAAAAGGCTCGTCGCCTCTCCGCAGGCTTAGAGTATGCTCAAGGTCTCTACAAAGGGCTCGTCACCTTAATAGTGTAGGCCAACAGCTCGAATATAGTGTCCCATACCACCGTATTCGGCCCACGAGACTGCATTGCTCACTGGACACTATGGGGAGGCTCATCGCCCCAGCGTAGGCCGACAACTCGACCACGGTGTCCCATACCACCATGTCCAGCTTATGAGTCTTAGCGGATCGAGGTACCAAGGTTAATGGGGTTTCCACTAGTGAGTTTAGTACCCTAGGTTCAAGCAGTAGTGTCTAAACATGGTGAACATGCATTGGATCAATCGGGTTACTTGACGAGCTCGACTAGCACGAGCGCATGTTGAGTTGATCGACATGAAGTGCGTAAGCACTTCGTGTGACCTAACCACTGTCGATAACCTAAGTACGGCTCAGATTCGTCGATCACATCTTGTGTGGCGAAACAACTTCAACCACCATGTCGAGGCCTGTTACCGATTGCCTGGACTATATAATAGCCCCAACCACATTTAATTATAACGAATATTCATATGAGATAATCATAATAGTAATGAATCAATAATTCAAATCATACAAATATTTGAGCATTTTATGGAATACAACTTAAACATGAATCCACACACAGGCATTCCATACCTAAACAGGTTCTAAAATATAAGATACATGGAGGAAATCATACACATAGTTAAGGTAGTTGAGAATCATATCTCAACACGCACACAAAGTACAGTTTACTTAATACTAGTTCATTCGGACATTTTTACAAACACTTAGCCTACACATTCCAACATACATAACATATGTTGGTTATAATACGCATTAGGGCAAATCCTTTCGCCCGGGAGTTGTTACACCTACAACTAGTATAAACACACGGTAATAAAGCATGACAAACACACTTTCAAATTCTGTATGTATACGATCCTTTCTACAAATACATGGAATACACTAAACTCAACATAGTTCATATATATCTGAAACACGAATCAAACATCGCATTTGGCATGTGAAATAGCACCCACATCAGTAATAAATCATTAATCGACATTGAAAGCCTTGAAAACCATAACCTATACGTTTATAGTCCGCACTTTATACCGGTAAACGCGTAACAGAGTCATTTTAGATACTTAGTCTTTGCCAACGGAGGATTGGCTAACCTATAACATGAATTAGGTTAGCTATTTCATAGCTTACACTATCTGAAACCCCAAAACAGGTTAGGGTTAGGTTTTCTTACCCAAGTACGTTATTGGAAATGCCGAATTTGTGATACAGATAAGGTGACTAAGTGCGTGGAGCAATGGGATCCAATCCCAGGTTAAATCTCCAACTCTCTCTCTCTCTCTCTCTCTCTCTCTCTCTCCTTCTCTTTCTTCTCTCTTTTCTCACCTAAGGTTAGAAATTCGTATGTGAAGGGAGTGAGAGGGCTTAAGGCCCTTATATAGGCCCAGAATTGATGGGAATGGCCCCAGGGCCAAGGTATACTTAGGTTATAGCCAAAATCCATCTGTTTCGGCTCAACGGAGCACTTCTGGAGGCCCATTTTCTACGTGCGGTTGGACTTAAGCTCACTGGCATTGGATCTAGGCCGAGCTAAGTTTTCGATCCGATCGGATTTACAGATCGAACCTGGCGAACCAGTTTCAGTTCAACGGTCACCGGTACTCGATCAGGGCCACAAGTGTACTGACATGTGTGGGAAATTTCTCCTGATCCGAGGGTGTATTTGGGTTAGATTTTGACGGTCTGAATCCTTATATTTGGCCCGCAAGCGACACAACTCAAATCACTTAAATCTGAGTTCATTTCTTAAAGATATTCGCATTTCTCACACACTTCGCTCCGAGCTCAAGTTGTGTATTTTTGGATACCATCTGGATTTGATTTTCGAGATGGTTGTCAAGCCCAGTAAAGCGGTCATAAGCGTTTAGTTTCGTGGTCATCGGACTTTCGACGTGCGGTATAGGTCCGATACGAAGTTTTAATGTGCCCCCGAGAGCAACTGGGTAATGAGATTGATCTTAAGTTATAGGGTAATGTAGCGTTAAGGATTCTACAAGTTTCGGGTTTTGCAGTTCGTATTTAAAATGGTTCAAGCTAATTCTACTGAGTATTCAGTTTAGTAGTTAACTAAATTATGCCCTAATTATGACAGAATAAGATCATAGGGCAATTCTACGCCCCTTTCTGGCACTTTTAAGTATTATATTATTTTAATTATTTTTCTAGTAATTTGTCATCAAGTCTACTTCATCTCTACCAAATTTCATTACATTTCGTGTTGTAGAAAAATTCTAGAAGTAGCAGCTGTCCAAACTAATGATTTTCGGACAGTTGTCACAATGACCTATATTTAACTACATTAAAGTTTTTATTATATTTTTCACTTATTTTTATATGAAACTAGACTTATCAAGCTTCAATCTGGCTTTTGAATCACCTAAATCGGAGTTATAACGAGGGAGATATGACTTTTCAAAGTCGGATGAAAAATTACAAAAAACGGGGCATCAACGGGCCGACCACTTGGCCCAGGGTGTGCCGCATGATTAACGCTGTGGCAGGCGCCACGGATCATTGGACGGATCGTCGATGGTGGTTTCCGCTATGTGATTTTTGAAACGGGCGTATCTTGCGAATCGAGATGAGTTATTTGGCATGCAATATATGATTTTGGAGTAGGAGAAGCTGATCTATCCAAATAACCTATTTATTTCTTGAGATTCCAAAAGTTTAATGGTTAAAAACCCATTTTATTTATTTATTTACTATTTATGGTAATTTTTAGTTTAAGTATTGTTCTTCATCACCTAAACTTTAGGATTAGTGTCTAATATGCAATTACTTAGAAAAAATTTAAGGACAAGGTGGTGAAAGGTGAGAATTTGAAGGAAATGGGTTTTAAAATGGGATTGAGTTTTGAGGAGTTAAAAAGGTGTTAGGATCGACCCATTGCCTTAGGACATCTAACTCCAGGTTGGCAAAAATCTGGGGCGTTACATACCGCCTCACACGGGCCGCCCACCCCGAGTGCATCCCTATATCCCACAGGCTACCTCAATCGAGCCCAGTGTAAAATGCGTATTAATCACCTCCGGTGAGAAGTTTCGAACATGAGACCTCAACCGTGAGCTCCGCCCATCCTGAGTGTGCCCCCGCATCCCACAGGCGACCCCACTCAAGCCCGGTGTGAAATGTACATTAATTACCCTCAGTGAGGAGTCTCGAACACGATATTTCCCCCGTGGGCCCCGCCCACCCCGAGCGTGCCCCTGCATCCCACAGGTGACCCCACTCGAGTTTGGTGTGAAAATGCCCCTGCATTATTTGTACAATAATAGAAGACACCCACAATACCATCAAAATCAAGTCAGGTTGTAAAGACCTATCAGTGATTTCCTGAGTGGGCCAGCGCCTGGAACTTTCACTCTCCTCCTGTCTTGTCTTGTCCTGTCTTGCCTTTTTCAATATGTAAAAGCATACCTACCAACCCACCTTCAATTCTGAAAGGATTGATGCCGATCAAATCATCTTAAAATCCAAACCAGACTTTAGATGGGCCACACCCACCGCACATTGGCCCACCACACATTGAGTCAGACCACTTGTTGTCCATCAGTGGAGACACTGTTTTTGGTTTCTTCCGTTTCCTTTATCACATGCTTACAAGTTGTGATCAATGCATATAAAACCAGACATTAGGTGGGTCACACCCATGCATTGAACCAGATCATTCTGTCCTTCAATGAATAAAACGTTTCAAGTTTCTTCCATTTCCTTTGGCACACTTAATGATCATTTCAACGGAGTAACCAGCCTGACTAGTGGTAATGGATAAACCTAGTTATTGGCAATAAATGGTTAGGATGCTCACCTGCCTTTCATAGTCCAATGTTATGAACGTCCATCATGTTGGGGCAGACACGTAATGGTAAAGGGCCACTCAAATGCCAAAAAAAAAAAAGTTAGTGTTCTGCACAAGCAACCTAAGCTACGTTGTTTTGAATAAGCTACGAGGTCATGCTGTCTTGAACTAGCTATTCAATCTGCCGTATCTTCTCACATGGAATGGTTAGATTCCCTCCTCTTCTGATTTGCTTCGTAAATATTTACTACTTTCTGTAGTAACATTTTCCTTTTGGTACGTGATGCTTACTCTTCTGGTAAAGTGCCACATATGTAGACAACGGACTGTGCAAAAGGGGGACCAACACCATAAAATCGCTTGGGCAGAAGACCCAGATAGTTCAGTGATCAAGTGGATTCAAATTCGACATAAATGGACAGACCTTGTGCGGCTTGTGTCATGAGTGGATTATATTTATAATGGGCCTTTTAGATGCATGCAAAGTCTTGTGCTGCAGATGTTGTCTTGCCACACTAGTTAATCGTAATTATGTAGTAGGGTGCATTTGGTTGCAGCAAATTAGGCTGGTTAATCATGAAATTTCGTGATACTTGGTGCAACTGCAACCAATTGCAACCTTACAGAACATATTTCATTTCGGTAAGGATTAAAAAAATAATCTTGATAACCATGATCTCTAATACATGATTTTGATTATCTGAAATGATATGAACTTAGTTTTAGGTGTCCACTAAAGAGGACCCTAGGGCCTATTTAGGTCACACTTAAAAAACCAACTCATTTTAGATAATAGTAGTTATGTATTAGAGATTTTGGTGAAGGATTAAATGTATCTTGATAACCCATGGTTTAAATTAGAGTGTGTTTGGTTGCACCAAATATCACAATACATAATTACTATCAAATAAAACGGATGAAATTATTTTTAACTGGCAACCAAATTAGGGCCTTAGTGCTGTCAAAATCATGACTTTAATTATTATTATTTTGAAGATGCAAATATTACTAAAGGGAGCAAAAGCAAACCTAAAAACAGAAGAAAAACACAAAACAGCAAGAAAAAAACAACCCTAAAGCAACTACACAACTTGAAAAATCTGCTCAGGTGAGGGCCTGAAAGAAAAAAAAAAGAAAAAAAGAAAGCACAGATAAGAAGAGAACACTCCTAAGATTTAATAGCCCACGATATTATTATATGTTAAACCTTTGTCTATTGAATTTTTATTTTTTATTTTTGAAAGATGAAGCGATGTTATTATTAGGGCCACAGTGAAAAAGAAAATAAAACAAAAGAAAATGATACAACCCACCCTCAGAAAACCCCAACAAGAAAAGGGCACCCAGGCCAACCACTCCAACAAATATACGATCACTCGATTTAGTACCCCACCCACTGAACCCCTCTGCTTACGGAAACAACGGTTGTTTCTTTCCAGTTAGATCAACCACAACACAGCGAGCATGGCCAAGGGCCATCCTTGCAACTTCCGTCCAAATAAACAAAGCCCGATATAAAGAGGATTCTCTAATCCACCACCCCGTGGGAGACAAGCCATACTTAGCCTCAGCTACTCTCTTTCGCAAACTAGAGATTTCCACCCCAAAAGGCCAGACCCATTTACCCAATAAAGCCGAATTAACAAGACCCATTTCCTTATGTTATTGATGAACTTTCTTCCTTCCAACCAGCCACCAGAAGGCCGGTATCTAAGGAGGAACATAGTAGGACCACATGAATTCTGTGCACCTCACCTCTTTGATGGCCATCATCACTTTGATGGTCATCACCATGCACAAGAGAGAGGATTTAACTGAGAAAAGACCGGTCTTGTCAGCTTTCTACACCAACTTGTCTGATTTGGAATTTACTAGTGAAAAGACGGATACGCTCAAGGAAGGTAGCATAATCCTCAACTTCCTCGTCATGAAGAAATAATCCACCACCATACGGGGGTTCCCACATCACTGCCCCTCCAATACAGGAGAAGCAATCCGTCACCATGGAAGGATCCGGGGTCAAATGAAAGATGGAGGAAAATACATCTTTTAATAAGGAGGAACTCACCCACAAATCTTTCCCAAAATCTGATATTCTTTTTTTACCCATGGAGAAGCCCACCCCCTTCGAGAAGGCCGCCTTCACAAAAGAGACTCCTTTCTACAAGGCCGACGCTCTATAGAATGAAAAGACTCTTGTCCACCAGCCCCCGACCAAGGAGCTGTATTAAACTCTAACAACCTCTTTCCAAAGCGCTCCCATCTTCATCCCCAAACCTCCAAAGCCCTTTCCCAAGCAACACAATATTCATAGTAGAGAAGGAGGTTAGATAAGGCCTCTTTAATTAGAGTGATGCAACCACTAAGTGAGAGCTACCGGCTTTTCCACCTTACTAGCTTCCTAGTAGTCGGGAGCGCCCCGGCTACCCACACATTGCGGTACACCCACAAAAGTAGTCAGAAGCACCCCCGCTATACATCCAAAGATCTCGGCCATCCGCCTCCATTCGCACCCCATACATCTTACTCTTGGATAAATTAACCTTAAGGCCTGACACAATCTCAAAGCATTTGACAATGGTTCTCAACTTTTCCACCATGGCAGGGGACGCGTCGCAAAAGAGGATAGTGTCGTCCACAAATTGCAAGTGAGAAATGGGGTGAGACATTCCTTCTACCTTGAAGCCACTTATAAAGCCCTCCTCTTGACCTTCGTAAAGCATTCTTCCAAAACCCTCGACAACCGTAAAATAGAGAAATGGAGACGGAGAGGGTCCCCTTGGCAGAGGTCCCTAGAGCTTTTGAAAAAAGCCTTTCAGGGATCCATTAATGAGGACAGAGAAGCGTGCCAAACTGACACACTCTCGAATCCACCTCCTCTATTTCATCCCACACCCCATCCAAAGCATCATATAATTGAGAAACCCCCAATCTACGTGATCATAGGTTTTTTCTATATTCATCTTGCACACAACACCCTTTTCTCCCCCTCTATGCCTAGAGTCAAGGCATTCATGGGCAATTAAGGCACTATCCAAAATTTGCTAACCCGGAACAAAAGCGCTTTGATTATTGGAGATGATGCTTTTAATTATATTCCGCAAATGAATTGATGCAGGACATGAAATTAAATATGACATGCAAGATTTCAAGCTTTAGATCATACTAATTTTAAACACTCACAAAATTCCACGTCCCACATACGATCAAACATTCAACAAGGGGAATCTACGGGGTTCCAAGCCTACACACGTTTAGGGCTGGATCAAATAAAATTATAAATCAAACAATGCCCAAATGAGTGTAAGATTCATCCACTCTTGCAAAGGATTGTTCCCCAATTCAAGAGATTCACCATGTTCCAATTCGGGGGGAGTCTAGGGTTAGCAAAAGTTGGAAAAAACTTGGAATTTGGGATTATCTAGGGTTAGGGATTTAAGGCGAAAGAGGAGTGAAATAGGGAAGAGACAATGACCTGAGATAGTCCACACGTGTGGACAGTAGCCCAGCCCAGACGCACGTGCGTGGGTTCCTGTCCGCATGTGTGTGGAGCCCACGAAAATGAAAACGGTCAGCTAGGGGTTGGTCGGCCAGGGGAGGTCCACCCTCACGCCAAGTTTCACGTCAATCTGCGGTCCGGTGTGTACGTGGTGCTCCGCCAAAGTTTCGGCCCCCCAGAATCTGAAAATCTGCTGTAAAGGGGAATTTGGGTGCAAAGAAAAAATAAATCTAAAGATGGGAAGGCTAGGAGAAATGATAGATGTGGGGTGTACGAGGTGGGGACGATTTGGGATGGTTGTGGCTTCGCACCACGGTAGTAGCCCTTCGAGGAAGGGAGGGTTTCGCACCCAATTAGCTTCTTCAACTCCGAGGAATAGAGAAGAAAAAACGCAGAATTTTATTCAAAAACTTCAATGAAAAAAAACCTACATGGGGTTGCTTATTTATAAGAAAACCTTAAACCTCGAAAGTCGCGCTATATACGCACACTATTACTTAGAGACAAAGTAACAAAAATAACAACTAATCGACGCAATCAAAACCGTTCATGATGTTTCTAATAACCAAAACTCAAAATCCTAGATCATCTATGGTAGTGGGCCACAATCATGAGATCTAATGGTGGAATCCCTATGATGATCGGGTCCACTCTAATGCTCCATAGCATGGCCCCCTAACTCAGAGGTCCTCCATAGATGTCGTCGTCGATCTAGATCGATAGTGGGGCCTTCCTCCTCCTTGAGTACGTGCGTAGAGTGGGGGGCATGCGCGTCCGCATGATGTCCCCATCACGAATCACAAGAACCTTTGCTAAATTTTCGTAAAGCCCTCCTACAAGACTTATCGAACAAAAGTCTTTTAAATATTCCGCACTAGAAACCTTCGAGATGATGGCAATAAAGGATGCACCAATATTGAAAGAGAAGTGACTCCTTTCATAAAATTCTAACATGAAGTTCCTAACGTACCCTTTGACCACTTCTCAAAAAAATTAGAAGAACACCATTGGAAATCCGTCTGGACCCGACGCTCTTAACTCTCCCCAATGAATCAACAGTAGCTTTGACCTCATCCTCCATGAAGGGGGCCTCAAGCAAACCATCTTCTACCTTCGAAAAGTAATTGAAGATAAGGTTGTCCACCTTAGGCCTTCTCTACTCTTCCCCCAACAACAAAACCGAGGGATTTCTATTGAAAGATATTCCTTACCTTCAATACGAGTGTCGTTGACAACTATGCTGCTCATTGTGTTTATCCTTGCACGAGCGCTAACAATATTGTGGAAGTACTTTGTATTTTTACCTCCCTCGTTAATCCAAATGCTTCTTGATCGTTAGCTCCATTTAATTTCATCTTCTTTAACCCTCCCAGCATAATCTTGAGTGAGCTTGACCCTTATAGCTGATTCTTCTGAAGATAGTGCATCTACCTCCGCTTTAACATCCAAGGCCTGTGAGGGCAATTTCAGCAGTTTTTGCATTCCTTTTACCCATCTCCACCTTCTTCCAATATGTAATCTCTGCTTTCAATAATTTCAGACTGTGAGTGACCTTGAAGCTAGCAAAGCCTTCCACTTCGAAAGAAGTTCACCAATCCTTAAGCTTATGCAGAAAGTCGTTGATCTTTAGCCAGCTTAGCTCAAATCTAAGGGGTTTCAGCCCCCAATTCTCTTCAACTACAGCCAACTGCACGAGACAGTGATCTGAAACTGGTTCCAGTAGGGCCCTTTGAGAAACAAGAGGAAAACTTTTTATCTAGCCTAGCGAGACAAGAAAATGGTCTATTCTGGACATAATTGCGCATGATTGTCTGTTAGAACACATGAACTTCCCTGCTTTCAAAGGCAGATCTGTCAGCTCGTGGGAATCAATCTAGTAAGAGAGTTTGCATGCTCCATATAACTCTACCCAGTGTTCGAAGTATCGGTATTGCTATAAGTTTCGCTGGCCAGGGATATGCAAACAATATCGATATCGTCGATAATATCGTTGATAGTCGGAAATGCGGGGAAACATGGGAAAAATGGTGGAATTTTTAGCGAAACTTCAGGAGATGTTAAAATATACATATTTGCATATTTAAAATTAAAAAAATTGTAAAAAGAATGCATACATAACAAGTTTCCATTTAACGGAGCCTTAAAAGTATGTGTTGTTGTAAGAAATCAGTCCAACCATCCCATCCAACCTATTTAACCATCCAACCTTCCATCCTAACATCCATCGATATTGCAAAATATCAACAACACATGATATTTCACCAAGAAATCATCAACAATTAGAAAGGAAATGGAAGATTGTGGTCTCAATATCGCGCATGTTATGATATCAATAATATCAAGATATTATCAATATTATCAATGACAAATTGAACACTACATACAACCATGTGCTCATGAAAAAAAAAAATTGAAATAAAAAATTTTCTAATAAACAAAATTTTTATGGTATCAATTCATTGGCAATATTATTGAAATATCATCGATATACTTATGATACAACCATTACCTAGAATTTACATAGTCGAAAATATTGGTGATACATTGGCGATATTGATGCATTGGTAATACAAGCGACACCTAGAATTTACATAGTTGAAAATATTGGCAATTACATTAGCAATATTGATACGTTGGCGATACTTAGCAATACATTGCTAATAATTGGAATTTTTTATACTACCGGCGTTATCAGCATTGCTACCGCCTACCAGTGTTATCGGTATCGTTGAGCTGGAGATAAAGATAATATCAGAGATATTTCGATAATATCGGAGATAGTTCGAGCACTGACTCTGCCCCATTCGATTTTGCAAGTCAAAGGGCACATTTCTTAGATTGGAGAGGTTGGGATTTGCCATTAATCCTTTTACAAAATGGTTTGATTATCGGTAATGAGCAAAATATCACCTTAAAGATAGTGATATTGTAATGCTCATCTAGCCTATCTCTAATAAGTTTCTTTTCATTTTCCACCCCCATTACTAAAAGAAAGCATTTTATATTTGAACAATTCTCAAATTTGCTAGGTATCAGTCATGCTACTTGGTTTCCTAGTAAGGTGGCATCCGAACCTATAAATTTATCAAAGAGATGTGCCCTGACTATCATCTCTTGGCATCAATTGATAGGTACTAGCAATGGCCCATTACAAGTTCCCTTTTAAGGCCTAGGCCATGCCTATGCCCTGGCCCATTTGGCCACATCAAGGGCGTCCACATTGATAAACACTAATAACGTCCTGCTGGATCTTCCCTTTTCTACGGTCCCAGACAGGCTCAGATACCATTACAAAACTAGGTCCCAACCCCATAGTTAGCATCAAAGGCCTAAAATGTGCCCAACATGGCCAGAAATAATTTACATATAAAAAAATTGGGATTACCTTGCCCACTTTAAGTACCAAGCGTGCGTAGAGCTGTACACGAGTCGATCTGAGTCGAGCTTGGCACAGCTCGACTTGACTTGGCCAGTACCTAACCCCAGCTCGAACTCGGCTTGGCCCGGTCCTCGAGCCTGTCTAGCCAGCTCGACTCGGATCGGTCAGCAGCTCGGGCCAGTTCGAGCCGAGTTCAAGCCTATGCAGCATTTTATCAAACACCTGAAATGCATCTTAAATTTCTCCTAAAATGCAAAACAGTAACGACACTTTATAGGTATTTCATCAAACACCTGACGTGCAACATCAAAATCAAACACCCGACGTGCATCATCAGAATCAAGCAAAATCAAACACCCGACATGCAGCATCAGAATCAAACAAAATAGAACACCCGACGTGCAGCTTCAGAATCAAACACCCAACAAGTAGCATTAAAATCAAACACCTAACAAGCAACATCAAAACCAAACACCCAACATATCCATTCTTTTATCACCAACACTTTGTTGAGTCATCTCATCAAACACTCGGTAAGCAACATCCATTCAAAATAACCAAGTCACCGATCTGATTCGATCCGAGTTGGTTTGAGTTGAGGTTCGATCCGAGTCGAGCCAAGCTTGAACTCGGCTAGAAAATTTTTTGAGCTCCAAAAACCAGCTCGACTCAGTCCGAATCCTACTTCGAGCCAAGGCGAGTCAAGCTTTTTCGAGTCGAATCGAGTGAGCTGACCGAGCTAACTCGACTCGTGTACCGCTCTAGGCGTGCGATATGCAGCATGAGACAGTAGGTGCTTGTGCACATGCCTGACCATGTGCCACAAACGCCCCTGCATACTCGATGCAATTTACATGAACATGTATTTCATCTATGTCAGCAAAAGAGAAGGAAAGACAAGGAAATATGTGGGTAATATAAATGCCTGTGCCCAGGCTACTTCAGGAAAGCTTCAAAATGTTGTACAAGGAACTAAGCTCACAACAACAGATCGCAGAATACAAGCACATCAGAAAATGTAGTTTTCTTTTCTTTCTTTCTTACTTCTTTTTTTTTTTTTTTTTTAAAAGAAGTTTCGGCTAATAAGCACAGACAGAGATGAGAAGGAATACCTCTATTGCAGCCTGTTCACACAGCTTCTACAAGCCTTGCAAGAATAGAGTTAGGATCTGAAATTTTTCTGATACTGCAAATAGCCACAAAACAAAATGTATTAGACATAAGAGAACTGATGTGTGGAAAAGGCCTGAGATTCAAGAGAAAATTATATGCAGAAAAGGGAAAAGGAAATGATCCTGCCTTTTTTTTTTTTTTTTCCTTTTTCTTCTTCCTCAAAACTAACAAGGTTCTCTAAACCTCAAAACTAAAGCTGCTCCTTATGAGCAAGGCGTTCCATAGCAGTAACGGTGGGCATTATGCCCACCGTTAAGGAAACGCTGAATCAGTGTTAACGGGTGATACGCCCTTGTATTGGTTTTTTAAAAAAATTGTTGCTCCAAAAAATCCAGAAAAATACTCAGAAAATCCGAAAATTTATAAATATTCCAAATATGCATTCATTTATAATTTTGAACATGTTTATGGTAGTGTAACTGTCCAATCTTTGGTGAGAATGCCATATCGGGCTGTTTGATAGATTTATGAACCTGACAACCTGGAATTAACTGTGAACCATTTATATTTAGTTTTCTAACTATATAATATTTATATAAATTTACTATAATGAATGTAATACCAAAACATCTTATATTTTAAAGTTTTACTAGTATTTATAGTGTTGGTGTATTGCATACTTCACGACCCACATACATTTCATTTCAATATATAGAGTTTAGGGACTTTTGTATCCTATTATGTAATTCATATACTTAACAATTCAATATCATTTCCCCCCATAGAAATTAAGAAAGAATTAAAATTAAATTGAGGTAAATAGTGTTGTCAATTCGGGGCTGATTTGGGGACCATTCGCCCCAAACTAGCCTCAAATTAATGCAATCTATTGGCACTTATCCCACTAATGGATTGGTGGACATTTATTGCATAGTGAAAAATGAAAAATATCAAATGGTCCTATTTCAAAAAACAAGTGTATGCAAACTAATGGTGAAATTTGTTCAAACAATTTAATTTTGGGATTGTGACTTAGCAACAATGGTCCTAAAATTTAATTGGTTAATTTTGAGTTGATATATACCTCATGTACAAATTTTTAGGGCCATGTACGTGGGATACACTCAATTAAGTATTATATATCCATGTCATCCATCCATTTTGGCAGATATTGAATTGGGGCTGATTTGGGGACCATTCGATGCCTCAAACTAGCCTCAAATTAATGCAATCTATTGGCACTTATCCCACTAATGGATTGGTGGACATTTATTACATAGTGAAAAGTAAAAAAATATCAAATGGTCCTATTTCAAAAAACAAGTGTATGCAAACTAATGGTGAAAGTTGTTCAAACAATTTAATTTTGGGATTGTGACTTAGCAACAACAGTCCCAAAATTTAATTGGTTAATTTTGAGTTGATATATACCTCATGTACAATTTTTTAGGGCCATGTACGTGGGATCCACTCGATTATGTATTATATATCCATGCCATCCATCCATTTCGGAAACTCATTTAAGGGCATGGTAAAAAAAAGAGGCAGATCCAAATATCAGGTGGACCACTAGTGGGCCAGGCGGGCCACCTCGATGGATTTGTACATCCATGCTGTCAATCCGTTTTGCCAACTCATTTTAAGGCATGGTCCAAAAATTCAAGTAGATCTAAATCTTCGGTGGACCACTAGTGAGTATCCCCTTAAATGTGGGGCCCCCTCAATGCATTTGTTCTATATCCATGTGGTCCATCCTTTTTGCCAACTTATTTTAGCGCATGGTCCAAAAAATGAGGCTGATCCAAATCTTAGGTGGACCACACAATAGGGATTTAATTCCCACCATTAAAAATTTCTTAGGACATTTTTTTTTGGATCAAGCTGTTATTTTTGTTCTCCCTTTATCAAGGTCTATGTGACCTTATCAACAGGTTCGATGGAAAATAAACATTATAGTAGACCCTAGAAAGAGTTTAACAGTGGGCATTCAATCCCAATTGTGTGGTCCAATTGAGATGTGGATCCCATCATTTCGGGTGGGGAGAGGAGGAGAAGAAAAAGAAAAGAAAAAAGGTATGTTTTTTTTTTCTTTTCTTTTCTTTTTTTCCTCTTTTCTTTAGGGTTATCGGGCGGAACAAATGTTATGATACCGTAATGGCCATTACGGCCGTTACAAACCGAAAAAATAGAGGTTCCCCATTTCAAGGCCATATCACGTAACGGTATCAACCATTACTGTTACATATTGGCCGTTACGGCCGATACGTAACCGATTTTGAATACCTTGCTTATGAGGATCCGAGTCCCATTAAGTGGAATCTCCCTTTGTTATGTAAGTTGACCTGGCACTCCAGAGTTTGTTTGTATCAGGTGAATCACTATTTTTAAGATCTTCATCCAAGACTGGATTCCCAAAAAAAAAAAAAAAAAGCGTATTTGGCTCATCCAACACATCCAAGCAAAGAGTTGAGATCGGATCAAAATGGACACATCCTGTACTTCTCATCTCCTGCCCCAAACAAAATGCATAAGGGCTATACTGGTTAGGTTGAACGGAGCCACCCCCATCCAAACATGCCCTAAGAGACGACAAAATTAAAAGCATCCAATTGCTTGGAGGAGTAAGTATCGAAAAACTATTTTATAAATGTTAATACCAACCACTGTTTAATCCCAGACCAACCAATGTGTAAACAGCACATAACGAACAGACCCTTGTCCTCATGCCAACTGGCATTAACATTATACAGCAATAGATGCCAAGAAAAGTTGAAGGGGGAAAACTGAAAACGTCCAGCCCACAGGACATAATGGGCTTTTTTTTTTTGGAAGGTAAAGAATCAAATTAAAAGAAGCCAAATGGCAAAGAATACAACAAGGAGATAAACGAAAAGAAGAAAATACAGCAGAACACCCTTCAATGAGGATCCCACTTCCTATTCAACAAAAAGACCCTCAAAACTGCTGAAGCAGTAGAACTGTAGATATTCCTGAAACAGCAGTAATTCCGCTCCCCCCAAATGGTCCATAAAGCAGCTAGTAAGGCTAATCTCCAAATCCTTCTAGGCCCACTAACGTGCCACCGTGCCAAGAAGAGATAAGGCCTGCTGTGGAACTAGGCATAACCCAGGAGATCTTTAAAAACGGACCATACAACTGAGGCGAAAGGGCATGAAATAAAAAGATGATCAGCAGATTCTGCGTCCATCTTGCAAAGGATACAAAACTAGGAAGAAATCCTTTGCACAAATTGACGACAGTGAGGACTTTGTTACGGCCCACTAACCAACACAAACACAGCTACCTTAGTTGGAGCACCGTATGACCATATATAACCACAGTTGCTGTTGATCCAATTGGGCCTTTTGGGGCGAATAGAATCATGCAGCGATCTGACCATAAACAAACGTGACCTGCCCCACTGCCAACACAACGAATAAAGCTCCTCCTGGATCAGCCTGATGCCTTGAAGCAAAGAGAGAAGCTGGGAGAGTTCCACCAACTCTACATCATTCAAAGTTACGCCTGCAAGGAGGAATCCACACTCCCTCATAAGCGGAACCAGAAAAACAGTCCTTCACCGAGATATCACCAATAGGGCATAAAGCCGCGAGATTGGGGAAGATGGATCTCAACAGGGTGTCCCTTATCCAAAGATCATCCCAGTAGCGGATTCTGGAACCATTCCCCAAAGAAAAATCAATATCCCCCCACACCTTTCAATCCAGTTGCATAATAGATTTCCAAAGGAACGGCGCTCTATAAAGAGGAGTGTCTGGATCTCCAGCCGTAGATCGAAGTCCCATATTTACCTCCAATAATGGAACACCACAAACTATCATCTTCACACCCAAACCGCCATACCCACTTGCCCAAAAGGGCCTGGTTCATGTCCTCTAACCAACGTAAACCTGCTCCCCCTTCCTTTATAGGAGTACAGACTTCACTCCAATCAAGAAGGTGAAATTTTTTCTTGGAAACAGCTCCCGACCAGAGGAAATCCCTCCTCACTTTTCCTAACTTTGAAAGCACAACCTTAGGACATTTAAATAGAGAAATGAAAAAGCAGGAGTTTAGAAAGGGTGGCTTTGATCAAGGTCAACCTCCCCCCAAGGGAGAGGTGTCTACTCTTCCACAGGGAAAGCTTCCACTCCATTCCCTCTATAACTT
Organism: Magnolia changhungtana; assembly: GCA_030180095.1. Taxonomy (NCBI): domain Eukaryota; kingdom Viridiplantae; phylum Streptophyta; class Magnoliopsida; order Magnoliales; family Magnoliaceae; genus Magnolia; species Magnolia changhungtana. The sequence goes on from JASAUF010000662.1 coordinate 9,045,885, forward strand.
TGTCCCAGTGATGCTTAGGAGGTTTACCTATATATAGAGGCAGCCCAAAAAAAGGAAGGAAAAGAGGCAGGCCAACAACCAAAAACCGCAGATATCAGGGCCACCTCAGCCTCAGAAAGAAGGATACCCAAGATTTCACATTTAGAAATGTTCACTTTCAAGCCGGAAGCAACCTCGAAGCAAGTGATGATCTTGCGAAGAATATCAACCATATAGTCATTCGCCTCACAAAAAATAATCGTATCATCTACAAATTGTAGATGAGATACTCAACGTTTTCCACCTTAAACCTTTGGAATAACCCTTGGAAAGTTGCAAGTTCATTCAAAGACTGGCGAAAGCAAGGGCTATAACGGTTTATATTTACAAACATTGTTGGGTCTTGAATTTAGTGAGGAAGCACACAAAGGGGGAGTTTATTCGACCGTCCATAACACGGTTGGCTACGTGTTAGTTGACTTTGAAAAGCATTCATGAAAATAGAATTGGCTTAAGGTCGATGTTTACCTCAAAAGAATAGGAAAGTAGCAGCTTCTCCAAGATCACAAAACAAAAGCATGTTCAAGACATAGTTTTAGCCGATGTAGATTTTGGCCATCTGTCAAGTTTTGCTTGAAGACCACTCTCCCACCAGTCAAGGTGCTACGGCTAGTTGATTCAAATGAGAGGCCAGCCATGGGATATATTTATGAAGCGATGGATCGGGCGAAATATGCTATAGCAAAAAACTTGGGAGAGGTAAAGAAGCGGTATTCGGCTATATGAGAAATCATTGGCCAACGATGAAATCTTCAGTTGCATAGGCCCTTACATGAGACGGCTTATTTATTAAATCCCAGATTTCAGTATGATGACAATTTTCGTCTGGATTTAGAGATTAAAACCAGCATGTATGACTATAACGAAAGAATTGTCCCAAATTCAAGGCAAAGGGTCAACATTGACGAGCAGATAGATAAGTTCAAAAAGTCCTATGGTTTATTTGGAAGAAATACGACAAAATTAACTAGAACAACAAAGCAACCAGATAATTTTACTTACAATTATTTTGCTTCTTTGAGTTTGATAGTGTGCCTATAGTTTATGAATTAGTTTATTCATATAATTATATATGATTGTGTTTTAGTTTTATGGTAAGAAAGTAACGGAGACGAGTGTCCAGAATTGCAAAAGTTGGTTATTCATATTTTAAGTTTGAAATGTAGTGCTACTGGTTGTGAGCACAATTGGAGCACTTTTGAGCAAGTGAGATATTATTAAATTCATTAATCAACTTATGAATTCACCATGTAGTGACCAATAGCCTTATATTATTACGTTCATTGGCTTGCAGATGCATTCAAAGAAGAGGAATAGACTCAAGTAGCGGAGATTGAATGAGCTTGTCTTCGTAAAATATAATCTCCAGCTCAAAGATTATATGCAAAGAGAAAGGACCAAGGGCTTGATGTCATATGCTTATTAGATATGGAATTTGATGATGAATGAATCATGGAGAAAGAGGATCATGCACTTCCTACAGATAACACCTGGATGGACATAGGTGAATGCTTCGCCGAAGGATTGGAGATGTGCAAGGTGTAGGCGGATCCACATTAAGACCGGATGGGTGACGTGGTATGCTTGCAAGTCGTATAACATGTATTCTTATTGTTTAGTCTTGTAGTCTTATAATTATTAATTAATAGTCTTATATTATAATGCAAAAACTATTTTGTAGGTCCTAGAAAACTTGTATTCGAAGTAAAGCAAAGGGAAAAGTGAAATTGGTAGAAGAGGTGGAAGAAGAGTTTATTTCAACATCAAATTTTGGAAGATGAAGATGATGTTAATAATGTTGACCTCATTGGTGATGAGGAGGATGGTGATGGCGCCGCCGCAGCCGACGAAGAATAGATTCATTTGGACTTTTTATTTCCTTCTTTACTTATAGAAACAAATGAATAGAGAATATATTATACATGTTAAAGTGGATGGAGAAAAGGTTATTTTTTGAATCATATAGAAAACTTACATGTACATGGGATGGGAAAAGGGTTTTTTTTTTAAACTTGATTATGACATGATGATACAACACATTGACAATGAATCAATGATACATTTAGTATACAATTTATTACAATTTTAGATTAAATTTTTTTTATTTTTTTATTTTTTTTTGCATATTCATGACAAAATGGATGTTTCATGTGTTTTTATATTTTATTTTTTATTTATTTACAATTTTTATATTTTTATGATTTTTTATGAAAATCTGTATATATATATATATATATATATATATATATATATATATATATATAATCTTACAATTCACGATACAAAATGATTCAGACCCCTTTACAATTTACGATACGATAACAATTATGACAACATTGGTCACCACTTAAATTGGGTTGTATTGCACCGTTTTCATGTTGATACAGCCATATCATTCATGTGAGTGATATGTACCAGTATTTTATGATACTTCAACCCTCATTTACAAAATGGCTTCAGTACCTAATTCCAATATTGAGAAAATGGCAGGTGTTATTTAACATGTTTTTCATTACTAGCATAATGATTGATCATTCCCATTATAACGGTCATCATAACAGGTGTTATGGCATCATTTTATTCCTTGGCAGATATGAGATATAAAACATTTTTCATTAAAAACTTCATCACATTTAAATGATTCTGCAAGAGCATTTGGATGATTTCCTCAGAAACAGGCTAGTTTCCAATTTATCTATACACAGATGAAAGAAGTACCAATAGAGAAAATCCCCACTAGACACCATCTTTCCACAAATCCAATCTGGAACCAACTCTTCTAGCAGCTTCAATTGTTCTTCAACTTCTCCTGCAATGCAGTTGGGACAAAGTTCAGTTCTCTTCTAACTCAAATAAAAGGCAAACAAGAAGTATAGTCCCAGCAAAAATCCTGATTACCTGTCTCAATGATATCACAATTATGCAAGAGTATTTTATGAACAAGCTCCTGTTTTGTAATTGAGGAACAGTTGGCAGATCGAAATATAAGGCAGACAGTATTAAAGAGGCCAGGCAAGCAAGAGAGCATATGCTGGCGCTTCGCAAAACCAGTTCGACTTATCTTGCAATCCGTAGCAGTGACGCTCACATTCTCCTCTACCTGTAATGTTTAGAATTCTGAGGTCATTTGGGCAGCAAAAAGTAACTGATAACAAGAAACTGTAAAACTGCAGTTCAATCACTGTAACTGGAAACAGGCTCACAGATGCCTGCATGACTCTGACCAAGCAAGCCACAGAAGACAAGCTGAGTTCCAAACTATACATTACTAACACTAAAGAACCAAACGTAAATGGCCAATGTTTTTTCATTTGCCTTTTACTCAATAATGAAAGTTCATTATGAAGACAAGGATAAAATGTCCATTTTTTTCTTTAGATGAATGGTTATCATTTAATTAAGAGAAAAAACAAAACAGCATAAGGAGAAAGGGAATAACAAAATACGGCCCCCAACAGCCAATCCAACCTGCTAACCACTTTCAGAAATGAATAAACCAGATCTTAACGCCCCTTCACTAAAAAATCTGCAAGAGAGTTGGCAGAGCGATGGACACGAGCAAAACATACTGAAATAGACGAATACAAATCAATGGATTCTTCAAGTTGCCATGTTCCACAAGTAGCACCCACTCTCCATCCAACTTGGAACAACTCTGGAGTCTAGAATCACCCACTATGATGAGGTGATTCGAGGCACAACATCATGCTGCTCCAGCAAAGTTGGACATTTTAACCCACACCTGGCATGAGAATATCAGCAATATCTCGCCCATGTGATCTCTGATTATGCCACTTATATCTGCTGGCACCGTGGTTATCCAGACGCATCTATGGAAATTAAGCTTGAAAGAGTTTCTAAGGGAAGATGCCACCTTTCTGATAAATTCAGCACGCACAACCCACACAACAAGAGAACTGAAATAGACGAACACAAATCAATAGCTTCTTCAGGCAAGTTCGCCATGTCCCACAAGTAGTGCTCACTCTCCATCCAAATTTGAATGACTCTAGAATCACCCTATATGATGAGGTGATTAGAGAGGGTAGAAAGGCCTCTGCTGCTTCAGCAAAGTTAGACGTTTTCACCCACACCAAGCATGAGAATACCAGCAAGGTCTCAGCTTTGTGATCTCTGGTTATGCCACCTATCCCCACCAGGCCAACCCCGTGGTTACCCAGAGGCATCTGTTGAAATTGAGCTTGATAGAGTTTTCTAAGGGAAGATGACATCTTGCTGACAGATTCAGCAGCACTGCCCACCCAACAAGAAAACTTTCCAATTGGCCGGCATCATAGGTGAGGCCCCTATCAAAGACTTCCTATTTATACTCCATTTGAACGCTCTGATAAAAAATTTCTTCAAAATGGTCAAAAGCAAACTAATCTTCCCCTTGAAGATGTAGGCATTCCACTCGAGTCATATACGCCCCGCTTTTTCAACCACAGCAAAGCTGGTGGGACCTGTCTAACACCAAGCCTCCATTCTCCATCATGCTATTAACTCTTCAGCGACCTTTGGAAGAAACCCACTCCACTCAGAACTTCTCGAAAACGAAAAACCGTACTTGGCTAGCCATGGGAGAATGAATAAATGGATGCACCATGTATTCTTCCGCCGTAGAGCACATGACGCATCTATTTGGGAGAGATATATACCCTTTTCTTCAAATTGTCAGCATAAGAATCCTGTCTGAACTGCATGAATCAACCAAGCACGAATTTTTATTAAAAAAAAAAAAAAAACAATCGAGAAGAAATATATACCCATTTTCTTCACCAGCCAAGACCATAATCATCCACTCCGCATTGAAATTCTATCTGAATTGCATGAATAAAAACTGACAAAGAAGAAAATTTCCCGTTGAACTGAATGGACCAGAAAATTTCCTGTTGAACTGAATGGCCCAAGACCTCATGTCCTTGACCAAGAGACGCAAATAGACTTCGTCCAGCAAGGGCAACAAGTTGGACAAAACAATTTCAGCTTCCCCGATATTCCGTCTGAATGACAGCACCCAAACAGTCCCATTTGGCCCCTTCTCATAGACTCCATCTTTCATGGTTCATTGCATCCAAAGCACTAAATAAAGCAGACAGAGGTCTTTCACTACACCAAAATCTTCCCGAAACTGCACTCTATTGCCATCTCTCACTCTGTATCTAGTGAATTTCAAAAAGCTATTGTAGGATGCTGATATCGCACAACAATGGATGACCTATTTTTCCTGAAGACTAGCTTGACATCCCAACTATTCTTTGCCGCCTCATATTCTGCCGCCAGGATTCTCCTCAAAATAGGGGCCTCTCCCTCCCCTAAACTCCACCACCACTTAGCAAAAGGAGCAGCACTAGTCTGATGAATAGGTCTAATGCCAAGCCCACCTGCTTTCATTGGCTTACAAACTTCTTCCCAAACCACAAGGTGGAATTTGTGGCTCCTCTTTTACCAGAAAGAAGTTTCTTCTACATGCTCTCGATTGGGTGTACCACCTTTACAGGACATTTCACAAAACGAAAGGAGATCAACCTGAATACTTGCAAGCACAGCCTTCAACAAATGTTTGCAATAACAGCCTTCAACAATGTAATTCTCCCTACTATCAATAGAAATCTTGATTTCCACATTGCGAATTTATTCATACATCTCTCCAATATCAGATCCCAAGCTTCTAATTTGGGTCTTCCAACATCCAGCAACCCACCCAGAATAGACACTGGGTCTAAGCCTTGATGCACTCGATGATATCTGCTAGCCTACTTACTTCTGCCTCTTCCAATCTCACCCCAGAAATGTTGCTTTTAGCTAAATTGATTCACAGCCCAGAAACAACTTTACAACACATCAGGTTGTCCTTCATGTTTGGTATATCCTCAACTGATGAAACATGGTTTCATCCAATTAATGCAAATGAGAAAGAACAATCAGTATGATTTCCATCGTCAATCCTTCAATTAACCCAGCATCCACAACCCAATCCATCAATTTACACAACGCCTCCACTACCATCACGGACGAGAATGGCGACATGTGTTCTCCCTGACAGATGCCCTGGTGACTTTTGAAATAGCCTAAGGGGTGCCATTGATTAGAATCGAAAACCCCATAGTCAAGATGCAGAACTGAATCCATTTCCTCCATTTGATTCCAAAGCTAACCCGCGACATAACATATTCTATAGAACTCCGGTTAATGAAAGCATGTGCTTTTTCAATGTCAACTTTCAGCAGGCACCCTTTTTGGCCTTTCTTATTATATTCGTCTAGCACATCATTGGCTATAAACGACCTGTCCGTCCATTATTATGCTTCTTCCTTCTACAAACACAATCTGGGATGGAGAGATGACAAACTCCAGCACTCTTTGAAGACCTGATGCAAGAACCTTGGCAACATATCTTGTATGGACTACCTGCCAGACTGATTGACCTAAGACCTGTAATCTCCCCCACTGCTTTCTTCTTAGAGATGAAAACAGCACAAGTGGTGCTGAGGTCCCTACTGAAGCATGCAAAATCATGAAATTCAAAGAATGCAGTGATCAAGTTCTCTTGAATGATATCCCAACAACTTAGGTAGAAAGCTAGTGAGAATCCATCTGGACTAAGGGGCCATCACCTCTGAGATCGAACATAGCTTCCTTGATCTCCTCCTTAGAGAAAGTGATGGGGACATCACGCACGCCCCCCCCCCCTCACATGCATGTACGCAAGGAAAAGGAGGGCCTCACCGTCGATCTGGCTCGATGACGACATCCAGGGAGAGCCTCCTAGATAAATGACAAGTTTTGGTTCCAAAAAAAGTGGGCCCGATAGTCAAGAAAAGCCCATCATGGGCTCTCATGATCATGGCCCACTCGTCGAATTGATTTCATATTTTAGGTTTTGCTTATTGTTATTATTTAGAACATTGTAGACGCTTTAGATTTCTCTGTTTAGTTTTTATTTTAGTTTACTTCATCGCCAAGTAATAAGTTGCGCACATGGTGCGAATTTTGGGGTATAGGATTTTTCCTATAAATAGGCACCCCTTGTAGTTCTTTTGATTCATTGAATTTAATTAAAAAATTTCTGCTTTATTTTTCTACTCTCTTCGTGAGTTGTGGAAGAATTCAAAAGTGGGTGCGAAGCCCTCCCTTTTCGAAGGGCTAACTACCGTGGTGCGAAGCCACATCGATCCCGATTCACCCCCATCTTCCATCATTTTTTTTTCCATCTTTCCCCATCATCCGTACTTCGAATTTGTCCATTTTATTGCATCAGATTTCTTCATTACAGCAGATTTCCAGATTTCGGCCCGCAGGCGAGCTAAAACTTCGGCGAAGTACCACACTCAGACCAGAGCTCGGATCGACGTCAGATTTGGGGGTTTCGCAGTCCAGGTCTAGCCGACCAAGTCCTAGAAATCTGTTTCTGGATTCTGTCCCCCACCACACGTGCAGCCCACCTCAGGCACACGTGCGCTCGCACCTGGCTCGCTGTCCACACGCCGGGATCATCTCGGGTTCAGATTTTTTCTTATTTTCTTCTTTTTTATACCTAATTGCATAACCCTATACCTAGATTACATTATCCCGCACTGATTTGCCCTTTTACTCACCCTAGGGTTCCTTGAATTGAGATTAGGGAATCCCTTGGATTAGGAACTGATTACTATGCATGTGTGGATGATTATTTCTTATCTTTGAGTATCGTTTGGTTCATAATTTTTATTAATTCAGCCCTATCATGTGTAGGCTTGGACCCACATAGATTCCCCTTAATTAAATGTTTAGACTGTCATGTGGGACATGGAATTTGTGTAATTGTTTCTGAACTAACGTGATCTAAAGCCTGAAATCTCGCATATCATATTTAATTTTCATGTCCTGCATCAACTTTGGTATCAAAGCCTAGGGTTCTTGTAGGGGAATTCACCGCATATTTAGGGTTTAATTTATTTGAGTCCGTCATGGATTCAGTTCATCATATATAGCTGAATTTTAGTAACAGTGTGTAGTCTCCTTCATATAGAGTCTCGTAAGGTCATTTAGTTTTTAGACGCATATAGTCATCATAGAAAGTCCTTAGGTTGAGTTAGCCAGTGTATACCCACACGTACGGGTCATGGTTTTGGCTTGTACCCTACACTAAACATGGAGCAACTGCTAGAGTCATTGAACAAGTTGTCACAGCAGATCGTGTATTTGGGTAAGCGCTATGAACAATATATTGACCAATGCTGTGATCAATTTGATGCGCACATTACCCAACTAGAGGCCTCCGCCGGGACAAATCCCAGCATTAGGGAAGATGGCTAATCTCAGGCAGGTGGCCAGGAGGATAGACCAGAGGGGCACAACATGTGCGGCCTCGTGGCTATAGAGAGTGCACCAGAGGCTCGTGTAGAGTTACCTACTGAGGCCATTCCGGTAGTTGATGAGCTTCATGATGTCTTTCCTGATGATCTACCAGATGAGTCTCCCCCAAGGAGGGATATAGAGCACACCAGAACATGGGACACCGTAATACCTACAACCGAGTTTGCGTTTAATAATTTTGTCTACAGGTCTCAGTCCTTATGAAGTCGTTACTGGTTATAAACCTAAGAAACCTATTAATCTTGTCCCTACGTCACTATCCCATAGGCCGTCGGAGCCTGCAGAGTCTTTTGTGCATCACATTCATTCGTGGCATCAAGAAATCAGGCAGAAGATCACTACTAATAATGAACATTACAAATTTTCTGTAGACCAGCACAAATGTTTCAAGGAATTCAATGTAAGGGACTTTGTGATGGTCCGCATTAGGCCCGAGCGGTATCCTCCAGGATCCGTTCGTAAGTTACAAGCGCATAACACTAGACCCGTCAAAATTATAAAACGAAACGGTCTCAATGCGTATATGGCAAATCTTCCACCCTCCATGGGAATTAGTTCCACATTCAATGTGGAGGATCTAGTTGCATTTCAAGGGGCCATTGATGCATTGTTCAGCCTTTCGCCTAACCATCCTGATTCATCAGACCTTTCCCTTGATCCATGGGCCCCTCCTGACCCATTTTCTCAGCCTCCACCTCCCATACCTATTCATCCCGACCCATCTTCCCAGCTACTACGTCCCATACCTACCCCTCCCGACCCATTTTTCCAACCTCTACCTCCCACACCTACCCCTCCCAACCCATCTTCCCAACCTCTACCTCCCATACCTACCCTTCCCGACCCATTTTCCCAGCCTCTACGTCCCATACCTACCCATCCCAGCCCATTTTTCCAGCCTCTACCTCTCATACCTACCATTCCCGACCCATTTTTCCAGCCTCTACCTCTCATACCTACCATTCCCGATCCATTTTCCCAGCCTCTACCTCATATACCTAGCCTTCACACACCTAGAGAGGAAATAGAGGATATCCTGGACCATCAGATAGTTTCAACGTCAGACGGCGGGTTTCAGAAGTACCTGATTATATGGAAGTCATGTTCAGCTTCAGACAACACGTGGTTCCCTGAGGAGGAGCTTCGAAGACTTGATCCTGACATCCTGGAGCGGTTCAGGAGTTTTATTTCGCCAGTGGCGAAATCTTCGCAGACGGGGAGAATTGATGGGGACATCAAGCACACACGCACACGCACGCCGCCCCCCCTACGCATGTACGCAAGGAAAAGGAGGGCCCCACCGTCGATCTGGCTCGATGACGACATCTAGGGAGGGCCTCCTACCTAGAAGACAAGTTTTTGTTCCAAAAAAGTGGGTCCGATAGTCAAGAAAAGCCCATCATGGGATCTCATGATCGTGGCCCACACGTCGGATTGATTTCATATTTTAGGTTTTGTTTATTGTTATTATTTAGAACATTGTGGACGTTTTAGATTTCTTTGTTTGGTTTTTATTTTAGTTTACTTCATCGCCAAGTAATAGGTTGCGCCCATGATGCGAGTTTTGCGGTATAGGATTTTTCCTATAAATAGGCACTCCTTGTAGTTCTTTTGATTCATTGAAGTTAATAAAAAAATTTCTGCTTTATTTTTCTACTCTCTTCGTGAGTTGTAGACAAAATTGGGTGCGAAGCCCTCCCTTTTCGAAGGGCTAACTACCATGGTGCGAAGCCACATCGATCTCAATTCACCCCCATCCTCCATCATTTTTTTTTTCCATCTTCCCCCACCATCCGTACTTCGAATTCGTCCCTTTTATTGCATCAGATTTCTTCATTACAGCAGGTTACCAGATTTCAGCCCGCAAGCAAGCTAAAACTTCGACGGAGCACCACGCTCAGACCAGAGCTCGGATCGACGTCAGATTTGGGGGTTTTGCAACCCAGGTCTAGCCGACCAAGTCTTAGGAATCCGTTTCTGGATTCTGTCCCCCACCACACGTGCAGCCCGCCTCAAGCGCACGTGCGCCCGCACCTGGCTCGCTGTCCACACGCCGGGATCATCTCGGGTTCAGGTTTTTTCCTATTTTTCTCTTTTTTTATACCTAATTGCATAACCCTATACCTAGATTACATTATCCCTCACTGATTTGCCCTTTTACTTACCCTAGGGTTCCTTGAATTGAGATTAGGGAATCCCTTGGATTAGGGACTGATTACTATGCATGTGTGGATGATTATTTCTTATCTTTGAGTATCGTTTGGTTCATAATTTTTATTGATCCAGCCTTATCATGTGTAGGCTTGGACTCACATAGATTCCCCTTGATTGAATATTTGGACTTTCATGTGTAATATGGAATTTGTGTAATTGTTTTTGAACTAACATGATCTTAAGCCTGAAATCTCACATATCATATTTAATTTTCATGTCCTACATCAGAAAGCTTCTTATAAGTTCTAACAAGCTTGCTACTTCCTCAGAAATCAATTGTAACCCCAAGCCCATCCAGACATGTCTAATCAAGAACTCATCTTCCACCATCCATTGGAAACATTTCACCATATGCTTTATAACTGTTTCTTCTCTAATAATGTTGAGTTCCCAGTTTTGATGGATGAGATCAATTTAACTCTTCTATGAGCATTCACAATTTGGTGAAAGTATGCAGTGTTATTTTCTCCTTCTTTGATCCATTTCACCCTTGCTTTCTGCCTCCAACTAGTTTCTTCTTTCGTAAGAAAACTTTGACGAGACATTTGAGTTCCTCTTTTTTCAGCTGTACCAGCTGGAGAAGCTATAACTTCTTCTTCGGCTTTATAAGCAGTAACAATGCAGACCAGCAGTTCTTCCTTCAATGTATTTCCATAGGGACTTCCTGCTCGACCACGACCAATTGGTTATCTGGACAAAATTTAGATGCTCCAGCCATATCATATCGAACCAGAACAACTTCGGACCCTATGACTCAGAGGCAAACCAGATTGTGATCAGATACAGCCTTACACAGGGTGAATGGATAGTATCTGGAAACACCTCTTATGAGTGGGCATTGATGAGGAAACACTCTAATTGACTCATTGCAGGAGAATCCTGGTTGTCCAACCAGGTGAACTAAGCCTCTTGCAGCAGGAGATCGATCATCATCATCTGTTGACAAACTCCACGAACCCTCTCATGCTTGCTGAAATAAGCCCTCCCAACTTTCATGGGAGAATGTGACGACGTTGAAATCATTGCCAATACACCATGGCAGAGCCCACTGATTAGGAAGCTCCTCCAGAGGCTCTGTTGCATAGCTGGAGAATTGGACCCATAAACCGCCGTCAAGCACCAAATCACCCCCCTCAAGATGGATATGAAATGTACATAAACGGAAGAATTTCTTTTAAGGAATTGATGGCTGGCATATCAAAGGTATACCAAACCAACAGAATGTCCCCTGATATGCCCACTAAGGTCATGCATGTCCAGCAACTGCGATCCACCCTAAATGACCTGATATCTGATTTTACTGATTGATCCGATTGATCCTTTTTCGTCTCTTGTAACATCAGAATTCTACTTTCTTTATCTTGACACGATTTTTGATTGCTAACCTTTTGGAATTACTTCCCGTTCCTCTAACATTTCACAACGCCATCATTGATGACAAATAGCTAGGATCTTCCTTTCCCTCTCACCCTCCTTGAGACCTCTCTAACTGTTGTAATTGACCATGGATACTAGATTCTAGAGCTCTTTCATTCCTTTTTACTTTCTGACTGCCATCCTCCCTAGATTCAAAGCTTTCAAAGCTATTGTCTTTTTCTTTGAGCCAACTGAGGATATCTCTAAAATTTCCTTCCATTAAGGCAGCGGATACTGATTAGAAATACAAAACTCAGATGTGGAGACACATTGCCTAAGGAATTCACCTTTCGAGTCACACGACTAAAAGATATTGATGAGATGGATGCTCTAGCCTTGATCTAATTTATGACAAAAGCCCATTTCCGTGGAGCAACACAATTACCAGCCACCCAAGGAATCGGCATAAGGGCCAATTTATTTATTTATGAATGGTGACCAATGACCAATTTATTCCGCATCATTTTGAATGATCATGTCCTTCCAAAAAAAAGTGCCATTTTTACAATATTTCATAAAATTTGTTGAAGAGCTCTGATATTTACTGATGATTTGTCAAAAAGTTGGAGTTAAGAGTTATGTTGTTAAAAAGGATATTACCATCAGTAGTCAGTTTGTTTTTCAAATATTATCATTAACCCATCAGTTCAAAAATAACAATTATTAGTGCAAAAAGGCATATACATGTGAAACTATATCCATTGAAACTTTAAACCAAGCATGCCCAACTTCGACTGGGTTGTTGCTTAGGGCCTATGGCAGATTGAAGGTTTGCAAGAGGAAGGTATCTCTGTGGCATTTATCCTTGCTTGCGTTGCGGCTCTTTGGGCAATCTAGGGGAAACATAACAATTGGACTTTCCAAGATAAGTCACGTCAGGCAGCTGAAGTGGTGTTTGAAGTGAAGAGTCTGATTTTGGAACGGCAGCCGTGGCAAAGATCCTTGGGGATAATCATTGGGATTTTTTTGGGAGGTTCCAGCAATTTCCATCCCTGTGTCTCTTGGATGATGCCTCTTCATCCTTTTGTATAGTTTCGTTTCTTCAATAAAATCTGCATTATCCAAAAAAAATCTGGAAGCATACTTCTTTTCTCAAAAATCTAAAATAAAAATAAAAAAACAAACAAATAAATTACTCCAGCTTGATACGCTTGGATTGATTTGCACAAGTTTGGGTTCTTTTATATTAACATAGTTTCATGACTATGCAAGGAAGATTCAGGTTCTTTGCAGATCACCATGTTTCTGAATTATAAAGAGACCACAACTAGCTAGAAAGAACAAACCATTTGCTGAAGCATAGCAGAAGATCCTTCTTCCATATGAGATGCTTTCATTGTTACAGCTTCAGGTCTAAAACTGCTTGTAGCTCTGTTTTGTTCTGTTGCACCAACCATTGTTTTTGAATCACTTGATTCACTTCTCTCAGATTTTGAGGGTGAGGAGAAGATTAAGGCCCTCCGAGCTGAATGACTCAAGATCACAGTCTCTGTGGTGATGTTGTCATCAGGAGTGGGCACCGACCATTTTGGTGTTGGCTGCGCTGGTGTTTCTGTCATCAATTTCTCAGGAGTTGAGACAAGTTTTGAAGGAGTGCTTCCAGAAAAATGAGAATCCGAGTGACCGGGGCTGAAGATAAGCTCAGCGGGGGACTTAATGCTGGCAGAAGCAGAAGCAGCAGAAAAGACTTCCTTCTTTACAGGGTTTTCAATGCATTGGAGGTTTTCACTGGCAGTGGTTACAGACATGATGGGAACTGGGGATGCTAACAGTGGAGTCTTTTCTGTTTCTGGGACAATTTTCTGAGAGAATAGCCTACAGAAATTTGTAGACAAATGAGAAGCATTTGATAAATGCTCTGATCCAACAAAGGTTGGCTGATGTAATTTTGTGGATAACCCCATGGGCAATAGTTCCGGCAGTATGGTATGGTTTCTTTGGTTGAATGGCTCTGGTAGCAAGGCCTCTGGGATGTCTCTGCCCTGTTGTCCAAAAACACCCATGATTAAGCGATACATATAAAAAGAGAATGAAGCAAAAATAAGGCTGAATTCAAGGTTCAAAAGATGAAAAGGCAGGCTAAATTTGCAAATGACCAAATTAGAATTATTTTCTTTCTTTTTTTCAGTGGGCGGAGATGCTAAGGGCCTGTTTGTTTCGAAATTTCCATGGTAACGAAATGTAAATAAGCCACCATCACTATTTCAATGTTTGTTTAAACAAGTAGAACGGCACATAGTTCGAGGGTCAAATACATATGTAATAGGAGATAGGTAAAAGAATTTGTAATCATTACAATTTTACATTATAAAATCGTAATCTTTGCAATTTTACATTATAAACTTGCCATCTTTACAATTTTATGGGGAGAAAACAAACAATGTAAGCAATGACATCATTGCAGTCAAATTCAGTTGATGTTACCAGGCAAGTAAAGCAATTTGTAATCATTACCCATTTCCTTTATTGATATAATTGACGAAACAAACAGGCCCTAAAGTAAACACAAAGTACCAATGGAAATCATAAAGCTGATAGTGCCCCTTAGGGGACATTCCTGTGAGTCTGCATATGCAGTTCCAGTGGCTAATGTAATTGATGATGTACTGGACATTGCTTTGCAATTAGTTCTTCACTCTATCCAGTGCAGGCTGTGCAGCTGCATGACCATTGGCAAAATCTGAAACAGATGCATAATCTTAAAGAATTGTAGAACTAATTTTCCAATAGACCTTTTTCTTTTCATGGTTTTTGTTAAAACACAAATATAGGGATGCTTTGTGTTGTCTCATACAAAGCATAGCAGGGAACTTGATCAAAGGGTAAATATATAGATGTAATACTGCACGGGTGATAAACCACATTCCGGCAAAATGTTGAACAAAATAATCAAAGAACAAACAGATCTTCAACTTTCTTTCTTTCTTTTCCCCCTTCCACGTTGGACAATTTGACACTCCTTGACACTAGGGATGCAATTCAGGTGGGGTTGGGTTCAGGGTCAACCCAAGCCTGTCTCTACCTTAAGAGGACCCAACCAGCAACCTAACCCAACCCAGATGTCAACCCAAAGTGCCCAACCCAACTCCTCTATATCGAACCAACCTGACCCAAATACATGTGATTGTTCCCAACCCAACCTAACCCAACCTGAATTTGCTCAACCTGAACTCAACCAGATTTGAAATTGGGTGGGTGTTTTCTAACCCAAACGTAACCTGAGGACCTTGACAATCCAACCCAACCCGACCCTTACTCAGGTTGGATCAATCATGTTGGGGTTGGCCCGAACCCAAGGTCAGCCCTACTGACATGACATGGCACTCCACTTCAAAATATATATGGATAAAGTGTGCTGGTGATGTCATCAAAAAGTGCCACAACTTAGATTCTTTAAGTAAGGTGTCCAGACTACAGTGTCCAAACATACCTTCTGTAAAATTTGCCCACCATCTTTTTCAATTATTTAGTTATGTAAATTCCTTTTGTCAAGCTAAAGATTTATCTAGGATCATCGACGGGTCCGGTTTAGCTCCTGTCCTATAGTATTCATACCCGGGCACTTGAGCCCACCCAATGGATGGATTAGGTCGCATACACGTGTTACTTTGACACATGCATGGTGTTTTAACAGGCTTTCTTACATGTGTGTGGCTTAGAAAACCTCATGTCATTTGTCTTTTCCTAGAATAGTCAATATATATCCACTTTTACTATTAAAACTAATTGGACCCAACCCGGACTCGACTAGAGCCGACCTGATTTGACGTTTACTGGGTCCATCACAGAGACCCAACCTGGACACAACTAGATCCAATTTTTAACTGGATGAGACCCAAACCCAACCCGATTTCTTAATGAGTCTAAAATATGGGACCTAGGCCCATAAAAATTGGGTCAGGTGCATCAGGAACCAGGAGGTCTGGGTACCGATTGACAACCTAGATTTATCCCTCCTTGCCCTCAAGCTAGCCTCCATTCTCTTGGTGCCACACATGCACACATACAAAGAAACCACATGCGCGCGAACACACAGACACACACTCACTCTACCACTATTATAGGCAAATGGCCGACATTGAAAAAGGAAAAGGTAAAAGAAAAAACCCTGTCTTTTTATTTTTGCTTTTTATGTTCTTTTGCCCGAGTTCTCGATATTTTCAATAGCAATTGATGTTCACTGCATTATTCATACAATGCTATTATTTCT
Organism: Magnolia changhungtana; assembly: GCA_030180095.1. Classification (NCBI taxonomy): domain Eukaryota; kingdom Viridiplantae; phylum Streptophyta; class Magnoliopsida; order Magnoliales; family Magnoliaceae; genus Magnolia; species Magnolia changhungtana. The sequence goes on from JASAUF010000662.1 coordinate 9,062,122, forward strand.
TGAGATGATTATTGCACTAATCATTCATACGAGCTATGATATTTAGTTTAGACTACTAGTAATTGGTTTTTATTAGAACTATGTGAATGCTTTTTCTTAATTTCCTTTGAATTTCTATCAAGAAAGGAATCTCTTTTGATTTTTTATTCGTTTTCTTTTATTTCTATTTTATTAAATACTTGTTTATTTGGGTATGGAATTCTTCTTGTACCTAACTGGAGTTTGTTGTGTTGAATGCTTTAGGACACTTCACACCCATCAAGTGTCCAGGTAACATGGTTTAGGCAATACTCTCAAGTTGACATACATTTAGGTTTCAAAAGTAACAATTTTATAGAATTACTGACAAATTGAGAGATCTTCCATAGGCAGTCGTAAGGTTTAGTTTGACAATAAGATAGAGAAGACTACCTCAGGATGCTTGCTGAAGAATTCCAAGAGCCTTGCACGAAAAGCCTTCCGCAAAGACATATATGCAGATTGGTCCAGATGGCCTTCCAACACATCCGCTAATAGAGTAATCTTCATGTCTGGCTTCATGCACAGTGTGCTCTCATCATGTGTGAGGATTTTCTCAATTTGAATGGCTTCAGGAAATATGTACTTAATCTGTGCAAGATGGGTATATAAGAATTTCCTGCACGAACAAAAATTCATGCTTCATATTCGAATTACAAACCAAAGGTGTCAAAGCAGCAAAATTTAGACAGAATCTTCCCAATTACCTTTTAGTCAAGATTTCAACCTGCACACAAATGTTCTGAAAACTAGGCAACTTATTACAAAGACTGAGCAACCTTGCAGAAGTCTCCATACGATCAAAGAAGTCAGCAATTATCTCATATCTGGCATCAGAAAAAGGATTTTATGTTGTTAGTGGACAGTTCCAGATGATAATAAAGACAAGAAAGAGGAAAAGGCATTGTCCTCTGAGATGACCCACTTGTTTGGGAGTTCATTTTCTTCATGTTTTTGTAAATCCCAGACCACATTAGGAATCGATTCAGAAATAGAGACGTCTTTGTCATTGTTGTCTTTGGGATTCTCATGTGCCGCTTGAGTGCCGACATCTGCATTTTGAAAATCCTCAAAAAAATTTCCTATGGCCCGAATGGACAACTTGCTTCCTTTGTTCTTACTTCTTGGAGGTTGGACTGTCCTTTCTGGTGTCGGCGATGCAAGTTTACTTTCCATACCCGAGATCTCATCTACATTCACACTTTGGATGGCTACAGGATCCGAAATACTCGATTTCTCCATACCGGGCAGAATTTTTTTACACTTGAAATCCAAAGCAGTCTGCCTGCTTTCCTCACATCTTTTGTGTTCCATGCTTCGTGATGCTGTAGGCTGTAGCAACACAACAGTTCAAAAGTTTGAAGCAAAATGTAAACCATTATATTCAGATTGAAAAGCTTCAGATCATTTAAAAAGTAAAATGACAGATTTATATCAGAATATGCTTGTTTGTTTTTTTTTCCCTTCAGAATATGCTTGTTTACACACACAAAATCAATAGCAATTTGAGTCTGTAGAGACCCGAAACTCAGCTGAGTCTTTTGAGTTTAAAAAGCTTATGATGCAGTCTTCTTAGTTCTTCTCCACATGTTTGGGCTCTTGATGCAGTTTATCAAGTCTTTGAGAGATATTTTGAGGTAACAGTCCATGTTTTTCACCTCGAACTTTCTTTTTCTTTTTTTCTTTTTTGTTAAAGGTTAACCTCGAACATTTTCCGATCTTATTGAATTTTTCAAATGCAAGGTCGAGTTTTCTAGTATTCCAATTTCCAAATGCTATTTTTTAACGGTATTTTAAAATACTATCTGACATGGTCAAGGATCTTGATTGATTCAGAGTATACGTAGTAGTGATCAAGTTATAAACATGGATATAAGCAAAGGGACACAGATTGCCTGTGACAGGATCCACCATTGAAACATTTGTAGGGCCACAACAGTCTTGTATTAGGCTAAGCTTTTTGTGTTTTCAGTTCATCCCAGCAGGAACAGTTTGGATGCAATATAAACATCAAGGTGGACCTTAGGAAGATTTCAATGGCAGGCATTTCTTTCCCCACTTTTTCCTCTCGTGTGGCCCACTTGAGTTTTGGATCCTCCTCATTTTTGGTTATTGTCCTAAAATGAGCTGGAAGAACGGATGGATGGGGTGGATTTCTTATGAACATACGGTGGGCCCCACTTACCTTTCAAGCCCAAGAACTTCCTGCAACAGCCTACTGCATGCAATCCGCGTCCTGAGCAAAGCAACTAGTAGGTACATCATCATCATCATCATCACCACCGAAGCCTTATGCCAACTAATTGAGGTTGAGTACATGATTCACATTCCGCCATTCCACTCTATCATTATTGTTACTCCTCTTCTCTCTTTCACTTTCAATTCTCATCTTCTCCATTATTTTTTTCCTCTGCCTCACACATTCGGTGAAGGCACACATCAGGAAAGGCCCATCCCATGGTGGGCCCCAACAGATCAATGCCTCAGGTCACCACAAGGTGGGCCACAGCTGTAACATCACTAGGCCGAACAAAAGAACAAATTCGCTATTCTTCAATCTGGGATAAAGACACTTTCATCTCAATTACAGAATAGACTGTATATTTTCCATAAATCTTCTCTGCAGTGCCGCGGCGCAATTTCTCAGTGTTTTCACCACAAAAATAAAATAAAATAAAAAGCAAAAGCGAGCTCCGTAAGCTATTCAAGTTGCATTCACCAAATAGATGTGCACAAATAGATGGATAGAGAGATGGGTGTGAAGGAAAAGCAAACCTCGATCTTTGAAGAGAGCGGGGGTTTGGATGCGAATCGGAGAATGGAGGGAAACGACGTTGCTCCTTTCGTCCAAGCTATCGGAAAAAACCCTAGAAATCAAAGTCAGTGGAATGGAGAGAGAATGTCTGGTAAGAATCTGAAGAAAAAGAGACCTAGGGTTTGGCTCTTCCGGATTTTGAGAGAGACATGTCCGTGGAGGGAAAAGACGGATCTTTAAAACGTGCTGAGGACCAAAGAAGCCCGAGTACTTTCTAAAATTGACGGGTATATCCTTGTGCATGGGCCAGACGGGAGCGGAACACGTGAGACCCCGGGCTCAACCAAGACGGTGCGGCCCTTACCGTGAGTCCAAGTTGATTTATTTATTCTGTATCCACGCCGTCCATCCGTTTTTCCAAATCAAGATGTGGAACTATCCAAAAATGAAGCAGATCCAATTATCAGGTGGACTATAACATGGGAAACTGTGGAGATTGACCATTAAGGGGCCACAAAGTTATGGATCAAGATGATATTTATTTTTCCATTCATCCAGGGTGCGACCTAATAAGTCTTTAATGGTAAGGGGGGTCAATCCCCACTGTTTCCTATGGTATGATCAACCTGATAATTGGATCTAATTCATTTTTGGGATAATACCTTAATATAATCTGAAAAAATGGATGGACGGTCTGTCATCCTTCCTTGAGGTCTTTCCCTTCCCCCGCTTTGTTCACTTGTTCACTAGCTCAGATACAACCGAGTGAGCCATGAACATGAGCTATAGGGGTGACGAAAAGAGATAAGCGTTATGAGGATTGGATTGGGGAGTTTAGAAAAAGGTTCCATTACTCTGCGGCCCATCTGCTTTTTCCATTGTCAACAGAATAAATACTTGAAGGTGGGCCGCATGGTAATGGCTGCACCATCTTGGGTGTGGCCTGCGTCTGACCAAATCCGGTCCAGGTCTAGACTGGTATGTTAATTTTGTACCATTTATATAAATGGTAGTGACTCTTGAAATGTACACACGACATAGTTCAGGGTCGTTTGGCAGCATGGGTTTGAGTGCATTTTGAATTGAAAATTTGTTTGGGAGCAAAGATTTGTAGCTATTTGGGATTAGAGGTATTTTACATTTGTAATTTTGTTGTATTTTAAAATCTCTTGCTTTTTATCACTATTCCAATTCAAATATTATTATTTTTTGCTCCATTTTACAAGAATAGTCTCACTTGTAACAAATGTGTCATTCAGCTTTATCATACATGTGGCATGTTGATGATACTCCAAAATATTTAAATTATCAACCACATCATTAAAATTATATAAATAGAATTATTTGAATAGTCCAAACATTGGTAATGTAAATCGACACATATAAAATGTTGATAAGTCATTAGTTTGTGATTCCATGCTTGTGGCCAACTGAAAACTCGAAATTTGTCATTTTTAGCTCAAAGTACATATTTCAATGGGCTTCTTACACTTATTTGGTCAAATGTCACTCGTGTGCATTGATTTATGATATTAAAATTGATCTAATGATCAAATTCAAATTCACACACACATATATTACATGTTAAAAACAAGTATATAAAAATATTCAAATTAGATAAATTAGTGAAAAATAAAAACTCACGCTTGAGATTATTGTGAAACTAGTACGCTCTTGATAAATGTGGAATCAATTTTCTTGTTAGACTACGTGCATATCTTTCAGTAGTACATTCTCAGATACATCCGAGTCATCGCTTAATATTTCAATCCAAAACACTGAAAAAAGTAAAGACTTGTAAATCTTTTAAACTTTTTTTTTTTTTTTTTTTTTGATTGACATGGGATTAAACTTTATCAAAAAAAATAAAAAGAAGAAGAAGAACAAGTGAAAAGTCATTTTTTTCAAAATACTTTTATTCTCCCAATATTATAGGATTTCAATGCATTCCTATTTTATTTTTATTTTTTTCCTTATACAAGCTGTCAATTGGAATAAAACTTATTTAATATTTTTTAAAATTAGTGCCATGTTTAGATAATATTTTTTAATAAACCATGGACAATGGGCTTGTTTAGATTAGGCAATTGGAATAAAACTTTTTTCATTAATCAACTAACTTATAAATGATGCAGAAACTAACATTTGAGTTAAAAAAATATTTTTAGGTATTTTATACCTAAGTTCTTAGATTTACAAGGGGCTGTGGAACCCAAGGTTAGGTGATCCATGCCCTGGGGTGATGAAATCCTAAATGAGAAAAACCTGGTACTCCGGCAATGCGTGATGGTGGGTACGGACGCGGATTGCATCCTACCTAATCCGTCCGGGCGGGGCTCTGTGAAGCCCACCATGATGTAACTGTTTCATCCTGCCGTCCAACAAATTTTGTCCAACAAATTTTTCAGAAAATTTTAATATGTGAACCAAAAAATGAGGCAGGTCCAAGGCTTGAGTGGATCACAAAGTGGGGATTGAACGTCAACCATTGAAAGCTTCTTGAGAGCTAGAGAAGTTTGGAATCAAGCTGATATTTGTGTTTTCACTTCATCTACGTCTACGTGACCTTATGAATAGGTTTTATGGTAAAAAAACATCACGTGGGCCCTTAGAAAGGTTTCAACTGTGGGTGTCATATCAGTGCAGGTTCCTTTGGTGTGGTCCACTCAAGCCTTGGACCTGCCTCATTTTTTGGATCACATATTAAAATTTTCTGAAAAAAATGGTTGGACGGCGGGATAAAACAGTTACATCACGGTGGGCTCCACAGAGCCCTACCCGGACGGATTACCATCCAGGCCGGGGCTCCACAGAGGCAATCCTCGTCCTGGTGGGTACACAGGTACTGAGCAATTGCAACGCGTTATGTAATAATTCAAAGTAAACCAGACACAACTTAGCCAATTGGCAGACTATTAATTTACGGTTGGGTACAAAATTTCATAGGTTATTTTTACATATATAATAAATGAAAGCCCATGGTTATTTATTTATTTAAAATTTTTATCTTTTAGTATTCACTTGTTTGCTGCTAATTAATGGTAGAGATTTGTCTAAATATTGTAATTTTAGACCATGGCCCATTCATCATTGAAAATACCAAAGGTACAAATTCTGACCCAATGCATGTACACCTCATGTGAAATAACAAGGAATTGCGATCCTCCACTTGTTGCAATCTAATTGAACCACATCCTCACACACCATATCTAATGCAGCAGTGATGGTGCTAATAAATTAAGTGTAACGGAGACCAATCACAACGTCAGAAAGTAAACTTTTACCACCTGTGGCAAGGAGGGACGCGGATTTCCTGCGAAAGCCTATCGCAGAACTTCCTGCGCAAGGATGCTGGGTGGGCCCACCGTGATGTGATGTTTTTGTTCAATCCACTCCGTCCATACGCTTTTATAGCTCATCGTAGGACGTCGGATAAAAAATGTTGTAAGACGTCGGATAAAAAATGAGGTGAATAGAAAACTAAATTGAGTCACACAAGAGGAAACATTGGGGAAAGAAATTTTTACTGTTGAAACCTTCCTAGGCTCCATTCTGATGTTTATGGGCCATCCAAACCGTTTATAAGGCCACTCTCAGTAAGATAAAGTGAAAGAACCGAAGAAATATCTTGATACAAAACTTTCATCCATAGAAATGTTTCAACGGTGCTCACCAAATTCCCATTGTTTCCTCTCCTGTGGCTTACTTGAGTTTTGGATCCATCTCATTTTTGGTCACTGTGTCATGAAATAATCTCCTAAAACAGATGAACGGAGTGTACTTCTCAAAAATATTGCAGTGGCCCCACCCAGCATTCTTGGGCAGAAAGTTACTGCGAAAGGCTTTTGCCGGCTTTTGCAGGAAATCCGCGTAAGGAGAGTATCCGGGGAGACGGATTGGCTACTCCCCATACATCAGCCGCGTGCGCCCCACCATGATGTATGTGTTTCATCCATTCTGTTCATCCATTTTTACAGATCATTTTAGGATTGATACAAAAAATAATTGGGATATAAAAAAAATAATAGGGATATAAATCTTAGGTGGACTACATGGCAGGAAAAAAATAATGATTGGATATCCACCATTAAAATCCTCCTAAGGCTTACTGTATTGTTTATTTGGCATCCAATCTGTTAATTAGGTCATAAAGACCCAGATGAAGGGAAAAAATAATTATCAGCTTGACCCAAAACTCTTATAGCCCCCAAAACGTTTTTAATGATCAACGTTTATTCAACACTGTTTCCTGTAATGTGGTCCACTTGAGATGGATATATATCTCATTTTTTCTTTCATATATTATAAAATGATCTATAAAAGTAGATGGACGGCATGGATGAAACACATACATCGTGGTAGGGCCCACAGAGCAATGACCACCAGCCAATGGCTGGTGGCAAGGGGAGTAGCCAATCCGTTTCCATTATCCGGACTCAATTACAAATGGTATGCACGGGTAACCCCTTCACAGGAATTTATTGCCGCCGGCATGCTACTCAAAACCCTGACGGCTGTTAATCATGTTGTCGACTGGTATAAAATAGATGGCCAGATTACAAAAGTAGAAAAGGCATGATCATGTCATTCATGTGAGGCCCAACTTTAATTGCCCAACCTTCCCAAAGATCACATGTTCTGAAAATCCTAACCATTGAAGAAATGAAGGATAATCTTTGTTTTAATGGAAAAGGTTTTATTATTGATCTGCATCACCAACCATGTGGGTCCCTCTCTTGGTTGCCCATTATTCCAAAAATCCTTTGATCAGACCTTCCTGATCATTTGATCAATGGTTGGTAAATGGACAGTCCATATCTATTACTTAGAAAAGGCTTCATGTTTAGGAAGCGGATTGCCTGTGACCCCGCAGAGATTGTGTGACAAATGGACTCCGCACATATGGTTTTCAAAGACCACGGTAGGATAGGATTCTAAAATTCAGGCACATTTAAAACTCTTGAGGGCCATACCACACGAAACAGTGTGGATTGAACGCTTGAGGGTGACAGAAGCTTTGTATCAGGATGCTATTTTTTCCTACATTTTATTTGAGTGGTAATAATTCTATGAACGGTTTGGATACCATATAAACATCATGGTCAGCTCCAGGAAGGTTTCAATAATGGACATTACTGTTCCCACCGTTTTGTTGGTGTGGCCCACCTGACCTTTGGATCTGCCTGATTTTTAGAATCCTACCCTATTGTGGCCTTTAAAAACAGATGGGCGGAGTGGATTTGTCACTGACATCCCTATGAATCCCACACAGCCCCAGAATAGGAGTCACAGGCAATCAGCTCCCTCATGTTTGTCCGTCATGTGGGGGCCACCTTCAGTAGTTCATATTTGTCTGTCATGTGGGGCCACCTTTAGTCATTCATATCTGTTAAAAATTATCTTGATCGGATGATATTCCGAGTAATTCCTTGGAAAATGAAGTAACCTTATTGAAATATTAGAAAGGGTATTGATCTTGAACTTTTAATCATGTGGGGTCCACCTTTGAATGCCCATCCATCTAAAAAGCACTTTGGAAAACCAACCAAAAACAGGAAGAGGACCTGACACTTTTCTTTTGAAAAGGTAAGAAAACTGTTTCCGTGAGCTTTTTCTATTTTTCTTTTTCCTTTTTCCCAGGACAAAAACAGGCTAACGGTCAAATTTAAAAAAAAAAAAAATTATCCAGAGTATGATTGTTTTGAAAATCAAATTTTAGAAAATTATTGGATTTAGGGCGACAATAACCATACGGACGTGGTTTGGCCAGTCGGTGCTATGTGGACCCCACCCATGATGTATGTGTTTGCCGTCCATCTGTTTTGAAGGATAATTTTAGGGATTGATCCCAAAAATGAGGTAGATCTAAATCTCAGGACCATACCATGGGAAAACAGTGGTGATTGAATGTCCACCATTAAAAACCTCCTAACATCTAACTTGTTTATCAGGTCATACAGACTTGGATTAAGAGAAAACATATATGTCAGCTTGATCCAAAAAAATTTGTGGTCCCAATAAGTTTTTAATGGTGGACGTTCAACACTGTGCGGTCCACTTGATATTTGTATCGACCTCATTTTTGGGCTCATACCATAAAATGATAGGGAAGAATGGGTGGACGGCATTGAAGAAACACATACATCATGGTGGGCCCACATAACACCGACCATTAGCCATTGGCCAGTGGCAACCAAACCGTTTCCTAACGTTACACATATTCAAATTGAATAGAGCCGTTTCACCCCATATCTTCGACACCTTTTGCATGCGCAGCAGTGTCGATGGCTCATGGTCCCTAACTCACAAGGATCCAACGGTCCAAACGTACTTAAACTTGATCCCTTGATACTTTGACTTACCCAAAACATATTGAATCCCATGGATCCTGATGATCAGATCACCCACCGTTGCTTCTGCGTGGATTTGAGTCGAAGAACGCATTCATGGTACTCGTTGGGCCCAGTCAAAATCAGATTGGTCATAAATGAACAAACATAGATGGTTGATCAGTGGACCGTGTTCGATAATCAAATTCCAGATGCACGTGCACACAAAATTCATTGGGCCATCGGCAGGCCCTTCCATGGCTCACAAGTCTACCTAATTCACTCATTGGACATCAGAAGTGGGCCGCTATTTGTCACGTGGACGATCAAGATGAAACGGTCCACTTTCCATACACTAGATCCTCCCTTGCCTAAAACTCATCGCTGACTGTTGAGAAAGTGGCCTCGTGCCAGATTGGATCTGGGCCATGATCATCTCATTGGTTACTTAGGCCTGAAGTCAGGATAGTCCATTTATTAGTTGGGCCTCAAAATTCAGGTCCAAGGGCTGACCATCTAAGTCATAAATGGGCTTGGGCCTAGCTCATGAAGATCTACTGTTAGAGCTATATTTGAGTTGAATTGAGTCGAGCTTGGCACAACTCAGACTCGGCTCGGCCACTAGCAGACCCCCCAGCTTGAACTTGGCTTGGCTCGGTCCTCGAGCTTGACTGGTTAGCTCGGCTCGATTCGATTAGTAGCTCAGGCCAATTTGAGCCGAGTTCAAGCCAAGATCAAGTATGTGTGGCATTTCTCAAGTATATGGAGTGTACTTTCAATTTCTCACTGTGCGTAAAACAACAACAACAGTTTAGAGCTATTTCATTAAACACTCAATAAGCAACATCAAAATCAAGAAACAAGGGTATATGTTTCATATCCATATCTTCCTCACCACCAACCGACACTTTGTTGAGTCATTTCATTAAACACTTGGTGAGCAACATCAATATCAAAATAACCGAGTCACTAGACTGGTTCGATCCAAGTTCGATCCGAGTTGTTGGGGTTCAATCCAAGTTGAGATGAGCTCACTCAACTCAAAAATTTTTCAAGCTCAAAAAATCAGCTCAACTCAGCTCAAACTCAGTTTTGAACTGAGTCGAATCAAGCTTTTTCGAGTTGAGTCGAGCTAACTTGGTTTGTGTACAGCTCTATCTACTGTACAAATGTTATGAGATGGGTCCAGAACATATCTTGGTCCACTTATTAGGTGGGCCTGAAATTTGGGCCTGGCACGACCATGGACCGAGCCTAGAAGCCCCGGACCCGCTCAGCCCATTGCAAGTTGGGATGACAAATCTACACCAGAGGAATTTATAGGGTCCTGTTCATTAGCAAGCACGTTTCCTGTATTTTGGGCCCACTGATTGGTGATCCAAACCGTTGATTCGTTGGCCTTGACCATTGATGGGTGATGGTCCAGAAATATCCCACTTTGGATAATCTTGTTTCTTCTTTTGGCAGCTAACGAACAGACGGTTAAGAGAAAATGCATAGCATCGGGCCATGATCAATGACAAAAAACACGGCCAATTATCAAAGGGTCAGGAGCTTCTGATCTTCATGGTTTATGGGGCCCACCTCATCTACGTGTAGGGACTCCTTGCACTCTGGCAGAGTTCGATGATCCATGAGCATTCGCAGAGAAATTGTATGAATGAATTATAAATACTTCAATGAACAAAGAGATCTATGATGTACGGTTAGAAATGAAAAGTGGTCAACGATCCAAATTCATCAAAGAATCGCACATCAGGTAGATATCGGTTTTATCTAATCAATCTGATATTGGTGTCGGTCCCACTATTTGCAGGGTTTGTATAATACATGCATTCCACCAGTGCAATGGCTTAGATGCTTTGAGCCGTTGGATAGAAAGAAAAGTTGAAGCCCATCCAAGTTTAGAGTGGATTTCAATCTGATAACCCCCATGGGCCCCACAGAGATTTGAGTGATTTAAAGGAGAAAATCACTCTTAAATATGCTTCAACAAACAACAGATAAACTTCTTGCCACACCAGTTCCAGGAAACAACAAACAAGCCTGACTAGGATGATATTGACCTAACCAAACAAGATCAGAACAGACCAAGTCTGTTAGCATTATTCCGAAGGTGAGCCATATAAGACATCATTGTCAAGGAAAGGGTTTTTACTATAGCACGAAACAGAAAAAAGGATTAGACCAACGTCAAAATCCCACAAACTAGAGAGAAGATTCTCAAAAGGACTAGATGAATTTTATTAAATGAAAGATATCTCTGCTATTCAGCTTACATCTTTATTTATAGAGGAACTGCTAGAATACTAAAATAGGATTAATTAAGAAGGGAATGAAAATGAACAGTAATCAAGCCTACAATCAAGGCATAAATTGATTCTGACTTATTTATTAACAAATAATACTTTTCTAAAAATAGAGACCCAGCTGTCTTCATCCGAGAATAGAGCCTCCACACAATCAGGGCTCTTGATTTCTGCTAGTGCTTTTGTGCCTTTCGATTGGTCCGTTGGTGTTCCAATAGTTCCATGAAGTCTTCTGCCATCTGTCCTACATCAATCCCCTCCACTGGGTGCTCGACCTCGAGTTAAGTTCCGGATAAAGTGGCTCCTCGGCATGATATTCAAATAAGTCCGCAACGTTGAAAGTCTTCGAAATCCCCATATCATTTGGCGGATGAATCTCATATGCATTGTTATTGATCTTCTTCAAAACCTTATATGGACCATACCTTTTTGGTTTTAGCTTATTGTAAGTCCCGACTGGAAATCTCTCTTTACGTAGAAAAACCATAACTGAATCACCCTCTTTGAACAACTTGAGACGCCTGTGCTTATCTGCAACTGCTTTGTACTTAGCATTAGTCTGCTCTAGTTTTTGTCTCACCTCTGCTTGTACAATTTGGGCTTGCTCGACCATGTTTTCTGCTGCCTTGCTAAACCCTGGTCCTTTTGGCAAGTGCACCAAGTCCACAACATGTCTCGGGGGCTTCATATACACCATTGCAAATGACGACTTTCCCGTGGCACTGTGCACTGCATTGTTATAGGCAAATTCTGCTTGAGCCAATGCATGGTCCCACTGTTTTGGCCGATCTTTATAGATACTACGAATTAAATTTCCCAAGGTCCTATTTGTTACCTCCGTTTGGCCATCTGTTTGAGGGTGTGCAGTAGTGCTTCGATTCAATGAAGTATCAAACATCTTCCACAAAGTCATCCAGAAATGACTAAGGAACCTTAAGTCACAATTAGAAGTAATGGACTGGGGCACTCCATGTAGCCGAATTACCTCCCGGTAGAATAGTCGCACTATGAGAGAGACGTCTGACATCTTCCGACAAGGAATAAAGTGAGACATTTTGGAAAATCTGTCCACAATGACAAACACAGAGTCCACCCCTCATTGGGTTCGAGGTAGTCCTAAAACGAAATCCATGGACAAATCTTCCCAAATAGCGTTAGGAACTGGTAAAGGCATATAAAGACCAATATTTTGTGACTGACCTTTAGAAGTTTGGCATTTGTAACATCTCCTCACAAAATTTCCCACATCTCGCTTCAGTTGAGGCCAGAAGTACCGCTCCTCCAAGCTTGCCACAGTTTTGTCTCTGCCCAAGTGTTCGCATAACCCTCCACCATGCAGGTCACGAATAAGTTTCATTCACCATGCAGGTCACGAATAAGTTTCTCCCGTAGAGAAGTCCTAGGAATACATAAGCGATTCCCTCGAAACAAATACTCATCATGCACACAAAAATCATTGATAAGTTGATGCTCAATGCACTTCACCCAAATCTCCCGAAAATCATTATCCTCTTCATACATTTCCTTCAAGCACTCAAACCCAACAAGCTCATGAGCCATCGTCACAAGCAAAGTAGCACGATGGCTCAATGCATCAGCAACCCGATTCAGTGCTCTTGATTTGTGCTGAATAGAGAAAGAGAATTTTTGAATAAAAGTGGACCACCTAATGTGCATGTTGTCTAGGTGCTTCTGGCTATTGATGAATTTCAAGGCCTGATGGACTGAATATAATACAAATTCCCTCTGTATAAGATAATGCTCCCAGTGCTTGAGAGCTCGGACTACTGCATAAAATTCTTGATCATACGTGCTCCACTTTTTTCGGGCTTCACTTAACTTCTCATTAAAGAATGCTACCGGTCATCCTTCCTGTGACAGAACAGTTCCGATCCCCACACCGCTAGCATCGCACTCCACTTCAAACACCTTCTCAAAGCTAGGCAGAGCTAGCACAGGCGCTGTGCAAAATTTTTCTTAAATTAAGCCAAAACTCTTTTCAGCTTCTTCAACCCAATTAAAATGGCCCTTCTTGATGCACTCCGTGATTGGAGCCATTATGGTACTAAAATTTCAAATAAAGCGGTGGTAGAAAGTGGCTAAGCCATGGAAGCTTTGAATGTCACCCATAGTTTTTGGTGTAGGCCACTCCCGGATAGCTCGGACATTTCCTTCTTCGACATGAATGCCTTCTAAACTAACCACATACCTCAAAAACAACAAACTGTTGGTCATGAAGTTGCACTTTTTGAGGTTGATGAATAATTGGTTATCTTGCAACACGGTTAGCACTTGTTGTAGATGTTCTATGTGCTCCTCTTCAGTTCTGCTATAAATTAAAATATCGTCGAAGTAAACAATGACAAACTTTCTAAAAAAAGGCTTAAATATCTGGTTCATAAGCCACATGAAGGCGCTAGGCACATTGGATAGGCCGAATGACATAACTAGCTACTCGTACGGGCCATCCCTAGTTTTGAATGCCGTTTTCCACTCGTCCCCAGGCCCGATTCGAATTTCGTGGTAACCGCTCCGTAGATCAATTTTAGAGAATAACTTTGAGCCCTCCAACATATCCAACATGTCGTCTAAGCGGAGAATGGGGAATCGGTACTTAATAGTAATCTTGTTTATAGCTCGGCTGTCGACACACATACGCTAGCTACCATCTTTCCTTGGTGTTAGTAGGGCAGGAACTGCACATGGGCTCATGCTCTCACGTATAAAACTTTTTTGCAGTAAGTCTTCCACCTTTTCTTGCAAAATCTTATCCTCCTTCGGGCTCATCCGGTAGTGGGTTAGGTTAGGCAAACTTGCTCCAGAAACTAGATCAATGTGGTGCTGAATGTTCCTCATTGGTGGTAGAGTGTTTGGCTCCTTATAATTTTCCAATAGTCGTCAAACTTTGTTCGGAATTGTTACTGGCGGTGCTTCATTCTCATCTACCACAAGAGCTTTAACTACCAAAGCATAAACCTTCTGTGTGTCCTTGGCATCCGTCATGAAATTAGTTTCAGACTTTGCCACAGTAAAAAGGGCTTCCCTTTCCACTTTTGAAGGTTTGTTAGTCACAAATTGCTCTTTCAAAGGAACCATGGCGATTTTATGTAGCCTCAAGGTAAACAAATAAATATTGTCCCATCCCCTATAAGTGATATCAACATCATACTGCCATGGCCTACCTAGCAACACGTGGCTAGCATCCATATCAACAACATCACAGACTACCGTTTCATGATAATTTTTACCAATAGAAATAGGAACTTGACACATTTCAGTTACCTTTACTCTTGGTCCCTTTTTTATCCAGCCAATAGTATAAGGAGATGGATGCTTTGTAGTTGGCAAATTGTAACGCCCTAAAAATCGGGGGTCAAGGAGAAACCCAACTCCCAAGTTCTAACACATCACTTAAGCAATATATTTAATGATGATTGTATATTGTCTGTATTAGTGCATAAAACATGAATGAAATTAAGCCAAATCAGCAAAACATAATCCAGGGACAGTTGTAATACGCAAGCGGAAGACTGAAACGAATATGTATAACTTCATAAACCAGTATAGGTCCCCAAAATATGTATGCTTTGCCAGGTCATTAATTACAAGTATTGTTTCAAAATACAAATTGTCAAAATGTGATAGTCCACTACAAGTATAACCCTGAAGCCCCGTCAATCAGAACGGTTTATATAAATCCGCCTGAATACTGCATGTATGAAAAAGCATCCTCATCGTCTGCGAAGTTTGGCTTCGCCTTATCAGTCGGGTCTCCATCTGCAACTAAGACAGAGTCTGGTTGGTGTTTAAAACACCGTCCCAGAATGTGGGAGTGAGTGATCAACTCAGTGGAACAATAAAGCAGAGGTTAACATGTTATTAATTCAGTCACGCAGTAATGATAAAGCAATACAATCACACATCCCTAAGTACTCTGATTAATGTAAAGAATGGTATGTATAAATGATGTATGCCCTCGCCTGCACTCCCTCTGCGATCTTCATCTCACGGTCGTGCATGTCAGTCACTTCCTCAGTGCTCTACCCAACGCCAAACGGCACATGCAATGCGGTGCATAAGCGTGCTTACCAAGTTCTTATTAGTCCTTTTCATACAACAGGATTGGAAAACTAAGGTACCTCCCTTATATCAATACTCAAACAATGATCAATTCTAGGGTCGTCGGTCATAGTAAATCTCATACGATATTGCGGTTCTAGGTCACTGCAAAGGGCTCATCACCTCGATGCAGTGTAGGCCTAGTTATACTCTAGTTACTATGAAAAGGCTCTTCGCCTCTCCGCAGGCTCAGAGTATGCTCAAGGTCACTACAAAGGGCTCGTCACCTTAACAGTGTAGGCCGACAGCTCGAATACAATGTCCCATACCACCATATTCGGCTCACAAGTTTAGGTTGCTCACTGGTCACTACGGGTGGACTCGTCGCCCCGGCGTAGGTCGACAGCTCGACCACAGTGTCCCATACCACCATGTCCGGCTCATGAGTCTTAGCGGATCGAGGTACCAAGGTTAACGGGGTTTCCACTGGTGAGTTTGGTACCTTAGGTTCAAGTAGTAGCGTCCATACATGGTGAACATACATCGGGTCAATCGGGCTACTAGACAAGCTCGACTAGCACGAGCGCGCAATGCGTTGATCGATATGAAGTGCGAAGCACTCCGTGTGGCCTAACCACTGTCATCGACCGAAGTACGACTCGGATTCATCGGACACGTCATTTGTGGTAAAACAATTAACCTCAGCCACTAAAACGGAATCTGTTACCGATTGCCTAGACTATATCATAGTCCCACACATATTCTGATATGAAAAATATGCATACATGAGAATCATATAACATTTAGCAACCAATGTCAGCATGAATAGCATTTGAATATATTATGAAACACATATAATACGTTATTCTACATATACGTATTCCACAAAAAGCACACCATTTGGATTTCAGCTATTAGCAGGAATTTATACATATAGCTAAAGTAGTTGGGCAACCTATCTCAAGGTACAGATCATCTAACTACTTCTCATACAAACATTTTATCAAACACTTATGCTACAATGTTAACACACAACATATGTTGTTACGGATATGATAATCATACATTTGCATTCTATAAACATAACAGGCACAAGTCATGATTCTATAGTCATTCAGTCATTTCAACGAACACTTAGACTATACACTATAACATACATGACGTATGTTGGCATAACAGGTATTTGGGCAAATCCTTTCGCCAAGGAGTCATCGCAATTACATCTAACATATATCTATGACGGATAATCATGTCAGGCCCGACTCCAAATTCCGAACTCATTTAAACATTTCAACAAACAGATGGAATACACTATACACAACATAGTTCATATATATCTGAAACGCGAAATAAACATCGCATTTGGCATGTGAAATAGCACCCACGTTAGTAATAAATCATTAACCGACATTAAAAGCCTTAAAAACCATAACCTATACATTTATAGTCCGTACCTTACGCTGGTAAATGCATAACAGATTTGTTTTAGACACTTAGTCTTTGTCAACGGTGGATTGGCAACCTATAATATGAATTAGGTTAGCTATTTCATAACTTACACTACTTGAAACTATAAAATAGGTTAGGGTTAGGTTTTCTTACCCAAGTACGTTGTTGAAAATGTCGGATTTGTGATACAGGTTTGGTGGCTAAGTGCGTGGAGCAATGAGATCAAATCCCGGGATGAATCTCCAACTCTCTCTCTCTCTCTCTCTCTCTCTCTCTCTCTTTCCTTTCCTTTTCCTCTCATCTCTTTCTTAAGGTTTCAAAATTCGTATGGAATATGAGAGAGAGAGTTTAAGGCCCTTATATAGGCCAGAACTGATGAGAATGACCCCATGGCCAAGGTATACTTAGGTTATGTTCAAAGATCGGCTGTTCCGATCCAACGGAGCACTTCCGAAGGCCCCTTTTCTGCGTGCGGTCGGAATTAAGTTCCCTTACATTAGATCTAGGTCAAGCTAAGTTTTCGTTCCGATCGGGTTTAAAGATTGACCGTGGTGGGCTAGTTTCAGTTCAACGGTCACTGGTACTCGATCAGGGTCACAAGTGCACTGACGTGTGTGGAAAATTTCTCCTGATCTGAGGGTGTATTTGGGTCAGATTCTGACGGTCTGAATCTTTATATTTGGCCTGTAATCGATACGTCTCAGTTTACTTAAGTTTGAATTTTATTTTCAAAGATATTCACGTTTCTCACACACTTTGCTCCGGGCTTAAGTTGTGCATTTTTGGACACAGTCAGGACTTGATTTCCGAGATGGTTGTCAAGCCCAGCAAGGCGGTCATAATCGTTTAGTTTCAGAGTAATCGAACTTTCGACATACGGTCTAGGTCCGATACGGAGTTTCGTGATGCTCCCGAGAGCAACTGGGTAATGAGATTGATCCTATATTAGAGGGTAATGTAGCGTCGATGATTTTGCAAGTTTTAGGTCTTGCAGATCGTATTTAAAGTGATTAGTGCGAATTTCACAAGTAAACTAGTTTAGTACTAGCTAATACTCACCTAATTTTTAAAGGATTTAGTCCTGTATGATTTTTGCCTGAGGTGGTACTCGGGGTTTTGTAGTTTGTATCGAAGGTGATTAAAGCTATTAATACTTAATTAAATTACGCTCTAATTATGGCAGAATAAGGTCCTAGGGCAGTTCTACGTCCAAGGACGTCCATTGCTAAGTTATGAAAAAATCCGGGGTGTTACACAAATACAGGTGCTCCACCAACATTTTTGCAACGAAATTCTTGCAACTCCCACTATCCACGATTAGGTTACAAACCTTCTAACTGATGGTACAATATGACTAGGGGTGCACATTTAACCGGTAGAACCGTAGAACCGGACCGGAACTGACCAAGTCCGGTTTGGTCCGGTTCTAGAGTGCACCGGTTCCGGTTCCGGTTCCAAAAATCAAAGAACCGGTTACATCGGTTCGGTTCTCGGTTTGGGGGTATGTAGAACCGAACCGAACCGTGAACCGATCCATAGAACCGAACCGTGGATCCGATCCATAGAACCGAACTGTGGAACCGAACCTGGAACCGAATTTGGAACCGAATCAAGAACCCTTTGTTGTTTCCATATTTGACTCATGATTTATGGTTTATAATGCACAATTTAATTATTTTCATAAATGTATTTTTGTACACTTTATACAATATCTAAACCATTCATCAAATGGACCACAACATGGATGGACACGGGCTTACAATTGGGCTGGATTATAAAAAGCCCAGAACGGTGGTTCTAGGGTGCCAACGGTCCGGTTCCAGTTCCAAATATCCTAGAACCGTTGGGAACGGTTTGGTTCCGGTTTCACCCCAGAACCGGACCATGAAACCGGAACCAAACCGACCCGTGTGCACCCCTAAATAGGACCGAAAGATATTATGGCGCTGGTCGGGATCCTCCTGTTGTAGCATATATAGCACCCGCTGCACTACATAGTTGATCCACTCACCATCTTCTTCTGCGAACGCAACTCCATCGTATAGATCATTCTCATGCCTGCTCCCTCGTTGGCCAATTCTGCACCTTCTTCATTTTCCATAAGGTTTACAGGCTTACGGTCTAGGCATAGATTAATTTTGACTTATTTATTAACAAATAATACTTTTCTAAAAATAAGGACCCGACTGTCTTCATCCAAGAATGGAGCCTCCACACAATCAGGGCTCTTGATTTCTGCTAGTGCTTCCGTGCCTTTCGATTGGACCGTTGGCATTCCAATAGTTCCATGAAGTCTTCTGCCATTTGTCCTACATCAGTTTTAGATAGTTTTGATAATCTTAAATAGAATTCAATGGGGCCACATGGTTATGGTTACAATATGATTTATTGGGCACTAATGTTACTTACCTTAATATTGGGAGAATTTAAAAACATATAGACCTTTTTTAAAAAAGAGTATGCAGACGTAAGGTAAGTGGGAGTCGTCAATGATGAGTAGACCTCTCAACCTTAAATTTTATATATACACTCACAGTTCCTTAAATGATTTTTGAAAAGGGCTGAAATAAAACTTTGATTTTGAATTCATTTTTTCAAGATTGTCTTATTATTTTTAGAACATCTGTTTATATAAATACATGACAACAACTAAAATCAAGGCTTTCTCAACTAAAATTAAGATTTCCCCAACTTGGCTCAAGCCTCCCATTGATAGATGCGTGCATGAGGTGAAGCAAGAATAAGATGAAGATCGTGATTGATTTTTTATTTTATTTATTTATTTATTTTTTGTTCTCTAGAGTGCATCATCTCCATCCAAGTACTATACAATGGAAGATTATTCATGCATGAATCATGATTTCCGGTCTCCCCTTTCTTCATGATCCTGGATCCCAAACGGCATGTTTACACTGCCTAGACAAGCCATACAGCTTGAACTATGTTTTATGCTGACTAGATGGATAGGGAAATGGTGGCCAATTTTCTGACGACACAAACCATTGTGACGGACTTGACCATGAGCATAGATCAAATCTGAAGGTCTGGACGGTTGGCAACTGTCGCCTTAAATATAAGGTTGAGAAAGAAAACTAGAGCAACTGTCTCCACATCCAATGGAGGAAAATGCCCAATATTCTGGTTACAATATTTCAGTAGTTTGGACAGTTGAATCAAGGGTCCTGGACCCTACATGCATGAGATCCAACATATGCTGATGTGCAGGACACCCAACCCACTTACAATTAATCAAGTCCAAGCCTGACCCGACTTGACCCATTTCATTTTAATTGGGTTGGGCTCAACCGGCCCAAAACCCAACCTGGCACGACATAACTTGTGTATAAGAATGTAACATGGGACTCGGTGTGTTGGTCTGACCCAACTAGCGAATGTATACATACATATTATGCACTTTTATCATCTATTATTTTGTTTTGGGTAATGGGTAGGGTCTGTTCATCTGGCTCAGTCCATTGGTAATGTATACAGGTGGATTCGGTTCGGCAGGCTTTCGCCTGAGTCCGATGCATTTGCTTAAATGGGCCTAAGCCTAGCTTGGTCCGCATCTATTTAGCTCGGCCTAAACCTGCCTTGGAAGCGGGTTGGGCCCAGAGCTATACACGATTCGAGCTTGGTACAGCTTGGCTCAACCAACAGCTAACCCTAGTTTGACTTGGCTCGGCTTGGTCCTCGAGCTTGATTGGCCAGCTCGGCTTGGTTCGGTCAGTAGCTTGGGCCAGTTCAAGCCCGTGCGACATTTTCTCAAATGCATAGAATGCATCTTCATTATCTCACATAATGCAAAAAAATAACAACACTTTACAATTGTTTCATCCAACACTCAATAAGCAGCATAAACAATAAGAAATGAGGGCAATCCTACGGTGTAAAGGTTTTTTTTTTTTTTTTTTTTTTTAATTTTTATTTTTAATAGGGATTTGTTTTGTATTCATTCCTTCCTCACCAACAACCAATTTTGTGAAGAATGTACGCACTGAAACCACACTTTGTTGAGCAGTTTCATCAAACACTTGGCGAGCAACATTAAGATAAAAATAGACGAGTCACCGAGCCAATTTGATCCAAGTCGATTTGAGTTGAGGTTCGAGCCAAGCCAAGTCGAGTCAAGCTCGGACAAGCTCGAACTCGACTCGAAATTTTTTCGAACTCCAAAAACCAGCTCAACTCGGTCTGAAGCCAATTTCAAGCCGAGGCGAGTCAATCTTTTCCGAGTTGAGTCGAGAGAGTGGCCGAGCTAACTCGACTCTCTAGTTGGGCCAGTTGACCCGTGGGCCAACTTGATCCATTGCCACCCCTACCCATCATGGTTTGAAGACTCATCCAAGTTGACTCGGTTTCATTCATGACAGGCCGAGTCATAACCCCAACTCAGGCTAGTCAGGTTGAATTACATCCATCGTGAGCGAGTCACGACTCAACTCAGAAGCTGAACTACTGGAGAGTCTCTGAGTCAAAAGACCATGCTACCGGCAATCCATCTTAATGGGACTTTGGATCACCATGGCCCCCACATGTTCTAATCTGGACCGTTCACACATTTGACCATACAATAAAGGGCCCAAGTTACAGTCTAATGTGGGTGATCTACCCAAGCGCTGGGGTGTATAAATGCAACCACGTGCGAAGATCTTTGACGGTGGACAGATACAAACCGTTGCATTGCATGTGGTGGGTGACCACACCACCAACTTGGACCAAGCATGCGGTTCCCGTGACGTTGCGTGAAGCAAGAAAAAGGAGTTAGGCCCGGATCCAGTGCAATGTCTTGTCAACATGTTTAAGCTTCCACGCGTGTGTAATAAAGCTCGTGTAGACGCCACACATGTGCCATAGTGGCATAATAGACCCGAGATCTAATCCATCCATCAGAAAGGAACCATTATATTCATGCTCTGGCCCAAAAATCAGGTTGATCCACCGGTGGGTAAGTTTGCTAGAAAATATACTGCTCTGAAAAACCTGGCTGAAGTTTTCTGACCAATCCACCTTTTTCCAATACCACGGCCCACATGCTGAGTGGACCAGATTTATTTTCCGGAAAACATGTAGAACGTCGGACCAACCTGATGAGTGGATTTGATCTCGCACCTATGGGCCATGCTGGTACATGTGTGGCGTCTAGATTAGCTTTATTGCACACGTGTGTGCGATTAGCAAATCTCACGTTTTGTAGATTGGAATTCGATTGCGTACTGAGTTACTCAGTACGCTTTTATCATACTGAGTAGAATCTGTTTGGCCCACCGTAAATGTATGTGGTTTATCCACGCCGTCCATCCGTTTTTCCGGCTCATTTTAGGGGTTGAATCCAAAATATAAGCATGTCCAAAGCTCAAGCGGACCATACCAAAGGAAACAGTGGAAATAATAATTTCCACCGTTGAAACCTTTCAAGGGCCCACAGTGATGTATATTTGTCATCCAAACTGTTCATAACATCATACAGACATGGATGAATGGAAAAAATAAATAAATCAGCTTGATCAAAAACTTCTATGGCCCCCGAGAATTTTCAACGGTAGATGCTCATTTCACATATGTTTCCTGTGGTGTGGTCCACTCAATCTTTGGATATACTTCATTTTTGGTCTAAAGCTTTAAAATTATCTGTTAAAATGGATGGACAGAGTGGATAAAATACACAAGTCACGGTGGACCCCAAATAGTTTACTCAGTACGCAATCTGCTTCCAGTCCATGTGATGTGATGCGTGGGGGCCACCGTGATGTGCACATCACATCCAATCCATCCATCATGTGTGTACTTTCATTCTTTTGGCACCCAAAAATCAAATCGATGCAAAACTCGGGTGGGCCATGCCACAGGGAACAGTTGTGATGGGGACACCTACCATTAAAGTTCTTTCAGATTCGTTCAGTGTCCGACATGTTGTTTACATTCCATCCAATCCATTCAAGATGTGCCCCACCAGCCTGAATAGTGAATACACACCTCATGGATTAGGCCGTTCCAAAACTCAAGTAGGTCACACCCCCATAATTTAATGATTTTAAACATGATTTTCATAGTGTGGCCCACCTGAGTTTTGGACATGCCTGATTTTTGGGATCCGATAGAACAATGAGAGGGTGCCCATGGCTATTGGATGTCATGCACACATCACGACCCAATCTCTCGTGATAACATTACTAGATCAGCAGTTTGATATATTTACAATTTTATCATGCCTCTCTGAAGGAATGCAGGAATTGCTACTCGAGTTGTGTAGGCGATGACTCAACTCGGTGTGCTCAATTCATCCAACTAGTTCAGACCTAACTCAACTTGAACTGAGTGGGTGAGTCAATTCGAACCGAGTAGACTTTGTCTAATTGGAACTTAAATCGAGTTGAGTTCGGGTCACCCGGGTGCTCAACTCGACCTAAATCCTACTTAGTATTGACTTGACTCGATTCAAAACTCGACTCGTACATATGAAAAAAATTCGGATTTGACGTTTTATATTTGAGATGCCGTGTAAATGATGGAAAAGCTGCAATTCCAACAAGTGCACCTAGGTTATGAGCTGTGATTTCAGCCCGTGGATACCCACCACGCCTGACCCGAATCGGTGCTGACTTGACCTGACTTGGTACCCGTGATCGGGTCGGATTCTGTCCGGGTTAATCCAGGCTAAATCTGGACTTGGATCGATCAGTCATGCTGGACTCGTTACCAAGTCCGGTCGAGTTCGAGTTAGGTATATTTCAAAACTGAGTCGAGTCGGGTAGAGTTCTAGTTGGATATATTTCAAAAATCGGGACAAGTTGGGTCAACCTTAACTTGGTCTGAATTGACTCGATGCCCAACTCTAATTGCTACTCAAATTACATGTTTTTCAAAGATAGATACTGTAATTTATAATTGTTGCTGTATTTTTTTACGGTACATTATTAATATAATTTACAATCTAAACAAGCCTTATTACGATTTGAAGCATGCTTATATAGTTGGATTTTAATACAATTCCTATAACCAAGCTTAAATATCATACAAATGAGTACACTACATTGCATTTTGGCTGATTTGCATGAGCCGACACTTCACGCAAGGGATCTAGCCTAGAGTTGTACATGAGTCGAACGAGTGGAGCTTGGTATAGCTCGACTTGGCTTGGCCACTAGTTGACCCCAACTTGAACTCGGTTTGGCGCAATCCTCGAGCCTGACTGGCTACCTCGACTTGGTTCAGTCAACAGCTCAAGCTAGTTTGAGCCAAGATCGAGCTTGTGCAGCACTTTTTGAAATATATGAAGTACACCCTCAATTTCTCACAGCATGTAAAACAGCAGCAAGCAACAATTTATAGGTATTTCATCAAACAATACTTAGTAGGTCATATCCATACCTTCTTCGCCACCAACTGACACTTCATTGAGTCATTTCATAAAATACTTGGTGAGTAACATTAATATCAAAATAATCGAGTCATTGAACTAGTTCGATTCAAGTTTGGTTGGATCTGAGCCGATTCGAGCTCGGCTCAAAATTTCTTTTGAGGTCCAAAAATCAGCTCGACTGGCTCGAACTCAGTTTCTAACCTAACCGAATCGAGTTTTTTGAGTATGAGTCCAGCGAGTTAACCGAGTTAAGTCGGTTCCTTTACAGCTCAGTATGGCCACTCATACCGCACGCCCGAAAGTCTAGCAGGTCCAGTGCTCATCATGTCTGCCACCCAACCGTCCATTTTTTTTTTTGTGCACACGTGGCCACCCAATGAATGAACGGCCTAACCTGTAAACGTTCCAAATCCCACACACGTGCCCCATGTTAGCACATCTGATGTGAACCACTTCCTCAACCTCTCCACGTGCAAATCAGGTCACGAAAGAAAATGATATTTTGGATTCTCAATCACTGCAAATGCCCTCGTACCCACGTCTTCATGTGAAAGTCACACTTATGATAAAGACCAATGATTAATGATCCAGTGGACTAAGTGCAATGAAACTTTACCATGCACATAGTTGCATTTGGACTTATGGACATCCCATCACATATCTGAACCATCCATTCAGTTTAGTACCTTCTTCTTCCACTATTGGGTAAAATTCATAGCAATCGGACGGTCTTGTACGTAAAGGACTGGACACATCTTCCATGGGAGATTTTGTACCTTTATTTTTGGATGCCGCTGATTGGATGGTTTGGATCATCCAATCAGTATGATTTATTCAAGACAACCTATCAAAGGTGAACTTCAATTAACAAACGGTCCAAATAGGCCTCGTGGACACCAATGAGTTCAAATGCAACTACGAGCATGGGAAGGTTTCCATGCACTTAGCCACCTATATCATTACTCAAGACTATTAATGCAAGCCCTTATTATAAGTCACGATAATCAAGGGAGGTTATCTGATACCAGAGCAGAGTATGACGCTTGATATACACGCACTTAAAAATTATACACGTGTCATGTGTAAACTCGAATTAAACCGACTAAATCGTGTAAAACCTCTGTCACTAAGTCACAGCCCTAAAATCAGATTGGTTGAGAAATCTTAACCTCTGATCTGTGGACACTTGTTTATTGAAATATGACCGTTGGATGTTTTTCATTTTATACCATCCAATCGATGTCCCCCAATCCCACAGTTAGACAGATAACTGTAATTTTTGTTTCACGAGACATCTAAATTAGAACCCATAAGTTGGACAGTTTAATTTGAATTAATTATACACCCTGTATGCAATATCTAAAGTAATGTTTATCATCCATCATATTCTGCCAGAGTATCAGTGTTTCTCCTTAATTAATACATGATATTAAAAAAAATAAAAATCCCAGCTTCCTTGTCCCACCAAGAGAAAATCATATTCTCGTTGGATTGTGATTCTGATGGGACCCATCCATGTTCTTTCGTAGTACACGTGTACCCCAATCACGACAGGGTGGGCTCAGATCTTTGACGACATCTAAGGCCTCCTGGATTGGAGATGATTGGACACTTGTCAGGTGAAAAATATTTCAGTTTCTGTTGCACATTAATGAAGTTAAGTGACTATGACCCCACAATAAATACATGGACATGCAATGTGGGGCCATGTTTGTGTGGGCCCCACGTTTACAAGTTAAAAGCAGTCACGAGTAAGACACGTGAGGTCACATATACATCCGAGGTTACCTCACAATACCATATAAGGAACGTGGCACGAAACAATCGATGCATTCGGTAGAGTCGGTGCATTATCGGTCAAGACAAGTTGGAAATGCGATACGCATCTGCAGAACAAACACGTGTCGAATTTTTCCACGCGTGTGATTGGGACATGCACTTGTCGTGGCTGATTGCATTGGAAGGGGACGTGGATTTCCTGCCAAAGCTTTTCTCGTGGAGTTCCTGCGCTGGGATGCTAGGTGGGGCCACGGTGATGTTTGTTTGAAATCTACACCGGTCATGCGACCAAAAAAGAAGTGTATCCAAAACTCAAGTGGGACAAACGAGAAGGAAAACCGTGGAAAGAGTTCCCTATCGTTAAAACCTTCCTGCATATACCATCCAAACCTTTTATAAGGTCATTCCCATTGGGATGAAGTGAAAAAACCAAAAACTTACCCTTATGAGAAACTTTGTAGCCATATTAATGTTTCAAATAGTGGTCACTGAATCCCCATTGTTTCCTCCCGTAAGGACCACTTGAGTTTTTGATCCACATAATTTTTGGTAACATGTCCTCCTAAAATGATCTCTCAAAACGGATGCACGGTGTGGATTTATCACAAAAAATCACGGTGGCCCCACCTAGTATTCCATCTTAGGAACTTAGTGCAAAAGGCAAGGGACGTGGATTTCCTATAAAGCCTCTGGCATGAAGTTCCCGCACTAGGATGCTAGGTGGGCCTACCTTGATGTTTGTGAGAAATTCACACCGTTCATCTATTTTGAGAGCTAATTTTAGGTCACGCTACCAAAAAAGAGGTGGATCCAAAACTCAAGTGGGCCATACGAGAGTCTTATCCGGTATGGCCACAGCTTCTCTACAATGGATTGACGACTTGTCTGAGTCGACTCAAACTCGGTCGAGTCTTATATCCGGTTATGCACCACCACTAGTCAGCATTAAGAACAAACAGTTGAATCGAATCAGCTGGACTCAGCCGAGTTACATTCAACTACTCTGAGTCGTGGCTTGACTCAGGACCTAGCGACCCAGTCCGAGTCACCGAGCCTTAAAACCATGGACAGTACTACTCATGGTGAGGAAATTAAATAACCTTTAAATTTCTGTTATGTGGCTTTGGAGTGAAAATTCTAAGTTATGTGTAATTCCGAAGGGAGGAAATCACTAAATCATTGAGAAAGGACCCAATGTTTTCAATATAAGCAATCCATTGTATCAGGAAGTTTCATCTATTGGCCCTACTGCGGTGGGTCATAGCGCCACAATCCAAAAGCATACCAAGTGGGATAATCGTAGCTCCTGATTGGAAGGATTTGTAGGAACCAAAATCCAACCAATGGTTCACATTCAAATTTAAAAAAAAAAAAAAAAAAACCACCAATCATTTGTTAGGATCATTGAACATGATTTGTGGCATATGTCCCATCTAGGGTAGGTCTGAAAAGATGAACGACTCACATCTCTTATACATGACATTTGATTAGATTGAGTGCTTAATCCATAATATATTAATAATTAATATTGTTAGACTTTCTGTGGCCCATCAAATTTTTATTGATGTGTATATATTTAGACATTGGATAATATTGAGATTCTCCAATGTTTGAATTCATATGTGTGGATGTGATCATTTTATGATGACGTATTACACAAAGATATTCGGATCACAATCATCTATTAAAAGCTTAGTTTGCTTCTCGCACAACGAAGACCATTGTACAAGTATTCACAATAAGAATAATACACATTGAGATGTACCTCCACTCTTGTTTATAAAATTATTAGGATAAGATCTCATAAAGATCAACATGATTAATTTTGTACCTTGTAAACATTGTGTAAGCCCATGTACTGCAACAAATATGTATCATTGGTTGATCGGAAGAATGTCATGTGATGATTAAAGGACAAAAGCTTAATCATTCATGATGTATGAATTGAACCATATGTAATACGAGACAAATTACCTACAAGTAGCAGATTAATTATATGAGTATACTAGTCTTGTAGATAAATCTTGTGAACTTATTACTTTATGCTTTGTGGCAATATCGGGATGAGGTGATGTTACTTTGGTGTGCATTCTAAAGGCCATATGCAAAGATTCGGCTGAGTTACAAGTATGTAGAGAAAAATATCAAATCAAGATTAAGTTGTGAAGAGGAGAGAAAAATATCATAAATGATCACATGGTGGTGGTGATGTACATGAAAGTTATCTAAGGGCGGGATCCAATGGATGGTAAGATTTTTGTTGCGAACTATTTTAAAAAATATATACATTATTATATGTGTTAGAGTACATAACTGTGTATATATATGCAAAGCATCATAATTGTGTTAATGCACACCGTCTTGTGTGCACCTGTGATTAACCATGCCTACGTATATCCTCTATGATTTGATTTGATCTTATTCAAGCTTATTTTTGTAACCAATTAATTATAAATAAAGAGTCATTAGAGTATGGAGGTTTAATCCCTCCAATCCTCTTTCAACTCCACACTCTCTCTCTCTCTCTCTCTCTCTCATCTCCACATCTTTCATAATATATTTCTTGAGTTTAATACGGTATCAAGGCACTACTAATCCATCTCTTGATCTTTATATTTTGAGTCAAACCTGTTTGGAAATTAAAAATGGGACGCATCAAGTGTTGACGACCATTTGCACACCCTTGCACCTACCAAAAAGTGTTGTTGTGCAAATGGCAGACACCGAAAGTGCTGTTGTACTAAATAGTGGCTTGGAAACTATTGAAAGTACTGGTGCGCAAATGACAACCACTAGAAGCACTACTAAAGCAATTGGTAGCCATCAAGAGCTATAAAAAATGTTAAACAATTTGCAGTTATAAAAATCTTCTTAGCCATCGAAAGAAGTTTTATGGTCATCAAAAGAGTTCTTAGATCTTATCAGCACCACCATGCATGTTGGCAACAAATAATAGCTTAAGGGAGAGTTTCATATGAAGAATATTATTAGCGTATGCATGACAAGCATGCACCAACTTCAGGGGGGAGTGTTAGAGTACACAACTCTGTGTACATGTACAACATCATAATTAATCATGTTTGTATACCGTCTTATGTCAACTTGCAATTTATCATACCTATGTATATCCTATAGGATTTCATTTAATTTGATATGATCTTATTTAAGCTTATCTTTGTAACCAATTAATTATAAACAATAAGTCATTACAGAGGGGAGGTTTAAGCCGTCCAATCCTCTTTTAACTCCAAACATTCTCTCTCTCCTCTTTTAACTCCACACATTCTCTCTCTCTCTCTCTCTCTCTCTCTCTCTCTCTCTCTCATCTCCACATCTTCCATAATATAGTTTATTGA
Source organism: Magnolia changhungtana (assembly GCA_030180095.1). Lineage (NCBI taxonomy): Eukaryota > Viridiplantae > Streptophyta > Magnoliopsida > Magnoliales > Magnoliaceae > Magnolia > Magnolia changhungtana. The sequence continues at coordinate 9,091,539 of JASAUF010000662.1, forward strand.
TTTTAACAATATTAATATTTTTAACAATATATGATCAATTAAGTTTGTTAAGATAAGATCCGTTCAATCTCAAATGTAAAGAAATATGCATCACATTCAAAGCATTAGGATATGTGCATATGCACATATGGTATCAAACGTACCTGATCGATGAACTAGGATAAGTGGTTGTTGTTTAGGACATATTGTTTATGGTCTACTTGTTGATTTGGTGCAATGTTATCCCTTATGGATGATTATAGTCTCAAAGCTTTCACACTGATGTACTAGATTGGAGGGTATAAATTTGGATTTCTGATTACGAAAGAGCGTGATAATTCGATACACCTCATAACTATTATAATTTTAGAGGTGCAGGAGTTACTCTTTAATTGAAATTTCTCCTAGATGGAAGTTTATAAATATAAGTGTAAGGCTTTAGTTTGAAATACTTCTTTATCATTTCCAACCATAGAGAAATTTCTTTATTCTTATAATTCATAACATCTAAAGATCCTAGTGTATAATATTCTTTTTCCTCATATTTAGGGTTTTCAACAACCACACATGGTTGGCTTTAGCCTAGATTTCGAATTGTTTGGGCTGGGTGTGATGGATTGGGCCTATTAAAAATTTTGATTTTTCTTAGCCCAAGTCCAATTTATTGACAACCTTACTCGTGATTGAGAATCTACATCTCTAATATGTTTTAAAAAAATATACACGCGTGTTCTTGTGCAATGAAAAGGATGACTATGTTATGCATTTAAGAAAATTTTGTTCCTAAAATTTTTAAAATTAACTTACTTTAGTATTTTTGCTTACAAGAAATCCTCTCCCTTAATTTGATTATAATTTCTCTAATGAGATTTGCTAAGTACACACATATGTACAAGGTTAGCTTATATACATGCTAGATATGTAGGCATGGGATTCAATTGATTAATAAGAGGGGTGCTACCATGTGCTATCAATGCAAAAAATCAGCTTGGCCCACTAGTCATGTGGGCCTAGATGTTGAGTGGACTTGCTTTATTTTGAGGAAGAAAACATTATACCCACTTGATGGTTTGAGTATTATATGTCTACCACACTCACACATGCGCGCGCTAGGATATAAATATGATGACTTGTTCATGCTTCTTCTTTATTAAACTAAATTAATGCAAATCAATTCATTAGTACATCCAAATGCAATTTTGAGTAGGGTTGTAAAAGGAGTGAGTTTGATCTACTACTACTACTAAAACTAGATTTGTGGGGTTAAAATTATTTTAGTATTTCATTGGTCTTGTTTGTTGGATTTTGGTTTTGAGCATGGACTAGGCCTGTTAATTCATTTGGATCTAGACTCAAGTATCCAATTGAGTTTGAATACGGAGTTATGTCCAATACATTTACCATGACTTTTTTGTTCTTTTTTCCCTAAGGTTTGTAAACATCATAATCATCATCATTTCCTGATCCTGGCTATTTGGGGTTGACTTTCATGGATGCTTGACAAATCTTTGGTACTTAGGATGCTCACTTGACATCAACCGTCCTTCATTTGAGCTAGGATCATTGGCGGGAAGCTAGAATTGTATGGCACACGTATTGCACTTAGAGAGAGAGAGAGAGAGAGAGAGAGAGAGAGAGAGGATGTTGGAGAGACGGGTTGCAGGCTACATGTGTAAGACTTCTATTATGTGGGCCCCACGTGTCAATGGTTTGGATGATCTAATCGTTGGATGTTTAGATTGAATATACTGATGAGGTTTTTTCCTACGCTCGACCAATCGTGAGCCTTACACGACCGGTTGAGGGCTGGTGCACGACTAGTCATGGAGTCGAGTCCTGACTCTACTCAAAGTCTAGTGACTTTGGGATATTTTTCTCCAGGGTACTCGACCGATCGAGGGTGGTGCTCGACCAGTCATGGCCTCGTCTCAACTGGTCGTGGTTACGCAGATTCGTTTCATGATTTTTTGCGGATTGCGGATTTTGAGTCTTTTCACAACTGGGATGTGGAAATGAGTTTCCTAAAACTATAAATAAGGGTTCTTAGGGTTTTTCTAAAGGTATGAAAAACACAAGAGGGCTATCAAAGGTATGAGAGAAAGAAAGAAGGAGAGAGAGGAAGCTTGTACAAGGGAGGTTATGCTCGTGGAGGTTATCTACTATGCAATTTATATCTCAGCTCTTCTACATCCTCGTAATCGGTGAAATCTCTTCATTTTTCCTTTTATTCTCTCATTGTTTATCCACTCCTGCATGAGTGAAGACGGTTGTAACGTTCTACTTCATATTGGATTGTTGATTGAACGAGGTCCGGTGGTTTTTACCTCTTTGAGGGTTTTCCACGTAAAATTCTCTTGTGTGGTGTGTGATTTATGCTTTGATTTATTTCATTACTTTATTATCCATAATTTTGGTTTGTTTCGGGAGGCCAGATCCTAAGGTTTTGTGCAAGGCCCCCAACAAAGCGGTATTAGTGCTAAGTTCATTGAACGGGTAGGATCGGTTTGAAATTGTGGAAGGTAGCTCATCAAGGATGATCAACCTCAATGGTTCTAACTGGACCATATGGAAGGCTAAGATGGAGGACTTGCTTTATTGCAAGGACCTATATTCTCCAATTTTAGGCATATAAGCAAAATCCAAGGATATGTTTGATGATGATTGGAAGAAGATGGACCGAAAGGAGGTGGGGTTTATTGGACAATGGTTGGATGATTCTGTGTTCCACCATGTGTCTACAGAGACCTCAGCCTCTAGCCTATGACTGAAATTAGAAGGACTGTATGAGAGGAAGACAACCGGTAATAAAAATTTTCTGATAAAGTGACTTGTGAATCTCAAGTTCACGGATAGTGGTTCTGTGGCTGAGCACGTGAATGAGGTGAGCAATATAGTGAACTACCTCTCTGCTATAAAGATGGTCCAGAATGATGAACTGTAGGCTTTACTGTTACTTAGTTCATTGCCTGACAGTTGAGAGATATTGGTGGTGTCTCTATGTAACTCTGCACCAGATGGAAAGATTTCCATGAAACAGGTAAGCAGTTGTCTCTTCAATGAGGAGACAATGAGGAAGTCTCAGGGGTCTGCTCAGTAAGAGACTCTTATGACACAGAAACGGGGGAGAGGAAAGAACAGGAAGGGCGGGAAGGCCCGAGATAAATCAAGAGGCAAGTCGAATAATAGAAAGGATGTTAATTGCTGGAATTGTGATAAGAAGGGCCACTACAAGCATGAATGTCACAGTAAAAAGAACGACAAGAAAAGAAAAGTAAAGGAGAAGGAAGATGAATCAGATTCCACTGCGGTCGCCTCAGATAGCGACGTTGTAGTTATACTTTCAGCAGATAATGATGTTTGTCTCACGGCTATAAGTCAGGACACCGACTGGGTGATTGACTTAAGAGTTTCTTTTCATGCGACTCCACGCAGGGACTTCTTCACACGCTACAAATCAGGTGACTATGAGACTGTGAAGATGAGAAATTCTGGCGTATCAAAGATCGTAGGGGTCGGTGATATTTGTGTGAAGAGCGATGTGGTCTGCACATTGGTTCTTAGGGATATGAGGCATATCCTAAACCTTCGCCTCAACTTGATGTCGACAGGAAGGTTGGATGATGATGGCTATGAAAGCCGGTTTGCTGGTGGGCACTGGAAACTCATTAAGGGTTCATTGATCGTGGCCAGAGGAAAGAAGTATTGTACCCTTTATAAGACAAGTGTCAGTATATGTAAGGATGGGTTGAATGAAGTGGGAGATTCAGCTATTGACATGTGGCACAGGCGTCTAGGCCACATGAGTGAAAAATGGCTTCAACTACTAGTAAGGAAGCGACTCCTTCCAGACATGACAGGTATGCCTATCAAAACCTGTCTTGATTGTTTATCAAGGAAACAACATAGAGTTTTATTCATTAAAACTGCTTCTCATATTAATAAATTGCATGCATTAGATTTGGTTTATTCTGATGTTTGTGGTCATATAATGATAAAAACCTTGGGTGGGGCATTGTATTTTGTCATTTTTATAGATGATGCATCTAGGAGGGTTTGGGTTTATGCTTTGAAATTCAATCATGAGGTCTTTTGTGTGTTTAAATTGTTTCATGCTATAGTCGAGAGAGAGACAGGTAGATCATTGAAGTGCATCTGCACTGACAATGGTGGTAAATACATTGGCGACTTTCATGAGTACTGCAAGTCCCTGGTATACGGCATGAACATACAGTTTCCAAGACCCCCAATATAATGGTGTAGCTGAGTAAATGAATCGCATCATTATTGAGTGAATCAGATGCATGTTATCTCATGCGAAGTTGCCCAAGTCGTTCTGGGGAGAAGCAATGCACATAGCAGTGTATTTGATAAACAGGTCTCCATCAGCCCTGTTGAATGGATCCATCGTACAAGTATCTCAGGGTGTTTGGATGCAGGACATCCGTTCACGTACCAAAGGATGAGAGGTTCAAGCTTGATATGAAGATCAAACAGTGTGTGTTCTTAGGGTACGATGATGAAAAGTTCGGTTACAGATTGTGGGATCCGACCAAGAAGAAGCTCGTCAGGAGCAGAGATGTGGTTATCTTTGAAGATCAATGTATAGAAGACATTGGTAAGCCAGAGAAGAATCAGCCTAGTTCAGGTGAGCTAGAGGACATGGATCCTATTATTCCTCCCATGGCGCCTAATGACGGGGGAGTACAACAAGGTGTGGATGACGATGGAATTCTTTCAGAAGATGGACCAGGGGAGCAGCCCCCACTTGATTCGCATGTTGAGCCACAGGTGAGGAGGTCATCTAGGGACAGACAGCCGTCTAAGAGGTACTCGTCGCATGAGTACATTATGCTGATTGATGGGGGAGAGCCAGAAGATTATTCTGAGGCCCTAGCCGATGAGCATAAGGAGTTGTTGAAAGCTATGCAAGAGGAGATGAAATTCTTGCATAGGAACCACACATATGATATGGTGAAACTGCCTAAGGGCAAGAAAGCTCTGAACAACAAGTGGGTGTTCAGAAAGAAAGTTAAGCAGAAGAATTCACAGACAAGGTTCAAGGCCAGACTTGTGGTGAAAGGGTTTGGTAAGAGGAAAGGCATAGATTTCGAGGAGATATTCTCACCAGTGGTGAAGATGACATCTATAAGGGTGTTACTTGGGTTGGCGGCTAGCATGAATTTGAAGATAAAGTAATTAGATGTTAAAACCGCCTTCCTCCATGGTGACAAGGAAGAAGAGATCTATATGCACCAACCAGAAGGGTTCAAAGTCAAGGGCAAAGAGCATATGGTGTGTAGGTTGAGGAAGAGCTTGTATGGGCTGAAACATGCTCCACGGTAATGGTACAAGAAGTTCGACTCATTCATGTTATAGCATGGGTATGACAGAATGGAGTCGGACCACTGTGTGTTCACATGCAAGTTCTCAGATGATGATTTCTTAGTTCTGCTGTTATACGTTGATGACATGCTCATCATGGGAAAAGACATCAAGAAGATCGATAGGCTGAAACAGGAGTTGGGCAAGTCTTTTACGATGAAAGACTTGGGCCCGCCTAGACAGATCCTAGGAATGGAGATAACCCGTGACAGAAGCAACAGAAAGCTTTTACTATCACAGGAGCGGTATATTGAGAAAATTCTAGAGCGGTTCAATATGAATAAAATGAAGCTAGTCAGTACTCTACTGGATGATCACTTCAGATTGAGCGACAGGCAGTGTCTCAAGACCAAGGCAGAGGTGAAAGAGATGCAGAAGATACCCTACGTGTCAACTGTAGGAAGTTTGATGTATGCTATGATGTGTACACGCCCAGATATAGCATATGCGATTAGTATTGTCAGCCGGTATCTTGCCAATCCTGGCAAAGAACATTGGGCATTGATTAAGTGGATACTGCGGTATCTAAGAGGCTTAGCCTATGCTATGGTGATGGTAAACTTATATTAGAGAGCTATACAGATGCAGATATGGCAGGCGACATAGACTCCAGGAAGTCTACCTCGGTGTTCATGTTCACGTTTGCATGGGAAGCAGTTTCTTGGCAGAGCAAGCTATAGAAGGTCGTAGCATTGTCGATGACAGAGGCTGAGTATATTGCAGTCACAAAGGCATGTAAAGAGATGCTTTGGATGAAGAAGTTCTTACAGGAACTTAGCCTAAAGTAGGAGGAGCACATGGTCTATTGCGATAGTTAGAGTGCTATACACTTGAGAAAGAATCCAAGTCAGCATTCTAAGTCAAAGCGCATAGAGATTCGGTATCACTGGATCAGGGATACTTTGGAATAGAAGGTGTTACAGCTTGAGAAAGTCTACATAGATGATAATGGGTCAGACATGATGACCAAGGCTTTGCTCGAGGGTAAGTTTGAGGTTCATAGAAACCAGGCTAGCTTGAAGAAGGTAAATCCCTCTTGGGTAAAAAAGGGGAGATTTAATGGAATTTTTTTTTCCGTGCTCGACTGGTCATGAGTCGTACACGACCGGTCGAGGGCTGGTGCACGACCAGTCGTGGAGTCGAGTCCTGACTCGACTTAAAGTCCAGCAACTTTGGGAGGGTGCTCGACCGGTCATGGGTGGCGCTCAACCGGTCGTGGCCTCATCTCGACCGGTCGTGGTTACGCAGATTCATTTCGCGATTTTTTGCAGATTGCAGATTTTGAGTCCTTTCGCAACTGGGATGCGGAAATGAGTTTCTTAAAACTATAAATAGGGGTTCTTAGAGTTTTTCTAAAGGTATGAAAAACACAAGAGGACTATCAAAGGTGTGAGAGAAAGAGTGAAGGAGAGAGAGGATGCTTGTAGAAGGGAGGTTATGCTCGTGGAGGTTATCTACTATGCAATTTATATCTCAGCGCTTCAACGTCCTTGTAATCGGTGAAATCTCTCTATTTTTCATTTTATTCTCTCATTATTTATCCACTCTTGCATGAGTGAAGATGGTTGTAACGTTCTACTTCATAGTGGATTGTTTATCTGGACAAGGTCCGGTGGTTTTTACCTCTTTGAGGGTTTTCCATGTAAAATTCTCTTATGTGGTGTGTGATTTATGCTTTGATTTATTTCATTGCTTTATTATCCATAATTCTGGTTTGTTTCGGGAGGCTAAATCCTAAAGTTTTGTGCAAGGCCCTCAACATATACCTATAGGCCCCACTATAGTTGCGAACGATTTAGATATGTAGTAGGGTGGTGCGCTTGAATTGTGTTACGTATCTATGAGATATGTGAGAGAAAACCAAAAGTCCCATTGAAAATGTTTTTAGAAAGGGTATGTAACATGGAAGGCCAAGTTCATCGATCCACATTTAAACAATCTCATGACATTCAGGTATGTGTTTATGATTCAATTATTCAGTTTTATGATATCCATAATTGATACATAAACAACCCGTTATTCTGTATTTAGTCTTACAACATGTAGCTAGGGAGACGTTGCATGCTACATGTAGAGAGAGATTGGTTGCAACTAACATATCCATGGGCTGCACGTGGAAGAGGTTGCAGGCTACATGTAAAGAGATGTGACTGGGAAGCTTATGCAACTTAAATCTAAGTGGTTAACTAGCTTTCACAGGTAAAACATGAACCTCACTTTGCTAAGTAGCCACATTTCTTAATTACGAAAAAAAAAAGTCTTTCCTGCCTTTTGAATTAAGAGTCCACACTCTTGTCAAAATAATGGTGAGGTAAAATACTAAAATTAAGAGTCCACATTATTTATATAAATACTATGGGTTTTTAAATAATGTATCATTAAATGAGAAATAACCCTAGTGCTCTAATAGTAATATTTATATTATATTTGACATAAGTAGCATTTAGTCATATTTTTATCCCCCCAATCAGCTTCTAGATTTGCAATTTCAAAGGACATAGAAGAACTTTTACTTGGGAAAAATTTAAGAGATTAAAAATGTAGTTGTTGAGATAACTCATATTTCATATGGAAAAACCTATAAATAATTCATGTTTTACCTGCCATAAGCCTCTTCATGATGAGACTTTTTTTCTCCCTTCACCGATTTTCATTCGAATGTAGAGTTGTTGCTTTTGCTGATGTGGACAAAATAACTTCATGTGAATGAGATCCACCCCATCCATCAGGTGTGCGACCTTGTGTTTGGATAGGGTCTTAAAAATCAAGTCGATTCAACACACTCATGTAACCCACGCCATGGTATTGAGATGAGATGGTAAGTCTTCCCATTAAAATTGTCTAGATTGCATGTGGGTCCAGTGTGATGTATATTTATGCTAACCACTCATTGACCTTACACACCAACATGAATGGATTTCGTGAAAAGCAAGACATTCAAGATTCATGTGGAGTAAACCATGTGAATTTAAATGTTTCAAGCATGATTTTAAACCATTCCATATTGTGTGGCACATCTCGGTCTTGGATTTAATTGAATTTTAAGATGTAAAGACTTAATTAGGGAATAACAGATCGCCTATACATCTTTAATAGCACATTCGATGGATGAGGTGGATCCTATGCATGCTTTCTCACATGGCATATTTTCATCTGGCAATGCAATGATCGGTTTGAATTAATTACATAACTATCGTGTCTTGAGGAACAAGTGGCTCAAATTCATGTAACCCAACAATCGCATTTCAAATATATGCGCAAATATATGAGGCGCATCAATAAGGGTTTATATAAGAATGATCCATCTATTCCTGCTCCTTCATGAGGATCTGACTAGTTGTTCTATTTGCTTTGGTTCTGTATTAATTTCTTTTAACTCTCTTTACCGTCTATAATTTTGGATGATAACAACTTGAACTACTTACCTCTTGTGACATGATACTTGACGGTTATCTGATATTAATCTTTTTATCATGTTTTTTTCTGTCTTATTTACTCTCTTATCATCTATTTCTTTCCTTTGTCATGTTGTGACAAAAAGAGGAAAAATATTGTGTGGAATAAGCTTGATTTAAGCTTGATTTGATATGATGATGAGTTTAAAAGTTTAATTCTTTGTAATTTTTTTGTGTAATGGATTAAGGGGGAGAGTTGCATGGTGTGCATAGATGAAGTTTAATTCATTGTAAATTTTTTTTTTTTAGTAATGGATTAAGGGGGAGAGTTGCATGGTGTGCACCGATGGTGCATGATTTTTTATTGATCATATGTTATTGATCAATTGTTGACTAAATGGTGTATGATTCTTTATTGAGCATGTGTTCTTATTGAATATTTATTGTATGACTCATATTTTTGTTTGGTGACAAATTTGACAAAGGGGGAGATTGAAATTGCTATATTGGATACTCTAAGTTTAGTCAAATTTTGGTGTGCCAAACCAATTCGAGTTTGTGTCATGCTTATGTGTTTTATGTATCAAGCTTGTGCTTTGATTTGCTTTGAATCTTCGACGATCTTACTGAATCAATCTTGCTGATATCTATGATGAGCTTGCTGAGATCTTCAAGCTGAAAAAAGTGTATGAGGTTCAAGTGTTCGTTGAAGACTCAACTTTCAAGAACCCAATTGCAATATTGCAGTTTAAGTTCTGTAACCAAAAACGTTCAAGAACTCAAGACTTAATTGAAGACTAAGTTCGATACGTTGAGTTCAAGCTTCGAATATTGAAAGAATTAAAGCTGCCGATGTGATCGATAGTTTGATGGTTCACACGTTCTATCTCACAAGTAAGGTTTGAATGACCTAGATTGACCTTAAGGCATGTTACGTTCATTTCGTACTTGGCATCAGTCATTTTATAGGTTAAAAGGTTGTTGTTTCGACTAGCCGTAGCATTGGCTCGACCAATCTTAGTATTTTCTCGACCAGTCTAGGATTTGTTATAATTTTTCAAAAATTTTCTATTGGTCCTCGACCAGTCCTGGAAACTTCTTGACCAGTCGAGTGAATAGTGCTCGACCAGTCGTGCAGGGCTCGACTCAAATTATAGCAAGTATTCTGGACCCACTTGACCAGTCGTGTGGAGTCCATGACCAATCGAGCAGGCCGCTCAACCAGTCCTGGGACCCATAAGGCCAGTTGAGCACCGGTCAACTCTTATCGCGCCAGAATTCTCAAAAATCTGTTGGACCTAAGGCCTGTCGAAGCGAACCTAAGGCCAGTCGAGTGAACAGATTTTTCACCTATAAATAGCATTCGAATTTCAGAGTTTTCTATTCAATTCTAATTATTTTTAAGCAATCACTTTGAGATAATTTTGTGTTCATTCTAAGTTATTTTGTGCGTATTTTAGATTCTTTATAAGTAGCTCTTGTTATTTGATTTTAGATCTCTATTCCAATCTGATTTTGAAAAGGGACATTTGATTTACCCTTTCTTGAGATCGAAATCAAATCAAGCTAGCCCAGCTTGATTTAAATTAAAAATCATCTAGACTAGAACCCTATACACATGTGAGACTGAACATTGAACGTCTACGTCGTCATCAAGTTGGTTCTACCGGGCTACCTGAGAATCTTCATATAGATAAGTGTTTCTTTTTCTGTAATTTCATTTTGTTTGGTTTGTGAGATAAACTAGAAAATCTCATTTGATTTTTTCTGAGATCAACCAGAAAATCTCGTAGTGTGGGGTTGTGATTGTGTGAGCCCATTTAAAATATAATTGTGAAGGTTTTAGGTGAACCTTGAAAAATCATTTAATTAGTGAACGCTAATATCTCGAGGGAGTGGATATTAGGAGTGTAATAGTTATGTGGTTGTTTTTAGATAGTTGGTATATACACATGAACCACTATAATTCTCTGGTGTTTGATGGATGTTTGATTTATTTCTTTATCATTTTGTGATTTAAGATCGTGGGATGTATTTGTGGATGTGAATGTTGTAATCTTTATTTTTTTCAAGCATTATGTGGTGAATGTTGTAATAGATTAGTTCTTATTTCTTTCGTCTCCATTTGAATTTAGGTTTTTGATACTCACCCACGTTCTAATGAGGTTGTTCTGCCATAAACCATTGATTTTTGGTGTCAGGTTGTCCTTAAAACCAAGTTTGTATCAACCTCTAAATACTTGATTTTAGAGGTTGCTTTTTATTGTGCTATCAACTGCTTATTAAGTCTTTATTTCTGCACTTTATTTTTAAATTTGGCATTGTCCTATTCACCCCCCCTCTAGGACATTTAGCTCGGCCTTTTCAACAACCACTAATGATTAAATCATTTTGATATTTTTAGATGTAATAAATCCCACGATTAGTTAGCGTCTGAATCGTCTAGAATAGGATTAAGAAAAGCCTTTAAAAGGCTGCCTTTTAGGGCAACCCTTTCTTAAAAAAGGAAAGCTGAAAAGAGTAATTAAGAAAAGGGAGGAGAGACTATGCCATTTTTGCCGCAATAGATTGAGTCGACTTGGCCGAGCCATGGGTCGAGTCAGTTACGTTTGGGTTAAACTCAGGTTGAGTCCAGAGATCCATCTAGTCTCCCTATTAGAGAGGAAAGAAGAAGAAGAAGATAGGCAAAGGAAGAAATGAGAAGTAGAAGGGAGAAGAAGGAGAGAGACGTCCATTCGATTGATACACTGAGCCATTCGACTCGGATCAGGTCACGTTAAGTCAGGTCGAGCTCTGCTCGAGTCCATAACCTGTGAAAGCCCAGGGAGAGAGACAGAGAGAGTAAGGAAGAAAAGAAATAGAGAGAGAGAGAGAGAAGGTGAGTCAAGTTTGGTTTCTGACGAGTTCGGAGCATGGCTCGCTACCCAGTCATGGGGCACTGACTCGACCGTTCTCTGTCAAGTCTAATTGGGATGGGCCAGGTCGACACTTCTAGAAGAAGAGGAGAATATAAGAACAAAAGAAATGAGGAGAGGAAAGAAGATGAGTAGGAGTCGATGCGTACTGTTGAGTTGACTCGACTGAAACTCGTCAAGTCGAGATGTGCGATTGGGCTGAGCCTTGGCCCAGTACACATGGCGATGGGCATGAGTTGAATGGAAACATGAAAGAAATAAGGAAAAGAAGAAAGAGAGAGAAAGAGAAGAAGAAGAAGAAGGGGGTTTCTACTCTAACTCACTGAGTCAACTCGTTGGTCCACAGCAAGCCGAGTCAAGCCTAGTCAGGTCAGCAACCTTTCCCAAATACAATGTTTCACGCAAGTGTAAGTTCATGGAAATTAGGATTCTGTTGTTTCTTTAATAAACTTGGCGGCTCATCGAGTCGACTCATTGAGTCATCTCGCTAAGTTGCGCTTGTTTTGACTAAGTTTAATTCTATCACCGTTAGTTGATACTAACAAGGTAGTGCGATGAGATTTAGTTCGAGTAAAGAGGCGGGTTCGCATCAATTCGAATCATATAAGTTGATTCGAATTAAGTCGAGTCGCACTGCGACTCATATAAGTTTATTTTAGAGTTTTAGCTTGAATTTTAATACAACGAACATTTAATCATGCTATTCTTATATCGAAATTTGAATCACCTACTTTTAATCATAGATTCATACTCAAACCCTACACTATTTAATCTGAAGGATTAATCTTAGGGATAGATGCTGCGACCTAATTGATCAAACAGTTTAATGTGCGGTTGAAATTGGATTCATGGACGTGTGCAAACAATTCCAACAACATAGGAAGCCAATTTGACTCTTGAAAGGTGAGGAATCGCTCTCTTGGCCTTCTACAGTCATTGAATTCCATATTAGTTATGAAATTTGTAGAATATAATTAAATATGCAAAGTCTTGTGAACTGATCTCATTGCTACTTATCCTGCTTTATTTAACAAATTTAGTGTATTTGCATTTACTTCTAATACTCGTGATACAAGTCTTGGAAACATGTTATATTCTCTTATTACATCTTATGAGAAAGATCATGTTACGATATTTTTGTCTTAGTTGGAGAATTGAAATTACTACATGGAACAGAGACATATGTACGTGGTCATCATGGTGCACAACATTCATGCATAACATTGAGCTGTACTGGGTGCTTGATGTAAGCCACATCTTGTTAGGTCTACTAAGAATTTTATCATTCTAGTATATCCCTCAGGTCGAGTGCATTCATACCATAATGGGCTGCTCTCTTTACATGAGGCTTTTTCGGGTTTTCAAGATCTCCTCGGGTGTATCCTGAATACTTTTCCAAGAGGCTAAATTACCTTAGGTACTCTCACTACATGGTCATTTCCAGGTAGTCTGTTTACTGCGGGTGACCCCTTCTTTTGGCAGCTGAATGTGCATCCCCAGATCTGTGACTTTAGACATACATCCATACATTCATGCACTTGTTCATATGATATTACTCTCATTATAAATTGCTAAATTAGTTTAAACTATATTGGAATACTCTGATATGCATGAAATCTTTAAGGGAAATTTCCATTGAGTTATCACTTACCTTATCGTGTGATTGTGCCAAATAGATGTAGGTTTAATGACGGAAGAAGACCCCTCTGTTGGGATCCTAGAGATGACTGAAGAGGAATTTGACGAGGAAGGACTCCGTGCGAGCATGGTTTAGCCGTTTGAGCTTAACTGGTAGTATACGATTTACATGCTTTCGTTATTTGGACATTATACATTTTAAATTTCAAGGATTGTAATTAAAATCCCCCGCTGAGGGATTTCATTTTGCATTCATTAAACTTCTTTGTTATTACTCGTGACAATCCTTAGCCCATGCAATAGTTGTCTTACTTTATGTTATGGATTTGCTATTAATTAAGATGCATGGCAGTTCACTTCATAATGTAATACTCAGGTTGTCATTCGTGAGTGACTATTGTCGGGTTATAAGAACCAGTGTGTTACAGCAGTGGTTTCAGATATTTCTCTGGAGGATCATCATAGCGTCATCCCAACTCTGTGGAGTAGGTTATTGATTTTGAGGGTACATAATTAAAGAATGAAAAAGCGTGAATCAGAATGTGCATATGTGCTTCCAATGGAGAAAAGGATGTACTTATTGAAAAGATCTCCAAATGTGCTAGCCATGTTGATAACTTTTTCTTTCTTGGCTGAACAATTTTTACCACGCAGTCATATCGCACTGGAAGATTCTTCCTTAACAGAGTATTTGCAATATCATCTGCTTCAAGACTTTTGTCTGATCTAAGTACTTCCTTTAGTTCTGTATGGTTTCTCAAAAACCCCTTGAAATATTCAACCCGTGTCTCATGCAAACTGCCCATTTGGATTGTAGTTCCTTATGATCTCTCACCTTCTCAGCAAAAATTTGAAACACATCCTTTCCTGAAGATTGCTTTTGTAACCTAAAACACCGTTGAAACCTAAAAAATACCAAAAATCGGCATTTCCCAAATTCATTCAACACTACTTAATCAATATACCCTACACTCATTCTCTCTACAACTTTGATTCTGTTTCCTTGACAATCACTAACCAAAAGGAAAACAAAATTCCCAGAAATCAGAATCTGTGCAAAATCCAATCCAACACAGAGAAAGAAAGAAAGAAAAAAAAAAAAGAATAAAAAAGAATCTCTAAAAGTGCCCTGTTTTGTCAAATTACATGAGTGTTAAGTCAGTCTTACAAGTGAGAACTAAGCTGAAGATTTCAAGACCAAGAACTCAACCAAGAAGAAGTTTGAGTGCTCCACATAGGTAACAAAAACCTCACTTCCCTAACCAAACTCTTGAGGTATATGACCCCATTAAACTTAGTCTTACCCACAACGATTGTCAAAATATTCTCGGTAAGCTTAGTTTTGATCACTTAGAGTATTGGAGGAAAAAACATGAACTAAACAGGAAAAATCACGATTCCATCGATATGCAATTGATGACATTTTTGATACTATCAAACATGGTTCGATTGCATTGAAAAATAAGCCCATTCAGTCCAGCAATAAAATGATCATAGGCTGGGTATTGTCGATTACATCGAATAGAGTTCGATGACATCGAAGTTCAAATTTTGATAGCATCGAACCCACTTCGATTAAATCGACTACGGGCATTCCCTCTATAAAGAAAATACTCTCTAATTGTTCCTTGGTGTAATCGAATCTTCGTCGATAACATCGAAAATAAGTTATCGATGACATCGAAGACGATTCAATTACATCGAAATATAGGATCAATTTTGTCCAGCAAGCTATTAAGGAATATCCAACATTTTCGATCACAGTGAAGACTCTTCGATATCATTGAACTTCAAAATTTGATAGCATCGAAGGCTGATCGATTGTATCAAAAAATGGTGACAAAATCTTACAAGGACCAAATGGTAATTTTTCTAAAGAAAATTCGATGGATCGAAACACCCGTCGATAACATTGAAGTGCACATCAATGGAATCAAAGAGTGTTCGATAAAATTGAATAGAATCTGTTCTACACACAAATGAATAGTGTAGGTAGTCGATGCAATCGAAGAAGGTTAGATGACATCGAACTTCAAATTTTGATGGAATTGAACATCATTCGATAGCTTTGATAATGTCAAATTTTCGTCCATTTTTTTACAATTGGGATTCTACGTTATAAATACCCATAGGTTGCTTCTTGGTAAAATAGCAAGAATTAAAGAGAGATTGAGAGAGTTATTGTGATTGTTAATACCCTCATCCTCAAGCCCTCTTTCCCATAAGAGTTCATCATTCAATCCATATGTGTTTATTATTATCTTCTTTACTTGGATTGAATTATGAACTCTGACATTCATTGAGTTTCTTGTAGCACTCTTTAATGGTAAATCTTTGTGTCGGGACTCTTGAATGCTTAGCTCACGGGAATCTTCTCTAAACTTTAAGGATAAATCATTTATTAGGGAAGATCAAACCAAACCCTAACCAATAACCTCGAAGCATTGATTGGAGCATTAAACAGATGGTTGCGGTTTAAGGAAGCTGAAGACTCTTTACCAATAGGAAGATCGTCTTCAACATGTGCTGACAAGGGGCTCACTCACTACAAGTAAGTATAAGAGTCCAAAGAGTCTAAAGCCTCTTTCTTGTATAGGATTTGGTTTCAGAGTTTGTTTTCAAACTCGTTAAGACCTTTTGTATGCTTTCGACGAGAGAATATGTCTAGTGTCCTTGTGTATGACAGATTGCCTTGTGTAGGCATGTGTGTTTGTCTTGTGTAAGTTACCTTATGTAGGCTCCTAAGGTTATCTTGTGTAGACTCCTTAGCTAATCTTGTGTAGGTTGTAAATGTTTGTGATTAACTTGATTTAAAATCATTGGATAGTGAAATCCAGCACACTCTAGGGTGGAGTGCGTCAGCCGGGAGTGGAGTAGGCAAGGAGCCGAACTACTATATATTGCTGCATTTGTGATGATTGATCTTGCCTATGTGTATTGACTGTTTGATTGTTTATATTATGCACAATATATATTTGATCTAAGGCAACATTTAGATTTCCACTTTCCCAGAAGTTGAATATGATTAATTTTTAGATGATCCTGCTTAACTCAAACTAAAGATTGGTAGAACTTTCAGTTAAGAATGATTAAAGTTTTAAAAGTTTTATTCACCCCCCTTTAGTACACTTGGACATATATTCATACTTCAATAGTAATGGTTTTACCGCAATTTCAATCTCACCTCTGTGGTACATGACACGCAAGGATCTATTGTCGAGTTGTATATCTGGATTTGGGGAAGAAACCCTTTGTGATTTAGGAAGAAATCTTCTGTTTCACTAGACGGGTGATGGTTTCACTGCGTGGGAAGCGAGGGAGAGGAATAGAGAGATGGTTACACCACCACAGAAAGAGAGATGGGATGCGTGGGCTGTTGGAGGGATAGGAATAGAGAGAGAGAGAGAGAGAGAGAGAGAGAGAGAGAGAGAGAGCTATGAGATGCCGAGAGAGGGAAAGAGCAGAAATACACGGAGAGAATCCGAATGCCTTTATGTTTTTTATTTACACTCGAAATGGTGGAAAACCTTATCAAATTTGGAACGGTCTAACGCAGTTCCTAAACCAAAGACGTGTCCTAACCCAATTCACAATTTTGGTGGTGTATACAAACACTTAAATGCCTCAAATTTGATGCTAGTAGAGATCTTGGAATCCACTTATAACACCCACCGCCTCCTGCATGGGACAACCCCCCTTGTGAGATATAGTACTGCTCATGGGTGCATTAGGTCTTGAACATTCCAATTAATCAATCTAAAATGACCACTAAGCTGAGGTCGCCATCCTCCAATTCATCCTTGATTCGACCATTTCTTTTTATAGCCGTCCTTTTTCCAACCCACGAATCAGGTGGTTAGGATTGCCAACCAAACTTGTTCATATGGAAACATGAGCAATCCATAATGGGCTCCAGCGAAAAGATGAAGCAAATAGTTGATTGGACATATTTCTGTATTGATAATCTTGGCCGTCCATATTACTAGCTGTTGATCAGATTGTGAAGATTGTCAGCTCAACGTGAATATGTTTGATAACCCATGAAACACACACTATAGGTCAATCGATCACACCGTCCAACTGTCCCATTGTAATTGAGAGCACGCAATCACGTGCTCTCAAGCACTATAATAGTCTTTGACCATCCAATCCATTGATATAGTCTTCTCACTGGTCTAACCCACATTTCATGGGTAACTTATGCAACCATCACACTAATTTAACATATATTAACCGTTCAATGTAGGGTCTTTAATATAAACGGTCATGATCATTTACGTAGAAATAGGTTTAATGAACAATTTGATGGACAGATGGCTTGTTATTCTAAAGAATGACTTTTGTTAGGCAAACGTAGCCGTCCCATCCATGGCTTGGAAACAGATGGCTATGGAAAATAAGGTCAAACCATGGATGGATTGGATCATCCAATTAGGGAGATCTTTGCATGAAAGCCTAAGAAGTGTGTTCTCAACTTGATGGACAGTTCAGATCAATCGATTGGTCCACCGTGATGTATCTGTACATCCAAACCGTCTATCTCTTTTCTCAGATTATTTTAAGATAGAAACTAATAAACATTGGGTTCAGAATTTAGTCAGTTTAATTTGGGCTTACATATACCCTACGTGTGACATTGCTACGTGCCTGCGTATCAAGCGTCGTACGCAGCCGGAGTATCAAATGAATCCCCTGCGTCAAGGTCAGTTCTGCAATTTTATCGAAGTCGGAGGTGAGATTGCGCTAACCTCTTTTCCCATCCTTTTAAAATTAGGCAGGAGTGGATGAATAAAATGGGTAGCCTAAATAATATTTCTGGCTGTCCATTTGTTTTATGCATCGTTACCCATCTTAGGAGTAAACGGGTCTGATAGTTAGATGATCTGGACAGTGAGGCCCACTTAATGAAAAGACTGGATCTCTTGCACACATATGCAATAAGGGCAAGTGTGCCAGCGTGTAGTTGAGCAAGCCTCACACGCGTTGGGCCTAGCACACTTCTCCGCGTCCCATTCGCTCTGAGAACCGAGAGAAGGTCTCTGGTCCAATCGGTTGTATTACAAGTTACTGTCCATATAGCTGATAACTTCGAACTTGTTAAGTGTATGTAGTATCCAACCCTTCAAGTAGGTTAGCACGACTAATAGAATCATTTTTTATTTAAAATCTCTTATCATCAGGTGGGCCACAACGTAGAAAAGAATAATCTAGTCATTGATAATTCTAATTTTTTTAAAAAAATCTATTCGGCAAGTTGATATTGTTTCATCTTTCATAAGGTGGTTTCCTTTGTGGGGCCAATCTATCGGACGATTTGGATGTCGCATACACATGAACGGTTGGGATTTATCCACTACGTGGACCTTAACAATAATCCAAGTGGTTGGACGTGAGAACTCTTTATAAATTACTGGTTCTGAGAGCGTCGCACGCATACGAGAGGGTTGGCAGGTCTTTTCGCAACACGCACGTGCCAGGTGGGGACTTATTGTTAGGTGTGCTGGCCGTATGCACGTACTGCCCCATAAATCAGCCAATGAACTGGACGCGGATTGCGTCCTACCCTCGCCTCCGTGGGGCCCACCGTGATGTAAGGGCCGTTTGGACGGGTGGATTGGAAGGGATTGAATGGTATTAGGGTGGATGGCATGGATTTCAAGGCAATGATGGTGTTGTCAGTGGATTGTCTTAAGATCCATGGGATTGTTAAATAGAATCTGCTTAGCACGCCCGGCCAATCCTAGGATTAAACCTTCCCATTCCTTCCAATCCCTCGAACCAAACACGTCGCAGGCAATTTGAGCGGGCTAGGGTGGATTGGATGAGATTTAAAGTTAATGATGGTGTTAGTGGATTGTCTTAAAATCCATGGGATTGCAATATCCCGGGATCAAATCAGCCAGTCTGTTTGGCACACCCATACCATCCAATCCTTTCCAATCTGCCCGGCCAAACGGGCTCTAAGGGTGTGTTTGGCCAGGCAGATCCCACAGTATTAGGAGGGATGGGATCGGCAATATCTTGGGATTGGCATGACGAGCCAAACAGATCCGGTGAACTTGTCCTGGGATATCAGCAATTCCAAGGATCTTAAGACAATCTACTGACATCACCATCATTACCTTAAAATTGATCCTATCCCTTGGTTGATGGATTGGAAAGTGAAATCCCGGGAAATGCACGGTGTGGCAAACAGACCCAGTGAACTTATCCCGAGATATAAGCAATCCCATGGATCTTAAGACAATCCACTGACACCATCATCATTACCTTAAAATTGATCCCATACCTCCTAATACCATGGGATCTGCCCAGCTAAACACGCCCTAAGTGTTTTATCCATGTCAGTCGTCGCTTTTCTCGGTTAATTTTAGGGCGTATTTGGGCAGTGGGATTAGAAGGGATTAGGTGGGATGGGATTCATCTGGTCCTGTGCCAATTCCACTCCATGGTTGGGAAGAATGGAAAAGCTTGGAATTAGATTAGATGGAATTGCATTGGGTCTTGTGCCAATTTCACTCAATGTTAGCAAGTTGTATAGGTCCCACCATGATGTGTGGGCTATATCCACACCGTCCACCCATTTTTTGAGATTATTTTAGAGCATGAGCCAAAAAATCAGGTAAATCTAAAGCTCAAGCGGACCCACCATAGAAAGCAATGGGGATTGAATACTTACCGTTGAAAACTTTTTTGGGGCCACATAAGTTTTGGATCTACCTCATTTTTAGGCCCATACCATAAAATGAGATTACAAAACAAATGAACGGTTTAGATATAACACGTGTGTTATTCTCAATAATTTTAAATGATAGTGGAATATCCATTCAATGTACCACCGTATTACCAATAAAGCATGACATTAATCTTATCCCGTGGCAACCGCGACAATCCCTGCCATAGGTAATAATTATGTTTTTTGAATCCCATCCCACCTAATCCCTTCTAATCCCACCGCTCAAATATGCCTTAAGGAATCATCCTAAAAATGAGGCAGGCCCACAGCTTCACTGGACACACCAAAGGAAGTTGAAGTGATAATGGCACTCACCGTTGAAACCTTTTAATGGCTACCGTGATGTTTTTTTTTTTTTTTTTTACCATCCAACCTATTCATATGGTTACGTAGACTTGGATTAAGTGAAAAAACAAATATCAACTAGTCTGAAACTTTTCCAACTCCCAAGAAGGTTTTTACGATGGACGTTTAATCCTAACTTTGTGGTCCACTTAAGCCATGGACCTGCCTCAATTTTTTTGCATCAAATCTTAAAATGATATGATAAAAACTATGAACGGTGAGCATAAAACAATTACATCACTTTGGGCCCACAGATCCCTGCCCAGGCAGGGGTATGATGCAATCCGTGTCCCAATGAACTTATCAGGTGGGCCACATTCTTATTGGAAAAAAATTGTCAGTCATAGAGAATACACAACTACAAGATGAGTGGGCCATCTAGGCTATTAAGACGGGGAATGCTCATGTAAAAAGCCCAACTGGCACATGGCTTACACATGTGCAGACCGTCACATGCCCATGATTGTCCTCTTTAATTTTCTTTAAGGAGTGTCTGGGATGTCCATGTGGCATATGGATTGAAGTCCAAGTGCTTCCTTGTGTGTCCCACCATTTAGGTGGATGGAATTGTAAAAGTAACAATAAATGTTTGTGAAAGGTATTGTCTCGGATTAGTGTATCCCATGTTTTTTAATACCATGTTTGAAATATATACAATTTAAAAGTAAATTTCAGGATTTCCGTTCAAATTATACCTGGGTAAAAGAAAAATTTACTATCCATGAGAAATCCCATCTCACACTTTCAAATACAAGGCTCATTTTTCAAAGCCTTTAAAATTAATTTTAATCCCATCCCACTCTCCTTCCAAACATGCCACTCCCATTCTTTTGTAGGCTGTCCATTTGCTTCCAACTTCTTAGTCAGTCGATTGGAAGCGGATTGGCTGATATACCATACACCAGCGGCCTGGATGATGTGGGTACGTGTCGTGTGAAGAGGAGAGCTCGGAGTTGTATGAACGGTTCACATGAAATCAAAGTTACATGGCCTCACAATGATGTATTTATCATATTCACACCGTTCATCCATTTGGAGAGATCATTTTAGAGCATGAAACAGAAACTGAGTAATATCAAAAGTTCAAATGGACCACACCACAAATAGAAGTGTTCTCACCGTTAAAACATTCTTACGGCCCACCATAATGTTTATTTTCCATCCAATCTGTTCATAAGGTAACACAGCCTAGGTGAAGAGGAAAAAAAAAAACCATATTAATACAAAACCACTGTAACCCCAAAATGATTTTAATGGTAGACGTTCAATCCCCCGATGCTTTTTACAGTGTGGTCCACTTGATCTTTGGATATGTCTTATTTTTCTCTTCAAGCTTTATAACGAGCTCGCCAAATGGACGGACGGTTTCGATATAATAAATACCTCATGATGGGACCCACAGAAATTGGTGACGTCAACACACCAGCCAGGTCTGTGATGTGTGCACCAGCCAATCCGCTTCCACTTGATAGCCGCCCATTTGGTTGAGACTACGAGGATCGTGGTCCACCACATCTCATTACTCAGCTCCATCAATTGCATGGTGGGCCACACATCGGACTGGCACTAGCCAAATCTGATTCGGTTTGAGTTCTGGTTCATTGAACGGGCACGATCGTACGCATGATAAGTGTGACTTGTGGTTCATTGAATGGTGTCATTCTTTTCTTCTACTGTCCATTCTTTTCATCATGCAGACTGCATAATACGAATACCATGGTCAGAAAGTCAAGCCGGTCTACTAATCCTGGGATCCACACGTGTGAGAGTTGAATGTTGACCGTTGCTTTTTTCTTTTTAACGTTACTCAATTTGTATTCGTTAAAATCACCACGTATTTCAGCTCAGGGTAAGTGCAGTGGGTTAACCTGACGGACGCTTTGCTTTGGTCGATGTCCCGACGGATACGGAGGCGGCTTCCGCGGGAAGATCCTGCGCAAGGATTCTCGGTAGAGCCACTACGATGTTTGCGGATTGCCTACTGTCGGTGCTCTGTGGGCCCCACCATGATGTATGTGTTTCATCCATTTCGTTCATACATTTTTAAATATTATTTTAAGTCTTTATCTCAAAAATGAGAGGGATATAAGTCTCAGGTGGACCACATCACAAGAAAACAATACTGATTGAATATCCATCATTTAAATTATCCTAAGGCCCACTGTACTGTTTATTTGACATCCAATCTGTTTATTAGGTCATAAAGGCCCAGATGAAGGGAAAAAACAAAGATCAACTTGATCCAATACTTTTATGGTCCCCAAAAAGTTTTTAATGGTCGAAGTTCATTCAACACTGTTTCATCTAATGTGGTCCGCTTGCGACTGGGATATATCTCATTTGTTGTGTATTACCACATATTGATTTAGAAAAATAGATGGTCGGAATGGATGAAACACATACATCATGATGGGCCCACAGAGCACCAACCACCGGCCATTGGCTGGTGGCATGGGGAGTAGCCAATCCGTTTCGGAAATTCAACTCGTCCGATCCGTTTTTTTAGGTCATCTTAGGACATGCAAGCAAAAATGAACGGATCCATAACTTAAGTGGGGGCATGCAAGATGAAACAGTAGGAAAAGAATGCCTAAGATTGAAACCTTCCTAGCTCCACCTTAACGTTTATATCCCATTCAAACCATTTATGAGGTCATTATCATTCGGATGAAATAAAAAAACTTAAGACCCTAAACCAATATAAAACTTTTGTGGCCATATAAATGTACTAAATCTCCACTGTTTCCTCTCATGCGGCCATTTACGTTTTGAATACACCTTATTTTTTGTTGCATGTACCGGATGGACAGGTTGGATTTCCTGCAAACATAGCAGTGAGCCCCACATATTCACTGCGCAGGAACTTCCTGTGGATGGCTTTAGTAGGAAATCCTAGGCGGCGCCAACTGGGCGGTCCAAGATCGCCCACATGTCATCATCATCATAAAATGACATCATTACTTTCTCCATCAACTTACGATAATTAGGGCATCATAAAGACCAAAAGTCACGGTGTAAATGATAGGGAGCTCGTTCCACCTGTGTAGCGAGTCCAGCGACTGAGGATCACCAGCATGTGTAATCCTACGGCTATTGGGACCACATGATGATCTGAACCATCCATGATATGGATGCAACTCTCCGTGACCTCACTGTTAAATTTAAGCTGAATGGTGACTCTCATCATCACTATTTTGCGTAGGGTTGAATATAGAATATTGAAAAGACCATTTTCAATGGCTCACATTCAACCCCTGATATCAAAGATCAAGATGATTTCTGAAGCATAATTAGTGTACCATATTTTATTTATGATAGAGTTGAAAAAATGCACGGTTCCAATATGGTACCATCTTTGTATTATTGAGAAGTGGAGCCACATGCGCGGATTTCGTGTCGCAAGTCTTTTTGCAACTGGGATGCGAAAGGAGTTTCGCGGATTTCCTGTCGCAATTTCTTTCACAACTAGGATGCGAAAGGGAAGTTGCCAAAACTATAAATTAGGGTCCCTAGGGCTATTCTAGGGTTAAGGTGAATATTATGAAATTATTCTAAGGTGTGGGCAAGGGATTTTCTCTGTACTTCCAAGGGAGAGGTTAGTATATTGCCTTATAATCTTCGTTTCTCTTCATAGTGAAATTTCGCATCCGTGGTTTTTTACCCTAGTTTGGGATTTTTCCATGTATATCTTGTCTTGTGGTTTGTTTGAATGCTTTTATTCCTTTCTAGTTTATATTTCTTCTTGTTTATCGTTTGTGGGTGAGGCCTGAGATTGGATCTAGGCTCATTGCGTTGTTGGCGTGTTGCGCAATAACTGGTATCAGAGCTATTGGTTTAGTTCTATTGAGAGCGATGACGGAAGATGGGAAAACTAGAATTGAGAAGTTTGATGGTTCAAACTTTGCCTTCTGCAAGATGCAGATGGAGGATTATCTATATCAGAAGGACCTCTATATTCCTCTAGGAGGAAAAGAGAAGAGACCAGAAAAGATGATAGATGATGAATGGTTTTTATTGGATAGGAAGACTTTAAGAACGATCCGACTCTCTTTGTTTAAGAGCGTCGCCTTCAATATATCCAAAGTAAAAATGACAAAAGAATTAATGAAAGCCCTAGCCACCATGTATGAAAAGCCCTCAGCATCCAACAAGGTTCATCTTATGAAACAACTATTCAACATGAAGATGTCAGATGGTGGGAGCGTGGCAGAACATCTAAACGAGTTCAATACAGTCACGAGCCAGTTGGAATCCGTTGGCATTGCTTTTGAGGATGAGGTCAGGGCATTATTGATCTTATCCAGTTTGCCAGACAGTTGGGATGGTTTGGTGATTGCTGTGAGCAATTCTTCAGGGTCGACAAAGTTGAAATTTGATGATGTGGCCGGTCTAATTCTCAGCGAAGAATTTAGAAGGAAAGCATCAGGAGTTTCAGGGGACTCAGGGAATGCTCTAAATATTGAAGGAAGAGGAAGATCGCTAAACAAATGAGGCAATAAACACGGGCGTTCTAAGTCGAGGAAGAAGTCCAAGGGACCGAAAGACAAAGACGGGTGTTGGCATTGCGGCAAGAAGGGGCACATGAAATGTGATTGCAGGGCGCTTAAGAAACAAGAAGAAAGCTCTCAAGGTGGGAAGGATTCAGTGAATCTGTCTGAGGAGAGCGACACAGAGGCGTTGATCTTGTCTCTTGATGCAAGGAATGAGTCTTGGGTTATAGACTTAGGTGCTTCGTTTCATGCCACTTCGTGTAAGGAAGTTCTGCGTGATTATGTGTCAAGTGACTTTGGGAGAGTCTACCTAGGTGATGATGAGCCGTGCAATATTGTTGGAAACGGGGATGTTCATGTAAATCAGAAAGACGGAACGGTCTTGAAATTGAAGGATGTCAGACATGTATCGAGTTTGAAACGTAATCTGATCTCAGTGGGATAGTTGGCCGATATCGGTTATGTGACGACATTCACCAGTGACTCTTGAAAGATCATAAAAGGTGCCTTGGTAATATCTCGAGACAAAAAGGAAGGTACTTTGTACGTGACTTTAGGATCGTATAGTTCACTCGCAGTCGCATCAACTGGAGTGAATGTGCAGTTATGGCATCAGAGGCTGGGGCATTTGAGTGAGAAATGGATGAAAGTGCTATTGTCAAAAGGGAAGCTACCAGGGCTGAAGTCTATTGACTTGGAATTCTGCGAGGATTGCGTGTATGGCAAACAGAAGAAGGTAAGCTTTAAAAAGACGGGACGCGCTCCAAAGACACATTTGTTAGAGCTTGTACACACTGATGTGTGGGGACCGGCACATGTATTATCTCTTGGTAGCTCACGTTATTTTGCTACCTTTATTGATGATGCTAATAGAAAACTGTGGGTCTACTTCTTAAAACATAAATCTGATGTATTTGATGTATTTAAGAAGTGGAAAGTTATGGTAGAAAATGAGACAGGTAAAACAGTAAAGTGTCTCAGATCTGACAACGGGGGAGAGTATTGTGATAAGAGGTTTGAGGAGTATTGTGCAGCAAATGGAATCAAACATCAAAAAACAATTCCAGGGACACCACAACAGAATGGTGTGGCTGAGCGCATTAACAGGACCATTCTTGAGCGCGCCAGGAGCATGAGTTTATATGCAGGGTTGCTCAAGACCTTTTGGGCAGATGCTGTGAATACTGCCGCATATCTCATCAATAGAAGTCCCTTAGCACCATTGGATGGTGGGCTACCAGAAGAAGCGTGAACTGGGAAGGAAGTGAACCTTGCATATCTTAGAGTGTTCGGTTGCACTTCCTATGTTCACATTGATGCAGAGCACAGAAACAAGCTGGATGCGAAATCCAGGAGGTGCACGTTTATAGGCTACGGGCAGCATGATTTTGGCTACAGGTTCTGGGATGCAGAAAACAGGAAAATCATCAGAAGCAAGGACGTAGTCTTCAATGAAAAAGTAATGCATAAGGACAGTGTGCAGGAAAATAAGGCCGAGAAAAAGGAATTTGTATAGTAGGAAGAGTTACCGGACATGGGTGTTACAGCGTCAAAGGATGAGGCAGAGCCGCATACATCGATTGTGAGGAGGTCTACTCGGGAGAGGAGACCCACGGTCCGATACTCACCCTCCTTACATTATCTACTACTGACAGATAATGGTGAGCCAAAGTGTTTTGAAGAGGCGTTACAGTCAAATATACGGGTTAAGTGGGAGCAGGTGATGGATGATGAGATGGACTCTCTTGAGTCTAATCGTACATGGGAGCTAGTCACTCTACCCAAGGGTAAGAAAGCTCTTCATAACAAGTGGGTTTACAGACTGAAGGAAGAGCACGATGGTTCGAAAACGGTACAAGGCCAGATTGGTTGTGAAAGGGTTTCAACAAAAGGCAGGTATCGATTTCACTAAAATATTTTCACTGGTAGTGAAAATGTCTATGATTCGTATGGTCTTGAGTATAGTAGCTTCAGAGGACTTACATCTAGAATAGCTAGATGTTAAGACAACCTTTCTTCATGGGGACCTTGAAGAAGAGATATATATGCATCAGCCGACAGGATACGTGGCACCAGGTAATGAGAATAAGGTGTGCAGACTGAAGAAGAGTCTATATTGCCTGAAGCAGGCCCCGAGGCAGTGGTACAAGAAGTTCGATAGTTTCATGTCGCGAAATGGTTTTAGGAGATGTCATGCAGACCACTGTTGTTACTTGAAGAAGTTTGATACGACTTACATCATCCTTCTTCTATACGTTGATGATATGCTTGTGACCAGTTCAAGCATGAAGGACATCTCAGATCTCAAAAGACAATTGTCTAGAGAATTTGCCATGAAGGATTTAAGAGCTGCAAAACAAATCCTAGGCATGATGATAAAGCGTGACAGGGAAAACAATAAATTAGTTTTGTCACAGGCAGAGTACATAGCCAAGGTACTTGATCGATTCAATATGGGAGGTGCTAAGCCGTTTAGCACTCCATTAGCCAACCACTTCAAGCTATCTAAGGAGCAAGGTGCAAAGACGCAGGAGGAACAAGACTACATGGCTAAAGTTCTATATGCGTCAACTATTGGGAGTCTCATGTATGCTATAGTGAGCATGAGGCCAGACATTGCTCAAGTAGTGGGAGTTGTTAGCAGGTTCATGAACAACCCCGGGAAGGAACATTGAGAAGCTATGAAGTAGATCCTTAGGTACTTGGTAGGTACTAAGGACGTAAGGCTGTGTTATGGTGGATCGGAAATCAAGTTACAAGGCTACGTGGATTCAGATTTGGCAGGAGATATCGACAGCAGAAGAAACAGTACAGGTTATGTTTTTACTCTAGGTAGTGTTGCAGTCAGTTGGGTCTCTCAGTTATAAAAGATAGTATCTATCAATACGACAGAAGCAGTATATGTTGCGGCTACAGAAGCATGCAAGGAGATGGTGTGGATGCAAGGTTTTATGGAAGAGTTGGGTAAGAAGTAAGCAGATTGCAAGCTATACAGTAACAGTCAGAGTGCAATACACTTGGCTAAGAATTTAGCCTTTCATTCAAGGAGCAAGCATTTTGCCATCAGATATCGCTTCATACGTTCGTTACTGGAAGATGGATCGATTGCTCTGGAGAAGATTCATACAAGTGAGAATCCTGCGGATATGCTGACCAAGGCGGTCACAAGGGAGAAGCTGAAGCTCTGTTCAGCTTTGATTGGTCTTCAGGCTTGAAGACGGGGAGGTGGTGCACTCCTGATGAAGAAGACAAAGGTTTATGGCGATGTGTCTCCAAGTAGGAGATTGTTGAGAAGTGGAGCCACATGCGCAGATTTCGTGTCGCAAGTCCTTTTGCAACTGGGATGCGAAAGGAGTTTTGCAGATTTCGTGTCGCAAGTCCTTTCACAACTGGGATGCGAAAGGAGTTTCACAGATTTCGTGTCGCAAGTCCTTTCGCAACTGGGATGCAAAAGGGAAGTTACCAAAACTATAAATTGGGGTACCTAAGGCTATTCTAGGGTTAAGGTGAATATTAGAAAATTATTCTAAGGTGTGGGCAAGGGATTTTCTCTGTACTTCCAAGGGAGAGGTTAGTATATTGCCTTGTAATCTTCGTTTCTTTTCATAGTGAAATTTTGCATCCGTGGTTTTTTACCCTAGTTTGAAATTTTTCCACGTATATCTTGTCTTGTCGTTTGTTTGAATGCTTTTATTCCTTTCTAGTTTATATTTCTTCCTGTTTATCGTTTGTGGGTGAGGCCTGAGATTGGATCTAGGCTAACTGCGTTGTTGGCGTGCTGCGCAACATGTATGTGGGCCACAAGTGTTGGCACATGCCAGCAATTGAGAGCTGCGGTGCAAGAAAAATGAACTCTCTAATGCAAGTGAGGAAGGGCAATAAACGCCCATCTTCGGGTGCAAGTGTAAAAACATGGTGTTAAAGTGCCAAATGCAAAAGCACATTGCTTGCCCATGGCATATACTTTCTGGTAAAACTTTTTGAAGATGTTTTTGGAGATGGGCAATCAAGTATGATTCTTGTCAAATTCAAAATAAAATTTCGAATCCAAGATCTCCCATTTATGATGCTGTATAATTTTTTTTAAAATTAATTTAAAAAGATTAGATCATATTTGAAATCCAACCACATAACTCGATCTAATGTTGATGATGAAGATCCTTCAAACTACAAAGTTTTTTCTCAATTTATTTCAATACTGAAGGAATTAAGTAATCCTAAATTATTTTCTTTGATAGATGCAATTGGTCTGGAATTCGGCCACATAATGCACATGTGAATATGTGGGTGTGCCAGAATCAATTGGGTCCGATTCAAATTAAAAATGCTGACCCCTAGTGTCAAGAAAGAGCGATGCCTAGTTAGGAACACGACTTACCATCTATTGAACCAATTGTCGAGTGCAATATTAGGAGGTTTATGAACGTTAGGGATATTTATCCAATAAGTTCTTTTTTGCCTTGAAAAAGCATAGACTTTCAAAAGTGCATGCAACAACTGTGTGATCGAGTTAAAATAAGTTGAAAATGGATGTATAGAAGAGAACTTACCACTAAAGTTGAAATCACTGACCTGATTGAGAGCAGTGAAGTGCTTTGTGGAGCAATGTGTTGATGAGCGAGGACTGATTAACACCGACGATTACAAGTACCTAGCACACAATCGTAGGTGGACAATTCCAAGAACTAAGGTCTTCTTTAAGGTCCGACATGCAGGCTCAAACGGAAGGGAATTACAACTATGGTTAAGTTATTGAACT
Source organism: Magnolia changhungtana (assembly GCA_030180095.1). Classification (NCBI taxonomy): domain Eukaryota; kingdom Viridiplantae; phylum Streptophyta; class Magnoliopsida; order Magnoliales; family Magnoliaceae; genus Magnolia; species Magnolia changhungtana. Next base: position 9,121,178 of record JASAUF010000662.1, read on the forward strand.
ACTCTTAAAAGCTATGGATCAAAGCAAATGAGTACATGTGATTTGATTGGGTTATTGTCGTTGTTGTTATTGTTGTTTTATTTTGTGATCCTTTCTCTTCATGCCTTCTTTCACTATTTATAGAGCTCATGGTGTAGTTATGAGAATAATCATTGTTTACGTGCCAATATCTGATAACGTCAGTTGTAAAGTAGTGGTTACCTCATTTTAATAGTGTTAGCTCTCTGTCTTACCAATAACTTCCTACACATTTTCCAATACTGACGTAGCCCTAGCGATTAGAAGTCCTTATCTCAAAATCACATGCACGACATGCTTCCTCGAATATCACTTGGAAGCGAGTTGTCCTCCGTATATTTAGCCCTCAACATAGAGTTATCATCTGCGCCACATGGCCTCATCTACGGCGTTCATTTGAGACTGCCTAAATCATGCCCAAACAGATGTTAAGGAACGCTCTAACCTTCCACAATAATGGATCAAATAAACAAAGAAGATGTGGGAGAAGGGAGAATGGGAATCTTCTGTCTAAGGTTGCCTAGGTATATATATATATATATATATATATATATATATATATATGGGAAAAGGTACTATGCGCTCGAGCTGATGGGAACGTCCAATGAGGTCGAGATGTGTGGGCCCCACCATGATGCGTTTCGAACATCTACCCCATCAGTTAGATGCACCATTCCATCGTGGGCTTAGGTCTCAAAAATTAAGTCAATACGTTAATTGTGTGGACCACACCATATACAAAAGTTGAGAGGGGCCGTGCACCATTAAAACATTCATAATCATTTTTTGGGCCCAGTGAGATGTGGTTTGCAAATCCAGCCCATCCATTATGTGTGTCCCACTTGGATGAGGGTTCAGACCAAGTTTCAGACGCATGCAAATTTCAGGTGGGCCCCACCAAGTGCTTTTATATGTTTTTGGCATGTCTTCACATGATTTTAGATGGTATGGCCCACCTGAGTTCCGTATATGACTAATTTTTGGGATATCTCATAATTTAAAGGGAACCCATCAAATGCACGGTGTTGATGGTCGACACGCATCACGGTGGGGCCCACACAGCTTGACCTCATGTGAGCTTATCGTGAGCCCGAGCGCATGGTACCTTTTCCCTATATGTGTGTGTGTGTGTGTGTGTGTGTGTATGGAAGTTGTTAGGATTTTTGAAAAATTCCGAATGTAGTAGTCTACCACCTTACGCCCAACTTGTAACCTACTATGAGGAAAGTGCATCAATTCGCCTCATTTATGCATGTACCGATAATCTAATCTCTCCACTAATATGACCATTCATAAAAAAATAAAAAATAAAAAAAAATTATATCTCATGCTGATTATGTAACGCCCTGTATTTTTCGGTACACGGGTATTACCACTTAAACCAACGTTAGTGGAATCTAGAGTTTAGCAAATCAAATACCTTGAACTCAACGTATGCAGGGTAACACTTCTAGCCATCATTGAGGCCATCCACCAGGGGCACTGGGAGATGAGTCAAAGCCTACAGCAGCCACTAGGGTGAGTTGGGCCAAACTCCTTAATAAAAGTGAACCTTCGAGTCGAGGGGTACTGGTATAACATATTGATGATCGACCGTAGAAAGCTAATAAGTAGCCAACCAAGCATTCACTACACCTAGGATTCCCAGTTAACCATTGAAACAAAATCCCAGACCTATCTGACCATCGGATTGGGATATATGAGACGAATAAATCCCCCAAAGGTTTAATATGGCCCACCTGGGCCTTAACCCTGCCCCAAACCGGGCCGGGACCGATATATTTGGTCCCAAAAATAGTTAAACGAGCTAGATCAAGCACCAGAGTCATGGTGGGCCCCCAAAACTTGGTACACATGCACCCCAAACACTAGTACATGATGTGCACTGGACGCCACTTGTGGTCAAACAGTGTTTGACCGAACTCAAACACCAAATCTCTCAAAACCATTCCTGCCAACACCCTGTTTAAAAGTGTTGGCCTTTGAGCTTTAAAATGGCCCACCCTGGCCACTTTCTGAACGATCCAAGCCGTCCATTCCACTCACGTGGGTCCCCTGATCAAAATCGTATAAGGGTTTAGACCTGTTCATGGGATCGAGGGAGATAGGGTTGGACCATCCATTCCCTCATCATGTGGCTAGGATTAGAGGGAAGGGACCCCTTGGATGCTTCTCTTACAAGGCAAACCCTCCATTAACCAAGGGACCCAGGCTTCCCTCAAGCACAGCTGGGAGGGGTCCTATCATGGCAAAAAATGAGTAGACAAGGCCGTAATGAAGGCGGCGGAGCCTTCCATTTGTGGAAAGCTGGGAGCTGGCACCGCCGACGACCACAACTCAACCTTGCCTATAAGTAGGCATTGCTACCTTGGGGATTCCACACAAAAGAGAGGTAAGAAGAAAGGAAAGGGAGAGGAAAAGGATGCAGAAAACAGAGGGAGAGAAAAGAGAGAGAAAACAAAGGGAAAAAGTGAGCGCCAGGTGAGCTCGGCACGCACTGCCTCCACGCAGTCCATGAGAAATGGACTGAGCTGAGTCAGTGTGAGCCCACAGCCACACCACTTGAGTAAGGAAAGAGAGAGAAAAGAGTGAAGGAAGAAGGAAAAAGTGGGTGTGTGGATGTCGGGTCGGCCGGGTAATTAACCCATAAAACTTCAGACCTCTCTTCTTCCCTCCATATCTGTTAACTCCTTCATTCTGCATAAATATAGAATCTATTACACACTGCATCTGGGAGCCAAAAAACTCGACTGTTTTGAGGCTAAACACAGACTGCGTTTAACCCCTGTTTTGGAGTTGAACGCGACCTAAGTTCAGGCACTTCTTGGGGACTAAATGTGGACTAAGATCGGGCCCAGCTTGGGGTTGAACAATGGTACAAATGGCCCCAGCTTGAGGCTGAAACTCAGTCTAGAAGCATCCCACAAACGAGCTCTGTTCATGCTGCAACATGCCCCAGAAATCGGATTGATAACAGTCCAAAAATTAGGATAAAAATGCCCTTGTTCGGGCTATTCTTTGGTTGGAAAAACAGCAGCCATCGGGCCTTTGTTTAAGCTCTGAAATGGGGTGAAAAATGGTCTAGGGTTGGGCCATTTTTCAATTGATAAGCGGGCTGGAAACGGCCTCCAAAATCTCCTACAACAGGGGCTGTTTTCATGTCGCTGCAGTTGGGCCGTACCCTGCAAAAAGCTGTTGGGCCGCACCACACTTCAGAAACCAGGTGGGTCACTCATGAGATTTAAGTCTCAGAGAGTTGCACTGTACGATGTCATGGCCCCCACCGATGGTCGTATTCCATGCATGCCGCCCATCACATGGGCCCAGTGCATGTGTGACATCCAAAGGCCACCTATTGCATGTATTTTAGCCAGCCGTCCATCACTGGACGCTGCTGGCCTGCAAAACCAAAACAGAAGAAGAAGAAGTGAAGAAGAAATTATAAATATATATATGATATATTATATTATATGTGGTGGGACCCACCTAATGAGGAAGTGGATTGGCTGAGGGTATTGACGACAGAAGCTTTGTGGGTCCCTCATGATGTATGTATTCCACGCCGTCCATCTGTGGCCCCAGCAACAGAACGACTGTTGTATTTACGTTACCAAGTTACGTGGGTTTGACTGAGGTATGTATTATTCAACACCCTCCATCCATTTTGCTTGAAGTGGGACCCCACATAGATGTATGTTGTATCTACATCGTCCACCCTATTTTTCAACTCATTTTAGGCGTTGAGCCAAAAAATGAAGCCAAACCGAATCTCTAGCAGGCCATAATGTAGAAAATAATGATTTAGGGCGAGGTAAACTGTTAAGGCCCGCTATGATGTCTTGGTGCATCAAACATATCCAATATTAGACTCACTGGACCTGTCCTGAGCCCTGAAACCCAACCAGCGGAGTAGATCCTCTTGAGGTGGGCCCCACCTATCAAAAACCATTAAAAAACAAAAAATAAATAAATACAAAACATGCACGTTGTGGGTGTAAACGTCCAGAGGATGCTGCCTCCTTGTGCTTGAGATTTTGGCTAGGACCATGGGCCCCACCACAGGCCTAACCATGGTGTGTGTTGAACATCAACACTGTCCATTTGATGGGTCCCCTTTATATATGGGGTGCCTCCAAAAATCAGCCATACATAGAGTTCAGGTGGCCCTCACCATCTGCAATCTTGTGAAGACATGTTAAAAAATATAAAAGCACTTGGTGGGGTCCATCTGAGATTTGGATGCACCTGAAACTTGTTTTGACCCCTTAACCTAGTGGGACACACATAGTGGATGGGTTGGATTTGTGAACCACAACTTAGTGGGCCCAACAAATGATTATGAATGCTCTAATGGTGGATGAACCTCCTAATTGTTGTGCATGGTACGACCCACATAAGCCACATATTGACTTGATTTTTACCCCAAGTCCACACACACTGTCCATTTATTTTTGGGTCGTGGGCCTCATTGCCTGGAGAGGCCCACTTGCTATACATATGAGACCCATTATGTTGTGTCAGGCCCATTGTGGTGTATATAGGCCCAAGTGTGAGACCTAATTCAGGCCTTAGCTGTGGACAAACCCCATGCCCGATTTACAACTACCACCCTTATTGCTATTATCATAATAATTTTTAATATAGACATGATTAGCCATTGGTAGACTATTTACACTGATATTATATATTTTAAACATAATTACAATTATTAAAATTTTAATTACCATCCTAAAGTATTACCATTGATAATGGACTGTACTAGTTGTCACCATCATAACGATTATGATTACCAGATTAGCTAATACTAATTGTATCATTAATATTAATAAGTACCAGGTAGCTATTATATTAACATTTATCATAACAATTATGATTACCATATTGGCTAATATTAATTGAATCATTATTGTTAATAAGCACTTCATAACTATTAAATTAATCCTTTAATTATTCGTACAACTAACTAGGGTCCAAAGCCCAAGGTCTAGTCTAGACTTAGACTCTTGGGTGAAACCCTAAAAATCAAGGTAATCCAAACCCTAGGTTAAGGCTTTGACCAACAATAGCGTGTAAAGCTTGAATCTAACGGTATAACTTTACGATTCATAATAGAGTTTGATTCTAAGGAAACACGCACTATCTAGCAATACCGGTAGGCAGTGCAAAGTATAAGGTGATGATTCTTTCCCTTGAGCTTTCCATTTTCCCATTAGCCTAAGTTATAGTTTTTATTTAAAGTTATAATTGATATCTCCATTTTACATTCACATGTGTTAATTGTTGGAATTAAAATATTACGTGCTTAATGTTTGTCCTGCATATTTATTCATGCTTGTGGATTATTTATGGATTGCTTATGGAACTTAAACTGGTACACTAGTGGGAAACCCCCCCACCTATATGTGTACACCCATACTTGGGATGTAACTTGACTGGTTGTGATAGTAATAGACCTTCGACTTAGTGGTTATTGAATGATAATTTAAATTAACCATTGATGTGGGACTACCATCCAGGGTTGTTGTGTCCAACGGTTTTCAAGGATGATCTTTTATCGCACGGTTTTGATACTCGCATTATGTGGCTTATTTTGATATCTGTCTATGTGGCTTTATTTTGATATTTACTCATATGGGTTCGATGTTTTATATTGTGCAACCGTGCGATGGTAAGCCCCATATACTGAATATGATTGGCCATTAGTCAATTGAGTTCCATTAAACATCCTAAGTTGGTAGCCTCATGAGCCAAAGATGGTGGTAATGAGACACTATGCCCGAGCTGTCGGCCTACACTGGGCTCTGGATTCCCCGTAATGACCTTGAGCTTACATAAATTGGCTGATTGTAACTGGACTAATAACAGTTTGGCTAATCATCCATCTATAGTATGTTGGCAATGATGGGTGGCTATTTTGGGTGCTGTAGCACGTGCCCTTAGGATCTTCGGGGTATTGTTTCGCTAGCTCCCAGACCACCGACTATCGACCCCTGTCCGACTGGATGATTTTTCCAGGTTGATGATTTGCATGGGTAACGAGCCCAAGTCCGACTAGATGTGCATCCCCAGGTCGATGTGCAATCACCCATCCATGCGTTTAAAGAGACCGCATCTTGTATTGTTTTGACTGCCTTGTTGTTTTATAACTATGATTACCTAATTCGGTGGTGTGTGATCTTGAGGGGAATTCACACTGAGCTGGCTACTCATCCATAAAAAATATAACCATACAGGTAGCACATGTGGCTTAAGTGATATGCAGGTTCAGACTGATAAGGAGCCGATATGGTGGTCAAGGACACATGGTTGTACCTGTCAAGGAAGCCGCGCGATCTTGTGGCTTTCGTTTGTGTTTCATATGCTTTTAAATTTCTCATGTGTGTAATCTTGTATTTATTATTATGGAGACATTGGTTTGTATAAGTCATTTTAGGCAACCACTTATATATTCTAACTGAAATAAAAATTTTCCTTTATGTTGACTTGTCCATTCTACGCTCATCTACGTACTCTGATAGTTGGAATATATATATATATATATATATATATATATACTTGAATTTGACCATCCTTTAAGGTTAACACTCGGGTTTTTGGGAAACGGGTCATATACTCGGGTCCTGAAAACATGGGGCGTTACAGATTAAGAGGTGGACCACACGATCTGGACCATCATAAAGTATGATCAAAATAATTTTAATGGTTAAAGCAAAATTTCAACAGTTAAAAACCTTTGAAAAAGTGATTAAAGTATTTGAAGTATTGGGTCCAATGAAAAGAATCACCTAATGTGACTTCTTAATGTAACAAATCCCACTAGATTTCAATCCCCATGTAAAACCAAATGGATCCCTTATTAACCCGTGCAAGAATCAACGGTTCATGATGAGAATACTCAACCATGTTCATTTTTAATGGCCTATAAGTATTCTCACAAAAAGAGTCAAAGTCTATCAATCATGACTGTGGCTTTTGATGGGGATTTTCTCCTCAAGCTTGACCGGTCAAGTGCCTCGCTTGACCGGTTGAGGGTGGTGCTTGACCAGTCGAGGCCTAGCTCAATTCAAAGTCCAGTGACCAATTATGTTAATTCTTCCAAGCTGCTCGACCAATCGAGGAGTCTGCTCAACCGGTCGAGGGTCCGCTCGACCGGTTGAGGTTACGCGGATTCTAGTCCGGATTTGGTGTGAACTGCGTAAATTTGAGGCAGTTTCGCAAGAGGTGCGAAAAGGAGTTGCCTTAACTATAAATAGGGGTCCCAGGGTTATTTTAGAAGAATGCAAGAGAGTTTCCTAAAGCTTTGCAAGGGTTTGCTAAAGGGTTTAGGGCTATCAAAGATGAGAGAGAGAGAGGAAGCTTATGTAAGGGAGATTTTGCTCGTAGAGGTGATTTACTTCACAGTCGACATCTCAGTACTTCTACGTCCTCGTGATCGGTGAGATCTCTCCGTTTTGTTTATTCTCTTATTGTTCATCTACTCCTTCGTGAGTGAAGAAGTTTTGATCCAAGCGGTGTGTGCTTGTGATCGGTTGTAACGTTCTACTTCATAGTGGATTGTTGCTCTGGACGAGGTCCCGTGGTTTTTACCTCTTTGAGGGTTTTCCATGTAAAAATCTCTTGTGTTGTGTGGTTTGTGCTTTGATTTATTTCATTGCTTTATTATCCCATAATTCTGGTGTTTTTGGGTGGCTAGAGCCTAAGGTTTTGTGCAACGGCCCCCAACAAAGTGGTATAAAAGCGTTCAGGTTGGTTGAACGGAGTGGGATCGGTTCTGAATTATGGAAGGTGGCTCATCAAGGATGATCAGTCTCAATGGTTTTAACTGGACCATATGGAAGGCTAGGATGGAGGACTTGCTTTATTATAAGGACTTGTATTCTCCAATTCAAGGCATAACAGCAAAGTCAAAGGATATGTCAGATGATGATTGGAAGAAGATGGACTGAAAGGAGATGGGATTTATTAGACAATGGTTAGACTATTCTGTATTCCACCATGTATCTACGGAGACCTCAACCGCTAGCTTATGGTTGAAACTGCAAAGGATGTATGAGTGGAAGACAACTGACAATAAGATTTTTTTGATAAGATGACTTGTGAATCTCAAGTTCAAAGATGGTGGTTTTGTGGCCGAGGACATGAATGAGGTCAACAATATATTGAACCAGCTCTTCGCTATGAAGATGGTCTTGGACGATGAATTACAGGCTTTGTTATTACTTAGCTCATTGCCTGATAGTTGGGATACATTGGTGGTGTCTTTGAGTAACTCCGTGCCATACAGAAAGGTGTCTATGGAACAGGTAACTAGTTGTCTCTTCAATGAGGAGACAAGGAGGAAGTCTCAGGGGTCTACTCAACAAGAGGCCCTTGTGATACAAGATCGAGGGAGAGGAAAGAATAAAGAGGGTGGGAAGGCTCGAGATAAATCAAGAGGTAAGTCGAGTACCAAGAAGGATGTTGAATGCTAGAATTGTGGCAGGAAGGGCCACTACAAGCATAAATATTATAAGAAGAAGAATGGCAAGAAAGGAAAAGGAAAGGAGAAGGAAGATGAATCAGATTCCACTGCGGTTGCTTCAGATGGCGACGTTGTAGTTATTCTTTCAACAGATCATGATGTTTGTCTCACGGCTACGAGTCAGGATACCTACTGGGTGATAGACTCGGGAGCCTCGTTTCATACGACTCCACGTAGAGATTTCTTCACCAACTACAGGTCAGGTGACTTTAGGACCGTGAAGATGGGAAATTCTGGCATATCGAAGATAGTAGGGGTCAGTGATATTTGTATGAAGATTGATCTGGGCTGCACATTAGTTCTCAGGGATGTGAGGCACATTCCAAACCATCGCCTCAACTTGATGTCGATGGGAAGGTTGGATGATGATGGCTATGAAAGCCATTTTGCTGGTGGGCATTGAAAACTCATCAAGGGTTCGTTGATCGTAGCCAGAGGAAAGAAGTGTTGTACCCTTTATAAGGAAAGTGTCGGTGTATGCAAGGGTGGGTTGAACGCAGTGCAAGATTCAAGTATTGACATGTGGCACAGGCGTCTAGGCCACATGAGTGAAAAAGGGCTTCAGCTACTAGCAAAGAATCGGCTCCTTTCAAACGTGACAGGTATACCTCTCAAAACCTGTATTGATTGTTTATCAGGGAAACATCATAGAGCTTTATTTGTTAAATCTGCTTCTCATGTTAATAAAGTGCATGCATTAGATTTGGTTTATTCTGATGTTTGTGGTCCTATGAGGACAAAAACCTTAGGTGGGGCATTGTATTTTGTCACTTTTATAGATGATGTATCTAGGAGGGTTTGGGTTTATGCTTTAAAATCCAAGGACGAGGTCTTTGGTATGTTTAAATTGTTTCATGCTATAGTCGAGGGAGAGACAGGTAGATCATTGAAGTGCATCCGCACTGATAATGGTGGTGAATACATCGGTGACTTTCTTGAATATTGCAAGTCCCTGGGTATACGACATGAACAGACGGTTCCCAAGACTCCCAGCATAATGGTGTGGCTGAGCGAATGAATCGCACCATTATAGAGAGAATCAGATGCATGTTATCCCATGCGAAGTTGCCTAAGACGTTCTGAGGAGAAGTAATGCACACGGCAGTGTATTTGATAAACAGGTATCCATCAGCCCCGTTGAATGGAGAAGTACCTGAGAAGGTGTGGACTAGACAAGATCCATCGTACAATCATCTCAGGGTGTTTGGATGCAAGGCATCCGTTCACGTACCAACGGACGAGAGGTTCAAGCTCGATATGAAGATCAGGCAATGTATGTTCTTGGGGTACGACGATGAGAAGTTCGGCTACAGATTGTGGGATCCGACTGAGAAGAAGCTCGTCAGGATAGAGATGTGATTTTCTTTGAAGACCAATGTATTGAAGACATTTGTAAGCCAGAAAAGATGCAGCCTAGTTCAGGAGAGCTAGAGGATATGAATCCGATTATTCCTCCCGTGGTGCCTGATGACGGGGGAGTACAGCAAGGTACAGAGGATGATGGAGTTTCTATAGAAGATGGACCGGGGGAGCAGCCCCCACTTGATCCACCTATTGAGCCACAAGTGAGGAGGTGTAATGCCCCAGATTTCGAGGGTCGAGCAAAGCTCAACTCTCTAGATCCAACACATCACTTATGCAACATAGAGAATGATGTTTAAATGTTGTCCATATTAATGCATTAAACATGAGTGAGATTACACTAAAATAACATATTATACTCCAGAGGTAATTTGATTAAGCAAGTGGAAGACTGTAACGTGCATATTTGAACAAGTAAGCGATTTACAACCTCCAGAGTATAACTATGTAACTGGGCTAAATGTTTACATGTATTGTTTCCAAAACTTACAAAATAGCAAAACATAAAGTGCCCAACTATCTCATAACCCTGTAATCCTGGCGACGCAGCTCTAGGTCTACACAGACCTGCCTGAGAGCTGCACGTAGGAGAACTCCTCCTCGTTTATGAAAACCGGCTTTATCGCATAAGCCTCATTATCATCTGCAACTAAAACAGAGTCTGGTTGGTGTTTTAAAATACTGTCCCAGAGTGGGAGTGAGTGATCAACTCAGTAATACTATAAGGCAAAGGTCAACATGTTATCAATTCAATCAAGCAGTAATGATAAAGCAGTACAACAATCATTCCTAACTACTCTTATTAATGTAAGGATGATATGCAGTAATGATGCATGCCCTCGCCTGCACTCCCTCAGCGACTTTATCAACCATTCGCGCATAACAAACTCCCTAAACGTGCGATTCCTAGCCAAAGTACATGCAATGCGGTGCATGGTCGTGTTAGCCAAGTTCTTAATTAGGCTTATTCATACAGCAGATTAGGGAAGCTAAGGTACCTCCCTTTATATCATTTACTTAAACGGGGATCCATCTAGGGTCGTCAATCCTAGTTAATCACATATGTTAGGCAAGTTGTAGGGCATCACCCCTAATGAAAGCAGTGGATAGGTAAATTCAAGTGTTTATACCCGAGATCACTACAGGAGGCTCGTCACCTGAACGTAGGCCGACAGCTCAAATATAGTGTCTCATACCACCGTATTTGGCTCACGAGTTTGGGTTGCTCAATTGTCACTACGGGGAGACTCGTCACCCCAGCATAGGCTGACAGCTCGACCACGATATCCCATACCGCCATGCCCGGCTCATGAGTCTTAGCGGATCTTGGTACCATGATTGAAACGGGCTTTACATTGGTAAGTGGTACCCTAGATTCAAGCAGTAGTGTCCATACATGGTAAACACATAATAGGCCAATCGAGTTATTTGACAAGTTCGATTGGTATGAGTGCATGCTGGATTATTCGACATGGAGAGCATAAGCACTCCACGTGGCCTAACCACTGTCGACAATCACCGTACGGCTCAGATTCATCGAATGTATCAAATGTGGCGAGACTAATTCGGCCACTCAATCAGGGACCGTTACCAATTACCTGGACTACGTAGTAGTCCCAATCATACTCAAATGCAATAAGTAGTCACATGTGACAATCATAACAACATTTAACAAATAATTCAAATATAAATTCTATTTGAGCATTTTATCAAACACATTGTACATGTTACCAAACGTTTACATGTCATTAATAAATTGCGTAGTTGAAATTAAGATTACATAAAGGAAATTATACATATAAATAAAGTAATTGAGAATCCTATCTCAACACCCTTATTAAATATAATTCATCATACAATTTCTTATCCAGACATTTTATCAAACACTAAGACTACACATTACTACATACATAGACTAAATTAGTTACAGCAAATATTACGGTAAATCCTTTCACAAAGGAGTTATCACACATACAACAAACATGAATTGTAGATTAATAGTCATGAAAAGCACAAATCATAACTGCAAGTTCATTCAAACATTTCAACAAACACATGGAATGCATATTTGTTCAACATAGTTCATACGTGTGTAATATGTGGAAAATGTCGTAACTAAGAGCATATGGCAGCAATCAAGTCAGACATAAATCATTGCTGACATTGAAAGCCTTGAAAACCATAACCTAAATATTTATAGTTCGCACCTTTCGTCGGAATACACTATTCGGACTTGGTTCGAATCCTATGTTCCCAGATACAACACAACGGGTACCTAAATTAGGGAATCGTTAGCTAGGTTGACAAACAACTATTCTATACCTCAACTACAGCGTTAAGGTTTGGATTTCTTACCCAAATCGTCGTTGAAATGAGTTGTGTAGCGTAAGAGAGAGATGTATCGGCGGGTAGTGTTATGGGAAAAATCCCAGCAAAAGATCTCTGAGAAATCCTTCTTCCTTCCTCTTTTTTCTTTTTTTTTTTTCTCTCTCTCTCAGAGTTTTTAGGAAATTCGTATGGAATGAGAATGGGGTGGGTTAAGGGCATTATATAGGCCCAAAACTGATGTCAATGGTCCCAGGGCCATGGTATACTTAGGTTATAGCCAAAGGGTGTCCATTTCAGACAAACAGGACTCATCTGGAGATCCATTACTCACCTGCGGCATTGGATAAGTTCCCCGACGATGGATCTAAGGTAGGTTATGATTTCGGTACAATTGAATTAGCAGATCGACCATGGAGGACCTGTATCAGTTCAACGATCGATTTCACTCGATCAGGGTCACAAGTATATAGATATGTGTAGGAAAATTTCCCTAATCCATGGGTGAAGTTTGACCAGAAACTGATGGTCTGAAGTCTTCAATTTCGCCCGTAAGCGAACGGTCCAATTCACTTAAGTTTAGGTTCATTTTTTAAAGATATTCGCGTTTCTCATACACTTTGCTCAAGTCTCAAGTTGTGCGTTTCTGAATACTATTTGGGCTCGATTCTCGCAATGATTGTCAAGCCTAATAAGGCGGTCATAACCCTATAGTTTCGTGATTATCAGACTTTCGACGTGCGGTCTAGGTCCGATACGGAGTTTCAATGTGCTCTCGAGAGCAACTAGGTTTTGAGATTTCCTCGAGGTTTTTAAGTAATGTTGAGTTAACAATTTTAATGGTTTCAGGTCTTGTCATTCATATAGATAGTGGTTCGAGCTAATTTCACCGATTATTTAGTTTAGTACCTAATTAAATTTTCTTCTAATTTCCATAGAATACGGTCTTTAGTGATTTCTGCCTGAGGTGGTACTCGGGCCTTTGTACGGATTTTTTCGAGACGTTATAATCTACCCCCCTTAAAGAAAAATTTTATCGCTGAAATTTGTCCCTTTTCATACTCCTCGAGGATCTGAGGGTAGTTCTTACAAACTTCGGCCTCTGTTTCCCAAGTAGCCTCTTACTCAGTGTGGTGAGTCCACAATACTTTCATGAGCGGGATCACTTTGCTGCACAACACTAGTTCCTTCCTATCGAAAATACGTGTTGGTCGCAGTACATAGGTAACATCTTCACTTAACTGTACCTGCTCTCACTTGATAATATGGGAAGGGTCAGAAACATATTTCTTCAACATTGATACGAGGAATACGTTGTGCACGCCTGCGAGTGGTGTGGGCAAAGCAAGGCGGTATGCTACCACACCCACTCGGTCTAAAATCTGGAATGGACCAATAAATCGCGGTGTGAGTTTCCCTTTCTTGCCAAATCGAAGGAATCCCTTCATGGGGGAAACCTTAAAAAATACATGGTCCCCAACTTCAAATTCTAGCTGTTGTCGTCTTGTATAAGCGTAACTCTTCTGTCTACTCTGTGCTGCAAGGAGTCAGCGTCTAATAATATCAACCTTCTCCGAGGTCGCCTGTACTAAATCTGGGTCAATCAAACTCTTCTCACCAACTTCTGCCCAACAATGGGGTGCTTGACATGGGCGCCCATACAATGCTTCGTAAGGAGCCATGCTTGCTTGGAAGCTGTTGTTATAAGCAAACTCAGCATAGGGAAGACAGCTATCCCAACTGTCCTTAAAATCGAGCACGCATGCTCGCAACATATCTTCTAATATCTAATTTACCCGTTCCGTCTGCCCATCGGTCTACGGGTGGAACGTGGTACTGAACTTCAGTTTTACTCCCATTTCTTCCTAGATTCGAGTCTAGAAAATAGACATGAATCTCCATAGGCACTCCATGCAGCCGTACGATCTCCTTGATGTACAGCTTAGCTAAATCATCTGCTGAGTTTGAAACTCTAATCGGGAGGAAATAAGCCGATTTCGTCAATCGGTCCACAATCACCCAAATGGAGTCACGCCCCTTTCTCGTCTTCGGTAACCTGGAAATGAAATCCATAGATATGAAATCTCATTTCCATTCAGCTATAGGCATGGGCTGAAGTAATTCAGGAGGTCGGCGATGCTCGACCTTGAACTGCTGGCACGTGAGACAACGGGATATGTAATCTGTTATGTGGGCCTTCATGTTGTCCCACCAGTATGAACTATTCGTATCTCTATACATCTTTGTACTGTCAGGATGCATTGCCATCCTTGAATCGTGAGCAGCTTCTAGAACTTCCCTTCTCAAGTCATGGAGGTTCGAGACGCATAGACGGCCACGATACCTCAAACCTCCATCTAAGTCAATCCACTATTCAGATTCTTTACTGTCACTTGCTCGCTCTCTCATTTTCACCAACAGTTCATCTTCTTTCTGAGCCACAATGATTTGGTCATCGATGAGTGGCTGTACGTGGATGTGTGCGACGCTCTCGAAGGGCTCATCAACTGTAAGCTTCTGTTCGAAGTCTCGTACAAACTCTACCATATTCCACTCTTTTATCATCAGCGGAGCTGCAAATTCTATTGTCTTCTTGCGGCTCAACGTATCGGCCACAAGGTTGGCCTTACCAGGATGGTAGGAGACCTTAAACTTGAAGTCTTTCAAGGTCTCCATGCAACATCGTTGCCACATATTCCGGTCTCTCCGCGTGAATATATACTTAAGGCTCTTGTGGTCTCAAAAGAGCTCGAACTCCTCTCCGTAGAGGTAATGTCTCTAGAGCTTTAATGCGAAAATGACTGCCGCCAATTCTACGTCATGCGTGGGGTAGTTTTCTTCGTGTTTCCTCAACTGTCGCGATGCATAGGCAATTACTCTATCCTTTTGCATTAGTACACAACCCAAACCAACACGAGACGCGTCGGTGTATATAGTATATCTGACCCCTTACTTTGGTAATACTAGCACGGGTGCGGACGTCATCTTGTCCTTTAATTTCTGAAAGGCTACTTCTGCTTTCTCGTTCCAAGCAAACTTAAGATCCTTCCGAGTGAGTTGAGACAACGGCCTGACTATCTTGGAAAATCTTTAATGAATCGGTGATAGTAGCCAACAAGTCCAAGGAAACTATTCACTTCTGTAACCGAACCGAGTTGCTCCTAATCCTGAACCGCGGCCACCTTGGCAAGGTCCACGGCAATACCTTCCTTGGACACCACGTGTCCCAGAAACTTGACTTCTTCTTTCCAGAAGTCGCATTTTTAGTATTGTGCAAATAATTGATTCTTCCTGAGAGTATCCAAGACTGCTCGCAGGTGCTCTTCGTGATCCTTTCGGCTCTTGGAGTATATCAAAATGTCATCTATAAATACGATGACGAACCGATACAGATACAGCCGAAACACGCTGTTCATAAGGTCCATGAATACGGCTGGTGCGTTCGTAAGCCAAAACGACATCACAAGGAATTTGTAGTGCCCAAAACTGGTTCTGAATGCCGTTTTCTGCATGTCTTCATCCCTGACGCGCAACTGATGATACTTGGACTACAAGTTAGATAATAACTGTCTTTCTCCATGGTGACCTGGAAGAAGAGATCTACATGCACCAACCAGAGGGGTTCGAAGTCAAGGGCAAAGAGCATATGATGTGTAAGCTCAGGAGGAGCTTGTATGGGTTGAAACAAGCTTCACGGCAATGGTATAAGAAGTTTGACTCATTTATGTTAAAGCATGAATATGATAGAATGGAGTTGGACCACTGTGTGTTCACGCGCAACTTCTCAGATGGTGATTTTTTTGTTCTACTATTATACATTGATGACATGCTCATCATGGGTAAAGATATTAAGAAGATTGACGAGCTAAAACAAGAGTTGGGCAAGTCGTTTGCGATGAAAGACTTGAGTCTGGTTAAACAGGTCTTAGGAATGGAGATAACCCGTGACAGAAGTAGCAGGAAGCTTTGGTTGTCACAAGAGCGGTATATTGAGAAAATCCTAGAGCGGTTCAATATGAATGCAGCGAAGTCGGTCAGTACTCCACTGGATGATCACTTCAGATTGAGCGACAAGCAATGTCCCAAGATGAAGGTAGAGGTGGATGAGATGCAGAAGATACCCTACGCGTCAGCAGTATGAAGTTTGATGTATGCTATGATGTGTCGCGCCTAAACATAGCATATGTGGTTGGTGTTGTCAGCCGGTACCTTACCAATCATGGCAAAGAACATTGGGCAGTGGTGAAATGGATACTGCAGTATCTAATTAAGAGGCTCATCCAGGTTGAGCCTATGCTATGGTGACGGAAAACCTTTGTTAGAGGGCTACACAGATGCATATATGACAGGTGACATAGACTCCAGGAAGTCTACATCAGGGTTCATGTTCACATTTGCAGGGGGAGCAGTCTCTTGGTAGAGCAAGCTACAAAAGGTCGTAGCATTGTCGACGACAGAGGCCGAGTACATTGCGATCACAGAGGCATGTAAAGAGATGTTTTGGATGAAGAGGTTCCTTTAGGAACTTAGCCTGAAGCAGGAGCAACACGTGGTCTATTGCGATAGTCAAAGTGCTATACACTTAAGCAAGAATCTAAGTCAGCACTCCAAGTTGAAGCACATAGATATTCAGTATCACTAGATCAGGAATACTTTGGAACAGAAGGTGTTACAGCTTGAGAAGGTCCACACGGACGATAATGGTCAGACATGATGACTAAGGCATTGCTCAAGGGCAAGTTTGAGGTTTGTAGAAACCTGGCTGGCTTGAAGATGACAGATTTCTCCTGAGTCGAAAAGGGAGAGATTTGATGGAGAGTTTCTTCTCAGGCTCGACTCAAAGTCCAGCGAACAATTGTGTTAATTCTTCCACGCTACTCGACCAGTCGAGGAGTCTGCTCGACCAATCGAGGACTCTGCTTGACTAGTCGAGGTTACGCAGATTCTAGTCCAAATTTGGTGTAGACTACGTAAATTTGAGGCAGTTTCGCAAGAGGTGCAAAAGTGAGTTGCCTAAACTATAAATAGGGGTCCAAGAGTTATTCTAGGGGAATGCAAGAGAGTTTTCTAAAGCTTTGCAAGGGTTTGCTAAAGGGTTTAGGACTATCAAAGGTGAGAGAGAGAGAGAGAGAGAGAGAGAGAGCTTGTGGAAGGGAGATTTTGCTCGTAGAGGTGATCTACTTCGCAGTCGACGTCTCAACACTTTTACATCCTCGTGATCAGTGAGATTTCTCCGTTTTGTTTATTCTCTTATTGTTCATCTATTCCTGCGTGAGTGAAGAAGGTTTGATCCAAGCGGAGTGTGCTTGTGATCGGTTGTAACGTTCTACTTCATAGTGGATTGTTACTCTGGACAAGGTCCCGTGGTTTTTACCTCTTTGAGGGTTTTCCACGTAAAAATCTCTTGTGTTGTGTGGTTTGTGCTTTGATTTATTTCATTACTTTATTATCCCATAATTCCGGTGTTTTTAGGAGGCTAGATCCTAAGGTTTTGTGCAACGGCTCCCAACGACTTTTATATGTCCTCAGGTCTAATGATTAATCATTGCCACACAACATCAAGTTATGATCATATGAATAAGCCAATGGGCCCTAGATTAGTGACTTGAACACAACCCAATTTCTAAATGTCTAATCCTAGATCTTGTATTTATGTTACACTCTTATGTAGATTAAGGACAAAGGCACGCTAACACTAAGTTGGATCCTTGATGGTGAAGATTGTTCATTCTGGTCCAAGTCAATTTCCTCACATAGGATGACCATGACATACTCTCCAACTAACCTATATCCATAAGTTTAAGGTAAGATTTTTTTTTTAAAAGGAGGTAAGATCAAACATCTTAAGGCAGGTAAGGTGTTTACGAGGGATTATTAATGATCATCATGACAAAATCACTGCTTTCCACATGAATGTTCCCAATCCATTAAATGAGTCACACATGCATATCGGAATAAAAATAAACCAGGCGTATGTGAAATTGAGTTGGGCGAGACCAGTGAGGCTAAAATGACTTAAGACCAACCCCAGCCCAAAAATCGATCAGCTATATGCATGCCAGGCACAAGCCCAGCCTGTAGGCCTAGCTAGTAAGTCCAACCTGGTTAGCCGGCTACCCTCAGCCCATTACTACCCGTAATTGCCATCTAATCATACCTTTTCTCTTACATGTGTGGCTCTACCCATGAATCAAAGGCCAGATCTGTTTGATAACCAATATTCGCCGTTGGTCCCACCATATGAACGTCCCACATCCCGCACACATGTTCCACGTGTGGCGCGTTGTTGTTGGGCCGTGACTAGCATTCCTCAGAGCAAAGCAGGCTTTAAACTGGACAAAATTACGTGGCAGCAGAATAACGGCTCTGAAGACAAACGTAAGCCCCTTTCGGTAGCGCTCAACCGTCCCTCGTGATTCTTGCCGCGCAAGGGACGTCGCCCTTGACTGTCCTCCAAATCCTGTGGTTGAGGACGTTACACGAGTCGGAACTCACCACGTGGCTGACTTCCAGCAGATCTCACTTTCGAACAAGATCTCGCTTTTGAAACGGTCGATAATGATTCCCGCATGACGTCATGTGGTCTGCAAAAGCCACGTGTCTATGTACTGCCACGTGTACGGCATACGACCGAAGGACGGTGGTAACTGGTCCTCTCGAGCTCGTCGGCTAGTTCCTGTCGTCAGGTGGAAGGGTCGAACAAGCCCCAACAACCACTCACTAAACTATTCAGATATTTTCCGTCTGCTAGGATCACTAGATATTGTATGATTATATCCCAAAGTCTACGACCGTCCGTCAGCATTACGCAGGAATCCCTACATACATTTTGAAACGAAAATCTTGCATAACTCTAAAATCACGTGCTATGGCCCACCTGAGTTTTAGAATAGCATGATTTTTAAGAAACTCCTGCTTACAGGTACTTTGGATGGTGGGAGTTTACTGAAGGCAATCTTCTGCCTCATACGTAAATATATCAAAACCTTTTCACGCACTTAGTTGCATTTGACTCCTACGTTGACATACACATCTCCCAATCTGGACAGTCCATTAGGTCTTCTCAGCTCTTCTCCCCCTACTGTGGACAAATCAGAACAATCAGATGATCATAAACATCTTTACCTCGACCTATCTTCTACAAACATTCTTGATCCATTCCTTTTTTGCATGCCATTGAATGGATGGTTTGGATCATTTGATCAGTCTGATTTCTTTTTTGAAATCAGCATATGAAGATTGGAATAGCCCTAATGGACGGTACCAATAGATCATGATGCAGATGCTGACTTGACCAAATGCAACCAATGTCCATTGGAAGGTTTCCATACCCTTACCCCGCTAGACTATTAGAAGTAGCTAATAATGTATAATTGATTTGTTTAATCAACACCGGAGCAGAAAATATTAAATAATAATCCCATAATAACAACAACAATATTTACAGAATTTTAAAACATGCATTTTAAATGAGAAAGGACAGAGCAAATGCCACGTGTACGGCCATAAATGATAGTCTCAAAAATATCGGCAGTCCACCCTGATTGCTATGGTCACCTAACGTGTCTCTCTCTCTCTCTCTCTCTCTCTCTCTCTCTCTCTCTCTCTCTCTCTCTCTCTCTCTCTCTCTATATATATATATATATATATGGGAAATGGTTCTATGCAGTCGAGTATATATATATATGGGAAATGGTTATGTGCAGTCGAGCTCATGGGAACTTCCCATGAGGTCGAGCTGTGTGGGCCCCACCGTGATGCATGTCAAACATCAACACCGTGCATTTGATAGGTCCCTTTAAATTATGGGATATTCCAAAAATCAGTCATATACAGAACTCAAGTGGGGCATACCATCTAAAATCATGTGAAGACATACCTAAAATATATAAAAGCACTTGGTCGGGCCCACCTGAAATTTAGATGTGTGTGAAACTTGGTTTGACCCATCATCCAAGTGGGATACACATAATGGATGGGCTGGATTTGTGAACTACATCTCGGTGGGCCCAACAAATGATTATGAATGTTTTAATAGGAGGGTAACCCCTCTCAACTTTTGTACTTGGAGCGGCCCACGAAGTCATCGATTGAATTGATTTTTAAGTCCAAGGTCCACCATGGAATGGTGCATCTGATTGATGGGGTAAATGTTCGACATGCATTACAGTGGGGCCCACATAGCTCGACATCATGGGAAGTTCCCATGAGCTCGACTGCGTAGAACCATTTCCTATATGTTGTACTCAAGCTTGAGCTCGACCTCAAGCTCAACATTGAAGATTGGCTTGCTTGCCAAAGCTGTCGAGTCGAGCTAGTGGTTCGAGTCGAGCTCAAGCTCCAGAGAAATTTTTCGATGACTGTCAGAGGTTCAACAGGGATTTCTGACTACTGTCAAAGGCTTAAAAACCAGATCTGGTGACTATCGATGGTTCCGAATGTATTCCCGATGACTGTTGGAGACTCTAGTGACAAATCTAACAACTGTAAATTGTGCTAAATGAATTTTCAGCAGCTACCGAGGCCCATAAGGGTTTCCAACGAGTGTTGTAGGTCCATAAGATAGATCCGACAACTGTCAAGGGCCTAATAGACTAGATCTGGTCCTTAAACGCTAGATCCGATAGATCTCTTTGTCGAAAACATCAATATGGACTGTTGCTCTTCCATCTCTAAATTCAGTGAGCTGTTACACTTAAGGGAATGGTTAAGGGTCATAAAAACTCATAGAACCATTTGCTGATGATGATGGGCGCATGATTATTCCACTTTCACCAGTGTAAAGGGTCTTGTAAAGCGATAAAGAAGAAAGGTAGTTCCTCAAAAAAAAAAAAAAAAGATGAAGAAGAGGAAACAGATCTAGGCACTCACCTTGTCATGATTGGGCGTGGCCGCTCTGATTCGCTCGGCGAGATCGGGTGGTGGTGGTGGTCCAGTGGAGACGTGCAGGCAGTCGTAGGTGGTGGTGGTTCCGGTGGATTGTTGTTGCTCGTCGGGCGAGCGTGCGGCGGGCAGTGATTGGGTGGGGACTGTGGGGTAGAGAAAGAGAAGAAAAGGAAAGGGAGAAAGGGAAAGGGGACGTGCGGTCTGCGGGTAGGGTTTTAAGTATATATATAATATATTTAAATTAAATATAATATATATATATTAATATTTAAATGAATATAGTTATTTCTAAACGAGTCAAGTCGAGCTCGAGTTCGAGTTTCGAGTCGAGTCGAGCTAAAATGCCCCCTGGTCGAACTCGGCTCGAACTCAACTAGAGATAGAAGAAACGAGCTTGACTCAGCTCGACTCAGCCATTCAAGCTGAGTCAATCCAAGCTGACTCGAGCTGAGTCAAGTGAATTATTTGAGCTAGCTCGACTTGTGAACAGCCCTACCTATATATGTACTCATGGCCTGACTTTCCCTTTATCCAAAATTTTACTGTGCCATGGAAAAAATAAATAGTTTTGAGCCCACATCACTTGTGATGAGTTCTGAAAAAAGTTCTCACGTGCTAGCATTCCTCTCACTATATATATACATATATATATATACATACATATATATATATATATATATATATATATATATATATATATATATATAAAAAACCAGGATTGCTAACCAATAATTATACTATAAATTTGATTTTATATATTAAAATATTCTTTTTTAATATAACCACAACGATGTGATTGTTGGGGTCGCATCGTGAACGTAGATCATTCATAACGTCAAGCTCAAAAAATTTCTTTTTCTATTTAGAAAAATGGTCGAATTTTATTATGTACTGCAAGTTCTATATGTTAATAACCAGCTAAGTTCACATGCGGCCCATCTTTCCTGCCAATGTTCCACTTCTATAGAATATTAGAGCCATAAAAATAGTGGGGCCCAGTGTGCAGAACATATGGGGCAAAATATCCAATACATGTGACACGTTCGTGGTAAAACCAAAGTTACAAGGTGCGGATTGCGTCCTACCACTACCGGGACGAACTCCATCATGGCAGGGTTCCGTGGGGCTACTGTGATTTTTATGTTTTATCCATGCCATTTATCCATTTTAATATATCATTTTAATGCATGAAAAAAAAAAAAAAAGAAGAGGTAGATCTAAATCTCAAGTGAAATGACATGAGAAAAAACAAAGGCAGATCAAATGCTCAAGCGAGCCACCCCATAGGAAATAGCAGAGATAAGAACCCACAGTTAAAAGCTTTTTGAAGGCAACAAAAGTTTTTGATCAAGATGATATTTGTGTTTTCCTTCATCCAAATTTGTGGGACATTATAAATAAATTGGATGGCAAATAAACATCACTATAGGTCATAGGAAGGTTTAAAGATGACGATAAGCCGTTCCTGTTGGGTGCCGCTCGTGAGCCCTTGATCTGCCTACGTTTTGGACTCATGCCCTAAAATGATTTACAAATATGGATAGATGGTGTGGACAAAACACATACACCGCTGTGGGCCACATAGAGTCCCTGCCAGGGCTAGGATGCAATCTCCAAAGTTGCATGCCAAGCTAGTATACATCAGACTGTAGGTGATCAGTTCTCTTAGCCATTATTTCTCGATGGTTAGGACACAGTGGTTGAAATGTCAAGGTCATGGGGTTGACCATTGCACAGACTAAAAATGGTTTAACTTAGACGCCTTGATGCATGTGGACCGTCGGATATGATCCAACGTTGTAAATTTGCATTGCATGTCAATTTCACATGCTGTTGATATTTCTACGTTGTTTTTAGAGAAATTTAGGACTGTAGACCCCACCTTTTATCCAGCTGTTTTTACGGAACATACAAACTTCGTGTTGCAACTTAGACCTGCGCGTAAGGACAGCGAATTTGAGGACGAAAATACCCCTCCCTTTCGAAGACGAGCGCGCTCCTCCAACCGAGTGTTGTCGGAACGGCTCAAAAGAGATCAAAGTTACATGGCCCTACAACTATGTATTTATTATATCCACAACGTTCATCCATATTTCGAGAACATTTCGGAGCATTATCCAAAAAAAAAAAAAAAAAAATCAAATCCAAAGATCAACTGGACAACACCACAAAGAGCAGCGAGAAAACTGATTTTCACTGTTAAAAATTTTGTAGGGCCCACCACTTGATAGTTAGATCTGTCTTATTTTACATCTCCAGCTTAATATGAGCTCTCCAAATAGATGGACAGTTTGGATATAACACAGACCTCATGATGGAACTCATAAAAGGCGGTGGGGATTACAACATCAAAACATAAAAAAACCAAGAACCTATAGCGACGAATTATAACCGTAGCCATATTCGTAACCCTGCTTTTTTAATATGTAATGAAGGTCTTTCGAGAAAAAGGTCCCGAACTGTCCCGCGAGTTTGCCTCAAAATTCCTGCAGTTTTGCCTATAACTACGGATTATAACCGTAGCCATAACTGTAGTCAGTTGCAGTTTGTGTATTTTTTTTAAAAAAAATTATTTTTATTTTTTTACATGGAGAACTTTATTCTACCAGCATTTTTCTTTAATACATATTTATATAAATATGTATATATAAGCATATAAATTTTTTTTTTCTCTTTTAATTCATTTCTTTGTTTATTTATTCAACAAGCATATCTCCTAAACTAGAATGATTTACTTAACATACCACATATAATTTTGGGGTAGGAGAAGCTAATTTAGCCAACAAACCTAGTTATTTTCTAAGATTCCATCGGGTCGATGGTCAAAAATCCATTTCATTCACTTCGCAGTCAAAATGGAAATTGAGCGGGGCAAACTAGAAATTGAGCGGGGCAAACATGAAATTGAGAGGAGCCGACGAGAAATTTAGCGGGGCAAATATGAAATTGAGCTGGGCAAACATGAATTTCAGCAGGGCAAACACGAAATTGAGCGGGGCAAACTAGAGATTAAGCGGGGCAAACTAGAAATTCAGTGGAGCAAACATGAAATTCAGTGGGGCAAACATGAAATTGAGTGGGGCAAACTACAAATTGAGCGGGGCAAATATGAAATTGAGCGGGGCGAACATGAAATTGAGCGGGGCGAACATGAAATTGAGCAGGGCCAATGAGAAATTGAGCGGGGCAAACATGAAATTGAGCAGGGCAAACTAGAAATTGAGCAGGACAAACATGAAATTTAGCAGGGCAAACATGAAATTCAGCAGGGCAAATGGTGGGAAACAAAATATATTTGTGTTTTCCCCTCATATCCAAAGATCATTTGGACCACACCATAAATAGTAGTAGCAATAATGATTTTCACTGTTAAACAATTTGTAGGGCCCACCGTAATGTTTATTTTACATCCAATCTTTTCATAAGGTCACAAACACCTGAATGAAGAGTAAAAACAAATTTCATATTGATACAAAATTTCTATGAGCCCAAAAAGGGTTTCAATGGTAGACGTTCAATCCTCTACTGGTTTTTGCAGTGTGGTCCACTTGATAGTTAGATCTGTCTTATTTTTCATCTCAAGCCTTAAGACAATCTCCCCAAATGGTTGTACGATCTGGATATAACATATATCCGGTGATAAGACTCACAGAATTCTCTCCCATAACTACTCCCCTATATAAAATGCATTCGGTCCCTAACACAGACCTCATGTTTGCCCTGCTCAATTTCATGTTTGACCCGCTTAATTTCTAGTTTACCCCACTCAATTTCATGTTTGCTCCGCTCAATTTCTAGTTTGCCCCACTCAATTTTATGTTTTCCTCGCTCAATTTCTAGTTTGCCCCACTGAATTTCTAGTTGACCCTGCTCAATTTCATGTTTGCCCCGCTCAATTTTCAATTTACCCCACTGAATTTCATGTTTGCCCCGCTTAATTTCATGTTTGCCTGCTCAATTTCTAGTTTGCCCCGCTTAATTTCTACTTTGCCCCACTCGACTTCTAATTTGCCCTGTTTAATTTTCATGTTCGCCCCGCTCAAAGAAGATCAAAGTTACATGGGCCCCACAATTTTGTATTTATCATATCCACAACGTTCATCCATATTTCAAGATCATTTGGGAGCATTATATATATATATATATATATATATATATATATATATATATATATATATAAAATCATATCCAAAGATCAATTGGACCACACTACAAAGAGCAGCGGGAAAATTGATTTTCATCGTTAAAAATTTTGTAGGGCCCACCATAACAGAAATTGAGTGGGGCAAACATGAAATTGAGCAGGGCAAACTAGAAATTGAGCGGGACAAACATGAAATTGAACGGGACAAACTGAAAATTGAGCGAGGCAAACATGAAATTGAACGGGGCAAACTAAAAATTGAGTGGGGCAAATGGAAAAATTGGGCGGGGCAAACTAGAAATTGAGCAGGGCAAACTGAAAATTGAGCGAGACAAACTAGAAATTGAGTGGGGCAAACATGAAATTGAGCAGGACAAACTGAAAATTGAGTGGGGCAAACTAGAAATTGAGCAGGGCAAACATGAAATTAAGCAGGACAAACCGAATATTGAGTGGGGCAAACATAAAATTGATCACGAAGTAAATGAAATGAATCAAATTGACCGCGAAGTGAATGAAATGGATTTTCGACCATCAACCTAATAGAATCTTGAAAAATAACCGGGTTGGTTGGCTAAAGTAGCTTCTCCTACCCCAAAATCGTATAGGGTACGTCAAGTAACTAATTTTGGTTTAGAAGATATTCTTGTTAAATGAATAAAGAAATAAATGAAAAAAAGAGAGAATTTTTTTTTTTATATGCTTATATATACATATTCATATAAATATGTATTAAAGAATATTGTAGGTAGAATAAAGTTTTCTATGTAAAAAAATAAAAATAAAATTTGCATAGATTGGCACAGACTATAGTTATAGCTACGGTTATAATCCGTAGCTATAGGTCCAGTAATATTATCAGAAAACTCTAGAGCTGTCCAGCGAGTTTGCCTAAAATTATAATTTCGGTAACTATGGCTACGGATTATAACCGTAGCCATACTGTGCGGCCGCACTCCCACTACCATCTGTGTTTTTTTTTTTTAAAATGTTGTGTTGCTTATGTGGGTCCCATCATGAGGTCTGTGTTATATCCAAACCGCCCATATATTTGGCGTGCTCATATTAAGTCTTGAGACGAAAAATAAGATAGATCTAACTATCAAGTGGACCACACTCTAAAAGGCAGTGAGGAATTGAACGTCTACCATTGAAACCCTTTTTAGGGTTTACAAAAGTTTTGGATCATTATGAAAGTTGTTTTTCCTCTTCATCCAGGTCTTTGTGACCCTATGAATGAACTTAGACGGGGAGGATTTCTCACAAACATCACAGTGGGCCCCCTAAGGGTTTCTAATGGTTGACGCTCATTCAACACTGTTTCCTCTAATGTGGTACACTTGAGATTTGGATATATCTCATTTTTGGTCTCATACCATAAAATGATCTGGAAAAGTATATGGATGGCATGGATGAAAATTATACGTCATAGTGGGGCTCACAGACCACTGACCATCCGCCATTGGCTGGTGGCAGGCGAAGTACCCAATCCGTTTCCGTGAAAGAAGGGGTATTTTCGTCCTCAAATTTGTTGTCCGTACGTGCAGGTCTAAGTTGCAAAACAAAGTTTGTATTGTTTCGTAAAAACAGCCCGATAAAAGGTGGGGTCCACAGTCCCAAATTTCTCTTGTTTTTAGCCCATGGAGCGTGGTAGTGGCTATTTCCGGCATCGGTTTTAATAAGGTACGGTGTCCCCTATGATAGTACCGTATCTAGCAAGTTTCCACAACAAGATTGCATCCTAAGATTGATCTGAACCGTTCATGTTACTACTACATTCATACGAAAAGTTATGATCTTATTATAATCATCCTTCATTGAAGATCTGGACCTGTGAATCTTGTATTTGAATATGAACCATAAAATACACATCTTCATACAAATCACCATTCAAGGAATGTTTTCTCTAGATGGCTCGGTGGCATAGATTCCATAAAATGAACGGTTCAGATCAGCATTTTAGTTGCAATATTGGGGTTGGAAACAGGCCACATACCCTACTGTGGTAGGGGGCACCGTACCCTATCAAGCCCTCTCAGCGTTCTCGTAAAGAAATTTACAGCTATCATCTATTAATACTCAATTAATATAGTCAGTGTATTATTGTATAGTTGAGTGTCGCACCACAACTGTTGCATGTGATGCATTTATATGCTTTGAAATAATTCGAACAAATCATTTATTTCATCTCTATCTATGATTATATATAATATGGACGTTGATTGGCCTGTGACTCATCCATCAGCCAGAGCTGGTGGAAAAGTTTCGTGGGCCCACCATGATGTATGTGATTTATGTTATGAATTTACGTTTGGATACACTGAAAATATAAAAAATAAAATATTTCACTATACTAAATCACGTATAAAATACGCTGTCCTTAAAGCGTGATTCGCCCCCTTATCAACTGCTGATGGTTTACAGGCAAATTGCTTCTATGATAAGACAAGTCTTATCTGGATCTAGCGTGCAACAATTACGATAGGTCCACTGTGGAACAATTTTAACGTAGCAGATTTCTTCTGGCAGACTCAGACGGTGGAGATGTTCAAAGTATTTTAGAATGGAGCTATGAATCGTATCTGATTTGATGGAGATGGTGTGTTGAGATGATGAAATCAGACTGGTACCGTTGCTGTGTGGTATTCAATGGTCCAGAACGTTTGCAAAACATTTCTGGCCGTTGTCCATTAATCCCAGACATTTCTGGTCGTCAGATCAGAAGATCTGACCGTTGGATCATCCTGGCCCGTCCGTTTTCCAACCGTTGTGGCTTTTAAGGTAGCTATCCGTTTTTAGAAACGGCTGGACGTTTTGGATTTAAGATCTGACCGTTCTCAATCACCTATAAAACCCAGGCTCATTTCAGATTTTCAGATCCACACCGCCCCAAGGATCTGACCGGACCCATCGCACCAAGGTCGCACCGTCTCGCGTCGGTTCGTGTAAGGTCGCGAGGGAGCGACTACTCTGCAAATTGTAAAGTGCGCCATCTAGCGCCACTACAGCCACACTGCCTCATTGCCCTCACCCGTGCCCGCGCCCGAGCGCGCGCGTGCGTGCATGCTGGAACACACAACCCGTGTTTCATCTCCTCCAAAAACTCCAAGTAAGAATACTCTTCACAAGTCCACATATAAACCACAAAAGTTTTCTTCACATTTCCAATATGGGACAAAGCACACACACCGTACTTTTTAATTCAAAAAATTCAAAAAGCGTTTCGACAATAAAATTCTGAAATTTTGATAAATTTGAATTTTCATTTTTATTATTTTAAAAACCACTGATTTTCAACAATTTATCTATGCGGTCCATCCATTATGCTAGTATATTTTATAGCATAAGTTTAAAAATGAGGCAAATTTAAAGCTCAAGTGTCACACACCATAGGAAATAGTTGTGATTGAACGCTTAATGTTAAAACTTTTTGTGGGCCACATAAGTTTCGCATTGATATGATATTTGTGTTTTTCCTTCATCCAGGGTGATGTAACTTTATGAACAGGTTGGATGGAAAATAAACATTGTGGTGGCTCCCAAAAAGTTTTAAAAAATAGGAGGTCTACTTTGCATTGTGCAAATTTTCATTATTTCCTATTGTGTGGTCCACTTGAATTTTGGATCTACTTCATTTTTGGACTCACACCCTCAAATGAGCTGGCAAAATGAATGGTCAGTTTTAGTAAAACACATACATCATGGTGGGCCATAAAGCTTTTCCACAAGCTATCTAGCTGGCTGGGTAGATAAATGTCTCTGGAGGAGAGATTGAAGAAGAGAATTAATCACTACATAAATGCCAATGGGGCATGCATGTGAGATGCCAAGGACATTTGCTAGGTGAGGCGTGCAATATTTAAATATCTACTTATTAAACTAAAATATTTAAATAAGTTTAAATATATAAAAAAAGCTATTTATAATTTATCATAGACCAAACTTATTTCAAATAAGTTACTTAGTTACTGCTACGAGTAGAAAAAGTAACTTATTTGGTGGTATCCAAGTGGCCCTAGCGGGGTTGGACGATAAGTTACTTTAAATAAGTTACTTATTCTACAAGTAATTTATCTTAATTTCTACCTAATCAGCAGATAAGATAAGCGTGTTTGGGAAATATGTTATGTAAAACACCTTGTCCAAAACGTACTTTGTGTTATTGGAACACCAAATCCAGCAATACTGTGATAGTGGGTCCAATGTAATATATATATTTTATATCTATTTTGTCCATCCATTTCGCCAGCTCATTTTAAGGTACTGGCTAAAAAATGGGCCAGATCCAAATATCAGGTGGACCACACCACAGAAAACAGTGATAATTTGACGCCCATGATTAAAAACTTCCTAGGGCCCACTGTAAAGTTTATTTACCATCCAACCTATTGATAAGGTCGCATGGACCAAAATGAAGGGAAAATACAAATATTAAATTTATTAAAAAACTTGTGGCTCCCATCAAGTTTTTAATGGTAGTCATTAAATCATCACATTTCTTGTGCCGAGGTCCACTTGAGATTTGGATCTTCTTTATTTTTGGGTTCATGCCCTAAAATGAGCTGGAAAATGGATGAATGGCATGGATATACCACACATATCAAAGTGGATCCACCGTCACAGCTTGACTGAGCTCGTGGTTACCTTCCCTTGTTGGACCTGAATTGTTGGGGGACCCTAACTCCACATGCCCAGGCCCCAACATGATGTTTCTTAGAAACCCAGCACATCGAGGCAGATCCCAGGCTTAAGTGCGACACATTGAAGGAAACAATAGAGGTTGAACGACCACCATTGAAAATTTTCCGGGACCCACCATGATGATTATATGCCATCCAAACCAGTCATAAGGTCATTCCTACCCCCATAAGATCATATGAAGATACATGTACACAGGTGGATATTTCAACAAAATAAATATGGGCCTCATAACTATTTCGACAGTGCATGTTCAATACCATTGTTTCAAGTAGTGTGGCCTACATGAGTACTAGATCTGCCTCATATTTAGGCCCATTGTCTAAAATGATACAATAAAAATGATGCACTGAGTGGATTTCTCAAAAACATTATGACAATGATACTTTGATATTTTGAGCTCCTCCACTCTAAGGTAGGGTTTAATTTCAAGTTGTGTGGTCCACCTAAAGTTCTTTCTTTTAAATATTTGGAAACACCGACTAAACTGAGGTAGAAAAAATGGTGGGCCAATTTCTCATAAACATCATGGTGGGTATCGTAAAAATGGGTATGGTTTCAACTATGGGTGTTCATATCATATTACAAGTTGTGGTCCAATTGAGTATTGGATTAATCATTATTACAATATGTATTTCTAAACGGCATATCCATTTATCATGCTCTACTCTAGCCCATGCTGCACATGAGTGACCCACTATAAGTAATTTTTTTGTAAGTAGAAAGCAAAAAAAAATAACTTATGGAAATAAGTTACTTTTTGTTATAAATTATTTATTAAGTTTAATAACCAAAATAACTTTAAGTGGAAAATAATAACTTACCAGTTTTAAATAAGTTAAAAAGTAACTTATTTGGTGGTATTCAAACAAGCTCTAAATGTCCCATCTAATCAATGTTATTTAAGTTTATTATCATGAACATAACATCTGTATATTCATATGCACCACACGTGTTTGAGATCTAATACCTTCATCTGCAAGCCCTACCATGGATATAACGTGAACCAAAATCACATGGGTCCTGATTATCCTAGCCACTGACTGAAGGTCTCTTGAGGATTACAAATGGGCAGTCCGGATAAAGTCACGAAGGGTTGTTTTCAATTGGGGAGAATCCTCCAACCAATGGTTAAGATCATTTGATTGGTGTGATTTTTAGTGCATAGTAGGTCAAAATAGATGAACCGTCAGATCATGTACAAGCTGCAGGTCGTGCTGGCGGAAATTGCATCCCCTCTGATGGATGGATTCGTATTTACGAGCCTTTTTTTTTTCTTTTTTTTTTTCGGGTTAGTTTGTGAGTACACACCTACGTCAGTACACACACTCCATGTTAGCCACCCCCACTAGGGATCGAAATCAAAGCCTCAAGTGTTGAAACGAGGTATCCCCACTCAGTCTGCCAGTTGAGCTATGTATCTGGGTGTTATTTATGGGCCATGCTGGCACATGTGGGGCGTGTACATGAGCCATCTTGTACACACGTGTGAGCATAGGAAACCTGTAAAATGATATATTACGTACGGGCCAGTAGTGTTTCCTGGGAGCGGATTAGCTGTTACCCGCGTAACCTCTTAGTGGGTGTTACCCTAACTGTGTGGGACCTATCTTGATGTATCTTTTGCATATCCACGCCGTCCACATGTTTTTAAATATTAATTTAATATGATATCCGAAACCTTAAGAAGATAAAATTTTCAGGTGGACCAAACCATTAGAAACATCATTGAACGACCATTAAAAACTTTCTGTGGTTCAAAAAAGTTTTGGATCAAGTTGATATTTGTATTTTCCCTTCATCCATGTTTCTTAACATTATCAACAGGTTGGATGGAAAATAAAAATGACTAAAACCTTGAGATGGCCCTTTGGAATTTTTAATTGTGAGACCTTCAATCGCCACTTTTTCCTGTGGTGTGGTCCAAATAACATTGTATCTTTTCAATTTTTGGGTCCCATCCATAAAATGCTCTCTGGAGAAACGGATGGACGGCATGGATATAGAAAATATCATAAAGGTGAGCCCCACGGTCTGTTGGGTGTTACCCAAGTAACAGCTAATCCGCTCCCGTATTTCCTCATGCGAATGCATTTTTAAATCGGTAACGTAAAAGTCAAAAGAAGAGGCGCAATAAAACATGAAAAATACACTTACTCTATATATATATATATATATATATATCCTGCTTCCAAAACTTAAAAAGGTCGTTTTTCTCTCTTCAAATGAGAGAAATGTGATACGATGGCCCGGATTGTGGCCCACCTAACACATGTAGTGGAAGGAACGCGGATTGCCTGCGGTCAGAGTAGGTGTGGCCTCCTGAGATGTTGGTGAAAAATACATTAGTCCATTCAATTTGCCAGCTCATGTTAATACATAAACTAGAAAATATGACAAATCCAAAACTCAAGTGGGCCAGATACCTAAAATTTTGGATCAAGTTAATAGTTTTATTTTTCAGTTCATTCTCAGTGATTAGAGTAATAGTTTTTGTCTTTTCAATCCATCAAAATGGTAATAACCTTATGAACAATTCCGATGACCTATAAACATTACAGTGAAACCATGAAGGTTTCAACATCATAGTGAACTCAGGTAGGAATTTTCCTCACCTTTTCTGTTGTGTGGTCCACTTGAGTTTTGGTTCCGCCTCATTTTGACAAGAGCGGGCAAAATAGGTGCAGACAGGTGCATATTTCACAAACATCATGGTGGGGCCACACAGATTCCCACCTCCCATTACCAACGTATAAAGACAGCTGTATCTACAGATATAAAGGTACATAGACAGTTGAACAGGTAGAGAGGGGGCACCATATGCTATCAAAACTGACAAAGCACTAGTCTTTGGGGCCACATTACTGTTAGGGTAGATCATGTATATGTGGTGGGTGGTTCTTCATTGTTTTCTATGGTGTTGCTCACTTAATAGTTGGGATTTTTGGGGCAACCCATTTTCATGCTCGGACCACCTACTAGATTTGTTGGATGTTATACCGTGAGATCTAGACGCAGAGTAGTCATATGATCTACTATGCATTGGATATGAAGAACCAAAGAAGAAGAAGATGGCTTACCTATCAACGTCGCCATTACTAAGAAATCGGAATGCTGGGATCTTCCTTTGCTTACACCCTTTAGAGAAGATGGGATGAGACCGTGACTTCTGTCGATGGTGTAGGATTAAGACCCAGCTCTGTTTTATACTCATTGAGGTCAGAGTAGTTTGAAACTCATCAAAACTCCTATCCTTAGAAGGCTACACACGAATTGGCAATCCTAATTACTTTATAATACTATGCTTGAATCACAATAGTAGCACACCATCCCTTACATGAATTTTTGGACGCATCACAACTTAATAGGGCCTAGTGGTGCACCTGATCACACTATCCAACCATCAGGATAATCTAGACCGTTGATTAATAAGGCCCACCTTATAAAATTCTTATAATACAAACACCATGATAGGCCTGATCACAGGCTTGTATTTGAGCATCTCTCTTTTTCATTACTTTCATCTATGGACTGTTTGGATACATAAATGATAAATCAACTAATTCATCGATTATTATTTTCATGAAAATTGGAAGTTTATGATTCAACTGCCTTTTTTTTCCAGGTGACTTGGACCGACTCTTTCAGTACTCAGCGAGTCATCGTCTACTCGCAATTCCGTCTCAGCGTGTTGAACCGGTCGCATTCAATCCTGACAAGTCAGGAATCCTTGGTTGGCTTTATGAAAATTATATTTTAAGAGAGGTCTACATCGATTTTATCCTTTAAAAATTACACTGAATAGACGGTCCATACTATCTAACAAATGGTAATGAAATTGACAGGCTAAATGAATTACAATATGGAAAGGTACAGTGATGGATTTCAACCGCCCGTCACATTAGTTTGATTGCACACGCCTGTTGGGTGATTTGATGACCATGACAATTCATATGAATGTATGGCTCACATCAAACATGGCGAATTAAGTTCAAATATCTACTATGAAGTGTTCATCGTGTCACTTCCAACTGGAATTGTCATGCTTATATCTCTCCACAACCGTTAAATGTTAACCATTGATTGAAACCTATGGAACGAATAGTCGTTTATATTATTGAGTTGTTTGTGTTTACATTTGGCTTGGTGTTGTCAACGCCAACCAATAAGAAATCACCACATGTTATCAATTTCGTACCGAAGATAAGAGTGACATGTACTCACGCTAAGACAGATTGTTAGTGCTTATCTCTAAGTGCAGGCGCGAAGAGATAATAAGGAAGATCACTATCTACCTCAAGTAATCAAAACCTTGAAATCATAAAGTATTTTATTTATTTATAATTTATAAAAAAAAAAAAAGTTGAGAGAAAAATTTAATATTTTTATTAAATAATACGTGATAATATTTTTATAAATTTTAGCTTCTTGATTTAACCACTTTACTTCTGACTAGTCATGCTATAGCAAGTCTGGAACCATTAATTAAACTTAGTTTTGCTATTATCGTATTGCTACAACACTCACTTAAGAGTAGATTAAATATTCATAACCCAATTGTTGAATCCCTCATATTATTGAGTCATTGATACATTTCCAATCTTATCTTGTTGACTTCATACGACAACGGTCTTACAATCGTTTGGTAATTTTTGCAGCCGTTTTGCTAACACAAGTTGTTGTAAGTATTTTATTTCTCTTCCTAATTTTATTTTCTATTTGCTAATTGTATTGCTTTAACATCCAAATCAATAAAATCGTCGATCCCACTTGATTTTTAATTTGGTTCAATTCTTATTGCTTTATTGAGAAAACTAATCTATTATCACCATTGGAAAAAAAAAAAAAAGGTTCTTGATTCCAAGTGTTTGATGAATTTGAGTCGAACATGATTCTGACATGCCAGACACTACATCTAATCACACACGCTTGATCAAGTATGAACTGTTACTAACACATATGGCGGATACAACAATAACAATTTGATTGGTTCATTCATTACATTGGACCCACCTTTGATTTCATACTTCTCTTAAAAATCATTTTGATCCAAAAATCCTTACCGTCCAATCAGTTATCAACAATAAAATGGGCCTAACTGTATTGATCATAATAAAATGACCCAAAGATCAACAAGGACCAGTCATCATGTCCACTCACCTTGGATTGCCGACAACAGGCGAGAATTAATTTCATTGGATGATCCAAACATCCTATTGATAGATAATAAAAACGGATGGCCCAAATCATTTAGAGCGTGTTTGGACGGGCAGATTAGGTGAGAGTAGAGTGGAGTAGGTGGGATAGGGATCTTGAATCCCATCCCGTCCTTCTGCAGGTTTGTTTGGGCGGCGCGGGTTTGACGATGGATGGGAGGTGTCGCTGGATTGGGGAGAGGATCCATTGGATTGTGAAATCCTGCCGAGTTGAAAAATCGCCTCTTCGCTATCCCTTCTCGATCCCATCCCATGCCCGTCCAGAGTCCAGCATACAGACTGCGGGATGGGATTTCACAAGCTTCTGATTTGACAGGAGAGAAGCTGGCGGTAAGGTTTTGTTTTTGCATGAAATGGGGTTTATAACAACCATCATCAAGTCATGATGGCCGTCTTCATCGATCGGCTGCCATCGCTAGCTGAAGGTCTGGTCATCCTGAGGTAGGTCTTCTTCCTTGCACACTGAGCATGAAACGCTGTTACCGTCTGTTCATAGGTCTTGCATGTTCCAGATATTGATGATTTCTGTAGTGTCCAAGAGGGTCATGAAGGGTTTTCATGCATCTGACGTAAATCTATGGTTTCCGGCGAAACAGGCCCTCCGATATGGAGTTATCCTGTCTGCCTGGCTGCGATGGCTTCTATTCCAGGTTTGATATACATGTGAAGTTGGATTTCTTCTCCATAGGTCCAATCTGCCTTGTTTATATTCCTATTGCTCCTATCTTTGTTACAAAAATCTGTGAAATGGGGATCATCGCATCATCTCATTCTCTTCACTTTTTGTTAACTCGGATGGATGAGATGTTGTTATAGAATGGCC
This sequence comes from Magnolia changhungtana, assembly GCA_030180095.1. NCBI lineage: Eukaryota > Viridiplantae > Streptophyta > Magnoliopsida > Magnoliales > Magnoliaceae > Magnolia > Magnolia changhungtana. Next base: position 9,157,171 of record JASAUF010000662.1, read on the forward strand.
ATGTGGGGTTTCTTCTATATCGATTCTCAGGTTTAGGCATTATGGATGCAGATTATAAAATGTCCTGGGAATAGCATGATCCATGGGGTTTTGGGTTCTCTGAATATATGAGGAATTTGACTCCCACTGAGATTTCTTCGGATTCGTAGATCTCAAATGGTATATAATCTACTAGTATATGTACTATTTGTTGGGGGCCTTGCACAAAACCTTAGGATCTAGCCCTCCAGAACAAACCAGAATTATGGATAATAAAGCAATGAAAATAATCAATGCATCAATCACACACCACACAAGAGATTTTTACGTGGAAAACCCTCAAAGAGGTAAAAACCACGGGACCTTGTCCAGATCAACAATCCACTATGAAGTAGAATGTTTACAACCTTCTTCACTCACGCAGGAGTGGATGAACAATAAGAGAAATAGAGAAAACAAAGAGATCTAACCGATTATGAGGACATAGAAGCGCTGAGATATAAATTGCAAAGTAGAAAAACTTCCACGAGCAGAACCTTCCTTCTATAAGCTTCCTCTCTCTCTTTCTCCCTCTCTCTAACCTTTGATAGCCCTCTTGTATTTTTCTCATCAACACAACATACGTAGAAAAATCCTAGGGACCCTTTTTTATAGTTTTAGGAAACTCCTTTCCGCATCCTAGTTGCGAAAGGACTTGCGCATCCCAGTTGCAAAAGGACTTGCGTATCCCAGTTGCAAAAGGACTTGTGCATCCCAATTGCGAAAGGACTTTGCGCATCCCAGTTGCGAAAGGACAACGGGTCAAAAAAACTCATCAAATCTTTTCCTTTTTGACCTAGGAGGGATTCACCTTTTTTAAGCCAGCCAGATTTCTACAAACCTCAAACTTGCCCTTAAGCAAGGCCTTGGTCATCATATCTGACCCATTATCGTCCGTGTGGACCTTCTTAAGCTGTAACACCTTCTGTTCCAAAGTATCCCTGATCCAGTAATACCGAATCTCTATGTGCTTTGACTTGGAATACTGACTTGGATTCTTGCTCAAGTATATAGCACTCTAACTATCGCAATAGACCACGTGCTCCTCCTGCTTCAGGCTAAGTTCCTGTAGGAACCTCTTCATCCAAAGCATCTCTTTACATGCCTCTGTGACTGCAATGTACTCGGCTTCTGTAGTTGACAATGCTACGACCTTCTGTAGCTGACAATGCTAGGACCTTCTGTAGCTTGCTCTGCCAAGAAACCGCTCTCCCTACAAACGTGAACATGAACCCCGATGTAAACTTCCTGGAGTCTATGTCACCTGCCATATCTGCATCTGTGTAGCCCTGTAACACAGGTTTACCGTCACCATAGCATAGGCTTAACCTGGATGAGCCTCTTAGATACCGCAGTATCCATTTCACCGCTGCCCAATGCTCTTTACCAGGATTGACAAGATACCGGCTGACAATACCAACTGCATATGCTATGTCTGGGCGTGTACACACCATAGCATACATCAAACTTCCTACCGCTGACGCGTAGGATATCTTCTGCATTTCTTCCACTTCTGCTTTCGCCTTGGGACACTGCCTGTCGCTCAATCTGAAGTGACCATCTAGTGGAGTATTGACCGACTTCGCTGCATTTATATTGAACCGCTCTAAGACTTTCTCCATATACCGCTCTTGTGACAGCCAGAGCTTCCTGTTGCTTCTGTCATGGGTTATCTCCATTCCTAGGATCTGTCTAGCCGGGCCCAAGTCTTTCATCGCAAAAGACTTTCCGAACTCCTGTTTCAGCCTGTCGATCTTCTTGATGTCTTTCCCATGATGAGCATGTCATCAACGTATAATAGCAGAACTAAGAAATCACCATCTGAGAACTTGCGCGTGAACACACAGTGGTCCGACTCCGTTCTGTAATACCCATGTTTCAACATAAACGAGTCGAACTTATTGTACCATTGCCGTGGAGCCTGTTTCAACCCATACAAGCTCTTCCTCAGCCTACACATCATATGCTCCTTGCCCTTGACTTCGAACCCCTCTGGTTGGTGCATGTAGATCTCTTCTTCCAGGTCACCATGGAGAAAGGCAGTTTTAACATCTAACTGCTCTATCTCCAGATCCATGCTAGCCGCCAACCCAAGCAACACCCGTATGGATGTCATCTTCACCACTGGTGAGAATATCTCCTCGAAGTTTATGCCTTTCCTCTGACCAAAACCTTTCACCACAAGTCTGGCCTTGAACCTCGTCTGTGAATTCTTCTGCTCAATCTTCTTTCTGAACACCCACTTGTTGCTCAAAGCTTTCTTGCCCTTAGGCAATTTCACCATATCATAAGTGTGGTTCTTATGCAAGGATTCCATCTCCTCTTGCATAGCTTTCAACCACTCCCCCTTATGCTCGTCGGCTAAGGCCTCAGAATAATCTTCTGGCTCTCCTCCATCAGTTAGCATAATGTACTCATGTGGCGAGTACCTCTTGGACGGCTGTCGTCCCTAGATGACCTCCTCACCTGTGGCTCAACAGGTGGATCAAGTGGGGGCTGCTCCCCTCGTCCATCTTCTAAAGGAACTCTCTCGTCCTCTGCACCTTGTTGTACTCCCCCGTCATCAGGCACCACGGGAGGAGTAACCGGATCCATGTCCTCTAGCTCACCTGAACTAGGCTGGTTCTTCTCTGGCTTACCAATGTCTTCTATACACTGATCTTCAAAGAAAACCACATCTCTGCTCCTGACGAGCTTCCTCTCGGTCGGATCCCACAATTTATAACCGAACTTTTCATCACCATACCCTAAGAACACACACTGCCTGATCTTCATATCGAGCTTGGACCTTTCATCCTTTGGTTCGTGAACGGATGCCCTGCATCCAAACACCCTGAGATGACTGTATGATGGATCATGTCCAATCCACACCTTCTCAGGTACTTCTCCATTCAATAGGGCTGATGGAGACCTGTGTATCAAATACACTACCGTGTGCATTGCTTCTCCCTAGAACGTCTTGGGCAATTTCGCATGGGATAACATGCATCTGATTCTCTCAACAATGGTGCGATTCATTCGCTCAGCTACACCATTATACTGGGGGGTCTTAGGAACCGTCTGTTCATGCCGTATACCCAGGGACTTGCAGTACTCATGAAAGTCGCCAATGTATTCACCACCATTGTCAGTACGGATACACTTTAATGATCTACCTGTCTCTCTCTCGACCATAGCATGAAACAATTTAAACACACCAAAGACCTCGTCCTTGGATTTCAAAGCATAAACTCAAACCCTCCTAGATGCATCATCTATAAAAGTAACAAAATACAATGCCCCACCCAAGGTTTTTGTCCTCATAGGACCATAAACATCAGAATAAACCAAATCTAATGCATACACTTTATTAACATGAGAAACAGTTTTAATGAATGAAACTCTATGCTGTTTTCCTGATAAACAATCAAGACAGGTTTTGAGAGGCATACCTGTCACGTCTGGAAGGAGCTGCTTCCTCGCTAGTAGCTGAAGCCATTTTTCACTCATGTGGCCTAGACGCCTGTGCCACATGTTAATAGCTGAATCTTCCACTGCGTTCAACCCACCCTTGCACATACTGACACTTGCCTTGTACAGGGTGCAACACTTCTTTCCTCTGCCCACGATCAACGAACCCTTCATGAGCTTCTATCGCCCACCAGCAAACCGGCTTTCATAGCCATCATCATCCAACCTTCCCATTGACATCAAGTTGAGGCAAAGGTCTGGGATATGCCTCACATCCTGAGAACCAATGTGCAGCCCACATCGGTCTTCACACAAATATCACCGACTCCCACGATTTTTGATACGCCAGAATTTTCCATCTTCACAGTCTCATAGTCACCTGACTTGTAGCTTGTGAAGAAGTCCCTGCGTGGAGTCGCATGAAAAGAAGCTCCCGAGTCTATCACCCAGTCGGTGCCTTGACTCGTAGCCGTGAGACATACGTCATGATCTGTAGAAAGAATAACTATCATGTCGTCATCTGAAGCGACTGCAGTGGAATCAGATTCATCTTCCTTCCCTTTTCCTTTCTTGTCGTTTTTCTTACCACGACATTCATGCTTGCGGTGGCCCTTCTTGCCACAATTCCAGCATTCAACATCTTTTTTGTTACTCGACTTGCCTCTTGATTTATCTCGGGCCTTCCCGCCCTTCCTGTTCTTTCCTCTCCCCCGTTCCTGTGTCACAAGAGCCTCTTGCTGAGTAGACCCCTGAGACTTCCTCCTTGTCTCCTCATTGAAGAGACAACTGGTTACCTATTCCATGGATATCATTCCGTCTGGCGCGGAGTTACTTAGAGACACCACCAATGTCTCCCAACTGTCAGGCAATGAACTAAGCAAAAGTAAAGCCTACAATTCATCATTCAGGACCATCTTCATAGAGGTGAGTTGGTTCACTATATTGCTGACCTCATTCATGTGCTCGGCCACAGAACCACCATTCTTGAACTTGAGATTCACAAGTCGCCTTATCAGAAATATCTTATTACCGGCTGTCTTCCTCTCATACAGCCCTTGTAATTTTAACCATAAGCTTGCGGCTGAGGTTTCCGTAGACACATGGTGGAACACAGAATCATTCAACCATTGTCTAATAAACCCCACCGCCTTTCGGTCCGTCTTATTCCAATCATCATCAGTCATATCCTTAGATTTTGCTAATATGCCTAAGATTGGAGAATATAGGTCCTTGCAATAAAGCAAGTCCTCCATCTTAGCCTTTCATATGGTCCAATTAGAACCATTGAGGCTGATCATCCTTGAGCCACCTTCCATAATTCAAAACCGATCCTACCCGTTCAATGAACTTTAGCTTTGATACCACTTTGTTGGGGGCCTTGCACAAAACCTTAGGATCTAGCCCTCCAGAACAAACCAGAATTATGGATAATAAAGCAATGAAAATAATCAATGCATCAATCACACACCACACAAGAGATTTTTACGTGGAAAACTCTCAAAGAGGTAAAAACCATGGGACCTCGTCCAGATCAACAATCCACTATGAAGTACAACGTTTACAACCTTCTTCACTCACGCAAGAGTGGATGAACAATAAGAGAAATAGAGAAAACGAAGAGATCTAACCGATTATGAGGACATAAAAGCGCTGAGATATAAATTGCAAAGTAGAAAAACCTCCACGAGCAGAACCTCCCTTTTATAAGTTTCCTCTCTCTCTTTCTCCCTCTCTCTCACCTTTGATAGCCCTCTTGTATTTTTCTCATCAACACAACATACGTAGAAAAATCCTAAGGACCCTTTTTTATAGTTTTAAGAAACTCCTTTCCGCATCCTAGGTGCGAAAGGACTTGCGCATCCTAGTTGCGAAAGGACTTACGCATCCCAGTTGCGAAAGGACAACGGGTCAAAAAAACCCATCACTATTTGCTATAGATTGTTCATCTGAGAATCTCGTCTTAATAAATTGGAGGTGTTACAATCGTAAATCTCAGATGAATCTACTCGATATTGGTTTTCATTGGAATTGAGATATGAATTTTTTTATGGATACGTATGTTAACCACTGTTTGATCAATTCTATCTTCATTTGCAGATCCTTGCTCATGCGTATCTTCTTTTGTTTTCAAATGAGATGAAAATTTTATTCTTGTTAAATGTATGCCCAGAAATTTTCCTTGTTTTCACATTCACTTTATACTGTGGATTTTCTCAGAATATCGTTGTATGTTTGGTCAACTACTATCAATTTTCCTATTTTTTACACTTGTCTTTGTTTTTTGCTTCACTGTTTCTCAGAATGTGGGCCTGTCGATGCTTACGTTCATATTGTGTGGAATTTCATTTAATATCGATTGATGAGTCATCCGAATATGTTTGAATGTTTTGTCATTTGGGTTTTCTTCGAATTACATAAGGTGGAAATTTGTCTTCCTCTCTACAATTTTCTGACGAAATGTGTGGTTTCTGCTTGATGTCTTGTTGTTAATTTTTTTGGAGAGTTACTGTGATTGAATCTCATGTGTTGAATGAACTTCTTATTCAAACTCATCTGTTCTCCCTGTTACCAGTCAGTCTAAATGGATTTAGTAGTTTTGGTTTCCTTTGAATCAAGTTTTGAAAATTCATTTAAACTAAGTATATGAATCTTCGGTTAGCAGATCTATCTTCATTGTTAATCATCTGTGGATTCTGTTAAGTAAATTGCAGTGAACTCGTATGTTAGGTGGAATGTATTCTCAGTAAATTTAAATGATATTACATTCCCACCCATCTACCATATGGCATGGAATGATGTTGGTATTTTCCACTTAAGGTAAATTTGTCTCGTGGCCTGTGTTTGCAAAGATTCTTATGTATCCTGCTCTTCACATTCAGTTTGGATATGGAAATTGTTTCTTAGTTCATATACAGGAAAGAAATATACTTATAGGAAGAATTGTTTTGATTTTTATTATTTTTTCAATAGTGTTGATAATTGTTGTCTCCTGTGGTTTCGATGGTTTTCTTTGGATTCAATCTAGATATATTTAGTTGGATACCTTCTTTAAGCAAGGAATATGCTTATTTCGTTTAACCTCAAGTCGGGTTCTTTTCGTCAAATTCTGTTGGTTCCTTGCACCCTGTTCTCATTGACTTGAAGTTCACTGGTTTCATCTCTTGGATTTGTCAAACATTTCTGGTATGGTTACTCTCATATATTGTGTTGTACTGTTTCTCAGAATGTGGGAAGATGGATTCTTTGTATAATAGTCTGTATAATTGAAAATGTTACTATACGTGTGGGAAAATGGACTCTTTGTTAAGTATAACTATGTTCCTGTTTGCACTATCCCACCCTTGAAATCTTATGATATGGCATGATGTATATAAATTCAGCTACTTGCATCTGCCAAAAGCTGTGTTTGTGTAAAGATTATTTCGTATCCCGTTCTTCACATTCAGTTTTCCATTGGAAGCAGTTTCTTGGTTTATATATAGAGGAAGAATTGTTAGGATGTGGGGTAACTGATAAAATGAACTACATACTGTCATTTTTCTAATAATGCTCATGCTTTCCTCATGGTTTTGAGATGACAATAATTCATTCTCCCATTTTTTGTTTCAAATCATCAACATAATTATCTTGATGATCAGAAAAATGCAATCTTCTTTCATAAATAAAAACTTTGTGCAGGCCTCTTTTTCCTTCCTAGAGAAATTCTCCTTTCGGATGCATTTGGATGCCTAATCAAAATTTAATTGTTGAACATTCATTTATCACTACTTAATAATGCTCCCCAATCAGATCGTTGTAGCTGCTTATTTATTTATTCCATTCAGAATTGTAATTAGCAGGTATTCTCATATCCTCAAGTTAACGGCATGGTAAAATTAATCCTCAAGTATGTATTTCATTATTTTCCATTGGAAGCATGATGTTACGATTCTACATTTTCCTTCATGACTGTATGTAGTTCATTTTTAGGATGTGGGTAACTGATGATTATTTTTCGTTGTGTACTTATTGAGTCCACAACTATGAAAGTAACTTTCAACTATGAAAGCAACTTCCTAAAAATGTGCATCGCCATAAGGACACAAAATTTTCAAGCATGTGGTTGCACTCATAATATGTTATTAATCTTCAGTTCTGTTGTAAAACCAATGTTTGGCTTTCAGTCATTTGTTTGTGCTATTTCTTTACTTTTCCAAGTATCCAATGGATACTATGAAAGCAGCTTTCAAGTATTAAATGATATTATGATTCTACATTTTCCTTCATGACTGTATGTAGTTCATTTTTAGGATGTGGGGTAATTGATGACTATCTTCATTTGTTGTGGACTAATTGAGTCCAGGTGCACCATAATGCGAACAATGTCATAATGTGCCCACTTTAGAGAGATGGGATCCATTATTTTAATGTTCCATAATCGGTCTCAATATAATTGGAAATGTTCTAAAAATCTACCAAATTGGCAGTGTTCATCCCTTGGATCAATGGTTTGAAAATATATGATCAAGAAAAAAACAACATTGTCCTGAAAAGAAAAAAAGAAGAAGGGAAAAAAATGCACCAAAACTTAGATGGTTATAATATTTATATCTGCAATATTCGTAGGTCATTGCCATTCCACAATGGGGCCATCAGATCAGTGGTTTGGATTAATGAACCACGTACCCATGGCTATGGGTTGGGGGCATGAAGATGCTATTATTATTATTATTATTATTATTATTTGCTTTTTTTTAATGCGGAATACTTTTATTGAATGGAAATTCAAAATTACAGTGGATATACAAAAAAGAAAAAAAAAAGTGAAGTTGCAAACTATGAAATGATCTGGTAGTTAATATTGCACACTTCATTCAATTTTCAAGTCAATGACATATATGCGAACAACGTCTAATTTACATTCAATGGTGTATGACGGGACTTGCTTATTATGGTCGTTTGTCATTCTATCTGAAGGAATATTTTCATTATGTTTTGTTCCATTTTACAGGAAACAGTGTTGAGCACATCGTTCTTGTTCATTACAGATACGTGTAAGAGGTAAGTTTCTACTCTTCTTTTCATAAGGGAAAATATAAATTTCTTTTTTTTCTCCATTTTAGGTGACAAGATCTCTTTGAAATGTATTTGATTAGCAATCTAGGGTTAGCGATGAATACTTCAAGATCCACAACTGGTTGATATTATTCCAGAATATGCATGTCAGCGTGGATCTACCATATCACTGTTTCTGCCTATCATCTGATGTGTTGCTTCCAAGACATCTGATGTGTTGTTGCCAATCAGATGATGTTTCTGCCAATCACTGTTTCCACTGTTTTCATATGGTGTGGTCCACTTTAGCTTTGGATATGCTTAAATTTTGGAGTTGATACGTGAAATTTTCTTTTAAAATGTATGGACAGCGTGGATAAACTACATACATTCACTATGGGCCAAACAGAGATTAACTGGTATGATAAAAGCGCATTGAGTGACTATTAAATACTATTTCTTAACAGCAACAACTGTATCTAGGGCCGTGTGGGTTCACATGGATGTACGTAGAAAATCCACCATGTTCATCTGTTTTGAAAGACTATTAATTAAATTCATACAAGATTCTGATCCATTTACCTTCTTACGCTTCAATTTTTGATAAACAGTTGGATATTCTGATATAGGAGTAGAGATTAAGATGCACAACTCAAATAAAGATCAGTAATCATTTGGTTAAAATTTTACCATAATTGGATGTGTACGAATAAGTTTTTGACAAGGGTCCACGGTATGTGCGTGTGCCCCTTTCAATTTTTTGGATAATATCTATGTTATATAATGGAATTAAGAGATTCTGAGCTGGTACTTTCTTGCGCTTCAATTCATGTTGGTCCCATATAACCAACACCATCAGATTAAATTTTATGCCATATATCAATTAATTTTTAACGCTTTGGCTCCTGCTCTTACAACATACACTAGAATGAATCTGGATTTTCATGTTTCTGCCATATGTCTTATTTGTTTTAACCCTTGAACAATTTTCTTTTCATTATGTCAGGATTTTTAATTGAAATCGTTAGCTTCAAAATTTCTTAAAGAGAATCAAATTTTTATTCTGATCTTTTAAAAAATCATGGTATCTGAAATTTTTAATTTGATTACTGAGACATTAAAAAAAATGATGGTATTTGAAATTTTTAACATATAATCATAGTTGAACTTATCCCACCATTTAAATTATTCAATTTGTTGTCAAAGAGGAGATGAAAGGACTTCAGATGTTCCAAAAACCTTTCCATGCAAGAAAACTCGACTTATAACTAGAGTCAAATTGAAGGTACGATTGACTGTTTAAATTGATGATAATTTTCTAAGCTTGTAGAGTTAGTTTATTGCCCATATCATGGGAGAAATACTATTAAATACTGTCAATTTGAGTATACGAACCTGTTAGTGTTGGTTATCAGTTGGCGATGAAAAGTGAAGATTCCGGAGAAGATACAGATAATGTCATAGTTGCTCGGACGATGATAGCTTGTGTGGCGACCATCGGGGAATATTGTCGTGAATACATGTTCAAACAGCTGGCTCGTCATGGAGATGATGAGCGAGCCAGGTTCATCAACTCTATCATTAAGGCCATGACTGGGATTGTGTCACGCAACTTAGGATGAATCGAGAGACATTCTTCGAACTATGTACCTAGCTACGCGAAAAGACAATGCTACGTGATACTCGACACGTGAGTCTTGAAGAACAGTTAGTTATTTTCCTACACACATTGGGGCACAATGTTTGGAATCGGGTCATTGGTCATAGATTCATTCAATCGGGTGAAACAGTTAGTCGCCACTTTCACCGTGTACTAGATGCAATTGTATCTCTCTACCTCTTTTTTGTTAAACAGGCCGGACCAGCGACTCCTTCTGAGATATCGACAAACACAAATTGGGCTGCTTACTTTTAGGCATTAATTATGGTGGGTCGAATTTCTATATACCTATTTTTTTATTTCCCTTCATTCACACCCTAATCCAATGCATATAGGATTGCGTTGGGGCAATTGATGGTACACACATTACAGCTTATGTGACTGCCGGTGACCATGCGAGCTTCCGCAATCGGAAGAGGATCCTCTCCTAAAACGTATTGACGGCATGTTCATTTGATACGAATTTCATATACATTTTGGCCGGTTGGCAACGTTTTGCGTCGGATGCGAGGGACCTACACAATGCATTTAGTCAATCAGATGATCCATTGGTTGTCCCACATGGTATTGGTTATCTTTTAAAAGATTGTCAATCTATTTCATTTACTCAAATTATTTGATTGTTCACTCAATGAGACTTTGATTTAAATGTATAGGTAAATATTATGTTGTCGATGCCGGATATGCACATTCACCCAGTTTTCTGACTTTATACCGGGGCGTTCGATACCACTTACAAGAGTATCGAACTGGGAGAGCACCTGCCAACATGAAGGAACTATTTAATTACCGACACGCACAGTTGCACAATGCGATTGAGCGTTGGTTTGGTGTTATGAAAGATAGATTCCCCATCTTGAAGACCGTCATGTAGTATAAATTTCACACACAAGTCCAAATTGTGATAGCCTATTGTGTCTTACACAATTTCATACGTACCGGACCAGAATCTCAAGAAGAAATGGAATACGCTGGAATATCTGTTACTAATGAGGAGAGTAACCCAACGCCTCACAAGGTATCAACAAACGACGGGCGACAATGGTTACTGTGAGCATCTCAGCGTAAAAATGATGCTTGGATTTGCATGCGTGATGATATTACAACCAGAATGTGAGCGGATGCGCAACAAAATAGTAGGAGTAGATAATTGCTCGTTATATATAAGAAATTCTGTGACTTGCTGTTATTTACTTTCACAAAATGTTACGTACCTGACAATGGAATTGGGATCTTCCAACTTCTGACTAGATAGATTCATCATATGGAGATACCAGACGATGATTTTGCTAATCGTTCTTTTAAAATACTTGTCATTCTTATGATTATGCTTGACATTTGCAAATCATCATATGTACTTGATATTCAGGTGGTATGGCAGACCGGATGTCTAATGATCCATCGACACCAACACATTTACCGGTCAAGACAGTAGTGGTGCCCACACGATCTTCCCCACACACAAAGACGGTGAAATCCCTAGCCGAGCCTGGGTCCCGAGCCCCAAAAAGAAAATGGACTCCCAATATGGATCAGGTTATGATCGACATATTTTCGAAACAAGTGGCATTGGGACGCAAGGGCGATAATAGTTTCAAACGTGAGGCGTACTAAATTGCCACCAAAGCCGTGACAAAGCATACCAATATAGTCCTCAAGTGGCAGAATGTGTCGAACCGACTAAGGTATTACAAGAGGGAGTACACTGCAATGAAGGATATACTAGCAACTAGGGGGTTTGGATGATACAGTGAGCGGATGGTGGTGACGACTCCTGATGAAGTCTGGGAGGAATATCTTAAGGTATAATTTTTGAAATATAAAGCTTCTGCCATCTGATGTGTTATTAACTCGCATATTGTACTTATAAATGCTCATTGTATGGCTGCAGTCTCACTCGCTGCGGAAAGACTCTACGGGAAATGAATTGAGAGATGATCTTACAGTTATCGTCGGTTCGGACCAGGCAACGGGACGTTATGTTTACAAGAGTAGAAGTATAGCCACATCAGCATTATCATCTCGTCTACAACGAGAACTCAATGATGTATAGAAAGAGCTGGATGATGATATCGACGATACAATTGACCTGTCGGATGATTTTGTCACAGACTCCATAGGGACCATCCCATTCTCGCCAAATAGTCCTTCGATGGGACAACACGACCAAAATAACACTCCCACTCACATAGCTGATTCTAATGCTACTCAAAGTGGGAGCGCAAGAAGGAAACGATCACGCCCTCCTCGTCCCTATGAAGTACTCGGGGCCTCTTTGCAAACCGTCGTCGATTCAATGCTAAAATTTGGCCTCGGAAAGTTGGTGAATCGCACTTCTAAAGTACTTAATGTACTAGAAGAGGTCCAGGGCCTGACCAACTCAAGGTTTTTTAAGATTGGTCAGCTCTTGAGTAAGGACAAGGGGCTGGCATCGTTCTTTGTGAGTCTGCGACCTAAGCGCCGCATTAACTGGTTGAAGAAAACACTCCACGACCACTTTGGTGATCGAGGTGTCGGATCCATCTGAAGATTTACAATCTTTCGTTATGTTTTCTTGTTTGTTAGTTGTTGGCATGTAATAACTTTGATTTACCTGATCTGGTACCTTTTTTTTTCATTTTAGATATATTTTTTTGGACTAACAAATTATGACTTTTGCGATGACGACAACTTTTATGTAGTTAACATCTTTTATATGGTTTCACAAGTATGCATTGGTTAGTTTATTTTCTTAAGACAGATAAGACCATACAATCTGCTTGCTTAGAAGGGTACATACTTACAACTGGATTTTATTTTCATTTACTAAGTCTATTTTTACTTTACGATGCTACTCGATAGGACAGTACTGCATGTAAACTTCGTTTACGAATTTCTATTCCAAGACACGAATCTCATGTCAATTATGTACATGTCATTGCAGATGGGAAAGGAGAAGTATTACGTTATCTTGGTGGGACGTAGGCCTAGAATATACATGTGTTGGGACGACGCGAGGTTGGAGGTGGAGGGATTTAGTGGAGTGAGACACCGTGCATTCAGGAACTGGAAAGAGGCAGTTGCATGCTGGGACGGTCACTTCAGTAAGATATGTGCACCATCGAGACCTTGCACGGATTCTCATGCGGTTCAGGTTGTCACATTTTCTGATGAGCTAAACATCCACCATTCATCGTCATCATCCATCCGACAGATGATACAGACAGCACAGGCGACGCCAGCCATGGTTTCTAGGGTCGTGTCGACTAGTGATCTTCCCCCATCAGACAAAGAGATATTATGTGCTCTTCTAGTTAGCGTCAGTGTCTTTTTTCTTGCCTTTCTTGTTATTTTTAAATTTTAGCCTAACACGGATGACCGTATATCTTTATATGTCACTTGTTTCTTTTCCTCTCTTTTTTCCATACAACTTATGTTTGACATTTTCTTTTGTTTCTCATGTTTTCATATATCTCTATTTTCGACTTCCATATATTTTTTGGGATCTATCTGTATCACACCACTGTCACATGATGTGGTTCATGCGGATACACGGCTATGTTCCATGGTGATAGTGATATTGATTGAATAAACTATATATTAAAGGCGCTGATGAGACATACATCATGTGGGCCCCACACAATTTTATGACCCCAACAATGTATGGGCATGTCCAAAGATCATGTGGACCACATTACAGGAAACAGTGTTAATTGAGGGTCAACCTTTAAAAACACCAGTGGGGTCCACATGCAGTTAATATTCATTGATATCTGTGTTTTATATCTCCATCTGGGCCTATATGGCCTAATGAACAGATTTGATGTGAAATTATCTGGTAAAATAATGGGCATTGCGGCTATATCTTAATGTGGTGTGGTCCACCTGACAAAAATCGTGCTTTCAATTTTTGGGACAACGGTGTAAGATGATACGTCAAAATGGATGAAGGGCATGGATGAAACATTTACATCATCACGTGCCGCAGAGAGCACAAACAACCAGCCACGGAGTTGTCTGCAGGGGATGTATGTAATCTGTCCATTGGCACGAAACTGTTATAACTGTCCCTTTCTAAGTAAGCATGGCATAAGTATATCAATCCCATGCAATCCCATGCCCGGCCAAACACACTCTGCCCATGCACTCCCATTCCGCCCACCCGTCCAAACATGGCAGTAGCTAGGCCGCTGGATATAGCAATCCAGTAGGATTGCATGTAATCCACTGACACACTCATTTATGACATTGAAAGCCGTGCAATCCACCTTAATACAACCCACTCCCACCTAATCCGCCCGTCCAAACACGCCCTCATAGAGAAAATGGTCCCACCACATATTTGGACCATCCATACTGTGGGCGGTATGCGCCCCACCTTACATAATACATATCTGGCTGGAATCACTTTGATGGGATAATCCTCAATAAATGATCTATGATGAATAAAAGGCAAGGTTTAGATCATCAATGTAGATGCGCCCCTACCACAAATGAGTCCACTTATCAGGTGGGCGCCACACTGACTTGGTCACAAAAGTGCATGGTATATACAGTACTGTAAGCTATGTTTTGGCACAACCACAATACGCCCATCGGATGATTGGGCTGGATCTCACATGCAAATGATCCAATCCATTCATCAATTATGGCCTAGTGAGTATCCAATGGTGCCAAAATTCCATGGCCGTCCATCAGGTTGGACTCATGGGCATGACAGTGATAGATGATTTTTAAAATATAACTTATGGTGTATACTCAACCTGCACTTATGGCTCAATTGATGAGTGTACTGGATGTCCAACAAGTGTGTGGAGCTTGAATCTAGACCATCCATAGTTTGTGCAAAGAGATGGGATAAAGAGATATCTTAAAAAAGGGCTATCTCATTCTTTGGCTCATGCTCTAAAATGATTTCTCCAAATGGATGAACGGTATGGATACAATACATATATCTTATGGTGGGCCACATAACCTGGTGACGTTACTTCAGTAGCCAAGTCTCCAGCCTGTCATTAGATAATCCGGGTCCATTGTTACCCATTTACCGGCATTTCTGCCAGGGAGCGGATTAGGTGAGACCCCGGATCTAACGAGGTGGGGGACCCCGACCATGGGGCTCACGGTGATGCATGTGCCTTAAATCCATACCATCTAACCACTTTGAGAGCTCATTTCAGGGCATTATCTCAAAATTGAAGCTGACTCAAATCTTAGGTGGACTACATCACAGGAAACCGTCGTGATTAATCCCCTATCATTAAAATCTTCATGGATTCCACCAGAATGGTTATTTGCCATCAAACTTGTTGATAAGGTCACAGACACCTAGATGAAGAGCCACACAAATATCATCTTGATCCAAAGCTTTTTTAGCCTGCAAGAAGTTTTTAACAGTCAATCGCTCCTATTTATTGTACTATGGTCCATTTGGAATTTAAAACTGCTTCATTTTTTGGATGATGCTCTAAATGAGTTTTCAATATGGATGATCTGCATGAATATATATATATATATATATATATATATATATATATATATATATATATATATATATATATATATATATATATATATATAGCCACATACATCACAGTGGGCCCCACAGTCAGGGTCCCACCCACCTCATGGATCCATGTTTCACCTAATTCGCTCCCAATTACAAGCATCCCACCAGCTCAACTTAGTGTAAATTGGAGGTGGAAAAATATTTTGGGTAAAAAAACTGTGGGGCCCACCATGAAGTATATGTCATATTGATGTTGTTCATCCTTTTCACCATCTCATTTTATGAAGCGGATTGCCTAATGAGTAACTCACTATGCTTAGTGTAATGAGTAAGCTATGTGAGGTTCACCACGATTTACGTATTTTATCACTTTGTCCATCCAATTTATCATATAATTTTAGGGCTTTAGCCCAAATACGAAGCATATCCACCAGATCACATCACTTGAGATAGTCTGAGTTGAATGTTTACCAATGAAAAATTCTCAAGGGCCACAAAAGTTTTGTATCAAGCTTATCTTTGTGTTTTCCTTTCATCCATGTCTATGTGATCTTACGAATAGGTTGGATGACAAATAAACATCACTGTGGGGCCTATTAAGGTTTCAACCGTAGAAATCATTATTCCCATTGTTTTCCGTGGTACGATTCACTAGATATTTGGATATGCCTCAATTTTGGGCTCAATCCCTTAAATTAGCTGAAAAAAACGGATGGACAGCACGGATAAACCACATAAATTCACAGTGGGCCCAAGTAAGTTTACTTAGTATGATAAAAGCCTTCTTTGTAGGCAATCCAATTTCCTCGGGTCAACAGTCGGAATTGAATGCCCACCGACTCTGAAAACTTATTAGGGGCTATATATAGAAGTTTTCAAGTGGATAGATTTTTATGTTTTACTTTTATCTATGTTTGTATGACCTCATAAATAAGTTGGATGACAAATAAACATAGCATAAGACCCTAGGCAGGCTTTCGCTTTCACGGGTTGAGACCAGAAAAATCATTATTTCATGTGGTGTGTCCACTTGAGTTTTAAATTTGTCTTAATTTTAAACTCGTGCTCTAAAATAAGCTTATGAAATGAATGGCCGGCATGAATATGACATATTCATGATAGTGTGCCCCGTAATTTTTTAACATGAAATTTCGATGGGATTCACATGGTTTTGAAGATGGTGGGAAATAATGATACAATTTAAGAAAAATCAAACATGCCCTTCTAATGATACAATTTAAAGGATTTCTTATTATACAAATATTTCTGAATTATCTAACTATGCATGCTCCAAAATCCCATCTCGCACGCTTTTAAAATCCAATGTTTATGACTGTTTGGAATTTAAGTGCTGGGGAAAAAATCATAGTGGCTGCTTAGGTTGTCCATTGTAGAGATATGGACGGATGAAATAAGAACAGAGTACGTTGATGGTTCACCATCAGTTTTATAGACAACCACCATAACTCAATTACAAATGGGGTATCATGTCTTTATGTCCATCTGGTCCATTCAAAATCATGAGGCCCCACATAGGTGGTTACCAAAATGGTCAAATAATCCTAACCATGTATTAGGTGGTTACCAAGATGGATGGTTAAGATTAAAAGGTTAGTGGTCCAAATTTAAGATTTTTTTTTTTTTTTTTTTTTAAAAAAAAGGACGTAGAATCTGAAAGATCTACCAGTGTTATTATTGGGCTATGATTTATTGGACGTAGAATCTCGACGATCCAGATTGCCATGTATCCATGCCACATGTATGACCAAAGAGAAAATGAAGTAGATTATGTATTGAGGAAACACTGTGAGTTCCACTGTGATTTGTCTTTTATCCACTCTGTTAATCTGTTTTAACAGATCATTTTAGGACAGAGCCCAAAATTGAAGCACATCCAAAGCTCAAAGTGGACCACACCACAGGAAATAATGTGAATTGAATGCCTACAGTTGAAAACCACTTGGGCGTCACAGAAATTTTAGATCAAGTTGTTATTTTTGTTTTCCCTACATTCATGTCTGTGTGACCTTACGAAGAGGCCGGATGACGAATAAACATCACTATAGAGTGTAGGAAGGTTTCAACGGTGGACATCATTATTTCCACTGTTTTCCTTTGGTGTGGTCTAGTTGAGCTTTGGATATACTTCAATTTTGGGCTCATGCCCTATAATGATATGCCAAAACGGATGGACGTTGTGGATAATACACATACATCCAAAGTGGGCCTCACAGAATTTATTAAGCATACTTAGTAGGCACTCATTTATGACATTGAAAGCCTGTGCAATCCACCCTGATACAACCCACTCTCACCTAATCCACCCGTCCAAACACGCCCTTATTGAGAAAATGATCCCACCACATATTTGGACCATCCATACCGTGGGCGGTATGCGCCCCACCTTACATAATACATATCTGGCTGGAATCACTTTGATGGGATAATCCTCACGAAATGATCTATGATGAATAAAAGGCATGGTTTAGATCATCAATGTAGATGCACCCCTACCACAAATGAGTCCACTTATCAGGTGGGCCCCACACTGACTTGGTCACAAAAGTGCATGGTATATACAGTACTGTAAGCTATGTTTTAGCACAACCACAATACCCCCATCGGATGATTGGGTTGGATCTCACATGCAAATGATCCAATCCATTCAACAATTATGGCCTAGTGAGTATCCAATGGTGCCAAAATTCCATGACCGTTCATCAGGTTGGACTCATGGGCATGACAGTGATAGATGATTTTTAAAATATAACTAATGGTGTATACTCATCCTGCACTTACGGCTCAATTGATGAGTGTACCAGATCTCCAACAAGTGTGTGGAGCTTGAATCTAGACCATCCATAGTTTGTGCAAAGAGATGGGATAAAGAGATATCTTAAAAAAGAGATATCTCATAATTCTTTGGCTCATGCTCTAAAATGATTTCTCCATATGGATGAATGGTATGGATACAATACATATCTTATGGTGGGCCACATAACCTGATGACGTTACTTCAGTAGCCGAGTCTCCAGCCTGTCATTAGCTAATCCGGGTCCATTATTACCCATTTACCAGCATTTACTTCTGCCAGGAGTGGATTGGGTGAGACCCCGGATCTAACGAGGTGGGGACCCCAACCGTGGGGCTCACGGTGATGCATGTGCCTTAAATCCACACCATCTAACCACTTTCAGAGCTCATTTCAGGGCATTATCTAAAAAATGAAGCTGACTCAAATCTTAGGTGGACTACATCACAGAAACCTTTGTGATTAATCCCCTATCATTAAAACCTTCATGGATTCCACCAGAATGGTTATTTGCCATCTAACTTGTGGATAAGGTCACAGACCTAGATGAAGAGACCACACAAATATCATCTTGATCCAAAGCTTTTTTGGCCAGCAAGAAGTTTTTAACAGTCAATCACCCTATTTATTGTACTATGGTCCATTGGAATTTACAACTGCTTCATTTTTTGGATGATGCTCTAAATGAGTTTTCAATATGGATGATCCGCATGAATATATAGTCACATACATCACAGCGGGCCCCACAGTCAGGTTCCCACCCACCTCATGGATCCAGGTTTCACCTAATTCGCTCCCAATTACAAGCATCCCACCAGCTCAATTTAGTGTAAAATGGAGGTGGAAAAATATTTTGGGCATAAAAACTGTGGGGCCCACCATGAAGTATATGTCATATCGATGTTGTTCATCCTTTTCACCATTTCATTTTATGAAACAGATTGCCTAATGAGTAACTAACTATGCTTAGTATACTGAGTAAGCTATGTGAGGTTCACAGTGATTTATGTATTTTATCACTTTGTCCATCCAATTTATCATATAATTTTAGGGCTTTAGCCCAAATACCAAGCATATCCAGCCGATCACATCACTTGAGATAGTCTGAGTTGAATGTTTACTGTTGAAAAATTCTCCAGGGCCACAGAAGTTTTATATCAAGCTTATCTTTGTGTTTTCCTTTCATCCATGTCTATATGATCTCACGAATAAACATAACTGTGGGGCCTATTAAGGTTTCAACGGTGGAAATCATTATTCTCATTGTTTCCGTGGTATGATTCACTGGGTATTTTGATATGCTTTAATTTTGGGATCAACCCCTTAAATTAGCTGAAAAAAAATAGATGGAGAGCACGGATAAACCACATAAATTGACAGTGGGCCCAAGTAAGTTTACATAGTATGATAAAAGCCTACTTTGTAGGCATTCCAATTTCCACGGGTAAACAGTTGGAATTGAATGCCCACCCTGATAACTTTTTAAGGGCTATATATAGAAGTTTTTGAGTGGATAGATTTTTATGTTTTACTTTTATCTATGTTTGTATGACCTCATAAATAAGTTGGATGACAAATAAACATAGCATAAGACCCTAGGAAGGCTTTCGCTTTCATCAGTTGAGACCAGAAAAATCATTATTTCATGTGGTGTCCACTTGAGTTTTAAATTTGACTTATTTTTAAACTAGTGCTCTAAAATAAGCTTACGAAAGGAATGGCCGGCATGAATATGACATATTCATGATAGTGTGTCTCGTAATTATTTAACATGAAATTTTGATGGGATTCATATGGTTTTGAAGATGGTGGGAAATGATGATACAATTTAAGAAAAATCAAACGTGCCCTTCTAATGATACAATTTAAATGATTTCTTATTATACAAATATTTCTGAATTATCGAACTATGCATGCTTCAAAATCCCATCTCGCACACTTTTAAAATCGAATGTTTATGACTGCTTGGAATTTAAGTGCTGGGGAAAAAATCATAGTGGCTGCTTAGGCTGTCCATTGTAGAGATGTGGACGGATGAAATAAGAACAGAGTACGTTGATGGTTCACGATCAGTTTTATAGACAACCACCATAAATCAATTACAATTCGGGTATCATGTCTTCATGTCCATCTGGTCCATTCAAAATCATGAGGCCCTACATAGGTGGTTACCAAAATGGTCAAATAATCCTAACCATGTATTAGGTGGTTACCAAAATGGATGGTTAAGATTAAAAGGTTAGTGGTCCAAATTTAAGAGGCAAAAAAAAAAAAAAAAGAGGACCTAGAATCTCAAAGATCTACCAGTGTTATTATTGGACTATGATTTATTTGATGTAGAATCCCGATGATCCAGATTGCCATATATCCATGCCACATGTATGACCAAAGAGAAAATGAAGTTGATTATGTATTGAGGAAACATTGTGAGTTCCACTGTGATTTCTCTTTTATCGACTCTGTTTATCTGTTTTAACAGATCATTTTACGACAGAGCCCAAAATTGAAGCACATCCAAAGCTCAAAGTGGACCACACCACAGGAAACAATGTGAATTGAATGCCTACCGTTGAAAGCTACTGGGGGGTCACAGAAATTTTAGATCAAGCTGTTATTTTTGTTTTCCCTTCATTCATGTCTGTGTGACCTCATGAACAAGTTGGATGATGAATAAACATCACTGTAGGGCCTAGGAAGGTTTCAACTGTGGACATCATTATTCTGACTGTTTTCCTTTGGTGTCGTCCGTTGAGCTTTGGATATACTTCAATCTTGGGCTCATGCCTATAATGAGCTGGGAAAACGGATGGATGGTGTGGATAAGACACATACATCCAAAGTGGGCCTCAGAGAATTTATTAAGCGTACCGAGCTACTTAGTAGGCAGTCCGCTTCCAAGAGCCACAACCATGTTAGAAGGGTAGTGGTCAATTACCTTATTTTTTTATTATTCGTTTTTTTTTTTTTTTTTGTTTTGTCTTTTTGTTCTTTAAACGAAAGGTGAACAATCACTTGAGATCAGCTCCTCTACACGTTGGAACGAGTCCAATGGGGAGTATTTAAATAGTATACTTCTGCGATAATGCTGACGTGAGGAATATCACATGCACACTCGTATGTTATTGTCCACACCAGCAAATGTGCCAATGTGTGGTGTGTGTCCCACATCCGATCGATGAAAACATGGGTCCCATCACAAAGACCACCTGGTATGGAAAATCATACACATCCACATATTAAGAGGGCCACATGTGCACAACAAATCATAGTTATCTTCAAGGTGGCGGGTTTGATTTAAACCATCCATTGTTTTCCTACAGCATAGCCCATGTGACAAGTGGACCAGCCTGGATTTTATCATAGTTATCTTCAAGGTGGGCCCCACAATTTTCACAAATAGGATGCTGTACACATATGGTAAGTCGGCATATGCGTTAGAAGTGTACGGTAACCCAGTGTGCAAATGATCCGTAGCTAAAAAGGGCCTGTCTTGTCAACCTACCGGGGGTTATTTATTTATTTATTTATTTACCAAGAAAAGATGGGAAGTTATTTGATAGTCCAGCAGCTTACAACGCTTGATACACTGGCACTCTTTTATTTACCAAGAAGAGATGGGAAGTTATTTGATAGTCCAGCCACACATTCGCTTGACTGAACTGACTAAGTTGTGGGCGCGGATTGATGGTCAGGTCTGGGGTTCTGTGGAGCCTAGCGTGATCTATGTATTTTATCCATGCCATCCATCTATTTTGAAAGATCATTTTAAGGCATTAGCCAAGAAAGGAGGCAGATGGGAGGTTTAAGTGGACCACACCACAATAAAGAGTGAGGATCGAACTTTTATCATTGAAAGCTTTCTAAGGTCAATATCTATGTTTACTTTCCATCCAACCTGACCATAAGGTCACATGGACTTGTACAAAGGGAAAATATAAATAACAGCTTAAATTATTATTATTATTTTTTTTTACACACGCACACATACCCCCACACACTCATGCGTAGTGGGCTTTCACCACATATGGATACTCAAACCCTTGACCAAGTGTTGAAACTCTCGAGAGTCTACCACCTGAGCAAGAGCAAGGATCCCCACTTCTTTATATGTAGTGGCCCACTTAAGCCTTCCATCTTACCTCCTGGTTTTGCTCATGCCCTTAAGTTAATTATATGTCAAAACAGAATGACAGGGCGCATAAAACATATACATCATCGTGCACTCCATAGAACCCTTGAGATTGATGATCATCAATCTCTAGCTAACTGACAATAGGGAATACTTGCTTGCGAAAGCCTTTCATAGGAGCTTCCCATGATGAAAAATTAGGTGCCACCTATGGTGATGTGTATGAGAAAGCCATTATGCCCATTTGTTTTACTAGATCATATTATTATAATTAGTGCACTTATTTATATATCTTGTTTGTCAATTATTTGTTTGTCAATTATGTTCGTCAGTGTGTTGGGAGTCCGTTAAGCTCTTAGAAGCTGAAGACTGAAGACACATAAAGACTAAATCATTAATGAGCAAATAATATATAAGGTACTTCAGTAACTCTAACATTTGACCCAAAACAAGCCTTAGCTTCTAGATGAACCTAAACGTTATAGGTAAATCTTAAAATAAAATAAAATAATAAAAAGAAATCCATAGCTTATAAGCCAAAATTGGAACATTATAAGAAATCCTAAAAGAGGTATGGGTTGTTGTGAAACAAATTGCCCAAACAATAACTATTAAACGATCTTCGATCGATCCTTGATCAATCAAACTCGAGTGATTGAATGGGGCCAAAACTATCCAGCAACATATCTGGCTAAATTCGAATTATGTTTGATCAATCAACAGCTCGGTCAATCGATCGTTAAGAGTTGTTTCTACCCCGTTTTTTACCTTTGGATCTCAAATGTTTTATAAAGGGCCTTCAATTTTTTATATTTAAATGGGGTTTTGGTACAATAGAAGACTAGATGATTCCATATTGATATCCCACATCCTATACCCGTAATTCCATGAGTTTCAAGTCATATTTATGAGATTTAACACTTTGATAAGGATTCTAACCTATAATAAGAAGATATATTTGAACTTCACAATTTTCTAGAGATTAGACTCAATCTTATTGACATATCCTTTATCTAAATCCTCTAGAAGATCCTTGTAAGTGAATTACATACGACTTTAATTATCTCATTAGTTGTAGGAGATTCTACAACCCTCTCATCACATTGGTGACCTCAAATAAAGCATCATATGTAAGGTGTTTATACATGGAGCTAAATCATCAGCATCAACGGACGTGGGAGCAAAATGAGAGTAGATTCAAGCATGGGAATGCTTTGAATAAGCAACTCAAGAATGACACATCAACAGAGCTCATTTTGACAAGTGTCCTATATGAGTCTATACTCTCTTTCCTTGTGTAGAATTGAGAATAGGAGTTTAACCCAAACTTAAATAGGTTCTTGTGTAGGACCTAGACTCTTTTGTAGGGTCAAATTCACTAGACAAAGGTGAGTACGTGTTAATCTCTAC
The DNA here is from genome assembly GCA_030180095.1 of Magnolia changhungtana. NCBI lineage: Eukaryota > Viridiplantae > Streptophyta > Magnoliopsida > Magnoliales > Magnoliaceae > Magnolia > Magnolia changhungtana. Next base: position 9,181,172 of record JASAUF010000662.1, read on the forward strand.
GAGAGCTTCCGGTGAGAGTAAACGTAAGTCCTTAGACTATGACCGATGTTGTTAGTTAACCGATAGAAAACCAACTAAAGTTTCTTGTATAAGCCTTCGATGAGAGTATACGTTAAATTCTTGTGTAAGACCTAGGTCCTTGTGTAGGGCTGTAAATGTTAGATGTGAACTTGTTAAAAACTTCTGATAGTGAATACCAGTACACTCAAGGAGAATACATCCGCCGAAAGTGGAGTAAGAAAACTGAACCGCTATACATGCTTATTCTTGGGATTGTTAATTGAGCACATTTCTAATTATGTGTTTATGTGATCATTTTATTGAATTATATATATATATATATATATATATATATATAATAAATGATTAGATGAATGCTATGATTAGAATAGTTAGCACATACCACACACATGTACATTGTACACTATTGATTATAGACTAATTGCTTATTGATTCATACTTTGTAATTTATGTGATTGGATCCACTTTAACTTGGAAGCCTTAATGTTAAATTGTCCTACTTAATTTAAATTGACATACTAATTTAAGTAATTATGTATTAATTGACATAAATTTTAATTAGTTAAATAATTGTGTATCAATTGGCATAAATTTTAATTTGTTCTATTCACCCAATTCTCTCTCTAAGACAGTCATTCATTCTATAACTCCGTTAAGCTTATGCACGCATAGCTTAAGTGGCCCTGTAACACCCTGAAAATCGGGGGTTGAGTATAAGTTCCACTCTCAAGTTCCAATGCATCACTTATGCAATATAGAAAATGATGATTAAATGTTGTCCATATTAGTGCATTAAATATGAGTGGGATTACACCAAAACAGCATATCATACTCCAGAGACAGTTAAATAAGTAAGCGGAAGACTGTGCTAGATATTTAAAATATATAAACTATTGTAGGTTTCCAGAGTGTGAACATGTTATCAGGTTAAATATATACATGTATACTTCAAAAATGAACAAAAAGAATATACATGGGTGCTCTAAAAGTGCAAAATAATAAGTGTAATGGCGTCTAATCAACTTTCCTGTAACCCCGTCGATCAGAATATAGTCTACATAGACCCGCCTGATAGCTGTATATAGGAAAAATCATCCTCATCATCATAAAAGTCTGGCTCTGCTTCACAAGCATCGCCATCATCTGAAACTAAAACAGGGTCTGGTTGGTGTTTAAAACACCGTCCCGTAACGTGGGAGTGAGTGATCAACTCAATGGAACTATAAAGCAGAGGTTAACATGTTATCAATTCAGTCAAGTAATAATGATAAATTAATACAATCACACATCCCTAAGTACTCTGATTAATACAAAAACGGTATGTATAAATGATGCATGCTCTCGCCTACACTCCCTCTGCGATCTTCATCTCACGATCGCGCATGTCAGTCACTTCCTCAGTGCTCTACCCAACGCCAAACGGCACATGCAATGCGGTGCATGAGAGTGCTTACCAAGTTCTTATTAGTCCTTTTCATACAGCAGGATTGGGAAGCTAAGGTACTGCCCTTTATATCATTAACCTAAACAATTGATCCACCTAGGGTCATCAATCCTAGTTAATCACATACGATAAGCAAGTTCAGGTCACTACCACCAATGCCCTACCAACTGGCAGTCTATTTTCGAAGGCTCGTCACCGACTCGACTGGGGACCACAACCAGGCTGCACCGGGGTAGGCTTATTTCATACTCGAGGTCACTCCCCCAATACCCTACCAACTAACAGTCTATTTTCGAAGGCTCGTCACCAACCCGATTGGGGACTACAGTCAGGCTGCGCCAATGGAGGCCGACAGCTCGAATACAGTGTCTCATACCATCGTATTCAGCTCACGAGTCTGGGTTGCTCACTGAACACTACGGGGAGGCTCGTCGCCCCAGCATAGGCCGACAGCTCGACCACGGTGTCCCATACCACTATGCCCAGCTCATGAGTCTTAGCGGATTGAGGTACCAAGGTTAACGAAGTTTTCACTAGTGAGTTTGGTACCTTAGGTTCAAGCAGTAGCGTCCATACATGGTGAACATAATCGGGTCAATCAGGTTACTTGACGAGCTCGACTGGTACAAGCGCACATCGAGTTAATCGACATGAAGTGCGTAAGCACTCCGTGTGGCCTAAACCACTATCGACAACTCAAGTACGACTTAGATTCATTGAACACGTCCAGTGTGGCAAAGTAACCTCAGCCACCAAATCAGGGTCAGTTACCGATTGCCTGGACTATATCATAATTCCAACCACGCTCTCAGGGTCAGTTACCGATTGCCTGGACTATATCATAATTCCAACCACACTCAATTCCAACAAGTAATCATATGAGATAGTCAAAGCAGTATCGATCAAGCAATTCAAATCCTACAACCATTTGGGCATTTTATGAAATACAACATAAACATGAATTCATACATATGCATTTCATAAGTAAAACAGACAATATAATATAAGTTGCATGGAGAGAATCATACACATAGTTAAGGTAGTTGAGAATCTTATCTCAACACCCCTATAAAGTACAATTTACCAACTACTTACTCGTTCGGAACATTTGTACAAACACTAAGGCTACACATTCTAACATACATGACGTATGTTGATTTCAACGTACAATAGGGCAAATCCTTTCACTGAGGAGTTGTCTAATACACATCGATCATGTTCTTACACTCAATACACATGGTAGGCACAATTCATAAATCCATATTCATACAGTCATTTCAACAAACACTTAGACTACACACTATATCATACATGACGTATGTTGGCAATAACAAGTATTAGGACCAGTCCTTTCGCCAAGGGGTTGTCACACGTACAACAACCATATATCCACGACGGATAATTATGGCAAGCATGAATCAAAATTCTAAACTCATTCAAATATTTTAACAAACACATGGAATACACTATACTCAACATAATTCATATATATCTGTAAAGCGAGGGAAACATCGCATTTAGCATGTGAAATGGCACCCAAATCAGTTATAAATCATTAACCGACATTGAAAGCCTTAAAAACCATAACCTAAATGTTTATATTCCACACCTTATACCGGTAAACGCGTATCGGATTTGTTTTAGACACCTAGTCTTTGTCAACAGCGGATTGGCAACCTATAGCATGAATCAGGTTAGTTATTTCATAACTTACACTATCTGGAACCCTTAAACAGACTAGGGTTAGGTTTTCTTACCCAAGTACGTTGTCGAAAATACCGGATTTGTGACAGATAGAGTGGCTAAGTGTGTGGAGCTACGAGATCAAATCTCAAGATGAGTCTCCAACTCTCTCTCTCTCTCTCTCTCTCTCTCTCTTTCTCTCTCTTTCCATTCCTTTTCTTCTCCTCTCTTTCTTAGGGTTTTAAAATTTGTATGGAATATGAGAGAGGGGGTTTAAGGCCCTTATATAGGCCCAGAACTGATAGGATTGGCCCTAGGACCATGATATACTTAGGTTATAGCCAAAACCCATCTGTTTCGACTCAACGGAGTACTTCTAGAGGCCCCCTTTATGCGTGCGGTCGGACTTAATTTCCTTGGCATTGGATCTAGGTCGAGCTAAGTTTTCGGTCCAATCGGATTTACAGATCGACTGTGGCGGACCAGTTTCAATTCAACGGTCACCGGTACTCGATCAGGGCCACAAGTGTATTGACATGTGTGAGAAATTTCTCCTGATCCGAGTGTATTTGGGTCAGATTCTAACATTCTTAATCCTTATATTTAGCCCGCAAGCAATACGTCTCAGTTTACTTAAGTTTGAATTTTACTTCTAAAAATATTCACGTTTCTCACACACTTCGCTCTGTGCTCAAGTTATACATTTCTGGACACAATCAGGATTTGATTTCTGAGATGGTTGTCAAGCCGAGCAAGGCGGTCATAATCGTTTAGTTTCACAGTAATCAGACTTTCAACATAAGGTCCAGGTCCGATACGGAGCTTCATGATGCTCCCGAGAGCAACTGGGTAATAAGATTGATCCTAGATTATAGGGTAATGTAGCGTGGATGATTCTGTAAGTTTTGAGTCTTGCAGTTCGTATTTAAAGTGGTTCAACCGAATTTCTCAACTAATCTAGTTTAATACTTAGTTAATTTTGTCTAATTTCTAAAGGATTTAGTCTTAAGTGATTTCTACCTGAGGTGGTACTCGGGTATTTGTACGGATTTTTCCGAGATGTTACAGGCCCACCATTACATTGCGTAATTTCAATTAGGACATGAGACAAAAAATAAGGTAGATTCAAAACTCATAGTTGGCTGCACGACAATAAAAGATAAGTTGAGAAATGTCTACCATTTAAATCTACCTAGGGTCCTTAACAATGTTTATATGTCATATGTACCATTCATACCATTCATAAGGTCATTTACACTTGGATAAGTTGAAAATACAAATATTAGCCTGATTTAAAACTTCCATGGTCCCAAAAATATTTCAACGGTGGTTTCCCGCCGTATAGCCCATTTGAAGTTTGGATCAGCCTCATTTTTTGTCCAATGCCTTTAATATGATTCGACAAAATGGAAGGACATACTGGATTTCTCACAAACAGCATGGTGGACCCCACCCAACTTCTTGTTGGAAGTTCACGTGAAATTCATGTCCAACAATCCTAATCTTTGATTCATGATAATCAACTAGCTAAAATTTTTGGTTCTTGCTATATCTAGACTCGGAATCAATATATATATATATATATATATATATATATATATATATTCTAAGTGCTGGTGTATCATTCATCGCACTCTGCCAGAGTACCAAAGTTTTGCTCGGAACCAATATTGCATAATTACCACATGAGAATATAATAATAGGTTCCCTTGTCGTACGTTGATCAGCTAATCTTGCTTAGCAATCCCTAGCCAATGTTCACTGAATGTAAGTAGAAGTTATCTAATCATCCAATCATCACATCTAAATCCATTAATTTCTTTAATTAAATAAAATGCTAGTTCACTTCAAGCTTTGGGATCCGATGGGGCCGTGTCCTTTTTTTGGATTAAACAATTAGAAGCTTCGGATCTGACTATTTGGAAACAAGCAAGAAAGAACTTTGCTACTCGGGCAGAGGGTGCCAATATGCAGGCACTAAGAAAATTGCGTGAATTCAACTTTTCAAATTTATGTGTCCCATTTTGGAGGCAGTGTGAACAAAATAATACGCTCATCTGGTTATATGACGATTAGATTAGTGGATATCTATTGGACCGTTAAAAATAAAAATATCCAACGGTCATATTTTAATAAGAAGTGGCTGCGAATCAGAGGTCTGGATTGTTCAACCAATCTAATTTGGGACTGTGACTTTGTGACAGTGACTTATATAACTTGGTTAGATTTGAGTTTACATCTGCTACATGTAGAATTCGGAGCGCCTGTTTCTTGAGCGTGCTGCTGAGGGGAGCGGATTAGGTGCGTCGCGGCCTCACCCAAGGGCCGCGGATTGGGTACTAACCCTGCCAGGACCGATCTAGAGACGGGGCGTCCTGAAAAGGGCTCTGTGAAGCCCACCGTATTGTGTGTGCTTAATCCAATCCGTCCATCTATTTTTAAAGATCATTTTATAAGATTAGGTCGAGAAGGAGGCAGATTCAAGTCTAAAGTGGACCACACCACATGAAACAGTGGATATTGAATGACTACGGTTGAAACCTTTTGGGGCCACAGAAGTTTTGGATCAAGCTTATATTTATGTTTTCTCTTCATCCAGGTCCATGTGATGTTATGAACAGGCTGGATGAAAAATAAACATCGCGGTCGGCCCCAGGAAGATTTCAACAGTGGAGTCATTGTCACAGCTGCTTCCAATGGTGTGGTGCAGTCGTGTCTTCGATCTGTTTCCTTTTTGGCTTAATGCCCTAAAATGATCTTTCAAAATAGATTAGATGGCTTGGATTAAATACACGCGTCATGGTGGGCCTCATAGAACCCTAACAGGATCGTCGGTCTCTCATATAGGTCGTGCTGGGGGTATTACCCACCCGCCCCACCTTGATGTATGTACTTTATATCCATGCTCTCCATCCCTATTGCCAAATCGTATCAGAGATCCGCCAAAATAAAAAGAAAACAACAAGCGAAAACCGAATTCAGGTGGACTATACTATAGGAAACAGTGCAATTAATAATTAAAAATCTATTACGAGTTATAAAAAGATTTGGATCAAACTGATATTTGTTTTTTCTCTTCATCTATGTTTATATAAGCTCTTCAACGGGTTGGATGGGAAACAGACATTAGAAAAACATTACAGTAGGCCCTAGAAAGTTTTTAACGGTGAGGCGTCCAATCACCATTGTTTCCTATAGTAAGTCCACCCGAGATTTGGATACAATTCATTTTTTAAATCATGCCCTAAAATGATTTTGAAAATATGGAAGGCGTGGATATGGAATACATGCATAAAGGTGGGCCCCCCGGTGGGCACCGTCTTGACTCTTGGGTGAGTCGGGGGCCGCCTCACCGAGCCTGCTGCTGTCGAAGAATCAATTATCCTTGCTTTATTGTGTGCGCCAAGTGCGCACCGAGAGTCGGTGCGCACCATTTAACATTTGCGGGTGAGAACCTCAACGCACATTTTTGAGAATTTACATTCTAAAATTACTTGCACCGTCTTGCACTTTTCGTAGTGCTACTCACACGTGTCAATGTGGCTCACATGTAAAAGATCCAAGTCGCTCCTAAGGTGAGCCTGACGTTGTAGATTCTGTGGATAAAAGATTGGAGTGGCCTGCAGAGCTGGTGGTCACACATTATGCATTTATGCCGAGTCTGGATCACTGGATTTCTTTTAACCACCTATTCTTTTTTGACACATGTAACGCACCCAATGAGCGGACCAGCTTCTTTCCTGGTTTAAACCCATCCAACGAGTCCCTCCTGAGGATCTCACTGTTGCTTGGGTAGTAGACTCCCAGGAGTTTCAACACCCGGTCAAGGGTTCGAGTATCCATAGGTGGTGAAATTCCACTGGCATGAGTGTGTGGGGTGTGTGCGCGTGTGTGAAAAAAAAAAAAAAAAGAAGTCCCTCCTGATGAGTGGCTTGGATCTCACACAAGTTTGCACACGCTGGAACGTGTGAGTAGCTTGACCAGATATGCTGACATTTTCCACCAACATGTCAATTGCGTAGAATATCGAAAAGATGGACGGCACCGCAATTATCAAATATCAACTGATATGAAAATCAGGCGGATCCACTAATTGGGTGTGCCCCACCATTGTAGTATAGTGACTAGTGGCATTGGCTGTCCACTGTTTTTCTTCTGGTGTCCTGGTGGACAAGCAGATTGGGTGGTGATCCCCCATCTGTGGGTCCCACATAATGTATGTGTTTTATATCCATGCTGTTCATCTGTTTTTTGGGCTCAATTTAAGGACGGAAGCCAATGTGAGACAAAAAATGAACCAGAATCGAAGCTGAAGTAGACCATACTACAGGAAACGGCAGGGATGATGACACCCACCATTAAAACCTTCCTAGGTCCACCATAATGTTTATTTGGTTTCCAACACGCAGATAACGTCAGACAGACCTGGTGGATGAAGGGAAAACATAATAACAAATATCAACTTAATCTAAAACTTTCATGCTATGAGAAGTTTTTACCGATGGGCATTCAATTAACCCAGTTTCCAATGATATGGTTCACTTTAAATTTTTTACGTTACAATAAGCTGAGAGAGTGAACGGACGGGAAACGGATTGGCTACTCCCCTGCCATCGTGCCCGTGGCCAGTGGTTGGTGCTCTGTGGGCCCCACCATGATGTATGTGTTTCATCCATTCCGTTCATATATTTTTACCGATTGTTTTAGTGCTTGATACAAAAAATAAAAAGAGGGACATAATTCTCAGGTGGACCACACCACAGGAAAACAATAGTAATTGAATATACACCATTAAAATCCTTGTAAGGCTCACTGTACTGTTTATTTGCCATCCAATGTGTTGATTAGGTCATATATATCCAGACGAAGGCAAAAGACAAAGATCAGCTTGATCCGAAACTTTTATGGTCCTCAAAAAGTTTTTAATGGTCCACGTGTATTCAACGCTGTTTCCTGTACTGTAATACACTTGAATCGGGATATATCTATTTTTTGTCTCATGCCATGAAATGATCTAGAAAATTAGATGAACGGCATGGATGAAATACATACATCATAGCAGGGCCCACAGAGCACCGACCACCAGCCATTGGCTGGTGGCAGAGGAGTAGCCAATCCGTTTCCGAATGGACGGCGTGGATATTAAACACACATCACGGTGGGCCCACAGCGCCCAACACCACCTAGGTGGGTGGATCTGGTTCACCGCCCAATCCTCTTCCGATGATCGCATAGGTCTGATTTTCAGCAGACCATAATCATGGTGCGGCCCATCTTTTCCTGGATTGGATGTTCTGATCATATCTCATGATGTTAAAGACAAAGATCACAGCAAACATGAACTGAAAAAAGAAAAGAAAAGAAAAGAAAAAAAAAAGACTTTCTTGTGCGTGTGATTATCCCAATTCCCAAAGAATATCTGCAAGTGGCCAATAAAAGAAAGAAAAGTGCGAATTGCGTAGGATGCCGTCCTCCCAAGGCAAGCAACGCTTTTCTCCTAAATCCGTGTGCATGCACACTGTTCTAACCGTCCAAATCCTGGGGCATCACCTCAAAATCGGGCTAGTTGGAAGATCCTGACACGAGAGTCATGTATGGTTATTGGTTGAATGTTGATCGTCCACCATTTCTTTTGCAACCGTCGTTCTTTTGTCCACCGAATTGGTCAGTTAGGATGATGTATACAGTTCGCTCAACTGTATTCTGTATACACGATTTTGAGAATGGAGGGCCTTGTTCATGTGTACGGATTATTATACTCTACAAGATATCATACTCTGCAAAGCTATCACGACCATCGAGGGGTTGCGTACTAGCAAACTTTGTTGGGTCCACCGCGATGTATGTGTCTTACCCACGCCATCCATCCTTTTATATATATATATATATATATATATATATATATATATATATATATATATGGCTCATTTTAAGGCATGATTGGATGAATGAACCATATCTATAGCTCAAGTGGACCACACCAAAGGAAACAATGGAAAGTGAACGCATGATTGGATCAATGAACCATATATAAGGCTCAAGTGGACCACACCAAAGGAAACAATGGAAAGTGAACGCTTACCGTTGAAAACATCTTGTTGGCAACCGAAGTTTTAGATGAAGCGGGTACGTGTGTTTGCGCTTCATCCATGTTTGTGTGACCTCGTGAATAGGTTTTGGATGACAAATAAACATCACCGCAGGCCTTAGGAAGGCTTCAACGGTGGATGTCATTATTCTCATTATTTCCTGTGGTGTGGCTCATTTAAGGTTTGGATATGCTTAAATTTTGAGTTCATGCCCTAAATTGGTCTGGAAAAAAGGATGGACGGCCTGGATAAGACACATACATTCACGGTGGGCCCAACAGAGTTTACTCAATAAGCAATCGGCTTCCTCAACACCCATGCAAACGTGTGTAACTCAACAGGTGTCGTACATAAATATCGTCCAAACCGTCAAATTATTAGGCCAGTGAATCATAGGCGCAATTTTGAGATTTATTGTACACTGCCTACCTTCAGTTCTTTTACCTTTCTTTTCTTGATCTGGATCGTAGGCTAGCTTCTTCTTTTTTTCCTCCCATTTTGACTGCGCGCATGATGACCACCGATCGGTCGGCTAGGATCATACTTTGGATGGGATTTTAAGAAAATGTCTCATAAAGAATGGATCTTACGGCATGGACGATTGGATGAAGGTACATGTACGACACGTGTGCATCGAATGGATCTCAGCATGTCAACGGACCGTGAGATGCACCGGTGATTTTTACTGCCAGTTTCGTAAAAATTTGGAACTTGGCATATGAGGCGGGTCCAACTGTTGACCAGCCCCAATGATCACATCGTTCTGATGAACTGACACGTGACCAAGAAATGGACAGCAGAAAAGATGGACGGTACCTACCATTGAAATGAAATGGCCCCTCACTTGGACGGTAAGGATGGTCTGATAGTTACGAATTTCAGACGGTGGTCCTAATTGAATTATTAGAGTCCGTCCGCGCTAATGCATGGCCCAGATCGTTCGTCATTGGGCTACGTGTTAAAATGGTCCGATGCACGAAATAAGGAAATCGGTGCACTGCACTTGGATTGGTCCAGTTAACAAACATCACGAGATGTGCGGAGCACCACGTGGCCGCACGGCAGCTGCACATGTAAGTACGAGCAGCACGTGCCTCCGAGCTTCACGTAACTTTTCTAACATGCATGGTTGTGATTAGTGAATCGAAACCGTCCCTCCATGGGCCGGCTCCGCAGCGAGGAAGAATTAGATACTCTGACAGAGTGTGATGGCTGATACGCAAAGCACTGAGAAAATCTACCCATGGCATTTACGTAATCAGAATTGAATTGAATAAATTAACGGGTTCCAGTTCAGATGTGTTATAAAGTAAAAAGTACACATTTGATTTTCTATCTATTGAATTTGTAGACATTTATTGAACGGCTGAGATGAAAAACAGCCGAGAATCAAAAGTTAAGATTGCTCAACCAATCGCAAAACTTACAGTGAGTTTCACCTTTAGCCTGCGTATCAATCATCATTAGCGGCCGCGAGTATCGAATGACACACGGTTTGGGATGGTGGGAAAATAGTTTGGTGCAGCTGCAATTTTTAACATCCGCTCAACCTTGTATACGTGGCAGCGGATAATGAATCGTGACTGTCCATCTAATCTTGACTGCCATGGATGGTAGAGATGGTCTAAAATCAGACAATCATAGCCATCAGAATGCCGGTCTTCAAATTAATGGTCAAAATCGGTTTAAAAGATGGGTTGTCTGATCACCCTGAATTTTGAAACTATCCATGCACCGAGCAGTGACAACTCGAGCTACATCCCTCTCTATTCCACGTGTACGGTGGAAGGTAGGTGACACCTGGCACAATTTCCGCATGGGAGCCGTATGGACTACTGCACCTATGTTATGTCCGACCGATCATTTGGGGGCAGATTGGGTGAGCTGTGTCCAGCCAATGAAATGTAGCCATCTGGTCAGTGAAGGTGGCACACCAAGTTCCACCTACGCGTTTTAAGCGTACAGGTGGCACCCATCCGCACATGAACAGTTGTAAGGTGCAGGCAGCAAAGGTGATATAAAAACAGTGGTCGGTTCCGATTCATATATTCATTCTCCACGAGACCTTTTCCTTTTGCGGTATAGAAGACGCTTCGTTGTATCTCAGAACTCAGATCGAAACGCCTTTCGCCAGCATCCAAAGATAGCCCTTTGAAAAAACGTCTCTCTCTCTCTCTCTCTCTCTCTCTCTCTTCCAACGCCATGTGGACGCTAGTAGTGAAAATGCTACTCAAACGCAACGACTCAGTCTCTTTTGTAACTGTCTAATTTCTGTATAAAACCCTCCATTTCTGGGGTTTTTATATTATCTCCGCAACGGAATTATCCATTTCTAGGTTTTATTTCTCTCAGTAGGAGTCTCTGTTTGACTCCGCAACGGAATTGTTGTAAGAAGGGAGATTTCTATAGAACTGTCGACTACAGGGTTTTGGACGAGGTAAATTTCGTCTTGAGCTCGGAATTCAGAGCTATTAGATTGATTTTCTACGAAACATGCAAGTAGCAAGAGCAGATCGGAGCTTTTTTTTTTTAATTTCTCGGATCTTGTTTTTTCGATTTTTTCTTGCTCGATTTCACTCAGTTTCGCGCAATCCATTGCCGTTTCTTGAAGGATTTCGATTCTCCATCTGAAATCGCAGTGTTGAATCTCTAAATCCTCGTTTCAGCTGAATCGTACAAGACCTGCTTCTTAAATTTCCTCTAATTGTAGTGAAGTTTGCGATTTTTCTATTTTCTTGCTTAATGCATACTCCTTTGATGATCTTCAAACATTCACAGTTGGAATTTTCATCGAACTGAACGGTGATCAATGTTTTCGAACGCCTACTCGCATTTACATTTACTCTTCTTCCGTCTTTTGCTTGTTTCGATTCGCTTGGAAAACTTTCACTGCCATTTTTCAATGGCTTTAAGCATTTCTTATGGATTTGCGATTTCTTTTAAGAAGACGCATCAGATCTGCTTGTTGGCCGTTCGTGGACTATATTTCATCAATTTAAGCTTCTTTAAGTTTCTCCGCCTTTTTCTTGAACTTTCTTTACTTTTACGTTTTGTTTGCCACAAGTCAAAGGAACCCGACTTTGAGCTTAAAATTTTATGGAAAGCTGTCCTTTTATCATGGCTTTCGCGTGATTTGGTTCTTTTTCTACCCTTCCTTTCTCGTGTCCTGACTTGTGAAGTATTTCTACAGAGATCTAAAGAAGCTTTGACGGATCGGTTGGGCTCCTGATACGCAGAAAAGGTGAGGAGAACCACTGTGCTTCCGATCTCTGTCTTGTTTCATTAAAAGGAGAAATTTGGTATGTAAAGAAGAAGAAAAGGAAAGAAGGAAGAGAGAAATTTTGATTAGGGTGCATGAATTTTGATTAGTTTTCTGTGTCTTTTAGATAAATTCTAGTTTGCCTGCTCCTCTGTTTGTTATTCAACTCATTTCCATTAATATTTGCTTGTGGTGAATATACCAATCTTATGTTTTATCTCTTCGTTATGTCTTGCTTCTCTAGAAGGGGAATTTCGGTTTTTGAAGAAAAAAAGGAATTAGTAAAAGAGGAAAAAACTCATATGAACATAGGTTTCATTAAATCTGACTTTTGTAAAAATCTTTTGGATACTTTTAATGGCGTAAAGGAGTCTTGGGCATCCCCTACTGCTCTTCAGGTTTAATTTTATTATTTTTCTCTCTGATTGTCAATGGCAACATTTTCTCGACATGGACTACCTCTGGTTGATATCTTTTTTCTTTTTCTTTCGGGTTATTTTGGTTTTACAAAAAGAAGAAAGAAAGGTTAAAAAGTTTTTTTTTTTTTTTTTTTTAAAGCTTATACAGACTTTGGAATTTTGACTCTTTTTTCTTATACATGTTTATAACAGCGTGTGAAACTAACCCTCTTAACAGTTGTTGATTGTAAAGATTTATGGACATTTTTTTCTCTGCTTCTGTAAGATTCTCCAGTTTCTTGAATTTTCTTAAACTCTGAGGATTTTGAATCACAACATCTTCTGACCTTCTTATCTTTCCTGTCATTTGATTTTCCAATTACCTGCAGATAAGTTAGTGATGCTTGAATTTTGCTCATTGGCCAGCAAATTTAGTTTATCTTGGTATACTTGGAAAGACTGCTTTTATTATGACATTCTGTTCTGCTTTACTTCTGTTTCAGCAAGAACAATCCGAAGATATGGGATGCCTAGTATCAACACCAAATGATGGTGGCGGGAATAGAAGGCGGCCTGGCAATGTGGGGGAAGTGGCCGTTTTTGTACCTGGATTACGCATCCCTAAGCCCATTGATTTTTCTCAGCCATTAGGTGATCGGTTGTCTAAAAGTTTAGTCGAACGTCTCTCTGCTCTTAGAACTAGAATAGTTGTCATGGCTGGACAAGAAGCTCCAGTAGCTAGAAAGCCATGGAGGAAAATAGCGACACGCCATGGTTAGTTGAACCTCGAAGAACCTCAGTCAGTTAGGTAGATTAAGCATGATACTGATAGAACTGGATGAAACTGATGTCTGCAGGAGGTTCAACATTGGCTGATCTTCAACAGGCTCTTGAAGATTACTTGCCAGTTCTACTGGGATTAGTAAAAGATGGTAAGTCAAGCTCTACATCTCAAAAAAAAAAAACAACTTTGTCATGTTTTACCAAGTATATATAGCCAATTCAGTTTAGTCATTGTCAGTTGCATGTCTTTATTGTGCAGGAAGTGACCCAAAGCACACGGTACATTTTTTGTGGATTAATCAGGAGGATGATGCAGAGGTGTGAATCAGTATAGGTTTTTTCTTTTTTTTTTTGGTCAATACCCATTCAATTTTCGAAATCTTTTGAGCTAGACGTCACCTGCCTAATACTGCTCACATCCTTGCAGGAAACAGCCATGCCAAATGCTTGGTATGAGGTATTATCAGTTCTTCACTTGATGGCCATGCTATCCTTATCACAGGCCAATTTATTGCTTCTTCCTAAAACATCTACAGATGGATATCAGCCAAAAGTGTCAGAAGGTGCGTCTATATAGAGTGACCATTTGTTCTAGTCACTACGGCCCTTAAAAAAAAAAAAACTTCTCTGTTACTCCTAGCATATTCATTTAATGCAAAACAGTTTAAAATCAATGTTCTGTGAATCAGTTAAACTGAACATAGAATGCTGCTTCTTTCTCAGTGTTACAGCCATAGATATCAGTAGGTTAGGCCTCATATGCAAGGCCAAGTGCGAGCCTGAGCCCAATCTGAAATGGGCAAAATATTTTAGGCATGGGCCTGACCCTATAAAAATTTTGTCAAGCCCAGGCCTGACCTGTTAAACATTTTCTACATGTATATTAATGATATCTTACCCATGAGTGCACAGGCATGCACAGAAATGCACACACGACTAATATACTTTATTATTGCCATGGCCCAAGCCCGGCCTGGCATAACCCTTCTGGACAGACCCATGAGCTAGATCCAACCTGACCCAATTAGTAATTGGATGTGAACATGTTGGCCTGTGAATAGACACTATATTGTGTAAAGCTTTTGTACTTTATTAATATTAGAGCAACTGTATCTATGCACAGTATACGAAACTAGATGATACGAATATACCGAGGTATTCAGTAATGGCAATGGTGGCCGTAACAGCCAACCTTATGGCTGTTACAATACAGGCTATAACAGTAAAAAACAAAAAAGAAGAAACTGTGAAGGCCCTGTATCGGCCTGTTATGGGCCCATGTAGGCCTGTTATGCTCCCATATTGGGCCCATTACAGGCATTGTTCTTCGCAATGGGCGTTACAACGCTGTGACGAGTAACAGATCCCACCGTTAACACTACGCAACGGTTTTTACCATTTTTTAATACCATGATATGTACAGTTGTATACACAGCTGGACCCATATCTACAGGATACTAATCTAAGATTATACTAATTAGTTTGGATAAGGCTGCTAGATGATGATATTAATCTACTAAGATTATGGCAATCAACTCTGACATGGCCCAAGTTTGATCCTTGACTTACCAGGCCTGAAAACCAAACGAACCTGAAGCTAAATGAGCTGCAATTTTCATGAAATCCAGAGATTTAAATAATTTACCATTTATATTTACACACACATCTTTGTATACACATGCTTCATTACTGTCACCCTTGGCAAGGATTAGTTTTTCTTATTTTGTTGGGATTTTCTAAGCATTGCCAACATTGGAAAACACTATGCAATGGCTGTTAGTGTTCTTGCAATTTGAGTATGTGATGTCATTCTAGCCAGTTTCACAGCATAACTGCTAGCTTTTAACATTTTAAGAAAACTCTGTCAAATGATAACATGACTATATATTTAAAAAAACCACATATTGTTTGCAATTTAGACTGGTGCAGACTCCTGGAAACTGTCAAATATCTGTTTTGGAAGTCATGTCTGTTCAAAAAGTATGATGCCAGCAAAATGTGTTGAACTTTAGTTCTCGTTATCACTTCTCTTGCATATGTAACTACCTCTTTATCTTTATCATAGTTTGGCATTATGGCTTCTCTCCTGTGGATGTAATGCTCATGTTACTGACTCTTCTATTCTAACTATGGTGTTTTTTTATCTACCTTTTTGCTGCCTAATACCAATTTCTGTTTCGCACCCTAGTGCACATTCTTTACTCTTACCTTGATTTCTATTGCTGCATCGTGCATGTTGTCATTTTTTTTTTTCTTCTGTGCTCTTTGTAGCAGAGAGCAGACGAAATTCTGTTGATATTTTCTTGAAGGCAGCAGGATATTTGGATTGTGCGATCAGACATGTTCTCCCTCAGATACCTCCCGACCTCAGGTTTATTGATGATTTTTATTATTTTCTTCATTGTTAACTTTACTTAGGAGTTTGTTCTCATCTTAATCAATTTATAGTCTCTGAACATAACACGGCACTGGGTGTTGGCTCTGAATGATGTTCAGACTTTAGAGTTATAGGATAATCATGGTTGCCATGTTGATTCATCATGGTTAAGTTTTGCAAATATAGTGATCATTGTGGCAATCGTTGTTACTGCAGGACAAATCTTCCAGTAGACCTGTCAGAAGGAGTGTTACAAGCTCTTAGTCAGCAAGCATTAGGCCAGGTACTCACTAATATGTCCATTTGATACTTCCTTTGCAGTGCATGGCATTTTTTGGTACCTCTATCCATGGCCATGGTTTGGATTCATGATAAAGGATGAGGTATAAACTATTTTTGTTTATGTTCTTGAAAGCTGAAGCCAAATTATTTGGAAAGTTGGGGGCATGGAATCTCAATTTTGAGAAGCATATAATAGTTATAAATTCACCATATATTAAACCATTGACCAAGGAATGGCAACCGTTTTTTTTTTTATTATTATTTTTTTATTTTTTTATAATTATGTTGCATAAAAGTTTTGGAGCATTTGTCAGTTGTATCATTTTGCCAATATGATTCTTGGACTGCAAGTTGAAGACAATTTATCGATATGGTTTGATGTTGAATAGTAAATTAGAAACCGATTCTCATTCTCACTAGTGTAAGTTTTCTCAATGAAGAGATGTCATTTGGTTCAGCTATCTTTCCTCACTCGTTTGTGTAAAATTCCTTCACACTTGGAAACTGATTCTCATTCTCACTAGTGTAAGTTTTCTCAATGAAGAGATGTCATTTGGTTCAGCTATCTTTCCTCACAAGTTTGTGTAAAATTCCTTCCCACACCCAAAACAAAAATGACCATTCTATCTTTCTGTTCTGTTTTCATTTCTGCAATTCGGTTAATTAAGTTATTCTAAGCATTTAACTGTACGTATGCACGTGGTGCTTGGTTTCTAAAAAACCCCTATCCCCAATTAACAATAAAGCTTTGCTTCAATTTGTTTGCTCATAATGTTTAAAGAGTTTTCATTTAGTGGTGCCATGTTACCTGAGGATTTACAATGCAACTGCTCTATTGAGCTCTGCGCTGTGTTTTCTTTAGATTAATATGTTTTATATGTGGGTCATGATTTACTTTGCCTTTGGAAGCAGTTCGTCCTAATTTATAGGATACTAGCAATTCTTGAAATCTATTTTCACTGAATTGCATTGCATGCATGCATGTTTCTTGTTTCTACTGAAACAGGACAACTTGTTGGATTCTGTCCTGTGAATAGACCATTAGCTACTATGGCACTTACCCTTTACCTCTTGTTTTTTTCCCACATGGCTGATATAGGGCGTTGATATTCAACTTGGACTAGCAATTGATAGTGCTAAGGCTACTCTGGCGGTAAAACGGAGACTTGCATGCGAGATGGTGAAGTACTGGAATACGGTATTAATACATTCTCTATTAAGTATTGTTGACAACATCATACCAATCATATGGTGCTTTTGTACGCTTGCATTGATTTTCCCTTTCCACCAAATCCTTTGTGGTTAAGTCTCCAGAGATTTCGTTAGTTGCATCTTGCATGCACATTTGAGTATGATAAAGGTTCCTAAAAACCATGTCAGCCTAACAGCTTGTAGTGTTTGCAAAACTCACATGGCTTAGCTCCACAAGCTATATAGTTTTTCCTTGATATATTTGAGATTTAAAATTTTCTAGCTAGATGATTTGATAACAGAAAATTCAAGAGTGAGATTTGTGATCATGATTACCGGAATCCCCCTGCTATTCCCAATAACCTATGTTTTATGCTTCCAGGACAGTTCTAGTTTGTGTTTCCAACATGACTATGCGATCCCCTCTAATGTAGAATTATTTCATAAAACCTGTATGATTGGTCGTCATGGATTTAAAAACATCTTATATAACTCATATCACCAATACACATCGGTTTTTTAACGTAGCATTATGTTCCATCTTTTGCATGTATTGCTGATATCGGCACCAGATCAGTCAACAACTGTACCAATACAATGATACCTAGTGGTCATTGTCCAATATGGATGGTGCATATTGGTGTTAGACCCATGGATACATACCTCTACTCAAATCATTTGTGTGTTGCTTCTGTATTACTCATATTATAACTTTTGAAAAAAAAACCATATCATAAGTTTGGAGCTTCTCATGAATTATTCATGTTTTGAACGTTAATTTATTTTATGTAGGCTCAGGAGAATATAATGCACCTTCCATTAACAGATGGATGGGGAGAAAAGCATCAGCTCTATGTGAAGTGGAAACATGCTGAAGCAAAGGTACCTTCTACTATTACTTTTTTATTTACAAATGGGGGGGGGGGGGGAAGCATCAGCCCCTTGTATCTCTTTTGTTCTTCCTATCATATACAGCTAGATACAAATATATTTATACCAACTGTTACAATTTTAGAATATCTTGGTTTCTCTTAGCATGGTTTGAAGATCTTTTGCTGCTCTATCAAATTGTGGCGCTTTTGGTCACTATGATGTTGCGGAAGCTCATACGCTCCCTAGATTATGCTACACGTATGGTAATGAACATGGCCTGGAATATGAGGTAAAATAAGGATTATGCTACACCTATGGTAATGAACATGGCCTGGAATATGAGGAAAGATAAGGATTATGCTTATGACATCACTCATGGGTCACGATATCATCCCAAACTGTAAATAACCCAGCATGTATTGTTAACGACACCTTGATGACAGGATATAAAGCTTTTGTCTGCTTTTATGACAATTCAAGCAGGGGGTCCCCTGTGAATCCTCTGGTTGGACTTAACTCGTGTTTAAGAATCTTGAACTTCTAACTGTAGTTGTAGCTTTCATATATCTTGTCCACAAAATGTATGTATAAGACCATGCTTCCATTGTTGCAGGGCCATAAAGTAAACAGTCACATGTATAGTTTGCTTGACACAGTCGTATTGCATAACTTACAGGGTTAAAGTTTGACATTAAAAGTCAACAGGCTCCTTAAACACCTGACAGAACAGGACAGAGCACTTGAAAACAAGCCGAGCCCTTGATGTCTTCTATTCCAGAATCTTTTTTATTTTTATTTTGCCTTCTTTTGACAATATATCATACGCTACATACTAACACATTGGCATTTGAACATGTAAGCAAGAGAAATATCTACCTGTTGGTCACTGCAAAATCAATTTTTAGCCATTAGTGACTGACCCACAAGTTCCTCTCCAGAGAACATTGATGCCTTTCAAATTACCAATAGATGACCAAACCACAACATGGACCTCCTCTCCTGATGGACCTGGCTTTTTCTTTTTAAAATGGTATTTGGGCTCAGTTCCCAGGGCCTGGAGAAACCAAAGTCAATTCCTGAGTTTCAAGTTGATCCATCAACTAATGACCACTTGCTCTAGGTGTTTATCACCATCACTAGATCAACACCAAAACCTGTGTTTCCTGTGCTTTGTTGTATTTGCCTCTCTGAATTGTAATTTACAATTCATTTACATAATTATTTATCAGGCTGCAGCATATTATTATCATGGGTTAATCCTTGACGAGGGGAACACGGAGAAATCTCATGGGATGGCAGTAGCATCTCTCCAAGCAGCAGAGGAGTTCTTCAAAGAAAGTAAGAAGGCATGTGAAGCCTTCAACATGGCTACTCCTACATCACGGTTAGTAACACCCTCCCAGATTTGCATCTTTCTTGAATCATGTGTTGCTGTTTCTTGTCTGGGATAGAATTGGTTTCTCACTCTTCAACATGGCTACTCCTACATCACGGTTAGTAACACCCTCCCAGATTTGCATCTTTCTTGAATCATGTGTTGCTGTTTCTTGTCTGGGATAGAATTGGTTTCTCACTCCTTTAGAATCTCATGATTCTACACCATTTGAGTACTAAAATATTTTCTTCTTTACCCCTCTGTAGCCTCTTCTTTCTATGACTTTTTGAAACTGAGGTCTCGGACCATGCACTCATTTCCTTTTGGTTTGGAGTATGTAGAATCCAAAATTTTGGGACGATCGCTGAAGCTTTGAAACATGGAAGCATGCATTGCGATGCTTTGGATTATGATAACATGGATATAGCCATTCGAGTTGGCATGGTTGAAAACTTGAAATCGCATTTGGCTTGCAATGATTGTTTTTTGGGGGTCTGAGCAGAAAGCCAAGAAGCTAAACTTGATCATGTGTGTTGGTAAACTCACCAAATCGAGTCTCAACCCGATATTGAGAAATGAAAGAAATCAAATGTTCTCAGAAGGAAAAATTGCCCAGAGTCTTTTGAGCTTCTAGATCAGCACGTGTTACCATTTGGTCCTTCAGTTGAATGCTCTATTTCCTCTTTTTTAACTCTTTTAGCTAATGATGCCCCATTTTGCTCCTTCAGTTGGATTCTCTGTTTCCTCTTCTTTAACTCTTTTTAGCTACTGATGCCTGCCTGCAGGAACGCACCTCTTTGGGGAACTATGAAATATCTCTCAGAGAAGATCCCAAAAGACACCAACAGCAAGGTGCGCATTAACCGGGATCTGTACAGTCAGGAAAAGTAAGTACATATTTGGATTTCACTCTCTAAATGCTAGTATCATGTTTCCCCTTGCTTGAATTTGTAATCTGTGTAAAATTATAGTAAAAGATAAAAATAGAAGGTATGAGCAGCCACTCTGATTGAAACTGCCTCCAATAATCTTCAAGCAACCATTATCTTTATAATTAATTTCATAGTATTTTCCGTTATTGTTATTTTTGTTGTTATTATTTTGTACCTCAACAACAATTTTCAAAAGATGAAGTTTCACTAATGGCATGTTTTTTACATACATATACAATAAATGTACATGTCAATATATAAGTGCATGCATACATATATCCATTCAGACTACAAAGACATAAGTTGGGTGCCTTCAGCCTCCATCATGCCTTTGAAGCTCATGAGGGATGCCCCATGAATATCAGGCCTCACATTGCATGCAGCCTGGATTTTAGTGGCACATTTAGCTACTTGCAGTCATACATGTTAAGCACATGCATGCTTACATATCAGCAGACAGTACCACTTGTATTACCGACAGCTGACATGATAAGCATATGCATGCTCGCATATCAGCAGACATTACCACTTGTATTACCGACAGCTGACATGGTTACTGCCGCGGGATTTCCAGAATTCTAGAGACGGCACCTGCACTGCCAGATTTTGCTTTGGCTCTGAAGCCGGATGAGTATCAGCTTCCTCAGGTGGACCCCTCATGGAACAATGAGGATGGGCAATTGCGGGGACGATCTGACCAGTTGACATCAGAGCCCACTTGAGATACCTTTCCAGATTACAGATCGGGAGAGTACAGTGACAAACTGGAGCAGCCGTTGCCCAAGTGTGTATTCAGCAGTCAATTTTCCATCCTGCCTTTGTATTGTATTATTCTCCTTCTCAGATAGAGATGTCGGTTTGCATGGATGTGGGAATAGGGATAGCCTTTGTTTGTAAGAGTTGCTGTTGTAGAATTTGTAGACTTAAAAGAAAGAATATTCACATGTTCTTAATCAATTAAGGAATAAAATTCACTTCCTTTTTTTGTTCATGAAATTGGAATTATTTCTGTCAGATGATTTTCCCATTTAAGATGAACTCTCCAATGCAAAGCAGCCATGGATGAACATTCATTCCCATACAATCAAATCCTCTGATAATATGGATGATCACAGCTGGGGCGTCTACTCTCACATTTTTTCTTCTGTTCAGATTTCTGTTTGGGCTTTTCAGTAGTTTTTTTGCCATTCTGACAAGCTATTGTGTCTTCTGTTTGCGTAGCCATGGTAAATCCTCTCTGGGTGTAGTGTCCGCAGCACCTGAAGTTTGCTATCCAACTCTCACATTCTGAGTAGGTGATGGGCAGTTGCTCACGATGTCCCACTACGCCATCATCTGCCAGAGTTTTGCTGAATCGTGGAATCATTTCTGCCTATGTTATCATCGTTACCCTCTTGATTATAGGAACCTTAATTAGATGGCACCGTGCATGGGCACATAGCTTTCCATCACTTCTCACTGCAAAACTATCAGCTGTCGCATGGCAACTCCAACACAGCCCACTCACAGCTGTTTCATAGGATTTTCTAGAACAAGATTCCACTTGGGTTTTGTTTATACTATGGAAATGCCCTTGGGAGCCTGTTTATCTTACCAATTACCAATTTACATGGTAATATCAGTGTTTATTTAAACAACTATTACAACACAGAATTAAAGGGTCAAATGCACATTTAATAAGAGATAGATAAAAGAATTTGTAATTATCATTAATTTACATTGTAAAATTATTATATTTATAATTTGTTTTGGATAAAACAAACAACGTAAGCAATATCATTACTGTTATCAAATGCAGCTTATGTCATCAGACAAATAAAGCAATTTATAATAATTGTCTATTTCCTTTACTAATGTAATCAGTGCAAAAAAATTAAAAAACACGACTTAGAATTTTCTCCTATGTCACGCATTCAGCTAGCAGAAACAAATGTTATTCTGCCAACTATAATTGTATGTGTATACAATAACATGCTATAAATAATATATTTTAGGTTTTTACTATTATGATGGTAACATTGTGTTGACACTAGAAAAAATTTACTTTTTTCAATTGTATAAAAGTCAAGAGTCGTATGCAGGTGTCGGCGTACTCAACCAAGAGCTGAAGTGGGAACGATGTTGCAGAGGGATATTCTAGATTGGTGACAGATGAAATGGTCTCTAAATAAAGTGGTTTACAATTCAGGGGCTTAATGTTGTAATTTCACGATAAAAGTAGGTACTCGCAGCTTTCGCAGCTTTGGTCGAGGATTCTCACTAGATTCTGAGTAGATGCTCAGTAATGACTCATCTTTCAATTTTTATTTTTATTTTTTTTATTAGAGTTATGCCACTAGATTTCGGTTGTCATATTGGATCTTGAAATAGGGCCAACGTTTATTAAATACAGTGATCAACACCGTTAATACCTTTTCTCACATCCAAAGTTTTTAATTTATTGACCATTAAAAGAAATCTCTCCCGTGTGGTCCACTTGATCATTATACATGTCTCATTTTTATAAAATTATCACAATATACTCTTCGCCACTCATCTTTAAAAACTGATGAATAAAAATTAAAAGGTTTTTGTAGCCCTAAAAGTTTTAGATCAAGCTGATATTTGTATTTTCCCTTCATGCAGCCTTATTTGTCCTTATCATCGGCTTAGATTTTCTAAATTGGTCCCTGGGAATTTCTAATGGTGAGCATTCAATAACCACTGTCCGTGGTGCGAATTAGATGAGACTCGAGCGCTGCTTGGCTGCGTCGAAATATGATTACGCTTACCGATTGAGTGAACTGTGTGGACCCAATGTGATGCATGTATCATATCCACTCCGTCAATCCGTATTTCTAGATCATTTTAGGCCATGTTCCCAAATTTTAAGAATATCCGAAAGCTCAAGTGCACCACAATAAAAGAAACAGTGTGAATTGAATGTATACTGTTGAAAAGCTCTCGGTTCAACGAAAATTTTGTATTAAGCTGATATTTGTGTTTTCCTTTCATCCGTGTTTTTTAACCCTATGAACAAGTTTGATGACAAATAAAAATCAGCCTAGGTCATAGGAAGTTTTCAATGATGGACGTCATTATCCCCACTGTTTCCTTTCGTGTGGTCCACTTACGCTCTGGCTATGCTTCAAAATTGGTTTGAACTTGTAAAATGAGATGAAAATTTGGATGGACGGCCTGGATAATCCAAATACATTCACGGTGGGCCCAACAGTTCACTCAGTACCATAAAATCTTTCTCAGTTACTCAGTACGCATTCCGCTTCCAGTGTGGGTGAGACCGTGACCGTAGGGCCCACCTTGACGTGTTAATCGTATATAATATTTATCCGACTGGAGTTTTGTTATGGTTTATGATGATGATTGTTGACGCAAAATGAAGTTTAGTGTACATCTTGTATTAGGCATGTTTCATGCAATTGTGTTGTGATTACTTGCGGATTTGATTTATATTGACATTCCCTTGCATTTATTGCTTTGTATTGATTTAAGCTTGATATATTTGTTGATACTAGTGTATTATTATATTATTATATATGTACTTTGTATGTATTAAACTATCGATGAATAAGATCGAGCCTTGACAATTGTTGAAGCAAGGGATGGACACCATAGTTGACTATTCCGGACTTATGTGGTGACTGAGAAAGAAATAGGAGTGATCGACAATAGTTAGAACTACATAAGATGTTTGCACCTAGTGTTGGTTTGTCGAAGGTTTCCCTTGGTCAGTCAAATCGGTCTAATACCTGACTTGATTGCCTTTATGTTAGGTGATTGTACGACATAATACAGAATCTGGGATACCTTGTTACTAGCGAATGACGTTCATTTATAACTATTAGCGCGTTACAATTCGATAAGACATGGACCAGGCATAGTGGTATGAGACACTGTATTTGAGCTATCGGTCTATGCTAGGGTAACGTGCTTGCCGCATTGACAAAACATTAGGTGACAAGTCTACCGTGTTGGTAGAACATTAGAAGATAAACCTCCCCGTAATGACGAGCACCGATGAATGCCTCGAACCTACCATGCTGTTAATGGTTGGGTGGCATGCCTTCTTCACATTTGGGGCCTAAGTGACAATATTGACTCTATTTGTGATTGTCCTTGGGCGACGAGCCCTACTATTAATCTGATTAAGTTATATCGACTATCGACACCCTGATCCATAGCTCAAGTGGTAAACTAAGTAAAAGATCCCTAGTGGGGGTGGCTAGCAGTGAAGTGTGAACTGACAACGGGGTGTACTAACAAGCTAAAAAAAAAAAAAAAAAAAAAGTTATATCCACTATTGGGTGATAAACTTAAATTGGGAACAAGGAATACTGGTGAGGAGCCGCCTAGTGTCGTAACGATCAATGTGATCCAGGTAGAGACCCGTGATACGACGGCGGTATCCTAGCTTCGATAACTTGCTCTTTGAAATAGAATAATAACTTGGCTAATCATGCATAGCATCATGATAATATTACTGTGTTGTGTTGCGAGTTAACCATTGCACATAATATTGCATCATGCATTAAATAACTAACTTAAGAATTATTTGTTTTGTAATATTATCATTACCTATACCTGATTGTGTTGATAACACGTTTAATTTAAGAAATAGTAACACTGAATTGATCACTCACTCACACCTGAGATAGTGTTTTAAAATATCAAATAGACGATGTTATTAATGCAGGTACGACTGAAGTCTCAAATGTGCATGCATAGATCGAATTGCTTTATCGCCGATGTTTGTGGGGCGTTGGGCATTGGGAGAGAACAAAAAAATGTTATAGTTTATTCATTTGGGCATGTATTTATCGGAGTCTCCAGTTGGATGGACTCCGCGATTTAGTTTTGTTAAATTTATATTATGGTTTGTGTATTCTCCATTTGAGTGACACCACTTTTAGAATTATACAATTTGAATGTTAGCCATATATTTTCGAGTTTAGTTATCCATATTTAACTTTTGATGCCATTGATTTAAACCTACCCTGATTATTGATGATACGCGAATGTTAACCGGATTGTACATATACATGAGAATTCACCTACATACATTTTTACTAAGTTCATGCTTGATAACTCACTGTGTCCCCAAATTTCAGAGACGTAATAGCCACCCTCATTTTTTTCACGAGTGAGGACACTTTGTAGTCCTTATACAGTGCCTTTGAATGTCATTTTGTGGAGGTATTTTCTTACATGCTAATCACGCTCTGTAGTCTCCATCCTGAAGTATGTGTTTTATCCACGATCGTTCATCAACTTTCAGCTCATTTTAATAGTTGAGCCCAAATTTTAAGCATATCCTAAAGCTCAAGTGGATCACACCACAGGAAATAGTGGGAATAATGTATTTCACCGTAAAGCTTTATATGACCCACAACGATATTTATTTGTCATCCAACATAAGATGATGCAGATGAAGGAAAAACACATATCAGCATTAAACAGTGGTCATTAAACACTCACCATTAAATACTTCCCAGCGTCCACCATAATGTTTATTGAACGGCCAACCTGTTGATATGCTCAGACCTGGATGAAATGAAAAAAATAAAATATGAGCTTGATATAAAACTGGTTTGGCTCATAAAAGGTTTATAATGGGCAATAACTATTGTTTCATGTGGTGTGGCCTACAAGGGCTCGTGGGTCGTTTTTTTGGCCGAATTACGCTGCCCTTTTGGACATCTCACCCAATCGATGGCGAGTATATGGTGGGTCCCACAGGCCCTAGATATGCTAGAAAATGAAATATACTTGAAACCATTGAGAATTGGATATGCTTTTGTGGGGGTTGGCCCACCAAGGTCCATTTTTATTTTCAGGCCCAGATTGGACGAGCCACCTGGGTGTAATACGTACGCGGTGGTGGGAACCATCAGTGAATCCCACAGATCCTAGTTGGGCTGGAAAATCAACATCACAGTGGGCCCAAGTAGGTTTCAATGTGAGCCGTTGTTCCCACTGATTCCTTTATTGCGGCCCATCTGAGAATCGGATCTGCTTCATTTTTTGGCCCATGAGCTAAAATAATATGGTAAAGATGATGGTCGGCGTGGATGAACACATGCATCATGGAGGGTCCCATAGCGTCGTCCACTTTGTTGCCCCTAGAAAGTCTTGGATCTAAGCTGAGCTATGGTATTGCCGGTGTACTCCACTTCATATTAGTAGTCAATATTAAAGGCATTTGAAGAGATAATAAACATTTAAATTAGATATTGTTAAGTAAATATATAAAAGGGAATTTTAAAAAAAAAAAAACAACGTAATTAAAATGCCGGTTGGGTGGGTGTGTGTGAAAATGGGTCGGCTGCTCCGGTGGGCCCCACTGATGTTTATGTAAAATTCACCCCACAACCACACGTGTCTACTCCTCTCAGGCTAAGGACCCAAAAATTCCACCAATATGTGATTCTGGCGATACATGATTGGAAAAAATGTAGGAGAAATGATTGCCCTCCAAACCATTTCCCTTGGCATAGCCCATCTAAATCATTGATGGGCTGATTTTAAGTGCCAGCTTCAATTTTGGTGTCATCTAATAATACTTGGAATGGATTTCATATAATCATCACAGTAAGCTCTACAAAAATTAAGGGTGGACGTATCTTTCCCAATTATTTTCTTTGGTGTGGCACAACTGAATTACGAGTCAGCCTAAATTTTTGGCCCTGGGCCTAATATAGGATTAGGCATCTAATGGTTTGAGTGGATTTTACATACCCATAACGGTGAATACCCATGAGGGTGAATTCTGACGAAAATCAAATCCTGTGTCACTCTCCACCTGAATAGAATACAGAGATTATTCAGAAAAAGAAAAAGAAAAAAGAATTGCCCAGGATGCCCCCGTTGATTTTTTTACTGAGCCCAGTGTGGGCCCATTTGAATACCACCAAATAAGTTACTTTTTCTACTTATAGCTAACTTATTTCAGATAAGTAAGTTTGGTTTATAATTAGTTATAAGTAACTTTTTTACTGAAAAGTAAATAATCATTTCAGTTCATTTTTTAAGCTTTCCAACTTTCATTAATTGTGGAAGAGAGGCATAGGAGAGAAGCAAGAGAGAAGTTAAGAAGTATGTTGTTTACCAAACATACTTATTTTCTTAATAAGTAGAAACTAAGATAAGCTACTTGTGGCATAACTTATCTTAAGCAAGTTAAGATCCAAATGGGTCCTTACGTCTCTATTTTTTGTTTCTTCTTTTTAACTATATATTTAGTTCCATATTAGGCTCAGAGAACAGAGAGAGGAAGAATAAGTAAGCTGACGTATAATTTTGGTGGGCCACACCAAAGGAAATAGTTTGGAGAGGCATCCACCCATCAATTTTTACAGGGCACACCATGATAATGATAGGAAATCCACTCCATCCACTACATTCCACACAAAAATTTAGACCTGTGGCCCAAAAATCATAGCCATCTGTGATTCATGTAGGCCACACTAATGGAAACAGTTAAGAGGGCGAGCATTGCCCTGTACACATTTTTCAATTATGTGGTCCACCTAAATCATAGATAGAGATATTTTTTGGGACCTTGGCCTAAAATAGAGTGACACCCGGTGATCAGAGTGGATTCCACATAAGCTTCATCATAGAGCCCACTCGAGCCACAACCCATTTGCCCTCAAGCAGCCAGTGGAATGATAATGATATCCATCAATGAGGTAGCTTTTTGAAAAAGTTACTGAAATGTAAATTCCACACTAATTAGGTAGCTCTTTTTGTAAAATTTCCAACATAAAACAACATAGTTTATGCATGTATTTATCATGTTTTTCTCAAATTGTGAGTTTTGAATCTCACTGGAGAGTCTGCAAGGCCCTCTTAACCTCTTTATGAAGAAGGAAAAAAGAATTCTGGGCTAGCAATTCCAGCCGAGTATGAGAGTTACATACATTGACCATGTCAGCAATGATCCAAGTCAGTAAGAATTATCGTGTCATGACAGGATCAGGGTCATATCTTATACGCATCCAAAATTCCAAGTGGCCAAACCAGGCCATGCAGGCCCCAGCTCATCATAAAAAACAGGCCTGTTTACTTGCAGTCCGGGCTGCGGCATGCCTCAGCCAGGCCTGCACTGTAACATCTTTCAGTTTCCTATTTCTCGATGTGTATAAACACATAAAACTGGGGAAGCGGACACAAAGGAAAGCACCATCTCTTTCTCCTTTTCTCCTAATTATTCATCAGATTACATTCGAAGATTTTGAACATCAAAATTCCGACCTGGTTCTAGTGTCACATCGAGTATCGGTCTCTTTCATGCATGCATTTACATTCCTATTCACCTCTAGAGATTGGTGTTTTCCAATTTGAAGCGGTCTCCCTTGATCACCCCAATACATGCTTTTTGAAATCCTCTCAACTGATTCTGCCACTGAAACCTTGGTGACAACCAAGCTGCTCTGTAATTTCCACTCTAATCGGCACTGATGATTTCACCATTTTCTTCAGCTACGGTTTGGTTTTGCCTTTCTTGCTCTTCTGCATTACACATCGATTGTCACATACAAATTAATATAATTGCAACAAAACCACACACACACACACACAAAAAAAAGAAGAGGTGGAGATAATGTCCTTCAAGGTTACTGTATTGCATGGATATCAGTTTGCGTGAGCAGGGCCCATGTTCCAGTGAACTGAACCATTGATTTTATGCTCCCACTGATGATGGCTAATCCACCAGGACAATCTTCTGGAAGGAAGAATAATGCAGGGGCATTTTCACACCAGGCTTGAGTGGGGTGGCCTGTGGGATGCAAGGGCAGACTCGGGGTGGGTAGCCTATGTGAAGCGGGTGGCTCGTGTGAGGTAGGTTGCTCGTGTGAGGCGAAACCCATGTGAAGTGAGGCCCACGGGGGGGATTCGGCCAAGGTCCTAACCTATGCGATGTGTGGCCTAGGCTATAAGATAAAGGGATTAATTCGCCATGGTCTATCAGTTCGAGCTTTTAGAGCAAGTGGTTAATTGCCCTACATCAAAGAATCTTAACCTTCCAATTGGTGGCCAAGAGATTGTTAAAGGAAAGAAACATAACAACGGCCCAGAATCAGCCAAAGAAAGACGAATATTTTATTGCTAAGATTTCCAATTAAAGGATTGTTGTTGCATGGGACATCCACAGTGAGGTTCATCTTATCAAGAGCTTGAATAACCAAAACAAAGGCCCCAGTTGTTAGAATTAAAATGTTGCTGTGTTTCTGTTTTTCGAGTGGATTCTTGCAGGCCACAAATGGGAAGATTTGGATCATCCTAATTAGGGGTGTACACAAGTCGATCCGAGTCGAACTGGGCTCAACCCGGCCCGATCATCAGCCAAACCCAGCCCGGCCCGGTCACCGGGCCAACATGTCCAGCCTGAACTCGGCTCAATCAGCAATCGGGCTAGTTCGGGCCAGTTTCGGCCCTTACAACAAGTTCATGGGAAGGGCTTTGGCAGGTAATCCGCGTCCCATTACAAGGCCCTCGATCAACGGTTTAGATAGTTGAATTATAGACTCCACAAAAAAATCTAACTAATCAAGACATTATAACTCTTTTTTGTATTTGGATGAATCTAGGCCGTTCATGTTATACGTCTGTGAGGTGGATGAGTCACTGTCACTTCAAAGATGGGCGGTGAACTATCCTAGAAGGGTAAAGGGGAAAGGGATGGGTAGGGTTTTGAAATACACACACACACACACACACACACACACACACACACACACACACACACACACCACTTGACCGAGTCGGGCCGGGTCGGGCCGAGTCGGGCTGAACTGGGACCTATCCGAACTCGGCCCGAACTCAGTTTCGGGCCGAAGAAAATGGCCCTGGATCAAGGAACCATGACCCACTTTCCAGAAAAAAGACCCTAAGTATACCATGGATGAAGATCCTACAATTCCTTGGCTAACGTGTATGATCTTTCTTTCTAATTTGAAAGTGAAAAGCTTCTTGACAGTGGGATTGATAACACAGACTCAAATGTAGCAGTAACTCACATTCTGCATGACCGCAGATTTTTCTGTGGGAGTTTTGGACAGAGATCAAGGGCATATGATTCAATTCACACTGTATAAATGTGGAATCTTTCAGTGATTTTCTTCTGATCTATTCAGATAGGGTGGTGGATTTTGCAGTGCAAAAGGCAATAAAATGAAATCTTAGCAATGAGGGCAGTGGCAAAGACAGAAGAATGTCAAGGTTTTAGCCTGAACAATGAAATTGATGCCAGATAGGGTCTTAGACAAGAAAAATAAGAGAGGGTGAGGCAGGAAGGAGGCAGTGGGCAAAAAACAAAATACGAAAACGTCACACCCACTAACTGAAACATGGACACCATAGAGTAACAAGCAATTGGTTGCATGAATTCAGACTTCAGAGACAGAGCACCAGATCTTCAGGAAATGCCAATTGCATGACTAATTGCAGAATTTTATTCTACATGAATCTCCACTGGGACAGATTGTAGACATGTAGAAGACCTGCACCATCCATCAGGTGCACCCTGCCATATATGGGCCACGTTCCCAAATCAGGTTATTGGACAATCCTAACCATTCAATCAAACAGGGCCTGAAAATGCGAGGTGGTCAAGTTCATCCTCAAATCAAGCTGATTAAGATCGTCTGATAAGCCAGAATTTTAGTCCACAGCACATAAAAGCTGGACCCAACTGATGAGTGGTCTGAATCTTGAGTGGGTCTTCCGCATGTCCCTATGAGAACTAATGTGCAACAGAGCATTCCTCCATTAACCAAATTATAAAAAAATAAAAAATAAAAAGCATTTTCCAACAACACGAGTGCTTACCCATAAGTTGAAAGAGTGCCTTCTGAGTTCGTCTTTCAAGCTTATCGAGCTTCTTTTGCACATCCCTCCGGAGGTCCCAGTTTGGTTTCTTCGGAGCAATGTTTACAAATGGATCCTGCATTTTTCACTGCAGTTAGGACAAAATGGCAAAAAAAGGTAAGGACTTCCTGCCAATCCAATACCAGCTTTGTAGATTCATACCTCAACTTTTTCAGGCTGTGGAGGAGCAGTGGCAACTGGATCTTCAAACTTTGGTAATACTGGTGGAGCTACCTTACCCTCCTGAAGATGCGTATCATGAGGCAGATAGTTCCTAAACTTCATGTTCAGTTTACTGCAGGAGATCGAATGTACTGTTGTTAAGAGAAAATCCATATACTAATAAACCAGAGAAGACGCGCATATAAAAAGGATACCATTTATTTATTTTTGAAAGGTCACAAAACATATTAAGATTTTCAAAGAAGTACAGAGAGAGAACTGCGCCGCCGAGATAGCGGGGCAGCTACACTCCTAAAAAGAGCAAATTACATCCCTTTCGTTTATCTACATTAGCCACCCACTCGACTACTAACTGCCTAGCTCTAGTTGCTATGGAATCCGGCGAGTTGGCAATCCCGCTGAAGCATCTTCCATTTCTTTCTTCCCACACAGTCCACCAGACAGCGAGAAGAGACATTCTCCATAACTTGGTAAAAAAGGACACCATTTATTAAAAGCAAGTTCCTTAAAATGTGTGTGAAATCTGTCATGCAGCTAGCCACTGGTTCTGCCAGGCGTGAGGCTCCAGCATCACAAGAACTGCAACCTAGTGGCACTTGATTATACCAAACCAAGAGCAAGCATTTCTTTAAACCAAGTTACTGAGAGGTCCATCAGAAAGTGAACGATCAAGTATATAGTATGAAAACTCCATATAGGCACTTTTGTAGGGATCTACATGATTTGTGATGAGGCAGATCCAGATCTCAAGTAGACCACTAGTGGGCCTATATCCATGTTGTCAATCTATTTCACCAGCTCATTTTAAGGCATGGTCCAAAAATTCAGGTAGATCTAAATCTCAGGTGGACCACTGGTGAGTATCGCCTTAAATGTGGGGCCCACCTTGATGCATTGGTTATATATCCATGTAGTCCATCCTTTTTGCCAACTCATTTAAGGGCATGGTCCAAAAAATGAGGCAGATCCAAATCTCAGGTGGACCACACAGTAGGGATTGAATTCCAACCATTAAAATTTTCTTAGGACCAATTTTTATTTTTTTTTTATCAAGCTGTTATTTGTGTTCTCCCTTCATCCAGATCCATGTGACCTTATCATCAGGTTCAATGGAAAATAAACATTAAGAGTGGGCCCGAGGAAGATTTTAACAGTGGGCATTCAATACCAACTGAGTGGTCCAATTGAGATTTGGAGCCCCTTCATTTCAGGGACCGTGCCCTAAAATGAACCAGAAAAACTGATGGACAGCATGGATATACTACGCAGAAATCAATGTGGGCCCACACAATGAAATAGTGCAAGTGCATTGTGCTGCGTACGCTGCAGAGCATTTTAAAAAAATTAAGTGTGTGGCTGTGAAACAGCCACGTTCACAGCCACGCAGTCCATTCATTTTTTTCTAAGAGAGGGAAAGAGAGGGAACTGAAAAGAGGGAGAGAGAGTGAGAGGACTGCACCACAGGAAGAAAGAAGAAGAGGACGAGCAGCAGCGCTGCAACCGCAGCAGCAACTTTGAAGCCGTGGCAGCTTCAATAGCCCGAGAAGAAGAAGAAGAAGAGGAAGAAGAAGAAAATAAAAGAAAAGAAAATTGGTTTTTTTTTTTTTTTTTTTTTCATTTTTTTCCCCTTTTCCTTTTTCTTTTCTTGTGTGTAACAGCCATTATGGCCTGTAATGGTTGTTACAGACTGTAACAGCCATTACAGCCCCGTAACGGCCGTTACAAACCCATTACCACCTGGGCACAGTCAACTTGTCAAGACCAAGACAACTCAGGAAATAGTTACTACTGGTTAAAACATTAAAAGCTACAAATGAGGTTTGAGGGTTTTTGGATAAACTAGATCAGTTAAAAAAAAAAAAAGTTAAGACGATAACTTTACACTAATAAATAGAAACATGTAGTGAGTTTTCAAACTCATGTGATGAAGGGCACTGGTCATACCCTGTTCTAGTAAATTCATTGGATAATTCAGCAAGAACAGGCTGATAGGTTTCAACAACTGATGGTTCCGATCTTAGTCATTCTTCCGAGGTATTCCGTAACGGTAATAGTGGCCGTAATGACCACCACCCCTTTACGTATGGCCTGCAACAGCTGTTATGCCCCCCCGTAATGGCCGTTATGGTCTCTCTTTAAAAAATAATAAAAATAATAAAATCCAAAAAAAAAAAAAAACTGTATCGGCCCCATAATGGACCATTACAGGGCTGTTACAGCCTTTACAGGAGGCGTAATGAGCCGTTACAGAGCTGTTACAGCTTTTACAGGGGGCGTAATGGGACATTATGGGGGTTGTACCAGACGTTATCGGTCATTCTTTCCATAACAGCTATTACGGCCCAATAACGTGTAACGGCCATTATGGCACATCATTCTTCTTTTAGGGTTGTGTTGTGTAGGAATTGGACATTCTTGTGTATCCTATCAAGATCATTTTATAGTAACTTATTTAGCCATTTACATTTATATCTTGTGTAAATGACCACTTTTGATATCTTGGGTCGATTGTTCATGAGAGTGGAGAGATTGAGAAGGATGTTACTCATAGAATTTAAGTCAGGTGGAAGAAATGGACATGTACCTCTGGAGTTTTATGTGATCGTCATGTACCACTCAAACCTAAAGGGAAATTTTATAGGATAGCTATAACTCCAGCCATGCTTTATGTGATAGAATGTCGGGCACATAAGGAACAACATCTTCATAATAAGTGTAGCCGGAATGAAGATGTTGAGATGGATGATTGGTAAAACAGGGAATGATAGAATTAGAAATGAATGCATTCAAGAGAACTTGGGAGTAGCAACAATAGATAATACGATGAGGGAAACACGCAGGTCTTGTCTTCAGAGTCCTTTGTCGCGAATACTTCTTCATCAACCTTGAAAGGAGTGCCTTCATGAGTACACCCGTGATTTTATTAGGGTACATTGTTTCAATCACAAGGCGTAGAAGTGGACCCCGCCAAGGTGAAAGTCATTGTTGATTGGCTAATACCTACCATTGTCACCAAAGTTCGTAATTCTTGTGGCCTCACCACATTTTATAGATGCTTTGTGCGCAACTTCAGCAGAATTATGGCTTCGATCACCGATTGTAAGAAACAAAGATAGTTTCGATGGTCAAGTGCAGCAATAAGAGCGTTTAAGAGGATCAAACATAAAATGATGAAGGCTCTAACTTCTGCGCATTTTGTAGTCTGGGGTGTTTGAGGTGAGCTACGAGGCTTCCAACATCGGCAGTGGTAGGGTTCTCAGTCAAGAGGATCATTCAATAGCATTCTTTGGTAAGAAGCTCTCTGATGCAAAGCAACGGTACTTATGACTTAAAATTTTATGTCGTTGTTCGGACTCTGCAACACTAGCGTCACTATTAGGTTACTAAGGAGTTTGTCTCATACTCGGATCATAAAGCACTCAAGTATCTAAACTCCCAGTAGAAGATGTGATGCAGAGCTAATGTGATAATGAGATCAATTTCCAGATTAATACAACTGAATCAAGCATTAAAATAACGTACTCTACCACAAATAATTAAAAAAATCACATTTGATTAGCAAGGTTCTAACCAAAGTGTGATCATCCCACCATGCATAATCAACATAAAACTATGAAAGAATTGTTCCTACCATATGTGGAAATCCCGTTCTAGCATAGGATAATCCCAACACTCAACTAGATTGATGATTTCAAGTCTTGGATACAATTTGGGGCTAAGGGTTCAAAATAGAAAACCTAGGGTCAGGTTTTAGGGGAATAGTAGGGTTAGGGTTTCAAAGGGGATGAAATAAGGTATTAGGGTTAGGACTTTTTATGAGAGAAACAAAGAGAAAGGAAGGGGAAAGTGGTTGTACGCCCGTATATGTGTGTGTGTGCGCAGGCGTACGGCCACAGGAAAGGGTGCACGGCTTAGGGTTTTGGATGGGTTGAGTGTTTGGATGATTGAGGAGAAGAAATGATGAAGAAATAGAGAAAAACGATGGGGTTTAGGGTTTGAATAAGACAAAAGAAAGATTGGGACTTACCCTTGAAGAAGAAGAAAAAGAAGAAGAAGAAGGGATAGATGAGGACTACTCTCAAGGCTTCACACCTTCTCTCCAATCTCTGGAAAGTCTATATCTTTACCTGCAAATCTCATGCAAGGAGGAAAATAGGGAAAAAAAAAAAAAAAAAAAAAAAAAAAAAAAAAAAAAAAAAAAGAGGTTTTTTCATCAAATTTTGGCTTCATCTAAAATCAAATATCTAAAATATCTATCATGCAGTGTTCTCCAACTCGCCGAGGGTCAAAAGAAAATTAGTAGATCATATCAACTACTAATCTGACATGCTATTGTTCAGTGGGAAGATCTCAATATAGACTTTGTTCTAGGTTTGCCAAAGAGTGCCCGGAAAGTTGAAATAATATTTGTGGTGGTTAACCGATTTTGAAAGATGGCTCATTTCATATCATGTTCGACTACAATAAACACCCTCGAGATTTTGCTAAATTGTTTTTTGAGAGGCAGTTCATCTTCATAGGCTTCCAAAGACAATTGTGTTGATTGTGATGCCAAATTCATGAGCTATTTTTGGAAGACTCTTTCCAACAAAAAAGACCAAGCTTCAGTTCTCTAGTGCCTATCATCCTCAGACCATTGTCAAACGGAAGTAGTCAACCATAGTTTGGGCAAGTTATTACAGTGTCTTATCCATGATCATCTAATAATACCCATGGTTGAATCTGCCTACAATAATTCGGTCAACAGGTCCACGGGAATGTCACCTTTTGAAGTAGTAACTAGTATACATCTGCATCTCCTAGTCGATTTGGTTCCTCTATTGATGGAGTCGAGATCAAGTGCAAAAGCTAATGATTTCATTTGCCATATGCAGCAAGTGCATGACGAAGTTCGATGTAATATCACCACAACTAATGAGAGTTATAAGCAGCTTATAGATGCAAGATGTCGTTTTGTCGAATTTATGAAAAGCGACATGGTCATGGTTCGTATTTGTCTTGAACAATTACCCTCTGGGTCCTCGAAGAAGCTCCATCATTGCAATACAGAACCATTCAAAATAAAAAAGAAGATTAGTACCAATGCTTATGTTTTAGATCACCCACCATATTTACCTATCAATCCTAATTTCAATGTGAAAGATCTTTTCATCTATCATGGGCACCATGCTAATGATAGTACCGAGGAGCAAGCTATCCCACTCCCGACCATCTTGCACCTACAGACACAATCATTGATGTTCTTGACAACCAAATTGTCTCCACGTGCCAAGGTGGGTACCAGAAGTTTCTTGTCCGTTGGCAATGACAAACTCTCTCTGATGCTACATGTATTATAGCTACAGACTTCCATCGCCTGAATCCCAACTTTTATGAGCAATATTAGGCCGTTGACTCTCCCATAGTCCAGTCATTTTCAAGTCGGGGAGAATTGATGCAAGCCGAGCCACATCAACTAGGCCCAAGCTCCATGGGCCAGGCCCAAACCTAGGCCCCACAGTTAGCCCATCAGGCATAACCATGGACAGTAAGAGGCCCAAGTCTCCAAATTAGGCAACAAAATCCAATCAGTCAACCATGGAACACTTGTGGGCCCCTTTAGAATCCCATTAGATCATTTTATTTATTAGCATATTTCTTTGATTAGTCTTCTATTTTTGTAGTAAATCCTTAGTTGTCAATGACACTAAAAAAGGAAAGAGATCCCATGCCAATAAAAGGAGACTTTCTTTGTACTCCCAAGAGGTCAATTTACAGGCCTCACATGAGTATTCTCAAGACACTTCTGAATTCATTTATAAAAAAAAAAAATGGATTTTATTCTCTACTTCAGTTGTAATTCTTGTGCTAAGCTTAGCTTGGAGGTGCCTACATTGGGCATATCCTTCCCATCAATCAACTACTTCATTTTGCATGGCTTGGGTCTAGAAAGACATGATAAAAGGAATGGTCATAGTAGAATATTCGGGAAAAAATGAAAAAAAGGAAAAAAAGGAAAAGGAATTGAAAAGAAAATTCCCTGTCTATCCATATTAGAGTTTATGTTCTTCCCTTTTCTTTCCTTTGTTTTCTTTTTTCTTGATTCTAACAGAATGCTTTATCACGAAGAAAATAGAAATAACAAAGAAGCATCATCTGTTAGGCCAGAATGTGATGCGCTGGCCTGTTGGGTTTCAGGTCTGGGCCTGATATAGGTAGGATTGTAACATAGGCCCATGGGTCAAGCCCCCAGTATGATTTTTAGGTCCCACGGACAAGCGTGTTCGGTACGCCTAGGCCTGAATGGTAAATTTGATTGCTGGGCCTAGATTGTACGAAAAAAAAAAATTTCTATCAAGGCCCCACCCGGGACTGCGAACAGGCCTGTTTATGACTTCATGAAGGCAATGGATGGAGCCCAAGCTAGATGTTTAGTCAGGCCAGACAAAACCTAGCCCAGCCCACTGCCACCCATAATCATTGGATGGTACAAGTAGCTCCATTCCATAACTACGACCTAGACGCTTGCTCCTAGGCTATCCCCGACTCTATCACTAGGGACCTTTTGAAGATGCCTGCATTACTACATTTTGAGAATTCCCTCGCATTGTTAAAGATCCCTCAAAAAGAAGGGTTGGTCATTGTCCACTGCAAATGGATTTGCCTAGTGAGAATGCAAAGAAGATGACCTATCCTCCTGGCCAGCAAGACTTCAAAACTTGACAACTAGTGGCAGCATCAGCCAGCAACAAGTGAGAGCAGAAGCTGCCAGCTAGTGTTAGGGATGATAGGTTAGGGCTAATGAAACAGGTTGGCGTACATATTATTAGTTACATTGGTCAAATACAATACACACTTGCCGACCTGACATGATTTTTAAATGGGTCTGAAACAGCAGACCCGAGCCTGAAACAGGTCTAAAAACAGACCCATAGCTGTTTAAACCTGGTCCCGGTACCCATTGACAGACGTAGTAAACCATTTAGCTCTTTCCCTCGTTTATCAACACTCCCCCGAAGCAGAATGTCATGTCCCATTTATTCCTTTATCATATATCTTTGATTGTAAAACAGAACAATCTTCACTTTTCCAGTTGATAAGCTCTGTAAGATATACTTCTTTCCACACTCCCTATCCCTCCCAATTCTAAGATAGAATCTTGATTTGGATAACAATGATAGTATTGTGAAGTAGTGCTCTACTGCCAATAAATACTTTAAAATATTAATCTCAACCTTAGTCTTAACTATAGAAGTTAAGAAAGCCCATCATCGTTTAGTTTGCACAGCTAATTGAATAAAGAGTATGCCATTCCACTTGATTGCATCTTACCTTCCTAGGGTCATCCACATCTACTCAAACTTCGATGGGGGTTCAATTGCCAAAAGTGATTCTACATTTCTATTGATGTTATTAAGTGGGTCCATGGAGAGTTTCTTTCATCATTACTTAAATCCAGGTCTTGCGGCTGAATTTGATGATATGTCTCCCAATCATGGTGTACCGTAAAGGCCGTTACGTAAAGGTAACAGTGGCAACCGTTACACGTTACGGGGTCGTAACGGCCATAACAGCCGTTATGGAAAAAAATGACCCATAACTGCCAACGGCACATTACGTCCCCTATAAAGGCCATAATAGCCCCGTAATGGTCTATTACGGGACAAATATAGGTTTTTCATACTTTTTTATCAACATTACGGAGCAGATACATGTTTTTCGGGAGTTTTTTCAATAAATAAAAAAATAAAAAAGAGAGACCGTAATGGCCATTATGAGGCCGTAACAGCCGTTATGCCCCATATCGTAAAGGTAACGGTGTTAGCCGTTACGGCCGCCGTTACCGTTACAGAACACCTTGCTCCCAATGTATTAAGGCAAATGGGCAATTAATACTGTTGCTGAATTGAGGAGGGACAGGAGGGCCCAGGGGCTGAGCTTTTAGGCCCTACAACTAATTGGGCTGAGCCTGAGTTTGCCAATATGCCCATTAGTCTCACCTAACTAATTACGACTTTCACCCAAGTAATTGCCTAGCAGGTCCATCCTGACCTGCCCATATTCCTTGGACCCAAGTCTGTCCTTCAAAATCAGAAATGGATAGTCCGGCCCTATGTTACCTGACTATGGGGACAGATATCAAGTACAGAAATAACAAAACCTCTACATCCAAATTCTTACGATATGTGTACAACAAGCATGCGTGACTACCACTCCTGGACACGGCTTACATGAAAAACTAATTGTGTTAATCATCAGCATAATCACCGTCATTTCTTTTTGGCATTTTTTTACCTATATATAACAGACTTTTAGGTCTATTAATAATATTATTGATGTTTGGGATTTTACAAATAAACAATTGTAATATATATATATATATATATATATATTGGAATATAGTATTTTAATGTTCTAAAAAATTTGTACAGGCCCATCCAGGAACCTGACTTTCAAAGCCCACTGTGTCCAATATGCTGCACTTGTGTCGTTGTACAGAAAACTATGTAATTGCGTTCACATTAGAAGAAACTTCAATATGCTTAGTGTTTGAAATGTGATGCTTAATTATTTACTATTTTAAAAAATAAATAAATAAATAAAACAAGAAGAAGAAGAAGAGAAGAGACATCCATGTTACAAATGAACAAGGGGAGCATAAAGTATAAACAACTCACTTCTCTTCTTCGGCATCGTCAAATTCCTCTGCTTTATTCTCACTTGGAACTGAATCTTCATCTGGAGTGCTTAGAAGCTCTTTGGCTGCTCTAAGTGCTTTCAGCCTCTCACGGCGAGCAGCAGCAGCTTGTTCAATTGAATCCTCTTCAGATGCCATATTGTCCTAACAAAAGCATCAAAAGAAATGCAATCTAAGAAAAGGATGCACGATCCAATATCATTTTCCCACTGACAATCACACTAGATACCACTTTATTTTTTCTCTTGGTAATTGGGGCACCCTCTTTTATTTCTCCATAACATACTTTGAAACTGCATCTCTAACACACCCTACCACTACTAACAAAAGAATGATAAACCTTGTATTCCAGCTTATTTCTTAACACGACAAAGGAGAGAAAGGCAGACTGACAAAGCCATAACAGATCCAAATTGGAGAACATGCGATAACATCGTATAAATCTTCTAAATTTTTGTGTGGTTTTTGAGTGTCTTTGAAAACTTCGATTCAATAATACAATGACATGTGTTGCATCAAATCCACTTTCTCATATGCAAATAAAGTGTGCAGCAGTTCTCAACAAAATTTCCAAAAGTAAGAAGATTCAGAAAGGGAATTTAATCATAACCATACTTAAACCAAGACCGGCTCTCATGTAGTGATTGACATCAATCGACATCAATGCTGAGTGTGTTTTGTTGCTGAAATATGGTGGGGAGTGGGGACAATCTAACCGTACATGTGATGCACGCCAATTGGATCGCTACCATCATCCAATCTATATATATATATATATATATATATATATATATATATATATATAGGGAAAAGGTACTATGCGCTCGAGCGTAAAGCGGTCGTCCGTGAGGTCGAGCTGGTGTGGGCCCCACCGTGATGCCGTTCGAAAATCCACACCGTCCACCAGATGCGCCATTCCAGAGGGGGCCCACACGGCTGAAAATCAAGTCAATCCGTGACTTTTGTGGGCCACACCACGTACAGAAGTTGAGAGGGGCCGTGCACCATTGAAACATTCAAAACCATTTTTGGGGACCTTTCGAGACGTTTTTTGATGATCAACACCGTCCATCATGTGTGTCCCACTTGAATATAATTTTAGACCAAGTTTCAGGTGGTATCCACAACTCAGGTGGGGCCCACCAAGTGCATTTACATGTTTTTGCATGTATACTTATGTTTTCCGATGGTATGGCCCACCTGAGTTACATGGACGGCTGATTTTGGGCCGTGTGGGCCCACCCTGGGCTCGTGCATCTGGTGGACGGTGTGGATCTTCGAACGGCATCACGATGGGGCCCACACAGCTCGACCTCACGGACGACCGCTTTACGCTCGAGCGCATAGTACCTTTTCCCATATATATATATATATATATATATATATATATATATATATATATATATGGGAAAAGGTTCTATGCGGTCGAGCTCATAGGAACTTCCCATAAGGTTGAGCTGTGTGGGCCCCACCGTGATGCATGTCGAACATTTACCCCATCAATTAGATGCACCATTCCATGGTGGGCCTGGGGATTAAAAATCAAGTCAATCCGTGACTTGTGTGGGCCACACCACATACAAAAGTTGATAGGGGTTACCCTCCATTAAAACATTCATAATTATCTATTGGGCCCACCGAGATGTGGTTCACAAATCCAGCCCATCTATTATGTGTGTCCCACTTGGATGAGGGGTCAGACCAAGTTTCAAATGCTTCCAAATTTCAAATGCTTCCAAGTTTCAAATGCTCCCAGGGTGTTGATGTTCGACACGCATCACAGTGGGGCCTACACAGCTCAACCTCATGGGAAGTTCCCATGAGCTCGACCGTATAGAATGAGGAAGTTCCCATGAGCTCGACCGTATAGAACCTCCCCCCCCCCCCCCAACACACACACACACACACACACACACACGCACGCACGCACACACACACACACACACACTGTCCACTGTGGTACACACACATACACTGTCCAATGTGGTAAGCACATGCCATGTGCATCATGGACATGTGCATCCAGATGGTCCACCAAAATCTGCAATAGTACTGTGTAATTCCCCTTTCAAGAATATAAGTTTTGGTAGCAATCCATAGACCCTTATGAGACTCCTTTTCCAACTTCAACAATTTTAAGGATTATACGATGTTCAGTGAAAGGAAACAGTTTATTTCCTTTTTCTTTTTCAAATGAGCAGTGGAACAGGTAGGACAGCAGGACCACCTTCTAGTAATCTAAGCTGTTAAACTGTTTTAGATATGTTTTTCTTTCTTTCTTTCTTTCTTTTCTTTTTTTCTTTTTCTTTTTCTTTTTTTGAAGAGCAAGTTTAGATAAGTTTTACAGATAACATTCAGTAGTAATACTTTTCCTTTAAATGGATGAGCTTAGGGAGAGAGGAGTGACATGAAAATTCCTTCTCCCCTTCTTCACATTTCTCTCTTCTATTCATTTTTCTTCTATCATTCATTATGGTATCAGAGCATTACTGATATTGATCCAAAACTCTCTTTCTTTTCATTTGTTTTCTTCCTTATTCTCCTAAAGTATTTGGGGAATCTCTAAGAGAATCTTGTTGAGTGTCCATCAATTTGTAATCATTTCTCCAATCTGTTAAATGGTGAATTAAGGATAATTTATCTCCATCACCATCCTACA
Organism: Magnolia changhungtana; assembly: GCA_030180095.1. NCBI lineage: Eukaryota > Viridiplantae > Streptophyta > Magnoliopsida > Magnoliales > Magnoliaceae > Magnolia > Magnolia changhungtana. The sequence continues at coordinate 9,224,267 of JASAUF010000662.1, forward strand.
GATGCACTTATGATGCATCAATTAAAACATCCAGAAGTGATTTCACCAATGGCTACCATCTCTGGAAGAAGGAAGCTCACTAGAGAAGATTCTGACATATCGGAATCCAGATCTAGCAGGTTTCTTTATCTGGAAACCCCCCAACGCCGGATCTGAACTGGAACTCGTCCAGAAAACATCCAGAGCTATCAGGCCTACTCCAGAAAGCTTCCAGTTTATCAGGTCTGCTGCCAGTCGCCAACAAATATCATTTATTTTTTGTCAGAATCCACATCTGGGCCTCTGCATCTGCCGGACCTGAAGAAAAAGACTTACGATTTCATTTCTCATGCTCGAGCAGTTATCAAAACACATAACTGGACTTCTACATCTAACAGATCTAGAGAAAAAGGTTTCAGATTTGCTTCTCTGTGCTCAGTCAGGTGTTGTCTCTCATCTGGACAGTCCTTTTTTGCAGTCTTTTTTTTACTGGATCTGGAAGTATACTCACAAAGAAAGGATTTCCAGTTAATCTTTTCCTTTTAATGGTACATTTCTTTACTCTCTATTCTCAAAATGGGAGACAATATGAGCATGTAAAAATCGTCTGGACATATGGGCAATCCTAGTGTCACCACCACTATAGTGAAAGTAGTTGGCACAAATTATTTAGAATGGTTCCAAGCAGCTTGGATGTATATCGGAGCTAGAAAAAGACTAGGATATATAACTGGAGCCAAGAAACAACCTAGCACTGATGATCAGCCTTATGAGGAATGGGAAAGCAAAAACTGGCTTGTAATGGCTTGGCTACTTAATTCCATGTAACCTAATATCAGTCGTGGTCTCTATCTTTTAAAAACTGCAAAAGATGTATTGGATAAAGTTGCCACTATGTATTCCCATCAGGAAGATCTAGCACATCTCTATCAACTTGATCTTTCTAATACCTTGTCCATTTCACTTATCATTCACGTACCATCTTTTTCATCCAATCTTCTCTCTATAAGCTCTCTAACCAAGCAATTGAACTGTTGTGTCATTTTTTTATTCATCCTACTATTTTATCCAGGATCTTGCAACGAAGAAGATGATTGGATGTAGTCGTGAAGAGAAAGGACTATATCTTTTGCATCAAGGAACTTCTAACTCTGCCTATGTTACTACTTCTCACATGGACAATAAGGATTGGGTGACATTCTGTCACTCCCATTTAGGACATCTATCTTTCAAATCTTTGCATCATTTGTTTTCTAAAATTTTTGATAATAGCAGCATGTTACAATGCGAAACTTGTCATTTATCTAAACATTGTAGGACAGCATTTAGAGATTGAGCCCCTTGGTTCTCTTTTTTCTTTTTCCTTTTTCTGTATTTCCCCTGTTGCTCTTCTCTTTGCCTGGCCTCATTTCCAGGAGTTTTCTTCTTCTTCTTCTTCTTCTTCCTTTTAATGTTTTCTCTCTTATGTTCTCTTTGTAGTTTTTAGTTTCCTTTTCCTTGTTGCTTCTCTCCTTTCTCCTTCAATAAAAGTATCACCTTTCAAAAAAAAAAAAAAAAACCATTTCCCTTAATTAATACAAAGACATTAACATCCATTCGAACTTGTTCATTTAGATGTTTGGAGAGCCACTCCTCTAATTTCTGTGTTTGGCCTCAAATGTTTCTTATCATATATTAATGGTTACCCTCGATAAATGTTTCTTATCATATATTAATGGTTACCCTCGATATATATATGGATTTATCCTTTAAAAAGTCATGAAGAAGTTCCATCAATAATAAAAATGTTTCACCAAATGGTCTCTACTCAATACAACTCCAACATCAAAACATTTCAATCTAACAATGCCCGAGAACATCTACAAAAATATCTCCTTGATCATGGGATAGAATTTCAATCATCATGTTCTTATACGCCATAGCTGAAGAAAAAAAAAAGGGCACATATTAGCAGTTACCCGGTCTTTATTATGAAGCATATCAGTACCAAAAACTTATTGGGATGAGGCCGTTCTTCTTGCTACATATATTATCAACCAAACTCCCACAGATGTTTTAAAAGGAAAATATCAAGTACAAGTCCTACAGCCCCATAAGTCTTTGTTTACTTTATTACCAAAAGTGTTTGGGTGCACCCCCTTCGTCCACATTCTGGGACCATCTCGCACCAAACTTAGACCACAATCAATAAAATTTGTGTTTTTAGGGTATTCAAACTCTCAAAAGGGATATAAATATTATTGCCCTGTGACTAGAAAAAAATAAGTTTCTAAGGATATCACTTTCTTTGAAAATGTACCTTATTTCAGTTCACAAAACAGTAAACATTCTATACCCTTTCCTTTACCGGTTGTAGACGAGTCCTATATTGAAGAAGTTCCTAATTCTACCACTGAAGAACTAATAGTCTACAATCAAAGGAGGAAGAATCCTACTCTCTCTGACTACCACCACTCTCCCTCGTTAGATCCAACATCAGTGGAACTCCCCATTGCTCTTCGCAAAGGCACTAGATCATGCACACAACATCCTATTGGTAACTATATCTCCTATAAAAAAAAATCTCTCCTTCATATTAGTCATACCTTGCCTCTATATCTTTTGTGTCCATCCCCACTAGATTACAGATGCTCTAAGTCAGAGTGACCTTAAATGGAAAGAAGTCATGGAAGAAGAGATGTCTACTCTTGAAAAACAACATACTTGGTAATTGGTTAATCTTCCTCTGGGCAAGCATATGATCATATGCATATGGGTTTTTTATTGTCAGATACAAAGTAATGGATCCATTGATACATAGAAAGCTCAACTTGTTGCTAAAGGCTTTACTAAAAAAGACGGAGAGGATTATGCCGAAACTTTTGCCTCTGTTGCAAAATTAAATTCTATTGGCATTCCCTTATCCATTATTGTCATCTGCAACTGGTCTTTATATCAATTAGATGTCAAAAATGCCTTTCTACATGGTGATCTTCATGAAGACATATATATATATATATATATATATATATATATGGTTCTTCCTCCCGATTTTCAACCTAAAGGGGAAGTTAACAAGGTTTGACGTCTCCAAAAAGCTTTATATAATCTCAAACAATCACCTCGAGCCTGATTTATAAAACTTGGAAATACGATTTCAAATATCGACTTTCAAAGAAGCACCTTTGATCACTCTGAGTTTGTAAAAAGGGAGAATGGTCATACAATAATACTTATTATATATGTTGATGACATCATTCTCACCAATACAAATAGCACTAAGATTGACAATATTAAGAAGTTCTTGACTCCATCATTTGAGATGAAAGATTTAGGGGTACTAAAGTACTTTCTTGGTATTGAAGTAGCTCTCTCCAAACATGGTATTTTCTTATCACAAAGAAAGTACATTCTAGATTTCCTTTCTGAGGCATCATAAGTTACATAAGAAGCAATCGGGCCAAATTGCAAATCTGAGTATGTATTGCTGGCTTGTGGATCGCTTAATTTATCCCAGTTTTACACGACCAAATATCTCCTGTGCAGTTAGTATTGTAAGTCAATTTATGCACCAACTTTGTTGTCATCATCTAGACGCAATGTATCGAATCTTGCAGTATCTAAAGGCTGCTCCTAGACATGGTCTTCTCTACTCCAGCCAGGGACATTTACGAATCGGTGAGCTTTGTGATGCTGATTAGGCTGGTTCTTCCTCTAATCATCGCTCCACTTCAGGATATTGTACCTTTGTAGGAGGGAACATAGTTACTTCGAAAAGCAAAAAAGCAATCAATTGTTGCTCGTTCCTCTGCCGAAGTTGAATATCGAGCAATGGCTCATACAGCCTGTGAATTATTCTGGATAAAAGGCTTACTTCAGGATATGGCATGTCTTCGTCGGTTCCCTTATATTGTGATAATCAGGCAGCTATACTTATAGCCTCCAATTCAGTATTCCATGAACGTACAAAGCATACTGAAGAGATTGCCACTTCATTCGAGAAAAAGTTGCTACCAAGATTCTTCACACACCATTTGTTTGTTCACAAGATCAATTGGTTGATGTCTTCACCAAAGCCACATTAACTGCGCATCTCAATTCATTTACCTCCAATTCCATTTCCCATTTACCTCCCACACAAGCCCATAAATCATTTACAGCTTACAGCCAAACAGGACACGCTGTAAATGTTTTACACCTGTAAATCATTGACCATTTAAACCAATGGCATCCAAACGACCCCTTACAGCTAACATATTTTCAGTAGCAATTAGTTTAGATAAGTTCTACAGCTAACATTCAGTTGTAATATATTTCCCTTAGGGGTCGTTTGGATGAATGCCAGGGAACTTCATGGGGCTGGGGTGAGAAGTCACTTCAACGTTCCAATTTTTCAAAAAGAGGGGGGGGGGACGCACCTTTGTGCTATCTTGAACTGTAACCGATCGAGGGTACGGCCCACCAGATGGACTATGCAGAGACAGACGTACGTGAATTTGGAGAATGAGAATCCGGCGATTTAAAGAGAAGGAGAAGGTTTCTTGCAGGAAGGAGCTAGGGTTCTGAAATATGAAGCCCACTTCTGTTTTTTCACTTCTTTCTCTGTCTTTGTTTCTTCGAGGGGGTTATGAAAAGAGGGGGGGATTGCCAGCGAAGAAAGCTAGGTGGGGTCCACCGTGATGTTTTGTAAGAAGTCCACCCGTCCATCCGTTTTGCTAGATCATAATACCACACGAGCCCAAATCAGTACGCTTTTATAGTACTGAGGCCCACCATGAATGTACGTGGTTTATCCACACCGTCCATCCATTTTTCCAGATCATTTTAGGGGTTGATCCCAAAATTGAAGCGTATCCAAAGCTTAAGTGGACCACACACTTAGGAAACAGTGGGATTAATGATTTCCACCGTTGAAACCTTGTTAGGGCCCACAGTAATGTTTATTTTTCACCCAACCTGTTCATTGGATCACACTGACATGGACTAATGGAAAACACAAATATCAGCTTGATTCAAAACTGCCCCTACACAGAATTTTTCACTAGTAGAGATTCAATTCACACCGTTCCTTATGGTGTGGTCCACTTGATCTCGGGATATGTTCATTTTTAGATTAAAGCCTTAAAATTATCTAGTAAAATGCATGAACGGAGCCAATAAAATACATAAATCAAAGACGACCTCACCGAATTACTCAATAAGCCCATCTGCTTTACTAAAAATGAAGCAATTCAAAACTTAAGTGCGCCGCACCACAGGAAACGCCAAGGATTTAACGTATACTTTGAAGTTTTGGATTTGACTGATATTTTTATGTTTTCAGATACTTTTAGTAGAAATAACTTTAAATGGCATATAAACATGTTGGTGGATTTAAGCCTACGAATGACCTCATGAAAGGGAATAATGGCATCTAAACATGATGGTGGACTCAGGAAGGTTCCGAGCCTAAGCATTTCTCCCACCCACCTTTTTCCTTCGTACAGCCCACTTGAGTTTGGGATCCGCCCTATTTTTGGGCCCATGTCTAATTTGAGTGGGAAAGATGGATGGATGGGATGAATTTCTCACAAACAAATTGGTAGGCCCCACCTAGCTTCATCTCCTAGGAATGACAAGCTCTCCCAGACAGTCATGGTGGGCATCTTCTACTATGCCTCTTGTACGAAGAACATGTAAGGTACAATGCCTGAGTTTGAAGGTACTATCATCGTAGACATTTGTTCCATCATCCATTGAGAAATTATTATTTCTTTTATGCAATAATCAGACTGATCGAAAGCTAAAGTTGGCCACAAAACAATTAATTGCGGTAATAGAAATGCCCATTATGAGAATTTTTTTGGAGCCCATCAATCATATTTATATACCATCTAACCCATTCATCATGTCATAACCTATAGGATGAATATAAATCTAAAAAGTAATTATAATCCAAAACTTAGATTGGGTAGACTCTTTGAATTTAGAGATTTTAGTCGTGATATGGTACACTGAAATTTTATTATTAACAGTTAAAATGGGATGTCTAAACTAATGGATATATTAGATTTTATATAAGCACTAAGATTGACCATGCAAAGCTTAGGCATTACATGTACTTACAACAACAGATGTTGTAAAGGACAGAGAATCTGATCCCGGCTGGGGTTAGGGTTTAGGGTGGAATTATTTAGCTAGGGTTACCTCTAAAGGATAAGGGCCTCCTTTGAGGATTTCATAGGCCTTGCTGATTGCTGGAGCAATCTGACCATCATCATTGCTGAGAGAGACACAGAGAGAGAGTCTCACGGGCCAAACCATGCTCGCAGGCTTTTAAATATCTATGTTTAAGCCTTACTTAATTTTGTAACGGGCTTGAATTTTAAGCCTAAGCCAGGCCTTGGGCTCGATCCTTGGGGCAAGAGTGGCCGAGACAAGCTAAACCGACTCATTAATACCCTTACTGGAAGGATAGGATCTTTAGTTTTATAAATGAGCAACTACTCTGGTATTCCTGAAGGAGGAGTTATTTGATACTATGATAGTGTGTGACGGTTAATACGTGAGTGTTTTGAAATTCTATAAACAACATAATCTAACTCGAGCTCAACCTTCAAAATGTCAAAAGCAACGTCAAACAGATCATCCAACGAAAATTAATGAATTGTAATGTATCTGTTGAACAAGGACCGTTGACCCTTTTTATTTCAACCGGCCATTAAATGTCCACCAATATGCTAATTAGAAGAAAAAAACCAATGAAAGTTTTCAATTAAAAGCAATTGAAAGTTAGGTCCATGAGATGGATAGTTTAATTTTAGTTTCTTATCTTCTACTCATAGAATTTTTCTGTCACTAAAGTGTCAACTATCATAAATTAATATATGTAGACAGATGATCCAGTAAACTATGTACCTCTCCTGAACCCAAATAAATTACTTGTGAGACCTAATACCCCGTTCACAATAAGCCTATTGGCCCCCACTATGCTGGTAAGCTGCGGGAGTAAGTTTGGAGGGCAAATCCCTACTCCACTCCAGTGGAGATAATAGCGCCACCCTACACCATCTATGAAGATAATAAAAATCATGAAATTGTAATAGGCATACAAGTGACAACAATGTTTCTAGCCGAGCTCATATTAACAAGTCCAAATAGTCAATAGGACCCTAAAGTCTTTGTAACGCCCTATAAATTAGGGGCCGTACATACATTCGGCTCCCGAGTTCCCAGGGTCACTTATAACCGATTTTCATTAATATGCGTTTAATTCGACTTAAATAAGCAGCCTGGAATTTTCTGGAATATGAAACACAACCACACAAGTTTACTGAAATGAAAAGATCAAATATATACAGGTCCAAAAGAATGTAAATAGGTCGCACAAGGCGTCACCCAACAAAATCACAAAAAGAATACTATGTTCAAAAAGAATATAAGACTGAGTCCACGACTCAGCGATCTAAATTCCACGCGTCAAGCCGATGGAGAGCCGTCCATCAACTGAAAGTAGGACAGCTCGTCCTCCTCGTCTAAGCTCGCATCGATAGGCTCCTCGAACTCCTCGTCACTTGCAGTTATGAAAAAGACTAGTTGGTGTTTTAAAACACCATCCCAGAGTAGGAGTGAGTGATCAACTCAGTGGGTGTTATTAGTCTTAAGTTGTAACAAGCATCAGTTATATTACGAATTTAATGAAAAGCAATCATTCACAAAACACCTGACTAATCTTATTAATGTGCATGCATAATGGATGATATGATGCATGCCCTCGCCACTATACTCCCTTAAGCGACTCCATCTAACGATCGCGTATGACCAACACTCCCTCAGAGCGACCTTGACTGTCGAGTTGCATTCCTAACTAGTGCGATGTAATGCGATCGTGTTAGCCAAGTTCTTAGTTAAGTCCATTCATCCAGCAGGTTGGAGAATTTGATACACCCTACGTATCAATGCCCTTGACTGGTTGCGAGAACAAGACTCTCCAACGCATGGGCCAAGACCCCGCAATCCTTGATCCCGTCGAGTTCCCCATCCTTGACTTCAAGCACATGAGGAGTGCTGAGAAAAAGGGATCGCTCGCAGTCACTACGAGGAGACGCGTCACTCCAGCGTAGGCCGACAGCTCAGACACAGTGTCTCATTCCATCATGCCTGGCTCACGAGACGGTAGATCGATTTCAATCTGGCTAATGATGGGCTACAATGGTTGTAGGGTGTTTCAGGTTCCATACATATGTGAGCAAACAAGGTTAACGAACAAGATTGGTCAGTAAGTAGGCTAGACCGCACGAGTCAGGTGAGCACGTGACGAGCGACATCGGGTATAAGGGAATACAAGGGACTCATGTAGTCGAACTACTGTCACCCGTACTCACCCGCCTAAACCCACGGGTCTAGCCTTAACATAATCCTACCGATGGGACTACCGTCTCTCCTCATGTTCCTAACCAACCCCAATGGGGAGGAAGTTAGGCACTTCCTACACCTCAAGGAATCAAATACACAAGAGTAAAGAATCATGCACAACATGAAGCAACACATATGAGAAGAAATCAACAAACATGAGCATATAATCATCTATATACTAAATCATGTGAGAGGCAAGATCAACATCAAATGAGAACTAAACATGCAATCCATACAATTCCAACAAACATACCATTCCTAGGTTTCCTTTAGATTCTTTAATTCAACATCCCAAACAAACAGAATCATTAAATTCCTGCTATAATTGGTGTTAGTCCACCTAAGGATAATAGTCCGCACCTATGGATCATTGGAGACTTGAAAAACGACCTAAGAATGAGGGCTTTGGGGTCGGACGACCGGAATCCCTAAAGCAAGCACTTGCATGTTAGAAATCCATGTCAATCCCTTCTCAACACATGGGTTTCAAGAAAAATGGATGAGGGATTTACCTAGATGATCAACGGACAAATAGGTGGTCGTGGAAAAGGGTTTCTTCTTGAAGAAGAGGTAGGGAGTCGTGGGGTTTGATTTTCTTGGGTCCCACCTCGATCTAAGGTCCACCTAGCTCTCCTTTACACTCTCTTTCTCTCCTCTTTGCTCTCTTGCTCTCCCTTTTCTCTCTTTGGTGGTTGTAGTAAAGGAGGGGGTTATGAGAGAGTTAGGGCTTATTTCCTAGACTTGGGTCTTTTCGCCTTAAGTTTTCATAAATTCCTAAAATAGCCCTTTAGGACTCCCTATTAGTATTGGGGCGGCCCTAATACCCCTTTGGCTACAAAATTTGGTGTGTAGGTGACTCATTACTCGATGAGAGGCCATGAAAAGTTTGGAAACAAACGGATGAGCAAATATGGGATTTGATCATACGATTCCTATCTTTAAATAGCCCTGTGGAGTCCATCCCGGTGATTGGAGTGGTACTGATGGCCCTCTAGCTATAAAACTTATAGGATAGGTGATCCATGACCTAATGAAGGGCCATGCAAAATTTGAAAACGATCGGATATGAGGTTTGATCGTACGGTTCCGATTTACGATCAACGATTACTGTACCATGATCGGGTCCCAAATTTTGTGGATGGGCGTAGGAAAATACATTAAACCTTCACCGTAAATTTAGAAGAAATCCGACGGCTGAAATGCCTAGAATCTCAATTTCATTTACAAGTGTCAGATTTCAACTCTGGCCTTGGGTGGGCTGCATTTGACAAGTGACGTAGGAATGACACGAATAATTAACTTCTGGGTGTCCAATGAGTCTGTGGTCTACAATGGACCACAAGCCCAGTGAGATCTATGGTTCTCTAAAGTTTTATAATTTTCTGACCTTCCCGCGTCACGGTATAGCTCGTACGGGCTGTACTAAGTGCAAACGAGCCATCTGGCTTGACAGCCCGCACTCGGTCCTATCATGACTGTCTGGTCTTCTCTAATGGGCTAATCTTAGGTTAATTAACTTGTGGTACCCCACTACAAGTGGTTTGAACGAATGGTCTTGCGGCAAATCCTATGTAGACGCCCCAGGACACTGTGCTGGTTGGACGGGACGTTACATTCTACCCCCCTGATAAATAAATTTCATCCTCAAAATTTGTATCTGTTCATATTGCTGAAGCAGGCATGGGTAATGCTTGCGGACTTCTACTTCCGTCTCCCAAGTGGCCTCTTCTTCATCGTGATGGGTCATAGTACCTTGACCAAGGGGATGATCTTGTTACGTAGGACCTGCTCCTTCCTATCAAGTATTCGAGTGGGTCGGAGAATATATTTGTCGTTTTCCTTGAGTTTCACATGCTCCCACTTGATGATGTGCGAAGGATGGGCGACGTACTTTTTCAATATGGATACATGGAAGACGTTATGCACTCCAACAAGGGCGTGGGTAGGGCCAAGCGATAGGCAACCGCACCAACTCGGTCCAAAATCTGGAAGGGCCTAATGAACCGTAGCGCGAGCTTTCCCTTCTTGCCGAAGCGTAAAACGCCCTTCATAGGGAAGATCTTAAGAAATAGATGGTCCCCAACTTCAAATCCAAGTCCATTCGCCTTGTGTCGGCATAACTTTTCTGCCTGCTTTGAGCCGTCAAGAAGCGGCGTCGGAAAATTCCAATCTTCTCGGTTGTGATCCACACCAAATCCGGTCCTAGCAAACTCTTCTCGTCAATTTCCTCCTAACAATGCGGAGCTTGGCATGGATGTCCATACAAAGCCTCGTAAGGCGTCATACCGATGTTAGCCTGGAAGCTATTGTTGTAGGCAAACTCGGCATACGGGAAACAATCGTCCCAAATCTCCTGAAAATCCAGTACACAAGCCCGCAACATATCCTCCAATATCTGGTTCACCCGCTCAATTTGCCTATTCATCTGCGGGTGGAAGGTAGTGCTAAACTTCAACTTCACTCCCATGACTTCTTGAATGCGGGTCCAAAAGATCGACGTGAATCAAGTATCCCAGTTTGACATAATTTCCAACAGGACGCCATGGAGCTACACGATTTCCTTGATATACAACTTAGCCAAATCATCGGCGGATCTAGAAGTCTTGATTGGAAGGAAATGGGCTGACTTGGTTAGCCTGTCTACAATCACCCATATCAAGTCATGCCCCTTCCTAGTCTTGGGCAAATTGGAAATGAAGTTCATAGATATGAAGTTCCATTTCCATTCTGCTATGGGCATTGGTTGCAGAAGGCCCAATGGTCAGCGGTGTTCGGCCTTGACTTATTGGCAAGTGAAGTATTGAGACACATACTCTTCTATTTCCTTCTTCATGTTGTCCCACCAATAGTTCCGCTCAAATCCCGGTACATCTTAGTACTACCGGGATGCATCGCCAACTTGGAGTTGTGAGCGGCATTTAGAACTTCTTCCCGTAGACCTTGAATGTTTGGAACACATAGGTGGCCTCAGTACCGCAATCCCCCATCGGTACCGATCCTCCACTCAGACCCCACATCATTCTTTGTTTTCTCTTTCATCTTTTTTAACAACTCGTCGCCCTCCTGGGCTTCAATGATTTTACCGTTAGTCATTGGCTGGGCTTGAATATGGGCTACAACCTCGTACAGCTCCTCTACTGTTAGCTTCATGTCGAAGTCCCGAACAAATTCTACCATGTCCCACTCTCTCACCATGAGCGGGGTCGCGAATTCGAGCACCCTCTTGCGGCTCAAGGGGTCGGCCACCAAATTGGCCTTGTCAGGGTGATATGTGACATCGAACTTAAAGTCCTTTAATGTCTCCATCCAGCGACGTTGTCTCATATTCAGATCCTTCTGAGTGAAGATGTATTTGAGGTTCTTATGATCGCAGAAGAGCTCAAACTCTTCACCATATAGATAATGTTTCCATATCTTCAAAGCGAATACTACAACCGCGAGTTCGAGGTTATGGGTAGGGTAGTTCTTCTCATGCTTCCTTAGCTGTCGAGATGCATAAGCTATTGCCCTGTCTTTTTGCATGAGTACACAACCCAGCCCACTCGAGAGGTGTCCGTATAGACAGTGTACTTGACCCCTTGCTCAGGCAGCACAAGCACGGGTGCCAACATCAGTTTATCCTTCAACTCTTGGAAGGCCGCCTCCGCCTTCTTATTTTAGGCGAATTGGAGGTCCTTTCTTGTCAGTTGGGATAGCAGTCGAGCTATTTTTGAGAAGTCTCTGATGAATCTTCGATAATAGCCGGCGAGATCGAGAAATCTTCTCACTTCCGTGATCGACTTCGATTGCTTCCAATCTTGCACGGCCACCACCTTGGCGAGATCTACCGATATTCCTTCTTTGGACACTACATGTTCTAGAAATTCCGCATCCTCCTTCCAAAAGTCACACTTCCTAAATTGTGCAAACAACTGATTTTTCTTAAGGGTTTCAAGGACAGCCCTTACATGTTCTTCATGCTCCTCACGGCTTTTCGAATATATTAATATGTCGTCAATGAATACAATGACGAATCTGTATATGAACGGCCTGAAGACTCTGTTCATAAGATCCATGGATACCGCTAGGGCATTGGTGAGCCCGAACGACATAACTAGGAACTCATAATGGCCAAAGAAGGTTCTAAAGGCCGTTTTTTGTATACCCTCATCCCTAACTCGTAGCTGATGGTACCTTGATTGCAGATCGATTTTTTAGAAGAATTAAGTACCCCTTAGCTGGTCGAACAAGTCATCAATTCTGGGCAACGGGTATTTGTTCCGAACCGTCACTTGATTCAACCTCCTGTAATCCACACATAAACGCAATGAGCTGTCATTCTTCTTCACAAATAGGACCGGGGCTCCCCGTGGTGATACGCTCGGTTGGATGAAGCCTGACTCTAGCAATTTGTCGATTTGAGATCGCAGTTCTTCCATCTCACATAGGGGTATGCGGTAAGTAGGTAAGGAGATGGGCTTGGCACCCGGAGTCAGATCGATCATAAAGTTTATCTCATGTCGAGGCAGAAATTCGGGTATGGCTTTAAATACGTCCCTAAAATCTTGGACCATAGGTGTGCATGTTATCGAGGGCCCATCATAACCGTCCTCCAATGAAGCATAACACAAAATCCTACGATCGTGGCTAACCTGGGTTGAGAATGTGAGGGAAGTGTCGTCCGTCGTCTTCATGTATTTTCACCGTCAGTGTGTCATAGTCAATCTTTGCCTTCATCGTGGTCAACCAATCCATGCCCAGGATGACGTCATAATGGAAGATCTTGGTCACTATCAAATCCAGAAGCACAACCTTGCATCACAAGTTAATGGAGCAATCATGACATATCTTCGTTGCTTCTCAGAAGCTACCGACGACGGCAATAATCTTTACTCCAACAAATGGAGTAGGATGTAGTCCTAGGCGCTTGACGGTTGCATGTGATATGAGAGAAGTAGTGGATCCAGTGTCCACCAAAAGAAAGATGGGAGTACCTTGTATGTGGGCCGTCATCTCGAAAGTCGTAAGAGTGGGGGTGACTGCATCCTGGCCCTCAGCCGCTAAGGCATATACCCGGGCCTGTTATGGAAGGTTCGGTCGTTGTATAAGCCATTGAGGGGGCCTCACCTGAGGTAATGGTGGACGACAGAATTGTTGGCTAGGCCCCATCGTCAGTAGAGGCGGAATCTGCAACGCCTACTGTGGGGGCATGTTATTGTGTTGACGTGGCGTGAAGCCGAGGTCCCTCATTCTTGTAAAACAATAAGGCTCAGAGTGACCCGCCCTCTTGCAGTAATTACATATCTGGGCAGGTCGTACAGAAGGGGCCGGTGTGGCGGCTAGTCGGGGAGGAGAGTTTGGGCGCGGCCTTTTTTCGGTAAGGGAAGAGGATGGTCCCTCCATCCTGTGCCCTAACTGTGAACGGGTCCATGAGACTCGCTCCTCATCTTATTTCGCCCGAATGGACATCTCGATGAGCTTGGCATAGGTCCGGATGCTCGCACAATACACTTCGAGCGGATGTCGCTCCTTAATCCTGCGGTGAATCGTCTCATCTTAATTGCCTCATTGGCGTTCATTTCGAAGGCGTAACGCGACAGTTCTGTAAAACGGTTCTTATACTGCACTACGGTCATTTCCCCTTGTTGGAGGAGGAGAAATTTGTTTTCCCTCTCATGTTGGTACGTTTGAGGGAGGTATTTTTCATTGAAGCAGCTTTCAAATGCCGCCCATGTCCATACATGGTTCTCAGGAACAGACCGGAGAACACTCTCCCACCATAAATCCGCCTCTTTCTCAAAGCGGTATGAGAGGAGCTCAACATTCTCCGCTTTAGAGCAGTGGAGAGGTTATAGTAGCTTGGTGACCCGGTTAAGCCAATACTCCGCTTCTTCTTGACGGTGGGTGCCAGCAAAAGTAGGCAGCCTATACCATTGGAACCGCTCAAACAAGTTGCTTGTATTGGTTACGGGCACGGCTAAGTCGGGTACTTCCAGTTGTTGCATGCCTAAATTCTGTGTCAAGACTCCCATCATAGTGGTCATCATTTGTTGTTGCCATTACATATTTGTGGCCATCATTTATTATTGTTGTTGCATGAGAAGCAACATCTGACCCATCTGATCCATGGCCTGTGGCAGAGGGGGTACGAGTGTCGCGGCTTGCGGTGGCGGTGCATTCGGGGCCGCCTCCTGGGTAGTGATACCCGTATTTTAGGAGCTAGTCGCCCCTTGGGGGCCTTGTGGATCGTCGGAGATTTCATCCCTCTCGACCAAACCGCCATGAGGGAGGCTGGCGTGGGGACGGCTGTGCTGGGGTCGGGCGTGGGCACGCCGATGCCCTGGACGTTTGGGCGTGGGCACATCGAGGTCTTTTGTTTTTTTCAATTTTTCGGGAGCCAGTAAGGCCCCTCAGGATGTTCCATATATGATTTTGAGGTAGAAGAAATTGATCTACGCAATGGGTATAGCGGTTTCACGTGATCTCTCCTGGTTAGAGGTAAAAACCCAATTTATCCCCCTTCCTACCAATTTTGGTAAATTTTCACTCATCCATGGATTCTTATCCCCGAATGGGTTGGAACTACCAAATTTGGCCCGGTATTCACTCCTTCGATCTACATCGATGGTTTTGTCAGGCTATGGGCGTCTAGTTGTACTGAATGCAGTGATCGAAATATCGATACTATCGGCCGATATTATCGGTATCACACCACTGCGAGACGAAACTCCGCCGATAACCCTCGGAAGATACTAAAAATTCAAAACTTTAGATATCGCATGATTTTATCGTCGATATCGTGTGATATATTGTCGATATCTGCTATACATCGTCGATATCGCCGATATTATCGGTATCGCAGTCCAACGATACGAAACTCGTCGGAATACGAAACTCGTCGGAAGAAAGTAAGAAATTTTTTTGTTGTGCATAAATGTTCCGAAAAAATCGGAAAAAAAAATGGAGAAACTTTCAAGAGGGTGGATTTCCGTACCAGTAGAGGAGATTTCCCTGATTGAAGCCACATTTGGTGGGCCATTCGAATCGAAGCTCACCATTCGCAGGTTATGGTAAAGAAAATCTCCGATTCCTTTTTCTTTTTTTTTTTCTTTCTTTGAATAGATTTTTGCTTGAAAATGGAAGTGATTTTGGAAGAAAATCTGAAAGAAATCAGAGAAACCCGGAGATTTGAGGAGAGAATTTCGGGGTTTTAGCGTTCCGGAAGGCCGGAACCCTCTTTCCGGAACCTCTCTGCAATTAAAAAAAAAATTGGCGTTCAAGCCGTTTTTTATTGGGCTAAATGCGCGTGCATGAAGTTTTTGCGATGGGATGATAGGTGGGGCCCACCGTGTTGTTTGTTAGAAATCCGCCATGTCCATCTGTTTTGCGAGCTCATTTTAAGACATGTGACCGAAAATGACATTGATTAAAAGCTCAGGTGGGCCACACAAGAGGAAACAATGGGGATTCAGTGAGACCATTGAAACATTTTTATGGCCACAACAGTTTAATATCAGGATAATTTTTTCATGTTTTCACTTCATCCCAGTGTGAATGACCTTATAAAGGGTTTGGATGTCATATAAACATCAAGGTGGAGCCCAGGAAAGTTTCAATGGTAGGAAACTCTTTCCCCAGTTTTCCTCTCGTATGGCCCACTTGATTTTTGGATCTACCTCATTTTCAGTGGCATATCCTAAAATGAGCTTGCAGAATGGATGGATGGGGTGGATTTCTGAAAAACATCACAGTGGGCCCCATCTAGCATCCCAGCGCAGGAACTTCTTGCAAAAGCCTTTCGCAAGAAGAGGCATCCTCACCTACGCATCTAGGCACGTGCACACCTTTGCACACCTGTCATGGGCCTCCAATCTGAACGGTCCATGTGATGCGGCATCTCATGAAACTTACAAGGACCAATATTCACCTTGATCTAAAACTCTAGTAGGCCATAGTAAAAAAAGATGTAAATCAAGGGAGTAAACTATTTTCTTTTTCCATGGCCAACCAAAGTTTTGGATTAAAGTAAAAGTTGGGACATATGGGTTTTATGGGGTACTGAATCACGTGGACCGTTCAGATTTTGGAATAGTATCACTTATGATGAATTATCAGAAAGTTCTCGTGATCACTCGTGCGGAACTGAGCATGAAATCCGCTTCCGGCACAGATTGCGAGCTAGAGACGGATGGCGGTCCTGTCAGGGGCTCTATATGGCCCACCATGATATATGTGTTTTATCTACACCATCCATCTATTTTTATAGGCCATTTTAGTGCATGATCCTAAAGTGTAGCCAGATATGTGGATCAAATGGACCACACCAAAGAAAACAGTGGTTTCAATGGTGGCATCTTTATTCCCACTGTTTTGTCGTGATGTGGTCCACTTGATCTCTGGATCTGCCCCATTTTTTGGCTTATGCTTTAAAATTATCCGAAAAAATGAATGGACAGCATGGATACAATGGATGGGGTCCACATAATCTACCTCTTTTTTTGTGTCAAGACCAATAAAAAAGTAAAGACGTGTGAATTATAATAATAATAATAATAATAAAGTACATTCAATTATCGAGTGAACCATGCTAAAGGAAAAAGTGGTGAGTGACTATTAATAGGCCACGTAAGTTTTGGATCAGTCATATATTTGTTTTTTCCTTTCATCCCGCTCATGTGAACTTATAAACATAGTGGATGGCAATTAACACAACAAAAACATTAAGGTGAGCAGTAAGAAGGTTTTAATGGTTCAATCAATACTCTTTCTTATGGCATGGTCCAGTAGATAATTGGATCTGCTTCATTTTTGAGATGGTACCATAGATTAAGGTGGCAAAATAGATGGATGGTGTGGATATACATGTCTTAATACATTTATGAATGTTATGCATTATATTTGAATATAGTTGCCTTAGTTCAATTAGACAACGCAAACTTAAGATCCTATACAAAGGGAACATATTGTGTGCACTTGTTTTTAAGATGTTATGATTTAAAAGTGTGTATTAATATCTTTTTTAAGAATACCTGAAGTTTCATTGAAAAAATCAATCATTTTTACAACGTTTCCTCATGTTTCTCAAAAAGTGCGATAAATTATGCGATACAAACGATATATCCCATGTGATAACCGATATGTAACTATATCCCAAGGGTGCGATACATTGTGCGATACCGATATTTCAAATACTGACTGAATGGGGTTGCAATGCTACTCCCGACTCATGACTTGGGAATGACATGTTTGGAATGAGTGTGGAACGGAATTTAAGACTTATTCCATAGGTTTTGTAGAATGAGTCTCGCGTGGGAAGGTGTGATATGGGACTGCCAAGGCCCATGATGATGGAATCCCAGGTGTAATTGAAAGGAAATCCTGAGATTTACCTTCGATTACATGTATCCCAAACCTGGTATTGGAAAACATGGGATACAGACCATCTAGGTACTATACATTACACCTGTATTTATTACTACTATTACGATTCCATTCACCCAATCCCACCTGACTCGGTTGGCCAAATGGCCCCATTAGGGATTTGGTAGACTGGACTAGCTAAATTTTCTAGTCAGTCAAATCGAATCTTGCCGCCAGGTTAAGACTTTTAAATCCCCCTCTCTCGCTAACCATATCTAACTCCCTGAAAGTCTTACCCTCCGTCTACAATTGTTGGTTTAGGGTGTGGGATGGTTCCCAGCGTCCTATGTCCCTGTTGCGTTTTCTACTGCGTATCTTCTCAAGTCAGCGGACACGTTAGTGAGTCCATGACCCAGACCCAATTAATTCTAAACCATTGCTCTGATACCAACTTGTAACGCCATAGAAATCGGGGGCCATGCATGCACTCAGCTCCCGAGTTCCCGAGGTCACTTCTAACCGATTTTCATTAATATGCGTTTAATTCGATTTAAATGCGTAGCCTGAAATTTCTTGGAATATGAAACACAACCACACAAGTCTACTGAAATGAAAAAAATCAAATATATACAGGTCTAAAAGAACGTAAATGTGTCGCACAAGGCGTCACCCAACAAAATCACAAAAAGAATACTATGTCCAAAAAGAATATAAGACTAAGTCCACGACTCTGCGATCTAAATTCCACCCGTCAAGTCGATGGAGAGCCGCCCATCAACTGAAAGTAGGACAGCTCGTCCTCCTTGTCTCTGGCAGCAATGGAAGAGTTTGGTTGGTGTTTTAAAACACCATCCCAGAGTGGGAGTGAGTGATCAACTTAGTGGGTGTTATTAGTCTTAAGTTGTAACAAGCATCAGTTATATTATGAATTTAACGAAAAGCAATCATTCACAAACACCTGACTAATCTTATTAATGCGTATGCATAATGGATGATATGATGCATATCCTCGCCACAACACTCCCTCGAGTGACTCCATCCAACGATCGCGTATGACCAACACTCCCTCAGAGCGACCTCGACTGCCGAGTCGCCACCCTAACTAGTGCGATGTAATGCGATCGTGTCAGCCGAGTTCTTAGTTAAGTCCATTCATCCAACAGGTTGGGGAATCTGATATACCCCACGTATCAATGCCTTCAACTGGTTGCGAGGCCAAGACCCCCAATGTGTGAGGCCAAGACCCCGCGATCCTTGATCCCGTTGGGTTCCTCATCCCCGACTTCAAGCACATGGGGAGTGCTGAGAAAAAAGGATTGCTCGCGGTCACTACGGGGAGACGAGTCACCCTAGTGTAAGCCAACAGCTCGGACACAGTCTCCCATTCCACCATGCTCGGCTCACGAGGCGGTGGATCGATTTCAATCTGGCTAATGATAGGCTACAATGGTTGTAGGGTGTTCCAGGTTTCATACATATGTGAGCAAACAAGGTTAACGAACAAGGTTGGTTAGTAAGTAGGCTAGACCACACGAGTTAGGCCAGTACGTGACGAGCGACATCGGGTACAAGGGACCCATGTAGTCGAATTACTGCCACCCGTATTCACCAGCCCAAACCCACGGGTCTAGCCCTAACATAGTCCTACCGATGGGACTACCGTCTCTCCTCATGTTCCTGACCAACCCCAAGGGCTTGAGGATGATTCATAACATGTCAATCATCAAGGATATCAACTAGCATGACGGTATCATGTTTGCATACATCTCTACATACGGTTTCAAATACTCCTAATAAGCAAGCTACATCATCATGAATAAGGTGATATGAGTGGTGTGTATTTGGGGAGGAAGTTAGGCACTTCCTATACCTCAAGGAATCAAATACACAAGAGTAAAGAATCATGCACAACATGAAGCAACACATATGAGAAGAAATCAATAAACATGAGCATGTAATCATCTATATACTAAATCATGTGAGAGGCAAGATCAACATCAAATGAGAACTAAATATGTAATCCATACAATTCCAACAAACATACCATTCCTAGGTTTCCTTTAAATTCTTTAATTCAACATTCCAAACAAACAAAATCATTAAACTCCTACTATAATTGGTGTTAGGCCACCTAAGGATAATAGTCTGCACCTATAGATCGTTGGAGACTTGGAAAATGACCTAGGAATGAGGGCTCTGGGGTCGGACGACCGGAATCCCTAAAGCAAGTACTTGTATGTTAGAAATCCATGTCAATCCCTTCTCAACACATGAGTTTCAAGAAAAAGGGATGATGGATTTACCTAGATGATCAACGGACGAATGGGCAGTCGTGGAGAAGGGTTTCTCCTTGGAGAAGAGCTAGGGAGTTGTGGAGTTTGATTTCCTTGGGTCCCACCTCGATTTAAGGTCCACCTAGCTCTCCTTCACACTCTCTTTTTCTCCTCTTTGCTCTCTTGCTCTCCCTTTTCTCTCTTTGGTGGTTGTAGTAAAGGAGGGGGTTATGAGAGAGCTAGGGCTTATTTCCTAGACTTGGGTTTTTTGGCCTTAAGTTTCCACAAATTTCCAAAACAGCCCTTTAGGACTCCTTATTGGCGTTGGGGCTGGCCACCAAATTTGGTGTGTAGATGACTCATATAGTTTGATCATACGGTTCTTATCTTTAAATAGCCCTGTGGGGTCCATCCCAGTGATTGGAGTGGTTCTGGTGGCCCTCTAGCTATGAAACTTACAGGATAGGTGATCCATGGCCCGATGAAGAGCCATGCAAAATTTGGGAACGATCGGATATGGGTTTGGTCATACGGGTCTGATTTGTGATCAATGGTCACCGTGCCACGATCGGGTCCCAGATTTTGTGGACAGGAGTAGGAAAATACATTAGACTTTCACTGTAAATTTAGAATAAATCCGACGGCTGAAATGCCTGGAATCTCAGTTTCATTTACAAGTGCAAGATTTCAACTCTAGCCTTGGGTGGGCTGCATTTGACAAGTGCCGCAGGAACGGCATGGATAATTAACTTCTGGGTGTCCAATGAGTCTGTGGTCCGCGATGGACCACGAGCCCAGTGAGATTTATGGTTCCCTAAAGTTTTATAATTTTCTGACCTTCCTGCGTCGCGGTATAGCTCGTACGGGTTGTACTAAGTGTAAATGAGTCATCTGGCTTGACGGCCCGCACTCGATCCTATCATGACCTGTCAGGTCTACTCTAATGGGCTAATCTTAGGTTAATTAACTTGTGGTACCCCACCGCGAGTGGTTTAAACGAATGGTCCTGTGGCAAATCCTACGTGGACGTCCCAAGACACTGTGCTGGTTGGACGAGACGTTACAGTCTTTGAGACCAAAAGTGCAAAATTGTGTGCAAGTGACAATGCTATTACAGCCCAAAATTTTGCAAACCTTAGGATCTTTCTTAAGATTTTTTGAATAATGGTAAAAGAAAAATAGCAGACAGGTGACAATCTAATTGTCACTAGAGGGTATAACAATCATTTCATATTCCCAAAGAGTGAAATGACCTATTTTACCACTTATCAAAGTAAAGCCATGATGACATGTGTCCTCTGATCGTTCAAATCATGCTATATAGTAATGTTTGACTTATAAGTTGATACAAACTTTTAGATTACCAGGTAAACCTCTCTAAATAGAGACTCACCCCTCTCATTTCCATATACTTGGCGTTAGAGGGAGTAAAGGACCACATCAAGTAAGTGCAAGAGTGATAGTGAGAGTGAATGTAAGAGTAAATATATGTCATATCCATCTAAGCCTTTCAACCCAGTCTATACTAGCATCAAAGACATCTTTACGGTCCAAGATCAACGGCGTAGGGCCGAGATCCGAGACCACATCTTTATGGTCCAAGATCAACGGAGTAGGGCAGAGATCCAAGATCTATGATCATTTTCTCTCAACAAGAGTGCCCTAGCTCTCCTTTCCTTCTACCATATCTCCACATGCATCGATGACAATTTGGCCATCCATTTTAATTAATTTATATTCATATTTTGCATATACTTCTTTTCATACCCCCTACTTATTGTTTAAATGTCACGCCCTGAAAATTGACACCTGAGTACAGAGACTCTGATCCCAAGTTTTCAGGTGTGAACTTAATTAAAATGCATATCTATCCTTATTCAGATTCACATTCATTACATATACGATAATCATAACAATATATTTAAGCTTAGTGGATCTAAAGCAAGTTAAAGATAACAAAATCTAAAAAATAAGAGGTTAATATGCAAAGAAACAATCTTAAATGTAATGTCTTCACATATGAGAATTATACAAATCACAATAAATACAAATATTTATTAAAAATACAACTATCCATAGCTTATTCATAACACCAATGATGCCTTCATTGTTTCTTTATTTAGCTAGGTACTCATTGAAGGCTTCCTCTAAGATGCATTTCCTCCTTCATTTTGCAATTCAAAATTGCAACATTGACCTGTTTCAACCTATAAATGGTTTTCTAAGCTTGCATGTTAAAAGTCTTTGGCTTTAAAGCCTTTTGATTGCAATATATATACATTCTCAGTTAAAACTCCATTGAAAAACGTAATTTTTACATCCATTTGATGTAGCTCTAAATATATATGAGCCACAAGATCCAGAATGATTATAAAGAAGTCTTTCATGGACACGGGTGAGAAGGTCTCCTTAAAATCAATGCCTTCACACTGATTGAAATCCTTCGCAATTAGTCTGGATTTATACCTTTCAATATTATCCTTAGAGTCCCTTTTGGTTTTGAACACCCACTTACAACCAATCGGCCTAATGCCTTCAGGCAGCTGTCGAGATCGAAAACCCAATGAAGGATGACAACTTCAAAGTAAATGGTCATCATCTTAAGCCATTCATTGAAAATTTTGTTTTAGAGGTTATGTCCATCCTTCTAATTAATTTTGTGTATCAGGATTGACCTTCTAGTCTGATGGAGGTCCATGTAGATTTATTACTTTTTTGAGATTATGATTGTTTTAGTTTAGTTTAGATTTGCTTTGCTAAAAAAATTAAAGTCAACCCTATAAGGTCTAAAGAAAATGTAATATCATACGGTCCAAGGTTAGCCCCAAAAAGCACTTTAATTAGGTCCAAAACTAGGCCCACTTAATGGCCTAAATCATCGTCAATGGACAATAAGCCCAAAATATCTAAAGAGGGCCACAGAAGTCCAAAGATGAATATGACATTAGACCCCAATGTTAGATTAAAATAAAGCAAACTCTAAAATTTGAGCATGAATACATGGTGTTGCAAGGCCATATTAAGGCCTAAATATGATATCATACAGTAAGAAAAAAAGGCCATGAATTTGATAAAGTCGGGCCTAAAATCCAGCCCATTCACAATCATTCAAGAAACTCATAACTAAGTAGGGTTGAATGTCGGGTGGGTTGGTGCTCAACCCTAGCCCAACCAAAGGTTTCCTATACCTAAACCCTAACCCAACCCAACCAAGTGAGCTTAGTTGGGTTGGTCGGTTGATACATGCGAATATTTTCATTATTACACTAGTCTATAATATTTTCAATACACCTCTTATTTTTTGTATATGTGATTTTATTGATTATATATATAGTTATTTATTATAAAGAACTTCATTTTTTCTAAACAAACAAGCTAAAATATGTGACAACTACATCTTTAAAAGCCGCATTGTGTAGCACACAATCTACTTGGGAGAGAAATCCGGCATATCATGTTAGCTCGAATCATCGGAAATAATGTGGACCAATGAAACCCGACCACACTGGAATTTCTTTTGCCTTCAACACAGACAATCGACACTCAATTATAATTTACAAGTAACTTATATATCGATCAGATTTGGGTTTGGTCAGGCAACCGGAGACCTCAACTCAAGCCCGACCTAAGTTTTATCGGGTTTCTGTTTGTATAGCCCATGCTCGAGACCAAACGCAATATATCATGTCCAATCCAATGTCACGTCAGTCACGAGTCGGTCTGGGTTCAACCCACCTTACTTTCAGCCCTATAACTAAGCTTACAATCAATAACAAATGGGCCTTCAGATTGGACCCATAGGTCTCCTAAAAACGGGCTCATAACAAACATGCCCACGAACCTCAGGCCCAATCCTGGCCCTAAAAACAGCAGGCCCAAATGCCTATTCCTTTCCAATGGCCAAAACAAATCCTATGCGCCTCACCCATCACCCCTCTAAGGGCTGATTGAGACCCTAGCAGCCAAACCCCGCTGTAGAGTCACATCACCGGAGCCCCATCCGTCATGGTTGCCACTCGCCATTGCTGGAGAGGACGCCAGCCGCTGCTCAACCACCATTCAAAATGACAATCGATTGCCGTTGCAGGGTCGGGAGACACGAAGGTGTCGGACGAATTTGAAGAGGGAGGTGAAGCAAAGGTGGATCTACCACTGCCCCCTTTTTTACCTTAATACCGGCTTCTATGGCAGCCGGTGATGCTGGGACGATACCCATGGATGCCCAAACTAAATCAGGAACCTGTTGTCGCCGTTAATGGTCGTCACTGGAGATCGAACGGGGCGTCTGCAATCGAGATCTTAGGTAACTAGCAGCAATTAAGATCTTGGGTGTAATGGGTTTCGGGCAGAGATATCTAGGCATCAGGTTTTAGAGCCTCTGCAATGCAGGATCCGATATTGTCATATCGATCATGATCGCGAGATTCAGAGTTTTGAGAAGCCCCTTGCAGCTCCACACACTGCCAGTCATGGCGCTGTTTTGAGAAACCCCTTGCAACTCCGCACACTACTAGTCATGGCGCTCGCCAGATTCTGACAACATGACCCTTGTTTTCCATCTGATTTTTGAAATTGCGGTAATAACCGTCAATCATGGCTTCAGCTAGCGACCTTGCCACTAGCCAATGGCTATTAGTCGGTGCCATGTGGGCCCACCATGATCTATGTGTTTCATCCATGCCATCCGTCCAAATTTTTTGTTTTTTTTATCATTTTATGATATGAGCCCAAAAATGATTTAGATTCAAATCTCAAGTGGACCACACAGTATTGATTGAATGCCCATCATTAAAAATTTCCTGCTAGTGACAAAGTTTTGGATGAAGCTGATGTTTCTTTTTTCCCTTAATCCAGGTCTCTAAGGACCTAATCAACATGTTGGATGTCAAATAAACAACATTGGGTCCTAGGTGGTTTTTAATGGTGGATCACTACTGGTTTTTTCTTGGTTTGGTCCACCTGAGTTTTAGATTTGCCTCATTTTTTGGATCAATCTTTAAATGATCTCTAAAAAAGATAGACGATGTGGATAAAACACATACATCATGGAAGGGCCCACGGAGCACCGACGGGCAGCGCCAACTTTGGCTACCAACATAGCCAGCATAAGTAGTCACAAATTCGTTGCTAATCTCGTTAATGAATCCCAAAGTAAAAAGGCGTTTGGATCGCATTAGGTGGGATTAAATTGCATTTGGTCCCAAGAGGGATTTCCGTAAATTTTAAAATCCACTATGCATGTGGGCCTCACATTAATAGGGGTGCTTATCCATGTTATCCATACATTTATACCATTTACATGTGACATTCTAATTATATGTGCATTAGTGAACGGCATTCATTGTGAATTTGGTCCATTGATTATAATTTCATGGTCCACATAACAAGATTTTGCTTAATCCAGTGTTTTTTCATAATAAGAATTTTATCCCAAACATGAGATTAGATGGCTAAAATACAATGGTGTTTCCAGACATGCAATCATTGTGCAATAACGATGTTAATCCCATCTAATGCAATTCAATATCATTTTATTCCACAGACCAAACATGCCCAAAGATTCGAAATCTATCATATTCATGTATAGGTGGCTTTGATACCAATAGTAATCTCAAAAGCGGAATTAATTTATTGTCTATGAATCAATAATAGAGATTTAATGATGAAATGTTAAAGGCTCACCTAATTAGGAAGACATTTCCGACACCTCGATGTAGCTGATAGAGATCTTGGTCTTCCCCATCTCATATCCTTACCAGAACCCCTCAATGAAACTAGAGCTTTTCTTTTATATGTAAGTGAGAGGACCAAGACATGTATATATACAAGAAAGAGAACCAGAGAAGTTTACCCATCACACTTATCCCCTTTAGAGTCTCCACGTCATAGGTTTCTATATCCAGCTTAATAACCGTGTATATGAACCACGATTCAAGCATTCCGCCCTTACTAAATCACTCAAGATAAATAATCCAACAGTTAGATCAAAATCGATGATCGCCCACCTGATAGAGCCTGACAACATATACATAGACAAAGCACATAAATACAAGATCGGGGCTGCTCATCCTTTAGGTCCACGGCTAAAATATATGATAATTCATAAATTGGAATCACTACGTTCCAAATGGAACACACCGGCATTTAATCTTTTAACTTTATTTCACCAATACATCCTAAACAATGAATAATCGAAGTATACAAATGGGCTACCAACTTATATAACATCGACTTGTCTCAAATTTAAAAGAAAAAAATGGCCCCATTGGTGTCACACACTGATATGGCCCGAAAATCCGAACCGTCCATTAATTTTCCGGATGCCATGCTATGTACTCTTGACCATTATCATGGCTTACATTCAACTCTAAAAGTCATAGGTCAGTATCATTCTTGAAGACACATATAGCTCAGGAAATAAACAAAACTCGACTCAACCAGATTTCACCAACTCTCAATAAAAACTCACCTGGTCACTAACAAAACACGACTCAACTCACCAAAAATTCAATAAAATTTTGCCCAGAAAATCTCATTTGAGTTTTCAAGAACTCACCTAAGTTTTTGAGTCGACTCATCTGGGTTTCAAGTCTCGTCGAATTTTTGTGTTTTTAAATTATAATTCAACATATCTGAGAACATGGACGGCTCAAATATTCATCGGATCAATGGGACGGCAGAACGAACTCTAGAAAAAAAAAAGAAAAAGAAAAGGATAAACACATCAAATCTTGAACTTGTCATGGCAATTACTAGTGCTAATGTTAATAACATCATTAGCACTCAATCTACTAACCGTCAAATTGCACCAGACCCAGTATCTCATCTTCCATAACTTCAATTTCCCAAGTTTCAATCTCACAGGAACTCTAGCTTTAAAATCCAACGGTATCCGACCCGTCTGTTCTTGCTCTTGTAAGGATGCCACCACCGTACTAGTGAACTGGACCTCTCCGGTCAAGATCACGTGGAAGACGGTCGTGTTCCGATGGCCTTGGTAGAATTTCGGCAATGACCCGGTACACAGGCTAATGTTAGTATACCACACACTTACATTACTCCCTCGCTCGTAGTAGATTCCGATCCTCTTATTCGGATTGCGGGCGGTGATCTCCAGGTCGAATTGGGCGTATACACTCAAGTTAGTCTCCATCTGGAAGTCGGTGATCGTTAGACTGTCGAAGGAGTATTTTGGTACTTTTGGCCGGAAAATTAAGAAGAGTATGCCTATGATGGCACCGATCAAGATGATGAGGACAAGAAATACGATAGTCGTCCAACATAAGCACTTGTAACAACCTCTCCGATTGCTTGGGGCCTCTTGGTGGGGCTCTGGATCAGGTAATGTGAGACCTTCTGCTGGGATTTCATGGTCTGATTCGTCTTTCTCTGATCTGAGCGATTCGGATGTTGGTAATGGCTCTGATGATGCTGGTAATGGATCTGATGTTGATGCTTCGGCCTCTACGGGGTGGATCCTTTGATTATCAGCCATGGCCTAAAAACTGAATTCTACGTACTATATGATCTTCTAGGCATTGAAATCTCTCTCTCTCTCTCTCTCTCTCTCTCTCTCTCTCTGGATGAGCCGATGAAATGAAAGGCTGGGATGGTGTCTTCATAATGTTATATACTTGTTTGATGGTTTCGTGTCTTTGTAAGAATATTTAGGTTGGTGATGGATCACCTTACTCCCACCGGTGTGAAAGTGCGTCTTTACTATACCTTTCAAGAAATATTATGATGGAACCGGTAGGACTGGAAGATTGAGGATCTAATCATGTATAGCATATGTGGCAGGGTTATTTATCAATCAGGACCGTTCATCTAGTTTCTATGTACTGTATGGAAAGTGGGTTTACTACAATTTATTCAAATTATGTTAGATATCTGATCAGTGGACTTCAAAGTAATGGTAATAAAGAAATAGTTAGGATTTTATACTCAGTGATGGATGGTATTGTTTAGTATCTGTGATTTTTGAAACATTAACTGGTCATGATAGGTATCAGAATATGGACGGATCTGATTGATGTATCATTATGCCACGTAGGACTTTGATAGATGGATGTACTATTTTCTGTTCTTCATGCTCTGCCGCATCATCTCCCTTCATTTTCTGTCATACAGTCAAGCTTCAGTAGAAGCTTCTGTATTTCTACTCCATGGGTGATGCAATTTGCAGCCGCACAATTTCACATAGTTGCTACACGTGTGCAGATGTGCTGTACACGTGCAAGATCCACGATCATCCTCAGTTTGGTCTGTGGTCGAGGCTGTCCCAGCCTGGAAATGAAGCTGGGCGCATGAGTTGCACAAGAGTAGCTGCTCTTTTAGAAGCCATCCATCTTTTGCACACGTGCAGTCTGAATGATTTGTGCACCCCTGGATGTATGGCTAGGAAACATTGACGGTGGGGCCTGACTAATGAATGGCGTGGATCGACACACGTGTGAAACTTCTGAAAAATGTGGTGCCCATATGTTTAGGCGCATGCAGGGGAGCGGATTAGGTGTTATACAGGTAATGTGGTGCTACCCTTAACGTTGGGAGCCCACCTTTATAAATATATTGTATATCCACGCCGTCCATCCGTTTTTCCAGATCATTTTAGTACGTGGTCCCAAAATTTAAAGCAGACCCAAAACTCAGGTAGACCATACCAGTGGAAACACATCATCAAGGTGGACCCCACGGTAGGATATCCTATCCGTTAAAAATGTGGGACACATCATGATGATCAACTACTATGAAAATCAGGCTAATCTACAATAGAACAGAACGCAGCGTAAATATTAATGGACAGCCGATG
Source organism: Magnolia changhungtana (assembly GCA_030180095.1). Classification (NCBI taxonomy): domain Eukaryota; kingdom Viridiplantae; phylum Streptophyta; class Magnoliopsida; order Magnoliales; family Magnoliaceae; genus Magnolia; species Magnolia changhungtana. The sequence continues at coordinate 9,253,043 of JASAUF010000662.1, forward strand.
GTATAAGTTAGTGTACTGGAAGGATAAGCTGATTTAGCTAATCGGCCTATTTTATTTTTTTTTTCAGGTCATCATCACGGTGTAGCCCACATTTTGAACGGATAGGATATCCTAAATATATGATATGTTGGAGGAAATAAAATGGACGTATCATAACTTATCATACAGCCGCAGTAGCTGATCATTTTTTATTTTTTTTGAATTATTTCCTTTTACCACGTAAACTTGCTTACGAGACTTTTTAATGCTACGTTGGGTCTCTCGAGTGCTGGCTCGCCGTAAAATATAGTGAAAGCCTGTGAATCTGGTATGTGGTCCAGGACTCTCTCCACGATACACGTGTCATGAAGAATCCTTCGGAACCGTCCATCTGGTCCCCAGTATGGCATATGGCTAATGGTTCAATACATCACATTGTTGGAACCATCCGAACCATGTACTTGGAAGCATCGAAATGGTTCGCAGTCGAATGTCATTACAGAAAACTGATGTATAGGATTGTTCGAGAGATTTGATTTTTAAAAAATGGATCATCCATTACATGGGCCACTAGATGAATGGTCCTGATTGATATTCACCTATTCCTTGTGTACATTAGGAGAGAGTGCTCTAACATACCATGGTTCTATCGTCTCTACCGTAATAGACCATCAGACTTATAAATTTCCGGACCCGGATTTCCTGCGAAAGCCATTCGCACGAAGTTCTTTCGCTGTAAGCCTAGGTGGAGACTACCGTGATGTTTGTGAGAAATCTACCCCATCCTTCCGTTTTTTGAGATCATTTAAGTACTTGATACAAAAATTTATCAGAATCCAAGACTCAAGTTGGCCACACTAAAGAAAAAGGTTGGTAGGGAAATTCCTGCCGTTGAAACCTCCCTGGGGTCGACAGTAATGTTTTCATGCCATCTATACCGTTCACAAAGTCATTAATACTGGGATGAACTGAAAACACAAATATTATCATGATTCAAAACTTCTATGGCCCCACGAATATTTCAACTGTGTACGTTCAATCCTAAAGTTTTCGGCCCACTTGAGTCTTGGATCCGACTTATTTTTTATTACAAGCCTTAAAATGAGCTCAGAAAACGTATAAACGGGGTAGATTTCTCAAAAACATCACGTTTCACCCCAACTAAATTTCCAGCGCAAGAAGTTCGTGTGAAAGCCGCTAGCAGAAAATCCGCGTCCAAATACATAAAGCTTCGGTATAAATAAATGATCAGGTCCTGCCGCGTATTTTTTTTTTTTTTTTTTTTTTTTTAACACACGCACACACACCCCCACACACTCACGCCACACGCACACACACCCCACACACGCACACTGTGGTATTTCACCACCGTGGGTACTCGAACCCTTGACCTGGTGTTGCAACTCCATGGAGTCTACCACCCGGGTAACAGTAAGGACCCGTCCTGCCGCGTATACTACAAGCTGGCCGTACTACAAGTATCTCCTGCCAACGTGTTTCATACACAGAAAATCCGTGCCGTAAAAAAAAGGGTAATATCATCATCATGAAAATCATCTAGAATAGAATAGGCCGAAAAAAATGAGCACTGGACCACACTACTAAAACCAATGGACAATGATGATCTTACCCAACGTATATATTTTAAAAACATCAATGAACGAATCAACCTTACTTTCATTTTATACGTGATTCATGATGGGGCAATCTTTTGCACGGATCGGATACATTGAATATAGCTGGAAAACATCAGAAATACGGAAAGGGATTGGCTATTAACCCTACCACTAGCCTCTGTGGGCCACACCATGATGTATTTGTTTCATCCATGCCGTCCACCCATTCTTCCAGATAAATTTATGATATGAACCAAAAAACGAGGTTGATCGAAATCTCAAGTAGACCACACAGTGTTGATTGAACGCCCACCATTAAAAGCTTATTGGGGACCACATAAGTTTTGGATCAAGATGATATATATTTTTTCCCTTCATCCAAGTCTGTATGACCTTATCAACTGGTTAGATGTAAAATAACCATTACAGTGGGCCCTAGGAGGTTTTTAATGGGGGACATTCAATCACTGCTGTTTTCCAATGGTGTGGTCCACATGAGAATTATATCTATATCTACCTCATTTTTGGGATCAAGATTTAAAATTATCTTTTAAAATGGATGAACGGCGTGGATAAAATACATACATCACGGTGGGGTCCACATATCACCGAGCCACCTGGCTGGTGGCGGCGTAAGTTGCCAAACCGCGTCCAAGAAATACGGTAAGCTTATGGTAATGTACGAGGCGTCTGATAATTTCTCGTTGGTGAAAGCTCGGTTAAAAATTAAAATCTAGGCAGGGACGGGACGGTTGCGTCTACCCACTTGGACGGTAACGTGTCGTCCGGCAGGGCTATGTGGAGCCCACCGTGATGCAATCTGTTTATCATCTGCCGTCCAACCATTTTTTCGAGAAAATTTTAATATGTGAACAGAGAAAATGAGGGTCCAAGGCTTGAGTGGACCACAAAGTGGGGATTGAACGTCCACCATTAAAAGCTTCTTGGGAGCCAGAGAAGTTTCGGATCAAGCTGATATTTGTGTTTTCACTTCATCCACGTCTACGTGACCTTGAATAGGTTTTATGCTAAACAAAACATCACGTGGGCCCTTAGAAAGGTTTCAACGGTGGGTGTCATATCAGTGCAGGTTCCTTTAGTGTGGTCCACTCAAGCCTTGGACCTGCCTCATTTTTTGGATCATATATTAAAATTTTCTGAAAAAATGGTTGGACAGCGGGATAAAACAGTTACATCACGGTGGGCTCCACAGAGCCCTGCCCGGACGGATTACCGTCCGGGCGGGGGTAGGAAGCAATCCGCGTCCCTGTAGAGGAATGATTCTCGTGCTGATACAGGGGATGTAGGATATTTGCGAGCCCCAAACACAACACTTCACAAATGCCGGCCACCAGTTCATGTGTAAAACATCCGACCCGTGTATCAGGTGGGACCCACATTGTATATGATCTGACCAAAAATTAGACCGGTAAACAATCAGGTAGATTTGACATTTACTAAAATACTGGACAGTCGGAGTTCACCAGCATGGTGGTTTTTTGTCCGGATGCTCTACGTAAACGGCTCCCACGTGAAACACAAGTAAGGTTGGTACGTGTGGTTGCGTGTGAAGCTACGCACCCCATAAATACTTGGCTTTTTTATTTTTATTTTTTTTGAGTTAGCTAATACTAAGGCTTCTGTATGATGCTTGATACGTAGGCACTTCAAAACATTACACGTGGCATGCATTAGTTGATATTAAACCATCTAAACTGAATCATGCAAGTACAGTTAAAGAAAATTAGATTGCTTGCAAAGCCTTAACCTCTGGTTGGTTGGTGGCCACTTGTTTCTTGATATAAGACCATTGATATATGTCATTTTTAATGGTTCAATGAATCTGGTAGTTGTTGCTAGAGTTGGGCAAAACAGACCCGATCCGACCCGATTAGAACTGAACCGACGGTCTGGATCGGTGCGGATCAGGTAGCTCCATCCAGATCCGAAATCTTTTCGGGTCGAGTTTGGATTGATCCTGATCTTACCTGACCCGACCCGACCCGAAAACCCAATCCGAATGGATCTAGACCAATCCGATCACACCCGATCCAGAGTAGCTCTTATCGATACTTCTACTTTTCCCTATGGTATGGTCCACTTGAGCTTTGAATATGCGTCGATTTTGGGTTTAACCACTAAAATGATTTGCAAAAATGAATGGACGGCGTGGATAAACCACATGCATTCAAGGTGGGCCCCAACAGTGTTTACTGTGTACAATAAGAAAATATTTGCTGATGTACCACACACAGCTATGTGTGGCTAGCTGGCACATGGATTGCGTCCTACCCCTGCCTGTCTCTAGCCCCGAGATGGTTCTATGGGCGGACCCACCATGATGTATCTGTACATCCAAGATGTCCATCCTTATTCTAAGATCATTTCAAGGCATAACCACAAAATGAGGCAGATCCAACGCTCAAGTGGACCACACCAAATAATAAGCTTAGTTGCATTAAGTGCACAAAGCATTAAATGCAAGTTGCATTAAATACAAAAGTCATATATGGTGTGGCCCATTTGAGCGTTGGATCTGCCTAATTTCTGTGGTCATTCCTTAAAATAATATGAGAAAAGAGATAGACGGCTTGGATGTGCAGATAAGTCACGGTGAGCCCGCCCACAGAACTGCCCGTTCAGGGCTAGAGACAGGCAGGGGTAGGACGCAGTCCGCGTCCAGATAGCTATAGGTACGTGTCATGCCAAGACGACTCGTCTTCAGTGCACTGACGCTCCTTGAGCTGCGAGTTGGACGAACGGTTCAAAGGAGATCAAAGTTATATGGCCCTATAGTGATGTATTTATTATATCTACACCGTTGATATATATTTAGAGATCATTTTAGAGCATTATCCAAAAAATGGATCATATCCAAAGATCATCTGGACCACACCACAAATAGCAATATAGGATGATTTTCAGTGTGGTCCCACTACTTGTTCCAGTGTGGTCCACTTGATAGTCAGATCTATCTTATTTTTTCTCTCAAGCCTTAAAACGAGCTCGCCAAATGGATGGACGGTTTGGATATAACACATATCCCATGATGAGACCTACATAACTTGGAAACATCAAAGTCATCATTTCGTGCGCAACACGTTACAGGCAGCTGCCGTGCACAACACGTTCGCAACTGCAGCGCCTCGAGTTCCGAGTTGTACAAACGACTCAAATGATATCAACCTTAGATGGGCCCCACAATGATGTATTTATTATATCCATACCGTTTATCCATTTTTCATGATCATTTTAGATCATTTGGAAAAAAAAAAATCATATCTAAAGCTTAAATGGACCACATTGAAAATAACAATGAGATAATGATTTTCACTATTTTTAACGATCCGAATCGCACCCAACCCGATCCAACTTAGTTTCCCTGACCGAGTCGGACTCGATTCGGGTCAGGCCAACTGTGTGTCAGGTCGGTTCGAGTCCTATGTTCCGGACCCGGTCCCTGATCGGATCGAATTCGGGTCAATCCAGCTAGATTTCGGACTGAATCGAGTTAGCCCTAATCCGATCCGATTCGGTCCGATGCCCACCTCTAGTTGTTGCTGCTCTGCTCTCGGCGGTTGGAATGCATGCGTGCCATAAATGAATTTGCATCTCAATCCAAACCATACAGCTATGACCCCGAGCCTTGACATAGGCAACACGTGTTGTATGAATATGATATGATGATGTCGGCCGCCTATTCAACTACTCGCTAAATGTGCAAATGTGATTATATGATATTGGATGGTGGGGTTTGTCCTTTGACGATGGGTTACACATTTGTCTTCTATATGAAGGACTTTTTGGTACAGATAAAATGAAATGAGTAATGGATTAGTACACTCAGTCGTGAAGAATAGCTATAAAACGCCTTTCTGAGTGAAGAACTGAATCCAGCATGAGCGTAGACTCAAATTATATCTAAGATTACTAGCTACTTGATTAACACTATGGTTTACACCACAGAATGTAATTTACTTAACATGAAAAGTAAAGTAATTACAATACGTAATGTAATTGACTAGTAATTGAAAAAATAATTGAAAGATAATGTTTGGTTTTAATTGGGTTGGGATGAGCGACCTATTCCTGCTGAATTCATTTGCTATTTATAACCTTAATCCAACTATCCAGATCTTTTGCACGTTCCGACGGTTGCTATAACCATTTAGCATTACACGACATTCTGGTGACTTCCTTGCCATTCGTCATGTGATTGCTCCTTCACGATCAACCATCCCCAGTGGCACTCGATACATTCTAGCTATGTTATCAAGAAATAACCTTCGTACATCTCTTTAGATCTTCAAAAACACCGTGTGAATATATACAGATCATACGTAACTCGCTCTGATTGTTTCTTATAACTCGCTCTTCCCTCGTGACTTCTCAAGCTCAGGTTCTTTATTCATACCACCCTATCGTGACTATGCTGAGCAGCTGACCGAGACTCATATCCTGCAGGGAACCGAGTGAACAAGAGTGATCTTCACCCTACCGTGACTGGTATCCCCAACACATCAGGTTATCAGACACGATGAAGCACAGTTTGACCCGTGAAATCCTTAAAATGGAGGGATCCCTACCGCGTACAACAGACAACGTCCATTTGAGAGCCCTGGTGGCCCACCATCATGATCATCCACGATGATCTGAACTATTTATCATGTCCATAGGACAAATTCGACCAAACCCCAACCCCTTCCACACTAAACCCAATCGAGCAACCATACAAACTTTCGTCCACAAATAGTGCCAAGAAACCAAAATGGTTTCAAACTCTATTGCGTAGGAAACTCGAAAAGGGCTACTTGAATATGATCGGAACCATCAAGGACGTCGACTAAAAAAGGGAAAGTGGGATGGAAGCCAGGACACCCGCCGAACAAACGCATGAAAGAGCCGCACCATGCGGAAGTTTCTTCGCAATTGCGGTCGACCAGATCATTAATCTAGTGGGCCAATCAACCTCAGCAAGCCATTCTGAATCTGACACAGAGGAAAGAAGAGAAAAATCGGAAGGATAACTGCTAGTTGCAGACCACAGTTATACAATTCCGATGTTGTTTGCGCAAACGCAGGGTGCATAAGAAATTCACTTGTTTTCTTTAACACAAAATAAGAACTACGTAAGAGACCGCAAGAAGAGTCTAGAAGACTCATACCCCTATAAAAATTGCCTTTGTCCGACGCTTGGAGGAAGCACAACAAGAAGAGAGAGAGGGAAACAAAAAAGAAAGAAAGAATACAGAGAAAGAAAGAATCCAGCAGGAAAGGAAGAAAGACAGTAAGAGAGAGAAAGAAAGAGAAACACGAGCGGGAGAGAGAAGAAGAAAGTGTGGAGGTCGGCACTTCGGTTCAACTCCAACAAAGAAGAGGAGACAATTGTAGCTATACACCAGCTCAGTTCGAAATCCAACCTTCCTTTTTCTCTTTCTTCCCTCCTCTTTTCAAAATTCAATCTATCTCTCAACAATAAAATTCCGTTTACATTAAGCCAAGTCGATTCGATAATAGGATAGGCCTAAACACGATAAGTCAGAAACTTATCAACTTAGGCACATGTAACTCGTCTAAGGAATGGTTTAAGTCAAGTTTTCCTCAACCCTAATCTAACATCTAACCTAATTAATTCAAATTAGGTGGATTATAGTATAATCTGATCTTAAAGTACGCCTATGAGCATTTAAGTTAGTAAGAGGCAACACCACAACATGAGGTGAGAGATTTCTTTAAGCTTGCATTAATTTAAGTTGATATGAATTATCTTACTTTTTTACATGCTTTCATGATATTATGATTCTCTCCCTATGGTTGTTAATTTACTATCAACAATTATTTAACCTTTGAGATTATGGTATGATGTAAATTACGAGTGATCTTCATTATTTTTATGTGGGGTGATAGATACAAGTCATGCCCTTGCTTTTACTAATTTGTTGAGTTAGCCCTTGCTACTCTCCTTTTATTTAGTTGATCATTACCACTCTCATCTTAATTTGTTGAGTTAGTCATTGCTATTCTTTTCTTTGTTGAGTTGGCCATTGTCACTCTCCTCTTTGTTGGGTTGGCTATTGCCACTCTCCTCTTTGTTGAGTTATCCATTGCTATTCTCTTTTTTATTTTGTTAGTCTTGTGCTATCTATCTTTATGGCTTGGGCATTTGTCTTGATATTCCAAAACCTTCATCATTCAATTTACATTTTTTTTTATGCAAGTGATATGTTGAAGGTATCACAACTAGTGATTCAATTATTATACCATGAATGTAATGAGCTCTGAGTAGAGACCCTCTTGCTCGATGCGTGATTCCATGGGTTTGGATAGTGGTGCAGAAATCGATGTAAGTAATTCATAATGCATGTTACATCACTTCTGGGATTGGATGTCGCAAATAGTCGCTCCATTAACTAATCGTGTCACGTAATTCATCCGACCATGTGTTGTGCCGCCTCAAGGTGTTTATGTAAATTCATGGTAGTGTTGCACATGCTGACAAATATCCTAGTTATGAGATGCAGGTCGAGTTGAGTTTTCTATAAATCGTATTCCACATTATAATGATCACTATAAATGATGAGCCACACACACTTTGTTAGGCATGCATTCATTCATATATATATATATATATATATATATATATATATATATATATATATATATATTGGTTGCGCATGCTGATACTCCTTATAATTAGTAGTGGAGTACGAGACATATCAGAATCCTTACATTATTTTTATAAATCTCTTGATAAATAAGCCGATTGATGTAAATTTAATGGACAGTTGAAATGGAACACAATCAATAAACCTTGTTTAATAAAGACAAGATTCCATTAATCAGAGGTTATGATAATCCAATTAATCCAATTTTCAGGTTATGGTCGATTTACATTGGGGCCCTCGATTTGGACGGTCTGATTTGAGTTAGGTAAACGACGCTTATAGAAATGAGGGGTGAATGTGCATAGCTTTCATACTCTGTACCTTAAGATTTTCTGTGGCTGCGATGGGCCCGGTAGCATGAAACACATGAACAGGTTTTGAGTTCATGTCTAGTGGGCCCTACCGTGGGTGGGCCATGGTTATAAAACCGATACAAGAGTGCAATTTGAATGGTTTTGAAATAGGTGGCATCTATGTCTGCATCAAAGAGGGAAGAATCGAACGGTGGGACCATCCAATTGTCTTGGATCATGGGACATCAATGGGAGCTCCCAAAAGATGGATGGTCCAGATTCACCGATCAGGCAAAAACATTACCAACACGAGTTCATTATATGTGTTCGCACACGCACACATGATATGTTTTCGGTGACAAGCGAGTCCATAGTTCATTTTGGGAATTCTCGATTCACGGCCATACTTAAAAGTATCAATGGTTTGGATTACCAAACCACGGCCTCCACTTTCCAGAATTGGAAAATCGCGTCTACGGAGAAAAGATGTGGGCCCATGGTTCTGTAATCCTGGCCGTTGGGAGCTTTCTCTCATGTGGATGGATTTGATCACATGCAAAAAAATTCAGATTTTGGTTCAAACAAAGCAAAAGGTTAGGTGAGGCAACAGACAATGTAGAGGATTCACCAAACCATGGGTCCCACTGGTCAGCCTCAAATCGACGATCCACATGTATCGGGTACTAAACCCTGTCCGAGCTCAGGACAGGCATGGGCTCTGAGGATCCACCGTAATGTATAGGTTTTATTCAGACCGTCCATCTATTTTGCCATAAATGAGGCAGATCCAAAGTTCAAGGGAACCACAAAGTGGTGATAATGAGGCCCACCGTTGAAACCTTTCAAAGGCCCACCGTGAATTTTATTTTCCATCTAACCCGTTCAATCGCCTCAGTATGGTCTCCTAAAGTTTTGGATCCGCCTCATTTTTGAGTTTAAACCCTAAAATTATATGGCGAAAGGGATGGACGGCGTGGATAAAAGCCATACATATAGGTTGGCTAAGGGACGCGGATTAACTCCTACCCCGGCCGGGACCGATTAGGGCTCTGTGGGACCCACTGTGATGTACGTGTTTTATCCACTCCGTTCATCGTTTTTAGCAGATCATTTTAAAATATGACCCAAAAAATGAGGAGATGCAAGTCTTAAATGGACCACAAAGTAGGGATTGAATGTCCACCATTAAAAACTTCTTGGGAGCTGGAGAAGTTTTGGATCAAGCTGATATTTGTGTTTTCACTTCATCCACGTCTACATGACCTTATTAATAGGTTGGATGGTGAAAAAAACAACACGGTGTTCCTTAGAAAGGTTTCAACGGCAGGTGTCATCATCAATGCAGCTTCCTTTGGTGTGGTCCACTGGAACTGTGTACCTTCTTCATTTTTAGGATAACATATTAAAATTATCTAAGAAAAGGGATGAACGGCGTGGATAAAATACTTACATCAAGGTGGGCCCCACAGAGCCCTGCCCGGTCCACTGGAACGGCAGGGGTAGGACGCAATCCGCGTCCGGCACGAAGAGCCCCTGCGATGCCGAGCTCGACCGGGCAGTACCCATCCGCGTCGGTCCAGCGGATTGGATACTATCTCCGCAGCTCAGCACGTGCAAGGGCTCTTAGTTGCCACCGTGATGTATGGATTTTATCCACACCGTCCATCCATTTTTCCATATCAGTTGTAGATATAACAGCAAAATTGAGTCAGATCCAACACTCAAGTGGACCATATAGTGGGGATTGAGTGCCAACCGTTGAGAAAATCTACGAAGGTTTCAACGGTAGCCGTATTTATCACCCTGCTTCCTATGATGTGGTTCATTTGAGCATTGGATCTGCCTCTATTTGTGGGATTCTACCCTAAAATAACATGGAAAAATGGATGGACGGTGTGGATAAAACATATACATCATGGTGGCCACTCATAACCCCTGCCGTGCCGATCTTGGGTCCGCGTCCCAGGAGGACGCGTTGGATCTCTAGCCGTCCAATGCTTAATAATTGAGAAATAAAGATTATATATAGTGCAGTATCAGAAGTTATGACACAACCATTTTTTTTTTGTCAACTTGTAAATTTCTAGATTATCTAATCCGTTTATAAGGTTCATCGCAACATGATAAGCACATGAGATGAAAATTAGGCAAAGTCGCTCATTGATCGAGACAAATTTTTATTTTTTATTTTTACAGCCAATGGTATGACTCAATATACTGGTTTGGACCACCTGTTGAACCGATCCGACTGAATTTTATGGGACATGATAACCACGGTTCGTCCACCTTTTCCATGGACTGGATTTTATAAATGAGATTTTAACGGCATCATAACTTCTGATACCGGCTGATGTATTTAATAATTTCCCCTAATAAGGACCCCAGGATTTGGATGTTTAATGGTAGATAGCCCACGTATATTCGAGGGCCTATTTACGGGGCCCTAACATACAGCCATTGCATGATTCTGACAGTCAGGTTGGAAGATTCTGGCAAACGATCAGGATTGTTGATCTGATGGGCCACCATATGAATGGCCAGGCCAAGTTGCAGTGCCCGCAGGATTCTGACCATCCATTCGTTGCACCTTTTGCTCGGACAAATCATTTTTTTTCAGGCCACTATCACACTCGAATCCCCCCGATTTTTGCAGTATGAGCATCCACGTGGTGGCCCACCATAACAATAGTCCACGCATACTGTGAGAGAATTGCATAGTACTTCACAGCGGCCATCAACCACATATTAGTTGCGCATGGCTCGAACCCAAACAAGGTCGTCGTCTTAGGGGAGGCCCATTTCCCCTATAAAATTGTAGAAAAAAGGCTATTCCACAACTATTATTAAGCTGTGTAAAAGTCATGCCATCCAAACCCGGCATGAAGTCCAACCATCATGATGGGATGCCCCCAAAAATCAGGTCTAATTGCAATCATCATGTGGGCCTCTCCATTAAAAACAATATACACGAATCCAAAGTCCTCCATAATCACATGGTGGCCCACATGATTTGTGGATCACCCTCATTTCTGGGGTGTCCCACTTTCATGGTAGCATGATCCTGTTGGACGGGTTAGGTGTCATACACACAACCATGGCCCCCCACATGCAACAGTTGTAGAATAACAAATTTGTTAGGCAAGAAATCTCAAATTTGTTCAAGAGTAGGAATGGTCAATGATACATGATAGTTGGATCTGCTATTATCATCCTGGTATCTTAGTAATGCCCAAAAAATTAAAAATTTCAAAATATTAAAAAAAAAAAAAAAAAAAAAAAAAAACACGAAAACAAAAACGTGGGGGGCAGACAACTACCTCAGCTGTTCATCAGGAGGATCCCAACATGGATACGACCCAGCAATGAGATCTCAACGAGCAGAGGATCCTAACCTTCTGATAAGTGAGCTATATTTGATCGGCAGAAAAATGTATCAGCAACCTATCAATGAACAGGAAAAAGTCCCATGTCTTTCAGTAAGTAATCCATCTAGTCCACATAATGAACAGTCCAGATCGTTGATCATTAGCTGCATGTCCATTTCGAATGAAGGGGCACAAATCATAGTGAGGCACTGGAGTCAGATTTCTCCAAGAAAATAGCTACTAAAATATCATACTACACAACACTTCAAAATAATAGATTCAATTATCCACCACCAGCTTCAGCACCATAAATTGGACAAGATTCTGAGTTACCGAATTCAGTGGCAGAAAGCAGGCAGGCCAGACCTAGAAATGTTCCACCGCTTTCCATCAGCTACCTACTGGAAGTCTGCCAAAGCCACCCAAGCACTAGTCACAGGGGCATTGCTCCCAAAAAATGTGGCGCTACATGAAAAACATAGCGCATGCATCAACAACAATGAAAGCCATAATGTACAACATGAGATATCTAAACCACAGAGGGGGTTAAAAGCTCCGACGATCATCGTGCAACCAAAAACAACGATGAGACTTCTGCAACCACAGGTTTTCGAGGCTCTCTTCTTTCAATTTCCCTTCTTCCCAGAAGCATTGACCGCCGGATATTCAGCATAGCTTTATAACTTTATATGAGTGTCGGAACTTGTGAAGATAGCGATAATTGGATCCTCTTCACAAGAAATAGGGGACTCCTGACCTGGGCCCTCTCATCTGATTATTCTCCTCAGTTTCTGTGAAAAACTTCACCTCCCTCTCCTACATGATTAGCAAAGAGAGGGTACCCCATTAGGAAAGATCACAAACAACCAGATACCATTTACATACATATTGCACACAAATGAGAATGCGTTTGAAACTTAACACGAACTTGATGAGTGCTTGCATTTGTGTCATGATTCAACACTCAGATGAGTATAGTGTTTTGAGATCAGAAGCACATCTTGTAGATGAAAATTTGAAGTTAAATGAGTAAATTGATGAGGTTTGGAGACTAAACAACATGACAGGAGCCAGGACTACTTGGAAGAGCTTATATTGGGATTCCATTTTGGGCGACACTAGTATTTCTCTTTTCCACACTTAAATGGTGACGGCTCACCACACATCACATACGTGTAATCAATCCAGATCATCCAAATCACGGGTCTCATTATGCATGGAGCATACCCCTAAAATAACACTTATAGACAATCTTAACCATCCAATCTGGCTATTTGATTTGGACCATTGACCATTTTCTTTTGACTGTCCATTTGCTTGCCACCAATTGGATGGTTAGGATCATGTGATAAGTGTTATTTTTGGGAAATGTTCCATGCATGACGGTGCCAGTGGTGTGTATGCTGTCGATTTATGTACCTGTATGCTGCACGTAGGGTGGACGAGTTGCCAGTTATCACCATTTAAAAAATGATGTAGAAAACACATTGCATATCCCACCAAAATTTCATCTCTCTCTCTTTTTTTTTTTTAATACACTCGATCAAATTTTGGCAAAAACTAAGTAGAGTTTTATCAGAATAATTTTGTATATCTTGATGAAATTGAGCTAACTCTGACACTTCACACTCAATTGGGTTTTTAAACCTTGAATACGTCCATAGGAAGTTATGAGAAGTGCTGTGAGGATGTTATCTGTCAATTTAATCAGCGGGCCAAAATAGTTTCTTTTTTATTGGTAACCAATGCATAGATCACCAAGAGAAGTATAACAAAGCTTGGCAAAGTTCCAAGTATCATACCATGTTCTCATTAAAGCTCAATATAGAAGCTACGTTCCCACATCGATAACAGTAATTTGGTGCAGACCACACCTGCAGAACCCAGAAAGCAAACTGTCAAAAATTCAATGGGTATGGTACAAAGTTAAATCAGCTGACAGAGATGGCACTACACGACTTACAGTAACAAGGCCTTTATCTTGAAACATGTACTTGAGGCCTTCTTGGACAAGCTGGTGCGCCCGACAAACCAGATTTAGGTTGTTTATATGATTGAACTGCAGATAGAAAAGAGGTTAAAAAGGGTTCAGCAACAGTACATTCACAGGGAAAGCCAGCCCAGGTGGTTGAGAGAAAACATGTATATTTACCTCTGATGTAACCCTAGATCCAAAAAGCCAACCCGCACCCCGTGGACTAACAGCCCATGTTTCAATCTCTTCTGGATCACTCCACATGAGATCACAAAAGGGCCCTTCATGGGGGATTTCACAATTCCTCTCAATGACCCTCATCTGTTATGAAACAAATGCAGATGTGAGATGGAAATGCAAGAGGTTATTAAGTATTTTGTTGTCGCATGATCAAATGCATGAGTTTCAGAGACGCAGCACGGATATAAAAAGGCGGCGATCATGAAAAGCCAAAAAGCTAACTTTAACCAAGACATTTAGTGATCATGAAGGATCATGCAAAAAATTTGGAGTAAATACACAACTTATTTCAAATTTGCAGAGAAGTGATAAATGATAACGCAGTTGACGTGAGATGCAGAAAATTCATTTGGCAAACATAGGTCATAGAAATTACATCTTGGCATCCCATGTATTTAAAAAATCCAGAATCTTTTAGGAAAAGCAACCAATCCATTGAAAGCAGCAGCGCTAGGGCAAACCTGGTCAATTGTTCGAACATCAGGAGAAAGACCTCCATGGACACAAAGGACCTGGCAATCCAAAAAAGAAATTCATTCAAATTAGTAAAGATGCAATTGAAATCCAAAACTAAGGAAAAAAAAAAAAAAAAAAGGAAGCTGATTCCATTTGCTTTTGTGCAAGTGCTTTATGAGAAAGAGAGATGCTGTACAGTTCCATCGATGATTGCTGACAGAGTGAGGAAATCAAAAACATCGGTGCAGTACCGCCATGCATTAGCATTCCCATACTTCCTCTGACACTCATCATAAAAACCATATACCTAGAGAAGATGTAAACCATACATTAGCAAATATCCCAGGGAGAGCTTCACATACCTTTTTTTTTCTTCTGAAAGGTAGCACAACGAGGGATTGAACCCTGGATCAAGGTGTTCTGTAACGGCCGTTACGGTCTTTTTAAAAAAAAAAAAAAAAAAAAAACCCTGTAATGTTGATTAAAAAGTATGAAAAACTTGTATATGCCCCGTAATAGACCATTACAGGGCTGTTATGGCCTTTATAAGGGATGTAATGTGCCGTTAACGGCAATTATGGGTCATTTTTTTTCCATAATGGCTGTTACGGCCGTTACGACCCCGTAACACGTAACAGTTGCCACCGTTACCTTTACATAACGGCCTTTACGGCACACCATGCCCTGGATCACTCACACGCACTACACTCTCTACCAGCTCGTCTAACGAGTGGGACGCAAAGAGCTTCATATCCTTATTTTCAAGTTTCAACAAAGATCCATTTTGAGAATTTAAGACAATTCTAGAGAAAAATAAAAAAGGAGATTTAGTTTCATTCCAACTATCACTGTGACTTAAGGCAAGACACAAAGCAGTATATGCTAAGGCTGAAACATTTGTATCAACCACCATCATCTTGTCGCAACTATTTGGAACAGCTTTATGACTACTGTTTCACCAATCATTTCCATCTAAGGCCCAGTACAAGTGTGCAAGCCTTCATTTCCCTTCTCACAACATTGAGTCCTTTTGGCTCTTCCCTTCATCCTCCTTTATCAATGCTCCCAAACTTATCGTGACCATCTCCAGCTTCCACAGAACGAGGCCGTACTATCTTAATCAGCTCTCCATCATTATATCTCCTATTGGGGCTACTCTCTTAGGCTTCAAATGTCCTTGTTCTTGATTCTATCCTTCTTAGATGACTTGGATGGATGCTGATCATTCCAATACATTTTTACACTGACAAGAAGCTTCTACTAGCTCTCCAACAGCCAGAAGAGGTAGGATATCCTACCATTTGACAAAGGGCTTCGAACAGGTCAAGCACCCTGACATATCCAAATACACATTGGATGTATGACAGATTGCCTAAAACCCTCTGAGACTAGCACGTGATCTCCAATATATTTCAAACAGGATCAGTTACAATCTAAAGCAATCCAAAAGAGTGCACCACCTATAGTTGCAGAAATGTTCTACTTAGGGTACTGCTCCCACTGGAAACTTGTAGTTCCTAGATACTTTGGGACACAAGCTCATTTCTACATTTTTTATGCATCTCCTGCTTTCAACCTCTCATGGTGATTGAGCACTGACCTTCGTCTTTTTTTTTTTTTTTTGGGGGGGGGGGGGAGATTGGGATTTTGGGCGTTGATGGTCCTGATATTACGTACCAGCGCTAAAAATTCATGCAATAAAATAAAGCTCAATAAAGGTGTTTTCCGATGTGCCTTACCTGTTCCTGATTAACACTGAATGGATGTGATTCCCAAAACCTTTCACAAATTACTTTTTAGCCTTTTCCATAGGGGATTGGAATGAAGAAAAGGTGCAGCCATAGTGTCTAGATGCCTGGAGCACGTCCCTTACAACTAGCATGTCAAATCTATTATAGTGCTAATCTTAGCCAGCCCTGCTACAGAATCTTGTGATACATGGGCATTTTGTGGTCCTAATATAGCTTCTTCTTCTTCTTCTTCCTGTTATTCCTACACTTCTAACAAAGGTTTCCTTCATCAACAGGTGCATGTTAGCATAGCCCAATGTTCATCTGCACTATGATTACCTACGAATGGCCACAGATGACTAGATGAGTAGTAAGGATGCTAAATCTTGAAAGTACTTCCTCAATAAGATTTTAATGAAAACAGTGGGCCAACACCACCACAATTGATAAGGTGGAGCAAACACTAGATTATTCCACAAACTTAGAGTTGCTAGTAGAAAAACAAATGCCATCCTTAAGGTAAAAACCGATAACAGCTATGTTACAAATAAAGGCATTGGAAGTTCTTTTTTTTTTTTTAAAGTTTTAATTAAAAAAAATATATAATGATAACACAAGGAATTCAAAATACTTCAGCACATTTCAGCCTCTTCTACAAAAATCAAAGAACTGCAGCAAGGCTAAACAACAATCCTTGGGCATCTATCCCCTTAGAATAGGAAAAAATGGTTGGAGACTTGGAGCACCTATTTATCGACGATCAAGTTTGTTTGAAAGGTTGTGGACCATGGAACAATTGACCAAGGTAATTTTTATTATGTCAGCTAGTTAATATCTCAATATGCAGTTGTGTATCATGAATATATATATATATATATATATATATATATATATATATATATATATATATATATATATATATATATATATATATATATAAAAACGAAAGTTTCATCTTTCATAATCAACAGTCCCTTTTTTTTAAGTACTTTGCTAACAGACTCAAAGATGATCTACATGAATGAGGATCACTACTGAAGAGAACAATAGTCTCTTGTGAATACCGGTCAATGCCTAACAAAGTAAAAGAAAAGAAAAGAAACAGTTAAAAATTCTGCTAAGCTGAATCTTCTAGATCAGAAGACCTTTATAGTTTCCTAAACTGTAACCAGCTACCAAAATAGATGCATATGCTTTCTAAATACAAGCTGCAAAACTGAGACATTTTAGAACAGACATGAAAAGGTAGTGACAATAATATCCAAGCAACTAGGGGATGGATATATTTGAAAAGGTTGTCTCACGAACAAACAATGGAACGAGATAATACCTGGGTTAGTTGCCTGCTTTCATGATTTCCACGCAAAAGAGTTATGTTTGCAGGATATCTGATAGCAAGTGCAAACATCACAGACAAGGAACAGTGTAAATTTTTAATTTTATTTTATTCTTTTATGGGAAAGCATTCTGAAAATACAAATAGTTGAAAAAAAAAATACTGAAAATACAAGTAAAAATGAATGTCCAATAAAAGTAGGGGTTTCAGTATTTCGATTCAACGGAAAGAGGCTGAAGAATATGCTCCATAAGAGATGGGCAAAAACTCCATGCTTTCACAACATAAGTATCTATTAAAGACTAACACCACCCGACCAGCAGATCAAGGCCGTGAGGCACCAGAAATCACTCAATCAACCAAAATAAAAGACAAGCATAGAAGAATACCTTGCTTTAAGAAGTAAAAGAATTGTGAAAACTTCCAGACTGTTGTATCCACGATCAACAAAATCCCCCTGCCATATGATTTAGGATGGCTCAATATCCAGAAGCTGTATGAATATGACACCAATCGAAATGGGGAACGGATCATAACAATAAAAACTGGCTTTCGCTGTAAGATGTTTACCATAAAAATGTAATTTGTCTCTGGTACATGACCTCCGGTCTGGAAGAGTTTCATTAGATCATGGAACTGGCCATGGATGTCACCACAAACAGTAACTGGACTATTAACAGGCTGCACATTTGACTCTTCAATAAGAATCTCCTTCACCTGAGAAATATAAATTACAGAAGTCAATAGAAGCGAATGACAACCTACTGCAAATTAACAATGGAAGCACTAAAATTAGCAGTCCTACACAACTACAATCCTGTGGTGGTAAATGAACCCAAAAACTAATTTTTCCATGTGGGATCAACAGATGTAAGGATTCACAACACTAATGGTAAAGTTGACATGACAACTCAACATGTGCCAGCTTTGATACATCTAAATGGCATAATGTAGCTGAGAGAAATCATTATCATCATCAGATTGCCTCCTAGTTAAATTTACACTGTACATTGGTATAAAAAGCAGACTAAGGTAGAAAACATCACCATGATAAATTGTGAAAGTTTCCACTGTCATTTTTGTTGGAAACAAAATAGATCGCATAAGAAACCATGTTTTGGGGAAAGGTTGTTAGTGTGCATGGACTAACTTATAATAAATGTGGTTCATTGAATTTGGATAGAAGTAACGGCTCTTCAAAGACACTTAATAGTAGATTTTGAGGTTCTTCAAGGCTCCCTATAAGAAACTACACATTCAAGGAATTCTTCAAAAGAAGTACAAACAAGCTTGCTTAGACTTCCTCTATTGCATCCATTCACTCAAGGGAGGGGTGAGAAAGAAGGAGAAGCACAGATTTTGCACAACAAACACAAGCCAAAGATGTTGACTTTTAGTTTAGGGCTTTCTTGCTCTGCAGGAGTGTTTTCTCCCAAATTGGAATTGCAACAAGTTTATCCCTAGGCTTGTTTGGGATCAATGTTGAGAAATGAAAAGAATGTCTTGGGAGAAGTGGTTAAGGGATAAAATTGATTGGAAGGAGTTCAAGAGATCTCAAATAGATTGAATAGTTTGACACCATTAACACAAAATTAAGGAGAGCCTTCTCGCACGTGGGAAGGTGGCATCGTTGTGGAATTTGGAGGTATTCGAACGGCGTTCTGTATGATCATCCCCATTGTAGGAGAGGCAACCGGTTGGAAGATTGTGATCACAACTATTGTGTAGAAGTTGAGATGCTTGAATTCTATGGAGCTCTACAGCTAGAGAACTTCCTCAATTGGTTGGGTTATGTGGAGCAATTTTTCAAGTTTAAGGAGATTCCATACAACAAGAAGGTTAAGCTCGTGGCAACCCAATTATGGGGTTATGCGTTTTATGTTGGATCCAACTTTAGAAGATCCACAAGCATTAGGAAGAAAAGAGATGTGGCCATCAGTGATGCACCATTTAAAGTGTACCAGAGGAGGAGGCGTCGCCGACAGAGTACCGGAGAGGAGTTAATGTGGATGGACGTTGGGTCCATCGGACCCATTTTCTGATGTGCTACGAGTGCAGGAGAGGCATGACCGCACCCCGACCATAGATCCATGGGTCGGATTTCACACCCTACCATACGGGTGTTTTAGTTTTAGGTGCTTTTTGTTCATTTCCTTATTTCAGGGGCTTTATTGCACTTTCTTTACTTTTCGTCTTTTTTTTTTTTTACTTTTCTTGTTTTCAGGGGCTTTAGTGCACTTTTACTTTTTCCATAGCTTATATATACGTTGTGAGAAACCTTATTTTGATTATTATTAAATGAATAGAAATTCGTCTCTTTTCTTCTTTTTTATTCAAAAGATTAGGGTTTCAGGATTGACCCTTAAGTGTTGAGGATTCCACCCTGATTTCAGGTTTCATTCTTTCTAGATCTTCGAGATGCAGGAAAAGGTAAGAATCATCTTCCTTATTTTCTTTTGACGACAAAAGGACCCGTACTTTCTTCATCTCGAACCCCTCGTTCTTCACCCCTTTCGTTCCTCTCTGAATACCCCATTTCTAGTTTGAATGGAAAAAAAAAAAGATAGTTAGTTAGTAGAATCAGATCCAAACTTAACCGTGTACTGACTTATACTAGATCTGGGATATCCTCATATCCCGAAGTCCTCCCTTTTTACTGTTTACGTGATCTTATGCTAAGGGGGCATGATCCTGACAGAATAACCTCACCTTTATGTTGAGATTTACCTAATCTCTTTGATTGAAAACGGTTAGTTAATTGGTGTATTTATTTGAATATTCTTTAACCTGATTATACATGCATTTAGGGTTAGGTCATCACATGTCCTTGCATAAAAAAGAGAGACAATTGGAAGAATAATGACAATGGAACGAAGAGGAATTGTGAATTTAGGGAGAAAGCATTCTCTTGCAGTTCTACCCTAAAAATCAACATTTTTGATTTGCGTGGCTTGTTCAAAATCCATTCTCCTCCTTTTCTTCTTTCTCATCCATCCTACTTCACAATACCATCCTCCTATTTGCTTGACACTCCATCATGATTTTTAAGCAGAAAAATGTCAAAAAAATTTATGGCAATTATAGCCTGATTTAATACGTATGATAAATTCTCCTCAATAAACAAATATAATTTATTGCATTATATGATTTTAAAGATTAAGTTGATAGGATAAAATGCTGAAAATGGAAATCTAGATTCATCAGCTGCTTGTGTTCATATCACCTAGGAAATGTATCAAAGGAATTATAGAATCCTCGCCCGAGGCTTTGCACGTTATAAATCATCTGAAAAGTGGGCTCTTAGTGATCAAAAGTGGGCCCGTGGTTCTGTAAACCACACCATCAATGTAGTTGTGGCCCACACTCCCACTGTTGACGGACCATGCCCCAAAAGTCTTCTCAGTGGGATGATCCTAATTCCTAGCCTTCTGATTTGTGCCCACAAATACAAAACAACTATTCACATTCACTCGATAAAATTCCCATGAGTAGTCGCTAGGATATTCCCATCTAAGAGATTTTTGGCATATGATCCATCCATAGTAGGACACAGTGGATCAATCATGGGATTACCTAAACATGGGCCCCACTTGTCAGAACAGAAAATCCTAGTATACCTTGTGACGTGCTATCCAAGGTTCCAATAATTCCTCGATATATAATGATACACTACAATACGATTACGTTTCAATATTTTGAACAATGAATAAACCAATCTACATACTTATGTGGCTGAAAAACTCTTACATGCATGGCCCATACACATTAGCGCATCACAGTATCATGTACCTGTGTTACACTAGATACCCAGCCAACTCTCATTTAAATTCAAATGTTATCTTGTTACATAGATTACTCTGTCACCATCTTGGTGATCAAATTAGAATCTTATGTTCAGTTGCTTACATTTATGAGGATTAGTAGCCTCATTTGAATTCAAATTGTCTTTCCTAAATAGTAGGAAATGATCTCTAAAATTTGTAGTTCTGATTAGAAATAGAGAAGGAAAAACTATTACTTTTGACAGTTATCTCTTTCTTGTCTTTTTATTTATTTATTTTTACTAGACTACGATCTTTGATTGTAACATTTGGCATAAGAGACGGCAATGGAGCCAACCATTAAGGAGCTCAAAGTTGAGATTGATGACTTGAAGGCCTTAAAAATAACGAAGGCAACCATTCTGGGCATCAAAATTCCAAAGATTTCAATGATGGTGCACATCCCACGAGATCAATAGTTATCCAAGGACGAACGGTCCCTGTTGAGTTTCTGAAATTCAATGGCCGAGATCCAGTTTGTTGGGTTCATGTGGCCAAGCAATTTCAACACTACAACAACATTTCTGATTACGAAACGGTGCAACTTGCTTCCATGCATCCCATTGCGGATGCAAATGAATGGCACTGGTGGGTTAAACAAACCATGGGTGAATTATCATGGAGTTAATTCACTTGAGCCATTTGTCTCTAATTTGGTTCATTGGACTGTGACGATCTAGGCCACACACTCTCTATAATATGGCAAACGGATTCGGTCTCCAACTACACGCACAGATCGAAAGGCTTTCGAACCAAGTGGGACAATTACCTGGATCTTATTTGATCAGTTGCTTCATCTTAGGATTACGAGATGAGATCCGGGTAGGAGTCTGAACATTCAATGAAACAATTTAGCGCATGCCTACTAGTTAGCGCTATTGGAGGAAGACAAATTTGCAGCGCAACACCATGTCTTCAAAGCCACACCTTTCAAGCCAACAACAATAAAACTGGACATTTATCATAATGCCCCAAGTCAAATCAGGCCTGTACCTAAGGGGCTAACACTTGCAAAAATAGCGGAATGGTAGAAGAAGGGAAAAATAGCGGAATGGTAGAAGGGCTTATGTTACGATTGCGATGAATAGTTCCCAAGGAAACGAATATCCACAAGTGTCTTTTTACGCCATAGCCAGATTGGTAGGACCAGGCAGTATGCGTATTCGAGACTATCTTAAAAAGCTTGTCGTTTACATACTTCTAGACTCGGGAAGCACTCAGAACTTAATCAATCCAGGATTGCTTCAAATGGTCGAGTGCTGCATTAAACCCATCATGCAACTTGAAGTGATGGTGATCGATAGAGGACAATGCA
Source organism: Magnolia changhungtana (assembly GCA_030180095.1). Lineage (NCBI taxonomy): Eukaryota > Viridiplantae > Streptophyta > Magnoliopsida > Magnoliales > Magnoliaceae > Magnolia > Magnolia changhungtana. The sequence goes on from JASAUF010000662.1 coordinate 9,275,834, forward strand.
CCAACAAGGGTGTCTGCTCCAAATCCATTGCAACTTGGTAACTAGCAGTGCTACATTGACTTCCATGTGCTTCCTCCATGCAGTTTCGATATGATCCTCGGAGTCCAATGGCTCTCCACTTTGGGCGAAATCAACCAGTACTTCTTAAGACTACATGCGCTTTACGACAAACGCCAAGGAATATATCAACCCCAGCCTGAGATCATTGATCAATGTGCACTAACGAAGATGGTGGATAAAGGTGCACATGGCCTGTTTGTGCAGCTTTGCCATCCTGAGGGAAACGACCCAACCAATCCAATTTCTCCCGATGTCCTATGTTGGCTGTAAGAATATAATTCGGTGTTCAATGCCCCTACCCAGCTCCCACCTACTTGATTGCACAACCACCGCATTGAAGTACTTCCAAGCAATGCACCTACCAGTGTGCACCAAGGTATTCCATAATGTTGTCAAATGCAATCGCATATTATGAAAGAAATCGCAAAGATTACTCTCTCTCTCTCTCTCTCTCTCTCTCTGAGACTACACTAAGTTGTAACTTGTAACTTGTTTCAAGCTATCAAGTTATCCATTTATTAATAAAATTTCAATGTTTGAAGTTTTTAATTAGTTATTCTCTCTTAATGTAGTTTCTTGATTGTTTTTTTAAAATTTATGTAAATATAATATAGGTAATTAAATATATAATTTAATGAAACACTCAAACTACAATGAAATAAGTAAAATAAGTTATCCAATCACTTAGGCAAGCTTTTCCTAATTTTTAGATTTTTTTTCTGATTTTTTTCATTTTTTTTCAATTTTTTATTTTTCAAAAAAAAAAAAAAAAAAAAAAAATGCGATCACATGTGCGATTATGCGATTGCATGTGAACAACATATGTTGATCGCATGCGATCGCATATGCGATTTGACAACATTGGTATTCCATAACGGTAAAGGTGGCCATAATAGCCACCATCGTTACATTTACAATATAGGTTGTAACGGCAATTATGATCTCTTTTTTATTGAAAAGAAAAACCCAAAAAACTTGTATTTGTCCTGTAATGGACTTTTACGACATTTACAGGGGGTATAACGAGCTGTTACAGGGGTCGTACAATGGTTACATGTCATTTTTTTCATTACAGTTGTTACGACCATTATAACCCCGTAATGTGTAACGGTTGCCACCGTTACCTTTACAAAATGGCCTTTACAACCCCATAATGGCCGTTACAACACACTATGATTGTGCGCCCATATTGCCACCCATACTATCAGAATAACAAGATCAAAAGGCTCGTGTGTGAAATCTTGAACATGGGAATTATACGCCATAACATTAGTTCCTCTCATCACCCGTACTCTTGGTGCATAAAAAGGACGACACATGGCGTATGTGCGTCGGTTACAGAGCTCCAAACGCCACACTAAAGGATAAGTATCCAATTCGCATTGTTGACGAGTTGATGGATGAATTGTACAGATCCTACTTTTTCACCAAGCTCAATCTTTGCTTAGGTTATCAAAAAATTAGGATCCGAGACGAGGACATTTCAAAAATAGCATTTTGAACCAACGAAGGATATCACAAGTTTATGGTAATGCCTTTTGGAGTTATGAATGCCCCTTCAACATTCCAAAGCCTCATGAATGATATCTTTCATGCTCATCTACGGTGGTTTATCCTTGTTTTCTTTGATGACATCCTAATTTATAGCCTCAACTAGGCCTCACACCTTAAGCATGCAGCCTTTGTCTTTAGCATATTGAAGCACCATAAACTCTGTCAAATGCTCCAAATGCGAGTGCAGTAGCAGAAGCATTAAATACCTCAACCATATTATTTTGCATGAAGGAGTTAGTGCCAATCCCCACAAAAATTTTGTGCATGGTAGATTGGCCCGAAACTAACACTCCTAAAGGGCTTTGCAGATTCTTGGGATTGACAGGCTGTTATCGCAAATTTATAGCCTCTTGAATGCCCCCTTTTGGGCTTATGAATGCCCCTTCAACATTCCAAAGTCTCACAAATGATATCTTTCATGCTCATCTATGGCGGTTTATCTTCATTTTCTTTGATGACATCCTAATTTTTAGCCTCGATTGGGCCTCACACCTTAAGCATGCAGCCACCGTCCTGCACCGTCTTTAGCACATTGAAGCACCATAAACTCTTTGTCAAACGCTCCAAATGTGCGTGTGGTAGCATAAAAATTGAATAGCTCATCCACATTATTTCACATGGAGTCGGTATTGATCCCCACAAAATATCATGCATGATAGATTAGCCTAAACCTAACACTCTCAAAGGAATTCGCGGATTCTTTGGATTGACAGGTTATTATCACAAATCTATCCATTAATAGGGGCAGTTAAAAGCTACCTTAACAGTACTGTTACGGAAAGATGCATTTCGGTGATCGGCTGACACCGTTAAATCTTTCCACACCTTGAAACAAGCCACAACACAAGCTCCAATCCTAGCCTTGCCAGATTTTTCAAAACATTCACCATTGAATGTGACAAATCGGGATTCGGAATAGGAGCAATACTCATGCAAGACAAGCAACCCATCACCTTTCTGAGCAAAGTGCTAATTGGTCAAAGCTCGGGGTACTCTACATATGAAAAGGAGCTACTGGCGTCATGCAACTAATAAATGGCGACATTATCTTCTTGGACATCATTTTATTATCCGCACCGATCAAGTTAGCCCCAAACATCTACTTAGTCAAAAGATCATGACTACAACGCAGCAAAATTGGCTCATGAAGTTAATGGGGTATGACTATGAGATCATCTATAGAAGGGGGGTTGATAATGTTGCAATCAATGCACTTCCAGGCATCATGAAATTTATGAATTATCAAGTATCTCTCGGATCTTGTGGCATGGTTTGGAAGAAATAAAAACAACTTATCTATCCAACCTTGGAGTTAATGGCACCATTCAATGGCTCACATCCAATATTGAACTGCTAATGCCCTACACATTGACCGACAACATATTGAGGTATAAAGGGCGGATTGTAATCCCAGCCAATTCTATTCTCCAAGAGAAAATCCTATATGAGTTTCATGACACAGCAGAGACGGGTGTTACACCAAAACCTTTAAACGTGTAGCATGCAACTTTTATTGAAAGGGCATGCAATGGACAACCAAAAACTATATAAGGGTTTGTGACTTCTGTCAACATAGCAAATCCAAACATCACAGCCCATCAGGTCTATTGCAACCATTGCCTATTCCAGATTGAGTATGGATAAAAGTTGCAATGGATTTCACCGATGGATTGCAATCCCAAGGCCGTGATGTGATCTTTATGGTCACAGATAGACTATCTGACTATGCACATTTCATTCCTTTAACCTACCCATATATGACCATGATAGTCGGGCCGGCCTTCATCAATAATGTTTTCGAATTGCATGGGATGCTATTTGTGATTGTGAGAGATCAAAATCCAATATTTCTGAGCAACTTTTGGAATGAATTATTGCATTTGCTTGGGCACCAAATTGAAGACGAATTCGGCATCACCCACAAACCAATGGGCATATGGGAGTCATCAATTGTACCTTGGAAACATATTTATGCTATTATGCAGGCACTAAGCTGAATAAATGGTATCAATGGCTATCATGGGTGGAGAGGTGGCATAATACTTCTTACCACGAAGCCTCACAAATGAACTTATATGAAATTGCTTACGGTCAACCTCCTACACTCTTATCATACGGTAGGCAGTCCAGAGACTCAATGATCCATCAAGTTGACTTGGAAGTTGGAATTAAGGACCGGAGATCAAGCGTTGAGAATTCTTACAGAAAATTTCCTCGGAGCACAAAATCAGATGAAAGTACAGGCAGATAAACATAGGACTGAATGGCAGTCAAGTTGGACAATTGGGTGTACCTATGGTTGCAACCTTATCTCGAAACTTTGGCTGCTTAACACAACTCATTACAGCTCGCGCCATGACTCTTTGGGCCATACAAAGTGTCAGCATGAATAGGCCCAATTTCTTACAAACTTGATTTACCCAATGGATCACACATACATCCAGTTTTTCATGTCTCTTGCCTTAAGAAGAAGGTGGGTGAACGAGTCAACACCACTACAGTCCTTCCACCGGTAGTACAGAGGCACTGGCAATTCTAGACCGCCGGATGGTCAAATGCAATAACCAAGCAGTACAGAGGTTTTGGTTCAATGGGCTAGTACCGTGCCTGAAGACGCCATGTGGAAATTGTGGCACAGTCTTAGGCAGTGTTTTTCGAATACATTGCTCCCTTATACAAAGGGAAATACTATCCACACAATTCAGCTAAAACCCATATACATTGCTTCCTTATATTCAATCTTCCAAGTATTTCACAATTCGAATGAGAAACACATCCGCACATTCTGCAAAGGAAATCAAATCCATTGAATAGATAGAAGTATGCTTTTTACTGATTTGACAACTCCATAGCGCCTTCTAAAGCAGGAAAAATTCCAAGATTAAAATCTGCGAACGAAATTTCTGCTATAAGGAGAGTGAAATCTTTTACAAACAATCAGACAAAATTTTCATACAGAACGGGAGCTGTGGAAGAGGCGATTGAGGAATCCATAACAGAAATCTAGGAATCCTAGAAAACCCTAATTAGAAAACCTAACCATTTGAAAGGGGGGAGAAAAGTAGGGAAGTGGAATGCTCTAGAAATCGGTAGGAGAGATGGAGAGCTTACATATTCGCAGAGGAGTTGAAGCTCATCTTCCATTAAATGCTCGCCTTCTTTCACCTTCGAAATCCACAGATCCAGATCCATCGAGGAGGGAGAGAGAGAGAGAGAGAGAGAGAGAGAGAATTTGAAAAAGGAAGGAGCGAGCGGAACAAAGGGAAGGGGCAGAGAGATAATACTCCGGCAGCGTATGACGCTTGATACGCTGCCACTTAGAAATCATACACGTGGCATATATTAACTTTAACTTCAACCGATTAAGGTGTAGAATCCGCTGTCACCAAGTCACAGTTCCAAAAATCAGATCAGTTTAATAATTCTAACCTCTGATTCCTGGAAACTTGTTTGTCGGAATAGCACAGCTTAACTTAGTTGTATGCCACGTGTGAAATTTCCAAGTGCGCGCGTATCATCGTCACACTCTGCCAGAGTATCAAAGTTGTCTCAAGATTTTATAGCCCGGACGGCACGAGCTTCATTCAGGCTATCAAGTTGGGGCCACCATCTAGTGATCCAGACCATTGGTTGGAGGGCCCAAACATAAGGTGGACAACGCAAAGATCCCAGCCACCAAACTTCTGCCTTCTCCAGTTTAACGTTATCCATTGTTGTATTTCTCGTGTTCAATGCAATCCCATGGAAGAAAGATATCTGGGGCACAGTCCATCGAGGTTAGAGCCCACTAGACCAACGGTCCAGATCACTGAAAACACGGACCCACCGGACGCGGTTTGGCTAGTAACGCTGCCACCAGCCAGGTGGCTAGCGGTCAGTGCTACGTGGACCCAACCATGATTTATATGTTTTATCCACGCCGTCCATCCATTTTGAAAGATAATTTTAGTGCTTGATCTAAAAAATGAGGTATATCTAAATTTCAAGTGGATCACACCATGGGAAAACAGCAGTGATTGAATGTCCACCATTAAAAACCTCCTAGGGCCCACTGTAATGGTTATTTGACATCTAACCTGTTGATTAAGTCATAAAGACTTGGATGAAGGGAAAAAATATATATCAGCTTGATCCAAAACTTTCGTGGCCCCCAAGAAGCTTTTAATGGTGTCCGTTCAATCGACATTGTGCGGTCCCCTTGATATTTGGATCAACGTAAATTTTTGGCTCATACCATCAAATGATCTGGAAGAATGGTTGGACGGAATGGATGAAACAAATAAATCATGGTGGGGCCCACAGAGCACCGACCACTACCCACTACGCCAAACCAAAAAAACCAAAAGCCGTGTATTCCGTTTACATAGTCGGGTCTTAGCCTATATAATAATCACCTCAGCAGCAGCTCACCCAAGCAAGCAGACAGCAGCAGTGACCATTCATGGCTCTCTTCACCACTTCCTCAACGATGGTAAGAGTTTCTCCCTTTTTAGTAATACCCCTCTTCCTCTCTATATTTACGCTATTTGCCATCTCCTCCGTTACGAAACATCTTCTCTCACCATTTTTACAACAAAAATAGTAAATTATTTAAAATGTGTGCAGTGGAAGCCGACACATTTCACCGTTTTTTCGCCACCGAAACGGGAAATAAAGAGTTTCAGAGCGTTTCGGGCGAAGGCTATCTTCAATCCTATCGACGAACCCATCGTCAAAGAAGCTCTCAAGGTGAAATTAGTTATTTTATTATTAATCCCTTTTTATAGAATTTGTATTTTTTTTTCTAATTAAAAATGGGTTGAAACCTTTATTGATTCCCTCTTTTCTTTTTCTTTTTCTTTTCTTGTTCTTGATACTTAATTGAATGTTCTTTTGGGTTGATTCGGTTCGATTCGTTTGAGTTTGGCTCGCTCTTGTGTGATGGAGTTCATGTGAATTTTTCTTCTTTTAAAAAAAAAAATTTAATTTGGTGGTTTGATTAGGTCCATTTTGATGGAACACAAAGTTTCCGTACATTGAGCGAGCGGACCCAATGTGCCACTTGGCCCACCTGGCTGATCCACTCAGTAGGTGGATTGTATGTGTTAGTCGGATGTCCATTGCTTTCTATGATTTTCTATGGTGTCGCCCACCTGATGAATGAATCAGGCTGGTTTTTGTGCCCAATGATATTCAAGGTGGGGGCAACTTTTTGGGTGGCTTGGATGTCAGGTACATGTGACATGTTGGCTGGTGTGCTTCTTAATGGAGTGGCTTTTTCACATCCGTTGAGACGGTTCTGAATATGGAAATGTTTGTTTGTTGCGACTAATTGATGGAAACTGGATGGTTTGTGTTATTTGTCAGAGTTTTGAGATCAATACTGTAAGAGAGTCGCTTGTTGGGGAGGTTCGGTCAATTTGAAAATGGGATGATATTGCTCGTGAGGAATTATATGATGCATGGTTTCCATTTCTATTAGGTGGGACTCATTTTTTGGTAATCTGGAATATTATCTGTTGCATGATTGCATCCTGCCATTGATGAGTTGTGTACCAAATGTATACTCAATAGGACATCTTCACGTTTTGATTTCTTGATATGTATTAATGGTTAAGAAGAGAAATGCAGCAATGATCCAATTCAAACCGAAAAACAAAACAAAAAAAAAAAAAAAAACAAAAAAAACAAAAAAAACAAAAAAACAAAACAAAAAAGAAGAAGAAAAATAGTATCATGATTGGTCATTGGGATCTTCTAATCTAGAAGTCTTTTGGGTCATGATCCATTCATCTATTTATTTTTCTAAGTAGTTACATTAAAAAAATTTTAAAAATAAACAAGTTGAGAGAGAGAGAGAGAGAGAGAGAGAGAGAGAGAGAGGAACTTAGCCCAGGTCACACCTAAAGATCGCAAGTTTTGAGGAATTATATGCTTGTCAAAACTGAAAATCCTTTTATATTGTGCAAGGACATGGGTTGTGCATCGTATCATTCCTCTATTTATTTTGCTAAGTAGGATGTTGTTGCATTTTTCAAAAACTAGGTACCTGAATTTGTCTCATTTAATAAATGAGTCAAAACTTAGATGAGTCGACCCGGATTTGATTAGGCTTGAATAATAAAACATAGCTAACTAAAAGAAAGATATAGTCTTTCAGTAGAAGCAATATGAAAATTTAAAAGAATTAAGATCTTGGTAAATGCTATGCTGGGCTAAAAAGATGGTCGATTGCGACATGAGGAATCCTAGGGTCTTGTGAATTAGGAGATGAATAGTGTCTTAATGTAGTAAGATGGACCCCATGGTTCATCGATCTAGACTAATAAACTGATGGGCCTTGCCATTGAAGGGTTTTGTTAAAAAATCTTCTAAAGTACACGATCGTTCCATCCTACATCATTGTTGTATCGTCTCTGATCTCTATAATTATTTTTAGGCCACTTATTCAGAAGTTAGGATCTTCCAACCTAGAAGCATTGTGTCGCCCATATATGGTAAGGCTCATTAGACAAGGATGCAATGGTGAAGATTGACTGTATGACACTAATGTAATGGATAAAGATTGATTGTTTGTGATTTTATTTTTTTAACCATAGCCCAACCTAAAGTTGTTCACTAAATCAATGATTGCTGCCATTCTGAACTTTATCCATTTATAAAATAGGGATACTAGAGATGAGTATGCTCACATAATTTTAACCAATTTATTTTTTAAACTGCAACTTGGCCAACTCTAGTAAACCCTAGCACAATGGTATTCATGCTTTTAGAAGTGTGAATTGTCAACTCACTAATCTAGAAGGTTCCCCCACTTTTCATGGGCCATGGTTAAAAATTTAGACGATCTAAGGAACTTTTCCATTTGATCAATTCTATATGAAAAATGGATGGTTTGGATCAAAGGGCCAATAATTAAGATGAGTGGCCCATTTGATGGTCCACTTTCAATAAATATATTTCCAAAGAACCATTTTGATATGATGTCCATTATCATCCCATCCATTGGCAAAGTGACATCTATAGAAAGAGAGACTAGTGGTTACAGGGTTAGCATCTTTGATCAATAAGAGTTTCTCATGGGAACCCATGAAAGTAGGGTAAACCTAATAGTTGTTCCATATTCAGTATTAGACAATCCATGTGTCACGTGTGCAGGGAACACTATGAGGGCCAATGCCCGGGGGCATATGAATCCTTTGATATTATAATATCATAGGCAGAAATTTGTTGATCCCGCACACTTGTACAAGTCCGACATGAAGATTGGATTGACGTGATTCTTGGGTGAGAGGTGCCAGGCTGGCACATGTGCGGCATGTGCATGAGCTGCCTTGTACAAGCGTGTGGGCTTACTAAAACTCATTATGGTTTAGAATCACACAAGTAAACACATGTCTTGGTGATAAAGAACTTCCTCCCCTTACTCATAGGTGTGAGGTTCAAATCTCCACTCTAGCTTTTTTATCGAACATAGAAGCTACACTACACTTGCCTGAGTCATACACAACTTGGCCAATTCATTGAGTCATTGTAAAAGTCAGGCGAGAATGACCGAGTCATTGTAAAAGTCGGGAGAATCAAGAAGAAATTGGACGTGCTCTATACAGAATTGAGTAAACTTGAAAACCGTCTCATTTTGAGGCTAATTTGAGTCAACTTGAGCAATATCTTATTCGACTCTTCGAAATTTAAAACAATGTGTTATTGGTCACAATAAAAATAATAATAATAATAAGCCTTTTGTAAATGACCAACTTATCCTCCCAAAGAAAAGAAAAAAAAAACTGACGTACGACAGAACTTAGCCCATGTCACACCTAGAAACTCAACTCGGCTTATAGATCAGCTGAGTTTTGAGGAATTATACATTCCTCAGCCTGATCTTATGCAGGTCCCTCAGTTGTAAAGTGGGCCCAATGGTTCAATGATCTAGACTTTTGAATTTGATGAGCCCCACTACAAACCAACCATGAACCTTCTACGATCTCCAAATGGAAAATTCTTAATTTCTTTTATTATTTGCCTGCAAATAGATGCTTAGAAAATATATAGCAAGGCTCCACCTTCATCATCATTGTCATCAGTGTTTCAAATAGCGCCCGTAGCGTAGCGGTAGCGTACGCTACGTAGCGTAGCGTGGCCGTAGCGCTACGTAGCGTCCCAAATAGCGTAAATCCCCTGTAGCGTACGCTACAGGGGTCGTAGCGTAAGCTACAACTATGTAGCGCGTAGCGTCCGTAGCGTAAGCTACAATGTATTTTTTTACTAATTTATTTTTTTATTATTTTTTTCACATTTTCTTTGTTTTTAATGTTAAGGAATGTGACACTTATATTATACTTGATACTTTTAACCTATGAGATTTTTATTTTTTTTCATAATTGTGACTTGTGGTTTCAATTAGACATTATTAATTAAAGTGGTTTGCTTAGAAAGTTGTTGATGTGATAATTATTTGATTTGGCTTATATATGTGGATTGGCTTTTGATAAATGATAACTAATAACTTTTTGGAACATGCTTAGAATTGATAAAATGAATCATCTTTTAGGCATTTTTATAATTTTTTCCTTTTTTTTCACTATTTATTATATTTATCTTACTTCTAAATTAAAAAATAGAAGTATCGTGTAGCTTGCGCTACACGCTACGTATTTACGCTACACGCTATAGAGGGCTGAGCGCTACGCATCATGCTACCGCTATTTAAAACACTGATTGTCATCATCTAAGCCTTATCCCAATTAATTGGGGTCGGCTACATGAATTATATTCCTCCATTATTCAAATTCATGACGAAGGTTATAGCATAAGTCTGGCATCGCCACATCAGCTGCCAACCTGATGCAACCCTCCTCCTTTGGGGAGCAAATTATGTGCGGCCCCAGCCTCCCCCAAGACGGTGCGGTCCTTACGGTGGGGCCCACCTTCATGTATGTATTTATATCCATGTTGTCCATATGTTTTGGCAAATCATTTTAAGGCATGAGCCCAAAATGAAGTATATCCAAATCGCAGGTGGACTAGGAAACAGTGGTGATTGAACGCCCCACCATTAAAAACTTCCTAGGTCCCACCGTAATGTTCCTTGCCATCTAACCTATTGATAAGGTCATACAAAACCCGGATGAAAAAAAAAAAAAACAAAAAACAAAAAACAAAAAACAAAAAAACAAATATCAGCTTGATCCAAAACATTTGTGGCCCATAATAAGTTTTAATGGTTAATCACCACTATATCCTATGGTATAGTCCACCTAATATTTGGATTTGCTTCATTTTTCGGCTCATGCCACAAAATAATATGGCAAAATGGATGGACGACGTGGATATAGAATAACTGCATCAAGGTGGGCCCTAGCGTCTAAGGTAAGGCCAAGGCCGCACCTAATCCACTCCCCCTCAGCTAGGGTTTGTTAATGAGAACATAAAACTACCACGGGCGCAATGTAATAGACTATTACATAGGTTGGCGACAATCTAGTGTTATTTAATAGTTTATTACACAAGTTGATTACTAATCAGGAATGTGCATGTGGGTCGTACCACTATACAGCTCACCTAGTCTCATTGGGATTAATGAAAAACAAACACTTTTGAGTTAAATTGATTTTGCACTTCTATGTGAAAAGTCTTTAAAATAGAGAATAATTTATATTTGTTTTTCATTAAGTAAATCCAAGTCATTCACAGAAAATCATCAACAAATGTGACAAAATACTTAACCCTTTCTTATTGGGAATTTTAACCGGTTCGCAAATATCTGAATGGGCTAAAAAAGGAATTAAATTGTGCCATTGTTACCTTTACGTAATCGCATTTATGACCCTGTAACGGCATTACGGTACACCATGGAAAATACAATGTGAATGATAGGAAGTCACGAAGCAATTAAGAGATTTGGTGGCCTCCTTTAGTTTTGGTGGACCCCAAGAAGGTTTCAACGGTAGGCATTTCTTTCCCCAATTTTCCATTTTGTGTGGCCTCCTTGAGTTTTGGATCCACCTCATTTTTGGTCTCATGTCTTAAAATGAGCTAGCATAACGGATGGATGGGGTAGATTTATTATAAACATCATGGTGGGCCCCACCTAGCTTCTCAACAAGGAACTTCGTGCGAAAGCCTTTTGTGGGCAATCTGCATCTAGTCACACATGCAAGACGCTTTACACATATAGGGCACGAGAGAAGATGGATGGTAACACATGTGGCACGTTTGGGGCATAACTGAAGATGGATAATGGCTCCTTTGGCACATTGACACACGTGGCACATGCGACACATGTGAATCGTGATGGACAGTAGCGTACATTTGGACTTAACACTTGAGAAACTCATTTTCCTTTCATTATGGGAAAATGCCTTTCTTAACCTCCATGAACGGAACTCTCAATTTGATGATTCGGAGTACGTATCCTCATCAATGGGCTCCCAATCCCCCCTCGACTCCCCCATCCCTTCCCTCTCCTCCTCCCCACACACCTGTTCCCAGCTTGGCAACCTAACGCTCTTTCATGAGGGCGCGAAAGAAGAAATCATCGCAGCGGAGCCGTTACAGATGCGTCCTAACTTATCGCAGCCGCACGAGGCAGATCCAGGTAAGAAGCGAGAGGAAGACAGATCTGCTCTCGGTCATAAACTCCAGAAGAAGAAATGGATTAGAGACGTTGTTACTCATGTCAGAAGATATATCGGCTTATCGTTTGGCGACTACCCGGAGGATTACATTGCCCTCTTCCAGTGTATCGAAAACAGAGGGAGACCTATGCCAGTTCAGAAATCTACGGCGAAGCGGATTCCCAGATCAATCAGCAACAGGGAATTACATCGTCTAGTGTTATCTCCCAACTATAAGTATGAGTCCACTGTTAAGTTAGCCAAGAAAGATGCTCGGGGAAGCTCGGTTCCCCAATGATGGTCATCTCTTGGAATATTAGAGGGGTGGGGTCCAAGCAAAAAAGAAGGCTCATCAAGGACTTCGTCAGTAGAAAGAAACCAGAGATTATTTGTTTTCAGGAAACTAAAATTTCCCAATTTAATGATAGGTTGATGGCCACATTATGGGATGCTTCAGACGCCAAATGGATCGCCCAAGATTCCCTGGGCAATGCAGGAGGCCTGTTGGTGGCGTGGAGATCTTCTCGTTGGGATCTTCAATCGTCCTGGATTGGCAGATTTTCAGTCTCAATCATCCTGCAGGATAAATTGAAGGGAGTACAGTTTCTTGTTATCTCAGCGTATGGTCCCACTACTGATTCCAGCAGAGCCGAGTTCTGGGAGGAGCTGTCCTAAAAATCTTTCTCAGGCCCTTGCTGCATCGTGGGAAACCTCAATATTTGCAAATATGCTGAGGACAACTCTCGTCACAGGAAGGTTTCTTTAGCCATGAAGGCATTCTCAGCCTGGATTGAAGATGAAGAGCTTGTTGATCTTCCCCTCCTTGGGGCCAAATACACGTGGACCAATGCCAGAGCAATCCCAATTCTGTCTAGGTTGGACAGATTCTTACTATCCCCAGACTGGATGGAGGTTTTTCCTGCAACTAGTCAATCAGCTCTCCCGAGAACAACATCCGACCATTGCCCGATTCTTCTATCTTCTGTTTGTGAAAACTAGGGCCCTATACCCTTCCGTTTTGACTCTTCTTAGCTTCAGATTCCTAGCTTTAGGAAACTGATATCTGATTGGTGGTCAAAATTTCAAGTGGAAGGGTTCGCAGGTTTCAAATTATAATCCAAATTCAGACTCCTCAAAGGGAAGTTGAAGCAGTGGAAGAACTGTGTGCTACGCCAGAGAGAAGCTGACTTGGACGCGATGCTGACGAAGCTGCAAATGATTGTTTCATCTGCCGATCTTAACCCCATGTCGTCCACAACTCAGACCAGGAGAATCGAGCTGATCCAATCCATCTCAGCTAGAGTCTTCGAAAAGGAGATATCTTGGAAACAAAAATCCAGAGACAAGTGGATCAGGGAGGGTGATAAAAACACTTCCTATTTTCACAACATCGCAAGCATGAGGGCCAGAGCTAACAAGATTAGTAACATCGTGGTTGACAGGGTTCGCATTGAAGACAAGAATCAAATTGCTGATCAGGCAATCCAATACTTCCATTCTCTTCTGTCGGCTGAGGAGTGGAAAAGGCCACAATTGGACCTTCTGCACTTGGACAACATTTCCGAAGTTGACTCCTCTCTTCTCGAATCCCCCTTCTCAGTGGAAGAGATGAAGTTGGCTGTCAGCGCGCTAAGTGGAGATAAGGCCCCTGGCCCGGACGGTTTCCCCATCTCCTTCTTCCACAGCTTCTGGGATGTGATACTGTCTGATATCATGAAGTTTTTTCACGAATTCCACAATAGAGGGAGACTTTCTGCTGGTCTAGGCGCTACCTTCATCACTTTCATCCCCAAAGTGGCGAGAGCGGCTTCTCTCAGAGAATTCAGACCCATCAGCCTGATCGAGGGCCCCTACAAAATTCTAGCCAAAGTTTTAACCTCTCGCATCAAACGAGTTATGGGGAATATCATCTCTCCAAATCAAAATGCCTTCATTCCGGGCAGGCAGATCATCGACGGAGCTCTCATCGCCAGCGAGTGCCTCGACTCTTGTCATCGCTTGGGTATGAAGAGCATATTGTGCAAGCTGGACATCGAGAAGGCGTACAACTATGTCGATTGGGATTTTCTTCAGTACATGCTTAAAAGGATGGGTTTTGGGGCCAAATGGAGAGGGTGGATAGGAGAATGCATTGGGTCAGCACATTTCTCAGTCCTCATCAACGGGTCTCCTCATGGATTAATTAAAAGCTCAAAAGGCCTGCGGCAAGGTGATCCCCTATTCCCATTCCTTTTCCTCTTGGTGGGAGAGGCCCTATCTAGAATGCTTCATAAAGCCCAAGCCGAGGGTATCCTTACTGGCATTAGCATCCCAGGGATGATCTCTCCGCTGTCCCATGTGCAGTTCGCAGACGACACACTCATATTCTTCGAAGCCTCTCTCGAAAAGATAAAAAATTTGTGTACAACAATCAGATGTTTCAAAGTGATGTCAGGTCTAAGGGTAAATCTGGCGAAATCCAAGATGATAAGGGTTAATATGGAAGATGGCGAGATCGACATATATGCCAAGACCCTTCACTGCGCCCCAACCTCTCTCCTGTCTTCTTTCGTCGGCCTGCCCCTTTGCATTGGTCAACCTCCTAGATATCTATGGGACAACATCATCGCCAAATTCGAAAAATATCTTGCGAGATGGAAGTGTCACCACCTCTCCCTGAGAGGTCGTCTAACTCTGATCAAATCAGCTCTCTCAAACCTGCCTCTCTACTTTATGTCCATGTATAGGTGCCCTTTGACAGTATTAGCCTCCATAAACAGACTAAGACGAAACTTTCTCTGGTGCGGCAAGGAAGATAAGAAGAGATTCCATCTTTTGAATTGGAAAGAGGTGTGCAAGCCTCTTCAGGATGGTGGTGCTGGGATCAAAGACATGAAGAAAATGAACCGTGCCCTCTCAGGGAAATGGATTTGGAGGCTGGGGACCGAAAACAACAAGCTCTGGAATATTATCGTTTAGAGCAAATACGGGCTATCTGAGGGCGGTTGGTGGACCAGGAGCTCTTCTCTTTACAAGGCATCCCACCTGTGGAGGGGCATCTTAAGCATGAAAAAAAAAAAAAGTTCTTAGTGGAATCAGCTTCAGTGTTGGTAACGGTGTCAACATCAGATTCTGGGAAGACATATGGGTGGGGGACTTGGCCCTCAAAAACCGCTTCCCAAACATGACAAATCAGTCATCGTGGTTAACTGTTTCTCGGACTCTT
Organism: Magnolia changhungtana; assembly: GCA_030180095.1. Lineage (NCBI taxonomy): Eukaryota > Viridiplantae > Streptophyta > Magnoliopsida > Magnoliales > Magnoliaceae > Magnolia > Magnolia changhungtana. The sequence goes on from JASAUF010000662.1 coordinate 9,291,251, forward strand.
TTGGTAAGACAGTGTGGAATGTGGCCTTTAGGAGGAACCTCCAAGACTGGGAGATTCCCGAATTTGCGGACCTTCTTCTTTGCATCTACCAATCATCGCCCAATTCCCAGAGTGCAGATTTGCTGGTATGGAGGCTGGATAAAACAGGTATTTTTTCCGTCAAGTCTTTCTATGCACTATCCCAGCCGTGGTCAGAAACAGAGCTTCGGTTCCCATTCATTTGGAGATATTCGGTCCCCCCTAAGGTAGCATGCTTCGGTTTTCTGTTTGCGGTTTGGCCTCTCCTGGTCGTTTTCTAATTCGGTGGACTCCTTGCTTCCAGCGTGGCATGGTTCCAGTTTGGATAAGAAGAGGAAGCGAATCTGGAGAATGGTCATCCTCAAAATCTGGTGGTCTGTATGGATGGAAAGAAACAGGAGATGTTTCGAGAATTCTTCAAACTCTGCAGATTGAGTCTCAGATAAGGCGAAATGTTTAATCTTAGAATGGGCAACTGTTGTTCTTCCTCTAAAGGACTATGATTTCAGTTTTCTTGTTGCCTAGGGGCATCTGCCTTCTCAGCAGATGTCTTTTTCTTTTCTTGTATTTCTCTTTCTCTTAATATAAAATCTAGTCGTCTTTATATATAAAATAAAATAAAATGCCTTTCTTAAGGCATGGAGGTGGGAAAATAAATTTGCTTATTTTCCAACAAAGATAGGAAGTGGGAAATGGATCTTAAAATTAAAAATAAATAAATAAATGTGGGAAATGGTGTTTCCCACAAAGAAAGGCTTGACGAACAAAAAAAAGTGGGATTTCACGGGAAATAATGTTTCCTTTCCTTTCCATGAATCCAAACAGGCTATTAAAGAAATTTTGGGACATAAAAAATAGATGACAATGAAAGGGAAGAACTTGGATGAACAGTACCCATTCAACATACTTTGAAATAAGTACCATCTGCTAAAATGACAAATGAACCACGCCACCTCATGTTGTTTGGGACATCAGATGCAATAGGAATCTGACCGATAGCGAAGCCATCGAGTTTATGGCTCTCCAGGATTGCTTATCCAAGACCAGGCCCCTCCTCAGTCAACAAGATAACATTATATGGAAAGTACATAAGTCTGGAAAATTCTCGGTCAAGTCCCTATACTCTCTTATTTATCCCACGTCGACCTCTTCTCAGGCTGTCTCCCCTTTCATTTGGAAATATTCTGCGCACCCCCCCCCCCCAAGTTCGTTTGCTTCGGTTGGTTGGTGGGACGAAATAGAATCCTCACTGTTGATAATCTTACTAAAAGGGGTATGCAGATTGTCAATATTTGTCTTTGCTATATGAGGGAAGCAGAAACTGTGAATCATTTGTTGGTTCACTGCCCTTTCGTTTCTCAGATTTTGGCGGACTTTTTCCACATTTTCGCGATTGGTTGGTGCATCCCGGAGACGGCTTCTAGCCTTCTTTCCTCCTGGCATGGCGTCAAGTTGGATAAGAAAAGAACTATCGTTTGGCGCATGGCTATTCTAGCGATCTGGTGGTCAGTTTGGGAAGAGCAAAATGATAGATGCTTTAACGACTCTTCCTCTTTGGCTTCTATTGTGGTGTCCAAGGCTAAGAGAATGTTGATAGAATGGGCTTCTAATGTTAAGGGTTCTCTTTTGTGTGATCTTACTTTTCTTAGGCGTTAGTAGCTTTCTGTTATCTCAGCAGATTGCTTCTCTTTTGGCCCTCTGTTTTTCTTTGTTCTCTTTGTTTCTCTTGTTTTTTTTTTTTTTTTTCCTCTTTAATGAATCCGTTGCTTTTATTTAAAAAAAAAACAAAAAACAAAAAATGACAAATGAACCCGTTAACAATGTATTAATATTAATAGAGGAAAATGTGTTGTAGTCGCTTGTTATATGGTCATGCTCCAGAGTCAATGACCCATGGAGCATGGTACTTGGATCCTAAACAAGACATACTTGAGGTTATGAAAGTAGTTGTGGGAGCATGGAACTTGGATCCTAAACAAGACATACTTGAGGTTATGAAAGTAGTTGTAGGAGCAAAAGTAGCAGCAAAACTAAGGTGAATAGGTGGATTGTGCAGATTTTTCCTCAACTTGGAATACTCTTGTTGAATAAGGGTAACATCTCTTCAGGCATATGTAGTTATTGCATTGTAAAAGTAGAACTATGGCCGAATTAGACCCACTTCTCTTTCCATAAAGGTCTCGACATTTTTCAATTGAATGATTCGTAAACCCACAATGGGTGCAATTTCTAGGTTCATAATCTCTACCACGACCGCCTCGATTACCTCTGCCACTGCGACCACCGTCTTTTCCTCGTCCAATAAAAGATGCAAGAGCGAGCTATCATCCTATCATTGGTTTCACTTGTAGACCCTAGGGATATTTGTTGGAGTGCATATACCTTGTTTAGAGATGGCACATCCTTGCCACGTGTGCATGAAGTGGCTCATTCTCGGGCTTTAAACCAAATAAAAACTCAGCCACACGAAACTATTCATGTTGTTGACGTTGCTTTTCCAAATCAATGTTGAGAGGTTGGTATACATTTAGTTGCTATCACATTTCTTTAAGCTTTGAATAATATTCACTCAGGGATTTATCTCCTTGTTAAAATCCAATATCTCTTCAAACAGTTTGTACGTATGAGAGATGTTTTTGTCAGATGAATGCATCCCATGTAATGCATCCCACATTTCCTTTGCAGTATCCAAAAACATTACATTCTCATTGATATATGGTTCCATACTATTCCATAACCATGTCATAATTTGAGCATTCCCGGATTCATCAATCATATGTACTAGCACTCTTGTTAGGTTTCGTCGTGGTCAAATATTTTAATTTTCCCTTGGCCATTCAAGATACTTGAATGGACTTAGGCCAATGGAGGTAGTTTGTTCCATTTAATTTTGATAAAGGTAATCTAGATCCCTAAAAAATTAGATGCATTTATGAATCCAGTTTTCAAATCACTTTTCATTGCCATCAGAACAAGGGAAAGAGGAATACCGCAAGGCTTGCGCAAACTCGGGCTGACTTATCACAATCAATGAACACCCCACTTGCACGCTTCATATATTGCACACACCGTACTTGGAGAAAGCAACCAACCCACACATTCACAGTTTCCAACCAACCACGGGATAATGATTATGAATATGGCATCCGACAAGAGTAACCAGCCCACATGCTTCAAATAACCACACGAGAGCTGATGATCATGTAAACCTTATTCAGCTTCTCATGCACAGGCAATGACGAAGGCCTGGGACATTAAAATCAAAAAAGGAACACTAAGAAACCCTAAATGTCGTAAAGAAGTTTCAGCAGAAGATTGATAGGGAGTTCCAAGAAGGGAAAAAGAAAGAGAGAATGTATAGAAGAGCGGAAGACGGATTAAATCAAAAGCAACCTTGCCCAACACCATGTAGATTTTTGTATATTAAGAGTAAAAGAAGAGAAAAAAGAGAAGACAGAAAGAGAAAGGATTGAGTTGAGGTTAGACGTCCCCTTTCTCCCCTTTTATATTATTCAATAAATGAGTGTGACAAAAATACCAATTAGTAACAAAAGCAAAAATCCCTACTAAGTCCTAAACCAGCATAACAACTAATTAACAAAAGGAAATGACTAAGATCAAAGACTAGGTGGGTCATACATGGAATGGCCCACATTCACATTGGTTAAGAATTACAACCAACGAGTTAGCAAGGGGTCCACCTTTAATGGGGAAAAAAAGGTGCCAAAGATTGGGTGGTTGGTATCTTAAAATCCGTGAGATTTTTTGGGCACAGGCCATCCATGATGCCACCCGCCAGTTCAACTATCTGGATCATCAAACCGTGTGCCTCACTTGTACAAACTCTGGGCTGAAGGGCACCATGCATTTTCTCAGACTGAGGATCACATGACTCCCCGTGAGTTTTAAATGCCAACGATTCATGCCATTTTTTTTTACCTGGAAAGTTTGCAAATTTGGCTTGTTTTTTAATTGAAACTCTATCAATAATGGTTATCCTTCTGTGTGGTCCCTTCAGGAACCCATTGCCTTTATGAGTGGGATGTTTGCAGGGCTTCTGAGGCTCGATTTGAATGAAGATCCTCTCAAGGAATGGCTTACTAGAACTGTCGAAGCTTCTGGAATTACCAAGGAAGAAATTGATGTGGAAAGTTCCAAAGTGGAAGAAGATGCGCCGCAAGAGATACAGATTGAATGAATCCAATCAGCAGCGTCTACTCTGGCTTTCTTTCTATCATCAATCTGTATATTGGGTTTCACCCATGAGGGTACTATTTCAAAGGAATAAAAGCTCTGGCTTCTGATCAAATTTCAAATGCCTACTTTAATGGCTCTTTGTGCATTAGAGCTTTAAATATATAGTACAATTTCATTTCAAACAGTTCTACGGAATGCAGAGTCTTCTTTTAACATGTTGCTTCATAGCTCAGACTGTAGTGTGAAAACATAACACAGTGATATCAGGTTTATGAGGATTGCATTTTAGAGATAACTGCAGTCATGGATACTAGTCGCTCGAAGGACATCTGTATATCTTGGCTGATCTGTTAGTGTAGCTAGTCTCACAGGTGTGTCCATACTAACGCTACTGTATATATTTGTTGATCATATACAGCTGATCATTAGATTGGGTGGATACACTCGAATACTGTTGTTTTGATGCTATGAATGTGTATGATTTATTGACTAATATTAGCACTCTATGCACGTGTGGATTGAATTGCGCATCAAGCTATTGATTTTTCGTATATAGTTGTTGAGATAGTTATTGGATGTGGTGGATTCATGGATCGATTTAAACATCACCACTTGAATAAAAGTGAGTTATCGTGAATGTGTACGGGTGCCTTTTTTACATGCCTTTTTTATACGTGCGGCATTGCTCGCTGTTATGGATGTAATGAACGTCCATGATGACCCTCCTTCCCTTGCCCTTTTAGGTGTTTATGTGTCAGTTGGGCTGGGGATTGATGGATTGCATGATTTTGACATTGAGGATGCTTTGACTGAATTAGAATTTTTCGCTTGACAGAAGCAAGTGCCACGGTGACTTCACGGACTGACTTTAGCATCAGATACTCATGTTTTTCTGTACAGGTGTCATTGAAGTTTATTATAAATCATTTGGATATATATATAGACACACACACACACACACACACACACACTACATGGTTGATGGAGCATTTTGAATATATAGGTTAGATTAGAAATCAGGAATGTGTTCATTATACTTAGAAATCAGACATTTGGGTTTTCACATATGGTTGGGAACGAATATGATCGTTGGATTCATAGATGTTATCATGTTTCAACAGATTGTGCCACTGATTCAGTTCTAGGAACATATGGATGGAGGCAAACACACACCCGCTTAAACAAAATACCAGAAATATATTTCTAAGAGTCTCGGCAATTGATGCCAGAGGTCCTGCTACATTGTCAGGGATTCAGTTCAACCTAGTAAGTATCATGGTTCTAAAACTCAGCCAAGTCAACTTGACTGGCCAAATTTTCGTTGAAGGAAACAGGGTCCTAGGTCTAATTCGATCCCAACTAGGGAAGACTCAAGTCTACACAGCTTGCAGTGAAACAATTCACTCAATGAGTCGGAGCATAAAACCAATGACCGTGGCCATGGTGAACAAACATGTAATGGGCAGAGGGAATCAAACCAATGACCTTGGCCATGGTGAACAAAACACTAAAACAGTGCATCATCCAATGCTTTGATGAAAATTCTATCTTATATTATCATGCATTTCTATGCTAAACATCTATGTTTTTTCACCTAACATCTTTAATTTATCATTACTAAATGGGATTTTTAACCACAAAATTCCTAGGGAATCTGGAACTTACTAGATAATACCTCAAGGAACCATAATTCCCAGAATGCACTTTCTGTGAGGAGAAATTACTCGAATGGGGTCAATTTTGTTTCCTTTGAAAAGTGGGGAACTGAGAATTGCAGGACCCATGTGGTATGTGTCTAACATCCAACTCGTCCAACAGATTCACTCTACCATGATTTTGTGTTCATCTGATCACCATGGTGGGTTGCTTATGTTGGACTAGGCATGCTGCTTACGCCCCACAATTCTCATTTCCACTAAAACGACTAGGGCTTTTTTATAATTTCCTCCCTTGAATAGCATCTCCCTGCTGTCCAGGCATTGTTCGTTAAAACATCCATTCCCGAGGAATTTTATGGTAAAAATCCCTAACGCACAATCTGACGTGAGGGCCCAACTGACACAACCCAACCGGTATTCCTCTATTCTCATGCTGTATGAATGAACGTACCAGTTTCTTTTCTCCTGGGAATCCTTGGGGATTCATTGTTGGTTGGTGAACTAGGGTAGGCTCCTGCTTTAGGCACTGGCTAACGCTAAATTGACCCAACCCTACCTGACCCAAGGACAGTTGGATTATCCCCAACCCAACTTAACTGGAATTTGCTCAGTCCGAAGCAACCGAATTTCAGATGGGGTTGGAAGTCTTCCAACCTTAAACTAAGCTGAGGACCCTGACAACCAAAACAAACTCAGTTTGGGTCGACCGGAACCCTAGTGATGAATCTCATGTAGGCATTATGATGGCCCCAGCAACCAGCTACGTGACTGCAACTTATGTCCGCCTGGCAAGTGAATGGAACATCTGAGTGGCATACAAGGTTAGAGGAAAATTATCATATATAAAAATTACTGCAGCCAACTCATTACGTGGGCTATCCCCACACCGAAATGGCATTTTTAAGAACTGCACAACCATCCACATGCATGCATGTTGCCTTCCTGAGATTTGTGTATGCACCAGCTTCTGAGTGAGGCCCACCTCATGCACCACTCAGATGTACCATACATTTGCCAGGTGAGTATGCCTGAATGTGTAAAGGTAGTGTGGAGGAATGCCAGTAGGCTTAGCAAACCTCTTAGCCTATATAATACATTAACACTACAGCAGGAATGAGATCCAACAATCCAGCCATTCAATCTATGGGCTTTCCCATTGTGTAGAAACAGTAGGCAATAGTTAATTTTGACCATCCAACAGTCAGTCGGATAGCTATGCTCTGGTGCAGAGTTTCCGGCACCATGTGTAAAAGAGTGTTGGCCAGAACCCAGGCCGAGCTAGCTGGGTCTGAGCATTGTAAATTTCCTTTTCCATGAAAGGCCACAAAAGCACACCTCCCGGGTTGAATAAATAAACATGCCCCATTCTATATCCAGCACCTTTAGAATGACCAAAATGTGCCAAGCTTCCATCTACTGATGGCAGATGGCCCAGCTTCCAGCAACTCCCAAGCACACAATCTGCAGAACTAGATACCCTAACCAAACAAATACACAGCATAGATTTCAAGAAATGAAAAGAATAGGAGATTTGACATCGCCATGTTCCAGAATCATTTCCGTTTCTTGCTATTATCTTCAGCTTTGATGAGCTGAACAGGAGCTGCTGGGATTCTGACCCACCATTCCCTTATTCTCCTTGTCCACTTTTCACCAACCTCTTTCCTAAAAGGAATCTCCCTTGTAAACCATTCGAGGAATGCGAATGTGATCAGATACTTCAGTGGCACGAGTGCAAACACAGCAGCCATGATGACCAGGAAGAGAGCCACTTTGTCTGTAGCCTGCAAAATAGAAGAAGACCCAAGCCACCAAAATGTTCATGAGATGACATGAAGTGTCTGACGGAGGGTGCTATGTGTGGCACTCAGTAGAGCTGTCTACAGACTGGATCTAGGTTGGGTCAGGATTTTGAACTGATATGGCCAGACCTGTTGGGCCAGTCCCTTTTAACATTTTGATTTCGCTTGGCTGCATGGGCCAGGCTAACTGATGGTTCCTACTAAGATGCCAAACAATCAGCAAATTCCTAAAAGTATACAGTTCAAAATCTGACTTGTTCAATTTGATTCTCAATCTGCCATAGAAAACAAATCACGATTCCAGTTCAGACCTCTTCAATGGAAACTTTGTACACTGAATTGTATTATTCACTAGAAACTTTGTAAAAGATCCAGACCGTTCAACGGTTGGACCCTACCACAATTGCCACAATGCCCCAAAAATCACACTGGCAGGACAGTCATAACTCCCAGTCGGTGGATTTTGATGATTAAAAGTGGATTTTTCGGGGGGTTTGTCCAGTGGCTGTTGGACAGATAGGATCATGAGATCATTTTGATATTTCAGTATGGATCGCCCATGGTAAGGCTAAAAAGATGAAGCACCCAGATCTCATACATTTGTGCCATGCGTACAGAGATATGAGTGCTTGAAAACTAAATTGGGCACAAGTGTTAAGGAATTGAATCTCGTCCAGATAAAACTGCCATAGGATGTAATACAGTGACATGATGTGACGTGGGATGGTTATTGATGTCTAAGCATTTAAAGAATAATCTCACAACACTGTGATTCATTTTGACACAGCCTATTGGACTTACTATCAGACATTTATTTCCAGAACACGGGTATATCAAGGGGCATGAATCCTGATTATTGTGGCATAAGATAATGGTTTTCCTAAAGGGGCATGCTCCAGTGGTACTGGTACCACCATAAGCTTACAGTGGTACCAGGAGGACGTGGATTCCACATAAGGGGTGCAGCAAATCCAAACTGCTCATAAGAGGAGTGACTTCATGTTACCTAGAGGTCCCGAAAATCAGCCTGATCCAGAGCTCAGGTGGGACACAGCACAGAGAACAAGCTGGGAAGGAATGCCCACCCTTTATTTGCTTTGCAGCCCACCCATATCAGCGTGAATTTTGGGCATGCCCTTCATCCAGGCCAGATGGGGGGAATGACATGGATTCCATATACATAACATAGGCCCCACATGCATATCAAGGGTGCACGTCCCCCTCAACTTGTTGCCTGTGGTGGGCCCCAAATTCGAGACAGGCTAATTTTTGGGTTCTCAGGGTTAAATTGGCTGAAGCATAATCGACAGGTTGGATTTCATGCATGCATCACAGGGGCCCCACATCTACACAGTACCACCATAGCTCAGTGGTACCCGTACCACCAGAGCATGCCTCTGCCCCAAAAGTAGCTCAACGGTAAACCATTTAGAACCATCCAATGGACCATACATCTTTTCAATGTCATGAATCCACTGAGACTACTGAAATATTTTGCAAAATAGATTCTAAAAAACAGCAGCAAGTGTTTCATCAAGTTGGCTAAATCAAACTCAGAAGCCAAAGACCAAATTCTGGACCTGTTTGGATTTGCTAAAAAAACAGTTCTTTTTTCTTTATTTCTTTCTTTTTTTGTGATTTTGATTGTGAAAATCGTTTTTTTAGAGTGTGTATGGTTAGCCACTTAATTAATCAATTTTAGAAAAATAATTTTCCATTCGCACTTTTTTCCGCAACGCCTAGCTCTCTGTTTCCAACAGTTGTTTCCGCTTCTACAAACTTAGTAAAAGCACTCATAAAAATCAAAGATCTCTCTCTTATTGGATGGTTTGTTAATCGCATGAGTGTTGAGCCCACCGGGGGGATCCCGAACCTACGTGCCATGATGGCAAATGTGTGGTGTGTACGTCAGTTGTATTGCACACACACATGGACTTCGCAAATCTCAATCCCTGGAGAAGCTGGACAGACGCAACTTTCCTATCATCCGCGCCTGTTGGGGCCCCACTGCAGTGACCTTGAGACATCCACTCTATCCGTTTGTTTCATCATCTCATGTTAGGATATGGCACCAAAAATGAGGTAGATCCAAGACTTGAGTGGGCCACACCACAGGAAACAGTGGGGATTCAATGCTCACCATTCAAAACTTCATGAGGAAATTGTTTTTCTTATGCATGTTTACCAAACATTCACTTTTTTTTAGAGGAGAGTGAGAAATTCACACAGACTAAGAAAAAGGGAAAAAGGCTCGATTCATGCAAACATCCCAGATCTGGAAGAAGGTCATTGCAGAGCAGGTTGTCATGGCAGGGCAAGAAATCTAAGGTTGAACACCAGAGAGAGGGACTTCACAATTTTGGGGAGAAGATAAAGGGAAGGGTGTAGAAGGGGAAGATGCAGAAGAGGGCGGAAGGGTTAGGGGTCGAAGCAGAAAAGGGTCAAGGGCTAGCCGAGTCAAAGAAGCAAGTGGTCCCCTAGAAGAATATCCGGCTCTCTCTATGTTCACGGATTTCCGGAAGGATGGCTTCCCATCAATTTTTCCAGGGTTTTTAGGCATGCCAAAGAGGTTATGGAAATAGTGATCCTGCGCTATTGGGGGACTGCGATGCCATGGGGTTTCGCATTCGTCCACATGGGTCCGGAAATCAAGCTGGAGAAAGCGGTGAACCTCCTGGATGGCCAGAGCTTTGGAGGCAGGAAGTTGTTGGTGCAAAGGGCATATGGCCTAGATGTAGTTAATAGAGAGGAGATGGCGAAGACGAAAGGGAAGAAAGGGGGAGTGGGGGCATCGAAAAGGGGAAGGATGAGGGAGATAGCAGAAGAAAGGAATCCACATCGAGCTCCTGTACGACCAGAGAAGGTTCTGATGGAGGCAAGTTGTTCCAATGGGAATGGTGTGGTGGGTTCCATACCATGATTCATTAAGGGGGTGGTTGCGGGCAAAAAGGCCAATCAGACCCAGGATAAAGGGGATGAGCTCCAGAGAGAACTGGAGGTTCATCAACAAAGTAAGCGGGTATGAAAAGAGGCCTTGGCCCTTGGGCCTGTCGTTCATATCGATCTGATTGTTGTGGAGCTTGCGTGGCCTCTGTTGCTGGACTCGGTGGGGGAAAAAACAAAGGAAAGTCCCATCCTCTCTCATGTAAGAATGTGGTTGAAAGCCTGTTGTAAGTTGGAGGCATGGGAATATAAGGTCAAGCCCCTTAAAGCCAACAAGCTATGGATTTCGCTCAAACCAGGTTCAAATCTAGATGACCTTGTTATGGCAAGGAGTTTGTTGAACAACAACCCTATTAAGTCTATCAAACAATGGGAGAATGCGTTGATCTTTGGGACAGAGGATGGGTGGTTCCTGATTTGGGGTATCCCCTACGAACTATGGAACAAGGAAGTACTTTGCACTGTAGGGGAATGTATAGGCCACATTTTGACAATTGATGAGAGCTTGGCAACGAAAGAGGAAATCAACACGGCAAGGATCTGCATAAGGATGAAAAGAGCTTTTCCAATGCCTGATAAAATCACTATTAAGGTTGGTGAGGTCAGCCTTCAGCTCAGAGTTGAGAGGGAGTCCTCTGGAGGAGTTCCTTGCTGGTGAGAGAGGAGGCCGCCTAGTCGGTTGCCACTGGAGGAGGCTTGCAGGAAGATGAAGTACCAATCTTGATATCCAGTGGAGGACCGAACGCGTGCGTGATGCGATGCGCAGCTATAGGTTGTTTGCAGGGGGTAGGTGGACAGTTGCCTCCCTTAGATGAGTCTCACAGAGAAGGCTACTTTGTGGGAGCACCTTGCAAAAGGGATGTGCCTCGAGTGGAGTACATGGTAGAGAAGGCACGCACAAGGAAGTTGATGGAGCACATGCCTCAGATATTTCTCCTTTGGATATGTGTGGCAAGGCTTGGCTCGAGGTCACAGGAGAAGCGAAGGCGCAGTCTCCAGCTTATTCGCTAGAGGTAGGTTCGGAAGACGAAACATTGCCTCCTCGGGGACATGTGGAGAGGTCGATCGAGGCTTTGTGTGAGGATTGGCTGCAGGCTTGAACCAAAGTGATGATTTACCAACACGTCGACTTCTCGACCCCCGTTCTCCTGCCACTATGTAGGAAATGATGGCAGGTGGCTCAAGTTTTAGCCACGCTTCCAGCTTGAGGGAAAATTCTTGTCAGAAGTGAAAGAGATCAAACGCACATCCAGTTCCTCCTGAGGCCGACGCTTTTAAACCGTTAATCGATATCAACAATTTCTCTCAAGGAAGGGTTGTTCCTTTTAGCTCACACGTACATCCTCCGACATGCGTGTCGGATCCTGCCTTTTTAGCTACTCACTTGACAGCATTAGTTCTTTATTGCAGAGGTGGATAAAGAGCTATACTTCTCAGAGACGACGATTGAACCTCTCCTTCAAAGAACCCTCCTCATCAAGGTTGCAGAGAAGATCTCATCCCTGAAGAAAGTTCAAAAGGCGAAAAAGGATTGAGTCCCAGCCTGACAAGAATCCTATAATGACCAGCGAAGCGTTCTTAGAGACTCTGGATGTTTCCCCACTTCAGGTTTCAGGTTACAGATTTGTAAATCTAGCCATTGAAGAGGTTCATATCAAGGTAAGAAGCAGTTCTGCCAATGTTGCCCCCTCCCTTGACCTCATCTCAGAAGATAAGCTCGATTGGACGAAGGGTGTGATTGACAGAGTGGGTATGAAACTTGGGATGTCTTTCCAAGCCTGGGATGAGGATGTTGTAGCCTTAATCCAATTCATTGAAGAACGAGGTAGTTCGGCCATAAAGAGAACTCTTCGGTGCACTCCTGAAGCTCGGAGAGAGTTGTTACGGAGCAAAACGACTAGCTCTCAAAGAGGTAGAAGGGCAAGACTGTTTCCCAATGATTATTCTATGCTGAAATGTCTGGGGTATGGGGAGCAAAGCAAAATGCCTTCATATTAAGGAGATGTGTTGTAAGTCGAAAGCATAGATTGTTACTTTGCATTAAACAAAGCTATCCTCTATTGACAGTAAGGTGCTGGATGAGGTTTGGGGTCTAATCTCTGAGTGCATTTCTCTAGATGTGATGGGATCATCAGGTGGTATTTTGATTGCCTAGAATTCAATCATTTGGAGAAAAGAAGACGATGTAGAGAGTTCACAGTTTCAGCGGTTCTAGTCGACATTTCTTCAGGGTTCAAGTGGATCTTTACAACAGTTTATGGACAGTGCAAAGCTTTCATCAGATCCAAATTTTGGGACAAGTTACAGGCAATTACATCGAAGCGGTCTCTTCCGTGGTGTATTGGTGGTGACTTTAACATCACCAATTTCACATATGAGAAGTCATCTAGAACCTGTAAAACCAGAAGCATGAGGGCCTTTGCAAATTGGATCCAAAAGTATGATTTGTGTGATACTCCTATGTTGAAAGCTAAATTTATTTGGACCAATAGGCAGAACAACCCGATCATGTCCCACCTCAACAAATTCTTGGTGTCGCCTAAGTGGTCAAACAGATTCCCTTTGGTTCATCTTAAGGGCCTTACCAGACCTCTTCTCCTTCTAGTGGAAGCTGACAGGTGGGACCCCTAACCTTTCAAGTTTGAGCTATCTTGGATAGAGGGGGATGGATTCAGAGAGCTGGAAGAGGAATGGCAGAATACCTTTCAGTCTTTTGCAGAGTTTGGGTCCAGGCTACCTCACAAATTGAAGTTCCTTAAAAAGAAAGCTAAAGATATGTTGTAAGGTCTACTAGAAAAGAGAAGCTGAAATTTTGAGAATTCTAGAAGAGCTTCACTCCTTCGAGGTTAAGGAAGAAATGGTTGATCTGTCCAATGTGAACAAAATTCGGCATCAAGATCTCCTGCTGGAATATTCATCGCGGCTCAAGGAGGACGAAATCAAATGGTGTGAATGTTCAAGAGCCTTATGGTTAAAAGAAGGGGAAAAAAACACGTGTTCCTTTTCCATAACATAGCCTCCGCAAGAATAAGGAATAACAAAATTTCATCAATTATGTCAAACGGTAAAAGGCTGGAAGATAAGTCGCAGATTTGTGAAGTGATTGTAGGATTCTATGACAAGCTCCTCTCAAAGGATCCTTGGGCTCGCCCACGATTAGACTACCTTGACTTCGATGCTCTATCAAAGGAAAAAAGCAGATTTCTAGGATAAGCAGGTAACCAAATCTGAAATTAAGGAGGTAGTGGATAGTTTGGGTAGAGACAAAGCCTCGTGACTGAATGGATTCCCCTTGGCCTTTTTCCAAGAGTTTTGGAACGTTGTGAGGAGAGAAGTGGTGGATTTCATCAAGGACTTCTTTGAGAAGGGTCGCTTCACTTCGAAATATGGCAGACCATTTCTCTTTAATCCCCAAATTAAGAGCAAATTCTCTGAAAGATTTTCGCCTAATCAAACCTTATTGGCAGTCCATACAAAATTCTAGCCAAGATTCTTGCTTCGCGCTTCCGATTGGTGATATCTTTTCAGCTAACCAATGGGCTTTTGTGGGAGGTCATCGAATTATGGACAGTGGTCTCATAGCCCATAAGTGCAAGATTCTAGATTTAAAGATAAGTAGTTGACGATTATTTGCAAGCTTGACATCGAGAAGGTGTACGATCATGTTGATTGGGATTTTCTGGACTATTTATTGAAGAGGATGGGATGCGGGGTTAAATGGAGATGATGGGTCCAGGCGTGCGCAAGTTCATTGGCCTTCTTAGTGCTTTGTTAATGGCTCCCTAAAAGGATTTTTCAAGCTGTCAAGGGGTCTTCGCCAAGGAGACCCGCTCCCACCTTTCCTTTTCTTGATCGTAAGCCTTTAGCCGGATTTATCTAGAGGCCAAGAGACTAGCCTCATAGGAGGTTTCAAGGTGTCCAAGTTGGGAGAGCCCATCTCTCTTCTCCAGTTCGCCAATGATACCGTTATTTTTTTCTACGCTTCTCCTTTAGTGATGGATAACTTGCACAAGATAGTGGTGTGCTTTGAGGCGGTCTGAGGGTTGAAGGTTAACATGGGAAAGAGCGACATTTTGGACATTGAATTATTCAAAAAGGTGTCTAAAATGGCTTCGATCTTCAGTTGCAAGGTTGGTTCCCTCCCTCCACGTGCTTAAGGCGCCTGTTGTGTATAGAGAAACCTGCAACTCGTCATTGGGACAAGGTGGTTGAAAGAATAAAAAGAAAATTGTTGTCATCTATCATTAGGCGACCACTTAACTCTTATGCGACCTTTTTTAATATGCCGCTTTACTCTATTCAAATGCCCAAATGTAGTTCGGAAAAGATTGGAAAAGCTAAGGAGGAATTTTTTGTGTAGGGGATCAGAAGAAGGCAACAAATTCCATTTCTTGAAATGGGATGATGTTTGTAAACTCGTTAAGGAAGGAGGGGCCGGTCTAAGGGACCTTCGTAATATGAACCTCGCTCTTCTTGGTAAGTGGATATGGCGCTTTAGGATGGAGGAAGGGAATTTCTAGAGGGAGGTCATTGCAAGCAAGTACGGATTACAGGATCGGCATTACGAGGTGAAGGAGACCTCTCTCTATTGAGCTTCTAACACTCGGAAGTCTATCATGCCTCTCGTGTTGGTCTTCAAGCAAGGTATCTCATTCTGTATCGGCAAGGGGTCTAGAGTAAGATTTTGGTAAGACGTGTGGTGCGGCGACTCACCCCTATCCAAAAAAATTCCAAGTTTGGATCAGTTAGTGCCTTCTAAAGACAAAGTTGTGGATTGCTTCTCCATAAGTGGTTCAGTAGCATGTTGAACTCCTTGTAGAAGGGACTTGACGGATTCGGAGGTTGAAGAGTTTGTTGCTCTTTTGGACTAGCTTCATCTTTTCTTTCCTCCTGGTGAAGTTGACACCATGGTTTGTAAAGCTTACAGCTCCGGGAGTTTCTCAATGAGATCTTTCTATAAGATGATTCAGCTTGTTGCAGTGGGTGAGGTAGGTGGCTATGTGTATCACTTCTGGTGCTACAGTGCTCCCTCCAAGGTTGCGGCATTCACATGGTTAGTGGGTAGAAAGAAAGTTTTGACAATTGACAATTTGCAAAAGTGATCTATGACCCAAACATGTATTGTTTATGTAAGCAAGTAATGGAATCAATCGACCATTTCTTTATTTTCTGCCCTTTCACACTCAAGGTGTGGTCCCACTTCCTTTCTTCTTTCAGGGTGTGGTTCGGGGAGTAAGGGGCCCTCTAGCATTTGGTCCTCTTGGCTGTTTGGTGAGTGATTTGGGTTGAGAGAAATAGACGATGCTTTCGTAACAGCTCAAGCTTGTTTGAGTTGGTGATAGCTAATTTTACAGCCTTTATATCTGAGTGGCCCTCATTCCTGTAATTTTGTTTTTTAGTTGTTTTAGTTCTTTTTGGTTTTCCTTGGGGGTTCCCCCCTCTTGTATTCTCTTCCCACTAGCAGCTAGTGGGTCTTTAATGAAGTTTCTGTTATCCTTCAAAAAAAATTAAAATTAAAAATAAAATCACTTTCTCACATAAGCAATTTCCAGGAAACAATTCCAGAAAATTGTTTCTTGAGAATCAATTCTGCAGTTGCTAGAAGCAACAACAACAGGCCCTTTGAGAGAAGCCCGGAGTTTTTGACAGTTGGGCATGGCAAAAACTCTACGAGGCTTGCAATTCTACAAGGGCTTCTTCTTCTCTAACACAGTGAGCTACTGGTTACTCAGTCTAAGATCACTTGTAGTCTGATAGTTTTGAAAATTAAAAGATAAGACAGTTATTCTGATTTCTGATCAAATATCTGGGTGAAGAAATGGATGAGAGTTGATAGAGTGGAATGCAGAACAGGATTCTTGTAGCCAACCCCAATTAGTTGAGATAATGCTTAGATGATGATGGTGGCGATGAGGTAGCCCTATCAAATTGCATGGTAACCAACCTGTGGCAGTGCTGCAAGCAAGAGAGCTCTTAGCTTGAGGAGAACAATATTTCCATCTTGAACAAGCATTTCAAACTGAGAAATGGCTTCCTGCAACACTATGAGCTGCTCAAAGGGGTTCCGACTTGGGGGAGGATTGACTTTGAAGGCTTCCAATGGCTTCCCTTTGCTGCGATGTTTGCGCCAGAGCATGAGAGTCGCGAGGACCACAAGAATAAAGGGCAACGAATACTTGATCCAACCCCTGGAAGTCACATAATACTGTTTTATTGAGTTGTCCTTTCAATGTTAACCACATTTTGACTCACAATGTAATTCATACGGATGAAACTAGACTGATTCAAAATGATCAGTTGCCACAAGAAGCAAGGTTCAAAATATCATTAGTGCCTGTATCACCCGGCCAAAAACTGATATCAATTACTGTGTATTGACCATTAGGTGCTCATATTAGACAAATCTGTGTGATATTTTCAGTAAAAAAATTTTTTTTTAAAATGTAAGAAAAAATAACAAATAGATCATAATATATATATATATATATAAATGGTTATTTTGATATTTACTTGGTGTTTTCTATATAATTTCCGTGCATGTATTCTGTGGTATCGGTATCATTGTCCATGATCGGCATTTATTAATGAGTTTTAAGGCAACACTATTCACTGCAATTTTCGATTGTTAATGTATTTTTCAGTTCACAAATCAGTCAATGTGAAAGCTTTGCGTATGAAAGTGGGACAGACGCATGTATGCATGCAAAAGTCGAAAACTCTACAAGAGTGGATGCGGTGTTTTAAACACCATTGCTGTCAAGAATGGAAAATATTCTGAATATCATGTAAAATGTTGCAGTTTGAGAGGAAGTTGTATAATTGTTTAGTCAAATTTCAAGATATCTTTGTGGAAATATATGTAATTTTGTGTGTGTGCATGAATGTTTGTAGTGTACTCATGTCGAGCATTGTAACTTTCCTTCAGAATTAATATGCGTGTGTGTGTTAGTCATTAGACTAACCATAACACAACTCTTGTTGCCCTAGCCGTCTCTCCCTTCCTCCCCTTTCTCTGTCCCTTCTACAGTTTTCTCCTACATCAAATTTCTACTTGGTATCAAAGCGTGCAATTCGGGACCTGATCACATACTATGGTAGTGTTGCCCACTGATGATGCCATCCGTACATATGGGGTGACATTAGCAGTGTATGGCTGGACCGTCTTTTTTAAAGCATAAAGTATGAGATCTGGTAGATCTGGATTTTAGAGGAATAATGAAGATTTTTCTACATTTTTTGAAGAAGCTTTTCATTGTGTTTCAGCATAAATGAAGAATAATCGTATAAAAGCCCATATTTCATTCTTTCTGCTATGCTGTTTTTCTGAAGAACTTTTGAGCAGATCTTTCACAAGGGATAAGTATGGTTGATCAAGAGCAATCGCCAGATACAAGTATCACTCGTCAAGATTTGAGTGTGCTATGGCGTGCTTCGTAAGAAGGGGGTGCCGTCGGCCATTGTTATTGGATCTTTTGCTGGGATTTCCTTTTTTTTCTCTCTTTTTCTGGTGACATGGGGCTGCGGTGTAAAATCATGCTGCTAGGATTCAGAAGTTGATCTTGTTCCATGCCTAGAAGTAAACTGCGTACACAAGTTGTTCAACAAAATGCTTCACTCGACTTTGCATGGGGGATTTTTACAAGTGGTGGATCTTTTCTAACCAATATGTGAGAAGAAAAGATCCACCACTTTCTAAAGAAGATCCTCTAGAAAGTCCAAACCTAATCCACTTTCTATTTAAAGTCCAAACTAACAATCTGCAACATAAAGATTCCAACCTACCTCAAAACTCTATGTATACAAAATCATCTCTAGTTGTATACCAACCGTATAAAATAAGTACTAATCACATAGCATGTATCTAACGTATGATTTATGGGGAAAAAAGGCCACAATGGCTTCATGGTTTGCACAAGGGTCCCAAAAGCATCATTTAAATGGTATATGGGCCCAAAAATGTATCCAATTGACATATCAAGCCATCCAACTCATCGCAAGGACCCCACAGGTCAATCGGACTGGTGGCTTAGGCCAGCTTGAGTGATGGACCCCAAAGTCCTATCAGACCAAAGATTGAGTCCAGATCTATCATCAGACCACGGATCTGATCCAAGCCTCAACCAGACCAATCTGGGCCCTCAATGTGGTTGAGATGTACAATCTGGACTCATGGATGTTCCAGATCTTCATTTTGGACGGTCAGATCTGTATCTTTGATCAAGACCGTTTGATGGACATGATTGGAGCCTCATTTACAATCCAGTGGCCCGATCTTTCATCAGCCAGCTTGTGGAACCATCCAGGACCCATCTGATGGTGAAGTGTGGCCCGGATGCATCAAGACTACCCACCAAAAATGAAGAGACTAAATCTTATACACAATATGAGCATTCCAAATAAACGCAGTCATATTAACAGCTAAGTAAACAGCACATGCCACTTGGAAAGAAAAGATAGTGTGTGGCACTCATGTCAGACATGTGAATATATGTGTGATTGAGAGACCCAAGATCGGGAACGTCCGTTCAGCCAGAACCATATGTATCTTTCTTTTCAATAAATACATTGTTGTAGGCTTGATACATATGAAGCAACATTCATGTAATGTATCTTCCAATACTATCAAATAACTGAAAAGTCGATTCAATGTGCCAGGCTTTCCACCTATTGTTTGTGTGCAGCACCAACATGTGTCTTTGTCTAACTTATCTAGGTTAGAAGAAATTGATCTGATTGTTTGTGAATGTGATTGCACACAAATACAGACGAATGTATCTGTAAAAGTACAGGCAAATGATTGAGAAAGGGGGTAGCAAATGCAAAACCATGAAATATTGGTACTTGAGGTCATAGGCATATCAATTCATGTCACGAAACAAAGTAGCATTTCATGCAGCGAATACAACAATTATCTCAAATGCATGCCACAGAAATCAGTAATGTTTCAATGAGTTTTGATGGGACATGCCAAATCTCTCACAAATAACCATGAAAATGAAATGAACACACATCTAAGAGACACTCTCAGAAATGAGCCCAACTTGGGAATTAATGCCTTATGGATGATGCATTGGATAGAATAAGAGAAATACATCCAAATATGGTGCCAAGCAGACTTTCTGATTTGTTTAATCGGTCAAAGTAACAATTACCTGTAAATTGCATAGCAGATCAACACCAAAAATATTGTTGACTTAAAAGGATCTTCCCATGAGGCCAAAAACTGAAGTCTTTTGATTGATTCGACTACTGGGAAAAGTAATTCCTGCGCAAAAAGCAAAATGCAACAAACTTTTGGGGGTGAACATGGAATCCACTGAATATATTTGGAAGCATCAACATTTTTTCAATTGCTGATGATCTAGAATTAAAATCACCATAAGATTCAAAAGGAATCTATGTTATCAAAATAGCAAAACAAATGCAGTTGCACTCCTACCAAAACCTACCCTGACATTTCTATGTTTAATAATGCTGGCCCTTAAGTAGCCCTTAATTGGGTGTTAGTTTTGGCATGCTAAGCAAAGAAAAAGCTTATTTGAAATAATTACGTAGCAGATGTTGGCATCATCAATGAATCAATTTCTACAGCCTTGGTTGATTCTCCCTGGACGTTATTGTCCAACCTAGACAGACTGGGGCATGGGGACATGCAACATTAATCGGGGCATGTTCCCATCCAATCCATCCCCTTTTTTCCATTTTGTTCAGATTTTGTTGTGGAATGCCACCACATATTACTGAATATACATTTCCATACTTGTTGTTGTTTGAGCAACAAGCATTTAAAAGCCTATGATGATAATCATACTCGTGGTGCGCAGCCATGCTTGATTTGTTCAAGTCTAGTGTCCTTCAATGTGACTATTTAAGTGGGTAATTGGTAATATTTTGGTAATTTTGCATGTTTGTTGGCTTACATTATATAATTTTGAAGGCTGACTAGGATCTTTTTTGTCATTCTAAGAGGATCCATGAGTTCTTCATAGAAAGAGGTTCCATATTTAAAAATAATAATAATAATAAATAATAAATAAATAAAGCAGTTACTGGATATCTCATCCATTTCAGCTTCCTGGTTTGGAATGTTTTGTTGATTTTTCTCGATCAGAGGTGTAACAGAGGAAGCATAAACCAGTAAGACAAATTAACACTATTATACCTTCATAACGGCCACATTTGTATCAATTCCCTCCACTTTCACCTGGTCCACAGTTGCTTGTGCTGCCTCAGCTTTGCTAGAGTCAAATTTTGACTCTTTAACAGCCATTTCGAGAGGATTTATCTCACCAACGCAAACATCTCCAACATGGAGTTCTCCTTCTTCAGGAAAATCTACCTCTTTTGGAAGCACAAAGCCAAGTCTAGAAAGTGTCATTACTGAAAATGGGGACAAAACAGTCGGCAATCTTGCATTGCTTGAAGTCCCAACAGAAACATCACTCCTTTTGGATTGGGTAGACAAAAGCGCCAAGCGACTTGATAGAGTTTCCAAGATTGTATCTCCCCCAGGAAGTTTTTCAGCCAAGTCAAAAGCAAGTAAAGTCTTAAAATGAGAAGGCACGATATGGAAAACTTCTCTCACAGCACGATAGCGGAAGATGCCTAAAGTGGCCCTCGAGAGTGCCTCGGCCTGTTGAATTTCTTTCATGTTGAATTTTCTAATGAATCTATGCACATGCAAGACCTCACTAGTAATTGCCAACCAGTAGTCACGGCGTGAATGGCCTTTGAATTCAGGGAACTCCAAATATACCGGCTCTGCTCTGTAAAAGAGTGAAGTTAGGTTTGCATTCCAAGGACTTTGTTAGATCTGTCAAGACAAAGCCCCCGTAACAGGGAAGAACAAAATATGCTACAGTCATCATTAGCAGCAGAAACGTACACCGATGTTGACTTATACATCATGGCCTTATCAAAGAGACGAGCCCCCAGAGGTCCAGTCAATTCAGGCTTGACAACCTGCTTCAAGTCCATTGCCAAATCGTATACGACTGTTTTATCAAGTAAACCAACTCCAAATGACTCGAAGTAAAGAGCATGGTTGGTCAGTGTCAAGCGTCCTGCCACAAATAGGATTTCTTAAAAGTTAAAACTAACGAAAGGAAGGACACTTTATGTGACTGAGTAAACATGGGTAAACATTCAATCCACATAAAGCACATGCACTGTCATCATCAAAACCTCCCAGACACCCAGCAGATATAGCACATGCATACAGAAACTCATTGGCTTTTGGACTCGATATGCCTCACCAGGCCATGCAGATATGCCTATGTGTTGAAGAACTGGTTGAGTGGGATTTGTGCCATCAACATCCAAGACAATTTCTCCCTTAGAGAGTTGAAGATTCAAAGCTGTAGCCCTCCCTGATGCACTTTTGGCAGTTTTTATCACCCTACAAGAAAGAACACCCATCAGTTGGAAGTCATGCACATGGCCATAAAAGACTGGTCAAGGATTTTTGGTAAATTCATGCAGCCAACCCCAGGCATGGCCTTTTCCACTTGCATCTGAGCTATTTTTACAAAAACATCATTTTACCAAGTCAACCACCAGTTATTGCCTCTTAATAGAAGCAGTTCAGGAAATACACCGAGTAGGCTAATACTCATGATGCAGATTGTTCGACCATGTAAGGGTTTCTTCATATAAATCAAATTAATGTGCACAGCTAAAAATGCCATGATCACATCCTAGTGCAACATGCGTGCAGAGCATAAAAATAACCGTCTGAGTAATGACCCATGGTTGCCAGTGTGTAATCATCATCTTTAATCAAAGGTAGGAAAATGAGATTTAGCCTTGGATAAAGAAATTAGTACCAAACAATGGGGGGGGGGAAAAGTTAGGAAAGGAAAACTGGTGGCAAAAAATAAGCAGGATCCTTTCTTCCTTCTGAGAAATATTCAATTTTGGAAACCAGAATGGTATATCAAGTCAACGACGGCGAGTTTCCAGTAAAGGGTGGAACAAACCGCCTTTGGCTAAATCATCGGCCATGACATTGCTTCTCTTTTGATGTGGGTAAATAAAATATAGAACCTAAAACAACAAGGCAGGTTTCATCAAACACATAGGACGGTTTCCATGGTTCATCATGACCTTCCCAGGCCCAACTTATAGCATTCGTGGAAGTCCTTGTTACTATGAAACAAAGGTATTCAACAACGGTAACGGTGGCCACAACGGCCAGCCTTATGGCGCATTACAATATGGGCCGTGACTGCTGTTACAGACCTGTAACGGTCAAACTTTTTTTTAAGGAAGAAAACATATGGGGCCCATATCAGCCCATTATGAGCCATTTTTTTCTCCAAAACAGGCATTACAGCCCCATATCATGTAATGGATCTCGCCATTACCATATGGCCGCTACGTAACCGCTCTTTGATACCATGCTCCCATCACTTTTTGGCCGCAAGATAAAGAAGAAGAATATGAACTTCAGGAGGGGAATAACGTCCAACATTACCATGGCAATGGGCTTTTAATCAAATCTGGGAAGCTCCATCACTGAACTTTTATTAAATGAGAACTTTTACTAAAACATGAAACAAGTCTGATTAATCATATTCTAATTTCTAACCTACCTACTATGGCTAGAGGATCTGCATTAATTTCAAGACTAAAAGGGTTTTGCGTCGTAGTTGCAAGCTAGAGGATTGCTTTGGTTTACTGAGCACAATATTGAAATGTAGCTTCTTCTTCTTCTTCCTCTTCTTCTTCTGGTAGCTGTCGATCTTAGAGACCCCAGGGCATTAACTACCATTTCCAGATTGAAGGCTAACCTTTTCCTCCACGCCATGGCATGTTTTGAGAGGAAGAAACAAACCACTGAGAGACTGGTACATTTTTAAACTTTTTATTTTGGAACATGTTTTTGACGCTTCAAGCTTTTACATAAAGATGCATTCGTTTTCTGTTAATAACAAATGACTGACACCAGAGACATGCTATATTGTCCCTCATTGCAAATAAGACCTACAAAAGGTTCCAAGTGCCCCAACATGTCAACATGTGTGAGGGGAAAAAAAACTAAATGGCATATTCTTTGTTGTTTTGATTCATCCAAAACTCAAAGAAAGATAAAAGATGATAGCAATGACTTGTTACAGGTTACTGTGTGTGGTATACCATTCATTTCTCGTGCTGTCTGATCCTTTTTATAGCCAAGAAACTACCAAATTTTGCATAATTTGTACAGCTCAAGAAATTAGAAGCATACTTTTTAAGGCTTCCGAGGTACTTGTCGTATATGAGAAAATGGAGCTGGCCACCTGAAGCACTTGTAAGCATATTAAAAAGGTTGTGAACAGTAATTATATCTGCCACAGCAGGACAAGCAGGAGCAATTCGTGCAAAAGCATCTGGTCCAACAGTTTTCCTCTCATCGACCTGATGAAGAGCAAAAGAATGAGAAAATATACAACTTGCATCCACACAATAACACCATTGACCATTGGCAGTAGAGTGGTGCCATTTACACAGAAGCAAAGACAAGTGCTGACAAAGTGACCCACCTGAATAGCCATGCTTGTGGAATTTGTATAAAATAGTGATCCCCCTTCCTCATCCTCAATCTCCGGATTACTACTAGAAGCAGTCTGCTAACATCAAAAGAGTGGATGCTTTGTCAAGCCCAAAACGCAAGAGGGGGGGGGGGGGGGATACGAAAAAAATTCCATCACCTTTTCCTCTTGCTGGAAAAAAAAAAAAAAAAAAATCTCCTTTGTAAACATAAGCACGGGACCTTGCTTACCAATGATCAGACATATAGGCTTTAAAGTGAATTAACAGGAGGGAAAGATTGTTCTTAGAGGAGATTTCTGGTTCATCTCCATGAACTAGTCATGGTTCATTGCCAGTCAGCACCAACATAGCCGCATAATTGATGAATCCCGACTGTCCATCCGCTGGACCTGACTGTAGATGCCCTCCAGTACAAAAGTCAAAAACCACATCAATTTGAAGATCCTAGCTTTCTGGTTGATTGACCTTTTTTTCCCTAGAATGTGGATGAATAACAGGTTGACATTTACATTGAAGGACAGCTAGGATTGACCAATCAGTGTGGTTTCCTATTGTAGGTATCTGCATAAAGGTCTATCAGATGACCAATCTAGATTCACTAATGATAGCCAAATTCAAGTTGAAGTGGCACAAAACAAAACTAGTTCATAGCATGATAAATGGAGCCGTTCTCTCATTCTAATATGAGGTATTCACTAGCGAGACAATAGAAGTGGAAAGAAAATTCCAGAGTTTCTTACAAATATCCATTTGTAACAACGATCAGGTGTCTCACTTTGTGTAGGGATACACTCTCGGTGCCAGGGTCCTCCCATGCTAGCATCATATCAAACGTTAAGCGGCGGAATTCTTTATCAGCCAAATGGTCTGGGCTTTGTATAACAATATTTAGTGCTTTGTGTGCACCATACTCTAACAGGTTCCTAGCATAGGTAGAAGGTTCCTTGAAGTGGTCAGGTAACTCAATCTCAAACTGATGCTGCAAATCTTCTGTTGAGAGTTGAAGAATCCTGTAATTGCATGAAACAAACGCGCTATGAAAGATGGGCATAGTATTGGAAAGGTATAACACAAATCAAAAATCACAGAAGATCATTCATCATAATAGGAAAAGGAAAACCATGCCCATTAAATTTTATTTTAAAAAAAAGATCAGCAGTCAGCAAGAACTACAGCATTACATTGACATTAGCAGAAGATGTGGCCCCCACCTAAAAAACGATGGGGATTTGTGTGTTGTGTGTGGCCCCCTATTTCAGCAGCTATGGGGACCATAGTCCGCACAAGCTATAATTTGCACCATAGTTCAAAAACATGAAAACTCGACTCCATGCAATGTCCATTTGGGTTTAGGTCGAACTGAAGAGTTGACCAAATCTTTTGCTTGGCTTGACTTAGTATTTAATTATTAAATTGAAAATATTTAGGGTAGTAATAAATACAAATATGGAGACAAACGGTGGAGAATTATAGGGAGAGGTGGAAGGATCTTCTCATGGCCTTTATTAACTTAGAGAGAGCATAAAATAGGATCCCTAGAGAGCTAATCTAGTGGGTGTTGGAAAAGAAGGGAGTCTCACGAGGGATCAATGACATAATTAAAGATATATATATATGAGGGAGCAGCAACAAATGTGAGGAGACCACTGATAGAGAGACAAGTGAGTTTCCAATTACTATTGGCTTACAACAAGGATCAGTATTGAGCCCATATCTTTTTGTCTCAGTTATTTTATTTTATTTTTTAAAGTAATGGCAAATTTATTGAAGAAAAGCACCGAAATGGCACAAAAGCTACAGCCATTTTTGCCTTGGTTAGTTAACAAGGTGTTTACAAGAAGAGGTACCACTGTGTATGTTGTTCGCAAATGACATCGTTTTGATTGATGAGACAAGGGATGGGGTAAACACAAAGCTAGAAGTATGGAGAGATGCTTTAGAATCTCCAAGTTTTAAAAGTTTCCGGACTAAAACTGAGTATGATGGCAATAGGAGTAGAAACGAGGAATTGGTTAAGATTGTTGACCAAGAAGTATCAATAAAAAAAATTGTTACCTTCCAAAAAAAAAAATAATAATAATAATAATAAATAAATAATAATAATAACAATAACAATAACAATAATAATAATAATAATAAGCATTGTTTAAATAGCTATGCTATGTAGCGTGTAGCTTACGCCACATAGTGGAGCTTAGCCTTAACACCACGTAGCTCATGAAAATAGTTTAAGTCGCGTGTAGCCTACACTACACCTACATGATAATTTACATATGCTACACGCTACATGATAAAACATCTTGATTGATCATCAAACAGACTACACGGAAGGGAAGGATGGGATATCCACCATTAAAAACTTCCATATTGCATTTTGGGGCCCACTGTGATGGGTGGAGGACATCCAATCCATCCAGTGCATGCATGCTTTAATGCTCTCTTAGGGCCCCAAAAAGAAAAAAGAAAAATCAAGTCCTTTTTAGGTGATTTGCCAATTTTGGTGGGATTTACGCCCCAAGCTCTATGTGGTGTGAATATATACATTGTAAATACTTAACAAGTTAGCCAAACACATAATCTGTTCACCTGTAAATAGATTACCACTTAAAAGCCAAACAAAATAAATGTAAACAATTGAGTCTTGTTTGGTTTTCCAATTTCCTATGAAATGCAAAGTAAATGAGCCATCATTATCATTTCCGGGTGTTTATTTCAATCGAGAGTCAAAGACACTTGTAAAGTAAGTAAATTGTAATCATTAAATTTTTCACATTATAAAACTTCCATTTCTACAGTGATTTCTAGGTGAAACAAACATGTAGCAAAATCATCAATGCAGTCAAATGTAAGTGATGTCACCATACAATTACAAGAGTAAATAATCATTACCCATTTACAGCCATTTACGGTTGTAATTGGAAACAACTTAAAACTTTACAGGCATCCAAAGGACCCCTCGGTCTATTCAGATAGGAAATCACAGTTTGAGAAGAGAGATTGAATGCGCCCGCCCTAGTATCTATTCGTAGAGAGGAAAGATTGGAATTTGGAGAAGAGATCAGTGCATGGGCGGAGGTAAAAAGAAAAACCCTACTTCGAAGACAGGTGATCTCGGCCGTCAGTCAATCTCATCCGTTGGATTGATGAAATACCTGGAGCATCGAGCAATGACGGAATTGGCGATGGGAGAGAGCTGAGGTATGGGCTTTATAGATGCGTCCGTTTCCTTCTCCGTCTTCCTCCCTCTGAATAGGGATTTGATGGAGTTCTGGCGCATGAAATTCCCGAATACTGTGATTCCGCTCTCCATCGGGGTGTGAGCGCACGTTAAGCCGATATGCGCACTCGATGTAGGATAGTGCGAGCGAGCGAAGGAACGAACCTTCTTTTTCTCCTTCAATGGAGGCAGGCTATGGAGAGAGGAAATGTAATGAGAAATCCCCGCCAAAGGAGAATGCGATATGATTTCTCCCTCTGTCGACGACGGTTTTTCGCAGCCGCTTCTCACGAGATCGGACCACACGTGTGACACGGCGCACGTGTGAACCGGAGCTGATCCGACCCCATTATTAGGTTGGTCTCGGACGTGGGTTGGCTGGTTGCCCCAACGCTAGCCATCTAATTGGTGTCAATTTATCCATGCCGTCCATCCCTTTTACTCGCTCATTTTAAGATATAATCCAAAAAATAAGGAAGATCTAAATCTCAGGTGGACCACACTAAAGGAAATACTGGAGTTGAATGATTACTTTTGATGATAAAATCCGGACCTTCCTCCACTCCATGCAATGCTCCTCGAATAGACTTGGCCCTGCACAAAGGGTGAGCAAAGGAGACCCTAGCTTAGCAGGGGGACCCTCCGATACCTAAGTTATGTCAAGGGAATCGTGGTCTAAGTTGAATTGTAGAGAGGGGGTACGAGATCTTGCGTCCCTGTAGCAATGGGGTCTTTATGTATTTATACCTGACTGTAGGATTATTAGGGTCCGTTAATCACGGCACGATTCTCTCAATCAAGGATATTTTCATATCGTGGAGATACTATTCGCAATTCAAGGGATGCGTAGTACGTCATGCACATCGTGCGTATCTGCGAGCGGAGAAATCGGCCACGACCATTTATGGTAGCTTCTAAATTTAGCTTGAGGAGCGTTCGCCTCTGCCTCGAAGTATGGAATCGGCTCGGACCTTTCAGTAGGTAAGATTTCTGTCAGTGACTGTAGGCCTTCGTCAAACATCGTCCG
Organism: Magnolia changhungtana; assembly: GCA_030180095.1. NCBI lineage: Eukaryota > Viridiplantae > Streptophyta > Magnoliopsida > Magnoliales > Magnoliaceae > Magnolia > Magnolia changhungtana. Next base: position 9,319,646 of record JASAUF010000662.1, read on the forward strand.
TTTTGATGATCTGAGCCGAGCCGTTAGTTATCCATCCGATCTGATCAACATGTCGTCAGGCCTCGGAATGATAGGGGACTCGCATCTTCCCATAACAGAAGCCCCCTGCTCTTCGAGGTTTACTAAGGACTCGGAGAGTAATCATATGGAAGATCAATCGCCTCGTCTACCGATTCCTCCGAGCACGTCGCAACCCTTGCGCTTGAAATCATTGCGCTCACAGAGTTTTCCGCCCATGAGTCCCTGCGTAGTAGACACGTGGCGACGATTTAGATTTCGAATCACCGTCCGCCTATGACCTGCTGCCACGTATATCTGGGGCAGTGCGCTGGACGGAACCCTTCTTTATTCAGGCGTCGTTTTGTTTATCAGAAGCACGCCGATTGATGTCAGAAGCATCTCGTCTGATGGAGTACGAGCAAATGATATGCGGCCACATCAGCTCTGAGGTCAGCTCACGACGATTCGACTGCGACCATCATTGTTAGTCATTAATGCGAGGATTTCATAGGGTCTATATAAACCCTCCTTCAGAGATTTCGCTCCACTTCTACGTGCTGCGTTCGAGCTGACATCGGAAGAGGCGATTTCCGGGGAAAGCGATTTCGACCATCTAGAGGTTTTTATTAGGCGATTCCGACCGATTACGTATTTCCGGCAAAAACGATTCCCGATGATCGTCCGGTGAGTCTCCTTACACCTCTTTGCATTTCTTCCTTCTTACTTAAGATGTCGTCCGACCTGGAGACCGTGCGAGACTACGGTAATGACTCCGAGTCAGAGAGTTTCGGCAATGGGATTGGGGCCTCTGAAGGCCTCTTCGAAGTCGTGCCCTTATACCCTCCGCCCCGAAAGCAGAAGGAGACTAGGGCTCGGGCTCACAGAGCTGGCAGGAAGAAATCTGCTCAAGCCCCCTGGATTACAAACACCGAGGCCATTGAGATGACAGCGAGCTGGAGGGCCTCAGAGGTAGTCCCCGGAGGTTCCGTGCTATTGGAATTAGGGGTGCACATTTAACCGGTAGAACCGTAGAACCGGACCGGAACCGTTGGATTGGTCCGGTTTGGTCCGGTTCTAGACAGCAACGGTTCCGGTTCCAAAATGGTCAGAACCGTTGGATACGGTTCGGTTACGGTTCAAGGGGTACGTAAAACCGAACCAAACCGTTAACCGAACCGTGGACCCGATCCGTTAAACCGTAGCCTAGATCAACACCATCCATTGACTTCCTTTTGGAATTTAGACCGTGAATAGTGAGCTTTGATCATTTGATGATATAGCCCACCTGAATAATCAAGCCTTAAAAGCAGTCAGACGGCCTTCTTTCGATCATTGTAGAGATCACGAGGATGTACATGATTAAGAAAGCTCAACATGGTTTTGATGGGTTCTACCCCTTCTACCTGATGAACGGTTCAGATCCATCTCTACCTGCATGATGGTGGCCCACAACAAAATCACGGATGCTCTGTTTTCAACAGAGTTGACGTAAGTCGACGTAAGTTCGAATGTAAAATTTGGTAGCCATTTACTGACGTCTTTTGGAAAATCTATTCCGTTCATGGGATTGAGGACGAAAAATCATCAGGAATAGAGTATTTTTGGAGGAAAATCAGTGTGGCCCATGAGCTTATCTACTCCGCCGTCCATTTTATGTTCAACGGTCATACTTCTATAACAGCCTGCATGGTTTCAAAATGCCACGTTGCCAAGGGTTAAATCTCCCTTCTGTAAACAATGAACGGTACAGATTAACGATTTGAATGTGGAGTGGGCCACACTGAGAAAATTGTAAAGTTTTTGGATTTTTTTTCACCTTTTTTTTTTTTCTTTTGTTAATTTTTTAAAAAAGCCAGAACCGTGGAACCAATCCGGAACCGAACCGGTTTTCACGGTCCGGTTCTGGTTCGGTTCTAATGTACTAACGGTTCGGTTCCGGTTCCGAAAATTCCAGAACCGTTAGGAACGGTTCGGTTCCGGTTTTACCCCAAAACCGGACCAAACCGGACCGTGTGCACCCCTAATTGGAATCTCAAACAGAGTGGATCCGTACGGAATTTCAAACCCCAGCCTTCGTCCGGATAAGGGACCCTGGGCCCCTCGATGCCCCTAGCGCGCCTGCTAAGGGAGAAGTCGTTATTTTTCTTTGCGCACTATAATGTGGGGTCCGACTTTCTTTACACCCCTTCGTCCGAACTATGACGGCCTACTTGGGCTTAGCTCACGGGTAATTGACCCCCAACGCTTGGAGGGTGCTCATTTCTGCCTTCATCATCTGGCGGCAAGTAAGGAACCCAGAGCTGACTCCAGGGGAGTTGATGAGTTTATACTTGGTCAAGCACGACAACAATGACTCATGGTATTACTTTGCGACCCGAGGCAGTAAGGGGTCGGGACTGATTCTGAATCTTCCATCTTCTAACAAAGATTGAAAGAACAAATGGTTCTGGGCTGCGGGCGAATGGGAGACACCTATAGCCGAAGTCAGGACTCTGACGGCTCACGTTCCCACTCGATTTTCAAAACCAGGTCGGACCAGTTAATTTCTTTTGTCTTCATATTTTCTCCTATTGTGTCGGTCGGACTGAACTTTTTGTTCTTCCTCTTGGCAGACTTCCCTAGAGGTCCGCCCATCCTTGACTCGGACCAGAAGAACCAAGTTACCAAGGCGAAGGCGTGGTCAGGGGAGCTTCGTTCCTGGTCGGATCTGATCACTGCCACCAATCTTCATTGGTCTAGGCTGTGCAGGTCCCAACCTCTCCCGACATCTTTCAGTAAGTCCTCCTTTTGTTCCTTCGGAATTAGACCTGTTTACTTAGTCACTGATTTGTCGTTCTTTATGCAGGCATGGCCGAGGCATCCGATTCTCTGAAGAGGAGGGTGGCCCCGACTGCGGAGGAGTTGATGAGGCCAGTGCCCCGGACAAAGACTACCGCTTGGAGGAGGCAAGCGACTCCTCGCGGAAAAGGTCCCTCAGGTCCAGGTGCTACAGCTACGACTCCAATTTCGGTCGTGGTCACAACTATACTTACGACCGTGGTCACTACAGCCCCCATCTCCTGCCTCGACGGCTCCAGCTACGGCGCTTGCTGAGGGTCAAGTCTCAACAATTATTATTCCAACTCCTGCAACCATAGCTCCTTCCATTCCGCCCACAATTGTTCCTCCCGTAGGGGCGGCCCATCCGTCGGCTCCCTGTATAGTCATCCCTTCATCATCCGAGCGGGAGGAGGCCGTTCGGATGGCCGACGCCATAATTACTCCACCCGAGGTCGGAGGTGACTTTGGAGCCGAGGCTCAGGCCTCGGCCGGTAGCAGAACGGGTTTTACAGAGGCGGTAGACTCCGCTCACGTGGAGACGAGCGGAGGAAAGTTCGCATCGGGCTACCATCTTTCTTGCTTGACACCCTGGGCCGCGAAGTACGCCCCTGAGGAGAGTATAGCTAACCTCCTCGACAAGTCGGACAACTTCTTTCTGAATGACTTGACTTCCATTTTTTACACGATATCTCCACTGACTCTCGTCGTTTCTCTTGTACTTGCGGTTTTCAAGTGTTCATTCATCTGTTTTTGTACAGTCTGTCCCAAAGCTTTTATCAGCTCGGGAAAGAGCGCGGGAGTCGAAAAAAAAGAGAAGCTGAGTTGGAGGCCCTCTAAACCTAAATGGGAGCCTTGAGGGATGAGAGCATCTCCCTCCGACTTGAGCAGGGTGAGTTACGTCGGCAGCTTGAGGATGCGAAAGCTGGTGAACTTTGGTTGCAAGGGGTTGTGGTCGACCTCGAGGATAGGGAGCTGCGGCTGAAAGGGGTCGCAGATGATTTCAAAGCTCGATGTGATGCGGCGATCGCCGAGCTAACCCGCGCTAGGGCTCAGGCGGACTCACTGACTCAGGAGAACGTTCAACTGGGTGAGGCTTTTGAGCGAGCTAAAGTCGAGGCAGTGGAAGAGCAGAACCGAGCCGTCGCTCAAGCGAGGGAAGCTTAACAGGCTGAGGACAAGGCTTCTCTGGCCGAAGCGGTAACCACTGCGGTAGAAGCGTTCAAAACGTCCAAGGAGAGGGATGTTGAGGCCGCCAAGTTCTACGAATGCGGCTATGACGATTGCGTCGAGGCAGTCCTGGGTTTATATTCGGACTTTAACCTCAACTCTTTACTCTCCGAAGAAGCTAAGGAGTTGCCTGTAGATGGAGTCTGCTCGGAACAAGCCCCAGACGCTCAAGCTCCCTGGCCACCTGCATAGCTCAAATTTACCTTTTCCTTTTTTATCAAAACCTTTTCTTTCTTTTAGTTACTTTTTGACCTTCTGATGAAGGTTCGTGGATGATGATTTTTGACCCTCTAGAGAGAGCGTATGGATGATGATTTTCCTAATATACTAATCTATAGTTGATTTTTTTTTAATGTTAACTGTAGACCACTTGATTGTCGAACTGATGGTTGGTTAATTTCCTTTAAGGCATGGTTGAGCCGACCCTTTGACGGGTCAGTGTTTTCCAATGCCATTTCATAGAATTTTCGGAGCTTTTATGTCTCATTCATTGAGTTCGGATCCCTAGGGGGTCGGCTCATCCCACAATTGGTGAGAACCCTTCGCTCTATCCGTTAGTTCGCTAGCCGACTCCTATTTTAGGAGAGTCAGGTCAGCGTTTAGGCTTTTCCCCTAACTTGGGGATACCATGTAGAACTTTTGTGGGATAATGTACCAACCCCTTCTTTAAGGGATTAATCTATTGAGTCCGCCCCTGCATATGAGAGACAACTTTTCCTTAGTAGATAATTCGTAGAAGTGGATGAGAAGAGACGAATTTTATTTGGAGCCTTAAAGGCTTGTCGCTTGGAGATGTACATTTATTGAGAGCCTTCAAGGGAAGTCCATCATGGGTAGTAAACTTTCAGATGCTCGACATTTCAGGGGTGGAGGAACTGACGACCCTCAAGGTCTTCTAGGTAGTAGGAGCCTGGTTTGGTTGACCGAAAGACCCGATAAGGCCCTTCCCAGTTCGGTCTGAGTGTACCAGCCCCCGACTCGGTGGTATTCTGGAACACCCTGCCAAGGACTAAGTCCCCTGGTCGGAATTGCCTAGTCTTGACCTTCGAATTGTAGAACCGCGCCACTTGTTGATGCCGAGCAGCGACTCGGAGCTTCGAGATATTTCTAACTTCTTCGAGCAAATCCAGGTTAGCCGCAATCTGCTCAGAATTGTGACTTTCTTGGTAATTCTCGACTCGAGCCGTATGGAGACCAATCTTAACTGGCACCATCGCCTCTGAGCCATAGGAAAGTGAGAAAGGAGTCTCTCCTGTTGATGACTGAGCTGTGGTCCTATAAGCCCAGAGAACGAATGGAAGTTCTTCAGCCCGTCGTCTTTTGCTTTTTCCAACTTTGTCTTGAGATGGTGTTTGATGACCTTATTGACTGCCTCTACTTGTCCGTTCGACTGAGGATGTCAGGGAGAAGAGTATGCATTCGTGATACCGAGTCCTCGACACATGCTTCAAAATTTGTCATTATCGAACTGTCGGCCATTGTCTGACACGATGGTTCGCGGAATCCCGAACCGACAAACAATATTTTTCCATACAAAGTCGATCACTTTCTGCTTGGTGATTTTGGCGACGGGCTCGGCCTCTGCCCATTTGGTGAAGTAATCGATAGCGACGATGACGAACTTAACTTGTCCCTTTCCTGTGGGTAGAGGACCGATAATGTCAATTCTCCACTGAGCGAACGGCCAGGGGCCGCTCATGGGGATCATTTCTTCAGTGGACTGTCTCGGCACGGCCGCGAAGCGCTGGCATTTGTCGCATTTTCGAACATAATCTTTGGAATCCTCCTTGATAGTTGGCCAGAAGTACCCTTGTCGGAGTATCTTCAGGGTCAAGGCCCGACTGTCGGAATGATTTCCACAGATTCCTTCATGAATCTCTCGTATAATGTATTCTGCCTCGTCGGCGCGGAGACACCTGAGGTAGGGCTGATAATGTCTCTTCTTGTATAGGATACCATCCAAGACAATATATCTGTCTGCTAGGACTCTGAGCCACCTAGCTTCTAGCCTGTCCGAAGGAATCTCACCTGTCGTGAGATAATTAAAGATCGGGTCCATCCAGCTTGGACTTGCTCGAACTGGATTGACGTCTTTCTCCTTTTTACTGATGATTGGTGACTCTATGAGTTCAACGGGGATAATTCGTGGGATCTTCCCTTCCACGGCTGAGGCGAGCCGTGCTAGGGCGTCTGCCCATGAATTTTCTGCTCTCGGGATTTGATGGACAGTGCAATTCCAAAACTTTTCGATTAGTTTCCTTGCTTCGTCTAGATAAGCAACCATCCTTGTTTCCTTAGCCTCGTACTCGGCAGATATGTGATTTACTACCAGCTGAGAATCACATCGGACTTGAAGGGATTGAACACTCAGTCTTGCTGCCAATCTGAGTCCGGCTAGCAAGGCTTCATATTCCGCCTTGTTGTTTGAGGCTTTGAACCCCAATCCGATTGCATATTGAACTATCATGGAGTCAAGCGCGATTAAGACGATCCCGGCCCCGGCTCCTTTGACATTGGACGATCCGTCCACATAGAGAACCCATCTCGGGTCTGGTACTGCTTTTTGGTCATCCGGAGAGATTGGTGGGTTTGTTTCAACCCCGGTGCTGATCTCTTCGGTCCTCGGAGTAGCGAATTCGGCGATGAAGTCGGCTACGGCTTGACCTTTGATTGCTATTTTCGGACGAAACTGAATGTCGAACTCACCTTATTTGATGGCCCACTTGGTTATTCGTCCCGACACCTTGGGTCTCTGAAGAACTTGCTTAAGAGGGGAGTTTGTCAATACGATTATTAAATGAGCTTGGAAATACGGGCGCAACCTCCGAGCTGAAACAACGAGGCTAAACGCTAGTTTCCCCATGGGCAGGTATCTCGTTTCCGCTGATACTATGGCCTTGCTTACGTAATAAACGGGATGTTGTTTACCCCCGACCTCCCTGATCAAAGCCGAGCTGACGGCAGAAGCTGAGACCGCGAGGTAGATGAATAAGGGCTCACCTTCTTCAAGTTTGGACAGTAGGGGGGTGAACCCAGGTACTGTTTTAGTTGTTGGAAGGCTTGTTCGCACTCCAATGTACATTCTGCCTTCTTATGACCCTTCAACTGTTGGAAGAAGGGGAGGCATTTATCCGTTGCTCTGGATATGAAACGTCCGAGTGCCGCTACTCGCCCCGTAAGGCATTATATTTCCTTAACAGTCCAAGATGAACTCATGTCAAGGAGTACTTTGATCTTGTCGGGATTCCCCTCGATACCTTTCTAACTGACTTGAAAACCTAGGAATTTTCCTAAAGCGACTCCGAAGGCGCACTTCGTCGGATTCAGCTTCATCTGGTATTCTCAGAGGACGGCGAATGTTTCTCCAAGATCCGTCAGGTGATCGGATGCTTTGATACTTTTTACTAACATGTCGTCGACATATACTTCCATAGTGTGTCCGATCTGTTTGGAAAATATCTGATTCACTAGCCTCTGATATGTGGCCCTAGCATTTTTCAGGCCAAATGGCATGACCCGGTAACAGTAGAGTCCCTTGTTTGTGACAAAGGTAGTCTTCTGCTTGTCTGAGGGGTACATCTAGGAAAGAGAAACTCATGTCTCATTGTGCTGTCCACTAGCTGATCGATCCGAGGTAGCGAAAAACTGTCTTTTGGGCAAGCTTTGTTTATATCTGAGTAGTCTACGCAGACTCGCCACTTCCCGTTAGCTTTATTTACGAGGACCACATTTGCGATCCAATCGGGATAATGCACTTCTTCTATAAATCCTGCGTCGAACAGGATGGAAACCTCATCGGCTATTGCTTCATACCGCTCGGCATCGAATGACCTTCTCTTCTACTTGACAGGTTTGTGATCCGGATCCACATTCAGCCTGTGGACCATGACTTTCGGAGAAATTTCGGGCATATCATGGTGGGACCATGCAAAGATATCTGTCACGCCCCAAACCCGAAAATCGGAATCACAGGAATCCCGATCGCCAAATCCGGTGCCGACAGCCTCCTTAGTACCCCATTCTCGGCTTCTAGCATCTATATGCCAGATTCCGATCCTGGGATCCTACAAGGAGGATTTTTTATTTTTTTTTACTCAATGCATATTTAACTCGTAATAAGCATAACCACAAGATTACCCAATTCACAAAGGCAACATCATCATCATATATCCACTAATATAATCATTTGAGTACAATGCTGAAAGGAAAAATACATAAATCGAAAATCAGGGTCCAGAAGATCACTGTATGCTCCAAGCCCAACACTGCTGTAACCTAACATCACCTGCACGCATCTATCGTGCATAAGCTTATAGAAAGCTTAGAGGGTGGTGTAAGTGTGTGCACAAGGTAAGTGACAAGTATTCAATATAATGTCATAATCATACAATACCAGAAATACTGATAGTCCATAAATCATACAATGTCGGAATAAATAGAAATGCTGACAAGATTATGAATTATCAGAGTAAACAGAAGTATTGACAAGATCATATATCATATGATAACGGAGTAAACGGAATGCTAATTAGACCATGAGTCATACAATATTAGAATACGCAATACAAATCAACTATGCAAATGAGGAGTCATAGAGAGCCAAATATCAGATGCAAAGGATGAAATGTAATATACATTCCTGATGAGTAACATATATAGCGTCGGCCATACCTAGTCCATATAAATGCAAAAACACAATAACCCAAATTGCCATATGCCGCAGATGTAATGCAACATGTAGTGGGAATGGAATGACCATGCTGGAGTGTGAAGTCAAGATAGTAGTACGTAATATCGTAGGCTATGGGGTCCATCACAATGGACTTCTATCCAAACTAGTCTCATACCTAATTTGGATAGTCAGACTCCATGTGATAAACTACTGATCTCAGGTCAGTTGCGCACCCTAACCGAAATCCTGGCCATCGCGAAGGTACACGTAACAAATAGTTGTGCACCACCAGCCCGAGTGGATAGTGAATTAATGAATGGATGAGTATACAACTCCTACTCAATAAGTCCACATATCAGTACGATTCATCTCTGGGATCATCACCGGGGTTTAATATACTCCAAATGGCACTGTCTCTCTCCCAGCAGCATAGTCCAAGTGAGTGTAAGAAACCTCACTATCTGCCTGGCCAATAGTCTGTCAATACCTATCCGGCACGTCGATAGCAGACCCATTCACGAGCTGGTCAAACTCAGCCTAGTATTGCCCCCTACCCTCAGGCGAGTAAGGCCACACCCCTTTCCAACCGACTATGACACAGTGGGAGACGCGGCCTCCTGGTATTCAGCCCTCGTGCGTTCATATATTCACTCAGTCTCGATGTTGGAGTCATCTCCTGGCCACGGAGGTTTATGGATTTTCACCCAGGGACATCTATGGCACCCGTATGCTAGAACCAAACATTTCTGATGTCCCGTCTGGCCATCCACGATATGCCTGTGGAGGCTATGACCCTGATGTCGATAGGGCGTATAACACACAATGAAAGATACATGAGTCACACAATCCAGTCATGCATCAATCCTGCACATACCATGTGCTCATGTGAGATAACCTCCGCCTATCAGGGAGTCTCATAACAATATGCTCAATGACATATGCAATGATCAACCATATCTCATAACAAACATGCAGATGATGCCTATGTACATGTATCATGATGCTATGCTGTCATATATTCATAATCGATATCAATAACCGGCATCGACAATCGACCTTGACAATGTGGACATTTAACCAACATTGCCCCCGAAGAATGACCCTCATAGATTCTAACATATAATTGGCCCACGGCCTCACACAAAAGCCTAATATACAACACAATGGGCCTTACTTAAGGGCCACATATACACAACAGGTGGGCCCTGCTCATGGGCCTCATACATATCACGATAGGCCTTGCTCATAGGCCACGAATACCTCACAATGGGCTCCATCTCCTGGCCCTCAAATGCATCATAATGGGCCTCATCACATAGGCCTTAAACACGGGCTGAATACATATCACAACGGATCTTAAATACAGGCCACATTTACATCACATTGGACCCCGACAATAAAAAATTGGGAATCGGCCACGACAAATCAGATTGGTAATCGGCCTCGATCGATAATCGGTAATTGGCCACGACAATTAGAATCGGTAAGCGGCCTCGATAGATAATCGGTAATTGGCCACAACAATTTAGAATCGATCGATAATCAGAATCGGCAAATCGGTCACAACAATCGGATCGATCGATAATCAGAATCGGCAAATCAGTCACGTCAATCGGAATCGACAATCGGCCACGACAATCGGGATCGATTAATAATCAGAATCGGTAAATCAGTCACATCAATCGGAATCGGCAATCGGCCACGATAATCGGGATCAATCGATAATCAGAATCGGCAAATCTGTCACGTCAATCGAAATCGACAATCGGCCATGACAATCGGGATCGAGCGATAATCAGAATCGGCAAATCAGTCATGACAATCGAAATCGATCGATAATCAGAGTCAGCAATTTGGTCACGTCAATCGGAATCGGCAATCAGCCACGACAATCGAAATCGATCGATAATTAAAGTCGGCAATTCGATCACGTCAATCAAAATAGGCAATCGACCACGATAATCGGGATCGATCGATAATCAGAATCGATAAATCGGTCATGTCAAACAGTCAAGGCTTAAGAGAAGGTCATAATGTGGACATTCAACCATCTTTTCCCGTCAATGTGGACATTAAACCATCATTGCTCTCAAGGCATGGTCCGCCGTAATCATTACATACATCATGGAGTAATCACACATTGCAATGGACCTCATATACATCACATTCGACCCCACATAAAGGCCCCACCTACATCTCATTGGGCCTCACTCGTGGCCCTACACATGGGTCTCATATGCATCAAATGGGCCACGAATCTGGGCCTCGACTACATCAAATGGGTCAAGCGTTATGGGCCTAATACATATCACAATGAGCCTTGCCCATTGGCCTCGAATACATCACAATGGGCCTTGCCCATGGGCCTCATATTCAAGTAGGTGGGCCCCATCATATGGGCCATTAATGCATCTTAATGGGCCACGACCCATGGGCCTCATATACATCAAGTGGGCAGGTGTCCACGACGGCACCAATGAGCTTCATATACATCAATTGGGCCGCATCAATGGGCCGCACTAATGGGTCTAGTGCATATTACAATGGGTCTCAAATACATATTAAGGTATGCCCCATGATCTGGATGGTATGGGTGACACAGATGGCTAGACGGTTTGGATACAACACGTACCTTAAGGTATACCACACGTCCAAGGGGCGGACGATGGAGATATACTATACATGCATCAATGGTAGGCCCCACATGGCACCGTCCAGCGATGGACGGTATAAACATAGAATACATATATCAAGGTAGGTCTCAACAACGACCACAATTACATCAAGATGGGCCTAGTCACATGGCCTCATATATATCAAAGTGGGCCACACCCAATATAAGTGGTGGTAATAGCTTCTACCATTAAAATTTCCAAGACCTTACAAGGATGGACGTCATAAATAAAGTACCTGTCTCATAGTGGGGCCCACACCAATAGAAGGTGTGGATTACAAAACATACATCAGTGGTTCCCATGCGGGGCCCACCATGATATTTATTTTCCATCCAGCCCGTTGACAAGGTCATAGGGGCCCACCATGATATTTATTTTACATCCAAATTGTTCATAAGGTCAGTCAGACCTGGGGTGGGCCTGGGGCCCACCGAAATGTTTGTTTGACATCCAACCTATTGGTGAGGTCACACGGACCACAGGTGGGACTGGGGTCCACCATAACATTTATTTGTCACCCAACCTATTCACAAGGTCACACGGCCAGGGGGGGCCACTGGGATGTTTATTTTCCATACAACTTGTTGATAGGGCCACACGACTAGGGAGGGGCCCACCGTAATGTTTATTTGCCAAACAACCTGTTCATAAGGTTACGTGGGCCACGGGCCCATGGTAATGTTTATTTCCACCCAACCTGTTGATATGGTCACGTGGACCAGGGAGCCCATAGTGATGTGGTTCACAAATCCAGCCCACACATTATGTGTGTCCCACCTGGCTGAGGGGTGAGACCAATTTTCAGCCACATCCAGAATTCAGGTAGGCCCCACCCAGCGATTTGATATGTTTAAGGCATGTCTTCACATGATTTTAGATGGTATGGCCCACCTGAGTTCTTTATACGGCTGATTTTTGGGATACCCCATAATTTAAAGGGGAGCCATCAAATACAGGGTGTTGATGGTCGAAACGCATCATGGTGGGGGCCACCGTCCACTGCGTGGACGGACGGCGTGAACGAAACACTTGCATCATAGTGGGTGTCACCACCCACTGTTGTGGACGGTGTGGTAAGCCACACATACCACAGTGGGTCCCATGTAGGGCCCACCAAAATGTTTATGTGCAATCCAACTCGTCCATTATATGTGTCCCACAAAATTAAGGGTCCAAATCAAATTTCAGGTGGGTCCAAGCTTCACGTGGACCCCAACAATCATTTTCGAGTGGTTTAACATACCTTTGTATAAACGGTGGTGATGTGGGCCATCTGAGAACTATTCATGACTGATGTTTGAAACTGACACCTCAATGAAGGGGTCCCAACAAATGGACGTCAGGGATTTAGAACACACAACTAGGGCCAATAGGGACCCACCCCTTTTAAGTGTACCCATGACAGCAAGGTGCTTGCCACCTTTTTGTCACATGTATATTTTCTTTGTTATCCTAGGCGGGACCCACATTAACCAGATCTACTCCGTCCATTGTATGTGTCCCATAAAATTAGGGGTCCAAACCAAGTTTCAGGTGGGTCCAAACTTCTTGTGGACCCCAGCAACCATTTTTCCCAATTTTTAATGAAAAATACTAGCATTCTCAATGTCACGACCCGCCAGATAATGAGATCGGTCTCATTTTTCGGCTCAATGCCTAAAATGATCTGAAAAATAGAATGGACGGCGTGGATTATGTATATACATCAAGGTGGGGCCTGCATAAGTGGCCCACCCCAAAAAGCACCTTTTTCCTTTTTTCTCTTTTTTTTTGTTAGCTTGTTAGTACACCACCATGTCAGTCCACGCACTCCATGTTAGCCTACCTCTACCACGTCCAGCGTCCAGAGATGCTGGACGGCATGGATATAACACAAACCTCGTGGTGGGTCCCACACGGATGTGGCCCACATTTCATCAAGGTGGGTCCCACATGAACGCAGCCCACCATATTTGAATCAGTCTGATACTTGTGTGTTTCCACCACCATAAGGTAGGGTCCACATGACTTGGACGGTTGGATAAGACATACATCAAGACGGGTCCATCCAAGTGGGCCACATATCATACAAAAATGAGAAAGAGAGAGAGAGAGAGAAGCACCCACTTATAGATCTTGATCTCCTCCTTCCGCCAAAGCATGCTAGAACTCCAATGGATGGACTTCAACGGTGGAGATTGATTTTAGAGGGTGAGGATGAGAGATAAGAAGGTGGGCCACACCAAACTCTCTCTCATGGGGGGTGGGTCGTGAGTTGCTTGGGAGAAATGAGAGGTAAGAGAGATGAGAGAGATGGGAGATGTGATGTAAAGAGAGAGAGAGAGGGATGGGTGAGAGAGAGTAATGGGTGATGGGGAGGGTTGACTTTGGGGAGGGTAGTTGTACTTGGGGATGGGTGTGAGTGATGGAATTTGGTACTTGATTGATTGATGGGATTGATTTAACATGTTGTAGAGATTCCCTCGATATTTGCAACGTGCGGTGTTTTATTGAACCGAACGCGAGCCCACATCTCCTGGCCAGGGTACTGCATCGGTGTGCAAGACGCAGCATCGGAACCGCAGCGATGGCGCGGTCGCATTGGTACAAGTCTCAGGTCGAGCCAACTCAGATATGCGGTACACGTCTCAAGTCGCATGCAAATGCCGACAGTCGATCCCGGGTGGTCGAAATTCGATCGGGATGATCGTGGAAGCCTATGGAATAGTACGGGCTAGGATACGAGTCTTACAATATCCCTATGTTGTCGTAAAAATGTTAAAACTTTAAGCCGTTGCTCAGGATTCAGTGACGTCCCGAGCTGAACTGTTCTGCTCGGATCGGCTTCATCGAGCGGCACTTTCTCCAGGTCTTCCACGGATGAGTCTTCTACAAGTCCTCGGGGGTCTAAAATGTTGATAGTGAGCACCTGCTTAACTGACCCTTTCCTTACCGCAACTGCATAACATCTCCGAGCCTCTCGTTGATCGCCTCGGAGATAGCCTATCCCGCCCTCAACGGAGAATTTCATCATTAAGTGATAGGTGGAGAGTTGCTCTCATTGCGTTAAGAGATGGTCTGCCCAGGATAATGTTGTGTACAGATGACACATTGACAACCAAGAAGTCCACCATAAGTGTGACTTAATGTTGCCCTTCTCCCGCGGTCACGGGGAGGGAAATGACTCCTTCAAAAATCACTTTTTCTCCGGCAAAGCCATGCAGAGGGGTCTTCACAGGTTTGAGATGAGACCGTGGAATCCTCATTCTTTTAAAAGCTTCATAGTAGAGTACATCGGCCGAGCTCTCGGTGTCGACCAAAATGCGGTATACTTTGCAATTCGCTATAGTCATAGTAACTACTAGAGCGTCGTCATGCGGGTGCTGAATTCTGCACACATCTTCTTCTATAAACGTCAGAGTGCACGGACTGACCCGAAGTTCTTTATTGGGCCGTTCAGTTAAGTGAACTTAGTGTTCCAGTTCAGACTTCCTGGAGTGAGCCTTTCGCGCCCTATTTGAATCTCCTCCGCCGGACGAGCCCCTGAAGATGGTACGGATTTCGGTGGGCTCCTCCACGGCATTATTTGGTTGCTTCCGCTCCATTTCTTCTCTCCGAGCAGCTTTTCCTTCATTTGTATATCGTCGTAGGTGTCCTTTTCAAATAAGGGCTTCAATCTCATCTTTAAGGTCTACACAGTCATCCGTATTGTGGTCGTGGTCTCGATGGAAGCAGTAGTACTTACGCTTGTCTCGATGGTCCAGATCGGCTCTCATGCAGGCAGGCCAGTTCAGTAGTTTTTCTCCTCGGATGTCTAGTAGGATCTGTTCGGTGGATGTATTAAGGGGGCGTAGGAATGGAATCTTCCCTCCGGCCTTCTGCTCGGACGACGATTGCGAGGAGCGCGATCGTTGGTCTCTTTATTAGGCATCTGAGATTCCTCATTCCTGGGCCTTTTCCCCTTACCATTCAGCTCAGCCACCTGGACACTTTTTCGGGCATTGGTGAATTCCTCCACGTTGGTATACTTTTGAGCTTTGGCCACAAGTTCAGCCAGTGTCTTGGGCGGGTTCTTCCCTATTGAAAAGATGAACTTTCCCTCTTTTAGGCCGCTGAACACAGTAGCGAGCGCCATTTTGTCATCATAGTCTTCTACCAGTAATGCTTCCTCATTGAAGCGAGCGATGTAGTCCTTCAACGACTCCTTCGGCCCTTGTTTGATAGTAAGTAAGTGAGTGTTGGGCTTTCGACTTCTCTTACCACTGATGAACTGGGTAAGGAATAGTCGGCTCAACTCTGTGAAGGAGCCGATGGAGTTTGGCTTGAGTTGCCGGTACCAACTCCGAGCGGATCTTGTGAGTGTGATCGAGAACCCTCGGCACATCATAGCATCCATCATCGTCTGGATCTGCATCCAGGAGCGGTAGGCTTCCACGTGCTTGGACTGATCTTCGGACCCAGAGTACTGGATAATGGGAGGTACCCAGAACTTTGAGGCATCACCTCGGTCATGATTTCAGAGATGAAGGAAGGTTCGGTCTCTTCCATCATCGCTTGAACGGCAGCGGGAACTAACGTCGATTGTTGTTTCTTTTCCAAAGCTAAAAACTTGTTGTTGAGCTCCTCGAACCGCTTCTCCCATGGGTCTATATTTTCTGCTACGATTTCTTGGGTGTTTTCTATCTCCGGGGTTCTCCTTTCCTTTCTCCGTTCTAGTCGATGGCGAAGGTTTGTCGGTGCCAGGGCCGAAGTAACTGAGGCATTAGTCGAAGCTCGCATTGTGGTGTTCTGAGTCGAGGGCCAGATTTGGGTCGGGAGAGGATGCTGACCCGATACAAGCACCTGGGGATGCTGGGGTTCCTCAGGCCTCACACTCCTCGACACAGAGCGAGCTTCCATAACTGGGCCGACTGGTTCGGGGACAGGATTTTCTTGATCTGGATGCAATCGTGGCTCCTGTTGTTGCTTCATCATATTCACTTCATCGTGTAAGGCTTGTATCTCGCCTTGCATGGCGCGATACTTACTCGCCCCATTGCGAGAATGCTATGGTAGCTTTTAAATTCAGCTTGAGGAGCATCCGCATCTACCTCGGAGTATGGAATCGGCTCAGACCTTTCGGTAGGTAAGATTTCTGTCAGTGACTGTACGCCTTCATCAAATATCGTACGTTCTGATGATCTGAGCCGAGCTGTTAGTTATCCATCCGATCTAATCAACATGCCCCCAGGCCTCGGAAAGATAGGGGACTCGGATCTTCCCATAACAATTACCATTGGAAACTTTCGATAGCCACAAACGTTTTTAATCAACATTATATTTGTGTTTTCCCTTCATTCAGATTTGTGTGAATTTATCAGCATTTTGGATAACAAATAAACATTACAGTGGGCCAAAGAAGTTTTTAACGGTGGACATTCAATCAATACTGCTTTCCTATGGTGAGGTCCACCTGTGATTTGTATTTGTCTTATTTTTGGGTTAATGCCTTAAAATAAGAGAAAAATAGATGGGTGGAGTGGATAAAACACATACATTTTGGTGAGGCCCATGAGCCTTGACAACAGCTAGCTTGGGTCACTGGCAAAGCCGCGCATGCTCAACGTACCGAGTAAACTCTACGAGGTTGACCTTTATTTATGTATTTTATCCACTCCGTTCGTCCATTTTGCAGGATAATATAATTTTAATTTTAAAGCTATACTCCGAAAATGAAACGAAGCATGTTAAATACTAAGGTGGATCACACCACAGGAAAACAGCGTGACTTGAACATCTACCATTGAAAAATTCTTGGGGCCATAGAAGTTTTTCATCAAGCTGATATTTGTGTTTTCCATAAACAAGTTGGATATAAATAAATATCATCGTGGCCCTTGGAAAGGTTTCAACAATGAAAATTAGTATTCCCACTCTTTCCTATGGTGTGGAGCACTTTAAATTTGGATATGCTTTAATTTTGGGCTCAATCCTTAAAATGAGATGGAAAAACAGATAGAATGCATAGATAAACCACATACATTTATGGTGGCCCGAACAAAGTTTACTCGGTAGGATAAAGGCATACTCAATAACTAAGTACGCAATCCGTTGGTCCCCTCGTCCGGTGGCCAACGTTACAACAATTTGGTTGGTTTAGGAAGTAGATTGTGTGGTGTGCTACACACCACCTATCTTGGTAGTGTGTAAACATTCTCAAGTTTTATTAGCCCCACCATGATCTATGTGTTATATCTATACCATCATTTTGCATGATCATTTTAAGATAAGGTCTAAAAATAAGGAAGATCAAAAGCTTAAGTGAATCATACCACAAAGGAGCCCGGATTAGCTGAGACCAGGCCTCACCCAAGATGGGGGAGCCCTTAACACCTTACATTAGGTTATCATGGGGCCCACCTTGATGTATGTATTATGTATCCATGTCATCCATCCATTTTTTTTAGATCATCTTAGGGAGATCCAATTGTGAAGTGGACCATATATAAGAAACAGTGGTGATTGACCGTCCTACCATTAAAAACTTCTTAGGATGATGTTTCGATGGTGTTTATTTACCATTCGATCCGTTGATAAGGTCACATAAGCTCAGATAAAGGGAAAAAAACAAATATCATTAATCCAAAACTTCTATGGCCCATTAATGGTCAATCAACGTTGTTATATAGGGTGTGGTCCCCCTGATAATTGGTGTCATAAAATGATCTAGAAAAACGGATGTACAGTGGGGATACATAATACATGCATCAAGGTGGGGCCCGTGGTAAGGGCCACACCGTCTTGGGCGTAGACAGGTCTCACCTAATCCGCTTCTCTCCGCATAAAGAAGTGGCTGATGCCCCCACCATGGTATATATTTGACATCCAACCAATTCATAAGGTCATGTAGACTTGGATGAAGGGAAAACAGGAATATCAGCTTTATCTAAAACGTTTATTGCCCTTAAGAAGTTTTCAATAGTAGTTATTCAATCCCTACTACTTTTTGTAGTGTGGTCCACTTGAGCTTTGGATTTGCCTCATTTTCTTGTCCAGTAGCAAGCCACCGTGCAATCCACTTCCATTGGTTTAAGGAAGACAAAGGGATGTGAACTTGATACAGCAAGCAGGCAACGCAACAAAAAGCTACATGGGCCGGTTGTGAGCTTTGTGGGACATTTACTAAGTCTATTAGTGAGCCAACTCATGTTACAACATCAACTTAAAAATGAGGTTAACTTGTTTACACTTAATCTAACATTGTCAGATTAAACAACTAGATGGTTGACATGTGATAGCATCATTGTAGAGATCAAGATGAGTGATAAGAGTAGGCAACTACTATTTACACTGAATCCGATTGCGTGCTGAGTAAACTCTGTTGGGCCCACCTTTAATGTATGTAGTCTATGTCCATCCATTTTTTCATTTAATTTAAGGGGTCGAGCTCAAAATTTAAGCACATCCAAAGATCAAGTGGATCATACCACTGAAACAGTGGGGATAGTGATTTCCAACGTTGAAACCTTTCTAGGACCCGTAGTGATGTTTATTTGTCATCTAACTTGTTCATAAGATCATACAGACATGGATGAAGGGAAAAAACAAATATAAGCTTGATCCAAAACTTCCGTGGCCCTCAAGAATTTTTCAATGGTAGACATTCAATTCAACTATTTCCTGTGGTGTGGTCCATTTGAACATTAAATATGCCTCATTTTTGGGCACAGGTCCTAAAATTATCTGTTAAAATGGATGGATGGAGCAGATAAAGTATATAAATCATGGTAGACCTCAAAGAGTTTACTCAGTACGCTAAGCGTAATGAGTTACTCACTACACTAAGCGTCTTCCTATTTAGACCTGGTGAGATGTGAAAGGTTACTTGCGTAATGGCTGGAAGGGAGTGCACGCACGCAATTAGCTAGCCAACTATATACATTTTCACACATGACAAAACGTGAGAGGCCATAATTCTTTAAAGGGCAAGAGGAAGTGAGCCCAATCAATTAGTTGGATGCGAGTGTTTCTTGCAATGGGCCGATTAAATTAGTTGTTACTCACCCTTTGTCTACAACCACGTAACGGGACTGCAAGGAAAATTCCTAAGTTTCAAATAAAAGGCCGCAAGGCTTTCTTGTCTAAGTGCTCATAAACTTTGTTGACCACCTCGCCTACAAAGCTTAGCCCACGCAGAGCGACGAAAAGGCGGTCGAATTACAACAAACTGGCTTATGATGCTTGGCTCTTGCTAGGTCTCAAAAAAACTGTCACACCATTGACTGTTTTTCCTACAAAGCTCGCTCTACATTTAGTGATGAACATTCAGTCAAAGATTTTCTCATTGTTTGTGCAATTCAATCAAACACAAGACCACATGTGTGATCGAAGGCTTGTATTCGGATTACGTGTGCGCTTGAAAAGTGCAGGCGTGTTAGAGTTGTACTCGACTCAATGTTTGGTTGAACGCTAGTGACCCTGTGTTGAAATGACTAAGTAGGATAGAATTCAAAAATCCAACTGTCATCTCAACCATCAGTTGTAATCAGCAATCAGGTGATTTATGAAATGGTTGGGGTAAGTCATTGATATAAAAAATTACCTTGTATTAAGAACTTTTCTTTCATCACTACTTACTCCCACTTTAGTTCTCAAAAGAACGAATATGAACAATTAAACTAAAAAATGCTAAAACAATACTCATTTTATTAATATATAGATGTAGCTCATTACAATCGATAAAGTAAAAAACAACTAGCAGCAATGAAAAAGATAAATACCTAATTCATCCGTATGAACAGATGATCTAGGCGAATGGTCAATAATGTCATATGTGCACCTATTTGTCAATCACATGAGTCCATTTGTTGATGAGTCTGCCGAGCGCTTGGAAGCTGAAGGGCGAATACACAAGATGATAAAAAACATTAAGGAATGAAGAACATGTAAATCATTAGGTGTCTTCACCCTAAACTTAGACCCAAAACAGCCTAACCTCTAGATGATACATTCTCAAATAAGTAAACCCTCGTTTGATCATCATATAACCTTAAGAGCTCAAATAGAACATGATAAATTAGGTTTAAAAAGGTACAAACCTGTTGTAAATCAAACAGTCCAAACATGGTAGTTTTCAAGGGATCATTGACCCCATCGATAGGTTGTTAATGGGTCTCGATTGAACCATCGATCGATCAAAGCTCGGGGCTCAATCGATCAAAGGAAGCCATAAACATCTTGATGAGTTTTTTGACCCATTGTCCTTTCGCAACTGGGATGCGCAAAGTCCTTTCGCAATTGGGATGCGCAAGTCCTTTTGCAATTGGGATGCGCAAGTCCTTTCGCAACTGGGATGCGCAAGTCCTTTCGCAACTAGGATGCGGAAAAGGAGTTTCCTAAAACTATAAAAAAGGGTCCCTAGGATTTTTCTACGTATGTTGTGTTGATGAGAAAAATACAAGAGGGCTATCAAAGGTGAGAGAGAGGGAGA
This sequence comes from Magnolia changhungtana, assembly GCA_030180095.1. Taxonomy (NCBI): domain Eukaryota; kingdom Viridiplantae; phylum Streptophyta; class Magnoliopsida; order Magnoliales; family Magnoliaceae; genus Magnolia; species Magnolia changhungtana. Next base: position 9,340,488 of record JASAUF010000662.1, read on the forward strand.
AAGAGAGAGAGGAAGCTTCTAAAAGGGAGGTTCTGCTCGTCGAAGTTTTTCTACTTTGCAATTTATATCTCAGCGCTTCTATGTCCTCATAATCAGTTAGATCTCTTCGTTTTCTCTATTTCTCTTATTGTTTATCCACTCCTGCGTGAGTGAAGAAGATTGTAACGTTCTACTTCATAGTGGATTGTTGATCTGGACAAGGTCCCGTGGTTTTTACCTCTTTGAGGGTTTTCCACGTAAAAATCTCTTGTGTGGTGTGTGATTGATGCTTTGATTTATTTCATTGCTTTATTATCCATAATTCTGGTTTGTTTCGGGAGGCTAGATCCTAAGGTTTGTGCAAGGCATCCCAACAAAGTGGTATCAGAGCTAAGTTCATTGAACGGGTAGGATCGGTTTTGAATTATGGAAGGTGGCTCAAGGATGATCAGCCTCAATGGTTCTAACTGGACCATATGGAAGGCTAAGATGGAGGACTTGCTTTATTGCAAGGACCTATATTCTCCAATCTTAGGCATATCAGAAAAATCCAAGGATATGACTGATGATGATTGGAAGAAGACGGATCGAAAGGCGGTGGGGTTTATTAGATAATGGTTGGATGATTCTGTGTTCCACCATGTGTCTACGGAAACCTCAGCCGCAAGCCTATGGCTAAAATTACAAGGGCTATATGAGAGGAAGACAGCCGATAATAAGATATTTCTGATAAGGTGACTTGTGAATCTCAAGTTCAAGGATGGTGGTTCTGTGGCCGAGCACATGAATGAGGTCAGTAATATAGTGAACCAACTCACCTCTATGAAGATGGTCCTGGATGATGAATTGCAGGCTTTACTATTGCTTAGTTCATTGCCTAACAGTTGGGAGACATTGGTGGTGTCTCTAAGTAACTCCGCGCCAGACGGAAAAATATTCATGGAACAGGTAACCAGTTGTCTCTTCAATGAGGAGACAAAGAGGAAGTCTCAGGGGTCTACTCAGCAAGAGGCCCTTGTGACACAGGAACGGGGGAGAGGAAAGAACAGGAAGGGCGGGAAGGCCCGAGATAAATCAAGAGGCAAGTCGAGTAAAAGAAAAGAGGTTGAATGCTAGAACTGTGGCAAGAAGGGCCACTACAAGCATGAATGTCGTGGTAAGAAAAACGACAAGAAAGGAAAAGGAAAGGAAGATGAATCTGATTCCACTACAGTCACTTCAGATGGCGACATGGTAGTTATTCTTTCTACAGATCATGACGTATGTCTCATGGCTACAAGTCAGGGCATCGACTGGGTGATAGACTAGGGAGCTTCTTTTCATGCGACTTCACACAGGGACTCCTTCACAAGCTACAAGTCAGGTGACTATGGGACTGTGAAGATGGAAAATTCTGGCATATCAAAAATCGTGGGAGTCGGTGATATTTATGTGAAGACTGATGTGGGCTGCACATTGGTTCTCAGGGATGTGAGGCATATCCCAGACCTTCACCTCAACTTGATGTCGACAGGAAGGCTGGATGATGATGGCTATGAAAGCCAGTTTGCTGGTGGGCGATGGAAGCTCATCAAGGGTTCGTTGATCGTGGCTAGAGGAAAGAAGTGTTGCACCCTGTACAAGGTAAGTGTCAGTATGTGCAAGGGTGGGTTGAACGCAGCGGAAGATTCAGCTATTGACATGTGGCACAGGCGTCTAGGCCACATGAGTGAAAAAGGGCTTCAACTACTAGCGAGGAAGCGACTCCTTCCAGACGTGACAGGTATACCTCTCAAAACCTGTCTTGATTATTTATCAGGGAAACAACATAGAGTTTCATTTATTAAAATTGCTTCTCATGTTAATAAAGTGCATGCATTAGATTTGGTTTATTCTGATGTTTGTGGTCCTATGAGGACAAAAACCTTGGGTGGGGCATTGTATTTTGTCACTTTTATAGATGATGCATCTAGGAGGGTTTGGGTTTATGATTTAAAATCCAAGGACGAGGTCTTTGGTGTGTTTAAATTATTTCATGTTATGGTCGAGAGAGAGACAGGTAAATCATTGAAGTGCATCCGCACTGACAATGGTGGTGAATACATTGCGACTTTCATGAGTACTGCAAGTCCCTGGGTATACGGCATCAATAGACAGTTCCCAAGACCCCCCAGCAAAATGGTGTAGCTGAGCGAATGAATTGCACCATTGTTGAGAGAATCAGATGCATGTTATCCCATGCGAAATTGCCCAAGACGTTCTGGGGAGAAGCAATGCACACAGCGGTGTATTTGATAAACAGGTCTCCATCAGCCCCGTTGAATGGAAAAGTACCTGAGAAGGTGTAGACTGGACATGATCCATCGTACAGTCATCTCAGGGTGTTTGGATGCAGGGCATGCATCCGTTCACGTACCAAAGGATGAGAGGTCCAAGCTCAATATGAAGATCAGACAGTGTGTGTTCTTAGGGTACAGTGATGAAAAGTTCGGTTATAAATTGTGGGATCCGACCGAGAGGAAGCTCGTCAGGAGCAAAGATGTGGTTTTCTTTGAAGATCAATGTATAGAAGACATTGGTAAGCCAGAGAAGAATTAGCCTAGTTTAGGTGAGCTAGAGGACATGGATCCGATTATTCCTCCCGTGGTGCCTGATGACGGGAGAGTACAGCAAGGTGTAGAGGACGAGAGAGTTCCTTCAGAAGATGGACCAGGGGAGCAGCCCCCACTTGATCCACCTGTTGAGCCACAGGTGAGGAGGTCATCTAGGGACAGACGGTTGTCCAAGAGGTACTCGCCACATGAGTACATTATGCTGACTGATGGGGGAGAGCCAGAAGATTATTCTGAGGCCCTAGCCGACGAGCATAAGGGGGAGTGGTTAAAAGCTATGCAAGAGGAGATGGAATCCTTACATAAAAACCACACCTATGATATGGTGAAATTGCCTAAGGGCAAGAAAGCTTTGAGCAACAAGTGGGTGTTCAGAAAGAAGATTGAGCAGAAGAATTCACAGACGAGGTTCAAGGCCAGACTTGTGGTGAAAGGGTTTGGTCAGAGGAAAGGCATAGACTTCGAGGAGATATTCTCACCAGTGGTGAAGATGACATCCATACGGGTATTGCTTGGGTTGGCGGCTAGCATGGATCTGGAGATAGAGCAGTTAGATGTTAAAACTGTCTTTCTCCATGGTGACCTGGAAGAAGAGATCTACATGCACCAACCAGAGGGGATCGAAGTCAAAGGGCAAGGAGCATATGGTGTGTAGGCTGAGGAAGAGCTTGTATGGGCTGAAATAAGCTCCACGGCAATGGTACAAGAAGTTCGACTCGTTTATGTTGAAACATGGGTATGACAGAATGGAGTCGGACCACTGTGTGTTCACACGCAAGTTCTCAGATGGTGATTTCTTAGTTCTGCTATTATACGTTGATGACATGCTCATTATGGGAAAAGACATCAAGAAGATCGACAAGCTGAAACAGGAGTTGGGCAAGTCTTTTGCGATGAAAGACTTGGGCCCAGCTAGACAGATCCTAGGAATGGAGATAACCCGTAACAGAAGCAGCAGGAAGCTTTGGCTGTCACAAGAGCGGTATATTGAGAAAGTCCTAGAGTGGTTCAATATGAATGCAGTGAAGCTTGAGTCGGTACTCAACTGGATGGTCACTTCAGATTGAGCGACAGACAGTGTCCTAAGACGAAGGCAGAGGTGGATGAGATGCAGAAGATACCCTACACATCAGCTGTAGGAAGTTTGATGTATGCTATGGTGTGTACACGCCCAGACATAGCATATGCGGTTGGTGTTGTTAGCCGGTATCTTGTCAATCTTGGTAAAGAGTATTGGGCAGGGTGAAATGGATACTGCGGTATCTAAGAGGCTCATCCAGGTTGAGCCTATGCTATGGTGACAGTAAACCTGTGTTAGAGGGCTACATAGATGCAGATATGGCAGGTGACATAGACTCCAAGAAGTCTACATCGGGGTTCATGTTCACATTTGCAGGGGAAGCAGTTTCTTGACAAAGCAAGCTACAGAAGGTCGTAGCATTGTCAACTACAGAAGCCGAGTACATTGCAGTCACAGAGGCATGTAAAGAGATGCTTTGGATAAAGAGGTTCCTACAGGAACTTAGCCTGAAGCAGGAGGAGCACGTGGTCTATTGCGATAGTCAGAGTGCTATACACTTGTGCAAGAATCCAAGTCAGCATTCCAAGTCAAAGCACATAGAGATTCGGTATCACTGGATCAGGGATACTTTGGAACAGAAGGTGTTACAGCTTGAGAAGGTCCACACGGATGATAATGGGTCAGATATGATGACCAAGGCCTTGCTTAAGGACAAGTTTGAGGTTTGTAGAAACCTGGCTGGCTTAAAGAAGGTGAATCCCTCTTGGGTCAAAAAGGGGGAGATTTGATGGGTTTTTTGACCCATTGTCCTTTCGCAACTGGGACGCGCAAAGTCCTTTCGTAACTGGGATGCGCAAGTCCTTTCGCAACTGGGATGCGCAAGTCCTTTCGCAACTAGGATGCGGAAAAGGAGTTTCTTAAAACTATAAAAAAGGGTCCCTAAGATTTTTCTACGTATGTTGTATTGATGAGAAAAATACAAGAGGGCTATCAAAGGTGAGAGAGAGGGAGAAAGAGAGAGAGGAAGCTTATAAAAGGGAGGTTCTGCTTGTGGAAGTTTTTCTACTTTACAATTTGTATCTCAGCGCTTCTATGTCCTCATAATCGGTTAGATCTCTTCGTTTTCTCTATTTCTCTTATTGTTTATCCACTCCTGCGTGAGTGAAGCAGATTGTAACGTTCTACTTCATAGTGGATTGTTGATCTGGACGAGGTCCGTGTTTTTACCTCTTTGAGGGTTTTTCACGTAAAAATCTCTTGTGTGGTGTGTGATTGATGCTTTGATTTATTTCATTGCTTTATTATCCATAATTCTGGTTTGTTTCGGGAGGCTAGATCCTAAGGTTTGTGCAAGGCATCCCAACACATCCAACGACACTATCAAAATTATGGAGTTTCTCAATCCTATCGAAGGACATTCAATCTTATTGAAGGGGAGTTCAATCAATTGAAGGCATCGCTCGATCGATTGATAGTATCATTTTTTTGCCTTTTTTTTAAAAACCTTTGAAACTTGTTTTCTTTATAAATGGTATATGGACCTTGTGTATTTTGATAGATTTTTTGTACAATTAGGGCTTGGGTGATTCTTCACTAACATCCATTATCCTATGACTCTAAACCTGTGAGATTCAAGTCATTTTTATTGAGATTACCACTCTAATAAGGATTCTTACCTCCATTTTAAGATGCATTTGATCTCTGCTATTTTCTAAGGACTAGACACTAAGCCTATAAGTATATCATTGTCTATATCCTCTATTACACACCATCTAGGTGAATCTCTTTTGGAAAATAATTATCCCTTTAGTTGTTGGAGATTACCATCATCCCACCTTCTTAGTCGCTGCATTAGAGTATCGCATGCAAGGTATTTGATCATAGAACTGAACCATCAGTATCGACGGATATAAGAGCAATTGAATAGCTTATTCAAGTACGGGAGAGCATGAAAGAAGCATCTCAAGAAGGGCATTATAAAGGGACTCAATCTAACAAGTAAGTCGTCAATTATAAAGTCCATTCACACTCTTTTCCTATGTAAGATTGAGTATAGAATTTGCGACCCAAACTCGAATAGGTTCTTCCATAAGAACTAGGCTCTTGTGTAGGGCCAAATTCACCCGACACAGGTGCGTACATATTAGTCTACATGGAAGCCTCCAGCAAGAGTGTACGTAAGGCCTTGGATTAGGACCACATTCATCAAACACGGGGGCATACATGTTAGTCTCTATGGGGAGCCTCCAGTGAGAGTGTACTTAGAGCCTTGGATTAGGACCACTAGTGATTGTTGGTTTGTCGATAGAAAACCAACTAAAGTTTCTTATAGGAGACACCGACACGGGTGGAAACGTGTTTCTCCAACACGGAAGTGTACGTATAGGTTGTAAGTGCTATGTTCTAGATCTAACACCCTGTATTGTCAAATTTTGTAGTGCCAAACCACTTTAGAGTGATTGATTTGTTTTGATAGATGAAAAGTTCACCTTTTTACGAAGATGAGTTTCAAGTCATCTACATCAACATCAAGTGCCTTCACAACTTGAAGTCAATGTGCATGTTCAACTGCTAGAACAAGTTCAAGTTCAATAAGTTCAAGTACGACTTCAAGTCCAAATGCATAAGTATACAAGCTCAAGCTCAAGGCTCAAGTATACAAGCTCAAGCTCAAGTTTCAAGCATACAAGATCAAGCTTCGTGTACTTCATAATATACTATTTACCGAAGCGGCCGATGTTACGAGTTCAATGCTCACATTTAAGGTATACATGACCCTAAAAGACCTTAGGCTTGGTCATTAATATTGCATATTTAAATTGGGTCAATGTACTTATTTTAGGCTTTGCTTCGACTAATCCCAGTCATTGTTCGACTAGTCCAGGCACTGGCTCGACCAGTCTAGGGTTTTTCTTGACCAGTCTAGAAATTTACTCAATTTTTCAGATAAGTTTGGTTAGTCTTCGACAAGTCGAGCACCCTGCTCGATTGGTCGTGGAGACTGGCTCGACTCGAACTCTAGCAAGGTGATTTTGACGCACTCGACCAGTCGAGGGTCTGTTTTATCCGATCCCGCCAGAAAATTTGAAAATTGATTGCTGCCAGGACTAGTTGAGGGAACCAAATTGCAACCTATAAATAGAAAACTTTTCTCAGATTTTTTCATTCATTCCAAGCCAATTCAAGCCACTATTCTGAGAGATAAGTCTCCACTATTGTGAAGCTATTATACGGTATTTAAGATTCTTTTATATAGCTTTTTGGTTTTGAATTTCTTGATCTCCTGTTGTTCAATCTTATTTGATAAAAAGGGAATTGTGCTTTAACCCTTTTTGATATCCAAGAAATTGAATCCAAGTAGCCAAAGATTGGATTTAATTTAAAATTCATCTAGACCTAGAACCCTTTAATTTGTGATATAGAACTTTAAACATCTACATCTACAAATAAGCGATTTTACCGGATACATCGAAGAAGAATCTTCAGATAAGTATTTTTACAATTTTATGTATTTGGTTTGAGAGATTCAGCTAGAAAAATCTCCTTTTTGGTTTTGACTGAGATCAGCCGGGAAAATCTCAGCATGAGGTTTTTATTATTATTATTATTATGTAAGCCCAATTGAAAAACATATCTATAAAGGTTTTAAGGTAAGCCTTGGAAAACCTTCTTTCATAGTGAAAGCCAATACCACGTGGGTTGTGGATATTGGGAGTGGAGTAGGTGTGGCTGTTTGAGAACAGTTGGTGTACACACCGGATCACTATAATTCTTGGAGTTGTGGTGGATGTTTTATTTGATTTTTGTGTGAATGCTTATATCTCTTTTATGTACTTGTGGTGAATGTTGTAATAGCTAGATTTGTTTCTTTTGCCTCTGTATCGGTTTGAGTTTTTGATACTTACCGAAGTTCTAGAAATCAGGTTGTCCTACCATAAACCTTGGTTTTTGGTGTAATGTTATCCTTTGAACAACGTTTGTATCAACTTCTCAAGACTAGTGCATTTGAGGTTACTATTTATTTCAGCTATTTGCATTTATTTTTCGCATTTTATTTTTTATTTGGCATAGTCCTATTCACCCCCCCTCCATCTAGGATTAAGAGCTCGCCCTTTTCAAGTGGTATCAGAGCCTAATAGCTTATTCTATTAGATTTATTTCCTGAGCTAATCGATCTCGAGCTCACGATATGTCAAAATTTGATAGCCTTTCTATTACTAGGCCACTACCATTTGATGACTCCAATTATACTTATTGGAAAGCCAGGATGATGATCTTTTTTAAATCCATTGATAAAAGTGTGTGGGAAGCAACGGTTACCAAATGGAAACCATCAATGACTAAAGTTCTAGGCAGTGATGGAACCAAGTCCATGCAAGTATCGCCTTATTATTTATGGACCACACCTCAAAAAAATGAAAGCAGTGCTAATGCCAAAGCTTTAAATGTAATCACTTGTGCATTATCACTAGATGAATTGAAAAGAATAATATCTTGTGATACTGCAAAATAAGCTTGGGACATCCTTGAAACGACACACGAGAGAACAACTATCGTAAAAAAGTCTAAAGTTCAAATCCTCACCACTAGGTTTGGGGAAATTCGTATGGAAGAAAATAAATCATTCATGGACTTTTATACGAAACTAAATGATATAGTGTGAATGCTGGGAGATCAGCGCCCACCCTCTGAAGATAAACATAAAGATAAATGTAAAAGAAAATAAATTGTGTTCGGTATGTGCCTTGAGTTATTCATCGCGCGCTCCTCTTATAAGTTGTTGAAACGACAAAACTCTTAATGGTTTCCTTAATGGTCAATATCCTTTGCATCTACGGCTTGCATGATGTATGTTGTTTTATGACAATAGCCCAAAAATGTAGCAGATCCAAGGTTCAAGTGGACCACACAGTGCCACCAATAAAAATTTATTGGAAGTTACGTGAGTTTTTATCAAATTGATATTTGTGTTTTCCCTTCATCCATATTTATGTGACATTTTCAACAGGTTGGATGGAAAATAAAGATCACGGTGGGCATAAGAAAGTTTCAACAGTGGGTGTTATTATTGCTTCCTGTGGCGTGGTCCACTTGAGCCTTGGACCCGCCTCATGTCAAAATGGACGGACGACATAGATAAAATACATACATTAAAGTGGACCCTACTGAACCCCTGTTTGGACCAAGTTTGTCCAAGCAGGGGTAGGATGAAATCCACGTCCAGTCCAAAGTTGGTGATATGGCTAAATGATCCAAACGGTTGATATTCCCAATCCATTGGATGGCCCAAAAATCTCATCGATTGTGAAAAAAAAAATTATATTAATCCTTAACTAGCGAGCTGACAGATCATCAGACAAGAAACAACGTACTTATTCAGTTTCCCATCCAACCAAAAATGGGACAGACATACTTATTCAGTTTCGTATCCAACCAAAAATGGGACAAATATTCAACTTAGGTAAACACCATTGGTCCATGAGCAATCTACGACAGCCATCATTGCAATGGTTTTGATCAATTCAATTAGCTAGCTCAGCCTCTAGGCCGCAACGTGTGTATAGCCAGAAAAAATGCGTGTGGTAGCCTCCAGAGCAAAAATGCATGCCATCACCCCGCATTTGTGGCACACATGAACCACCTCTTTGATTTTAAGACTAAAGTGAGTCCCAAGCAACTGGTCATAATCGATCTGGACTCAAGTGGATCCAATCCCCAATCTAGTTCAATTCAATGAGTGAACCTAGCTTGGGTGAGTCTGGCCGATTCAACCACTACTCAGCTGAGTCACGAATCAACTCAAGACCAGCCAAGTTTGTTACAGTCGTTGAGTCTTAACTCTTTATCTCTCTCTCACACGCGCGCGCATGCACACATGCATGAATGTAGACAGGTACATACGAGTTACAAACTGGATCTAAGATTTCAGCCCAAACAATTCATCAATATTAGCTGGTGTTCCATTTTAGCACGGTTTAATCCTAGATTTAGAAGATACAAATCCTGTCACTCATATCTATAGGCAAGGGTTTCACTTGGGGTTATAATTAGGTTTTCTATTTTCAAAAATAAGCCATCATTATCATTTTCAAGTATTCGTTTAATTTTGAATTATGGTTCCTAAAACCAGAGTCAAGTACTATAATAAATGAAGTAAATTTGTAGTCACTACATTTTCAAATTACGAAACTATTATTTTTACAGTGATTTCTAGATAAAACAAACAATATGGTAAAATTAACATTGCAGTCAAATGTTAATAATGTTACCATATAATAATAATGTTACCATATAATTGTGAGAGCAAAGAATCATTATCCATTTATAGTCAATTACTGTTGTAATTGGAAAATCAAATAGGCATTAGTTGGGTTAATCTGACTTTTAATTATGTTCAAGGAGTTGAGCACTCATTTTCAAGAGTTCTTTAAGTTTTTTAAATTTTATTTTACTAATTTATTCATTCATGTGTGGGAAAAGTAATATCTACACTCTTTTCATTAGGCTTTATTTGGGATGAAAATGAGAATGTGAATTAGATAAGTTCATTAACTCTTCAAAACCATTGATTTGTGTTGGATTCTAATTTGGGAAAATCCAAAGTCCACCGTTGAAAGTCAATCTATGAATCCATGAATTTGGGGTGCACTTATTGCATATATATATATATATATATATATATATATATATATATATATATATATATATATATATATATATATATATATATATATATATACATGTCATTTTTTGCCAAGTCATTTTTTTTTTTTTTAAAGTTTTGTCAAAGAGAGTATTATGCAGTGAATAGTCCCATGCACTACTATTTCTTTTGGGATTTTTAATTAATATAAATAGTGTAGGGGGAAAACACTAACTCCAATTATACTAAACATGGTTTCAGAGCTAACTCTAATACAAGTTAGTACAATTAGTGTTAGTGTTTTTTCCATTCCCTTTTCTTATTTATATTAATAAAACATCCAAAAAGAAATAGTAGTCTACAAAACCTATCAATATATAATACTCTCACGCTAACAAGTTTTATCCAACATGATGCGGACATCAATGGTGCACCATTTAGAGTGTACCAGAGGAGGAGGCGTTGCCGATAGAGTACCGGATCGGAGGAATTGATGTAGATGGATATTGGGTCCATCGGACCCATTTTCTGACGCACCATGAGTGTAGAAGTGGCATGACTGCACCCTGACCATGGATTTATGGGTCGGATTTTACACCCCACCACATGGATGTTTAAGTTTTAGGCGTTTTTGTTCTTTTCCTTATTTCAGGGGCTTTATTGCACTTTCTTTACTTTTTTAGGAGCTTAATTTCATTATTATTGAATGAATAGAAATTCGTATATTTTTTTCTCTTTATTTAAGAGATTAGGGTTTCAGGATTGACCCTTTAGTGTTGAGGATTCCACCCTGATTTCAAGTCTCCTTCTTTCTAAATCTTCGAGGTGTAGGAAAAGGTAAGAATCATATTCATTCTTTTCTTTTGACGACAAAATGACCTGTACTTTCTTTATCTTGAACCTTTCATTCTTCACCCCTTTCATTTCTCTCTAGATATCCCCTTTCTAGTTTGAACAGAAAAGAGGGATGGTTAGTCAATATAATTATATCCAAACTTGACTATGGTTGACTTATGTTAGATCTGAGATATCATCATATCCCTAGGTCCTCCCTTTTTTTACTGTTTACGCAATTTTATGATAAAAGCAACGAGTATCCAGGGCCTAAAATCACAACTCAAAACCCAGTTCACTTGCTCGAATTGCAACCTCTCCATTACAACCTCTCCATTAACTCAAAACCTAGTTTGTTTAATATATATGTACAAATCAAGTTTTGGATAAGTTGAGTAAGTACCGAGTTGGATTTCGGGTCGAGTTGAGTTACCGAGTGACTTGAACTTGACTTGGTTTGAGTTCGAATTGGATGAAGTCAACTCGATTCGAATCAAGTCACCCACTCGGTTCGAATTGAGTGGGATCTGAATGAGTTGGATGAGTCGAGTTTGCCAAGTCGAGTCGTCTCGTGCCCAACTCTATATAAGTATGTCGGGCACTGGAACCCATTACTTGAGTGTTGAAATGCACTCTGTTTACCGCTGAGTCATAGGTTGGAATGGGTGCAGATTGGATACTACCCCACTAGGACCTAGCTAGAGATGGACGGTCTTGTCAAGGATTTGTGGGCTCCACCTTGATGTATATATTTTATCCAGCCGTCCATCCATTTTAACATATTATTTTAGGCCATGAACTTAAAAAGGAGTCATATCAAAGGTTCAAGTGGACTATACCATAGAAAAGCAATGGGGATTGAATTCGACTTTGGAAAGTTCTTGAGGCCAAGGGTGATGTTTATTTGCCATCCAACCTGTTCATAAGGTCACATGTACCTGTGTGAGGGGAAAACATAAATATCATCTTGATCCAAAACTTACGTTGCCTTTGAGAAGTAGAGTTGTACACGAGCAGAGTTAGCTCGGTAGCTCGCTCGACTCGACTCGAAAAAGCTCGGCTAGATTCGAATCGAAGCTGAGTTCGAACCGAGTCGAGCTGATTTTTGGAGCTCGAAACGAGTTCGATCTTGCCCTAGCCCGACTCGAACTCAGCTCGACTCGGTACAGGGTATATATACATTAAAAAAAAAAACCCTACCCTACTTGTTTTCAAAAGACATCCCGCCCGACGCTCGCACGAACCCTAGACCCTAACCCTCTCTTCCACCCTCTCTCTCAGTCCGGCGAAGCTAACCTTCCTCCCTCTCTCTCTCTCTCTACTCTCTCCCTCATCCCCCCTTACCTGCACGACCGCACTGACGCACAACCATTCGATCTCCCTGCTCTATGGGAAAGAAAAATACCTCTATAGGAATGAATCATGATTTTGTCTTTGCATGGTCAGTGCAGGGCGTCCTGAAGTATCACAAAGAAATAGTTGAGTATTTCAACAGCCAGGGTGTTTCTGCAATTTTTATACTCCAGAAAAATCTTTTGTGTAGGACTATTTCTATTCTTGCAAATTCTTATGACCGAGATGTGAAGCTACTTAATGACACTCATAAATCCCATGTCCATTCAGGCATTCACAAACCGAGGTCTCTCTTTCTATCCAATCCTCTTTCATTTTCCTTTCATTTAGATTCCTCAAAGTGATTATAAAATGTTTTGGGGATGAATTACCTAATCTGCAACCCCAATATATGTCTAGGGCAATGTTGTCAAAATCATGTGATTTGGGACCCCAAAATACGCTCGACCTGCACGACCCTGCACGACCGCACCGACTCGAAAACTAGGCTCGAACTCTGCTCGAACTCAGCCGAGTCGATCACGAGTTGTTGTTCCAAGCTCGAAGGCCGAGCCGAGCCGAGCATGAGCTGAGACTCAAGCAGTCCGAGTCGAGCACAAGCTGGGCAAAGCTCGGCTCAGCTGTGTACACCTCTTCCAAGAAGTTTTGGATGGTAAGCTTTTAATCCTCACTGCTTCCCGTGGTGTGGTCCACTTGAGCCTTCAATCTACCTCTTTTTTGGGCTATGGCCTAAAATGATATCTAAAAATAGAGGGTGTGGATAAAACCTATGTATCATTGTGGGCCCCATGGAGCTCCTCACAGGATGGCTTCGGTGGATCCCGGCTCCACTTAGGTGGGTGGGATCCCTGACTGTGGAACCCACCTTGATGTATGTTACTTACATCCACGCAGTTCAACTGTTTTGAAAGCTCATTTTAGGGCGAGAAAATGACCATTGTAGACAAAACCTTTTACCCAACGGTTTTTATGAAGGAATACAAACTTAAGTTACCAAGTTAGACTAGCACGTGTGGACAACGACTTTGAGGACGAAACTACCCCTCCTTTTCACTGCAAAGACGAGCGCTGTCACTCTTCCAACCGAGAGTTGTACGAACGGCTCAAAAGAGATCAAAGTTATATGGCCCCACAGCTATGTATTTATTATATCCACAACATTCATCCATATTTCGAGATCATTTCGGAGCATTATCCAAAAAAAAAAAATCATATCCAAAGATCAATTGGGCCACACCACACAGAGCAGAGGAAAATTGATTTTCATGGTTGAAACTTTTGTAGGGCCCACCATAACATTTATTTTCCATCCAATCTATTCATAAGGTCATAAAGACCAGTATGAAGAGGAAAAACAAATTTCAGGTTTCAATCGGTAGATGTTCAAGCAGAATGGTAATGGTGTATGCACAACGATACGGATATAGCTACGGTTATAATCCGTAGCCATAACCATAGCTCGGCGATTAATTGCAGATCCTATGATTCCACCGCAAGTCGCTATCCCGATTGGCGATCAATTGCAGATTTTATGATTCCACCCCCCAATCTATGGCTACGGATTATAACCGTAGCTATAGCCGTATCCCTCTAGACTTTCTTTTTTTTTTTTTTTTTTTTTTTTTTTTTTTTTTAACATAGAGAATTTTATTATACCTACATTTTTCTCTAACACATATTTATATAAATATGTAAATATAAGCATATATATATATATTTCATTTCTTTCTTTATTCACATAACAAGAATATCTTCTAAACCAAATTTAGTTACTTGATGTACCATATATAATTTTAGGGCTGAAAGTTGGGCGGGCTCAACCCGACCAACCTGGGACCGACCCGACATTGGGTTGGGCTTGGTTAGGATGTATCGAGTTTGGTCTTGGGGTTGGGTCATACAAACAGCAACTCGATAAAACTTGGGTTGGGCTCGGGTTGAGGTCTCTGGAATCACTGGGAAATGCATGGAAATGACCATGAAATGCATGGAAATGACCGTGAAATGAAGGGAAATGACCGTGAAATGCATGGAAATGACCGTGAAATGAAGGGAAATGACCGTGAAATGCATGGAAATGACCTCAAAATGAAACGGAATCGCCGAGATTGACCGTGAAATGCATGGAAATGACCGTGAAATGAAACAGAATCGTCGGGATTGCCCGTGAAATGCATGGAAATGATCGTGAAGTGAAGGGAATTGACCGTGAAATGCATGGAAATGATCATGAATCAAAACGGAATCACCGGGATTGACTGTGAAATGCATGGAAATGACTGTGAAGTGAAGCGAATTGACCGTGAGTGAGGGAAGCTAGAAACTCAGCGAGGCAACCTAAAAATTGAGCGAGGCAACCTACAAATTGAGCAAAGAATGCTAGAAATTGAGTCAGGCAACCTACGAATTGAGCGAGGGAACATATGATTTGAGTGAGGGAAGCTAGAAATTCAGCTAGGCAACTTAAAAATTGAGCGAGGCAACCTAGGATTTGAGCGAGGGAAGCTAGAAATTGAGCGAGGCAACCTACAAATTGAGCGATGGAAGCTAGAAATTCAGCAAGGGAACCTAAGAAATGAGCGAGGGAACATAGGATTTGAGCGAGAGAAGCTAGAAATTCAGCGAGGGAACCTATGGATTGAGCGAGGCAACCTACGAATTGAGCGAAGGAAGTTAGGAATTGAGCGAGGGAACCTACGAATTGAGTGAGGCAACCTACGAATTGAGCGAGGGAAGCTAGGAATTTTGCGAGGCAACCTAGAAATTGAGCGATAGAACATAGGAATTGAGCGAGGGAACATAGGAATTGAGCGAGGCAATCTACAAATTAAGCGAGACAACTTACAGATTAAGCGAGACAACTTAGGAAATGAGCGAGGGAACATAAGATTTGAGCGAGGGAACTAGAAATTCAGCGAGGCAAACTACGAATTGAGCGAGGGAAGCCAGGAATTGAGCGAGGGAACCTAGAAATTGAGCGAGAGAGCCTAGGAATTGAGCGAGGGAACTTAGGAATTGAGTGAGGGAACCTAGGAATTGAGCGAGGGAAGCTAGGAATTGAGTGAGGCAACCTACGAATTGAGCGAGACATCCTCGTACTTATTGGTGTCAACTAATTTATTAAACACATCTAATAGGGATTGCTTGAATAGATGTAACCGAGTATCATGCTTCTCTAATCCACCCTTCACCATGTCGAACCACCATTTCAATGAACACTTGGAGGATGGGTTTAGGAATTGAGAACAAGAATCATCACCTACAAACATGTAATGAAAAATATATTAAAATCAAATTTCACTACTTAGAGAATCATAACGAAAAAAAATTAAACATAGTTGAAATCGAGCGAAGCAGACTAAAAATTAAGCGAGACAAATTAAAAAATGAGTGAGGGAAACATGAAATTCAGTAAGGCAAACATTAAATTCAACAAGGCAAGATGAAACTGAGCGAGGCATCCTAAAAAATTGAGCGAGGCAAGGTGAAATTGAGCCGAAAACCTAAAAATTAAGCGAGGCAACCAAGAAATTCAGCGACGGAACCGAGACAATGAGCGACGGAACTTAAAAATTCAGCGAGGCAACCTAGGAATTGAGTAAGGAAAGCTAGAAATTGAGCAAGGGAACCTAAAAATTCAGCAAGGAAACCTACGATTTGAGCGAGGCAACCTAGGAATTGAACGAGGGAACCTAGAAATTGAGTGAGGCAACGTAGGAATTCAGCGAGGTAACCTAGGAATTAAGCGAGGGAAGGTAGAAATTGAGCAAGGCAACCTAGGAATTGAGCGAGGAAAGCTAAAAATTAAGCAAGGGAAGGTAGAAATTGAGCGAGGGAAGCTAGGAATTGAGCGAGGCAACCTAGGATTTGAGCGAGGGAAGGTAGAAACTGAGCGAGGGAAGCTAGGAATTGAGCGAGGCAACTTAGGAATTGAGCGAGGCATCCTAGGAATTCAGCGAGGAAAGCTAGAAATTGAGCGGGGGAAGGTAGAAATTGAGCGAGGCAACCTAGGAATTGAGCGAGGAAAGCTAGAAATTAAGCGAGGGAATGTAGAAATTGAGCGAGGGAAGCTAGGAATTGAGCGAGGCAACCTAAAATTTGAGCGAGGAAAGTTAGAAATTGAGCAAGGGAACCTATAAATTGAGCGAGGGAACCTAGGAATTGAGTGAGGCGACCTAGAAATTGAGCGAGGCAACGTAGGGATTGAGTGAGGGAAGCTAGGAATTGAGCGAGACAACCTACGAATTGAGCGAGGGAAGCTAGAAATTCAGCTAGGGAACCTATGAATTGAGCAATGGAAGGTAAAAATTGAGTGAGACAACATAGGATTTGAGCGAGGAAAGCTATAAATTGAGCGAGGGGACCTAGAAATTGAGCAAGACAACATAAGAATTGAGCGAGGCAACGTAGGAATTCAGTAAGGTAACTTATGAATTGAGCGAGAGAAGATAGAAACTGAGCGAGGGAAGCTAGGAATTGAGCGAGGCAACCAAAGATTTGAGCGAGGAAAGCTAGAAATTGAGCGAGGGAACGTAGGAATTGAGCGAGGCAACATAGGAATTGAGCGAGGGAAGCTAGAAATTGAGCAAGGCAACCTATGATTTGAGAGAGGCAACCTAGGATTTGAGCGAAGAAAGCTAGAAATTGAGCGAGGGAACCTAGAAATTGAGTGAGATAACGTAGGAATTGAGTGAGGCAACCTAGGAATTGAGCGAGGGAAGCTAGAAATTGAGCGAGGCAACCTAGGATTTGAGCGAGGAATGCTAGAGATTAGTCCACATACATTTAAGGCGGGCCCAACATGGAGTGTGTGTACTGACAAGCTAACCCAAAAAAAAAAACCAAAAAAATAAAATAATAATAGTAAAATATAAAAAAATAAAAAAATAAAAAATATTAAGTTGGGCCCGCCTTGAATGTATGTGGACTATCCATGACGTTTATCCGTTTTTCCATCTAAATTAAGGGTTTCAACCCAAAATGGTGGCATATTGAAATATCAAGTGGATCACACCACAGGAAACAGTGGTTCTACCATAGAAATCTCGTTATGCCCCCACAATGATGTTTTACTTGTAATCCATCATGTTCATAGGATGATTTTTGCATAGATGAACTGAAAACCAAGATGCGAGCTTCATTTGGCATTTCAATGGCCCACATAAAATTTACACCATTTAGGTAAATGCATATCATACCTGTCGTACGTACTTTCTTTTGTGGAGGGACCATTTTCAGAAAAATGAGATAATGTTGATGAATAGAGAGGGCGGGATCCAGCTAGAGCGTGGTGCGATCCAAGCAACAGATGTAGTGGTGGAGTTTTCATCTTAAAAAAAATGGAGCGAGGGAAGGTAGGGAGAGGAAAAGCAACGACAGTAAAAAGGTGGGGAAGTTTCGTCCTCAAATTCACTGTCTGCACGTGCTAGTCTAAGTTGGTAGCTTAAGTTTATATTCCTTCATAAAAACCACTGGGTAAAAGGTTTTGTCTACAGTGGTCAGGTTTATGTACCCGTCAACCATGCTAACTGTTATTGGTTCTTGATGGTCCTATATCAAAGACAATGGGAGATCATTATTATCGATAGCTTAGTGTCAAATGCTCTCCTAAAGTATAAGCAGATGATCAATTTGATGACGGAGGCGCTCCCAATTCTCTTCCATGCCACCAGAGACGTCACCGTGCTTGAAGGGAAGACTTGGACCGCCAAATCCATGAAATCTGTGTCGAAGCAATGCAATGGTTCCCTCGCTCAATTCCTAGCTTGTCTCGCTCAATCCCTAGGTTCCCTCGTTCATTTCTTATGTTCCCTCACTCAATTTCTAGCTTCCCTCACTAAATTTGTAGGTTGCCTCGCTTAATTTGTAGGTTTACTCGCTCAATTCCTAACTTCCCTCGCTCAATTCCTAGCTTCCCTTGCTGAATTTGTAGGCTCCCTAGCTCAATTCCTAGCTTCTCTCGCTCAATTCCTAACTTCCCTCGCTCAATTCCTAGCTTCCCTCGCTCAATTCCTAGCTTCCCTTGCTGAATTTGTAGGTTCCCTCACTAAATTCCTAGCTTCCCTCGCTCAATTCCTAACTTGCTTCGCTCAATCCTTAGGTTCCCTTGCTTAATTCCTAGCTTTCCTCGCTGAATTTATAGGTTCCCTTGCTCACTCCTAGCTTCCCTCGCTCAATTCGTAGGTTGCCTCACTTAATTTATAGGTTCCCTCGCTCAATTCCTAGCTTGCCTCCCTCAATCCCTAGGTTCCCTTGCTCATTTTCTAGGTTCCCTTGCTCAATTTCTAGCTTCCCTCGCTAAATTCGTAGGTTGCCTCGCTTAATTCGTAGGTTGCCTCGCTCAATTCCTAGCTTTCCTTGCTGAATTTGTAGGTTCCCTCGCTCAATTCCTAGCTTCCCTCGCTCAATCCCTAGGTTCCCTCGCTCATTTCCTAGGTTCCCTCGCTCAATTTCTAGCTTCATTCGCTCAATTCCTAGCTTCCCTCGCTGAATTTATAGGTTCCCTCACTGAATTTATAGGTTCCCTCGCTCAATTCCTAGCTTCCCTCGCTGAATTTATAGGTTCCCTCGCTCAATTCCTAGCTTCCCTCGCTCAATTCCTAACTTGCTTCGCTCAATCCTTAGGTTCCTCGCTCAATTCCTAGCTTCCCTCGCTCACTACCTAGATTCCCTCGCTGAATTTGTAGGTTCCCTCGCTCAATTCCTAGCTTGCTTCGCTCAATCCCTAGGTTCCCTTGCTCAATTCCTAGCTTCCCTCGTTGAATTTGTAGGTTCCCTCGCTCAATTCGTAGGTTGTCTCGCTTAATTTGTAGGTTCCCTTGCTCAATTCCTATCTTGCCTTGCTCAATCCCTAGGTTCCCTCGCTTATTTCCTAGGTTCCCTCGCTCAATTTCTAGCTTCCTTCGCTAAATTCATAGGTTGCCTCGCTTAATTCGTAGGTTCCCTTGCTCAATTCCTAGCTTCCCTCGCTGAATTTGTAGGTTCCCTTGCTCAATTCCTAGCTTCCCTCGCTCATTTCCTAGCTTCCCTCGCTCAATTTCTAGCTTCCCTCGCTAAATTCGTAGGTTGCCTCGCTCAATTCCTAGCTTCCTTCGCTGAATTTGTAGATTCCCTCGCTCAATCCTAGCTTCCCTCGCTCAATTCCTACATTGCATGGGTTCGGGACCAGCTGGTGTGTCACAGTCAGGTGGAGTTAGAGATTTGTGAGGACAAGAGCAACAGGACAGTTGAAATAAATACAAAAGACTTGATGGTGCAATGTATATTAGTTGAATTTGTGCAATGTATATTATTTTCTTTGGATGCTAGATAGGAACAAATGGATTGTCTGGTCAACAATTTCTAATTTGTGTTTAGAATCTTTAGAATATGCCAAAATAGAAAAATGCATAAAAATGTCATGGCTTCAAAATTATAACCTAATACTATTTTAAATTGAACTCTATTTTGCCAATGTTTCTGAAAAAAAAAAAAAAAAAAAAAAAAAGAGCAAAGAAATGACATGTAATAACCAAGCCATTTTAGACACCATTTGTATCCTTTTTTAACATAATTTTGCTTTCTTTTAGTTATTTGGTAAAAAGAGAAAGAAACCCAAAAATCTATTGATATTTTAGAACATGAGCCACAAGTACCAATTTTTATACTATATTTGGGTGCATATTGACTTGGTGCTCAACTGGGCTTCCATATGATCAAGTTGTCTGTAGATAATGAATACTGTTGTTTCGACTGTTTTGTTTGGACCCTTACAATTTGTTATATTTCAGTTCATTGAACAACCATTTGATTACTTTGAAGAGAGTTCTCAATGGAGGCGTTCTCCACCTACTGTTAGAGTGGAGCAGATGTAATGAAAACTGTTATTTTTGTTCTACTTTACATTTAATGTACAAGTTTGTGCTATTTCTGAAGGTCCATGGAAGAAAAAAAACTTGCCAGAATTTGGTATTGTCGTTCAATGCATTGCTCCTCAAAGAGTCAATGGACCAATGTCTGACAAATGTTCTTTTGAAGATAAATGCCAAGGTGAGCTGTTAACCTATGGACTTTCAGGTGTGATCTCTCTATCTAGCTGACAACCTCCTTTCCTTTATTTTTAACAGCTTGGTGGAATGAATTCCTTGCTTGCAGTTGCAGTTGAACACTCACCTTCCATTCCTCTAATTTCTGGAGTTCCCACAATCATCTTGGGGATGGATGTATCACATGGTTCCCCAGGCCAGTTCGACGTGCCGTCAATTGTGACAGTAAGATAAGATGTATGATTTTCCTTTTCAACTGTTAGTCATAGAGTGACAGTACTTGTTTCAATTTTCTTAGATGGATGATGAATGTATTTGTGAATGTAAATGAAAATAAAGAACTTATAATATATATATACACACACACACATGTTATCAATGGAGGATACCTTGTTTAGGGGGACATGAAATTCTTGTAGCTTATGGTATGGTGTCCGAATATTGGTTGTACGTTACTAGTATGTAGTAGATAATACTAGGTTTAATAGTAGATAATACTAGAGAATACTTAAACCCGATCCGAACCCGAAACTGAACTTGATTCCCTGAACCTAAACTTAAACCTATAACCTAAACCTAAACCTATGACCTAAACCAAAATCAATGGCGTGCGTGATTTCAACGTTTCAGGTGGGTGGGATTCCTGACTGTGGGGCTCACTGTGATTTATGTTCCTTGCACGCTCGTCCTGGTGGGGAAGTACCCAATCCACGTCCGGTTGGAATCCAAACCTTCTTAATTTTTCCGTCAAATGTTCTTTTTGGAGTGTGTCCAAACCGGTCCTGGATGTCCCGTCTCTTTCGCAAAAATCCTATCCATGCTATTTGATAAAAGAATATATATATTTTTTTCTTTCTTTAGAAGTAAGGAATATCAAGTAAGGAATATCATGCCCACTGCTCGTGTTACATGCAACAAGATTTCACTTCAGTCCAAGGAATTTTAGGGGTCAGAATCTCAATTTAATATTGGCTTCGGCTCGAGTCTTCTTTTAGTAGTCAAAATCCAGCTTGTTTAAAAGTTAGGTCAGGCTACGTATTTTGGACGAGGATTGCTCCTACCCCTGCCAGGACGGACTCACCCTGCAGGCTATATGTGGGTCCCACCGTTGATATATGTCTTTCACCCACGCCTTCATCCTTTTTAACAAATCGTTTCAAGGCACGAGCCAAAAATGAGTAGATCAAAGGTTCAAGCGGGACGCAGATGTTTGTGAGAAATCCAATCTGTCCATCCATTTTTCGAGATCATTTTAGGACATGCGGGTAAAAATAATGTAGATCCAAAACTCAAATGGGCCACACGAGAGGAAATAGTGGGGATTTAGTGACCACAGTTGAAATATTTATATGACCACAAAAGTTTTGTATCTGGTGTTTTCACTTCATCCTAGTAAAAATATCCTTATAAACGGTTTGGATGGCATATAAACATCAAAGTGGAGCCTAGTAAGGTTTCAACGGTGGGAATTCCTTTCTCCACTTTGTCATCTCGTATGGCCAGTTGAGTTTTGGATACTCCTCATTTTTGGACGTATTTCCTAAAATGATCTTGAAAAATGGACACCGCGGTGGACCCACTTTGCATCCCAGCGCAGTAACTTCCTACCAAAGAAATCCGCGTTCGTTCAAATGGGCCATACCAAAAGGAAGCAGCAGTGATAATGATGCAACAAAAGTAAAGCTTGGCTGCCTATTCCAAAAATATTTATCTGCTTAAGCAATATTACCTGTGTGGGTAGGATTGCCATTCCGATAGAGAACCCAAAAAACCTCCATAAATTCATATGGTGGGCCACATGATGTTTTGTATTGGCTCATATTTTGACCGTCCAGCTTTAATGGTGGGACTTAGTGGGGACCTATTGATGCCATGCACAACTTGAATGGTCCCGATCATCCAAAAAATCATGTGGGCCGTGGAGCAAATACTCAGAATCCGAGACGTAAGGAAGGAAAAACAATCGCTGCCCTTCTTTTCTTCATCCACAGCACGCGTAAAACAGCCAAGCCTTGAGGGGTCACCATGTTGTATAAATCCACTCCATACATCACGTACAAACACTATCTTTAACCGTACAAACATAAGATCAGCCTGAGAAAAAACTCCTATAAGCCACAGCAATGGGAACAGTGTAAAATTTCTCCTAGAACTTCTAAGTTCGTATGGCATGGCCAGCATGAGATTTGATGAGGCTGATTTTGTACTTTCACTTCATCCTAATAGTCACACCTGATTAACGGATTAGATGAAGGATGCACACCATGGCCATCTGACGCAGAGGAGGACGTGAGGTCGAGCACCGTCTTCCTCAAGGGGATAACTATTCCGAATCCACGGAACTTCTCTGGACTCCTCACAGAGACTTCTCGAATCCACGAGAAAAGAAAGCAGAAAATAGAAATAAATTCTAAATAAATTCGAAATAAATTAATGAATGAATAAAAACGAGTTCACAACCCTTTAAATAAGGGTACTAAGCAATGGGAAAGAAATCAGAATCAAACTACAACTAAAACTCCTAAAATTCGCGACTTACTATAAATAGTAAACTTACTATTTATAGACGGTCGTGATGTCTACTAGTGCGCAAGGTTTTTAGCCAAAAATAGTAAGTGTCCTATTTGGCTTCACCAACCCGTTCTCCTAATTATTCTAAGCTCTTTTCACGTTGGGCGCAACTCCTAAAGCCCGACGGATGAAGAGTTATAAGCAAACTAAAACTTACTATTTATAGTAAAAACTAAATTGAAACAGGGAAACGACCGTCAAATCAGGGGTTTCTCGCAATTCCGAGCGTCGCAACCCTACATAGCTGGGTTGGTTGGCTAAAGTAGCTCGTTCTACCCCAAAATCATATATTTTTCGTTGGCTAACTCATCCCGGATTGTGAGATACGCCTGATTTAAGGTCTGATGGTCCAGATCACTTCTTTCGCCGACCGGGCCTTTTCTGATCCATCTTTGCCATGTAATTGTCCGCAACCCGCTCTACATTAGTCTCCTCCACTTCAAAAGAACTCGTCCTCGAGTTATCATTATGCGTTGGCTCATGATACTCAGTCAGGTCCGCGACATTGAAAGTTCATGAGATCGCCATATCATCTGGAAGATCAACAGCATAAGTGTTGTCATTGATCTTTCGGGTGATTGGTACCGGTCCAATCTTTTTATTCTTCAACTTGTTGTATGTTCCGGTCGGAAATCTTTCTTTGCGCAGATGGACCATTACTTGGTCGCCCACCTCGAACACTTTCTGTCGCCGATGCTTGTCCGCTTGCTCCTTGTACTTTTCGTTTGAGGCATGTAGCTTGTTCTGTACCTCCGCATGAACGCCCATGATTTTGTCTGCCATATGTTCTGCTGCAATGCTCATGCATGGGAGCTTGGGCGGAGGGACCAAGTCTAGTGTATGGTGAGGTACTCGTCCGTAGATAAACCTGAACGGGGATTTTCCTGTCGAGCGGTTTACCATGTTGTTGAATGCAAACTCCGCTTGAGACAAGGCCAAATCCCACTGCTTCGGTTTTTCTCCTGAAATACATCGAAGGAGGTTTCCCAACGTGCGATTCACAACCTCAGTTTGACCGTCAGTCTGTGGGTGGTACGCGCTGCTGAACTGAAGGCGTGTATTGAATCGAGCCCACAAAGTCCGCCAAAAGTGGCTTATGAACTTCGTGTCACGGTCAGAAGTAATAGTCTTGGGAACCCCGTGTAGCCGCACAATTTCTCTGAAGAATAGATTCGCCACGTGTGTTGCATCGAGAGTCTTCTTGCATGGAATAAAGTGCGCCATCTTGGAAAAATGATCTACTAACACGAACACCGAATCCATGCCGCGTTGTGTTCGTGGGAGACCAAGCACAAAATCCATAGATAAGTCCTCCCAAGGGCCGTCAGGCACGGGTAACGGGGTGTAGAGGCCCGTATTATGAGATTGCCCCTTAAAAGTCTGACAAATATAACAGCGTTGGACTGCCTTTCCCACATCACGTATCAATTGCGGCCAGTAATACCGTTCTTCCACAAGAGCTCGCGTCTTGTCTCGCCCAAGGTGTCCGCTGAGGCCACCTCCATGTAGCTCTTGGATTATCTGTTCCCTTAGCGAACTCTTTGGGATACATAGTCGATTTCCCTTAAAAAGAAACCCGTCTTGTATATGTAAGTCACCAGGGTGACCTTCCTGACATCTAGCCCATGCGTCCTTGAAGTCGTCGTCGTCGGCATATATGTCTTTAAGGCGATCGAACCCGATAACTTCATTGCTCATAGTGACTAACAAAGCTGCACGGCGACTCAGCGCATCGGCTACTTTATTCTGTTGCCCTGACTTATGCTTTAGCACGAATGTGAATTCCTGCAAAAATGAGATCCATCTAGCATGCACACGGTTAATGTTAGCTTGACTATTAATAAACTTGAGGACTTGATGGTCCGTGTAAAGTATGAATTCCCTTTGAATCAAATAGTGTCGCCAGTGTCGCAGTGGCTGGACCACCGCGTACAACTCGATCTCATATGTAGACCACTTCTTACGTGCATCACTAAGTTTCTCACTGTAGAAGGCAACCGGCCTACCTTCTTGAGACAAAACTCCCTCAATCCCGACATATGGGCATCACATTCGACTTCAAACAGTTTGTCGAAGTTGAGAAGTACAAGAACTGAGGTCGTGGATAATCTGCGCTTGATTTCAGCAAAGCTTCTGTCGGCCTCGTCAGTCCACTGGAACTGCCCTTTCTTCATGCAATCTGTGATCGGTGACATAATGCTACTGAAATTTTTCACGAACCGACGATAGAATGTTGCTAGTCCATGGAAACTTCGCACTTCGTGAATATTTTTGGGAACCGGCCATTCTCTGATTGTCTTCACCTTTTTCTCATCCACTCGAATGCCCGTGGATGTAACCACAAAACCCAGAAATAATAGGCTATCAGTCATGAAGCTACACTTTTTTAAATTGAGGTACAGTTTATTTTCAGTGAGCACTTGAAGGACCTTCTTGAGGTGCTCCATATGGGTGGTTTCGTCTTGACTGTATATCAAAATATCATCAAAATAAATCACAACGAACCGCCCAATGAAAGGTTTCAGAACTTGATTCATCAACCTCATGAATGTGCTAGGCGCATTAGAGAGACCAAAAGGCATGACCATCCATTCATACAATCCTTCCTTGGTCTTGAAAGCTGTTTTCCACTCATCACCCGGCCGTATTCGAATCTGATGGTAGCCGCTCCTTAAGTCCAATTTAGAGAATATTTTTACGCCCTCTAGCATATCCAACATATCATCCAACCGTGGTATAGGAAACCTGTATTTTATAGTGATCTTGTTGTGAGATACGATTCATCTTTGCCATGTAATTGTCCGCGACCCGCTCTACATCACCATCCCACATACAAATCTATTGTTGCCGTCTCATCCTCATTGTTCCCCTTTGTGTGGCTTACTTGAGTTGTAGATCTGGCTTAATTTTATTCCCAATGCCTATGATCGAGAATAGAACCTAATGGTCGGAGTAGATTTTACATATACAATTGATGAGCAGCACTTAGCTTGGGTCACTTGTCCTAAAGTTACTCATTAGTGTCCTTATTTTACGTAGAACATGGTGTACCCCACAGAAAATCCAGATGTGGCTCTAATAGTGGACAACCACATCTCAAATGTTCCCTAGTATATAGTATATAGTGTCTTAGGGCACCATCCTTCCGTGGGAACCAGGGCAACCATATTCACACTCATAAATGGATACTCCTCATTTCGATATTCATCCCATATACCCATACCTATACCCATTTAGGATCCAAAATAGATGCTCATACCTAAGGCTATACATGAGTCGAGCTAGCTTGACTCGGCTTGATTCAACTCGGATTGATTCGGCTTGAAGGGCTGACTCGGGGTGAGTCAAGCTCACTTTGAAAACTCGAGTTGAAATCGAGCCGAGTTCGAGCATGGTGCAGATCAACTTGATTTGACTCGAAGCTCGAGCTCGAGCTCGAATAATATATATATATATATATATATATATATATATTATTAACTCAAAAGATTAAATTAAAAAAAGAAAAGAAAAACTATTCTTCCTTAAAAAATATAAAATATAGCGGGATGGTATGCTAATTTTTAAAAGTAAAAAACTAAAATTTAACTTCTTCCTGATGTTTTTAATCTGTTACATGCTTAAAAGATAAACCTATCACAGTCAAGTGCATACCTGAAGTAGAAGTTACTAAATTTTTTTTATCCAAGTTGTGGGCTCTAGATAAAATGCAAAATAAATCAAAAGTTAAACTTGTTTGATTATCTATTTATTAGATCGGTAAACTTTTTTAAATAGTCAAAAGTCGAAAACATTCATGGGTCATATTTCAATAAGCAAGTGTTTAGGAGTTGGAAGTTAAGATTGTTCAACAATATAATTTTAAGTATATTACTTAGTGACATTAATTTTCATATTTTACTTGATTTAATTAGAGATATTGTTCACTGTATGTACAATCTATAAGTGCCCGCTTATCAAGCTTTATACACCATTGAGTATCAATAACCCCATTTTATTACTATGGATTTGATATCTAATTCTAGATGGAGACTTTTGATTATGCATATACATGGTTTTGCATCCGGGCACTTATATCCCAAGTCACTTTACACCTCAAGTGGACTATATCGCCATGTTAAAATGGATAGTGGATAGTTTTGATTTAGACATTCACTATTTTAATTTATATAATTGGTAGATGTAAGATAATCTATTACATATTTGTATTTAAGTGTATGTGTCCGAGCATATACTCTTGTATGTATGGATTAGGAATGTTAGCCGGGTGCTTTTAAGTGACAAATAGCATGCCAACTCACTAATGCTAGCTTGCGGGTTAATTCACATAATTGGAGGCAAGCCATCGTGAAAAAATTACATCAATTAGATGATTTTAAACATATGATCTACAATGTGGAAGCTGAACAATCAAGATTGAGTGGAGAAACAAAATAAATCCAAACATTTTCTTGAAACATCTACTTAACAGATCCAACTTTGTATTGCTTATGATTCTAAAGTAACACTTTAATTGATAATTCTAACCTACGATTTATGATTTGCCAAAAAAAAAAAAAAAAGACAACAATAACAAATTGCTCTCAGTCAAAAGGTTACAATCATCCATCGGCAGGATTTTTTCACCATGGCTTGCCGCCAATTGTATGAACTGAATGAATGACTTTGCTCAATGATAAAACTCAGACTTGTCATGTATCACTTACAAACATCAGGGACATGATGAGGGCATTAGCAAAACCGTATATATACAATATTTATTACTTATATATTTATATATAATTAGGCTCAAGTGGGATTTAAATACGTAGCAGATTCGGGCGCTTCTAGCTCTAGGCCTGACCCTAGGTTGGGTCTAGACCCCAATAACTCACCAAGGGAAGAGGCTCATCCTGATCTCGATCTAGCAGAGAGACCAAATTCACAACTTGAGCTGCCTCAGCACAGCTACACTTCTTCTATATCCCTCTTTTTCAAGAACACCGCTAAACTTATTGTACCAGCTGAAAAGCGACTATCAATTCAGGCGCTTCTATCTATGTATATTACTCCTCATATTTGAAATTAATAACGTTGATGTTGATTCATGTCACTCCCCCTGATAGGGTTCTTCCAAAATCCCACCCACTATAAGATAAACAGAGAGATAGAGAGTTCTTTGATTCAAAAGCGAGTGCCTTATACTTATACCACACGAGGCCCATTTATTTACTGGGCTCCCAAAGAATACTCACACCCACGCCTAAACTCACACTTGTTTAGCCACACCATGCCTGACCCATGTTGGGCTGGGGCTCAAGTACCAGTTAGATGCACCCAGTCCATTGACACCCCTAATATTAGGGTAATGGTCCAAGATCCTGCAAACATTTTGATTTTGCTGACCCAAGGCTGTCCTGTGAATCGCGATTCGGTTCGGTTCCAGTCGCCCGTCGGTTGACAGGATACAGTTCTTCCCCGCTAACACGTTTTCTGTGCGGCTAAAATGCTGTATCTGACCATTGACTGCTGCCCCAGAGAAAGTAGAGCGTAGAGAGCAGAGAGCATTTGAGATTGAATTCCGCTGTTCTAAACCGCTCATCTCTCTCTCATATACCTTGTGAAAACCTAATCCTCTGATTGTCGGGTCCAAACTGCTTCTTCTCTTTCTTTTCTCTATATATCGATCTCGATGGGACAAGCTCAGAGCGATTCTTCCAGGGAAAATCAAATCATACGGAAATCTGCAGACGTAGACTCTCAGCCTTCTTCCATGGAAGATCTAATTGCAGGTCTCTCTCTCTTTCAATCTATCTCTTCAAAGAAACCATCTAAGCTGAACTGCTTGTCCTATCTATTTTTGCTATATGCAGACGATCCAGTCGTCAAATCATTTGATGTCGGAGAGATTCTAACCGAGGTTTCATTTTTGAATCTCAGAGTTAGGAACTTATTTCATTAATTTTTAAAATAATTTACAGAATGAAATTTAATTGCGGCACCATTACAGTTTAGTAATCATTGATGTAGTTTGGTTTTTGTACATTGGTAACAAGCATTTAAAACGTCCATTTGTGCAAACACATACAATTCATTGCATCTATTCGCAAATTATAGTATCTGGGTAATATACTTCTGAAACGAAGGGAGTTCTTAACTTCATGTGGATTTGAAAATCAGATGAGTTGACTCGTTTGGGCCAGGATTAAAATAGTGTGTTTGAACTTTCACGACCACCATCTAAGTGTCATCCCAATTGATTAGGGTCGGCTACATGAATCGTGTTCTGCCATTCCGCTCTATCAAGGGCCATAACTTCTGTTAGAGCATTGGTCGTCAAGTCTTTTCTTACTAACTCCATCTGCATCCTTTTGGGCCTTCCCCTGCCCGTTTGGAGTCCTCAACAAGTCATTGACTCTAACCGACGCGGTTTTTCGTCTCTGATGCATATGACCATACCATCTAAGTCTACTTTCCCTCATGTTATTACCTATCGGTGTGGTGGTTGTTATTCCTAAGTTTCCTTGAATGCATGCATTTCTAATTCTACCATTCCTCGTCTTGCCACTTGTCAATCTCAACATCCTCATTTTAGCTACACTCATCCTATGAACATATTGTTCCTTAATTGACTAACATTTCGTTCCAGGAAGCTTGGCTGGTCTTATAGTTATCCTATAAAAATAGCCTCTCAATTTGAGTGGTACACAACAATTACATAAAACTCCAAAGGCACATTTCCATTTCTTCCACCCAGGTCAAATTCTATGGGCAATATCCTGCTCAATCTAATAGATCCTGGCTAGAAGATATTTTTATCTACCATCTAACTATTCAACTATGTACACAGTAAAAGAAAAGTGATTATCCTTCTTGCTTTCCAACCAAGCAAATATAAATCTATATAAGACTCTTCTCTTACTCTCATGGCTTGGACTTTTAAGTCAATACAAATCTATATAAGACTCTTATTTAACAACTCTTCTAACATAGCTTGGACTCTATTTAAGGGAATGCAGATTTATGTAGGACTCTTACCCAATAACTCTCCTAACATAACTTGGACTCTATCTAAGGAATCTTTCCACATAGTACGTGGAGATCGTTACTTAATACTAAGAAAATCTAAGAGAATTGACACATGGCATGGGCATCATAACAACACACTAAATGCAGGTTTATATAGGACTCTTATCCAACAACTCTCCTAACAAAGCTTGGACTCTATTTAAGGAATCTTTCCATATATTATGTGGAGATTATTATTAACAACTAAGAAAATCTAAGAAAATAGACACGCGGCATTGGGCATCATAATAACACACCAGATGCAGATCTATATATTACTCTTATCGAACAACTCTCCTAACATAGCTTGGACTCTATTTAAGGAATCTTTTCATATAGTACATGGAGATTATCATTAACAACTAAGAGAATTGACATGTTGCGGGTATCATAACAACCCCCCCCCCCCCCCCCCCCGAATGACAACTTGTTCTCAAGTTACCAATGCTGGAAAACGAGCAACAAAGTCGCTGTACATTTCCCACGTGGTATCTTCTTTTGGTAAACCTTCCCACTGCACAAGGACCTTGGTAATGGTTTGATTCTTATGCTTGAAAATTCCTCGATCAAGTATCTTACATGGGGTCCACGTAGTAGCATTAAGATCAGAAATTGGAAGGAGTGTAGTCAAAGAAGGAACATTAGCCACCAATTAATTTTTGAGGACCGACACATGAAACACTGGATGAATCTTTAACTGTAACGGTAATGCGAGTTTATAAACGATTGATCCTACACATGCCACGACTAGTAAGGGGCCATAGAACCGGGGAGATAATTTATGTGGCCCACATTCTCCCATAGAGTGTTGTTGATAGTGTTGGAGATGTAGAAATACCCAATCGCCAATATAAAAACTACTCTCCATGCACTGGTATCTGTATATATCTTCATCGGATTTTCAGCTAACTGTAGATTGTCTTTGAGTACCTGTAGGGTATGGTCATGATCACATAAGGCAGAGTCTACAACATGCACACTCGAGGGGCCCGACGCAAAATTTTCAATGCGTGGAGGACGGCGTCCATATATTGCTTGAAAGGGTAACTTTTTAATGGAGCTGAGGAAGGTGGTGTTGTACCGGTACCCCGCCCAAGGAAGCTATTAAACCCAATTATGTGGGTGATGACTGGTAAAACATCAAAGGCATTGTTAAACGAATCTATTAACTAAAATTGTGCGAGGTGGTGGGCCACACGAGCTATGTGTGTAGAAGCTTGACGGAATTAAGGAATGAACGGCTATGTGACTATATCCTTGGGGGGGGGGGGGAGGGGGGTGAATAGGACCACTTAAAAATTATGCCAATTCAAAACACAATTGTCTACTTAAACTAATATACCAATTTAAACTAAGTAAGGTAATTTAACACTAAGGCTTCTAAGCCAATAGTGGGTCCAATCACATAGACTACATATGATATTCCAATTCAAGTAACTAGTCTATAATTGATAGTGTACATGTGTGTGGGATGTGCTAACTATTCAATTTCTAGCATTCATCTAATCATGCATACATATAATTCAACTAATTAATCACATAAGCATAATTAGAAATGTGCTCAAATGACAATCCCAAACACAAGCATGTATAGTGGTTTAGTTTTCCCACTCCACTTCTGGCGGACGCATTCTCCTTGAGTGTACCGGTATTCATTATCGGAGGTTTTTCAATAGGTTCACCTTTAACCTTTACAGCTGGCGCAATCAGCTGTTGGGAAGGAACCGCCCAAACGTAAGCACTTTCAATTTTAAGCATGAGAACACAAACAAATAGAAGAGAACAACTCCAGAAATTTGTTTCAATTTCAAGATGCCTCCATACTACTCGTCTCAAGCCCTTATATAGGCTTGTGAGATGTAAATACAAGGGAAAACATAATGTCATCAACAACTAATGACTTATTATAAATATGGAAAAGAGATTAAAGAGATAAGAATGCATTAAAAACGTTTGACTACTGAATTATTCTTAGCTAGCTGATTGATTTCGCTAGTTAACTACCTAAATAGGAGGCTTGGGCCTCCTTATTGACGGGCCAACTATTGGGCTTGGATTTAATGGGCTTGGTCCTGGCCCAGATCAACCTGCATCAGTTAGGATCATTTAGAGGCTAAGGGTTGTTTCGGGTCAAGGTATAGGGTCACCAAGGCACCTCATTTAGCTATTCTTTGCTCCTTGATGTTCCATGTCTTCTTGTGTCTTCGGTCTTCAGCTTCCAAAGGCTCAACCGACTACATGACAAACGGAATCACGTGATTGACAAATAAGATGCACTAACATTAACCACTTTGGTCTGCCCATCTGACTGAGGATGGTAGGCTGTATTGTGGCACAATTGAGTGCCTTATTAAGCAAAAAATGTATCCCAGAATTGACTAATAAAGATGGGGTCTCTATCACTGAAGATGGACCGTGGCATTCTATGCAACTTTGCCACATCATGAACAAAAGTACTTACAATTGTAGAAGCAGTGTACGGGTGAGCGAGTGTTGAGAAATGAGCATATTTACTGAAACGATCCACCACAACCATACTTTTTATGCTCGGAAGGGGGAAGCCCATTGATGAAGTCTATTGATAGATTAGCCCACACCTCCGAAGGAACAATAACGGTTGCAACAAGCCGGGAGGGGCGATGGTCTCATATTTTATACGCTGATTGGTGTCACATGCGACAACATATTTTCGAATAGTTTGTTTATTAACTTTCCAATAAAAATTGGTCGATATCCGTTTGTAAGTCGGCAAGAGTCCGGAGCGACCCGCTATTGAGAAAGCATGTCATTCGTGAAAAATCCTACCACACCAATCGAAATTAACAGGAACAACAATTTGACCCTTATAGCATAAAACGTCGTTATCTAAGGAATAGTGAGGGATGACTGTAGGGTTAAGACGTAATTTATCATAGATGGTGCAAAGATCCGAGTTTTGTGAATAATTGACCACAATATTTGAAAGCGTTGAGAATATAGGTTGCGACACCATGTAAAATTCAGCATATTCACGTTGATGAGAGAGAGCGTCAACTGCAGTATTTTCCTTGTTGGGACAATAGATTGTCTCACAGTCTACACAATCAATTTGGTAAGCCATGTTGGCTGCTTTAAGGTTGTTAATTGTTGCTCTATAAAATATTTAAGGGTCCGATGATCTGTAAGGATTTGAAATGATACCCCAACAGGTATGGCCTCCACTTCGAAAATGGGCAAATATGATAGTTGGCATCTTTTTGTCATGAACGGATAAGGTGAGGTGGCGACCTGATAATGCTTTGCTGAGGTAAGCTAGAGGACGACCGTTTTGCATGAGGATTGCCTTGATGCTAGATCTCGAGGCATAACACTCAAGAACGAATTCTTGTGAGAAATCCGGTAAAGCCAAGATAAGAGTGGTGGTAAGTGCTTGTTTGATAGTTTCAAAAGAAGTCTCAACCTCAAGTGACCAATGAAATGAATCCTTTTGAAGCATACTTGTTATGGTGCTGCAATTTCCATAGTCCCTAACGAATTTGTAATGGTATTTGGTTAGGCCCAAAAAACCCTAAAGTGCTTTAAAATAGATGGGTTTTGGCCATATCTGCATTCTTTTGATCTTTGAGGGGTCAACCTGAACACCATCGCTGGAAATACCATGGCTAAGATACTGGATCGATGTCTGGGTGAACATATATTTGCCGCGCATAACAAAAAGTTGATTGGAGTGAAGGAGTTGAAAAACGAACGTGAGGTGATCTAGATGATTTGTAAAACTGGTGCTATAGCTAAGTATATCATCAAAGAATATCAGAACGAAGCGCCGCAGAAAGGGCCTAAATATTTCATTCATAAGGCTCTGAAAAGTTGCCGAGGCATTCGACAAGCCAAAGGGCATAACGAGGAACTCATAGTGGCCCTTATGTGTTGGGAATGTCTTCTTAGGTATGTCAGTCTTAGCCACCCTCATTTGATCGTAACCTAATTGCAAATCAAGTTTAGAAAAAATAGTGGCCCCATGTAGTTTGTCCAGTAGTTTATCAATAACCGGAATAGGATAACAATCCTTGATTGTAATCCTGTTAAGGGTGCAGTAATCTATACACGTGCGCCGGGATTCATCTTTTTTCTTAACAAGTAAAACATGAGACAAAATGGACTGGTAATAGGCTAGATAATACTTGAATCATTTCATGTGCTACTCAATTTTTTATTTTTTTATTTTGGAACTAAGGATAGCAATATGGTCTAACATTTATAGGTGTGTTGCTTGGGAGAAGTGGAATGCGATGATCATAACTTCTGGATGGCGGAAGGCTTGTGGTTCAACAAATATATCATCGAATTGCCGGAGTAAGGAAACAATAGATGGATACATAGGGGTATCGAGGTTAGCTTTAGATTGTAACAGGTACACAAAAATGCATTGGTATTATTGAGAGAAAAGCTGATGAAATTCACTTGAATCCTTGATAGTGTCAAAAATGGAAGTGATGCTAGTCAATTGGATTGATTCCTTTCTCAAATGAAATTGCTTCGTTAGATCCTTGAAATTCCAATTAATAGTTCTGAGTGACTTGAGGCATTCAACCCTTAGAACTGCATCATAATTGCAAATGGGTAGGAGGAAAAGGCTGTCGGTGAATCTGTAGCCTTGTACGAATAAGGTGATATTGTGACAACGTCTCGGACTGTGCACGACACTACCGTTTGCGATAGTAACCTTAATGGGATTAACAAGGCTTACCAGAAATGTGCATTGTTTGGCTATGGTCGGATGTAAGAAATTATGGGTAGCGCCCAAGTCAACCAGTATTGTCACTAACTGTTTCTTAATATATCTGGAAAGCTGCATTGTGTTGGATTTTTGAGTAATAAGAGCTTTTAGAGAAATTTCCATCATGAGAGCATCATGGTCCTCCAAGCCAGGCTTGGATTTCGAATTGTCACCGGCCTCTAGTAGCAACATTGAACTATTCATCGCAGTTGAAGCACAATCCCTTCTCCCTACATTCCTATTGTTAAGCCAGGCTCAATTGGTGGACACTAGGGGGTATATTAAGAGGCTTAGAAACCAATTGCGGTGTTGGAAGGGGAAGCTTGGATGATGACACAAGTGGGGTGTGATTAGTGGACAACGGAGGAGGTAGAGGTTGTGCCTGGATTGGTGATTGTCGGTTAACTGAAGCAATAGCCTCCTCTTGGTGCCTGACCATGGTATATGCATGATGAAGTGAGATTGGATTGTGGAGCTTGATGCCATGTCTGTTATCCTCGTTAAGTCCAAAAATAAAACAATGAATAAAGAAGGCTTTAGGTAAAATTTAGGATCTATTAGCCAGGTGTTTGAACTTGGCCTGATATTCCTATACTGTTGTTGTCTGTCAGAGCTTAGCTAATGATCCTTCCAGGTCCTCATCTTTAGGAGTGCTGAAATGACTACACATAGAGGTGGGCATCGAGTCGAGTCGGACTGAGTTAGGTCCAACCCAACTCGACCCGATTTTGAAAATGCTTGACACGAACTCGATCCAACTCAGTACCGAGTCCAACATGCCTGACTTGATCTGAGTCCGGGTTTGGGTTGGGCTAGGCTGATCTGAACCGAGTCCAACCCGGTCAGAAATACCAAGTCGGATCAAGTTGGCACCTATTCGGATCAGGTCATCGGGCTGGCTAGCCAGCCATTCGAAAAAGATGATGGACGGAGGGGATAAAATACATAAATCATGGTGGACCGCTAAGCGTACTGAGTTACTCAGTATGCAACCCGCTTCCTTCCATCTCCACCATTTCCTGTGTGTGGTCCATCCTCTTAACATTAAAAAAAAAATCTTGAAAAAAAAATCTGACACACACCTGATGGGCCGCTGGTTGCTGCCTGCCTGACGGGGGAGGAGAGGAGAGAGGAGGAGGAAGGCCAAAGGGTTGTTGCTGCCTGCCGGATGGGACGGGACAGACTCGGATCGAGTTACTGTGTAACTCGAACTTGACTCGGTTTGAGTTTAGATTGGGCGAAGCCTACTTGGTTCGGACCGACTCATCCATTCGGTTCAGGTCGAGTCGGGTCCGAATGAGTCGAGTTAGGCGAGTCGAGTCGGGTCGTGCCCAACTCTAACTATACAAGGCTTGGGTGAAAGCACCCCAAGTAGGATGGCCAATAGTCTTGCTTAACCATTGATACCAAGGTATGGCCTTATCTGTCAAACAAACCGAAGCCACATCGACCAAGTGATCCTCAGGTATGCCATTAAGACGTTGAAACTATTGAGCACGGAAAATCCACCCTGCAAGGTCTGCACCATCAAAAGCAGGAAAATCAAGCTGGATTGGATGCCCTTGAAAATCTGGAAATTGAGCAGGGGATAATGGGGGATGATTCTCGAGATGTGGACGATGGGGAGGGCCTCGATCTAGAGTAGGTGGTGGCACTTGTAGCCGTGTAGCCAAGGTCTCTTGGATCTTCAAAATAACTTTAGTTAGCTCAGTGACTTGGGTGTGTAAATTGGTAACATTGTCGCTAGTAGAGGCAAAATCATTTCGAATATGATCAACCTCATTGTTAACAGGATGTTGTATCCTTTAGAAGAAGACATGGCCATAGGATGAAGAGGATCCGATACCAAAATGATAGAGCCTGGCTAGAAGATATTTCATCTACCATCTAACTATCCAACTACATACGAAGTAAAAGAAAAGTGATTATCCTTCTTGCTTTCCAACCAAGCAAATACAAATCTGTATAGGACTATTTTCTAGTAACTCTCATAGCTTGGATTCTAAGGCAATACTGATCTATATATGAATATTATCCAACAATTCTCCTAACATAGCTTGGAGCCTTGGACTCTATCTAAGGCAATATAGATTTATATAGGACTCTCATCCAACAACTCTCCTAACATAGCTTGGACTCTAAGGAATCTCTCCATATAGTACGTGGAGATCATTATTAATAACTAAGCAAATCTAAGAGAACTAACACGTGGCATTGGGCATCGCAATCATGGTGTGCCGTAAAGGCCGTTACGTAAAGGTAACAATGGCAACCGTTACACGTTATGGGGTCGTAACGGCCGTTATGGAAAAAATGACTTGTAACTGCCATTAACAGGATGTTTACACCCCCCTGTATAGGCCGTAATGATCTGTTAAAAGGCAAATATAGGTTTTTGGGAATTTGTTTTCAACGTTACGTAATAGATCCAAGTTTTTCGGTTTATTTATTATTATTATTATTTTATTTTATTTTATTTTTTAAAAAAAAGAGACCGTAATGGCTGTTACAGGGGCCGTAATAGTGGTTACGACCCATATCGTAAAGGTAACAGTGGTGGCCGTTATGGCCACCATTACCGTTACGGAATACCTTGATCGTAACACAATCTCTCTATTCTTATGAATTATTGACCCCAGGTATTGGAAGTGGTCATTTTGGGGAACTTCTTGGTCAATAATCTTAACTAATTCCTCATTTTCACTCCCATTGTCACTAAAATTGCACTCCATATACTCTACTTTAATCCGACTAATTTTAAATCCTTTAGATTCTAAAGCATCCCTCCATAAACCTAGCATTATGTTTATGCCCCTCCCTTGTCTTGTCAATTAAAACTATGTCATCTGCAAACAACATACACTATTGGTTCTCTTCGTGCAATCTTCTTCTTATTCTTCTTGTTTTTTTTGTTTTTTTTAGGAAGTGTTAGTGAGATTGTTTTAGCTATCATTTGTATGCACCCAAATATCATGAAGATCTTATTTTTTATTAGAATTGATGTCCAGCCATGCCGATGTGCATTAGCAGCAGTGCATACAAAGGTAAACTGCATTCATAATTCTGCCTTCTCTGCCTCAAATTGATTTTCAAAAGGATCTGACAATTGACATTGGAATAAAAAGTATCCCATCTATCTGGGATTTTCTGATGCATCTGGGCCATACTCCACTATCAGGTGGGCCCGAGATAACTAAATGAGCTGGTTGATTAATGATCAAGCCATCAGATTGGACATTAGGCCTAGATAAGGTCCATCAAATGGTCTTATATAAAGATCAGACAGATCCGACTCCCTATATTAATGATCAAGGGCTGGATGATATATCTGGACCAGAGTCAATTGTCTAATTGCTTTGTGTGGTCTACAGTCCAATTGGATGGCCTAGCCGATCAATCAATTGTCCAAAATGCGCCCCCTTTGATTGTGGGGCCGGATATTAACGGCCCCCTATACATGATATTGTGGTTTTCTAGACAAGTTATTTAAGATTTAGAATATTTTTTGTAGTTGTTTCTCTCATTTTGGATTTGAAATTTAGATGTTAATCTTTAGAATATAATTTAGATATAAAATTAGTAAACTCTAGATAGATATTTTTGGCTCTTTATCTTTTGTATTTTTTGACCTGTAAGCGGAATGGTAGAACAAGATTCATGTAGATGACCCCAATTAATTGGGTAAGGCTTAGTTGATGATGATGATGATTTTTTGATCAGTGAAAATGCTTTATTGAAAAGAAAAGTCCGTTACAAAGCTAAGGCATTATACAAAAGATCCAACCAATGAAGGGGATTAGCCCCAGAGCTATGAGAAGGAAAGAAACCCAAAGCCTCGGTCCAGGAACAGATGAGGTGTTTAAGTCTAGTAGTGACAATAGAGATGGATGCATAATCCAGTAATCGTATTGAACATGTGGTTGTTCCTTTCCTTCCATATGCCCATGAGATAGACATGAATCATAGATCCCAGATGATTTTTGCTTCCTGTGAGGGTGGTGTTGTTTCCAAGTCTGAATGTTGAATAGAACTCAGCATTGAGTGAGCCACATTGAACCATTGAAAGCACCAGCCCCAAGTAACAGACACAAACGAGCATTTAATAAGTAGACAAACAGTTTTGGTGTCTCGCAAACACATACCCAGTCACTTAAGCCATATTCCTTTAGTGCAGGTAGTCAATCAACAGAATGCTATCACAGCTCGCAAATCATGGGAAAGCATTCCATATCCAATCTACCAGAGCACCAAAGGGCATCAACAATGTACGTGGGGGAGTTGAATGATAGATTGGAATAGAAAAGTGTGAGTTTAGGGGAAAATATTTCTATTACAGAGAGAGACAAAAACCTAAAAAATCAACTTCTTTGGAAGTGTGGTTTGTGTAAAAATCTGTTCCTCTTCTTTTATTCTTTCACGTGTGCTGCGTCATTCTTTAAGCGTTTATGGTTGGGCCTAGGTTGAGCAGCTGACTCGGACACACCACGTGACTTAAGAGTTTTACGCATGATTTTACATTCTTTCCCCATGTTTGGCCCACTTGAGTTTTTTATCGGAAAGATTTTCATATGTACAGTTAGAAAGAGGGGGCCTCACTTGAAGGACAAAGTGGATGTCACATGAACATGGCGGGCCGCATAGAGCTTGGTGTTGTATATGTTGTGTGCATGCAGGTATGGACCATATGTAGTTAATGTCCATGCTACTTAGATCAACATTTTAAAATGATGAAAATGCTCATAATGAGCATATCAAAATTACCTAAATTTCGTTACCTTTGTTTAAAATCCCTTGTCATATCCTTTGATGTGGAAAAATTTTCCCTCACCTCTCGTGGTATATGTAGGAGAAATATTGGGCTAGACTTGAATAATCTAATCCCAAGCCAGCCAAATCCGAACCTAGCTTAACTCGGGCCTAGCCCATGGGCTTAACTAACATATCCTAGCCTAGCTCAAAGCCGTGTGGGCATGCTGGGCAGGCGTTGCCGCTCTTACATGGAAGTGTTTGTTTATGTTCCTTGGAGGATGAACTACGCTTATAAAATCAACTCTCTCAATCTACCATCTTACTATTATTAATATTCAGAGGTGACTTGTACACCAACTGGAGGCATTGACATCAGTCACATTAAGAAAAACTGGGCTGTATTAGCAAAGTGGAGGCAATGATTTACCAAAGAACAAGAAACACTTTTGATGCAGGACAATCAACCACTTGCTCTAAAAGCTCAAACTGTTAGAGTATGGCGAATTAATCCCTTTATATCATAGCCTAGGCCCCACATCTCATGGGTTAGGACCTCAGTCGGACCCCCTTCGTGAGCCCCAAATCACATGGGCCGCCCACCCCGAGTGTGTCCCTGCATCCCACGAGCTACCCCACTCGAGCCTGGTGTGAAATGCGCATTAATCACCCTTGGTAAGGAGTCTCGAACACGAGACCTCCCCCGTGGGCTCCAAATCTCATGGGTCACCCACCCCGAGGTGCCCCTACATCCAACAGGCGACCCCACTCGAGCCCAGTGTGAAAATGCCTTTACATTAATCACCCCCGGTGAGGAGTCTTGAACATGAGACCTCTCGCTTTGATACCAATTTGATGCAGGACAATCAACCACTTGCTCTAAAAGCTCGAACTGTTAGAGTATGGAGAATTAATCCCTTTATCTCATAGCCCAGGCTCCACATCTCATGGGTTAGGACCTTGGCCGAACCCTCTTCGTGGGCCCCAAATCACATGGGCCGCCCACCCCGAGTGTGTCCCCGCATCCCACGAGCTACCCCACTCGAGCCCGGTGTGAAATGCGTATTAATCACCTCTGGTAAGGAGTCTCGAACACGAGACCTCCCCCGTGGGCCCCAAATCGCATGGGTCACCCACCCCGAGTGTGCCCCTGCATCCAACAGGCGACCCCACTCGAGCCCAGTGTGAAAATGCCCTTGCATTAATCACCCCCGGTGAGAAGTCTCAAACACGAGACCTCCCGCTTTGATACCAATTTGATGTAGGACAATCAACCACTTGCTCTAAAAGTTCGAACTGTTAGAGTATGGCGAATTAATCCCTTTATCTTATAGCCCAGGCCCCACATCTCATGGGTTAGGACCTCGGCCGAACCCCCTTCGTGGGCCCCAAATCACATAGGCCGCTCACCCCGAGTGTGTCCCTGCATCCCACGAGCTACCCCACTCGAGCCCGGTGTGAAATGCGCATTAATCACCCCCTGGTAAGGAGTCTCGAACACGAAACCTCTCCCATGGGCCCCAAATCGCATGGGTCACCCACCCCGAGTGTGCCCTTGCATCCAACAAGCGACCCCACTCGAGCCCAGTGTGAAAATTCCCTTGCATTAACTTTGGACGAGAGTTGTTGCCTCCAAATGTGGGGACATGGAGAGGGGTTGGACCCTAAAGGAGATAAGAAGGGGAAAGTTGGAAATGGTGAAAGAGTATTATTTTGGGAAGATGCATTGGTTGAAAACATGCCTCTTGCTGATAAATTTTCTTTGTCATTCTCCTTAGCCTTGCGAAACACTTTGGTTATGGATTCATATGAGCTACCGAGTGACAAGATTGAACGGTAAATCCAATTTCTCAGAAATCTATGGGATCACAAATTTGTTATGGTGGTTAAGCTGCTTGATTTTCTATGCATCACCCTCTTATTCCCTTGATGTGGATGAGAGGATTTGGGCCCCTTGACTTAAAGATAAATTTTCATCAAAAAACTTATTCAAGGAGCTGTGCGCAACTGGGTCCATGAGACCTCTGTTGGTGGAGGCGTTGGAATTTGGTGCTCATCCTTGGGTTGAAGTTTTTTGTTGGTGCAAATAGCAAATAAGATTCTCATGGTCAGCAACCTCTAGAAGCATAGCTGGGCTTCTGCCAATAGATGCCCAACAGATGCATTATGTGCAAGAAGGAATCAAAATCTGCACACCATCTTTTCATCATCTATTATGTTGGTCTGGCAAATTTGGTCTAGTTTCTTCCACATGTTCCAGATCGAATAGCCCCCGTTGGGTTCGGTGGACAAGCTTGTGGATGGTTGGAACTATGGGCCATTCAAGATTCTTGGAAAAGTCCTATAGAGAATGTTTGTTGTCAAATCATATCAGTATATACATGGAAGGAAAGAAATAAAAGAATCTTTAATGAAAAGTCATCTACTTGGGGCAAATCTCGCAGCCAACATTAAGTGCTCCTTAGCACAGCAGGGAAGCATATAAGAAGAGTTTACTACAGTTATTTAAAAGCCTCCTTGCTGCAGTTATTGGAAGCTCAGTGTGGATGGCAGTTCCTTGGGAAATCTAGGGGCTTTGGGCATAGGGTGTCTTAAGAGTTAAGAGAGAAGGGAGAAATCAAATTCACTTTTTTGGGCCACCGAGGATTGTAACTCAAATAGTGTCAAGCTAAGGGTGAAAATGGGCCGTGCGGCCTTCCCATCTCGGCTTTGGGTTGGATTTGGGCCTGTTAGTTACGCTCCTGGGGTGGGCTGGGCTGGGCTGGGATTGGGCCTGGCATGTAAGGGTTGATCAATTTTGGGCCGAGCTTGGGCTTGGATTATCGTAGCCCAGTCTGGCTTGATTTATTTCTCTGATATATGTTGTGAGAGTGAGATGCATTTTTTTGCACAAATCAATGGACATGGAAAGGGATTTGAAACAAAGATAAGGGCATTTAGGTATTTTCGAGGTGCTCCATGGGACCGGTTTTGTCATTTTAAAATGTTGATGCAAGTAGCCCGCATGTTAAGCGCATATAGCCTGTACCCAAAGCTCTATGGGCTCATCGTGTTGTTTATGTGACATCCACTTTGTCTATTAGGTGAAATATAAATATATAAAAATCTTTTCCATAAAAAACTCAATTACGTGGAAAGAATGTAAAATCATGCCTAAACCTAAGGTTCATGTCGTGTGCCCGGGCTTGGGCCCAACCATAAAAATTTCAGGCTTGGGCTTGTGCCTACTATACTAGGCCCATGCCTGACTCAGGCCAGGATCAGGCCTTGGGCCTTATACTGTCAGGCTGGGCTGTGCCTAGCTTGGTAGGGTCAGCCCAAACCTAGACCATTGCCACCTGTAGCAGAGCTATTGGCCATTAAAGCTAGGGTGGCTATTTTCTTAAGTTGTCTAGGTGATTTTGCTAATTGTTGAAGGGGATTCGTTGTCAATTGCATGGGCTTTGGGAAATTGTGATGCCCTGTGTAAGCTATCTTTTATATTACTTGCATTAATGCTTTAGATTCATGACTTGAATATTAACTTTATTCAGGTGCCCAGAAAGGCTAATTGTATTGTGGATTCTCTTGCAAAGGAAGGAGTACATAGATTATCTTTATGTATGGGGGACTCTTATCCAGTGCCTTGATGGAGCTTTTGTTCCCTTTGATTTTCTATGTAATCTTTACCTGCGAGTCATCAAGAAAAAGAAAAAGAAGGGTACCTGAAATGTATATCAACTCAGTAATGGAAGACCATTTTTTTTGGGATCTTCTTTGGTAATGAAGTTAGTTTTACTTTTAGGGCCATTTTGAATTAGAGAATTCCATGATTAAAGAAATCAATTTTGTAATTATTACAATTTCCTTTTCCACCATGTAGGAAATGTGTTAGTTTCCCTTTTCCTCATATCCATCGTATTTCTTGGAATCCAAAAGGAGGAGAATTGTAATCATATAGATTCTGATTTGATTTGCCACAAAAATTTCTTATACAAACTGGCCCTTATCTTACAGATCGAAGGACGAGGGAATGTAATTGCTAGTAACTTCCTAACACTTACCTTTATAGTTCTTTATGATGTGATTGTTCTACATACCTTCTCTAGTTCATCATGGAAATCACATTGGGTGTTAAAAATGGTATCAAGTGATGTGGACTGCTTGATTTTGGCTGATTGGCAGATCTCTTAGTTTCCTATATCTATTGGTTTCATTTTACATTTTACTAACCATTATCTTTGATGAATTTGTTGTTGTTTTTCTCCTTGATTTTCAGTTTGATTCAATTGCTGACACACACACACACACATATAGACACGCACGCACGCACTTTTTTCACAAACAACTTGGATAAGTTTACTTGCATACTTACAATTCAAATGTATCCAGATGTCTTCTGATTTTATGATAAATCTATTTTTAGAACCTAAGGCATATTCTCTATATATTACAGTAAATGGAATAAAATGACTGGCTGTATGTGATCTGTATATCGAAAGTGACTTATGTGGAACAGCTGTATGCCATTTGTATGATTGAGCTTTTGATATTCCACTAAACATATATGCAGTGTAGAGAGCAACAAAAGGTTTTATTTATTTATTTATTTATTTTTATTTAAATTTTAATTATTTATCTGCTGGTGCTATTCATAGCTATGGAAATTGCTTTAATCATTTGGTTTATGATTGAAATCCCACGGCTTGGGTTGAATTCCCTA
Source organism: Magnolia changhungtana (assembly GCA_030180095.1). NCBI lineage: Eukaryota > Viridiplantae > Streptophyta > Magnoliopsida > Magnoliales > Magnoliaceae > Magnolia > Magnolia changhungtana. Next base: position 9,384,755 of record JASAUF010000662.1, read on the forward strand.
CAAAATGATCCTCAAGTTTCAACAAAAATCATGCTTTGGTTGTAACATTCTCAAAAAATGGAATGGAACAGATTTCGTGTTTCTTGATGGTTTCAAGCTAGTTATATCCCATGATTATAGAAAGGAAAGCTAATTACAGTTGATTGCTAAAACTGATTCTTTTATGATTGCTGATGCTTGGATATTCTAAGCAGTTCATTATAAAATACACTTCCCATGTAATAATCATAAACCCATGGCATTTAATGCAAACTTTTAGATTATGGTTAATTTGGCCATGGACTGTTTTACACATTTTAATTATGAGAGATGCTCTAGTGCTCTCAAAGCACTATGAGTTATAGTGCACCTAGTTGCATTGGAACACGTAGACAGTCCAATCTATTAATCTAGACTGTTCATTAGGTTTAGCTCACATTTCATGGGCTACCATGTACAACATCATGCCGATCTTTGTGGTGGCAGCTGAAGATCTTGGAAGAATGCTAGAATGGGGGCAACAAAATGATCTCTTTTGTGGCTTTTGTGTGGGTAGAGTGAGCCCCCCGATCTCTCATCTTCAGTTTGCGGATGTCACGCTTCTATTTTGTGAGGCCAAAGAGGTGATGGTGGGCAATTTGAGAATTATTATTTGATGCTTTGAAGTTGTCTCTAGGTTGAAGGTCAATATTGCTAAAAGTGTTGTGCCGGGTGTTCATTTGCCCAGGGAGGAGCTCTTAAAGCTAACTAGTGTTTTTTGGGTGTGAGCCGGGATCATTTCCTTCATCTTATCTTGGGTTGCCGTTGTGCATTGGTAAACGGGCGGAGCATCTTTGGGATGTAATTGTGGAAAGGTTTAAAAGGGAATTAGCACAAAGGAAATGCTGGTATCTATTCCTTGGGGGTCGTATAATTCTAATTAAAGTGGTCATTTCAAATTTGCTAATATCTCTCTCTCTCTCTCTCTCTCTCTCTCTCTCTCTCATGTCCAAAGTTGGTGCTAGCAAAATTGGATAGACTGTGGTGCAATTTCCTGTGGCAAGGTGTGGAAGGAGATTCCAAGTTCCACTTATTAAGTTGGAAAGAAGTGTGTAATCATTATGACAAGGGTGGGGCTGGCATTAAGGATTTGGAGGTGATGAATAGGGTGTTATTGGGTAAATGGTTGTGGAGGTTAAGGTTTGGATCATAAGAAGATGCTTTATGGAGGGCCATGTTGCTTCTAAATATGGTTGCGGTGTTGGTGGTTGGAGTACTAAGAAGTCTTCCTTGTATAGAGCTTTGGTGATTTGGAAAGGAATTCTTTCTATGAAGTCAGGCTTCGATGATGGGATTGGCTTTAGTCTTGGAGGGAGGATTCGATTCTGGGAATTTGTGTGGGTTGGGATACTTCATTGCAAATCTTGTTTCCAAAAATTGCCCGCTTGTCTCCAAGCCGCAATATCCTCGTTGCGCCATGTACCTCGATATTTTGTGTATCTCTGGTGCGGTCTCCTCCTTGTTGCCTGTTCCTTTCAGATGCAAAGGTGGTTGAATTGGCTTCGCTTCCTATCTCATTCATTTTTATCATCTGGTTAGAAGGGAAAGGGACTGAATGGTGTGGCAAAGGGAGAAGTCAGGGAGCTTCCCAGTTAGGTCTCTCTACTCTATGTTCACCAGGATAGGAGTGGATGGCATGTTCAAGAATACTAAGCATGTATGTTCCTACGCCGTTCTGCCAAAGATCGCAGCTTTTTGTTGGCTTGTTGGGAGGGAGGGTTTTAACTGTGGATAATCTTAAAAAAAGGGGGATGATTTTACCCAATGCATGCTTGTTATATGGTGTTAATTCAGAATTCGATCAATCATCTTTTCCTTCATTGCTCATTTGCTACCAAGGTGTGGAATGGTGCCTTCTTCAGTTTCAATGTCTCTTTGGTCATGCTGAGTTCTATTGGTGACTTGCTTATGGCTTGACATGGTGCAGAAGTAGGGAAGGAAAAGAAGGCCTTGTGGCAGCTTTGCTGGTTGGCAGGTCTTTGGGTGATATGGAAGGAGAGAAATGGGAGGTATTTTTGTAATGTTAGCTACAACTATGAGTGGGTCATAGGGAGGGCTCGGGGTTTTATTTGGGAGCGGGGCTGCTGTAATAATAGGGAGATTTTTTATTTTTTATTTTTTTTATTGCCTATGTAATTTGGTGGGTAGGGTGGTTGTCGTGACTTTGTATTCTTTGTCGCCTTTCCGGTGCTTTTCTAATAAATTATCATCATCCTTAAAAAGAAAAAAAAATGCTGCTGATCTGAACAAATATGAACCATTTGATCAATGGTCTTTAATATGATGGTCAAAATAATTTACGCAAAAATAGGTTCAATCAAGAATTTGATCCATCTGTTTGTTAGGGCCTGTCATGAATTGCTTATGATTCTAAAGAATCAATATTGCTAGACAATTGTAACCATCCCATCCATGGCTTTGAAAATGGATAGGTGTAGACCAAATCAAGGATGGGCTGGATCGTCCAATCAATTTGATTTTTGCATGGTATCCCTTGAAATGAGTTCTGAACTCAATGGACAGTTCAGATCTACCGATTGGATTTCCAAGTGAACCGACGCAACTAGGAGCTATATAAATTATAGTACTTTGAGAGCACTAGAGCTTTTTTTCTTTAATTATATTATTATCTCTATCATTTCTCTAAAAACTTCAAAAAAAAACTTATAATCTGATTTTGTGATTTGCAGCCAATGATGTTTTAATCTGATCCGATTGTCAGACATTGGTTAACGGGCTTCTTGGGGATGCAAATCTAGGCATCTGAGTATGAATTAGTTATGTGGTAATTAGGATGTGAGGGGGCTGTGCCTGGGTTGGTCTAAGCCTATTGAGATGATTGGGCCAGGTGGGGCACAGTCCATTGAAAGCCCTAATGCTAATTAGTATGAAAAATAATATTTTCATTAAATTGTATTGCGTGTTACAATTTTGATGCTTTATCATCTTCTCTTTTGTTGAATGGAATGTATGTGTGCTTAGAGGTATTTACTATTTAGCATGGTCTTATTATCTGTTGCTTTTTACAGAAGCTGTAGCTTTTGGTGGCAATCAGGACGAGGTTAGTTCCTTTTAACAGTTGGCTTGAATCTGTTATTGCTATTGTTTTGGTTTTTGCTTCTCATCATTGTTATTAAATGATTTATTCCTTCATGACCTTTTTTTCCCCCAGTCTCTGGATGTGAGAGCACAGAAAGCACTGGAGTGCCCTTGTGTGGCTAACTTGCGGAGTGGCCCTTGTGGAACGCAGTTTTCTGAGGCGTTCCTCTGTTTCCTTAAGAGCACTGCTGAAGAAAAGGTAACCATGAGCAGTACCCGAAAGGGTGATTCAGAGAACTTCAGCCTTTTTGTTCGTTTCTTAAGAATGCCCTTATTTTTTTTTGGAGAAAAAGGTAGCAATGGTTAAAATGATTCTTATGAATGCAACTCAAAACAAGTGAGATCATAGAGGCCATGCTTCTTGCATCATGTTCTTTAATTGAAAATGATTCCTTTTCTGCCACATTGATTTTTCTCGTACTTCATTCACAACCGGGATGTCTACTTATTGCATTTCAAATCAATGAAATCTATGTTGCTGATCTTTGAATTCTTTGTTCATTTTGATCATCAATTGCCAATCCCCATTGGGGATAGATGCCTGCACGGCAGCCTAAACAAGTACTATGCAATGCTCTGGCTGATAAGCTGTATTGTGGGCTTGGTTTTGGTTTTACAAGTGGGGCCCATGTTTAAGTGATCCAAACTGTTGATGTTTTGAGCCCATTGTGGACTGCCAGATGGGAAAACCCTAACCCTGCAATTGGTGGCCAGCAAATAGATGGTTAAGAATGAAAATACAGAAGAAAGGCTGAATATTCAATAGCCAGCATCTTCCAATCTGGGGGGTTATTATTATTATTATTTTACGGCCATCCATGGCAAGGCCTATCTTATCAACGTGTTGGATCAGATAATAAACATGGATATGCTTAACCGAGGAGTGAAGCATACTATACAAACTATAGGCGAGCATGGTATGTCACCCCTTTGAGGAAGGATATATGTGCTTTTCCTTTCATATCCTAATAGATACATTCTGATTTTGCAGGGCTCGGACTGTGTGAATCCTTTCGTGGCTTTGCAAAATTGCATCAAGGTAAACCCGGATGCATTTTCTAAGGATGTTTTAGATGGAGAGGAGAGCAAGAAAGAGGAAGAAGTTGTCCGGGAATACAAAATCTTACCTCCATCATGGTCCAAAGAATCCAAAACTAAGCTATGAAAGTCTACATTAATATTACCGCACTTGGTAATATGTGACAAGTGGTATGCTTTTCTTCTCTTTAGTCCCGTCAAGCCCTTCTCATGATTCTGATTATTTGGGTTTCAGCTTGAAGCCACATTACTCTGACATTTACATCTTCTAATAACTAACCAAGTAGTTCAAGAATCAATGCCTTAGAATTGTACTGTTAGAGGATCTCCTGAAATTAGAAGTCAATGAATGTAACACCTTGAGCTGCTTGAGAGATGAATGCTTTAAGAGGCATGCTAAGTGCAGCCAACTCACATGTGGTGACGAAGACAAATACATGCAAGATCAGAGCTACCCATCATGAGATCCTCACTATATAGGCTGATCTGATTGACAAGTGGGCCACATGTACGTAACCCAGAGTTTGGAAGTAGGTCAATTTAACTGTACCATTCATTTATTTTGCATTAATTTGGCCCTCGTGATCAGATCAGGCTGGTTTTTGAGACATGGTATCTGCAATGTGGGGTCATCTTGTGGGCTGCAGGTGTAAAGTGAATGAAACCCCACTTGAGATAGTGCACCTAGCATTCTTTGTGCTTTGATGCTTAAAACAGCCAATAGCCAGTAATTGTTGATGGTCCTGATGGCAGATGGACTTCACCATCTGATGGGCCTACCTGATGATCCAGATTTCTTAGGTAATTTAGAGTCTAAAATACCTTAGTATCTGCATGCCTTACTGGTAACCAAGGCAACGAATCATACAGCAGTCTGATTATGCTGATATGCTCGACTGTCATTGAGTTTGTACAAGTGGAGCCCATTGTGAGGTGATCCAGATCGTTGATTTTTGGGCCCCACCATGAATGGATCATTTCAAAATTTCCAAATTGGAAGTTCTAACCATCCAATCTTTAGCCTTCTTTCCTGTGGAATGGGACGTGCTGTGTTTTGCCTGTCTTTCAAGGGTGGGGCTGGTCAGATCAACTGTTTGAATCAACAACCGTGGGCCCACTCTTACAAAAGAAAGGCAAATGCATATTATACACTCATGGGCCACGGATCCTATGCACCACTGGACATGGGGGATTCGGGCTGAGCATAGTTTTAAAACTCAGTGACTTGACCCGAAACTCAACCAAGTCGACATAACGAGATTTTGAGCTTAGTCACCACAAAACTTGCTGGCGAGCTCGACTTGGTTGAGACTTGGTCGGACTCGTCCAGTTGGCTCGCTGACTTGGTTGACTCGACTCAAACCAAGTCACTTGATGAGTGATTGCTTTTCGTAATAAAAAAAATGAAAGCGGAGTGTGTGAGATTCAATCCCTTTTCTTAGGGAGTCAAGTTTTTCTTTTTCTTTTTTCTTTTTTCTTTTTCCACACGCACACACCCCACTCACCCTGTAGTGGGATTTCACCACGTATGGGTACTGGAACCCTTGACCTGTTGTTGAAACTCCTTGTGAGTCTACCACTGGGGCAAAAGCAAGGATCCTAGTGAGTCAAGTTACTCTGAGGACAAGTCATGCACTTCATCTTTGGAAGCCCATGTCAACTTTTTATATTAAATAAGCATTATTGCTTAAATATCCTTGTTAATGTAATACTAAAATGTCGAGTCAAGTTGAGTCTTCGAGTCAACCTGACCTAGTAAGACATTGAGTTTTCGGGTTTTTGAACAATGGGTTTAGTAGTCATCACATCTAGCGGTGTACATTGAGTCGAACCTAGCTCGACTCAGCTCGGCCACTAGCTGACCCCAGCTCGAACTCGTCTCGGCTCGGTCCTCGACCCTGACTGGCCAGCTCAGCTCGTTTCGGTCAATAACTCAGGCCAGTTCGAGCCGAGTTCGAGTCGAGTTCGCCTGTGCAACATTTTCACAAACACATAAACTGCACCTTCAAAATCTCACTATATGTAAAACAACAACAACAGTGGTTTTATAGGTATTTTATCAAACACCTTCCAAGCAACATAAAAATTAAGAAAAAAAAGGATATTTGTTTCATATACATACCTTCCTTGCCACCAGCCATACTTCATTGAGTCGTTTCATCAAACACTTGGTGAGCAACATCAATATCAAAGTAACCGAGTCACCAAATTGGTTCGGTCCGAGCCGAGTTGAGTTGGGACCAGCTCGAACTTGGCTCGAAATCATTTTCGAGCTAAAAAAATCAGCTCGACTCGGCTCGAACTTAGCTTTGAACCGAGTTGAATTGAGCTTTTTTGAGTCGAGTCGAGCAAGCTAACCGAGCTAGCTCGGTTCGTGTACACCCTTAATCACATCTCTCTTGGAACAAAGTGTTGAATGGAATACCGCTGAAAGGTACAATCACGGCTTTTTTTTTTTTCCCTTCTCATCTTGTTCTTGAACCTCAATTAATTGGGATAAGGCTTAGATGATGATGCTGATGATCTTGTTCTCGAACAATCAAATAATAAAAATTTAAAAGAGCATTTCCCAATTCATGGAAATTTTATTTCGACTGACAATTCTGCTCTGTTTGGCACTATCACAGACGAAGTGCAAGCAGATTAGGCTATAACAGTAACTCTACCTTCCACTATATTTTGTATCTCTGATAAATAGAGCGAAACCTAAGAAGTTTTGATTAAAACAGGAGAAGGCTTTTTCTTTTTTCCCTTGGTGATTTTATCTCATCCTCCTACAATTAGATTTCCTCTCTACATAGGTTCCAATCAACACCTATATCTTGTAAAGCAACTCAGGGCGCCTGAAGATATCGTCAATGTCCTCACTGCCCCGGCACTTGCAATTTTAAATCTTTGGTATCGGTTGTATCGTGGGGCTGCTCCACCACGACCGGTCTGTTTGAAGTAAGCTCCATTAACAAAGTGGTCATTCACCGACTGCCAATTCCATGACTTTCCACTTCCCTTCCCTCCTTCCCTCCATGTTACCTGGTTATTTCATTTGTCACATGAATGAGATCTCAACATGAAAACCCGCAGAAAACATGTTCCTATTCAAAATTACATCCATATGAACATACGAGTATGCTAGATGGACAATGGGCTTTACCGCTTTGTTGCTGGATTCTGGAGCTATGAAGAGATTTGCTTCGCTTCTAATGCTGGGATTCATACTTCCGCCGATGGCGTACATTCCCCAGCCTTGGTAGAGATTGTTTGTGACATGAGCATACCCATGTCGAACCCTGCGAATTTTATGTGATTGCAAGTTCAGTGATGGGCAAAAAGTGCAATTTTCTGCTCTTTTTTCTTTCTTTCTTTCCCTGCAGCTCAATAGAATTAGGCTCTGTTTGGTGGCAGCTTAAAAATGAGTTCATCTTGGGTGTGTTTAGTTGCACTAGATTTCATGAAATATTGCACCAAAATAGACTGATTAATCATGAAATATCCTAAAATTTCATGATATTTGGTGCAACCAAACGAATGTAGTTCTTGGTAAGGATTAAAGATATCTTTATAACCCATTGTTTTCATGAACCATGATCTCTAATAAACTTCTTGCTTACACTATGATCATGTTCTGATTTCTCATTCTAGGCCATCAACCTTCTGAAAACGTGTATTAGCAAATAATAGAAACTGGAAAAAACAGCATGTAAGAACCAATTGTTGAAATTGATAATGCCAATCACCTGGGCATTCGTTGATGGCAATTGGGGCCAAAGCGATTAAAGATCACTGTCACTCTCATCCTCTTGTCCATTGCGAACCCGTCATCGTGGCCCAAAAGCATCACCTTGTCATGGTTATTGAACCAGTTGTTTGATATAGTCACATCTGTCGATCCACGGGTAATGTCTAGGAGACCGTCGTGGCATTCGTAGAGGGTGTTATGGTCAATCCAGATCTTTGTGGACCCAACGACGGCGATGGCATCGCCATCCTGCCTCCCCAATTGCACGATCTTCCCTCCTGGACCGATCACTGGGCCGGGATTGGGTTTGTGGCAGTGGTGGAAGTGGAGCCCATGGATGATAACGTTGGTCACCTGATTGCGTGATCGCGGGTAAATTGTTAGGCGAGCAGGTTTTAAGAGTGGCCAAAATCTAAGTATCATAACTTAGTGCTTAATAGCTTTTACCTCATGAAGCAAGAAGCATGCGCCATGGGCGATGTGGACATTTGCCCCACGGCCATCAATGGCTGTGTAGCTACTGATTAGAAGTGGCTTCTCAAGCTTTATCTGCATGTCCTTCTGGAACTTAATCCAGACCTTTCCTTTTAGCATCGTTGCTCCGTAGCGCAGCATTCCCCGGCGAGGCTTCATCGGGTCATCGCTGGCGTCTGTAACTGTGTATACTGTCAGACCCCGACCTACATTGTTTGTCATTTTGCCGGCGAACCCAATCGAGCACGTCGCTAGCTGTTGCCTGTTCCTGGCCCAGTTCTGGTTTGTCCGCCAGCATTGGTCGATGATGTTCATGCCATGGCTCTTCGCCCTTACAGCAGCAGTGGCATTTGCTAAGAAGAGGAAGAGAAGAAGAGAGAGGCCCAAGTGCTTGGAGATGATGATGATCATGGGTGGGCCACCTGAAGTCATGATTAGTGCTGATCAAGTGAGATTAGATGTGGGTTATAAGAGGTGTGAGAGAAGTGTTTGAAGGTGGGCCTAGTGCTTGTATTAGCACCATTGGTTTTACGGGAGTGTTTGGGAGGTTTCAAATGAGTTCAGCTCAAAATAGAATGTGATGGGTTGGTGGTTAGATTGGTCCTTTGCTTCCTCTCTTGGACGGTGAGATTTTAAGGTGGCCCACGAAGTTTAACGGGAATCTGGCACGATTGTTTGAAGGTTATTCTAATAGCCTGCAAAATGACACGTGTAGATAAAAATCACGAATTTCTCTGGATTGCAAAACGAAACTATGTTTGGGCAAGTGCATTTTGCCTTGTTGGGAGTACTAAAAAAACTCAGTAGCAAGGGTCCACCCGTGGAGCCCACATGCAGGGAAGGCTGGGATGTTATAGTTAGTCAACCATCTAATAATCATGCTGAAAAATGAACTTGAATAATAATAATAATAATAAAATACCTAAATGCTCCGCAATTGCTGGCATGGCTGGTGTGCTTGTTGAAGCTTTGAAAGAAGCTTAGTTGAGTTCTCTCTCTCAAATGGCGAAGAAGTGCATCTGAGATTGAGACGAATGGGAGATGAATACTCCTTAAATAGAGAGACTCTAGTTGTAACTCTACCTATCTTTTTAAGTCTCCATACTTGAAACTCCCATGTGCTTGAAAAACACCAAAGAGTGTAACCGGTCCCTCGTATTCATGTTGCATTAATTAATAACATTAAAGTGTTGCCCACTTAGTAAATGCTCATACACATGTAAGGTCCAAAAGCTAGATCCAATTCGATATATCAAAACCCCGTTGATCCATGGTGGCCCACAAGACAAGGAAATCTGGACTCAGATTCTCGACTGACCCCTCCAGTACCGAGCTTGGTACTGGTCGAAGATCTGTGGGCCCCACCATGATGTACATGTTTTATCCACGCTGTCCATCCATTTCCAGCTCATTTTAGTGCATCATTCCAAAATTGAGGCAGATCCAAAGCTCAAGTGGACCACACCACAGGAAACAGTGGGGATTGAATGCTTACCGTTGAAAACTTCTTAGGGGCCACATAAGTTTTAGATCAAGCTGATATTTGTGTTTTCACTTCATCCAGGTGTGTGTGACCTGTTGGATTAAAAATAAACATCAATGTAGCAACGGTGGACATAATTATCCTACTATTTCCTGTAGTATGGTCCAACTTGAGCTTTGGATATGCTTCAATTTTGAGCGCGCATCCTAAAAAATGAGCTTGCAAAACAGATGGACGGCGTGGATAAAATACATACATCGCGGTGGGCCCACAAGGTCCTGGCACCACAAGATAAACTTTGATACTCCGTCAGAGTGTGATGGATGATACGCAGGCAGTTAGTAATTACTTGGAAATGGCGCACGTGGCATATAAGCAGTCAAATTAAACAGTCCGAATGATGTAGATGCACCCCGAACCAAAAATTAAAGCTTATTTTTGATCATACGACTATTGGATTGGTGGACATTTATTGGACGGTTAAAAACAAAAAACATCCAACGGTCCTATTGTTACAAGCAAGTGTACACGAATTAGAGGTTAAGATTGTTCAACCAATCCGATATTGGGATTATGAAGTGGCCGCAGTGGTCTGCACAATCTAATTGGACGCGGATCAGGGATTACCCGGCACTGGCAGGGACTCTTGCGTGCCACCGTGATGTATTAGTTTTATCCACACTGTCCATCCATTTTTCCATATAATTTTAGGTTACAAGCCCAAAAATGAGCCAGATCCAAGAATCAAGTGGACCACACAGTGGTGATAATGGTGGCCCACATTGAAAACCTTACGAGGGCCACTATGATGTTTATTTGCCATCCAACCTATTCATAAGGTAAGGTCACAGAGACCTGGATAAAGGGAAAACACAAACATCAATTTGATTAGGGCTGTACATCGAGTCGAGCCGAGTTGAGGTAGGCCAAGCTTGGCTTGATTCATCCATGCTCTCCTCAAGCTTGCCTTGAGTTTATAATTGGAGCTTGACTTGTTTGCCAAACCTTTCAAGTCGAGCTTGAAGCGAGCTTACCTTGACTTGAGTCGAGCCTACTCCTAACTCGACCCAACCTAGCACCCGACTCAACTCAGCAATCCGACCTAATCGACACCCGACTCAACCTAGTCACCTGACTCAACTCACACCTGGCCCAACTTCCAAATCAAATATTCACTTAATTATATATATAAACTTTTTTAATTTTTAAATATAATATAATATATATACGAGAGCCAAGTCGAGTCAAGATCTAGTATGAATGTATGATAGAACTATACTCATTTTCGAAACGAGCTAGGTTATATAAAGGTTGACGCGCCTTGAGTCGTCGTTCTAGCCAAGCTAAATGGAGTCGAGCCCAGAGATCTTTTCGAGCTATCTTGGCTCGTGTAGGGTAAAAGTTTCATCCCCACTGTGTGGTCCACTTGACTTTTCGATCTGTCTCAATTTTTGTTTTACCCGCTAAAATTGCATGGAAAAACGAATGGACAGTGTGGATAAAACCTATACATTAAGATCGCGCTCAGAGCATCTTCCTAATGCTGAGCTCGTGACAGTCGGGGTAGTATCGAATCCACGTCCAATATAGTTGGTTTTACTTGAGTTAATAAATGCCACGTGTCAAATTCTGATTGCCTGCATGAACATTAACAAATCTCGTTCTGGGCCCAGTAATTTATCGGGAGAATTTCAAAATTTAAGGGTTTTCTCGGGACATTATCAGAAAATCTCACCCCAAAAAACATTTCAAAATATTTATTCTAATTAAGAGATACATATGGAATTTAAATATATATCCGCATAACAAACTCTCGAAGGTTTTATTATTTTCTGCAATAAGAAACCGTAATAAAAACGCGATATTTTGGAAATCTTGTCATAATATCTTTTACTTTTTCGTGATATTATCGCAAAATGTCCAAACCTCGGTGTATCAAGCGTGATAGGCAGCCAGAGTATCATACAACTCCTAAAATAATATCAATGAAAAGCCTTTTATTATTACATTTGTATGAGTTCAACACAGCAACAAGATGGTAATCCAAACTCTAACATGAAAAAGTACAAACATGAAATACAAATGTACGTATGTAACCATACATACATAAACACCCCATGCACTCAAATTCACATGCATGCATCCAACCCATGCATACCACATGCAAGCACACTACATTACTACAACTTATAACTCCCTTCAAACCTATATATTCTGTAATCTCTATGAATTAAAACTAAGTAAATTTTATTTAATCTTCTTCTCTAATATCTCATTCTCATTCCTTTTCTATCGGCGACAAACCACTCCCTGGCCTTTACTCATCTTGCTGGTGCAATCCATGGTGCTGGTGGGATCCAATACCAATGTTCGAGCCGCACTTGAAATCTTGGGGGTGTTGAAAATGCAGTTCTTGCAATCGGCTGACAAAAGCCTTGAAGTCATGAACTTGTCTTCCCCACCCATGACTGGCATACGCACGCCTCTCTTCACCGGATTTTGGAAATTGGGTCTGTACGTTTGGCCGAGTACTCCTTCGACCCGATCGGAGAGTTTGAAGAATCTGAATTGCACTTCCAGATGTGCGAAACAATCGTTGGATGGTATTTGGTAGTTGTGGATTCGGTCATCTTCTTTCGTAATTGGGACGACATTGATGGAGATTTCAACGACATGGGGTAGTGTAATCATGATGCCGTTACACATGGCGGTGCGGTCTACTGCTAGACTGCTGTCTGGGGCTGTCCAAGAAGAGAGATGGCCTTCATCTATGAAGACTGGCATGTTGTTGTAAGTGAAGAGAAGCTGGTCTACGTCGTATTTCCATTGAGAGACCTTGTTCGCTGCAACGGTGAAGGTGTGCTGGCCGTACATGATACCTAAAGCTTGGATCCATGTATTGTCACGTGATCTTCCTTGAGGTCGGCGGCCGATGAAGCGGGCGTTGATTTGGAGGTTTGAGTCGGAGACTAGGCTGAAATGGTGGTTGGTTTTGCCGTGGAAGTAGAACATGATACCATCTCCACCGACGAATCTTGGATCGTAGCAGGCAGCTCCGATTCCTTCGCAGTTGGGTTTTCGTTCTGTGGGGGCCGATTGATAAAAGGAGAGATAGAAATAAAATGCAAGAGATGGAACGGGTCAGATGAACGTTGCATGTTACTGCTTATGCATTGATCCGGTTTGAAAACGGGCGTAAGCGGATCTGACCGTTACGTCCCGGGTCCAACTTATCCGGGTTTTAAAACATTTGTTCTCTGGCGGGTTTGATGAGTGGATCCGAGTAGAGGAGAAAAGAGTGAATTGGAAAATGCAGCCATCTCCACATCCCCACAAGATCAAAACCGTCCATGGGTTGGATCCGACTATCTATATGCCTGGGTCCAAAAATAGGTACAGACTACTTTCAAGGTTGGCCACATTTTATGAAATAAGTGGATGTCTGACAACACCTAGCAAAGATTTTCTACACGCTATTTGTGTGTCTACAACATTGTCACCTTCCTGAAGGATGGATGAACCCGATTTTTGCAGCATATAATATAAATGGTCAGATCTGTCAGATGGACGGCTGTGATCTTGTTCTAGTGTGCCATACGGGCACATATAGTGTTGTGTAGATGGGATGCCTCGTATATGCGCGTGTGCTTAGCAAACCTCTATATCATGTAGATACTCTATTTAGTATCTACACCTTATGATACTAAAACAATATTTTTGTTACAAGTTCAAGAGGCAAAGGGTCATATATATATATATATATATATATATATATATATATATATATATATATATATATATATATATATATACACGTGTGTGTGTGTGTGTGTGGAACATCAACACCATACATTTTATGGGTGCCCTATAGGTTATGTGATACCCAAAAATCAGTCGTACATGGAACTCAGGTGGGCCATACCACCTAAACATGCCTAACCATATAAAAGCACTTGGTGGGGCCCACCTGAGTTTTGGATGCAGCTAAAACTTGGCCTGACCCTCATCCAAGTGGGACACACAATGGATGAGCTGGATTTGCGAACCACATTTCTCGGTGGGCCTAATAAATGATTATGAATATTTTAATGGGAGGCTAATCCCTCTCAACTGTTGTACGTGGTGTGGCCCATCCAAGTCATGGATTGACTAGATTTTTAAGCCCGTGACCCACCATGGAATGGTGCATCTGACTGATGGATTAGATTTTCGACACACATCACGGTGCGGCCCACACAGCTCGACATCGTAGTACCATTTCCATGGAGAGAGAGAGAGAGAGAGAGAGAGAGAGAGAGAGACTCACTCCTGCAAACAGCTTCGCATTTGGGAGAGTTGCAGTCAATAAAGCATGCTTTGGCATTGGGGTCAGCTGGCTTGAACTCAGGGCACTGTTGTGGGCACTTCAACTCCTGCCCGTGGCACTTGCTTGTTGCGTTGTTGCACTGAAACGACTGTGGCGGGAACGGCTTCCCCGCCACCACGAATGGAGGCGGTGGGGCCACTCCCACACTCGGTGTAGGAGTGTAGCCCGCTGCATGGGCCCCACCCAAGACAGTGATCAATATGAGAAGAGACAGCAGCGGACTGTTAGTCTTCATGGCCATATGGTAGTACACAGGACCACACAATCATATACTCACTCAACCTCTTGAAAAGTGATGGATTACCAAAGCCCTCTTTACTCTATCCTACTATTTATAGCCTTTTGATGGCATCTTCTAAATTGTCCTCTGTGTACACCCATTCTTTTAATAGATACGCCCCTCTTTTCTGCTTTTTGTAATGATGATACAAAGAGTCTTCGATTCTATAAAAATTGGTGGGTTTGAATATCAATTCCCAATATTAAATTATAAAGTCAAATGGGCCTTAATTGCAGTCGGTAGCAGTTTCTTGGATCTGTAATTTTGTATATTCTCATGTGATTTGAGGATTGGAGAGGAGTTTTCCAATGCCAATGGGGCACTTCTTTTATTCCACCAGTGCTACTAGGCACGTGCAATGCACGTGAGTTGAAGATACCTGTGGCTGTGGAAGATCCCGACTTAAATGGAGCTGATGTGATCGGCCACGCTGGAGGGTCCTCTGCTTAGCCATCAAATGGACGGCTAATATAATGTAATAAAATGGACGGCTAAAAAAATATGATCCATTATTTAAACTCAATGAGGGGTTCAGATTGTCAGGACTATGCAATTTTCATGCAATGCTTCGATAATGGGCCCATCATTCTGTACGGTCTGGATTTGATATATGTATGCCATGTGAGTGGTGGATGCATTGCCCTGTATGGAATCACGATACACTCGATCCCATCAAATTAAAGTTACGAAAACGAGGTTTGGTGAGCCTACACGCGCGTGTGGACGCGGATTCCGTGATGACCCCAACACACGTGGCTAGCTACATGGGAAGCGGTAGGCTACTCCCCTTGACACCAGCCAATGGCTGATGGTCGGTGCTACGTGGGCCCCACCATGATGTATGTGTTTCATCCATGCCATCCATCTATTTTTAGAGAACATTTTACGGTGTGAATTCAAAAATGAGGTATATCCAAATCTCAAGTGGATCACATTACAGGAAACAGTGTTGAATGAGGGTCAACCATTAAAAACATTTTGGGGGCATAAAAGTTTTGGATCAAGCTGATCTTTGTTTTTTCTCTTCATCTGAACCTGTATGACCTAATCAACAGATTGGATGTCAAATAAACAGTATGGTGGGCCTCAGGAGGATTTTAATGGTGGATATCCAATCAATATTGTTTCATGTGGTGTGGTACACCTGAGATTTATATCCCTCTCATTTTTGGATCAAGCCATAAAATGATATGTAAAAATGGATGAAACACATACATCATGGTGGGCCCACAGAGCACCGACCACCGGCCACGGAGCTGGTGACAGGGGGAGTATATATATAGCCAATCCGTTTCCAAAGGTGTCAGGGATTTGTGGGGCCCACGTGATGTATATGTTTTATCCACTTCGTCCATCCATTTTTTCAGTTCATTTTAACGCTTGACCCCAAAATTGAAACATATCCAAATCTCAAGTGGGCCATATCATAGGAAACAGTGAGGATTGAATACTTACCGTTGAAAGTTTCTTGTGAGTTACAAAAGTTTTGGATCAAGATGATATTTGATTTTTTCCTCCATCCAGGTCTGTGTAACCTTATGAACAGGTTGGATGATAAACAAACATTATTGTGGGCCTTAGGAAGGTTTCAACGGTGGACGTCACTGTCCCCAATGTTTTCTGTGTGTGGTCCACTTGAGCTTTGGATATTCTTCGATTCTTGCTCATGCCTTCAAATATGCTGGAAAAACGGAGTAACAGTATGGATAAAAGACATACATTACTGTGGGCCCCAGAGAGTCCGGACACCACATTGCCATGTGCTGTTGGGTCACCACGCAATCCGCCGTCCCATTATATTGGCGGTGTACGTACCAGAACAATATCCAAGCAGTCCATCAAATAGGTCTGACCATATAGATCATCTAGCCAAAAATTTAGGCTGGCTGATTATTCAAATGGACCACAATGTTAGAAACGGTCCTAAAAAAATTTTCCCATTTTTTTTTTTAATTTCAGTCATCCCGTTGTTTTCTGATCGACCTGACAAGTGGAATGGTTTGATTTTTCGACCAAGGCATACTCACAGGAGTGCCTAGCAGCTGATGGACGGCTTGGATGTGCGCTGCATGCATTGTTCACGCCTTGTGGGCTTAGCAAATCTCAAGATAAAATACTCACCGTCTAACCAATGAACTTTTTCTTCTTACATTTGACTTTTTGAAAAAACTCTTTTAGAATTTTTTTTTTCTTCTAGAAATCTATTAAAAAACCTAAGGAAGTACTTGGAATGGTCAGATTGAGAAATGATCATAAAGAGCGGCGATACGATACAACCATTGTTACCCGCCAAACATGACACATGCGTGGAACATCCAATCCGTGCAAAAGATGGGCCCCACCATGATCATCATCCACTCAATGGGTGGGCCAAACCAGTAAACTGAGTATTACTATTGGCTGTCCATTGGTTTTGATTCGTGTCTTTATATCAGGTGAACATGGTCTGGCCCTCATTTTTCATTGATTGAATATTCAGAAAAAAAAATGATGTATTGTAATTTATGATACGGATACAATGGCTATATTGATCAGTTGTCCCCTGTATGCCTATCACTCTATTGGTCACGCTGGATGGAGGGTCACTCATTTATATATGTGAGGGAGAGAGGATGCTTGCGTTTAGGGCTGAAAGTCGAGCGGGTTGGGTTGGGTTGGTGCTCAACCCTAGCCCAACCCAAGGTTACTATACCTCAACCCTAACCCAACCCAACCCAACTTCGGGTTGGAAATTCAGGTTGGTCAGGTTGGTATATGCTAATATTTTTGTTATTACATTAGTGTACTATATTTTAATACATGCCTTATTTTTTGTACATATAATTTTATTAATTATATATGTAGTTATTTATCATAAAGACTTTATTTTTTCTAAACAAACAAGCTCAAATATAAGATAACTACTCCTTTAACAATCAAGCATATCAAATTTCAAGCATTATTAAATATCAACAACATATCAATTTTCTAATAATATCGCAAGTAAGAAAGAAAACACAGTAGAAACTATACAGACAAGAACATACCTCCAAAAAGTAGAAGATCCAAGTTGTATATATATGATTACTTTTGGAATCCAACTGTGGATGGCTCACAAGATATTGAAAATAAATAAATAAATGCTATATTAATTCATCAATAAAGATAAAAATATATTTATAAAAACACCACTAAAGTAAAAGTTTAGTTTAGTTACTTGATTCATCATCTTCTAACTCTTCCAATTTTTCTTCCATATCGACTGGAGTTGATGAAATCTGTAACTAATTTTGTGTACATATCAAAGATTCCACAATATCAGGTGTCAACGAACTCCGAAATCGATCAAGAATTCGACCTTCAGTACTAAAAGCTGACTCTGAAGCAACAATGGATACCCGAATTGCAAGTATGTCATGAGCCATGTGTGAGAGTACGCGATATATACTTCGAAGAATGTACCTTCGACTAATCTAAAATGTTGAAATTAGACAAATCTACTTCAACATCTTCTTCAAGATATCGATCAATTTCGGATTTAGTGGCAATAACTTGTTCTTCTTGCAGAAATCTGAGATATTCTTGCCTAACATCCACAATATGCCCAACAACTCCATCAGAAAAAGTATCAATGCTCTTTTGTGTTAATGCATTTATCTTCAGCTGAATTTAGAGTTGTTGCAAAAGAATTGTATTGCGCGAAGAGACGATTCATACTATCTTTGACTTTCTCAATCATCTCCTTAACTTTTTTCCATTGGATACAACTTGGAATAACAGAACTTCGAATACTTTAACTTATAACAAGGATCCAAAACCACAACAATCACTAACAATATGTTAATATGGTCAAAGTCCCCCCAATACTTTGCAAACTTCATTTTCATCTTTAATCCCATGTCACGATAGCTCAAATCTTCGCTTACAGACCAAGAAGATAAGAGTTATTCAATCGCATAAATCTCATGAAAGTATGAATTTGTAGTAACATACTTCGAACCAGATAGACGTTTGGTGACATCATAAAAAGTTTTTAGAAACTTGCACAATACATTTGCTTTAACCCAATCTGTATTTGTAGGCATCCACTCACCAATGTCTTTTTCATATTGCTGGTCATTTTCTTGCATTCTCTCAAAAGCCTTTTGGAACATTAAAGCAGATTCCAACATGAAAAAAGTAGAGTTCCATCTAGTGGCAACATCCAAGCAAACAATCCTTTTACTGGTTATTCTCTCTTCCGCCACACAGCGCTTGAAATCTTGAAGTCGAGAAGGCGAACTTCTAACATACCGTACACAATGACTAATACGGACGATTGCTTCTTTAACTTCATCGATACCATCTCTCACAATTAAGTTTAAAACATGTGCACAATAACGCACATGAAGGAACTCACCATCTAACAACAACCCATTCCGTTTAGCTAGTTTTCTTTTCAATGAATGAACCGCCACATCATTTGAACTTGCATTGTCTACTGTGATGGTTTGTATATTCTGTAACCCCCATGTTATTAGACAAAGCTCAACTGCATTAACAATGTATTCACCATTGTGAGGCGTTGGAACCACGCAAAAGTTAATAATTTTTTTTCTGCAACTTCCAATCTTTATCTATATAGTGTGCAGTGAGGCACATATATCCAAGATTTTATATGGATGTCCACATATCAGTGGTCATACAAACTCTTTGATTTGACTTCTCAAATTCGCCCTTCAACTTAACCCTCTCGCACTTGTATAACTCAAGACAATCTTTTCTTAAAGTGATGCGTGATAAAATCTGAAACTTTGGCTGCATTACTTGACAAAAGTTTCTAAAACCCTCATGCTCGACAAAATTAAACGACAACTCATTAACTATTATCATACGTGCAAGAGCTTTTCTACAAGCTTCTTGATTAAAACTCCAATTTACAATCCCACTACTCCCGCCATATTTCTCTACTTAAACTGCTAATGTCCGTTGTTTTGGATCTTTATTATTTGGATATTTCTTACATTTATCCAAATGTCTCCAAAGAGCAGTAGTGCCTTGCTTACTATCAACTTGATATTCTTGATTACAGTAATTGCAAAATGCTCTCTTCTCTTTTGTTTCTGGCTTCTCAACTTTTTAAAAATGTTCCCATATTCCTGAGACATTATTGTGTGTCGCCGTTGTCTTCCTTTTGTTTTTTGATGTCACTTGTTCACTAACTGTAGAACTACCCGTAACATCAACAGGAGCATTACTATCACCCATTCCAGACATCT
Source organism: Magnolia changhungtana (assembly GCA_030180095.1). Lineage (NCBI taxonomy): Eukaryota > Viridiplantae > Streptophyta > Magnoliopsida > Magnoliales > Magnoliaceae > Magnolia > Magnolia changhungtana. Next base: position 9,404,486 of record JASAUF010000662.1, read on the forward strand.
ACTTATATATCCTGATATTGAAAGAATTTAAAAATAAAATAAAATCTGTACATAAGCAACATGTTGAAAATAAGTCATTAATATTACTAATCATGTGCATTTTATATTTCATGATATGATTACCAAAAAAACTAAATCTTTACATGTGCTGCGTGCATATGCTGATCATGACTGTGAAAAATATCAAAATAATTTCAAATGCAGGGAAAAAAAGGAAAATAAAAATAAAAAATCAAGCCAACCTTTGTATGATGTAGAGAGAAAGAGAGAATAATAGATTGATGGTGATACATAGTTACATACCTTGTGAGGTGCTCTGTAACGCCCTGAAAATCGGGGGCCGAGTAATTACTCAACGCCCGAGTTTCCGGTGTCACCTATCGCATATTTTTATGGTTTATGGTTTATCAATTTAAAAATTTGCGCAAGTTGGAACAACCTGGAACATGAATCACAACCACACATCCACTGAAATGAAAGGATACAACACAAATCACTATATACAGGTCCAAAAGAATGAAGGGGCGCCCATGGCGCCATACAACTAAATCACAAAAATATAACAAGTCCAAAAGAATGTAGCCGAGCTCCCTGCCCAGCGACTCCTCGATACATCTACGGCTCCGATGCGGCACCGCCCATCAACTGAAAGTAGGAGTACTCCTCCTCCTCCTCCAGACTCGTGCTGCCAGGCTCCTCTTGGTCGTCGCCACCTGCATCTATGGAAGTGTCTGGTTGGTGTTTTAAAACACCGTCCCAGAGTGGGAGTGAGTGATCAACTCAGTGTGAACTATTAATCTTAAGTTATAACAGGCATCAATTTGAACATGAAGTTAATGAAAAGCAGCCAATCAGCAACACCTACAACTCTTATTAAATGCGTATGCAATGCAATGATATGATGCATGCCCTCGCCGCAACGCTCCCTCGAGCGACTCCATCTAACGATCGCATATGGCAACACTCCCTCAGAGCGACCTCGACTGCCGAGTCGCCACCCTAACTAATGCGATGCAATGCGATCGTGTTAGCCAAGTTCTTAGTTAAGTCCATTCATCCATCAGGTTGGGGATTCTGATTCACCCTACCTGTCACTGCCCTAATTAGGTTGCGAGGCCAAGGCCCCATCAATGCGTGAGGCCGAGTCCCCGCGGTCCGTGATCCTGTCGGGGTCCTCATTCCCGACTCCCAAGCACATGAGGCGTGCCGATAGGGAAAGGATCGCTCGCGGTCACTACGGGGAGGCGCGGTACCCCAGCGTAGGCCGACAGCTCGGTCACAGTGTCCCATTCCACCATGGCCGGCTCACGAGACTGTGGACCAATTTTTAGTCTTGTTATCAATGGGCCACCAAGGGTCGTAGGGTGCATCAGGTTCCATGCATAAGTGGGCAAACATGGTTAACAAACGGGGATGATCAGGTAGTAGGCTAGTCTGCACAACTAGGCGGGCATGAGACGAATGGCCTCGGGAACAAGGGTCCCATGTAGTCGAACTACAGCCACCCGAACACTTCCGCCCAATCTGCCAGACTAGCCTTAGAGTAGCCCTACCAATGGGGCTACCCTCTCTCGTTCATTTCTAACCATCCCAAGAGAGTAAAGGAGATCTACCGCATGCCACGATTCATGTTATCATTCATCACCTCCATATCACATTCTCATGCATTCCAATCATACAAATCAAATACCTTTAACAAGCTAGCAATTATCATTTAGAATTAAAGTGCATGTGAGTGTGAGTGGGGTGAGAAAGTTTCACTTTCTCCATCTTGAAAATCATGAGTGTCCCAGCAATTATTCACACATACAATGAAGCATCACACATGAAGGCAATGAATCACATCCACAAGCATGTTATCATCCAACCTCATAATATGAGAAGGCACAATGCATACCACATTTGGAAATTAAACATGCATATACTAACAAATCCAACCAATCATGAAACCCCTAAAGTTCTCTCTAGAATTTCAATAAGGCATCCAAGCACTCAAAATCATTACATCCATGCTAAAATTGGTGCTAGGCCACCTAAGAGCAATAGTCCGCACCTTAAATTCGGCGGAGGCTCGGAAACGACCTAAAGGCGAGGGTTTCGAAGGTTGGCCGGCCGGAGTCCCTAAAACGATTCAAGTGTGAGAGGAATCTACCCCATTTCTCCTTCAAGACAAGGATTTCAAGAAAGATAGTGAGGGATCTTACCAAGGTGGCTCACAAACGAATTCCGGAGTGGTGGTGGAGAGTTTCCCTTTTCGGAAGGGATAGGGCGTTGAGGGATCGGTTCTCTCGAGTCCCAACTCGGTTTAGGGTCCACCACAACCTCCTTGCCTTCTTTTCCTTCCTTCTACACTTTCCTTGGTCGTTGGAGAAGGGCGGAAGCTACAAGGGAGTACCTTGTTGTTGTAAGGTGGTGAGGATGATGAAGGAGAGGTTGATTGTTGGAGATTGGGGAAATCAAGAAGGGAAAGGGATAGGTTGTTGAGAGTTGAAGGGAGAGATAGGAGGGAGAGAGAGTTGTTGTTGAGAGAGTGAAGGGTTTGTGAGAAGAGGGTTAGGGCTTATTTCCCCTAGAGTTGGGTCCTTTGGCCCCAAGCTCCCAAGTCTTCCTAAAATAGACTTATGAGACACTTATTGGTGTTGAGGTGGCCCTAACACTCCACAGGCCACCAAATTCGGCGTGGAGGTGTCTTATGACCCAACTAGGGTCCCTGCAAAAATTGAGGGCGAACGGATGAACGGATATATGATCTGAGCAGGTACTTTCGTCCCAAAAATGGCCCCGTGGGGGCTGATCTGATGATTCGGGCAGTTCTAGCGGCCCTCTGGCCATGAAATTTGCAGGGTAAGTGCTCCATGGCCCGATGAGGGGCCCTGCAAAATTTGGAGACAAACGGATGCGCAGTTTGGTCGTACGGGTCCGATTTGCGATCAACGGTCACCGTTCCACGATCAGGTCCCAGATTTGGTGGACGGGTGTAGAAAAATATTTTAAACCACCACCACAAATTTGGAGAAAATCCGACGGCTGGATCGCCCGGAATCCCGGTTTCATTGTATGTGCCAGGTTCCAATTTCTGTTTGGCATTGGTGGGATGCATTCGGCTAGTGCCAGATCCTAGTTCGGGTGTCCACTGGGTCCACCGTCCGCGATGGTCCACAAGCCCAGTGTGATATATGATTTCCGAAAGTTTTAGATTTTTCTGACCATCCTCGATCACTGAGTGGCCCACACGGGCTGTTGACGAATGCATACGGCCATCAGGCTTGGCGGGCCACGCCAGGTTCCATCATGGGCAGCCTAGACTGTTCTAACGGGTTGATCCTAGCCTAATCCTTTTATTACTGGTGGTACCTCACCCAGAGCAGCTTAAACGGATGGTCCTGCGGCAATCCCGACGTGGACGCCCCAGGATACTGTGCTGGTTGGACAGGACGTTACATGCTCTCTCTCTCTCTTTCTCTCTCTCTCTCTCTCTCTCAATCTCTCCAGCGCAAACGAGTTCCCTGACTCCCTCTCTCACTCGTACGCCTTAATTTTCTCTCCAAAATAGTTTGCATATTACACACCATGACTTTTAGCATGTGAAACTTCTTGGGGCCCGTAGTGATTAGGTTTTACATCCATACTGTCCATCAATTTTTACATATGATTATTGAGCATGAGCCCCAAAATGAGATACATCTAAAGCTCAAGTGGACCACACCATAGAAAGCAACGGGGATTAAATGACTACCGTTAAAAACTTTTTGGGGGCCATAGCAGACTTTGATCAACTTGATATTTGTATTTTAACTTATTCCAGGTGTGTGTGATATCATGAACAGATCAGATGAAAAATTAGCATCAAGCTTGGCCCTAGGAAAGTTTCAATGGTAGTTTGTTCAATCCGTATTGCGTTTTGTGGTGTGGTCCAGTTGAGCTTTGAATGTGCCTCATTTTTTGGGCCATGCTCTAGAATGATCCATAAAAATTGATAGATGGTATGGATGTAAAATGCAATCATTGTGGGGCCAAAGAACTACCACACGTTAAAAGTCATGCAGTGGATCAAGAAATCAGGATAGAAGCTATACAATGGCAACGGATTGGCTAGTCAATGGCTAGTGGTAGGTGTTTTGTGGACCCCAACATGATGTATGTGTCTCATCCATGCCGTCCCTCCATTTTTTCAGATAAATTTATGTTATAGGCCCAAAACTGAGGTAAATCAAAATCTCATATGGGGCCACACAGTGTTGATTGAAATCCTTTAAATCCCACTATTAAAAACTTCTTAAAATTTTCTTGGGGTTACAAAAGTTTTGTATCAAGCTTATATTTGTTTTTTGCCTTCATCTTGGTCTCTATGACCTAATCTACAAGTTTGATGTTAGATAAACATTACCGTGGGACCTAGGAGGTTTTTAATGGTAGATCTTCAATCACTACTGTTTTCCCATGGTGTGGTCCACCTGAGATTTTGATCTGCCTCAATTTTGGGTTGATGCCATAAAATCATCTAGAAAAATGGATGTACGGCATGGATGAGACACATACATCATGTTAGGGTCCATAGAGCATCGACCATTGGCCATTGGGAATAGCCCATCTGTTTTAGCTGTCGTCGAGCATGCAAACAGACGTGGGTTTCACGAAAAGCCTTCCGCAATAAGTTTCTCTGCAAGGATTCCAGGTGGGGCCCACTACCATGTTTATTAGAAATCAAACTCGTCCATCCGTTTTTCGAGTTTATTTTAGGACATGTGACCAAAAGTAAGATGGATCCAAAACTTAAATGGGCCACACGAAAGGAAACCGTGGAGATTTAGTGACCACTGTTGAAATATTTATATGGCTATAAAAGTTTCATAGGTGTAAGTTTTTAGTGTTTTTACTTCATCTTGGTAAAAATGATCTTATAAACGGTTTGGATGACATATAAACATCAAGGCAGAGCCTAGAAAGGTTTCAACGGTAGGAATTCCTTTTCCCACTGTTTCATATTTTATGGCCCAGTTGAGTTTTGGATCCTCTTCATTTTTGGTCCAGTGTCCTAAAATGAGCTAGAAAATGGGTAAATGGGTTGGATTTTTCATAAATATCACGGTGGACCTCACATCGCATCTGTGCATAGGATCTTTATAAGAAAGGCTTTCGCACTGTATCCGCTTCCCATGCAACATGGGAGAGAAAAATCAGGCGCATGAGAGAGAAAAATCCGACGCCGCATGGGAGAGAGAAATCCCTCATCGGGAAATGACGTGCAATGAAGACTATCCGTTGATTTATTATATATTTATATTATAATTATCGGATTCGGGTTGGGTTGGGCAACCCGAGACTTTAACCCGAACCCAAACGAAATTTTATTAGGTTGGTGTTTGTATGGCCCAAGCCTAAGACCGAACCCGAGATATTCTGCCCGAGCCTAACCCAATGTTGGGTCGGTCACGGGTTGGTCGGGTTGAACCCGCCCGGCTTTCAGCCCTAATATAATGTGCAGTGAGGCACATATATCCAAGATTTTGGATGGATGTCCACATATCAGTGGTTATACAAACTCTTTAAACTGACTTCTCAAATTCGCTCTTCAACTTAACCCTCTCGCACTTGTATAAATCAAGACAATCTTTCCTTAAGGTGATGCGTGACAAAATCTGAAACTTTGGCTGCATTACTTGACAAAAGTTTCTAAAACCCTAATGCTCGACAAAATTAAACGGCAACTCATCAACTATTATCATACGTGCAAGGGCTTTTCTACAAGCTTCTTGATTAAAACTCCAATTTACAATCCCACTGCTCCCACCATCTTTCTCTACTAAGACTGCCAATGTCCGTTGTTTTGGATCTTTATTATTTGGATATTTCTTACATTTATCCAAATGTCTTCAAAGCGTAGTAGTGCCTTGCTTACTATCAGCTTGATATTCTTGATTACAGTAATTGCAAAATGCTCTCTTCTCTTTTGTTTCTGGCTTCTCAACTTTTTAAAAATGTTCCCATATTTCTGAGACATTATTGTGTGTCGCCATTGTCTTCCTTTTCTTTTTTTGATGTCACTTGTTCACTAATTGTAGAACTACCCATAACATCAACAGGAGCATTACTATCACCCATTCCAGACATCTACTTATATATCCTGATATTGAAAGAATTTAAAAATAAAATAAAATCTGTACATAAGCGACATGTTGAAAATAAGTCATTAATATTACTAATCATGTGCATTTTATATTTCATGATATGATTACCCAAAAAACTAAATCTTTATATGTGTTGCGTGCATATGCTGATCATGACTGTGAAAAATATCAAAATAATTTCAAATGCAAGGAAAAAAAGGAAAAAAAAAAAACAATCAAACCAACCTTTGTATGATGTAGAGAGAAAGAGAGAATAATAGATTGATGGTGACACATAGTTACATACCTTGTGAGATGCGCTCTATCTCTCTCTCTCTCTCTCTCTCTCTCTCTCTCTCTCTCTCTCTCTCTCTCTCTCTCTCTCTCTCTCAATCTCTCCACACCATGACTTTTAGCATGTGAAACTTCTTGAGGCCCGTAGTAATTTAGGTTTTACATCCACACTGTCCATCAATTTTTACATATGATTATTGAGCATGAGCCCCAAAATGAGACACATCCAAAGCTCAAGTGGACCACACCATAGAAAGCAATGGGGATTAAATGACTACCGTTAAAAACTTTTTGGGGCCATAGAAGACTTTGATCAACCTGATATTTGTATTTTAACTTATTCCAGGTGTGTGCGACATCATGAACAGATCAGATGAAAAATTAGCATCAAGCTTGGCCCTAGGAAAGTTTCAATGGTAGTTTGTTCAATCCGTATTGCTTTTTGTGGTGTGGTCCACTTGAGCTTTGAATATACCTCATTTTTGGGGCCATGCTCTAGAATGATCCATAAAAATTGATGGATGGTATGGATGTAAAATGCAATCATTGTGGGGCCAAAGAACTACCACACGTTAAAAGTCATGCAGTGGATCAAGAAATCAGGATAGAAGTTATACCGTGGCAACGGATTGGCTACTCAATGGCTAGTGGTAGGTGTTCTGCGGACCCCAACATGATGTATGTGTCTCATCCATGCTATCCATCCATTTTTTCAGATAAATTTATGTTATAAACCCAAAACTGAGGTAGATCAAAATCTCATATGGGGCCACACAGTGTTGATTAAAATCCTTGAAATCCCACTATTAAAAACTTCTTAAAATTTTCTTGGGGTTACAAAACTTTTGTATCAAGCTTATATTTGTTTTTTGCCTTCATCTTGGTCTCTATGACCTAATCTACAGGTTTGATGTTAGATAAACATTACCGTGGGCCCTAGGAGGTTTTTAATGGTAGATCTTCAATCACTACTGTTTTCCCATGGTGTGGTCCACCTGAGATTTTCCTCAATTTTGGGTTGATGCCGTAAAATCATATGAAAAAAATGGATGGACGACATGGATGAGACACATACATCATGTTAGGGTCCATAGAGCATCGACCACTGGCCATTGGGAATAACCCATCCGTTTTCACTACCGTCGAGCATGCAAACAGACGTAGGTTTCTCGAAAAGCCTTCTGTAATAAGTTTCTCTGCAAGGATTCCAGGTGTGGCCCACTGCCATGTTTATTAGAAATCAAACTCGTCCATCCATTTTTCGAGTTTATTTTAGTACATGTGACCAAAAGTAAGATGGATCCAAAACTTAAATGGGCCACACGAAAGGAAACAGTGGAGATTTAGTGACCACCATTGAAATACTTATATGGCTATAAAAGTTTCATAGGTGTAAGTTTTTAGTGTTTTTACTTCATCCCGGTAAAACTGTTCTTATAAACGGTTTGGATGACATATAAACATCAAGGCAGAGCCTAGAAAGGTTTCAACGGTAGGAATTCCTTTTCCCACCGTTTCATATTTTATGGCCCAGTTGAGTTTTGGATCCTCTTCTTTTTGGGTCCAGGGCCCTAAAATGAGCTAGAAAAATGGGTAGACGGGTTGGATTTTTCATAAATATCACGGTGGACCCCACATAGCATCCATGGATAGGATCTTTATAAGATAGGCTTACACACTGTATCCGCATCCCATGCAACATGGGAGAGAAAAATCAGGTGCATGAGAGAGAAAAATCTGGCACCACATGGGAGAGAGAAATCTCTCATCAGGAAATAACGTGCAATGAAGACTATCCGTTGATTTATTATATATTTATATTATAATTATCGGGTTCGGGTTGGGTCGGGCAACCTGAACTCGACCGAAATTTTGTCGGGTTGGTGTTTCTATGGCCCAAGCTTGAGACTAAACCCGAAATATTCTGCCTGAGCCCAACCCAACGTTGGGTCGGTCATGGGTCGGTCGGGTTGAACACACCCCCCCCCCGACTTTCTGCCCTACTTGTGTTGACCTGCCCTTGTGGGTAGACTTATAAGATTTGATGGCATCTACTCTATTTAAACCATCTTACAAAGTCGGAGATAAACATTTTATATTTACTCATCCAATTCCAATGGCCCCTATGTTATGACCAATGATTCAGATTATTTAAAGGCAAGCCAGATAAACATAAAATGTATTATTTTCTCCTTATTTTCTTTGAAAATTTCTCAATAAGATGCTTTGATCGAAGATGATATGTGAGTAGTTCAAATGAAGTAGAGGTTATTCCTGGATCACCATCATCGATCTCTCTTGTAAGAATTTCTAAAAGGTGGGTTTAATTGATCAGTGGTCCGGATCTTCTCAAGGGTAGAATATCTTGGTCAAGCATATAGGCGGGCCCCGCTAAAGTTGTGATTAGTTTAAAATCATGTAGGGGTGATGCACTATGATTGTGTCACACGCACGACATTCTATTTGGATTAGGAATGCTAAATTTATGTGGAACCCAAGGGAGATGAGTTTCGATGGATTTCAAACTCTTCACCCACAATAATTATTTAAACATGCCTGGATCACTAATCTTACACATGACCGAAGCTTTATATTCTCATCCCAGTGCTTCTTTAAGGGTGTAAGGTGCGAAAGACCTCGACAATCACCTCAAGCAATGGCCCTTCAACGAGCTACAAATATCAATTTAGATTTATCGATCTCCATCTCTATCTCCAATGCATTGTTTGATCATTTTAATTTCGCAAATTATAACTTTATAGTTGGTATTACAACAGAATGTATATCGGTTATGGAAGATTAACATAGTTTGTTGAAATCCATTCATGTAGCTAGGGTCGGATCTGTCTAATTAAGTCTATTGCATGATACCCGTGAAGCAACTATTGCATGGAACTCGCTTCCGGAGACCTGACCCTGCGTAGGCGCCTTTGTCTATGGGGGGCGTTATTCTAATATAATAAAATAATAAAGGGTCCCCCGATGAAATGGCCTTGAAATAAAGGCTCATCAAAACACGAGCTTTTCTAAGTAAAACAGATCTCTATATGCTTTTACAGCTAAACCTCGCATTCACAGCCATTGGATGGAATTACATCTCCCCCCAAAAGTATCACTTTTATATTACATTAATATTATTTGTTTAAACTGAATAATCATGCACTCCCAGTGGACCACTAAGTCAACGTCTATCCCCATCACACGTGCCAACATGTCATGTGTATTTGATCCGAACCGTGTATAAGGATAGCCCACCCATGGTGGTCACCTTGAGCACAAATCAGGAAGATCCACCTTGTACAAAAAAGAATGGTTTTAATTGGGCTCATCAATGGTCTGATTCAATGTTAATGCGTGGTCCACCTGATGAGTCGACTGCCTTGATTTTTGTGCCAGGGGATCTCCATAGTGGGGTCCACCTTATACATGGTTCAGATGTGGTGCATTCTCCCTATGCAAACACATTTGCTTTGCATTATACTCGGGGTTTCAGTTCTGAGATGCTGGTTCTATAGTTCAGTAATCTAGACCGTTCGTCTATTGCGCCCCATATTCTGGATGTCCCATGCACCAAAAGTTTCCCAGATTGGGATATTCTAGTCACATTTTTCAATCAAGTGTGGACAGTCGTTTTTTGTAACTGTCTACTGAAATTGAAAATTATGACCTTAGAAAGGAGGAGATTTTCGGTGCAGAGTCCATCCACGGCGTGTATCAACGTACCAATGGCCTAGATTTTAAAACCATATGCACCAGTCAAAGCTGGAGAACTGGAGCGTACTGGATGAAACCTGGGGTCGAGGTTCATCTGTTATTCGTGCATGATTCGTTTCCGCTGATTGGGGTTGCACGTGATCTCACGTGCATGAGAGGAGGACGCGGATCAGGTGGTGTTGCCAACACAACCCCAGCTGTGGTGCGTCCATGTGATGGGCGCAGTGGGGGCCCAACGTCATGTATGTGTTTTATATCTGTCCATCTGTTTTGATACCTCGTTCTAGGGCATGAACCAAAAAAATAAAGCATATATATCCAAAGCTCAAGTGGACCACATCACAAGAAACCGTGTGATTGAATGTCCACCGTTAAAAACTTCTAAGAGGTTATAAAAATTTTGGATCATGGTGATATGTCTATTTTTCCTTTATCCAAGTTTGAGTGACCTTATTAACAGGTTTGATGACAAAGAAATATTGTGGTGCAGTGGAAAGGTCTCAACGGTGGATATTATTATATCTCTACCCTTTCTTATGATGTTGATATTCATGACTTGCAACTGCGAGTGAGTCACCCACTAAGCCCATTCGCAGGAATGTTTTGGGAGCGAGCACTGATGGCCATGTTCCATACCAATGGATTATGTCCACACACACACGTGTTACTTTTGACCAGTCGAACTGAGTCTAGCTTGGCATAGCGTGGCTCATCTTGGCCAGTAGCTAACCCCAACTCGATCTTGGCTCAGCTCAGTCCTCGAGCTTGACTGGCCCGCTAATGGGTTCGGTTCAGTCAACAACTTAGGCTAGTTTGAGTCGAGTTCGAGCTTGTGCGGCATTTTTTCAAACACATATAGTGTATCTTCAATTTCTCACATAATGCAAAATAATAACAGCATTTTACACGCATTTCATCAAACACTCAGGAGCCATTATTAAAATCAAGATATGAGGGCCACCAACCGATCCTGTGGAGAATGTATGCATCCAAAACAATACTTCATTGAGTCATATCATCAAACACTCAACAAGCAACATTAATATCCAAATAATCAACTCACTGAGCCAGTTCGATCGGAGTCTATTTGAGTTGAGGTTCAATCCAAGACAAGTCGAGCTTGAGTAAGCTCCAACTTGGCTTGAAATATTTTTGAGCTCAAAAAATCAGCTCCCCTCGATTTGAATTCAACTTCAAGACGAGGCGAGTCGTGTTGAGCAAGCTAACTGAGCTAACTCGACTCATGTAAAGGTCTACATACGTATGGATAAATGTGGGTAGGTAGAACCATTCATTCACTTCTGAGTCATTAGTTCTGAGTACAGTGGCAACATGCTGGATTTGGGCTAGGCCTAGCCTAGCCGGATCCAATGCCATTAGGCCCAAGGCCTGAGCTTGACAAGGACCTAACGTAACATGCCCTAGCTCAAGCGCTGAAAAAAAAATAAATGTTGGGCATGACCCCATTTGCCTATGTTTTTAATTTTGACTTAGTGAGCCTCACATAGACAGAGAAATAGATATCTAGAAAAATGAAATCAAACACTTTACATGCAAGATGAATGTGTTATCCAAAGTATGAGATCAATGGATTCTATGAAATATTTTTACTACAGAACAAGTAAATATGTATGAAATTAATTCATAGACTAACTAAAAATCTTACTTGATCATCTGTGCTAAAGTATAACGTGAGCATTCATCTTACTCTTATGAAGCCTATTTCTATATAAATAACACTAGTACTATGTACATATTATTTTTAATTTAGTTTTTGAAAAATACACAAATATATTGAGGTGGACCATTAATTGATCCATGAACAAGCTAGTCCCCTCATCAGGTGGGTCATGTGACTAAGTGGAATGGGACTACTGACAAGTGCTTCAAAATAGTTTATTCTTTTTCTCTAGGTGTTCTTTTATTGGTTAGCTCATTAGTATATACACATAATACGGTTAGCCACACTCCACTTGGGAATAGGTATCAAGACATCAGTTGAATCGGGTACCAAGACATAAGTGTTGAAACAAGGTTATCTTCACTCGGTCTAATAGTAGAGCTATGGATACGTTGAAAAGCCTTGATGGTTATCAAGAACTTCATTCTCTACAAGGGGATTTTTGATAGGGGCCGGGCATTAGGCTAGGCTCTGCAGCATACCAGTGGGGCGGTTTCAGGATTTGAAGGTTTCCTATACAATCTTTCTTGAGGTTGGCCCCGATCCGACTCAGCCAACGTAAACTCAGCGAAACCCACAACTGCATGAACATGGATCAGCTGCGACTAGGGTTGTACACGGGTCGGGCTGAGTTGAATTGGCCTCAGCCCGTCCAGGCCCGTTTAGCAGCCACACAAGGCCCGAACTCGACCGGGCCTGGTCACCGGGCCAACATGTCCAGCCTGAACTGGGCCCGGCTCGAGTTCGGGCCGAGTTCGGGCCAGTTTCGAACCTTTCAGCAAGTTTATGGGAAGGGCTTTGGCAGATAATTCGCGTCCCATTACAAGGCCCTCGATCAACGGTTTAGATAGTTGAACTATAGACTTCATAAAAAATTTAACTAGTCAGGACATTTACATACATTTGACAAAGCATAAAATAAAACATTTTATACAAAATAAATACAGTCATACACAAGTCGGGCCGGGCCGGGCCGGGTCGAGCCGGGGCGAGTCGGATTTCGGACCGAGTCGGGCCGAACTGGGAGTTATCCGAACTTGGCCTGAACTCACTTTCGGGCCCAGAAAATTGGCCCATCCTGACCCGAACTCAGTTCCAGACCAGGCCGAATGGGCTTTTTCGGGCCGGGTCAAGCGAGCTAACTGGGCTAGCCCGATTTTTGTACACCCCTAGCTGCGACCCTGGATCCAGCCTCGTGGTGCGATCCTGACTGTGGGGCTACCTTGATGTATGCGTTATATATCCATACCATCCAATCCGTTTTACCAAATTACTTTAGAGCATGGTCCCAAGAATGAAACAGATGCAAATCTCAGGTGGACCTCACAGTAAGGATTGGATTCCCACCTATAGAAGCTTCTTAGGGGCCATGGAAGTTTTGAATCAAGCTACTACTTTACTATTTGTGGTTTTCCTTCGTCCACGTAAGTGTGACCGTATCAACAGGTTGGATGGCAAATAAAACTTACAGTGGCCCTAGGAATTTTTTAATGGTGAACATTCAATGACCACTATTTCCTATGGTGTGGTCCATCTTATAATTATATCTTCTTCATTTTTGGGACCATGCTACGAAACAAGCTGTCGAAAAGGATGGACGGCATGGATATATAACGAATTCATTGAGGTGGGAACGACGGTCAGGGTCGCACCCACTTGGCTGAATCCAAGGTGGCATCTAATCATCGTCCCCAACTGCATGTACCCGGGTCTGAATGGACCAGATCCGTCAGGTTTCCGGGATGACCCAAACCCTCAGTACTGCCGCCCGCTTAAGACGGTGAATTAGGTCTGATCATGATCCACCCAGATCCACCCTTATTACTGTTCGGATCCTACGATCTGGGTCTGGATCCAACCAAATGGGCCCCACATGGCAAATGTGGTCCATTGGATCCACTCGCCGGTGCCTCTAGTCATTCCGTTTTGATTGAACTGAACAGTAGTCCTGAATCATGATTCAATACCATACCATCATTAATTAATGATGGAGCACAAAGATCCGTATATATACACAGCTACTCTGCATGTGGCATTCTCAATCTGAACCGTCCAAATCATGGCCTCACTGTAATTGGGAAAGGCGTAAAAATCAGATTGATTGAACTATCCTAATCTCTGATTAATTACCTTATTATTATTATTATTATTATTATTTTAATTTGGAGCTTTGACCCTCCATTGATGGCCATCAATCACATAGTCACAATCATCCCTACAATATTAACCGTCCATTTTGCAGGATGCACCAAACTACATCATTCTCCAATTCTGGAGTCTGGATGTGGCATACATTCATACATGGTCGGATGATCTGAACCGTCCATTCTGCTGGTTGCTACGTCTATGGATTCTCCTCGGTCGGAAAATTATGCTAACTGAACCCTTGATTTAGTAGACATTTTCCAGTTACATTTTGACGGTCCACTACTTTAGTTCCTGGCCATCTGTTTTCATACCACCACTCAATGATCAGGATCATCTGGCTGGCATGATTTTTCAAATCGTGGTCCATCAGTGGTAAGTCCCAATTGCCCATAAGTTGAAAATTTTCTCATCGTCCAACCATGACCACATGTGGGCCCCACCCGGACTTTCCAAAAAATCCAAAATCTCTACCTGATGAGTCATAATATTACTGGGCGACTCAATAAAATCACACAAATGAGGACGGCTGGTCGTTTTCATCCCTAACCATCCATTTGAAGGACATTCAACGGACAAAAGAGTGACGATTGACCATCCAATGAGATATTTATACGCTTGCCAATCTGTCACCAGGTCCATCAGATGAACGGTTCGATTTATTTCAGTTATGCGATAAAACAAAGTGGACGATCATGATCAGATCAAAGTAATATAAAGTACTGGGCCACCACTGCATCTGTCGGTGGAATTTAGGAAATAGGCGTCAACACGTACATCTTGCATGAATGAGGCACCATCGTATCAGTCCATGCATTTTTGAACGTCTGCGTCAATGTCGCATGCTGCATGTCAAACCCAAGTGAGGTGTTTAGACGACAATTCCATGGACGGCGAGAAATACTCCAAACACAAGACGGTAGGGCTCATCACAACAATGGTCCTGAACCATGGGCCCCACATGTTGAGAACGGGCGGTCCACTACTCAGGTGGGCCACAGTTTAGAAATCGAATGTACTGCTGTGGAAAACTAGAGTGATTTTTCTAACCACCCACCTGTTTACAGTGTTGGGGCCCACCTGCTGAGCGGACCACATTAATTTATGGCCAAAAATCTTGTGGCACATGTGATGGGGCCCACCCATGATGTATATGTAGAATCCAAACCGTGCATCAAGGACCCTCGTTATATCCTCAATACATCCAAAGAATCATTCCGATCCAAAACTCACGTTAGAGCTATATAAAATCATGCCTAAAACCTATATAGATTCAATTGTTGTGGCCCACATGAGTTTTTGAATGGAGCGAGTCTGGGTGTGTCTTTTCAGCAAGGTGTGGGTCACCTGATGAATGGTTTGGATGACATATATACAAACTGGTGGAACCCACGTTCCATCTGAAAGTTTCTACGGTCAGCTTCGCCCTTCCCCATTTCGCCATTGTTTCCATTGGTGTGTCCCACCTGAGTTATAGACCAAGCTGGATTTTGACACCTAGGCCTACGGCACTCACACATCACAGTGGGCCCCACACAGCTCGAACGTATCATTCCACATGTATGTATGCATGTACTAGTATATAAGGTTACCTGCCAAAGATCCCTTGCTTGGACCACTGTATTCGCAGGGAGACCTATGTCATCCCAAGAAGCTGTAAGACGCCCAACATGAAAACTCCGATTCACTAAGAGGACAACCGTCCGATTGCCCGTGAGTGGGCCCGCCCAAATCTGTCACCGTTACATGATTTAGTGGCAATTTCTACTTCAATGACTGCAAAAGCTAAAACATGTTATTTAGGACCAAGTGTCCTTTTTCCCTCTCATCCAATCCATACCAGTGATCTGATGGACCCCACAATGGATGGGGGAATACCCCCATACACTCGTTCATATTGGTACATCACATCCATCCATGGACTTTGTGTGGGCCATGGTTTAGCTATCCAGACCACCGATCTGATGGGACCCCTGATGGAAAGGGATCCAGATTGGTCCTAGTCATCCAACTAAGGACTTATAGTCCTTTAGTTGAAGGGTCAGAAATTTACAATCTGGGCCATTCATGAGAAATCTTCTACCCCACCACAGGGTTGGCTCTTTCTAGTATATATATCTCCACTTGTCATAGTTCCAAACCGTACGTCCATTACAAATTGACTGCCCACCTATTGAGTTTGGGCACGTCATTGCCCAAAACTATGTTGAACGAATAATCTGAACCATGAAAAAAGTTGACTCTAAGGTTTATTATTCGGATGTAAAAATTTGTATATTTACTGAAGTCGTATTGGCCGTACAATTGATGAACACCGTAGGCGACTTTTTCTACGGTTCGGATCATTGAATCAATCTGGTTTTTGTGCAATGGCCTATCCAAGATGTACCCATCCTAGTGAATGGCCCGGATCTAAGATTAGACCACATTTATACCTCAACATCTCCTTCCATCCTTGTCTTCTTTGCTTGAACACCAAGAGGATCTGCACCACAATCACAATCAAGCCACAAAATTCTCACTTTTAGATCAATGAATAAGAGATCAGAACCATTCCATAGGAGAATTAGATGGGCCTCATGTAAAAATGCAACATTGATTTGGTGGGCCACAACATGAATGGCCACAGACAAATAATTCACAAGATGACCCTAACCATTGTGTGGTGAGCATTTCCAACTAAGCTTTCTTTTAACAGGCTATTGCCAGGTCAACCATCCTGATTTTAACATGACTAACTACAGTGTTCCGAAGCGTATGGTGCTCCTCGGTGTACAGGGAAAAGTGGTCACTCCCATCAATCAATCTGGGACGTCCACACAAAGGCCACCATGCAAAATCATCTAGATCTGACAATCATAACCATCCAATCAGTAGCCCATCAAATGGGTTGTAAAGATTGTTTATGGAAAACAGAACCACCAACAATCTTAACCAAACATATGATGCAGCCCATCATTGAATCCCTGCCGTTCAAAAGAACCGTTTTGATATGACGTTATTGATTAACCTTGGTTGACAGCAATGACCTCTTCATTGCTAATAATCTCCATGGTGTCCCGAGTCATATTACGTACATCACATCCTAAGAGAAGGGAGCCTGCAAGAAGTATGCTATGTTTTAATAAAATAAAAGCAGGAAGATAGTAATGCATGCACACGCACTCCTACACGTGACATAAAAAACACGTATGCCATACCTTGGAAATGGCCCATAAGCTGAAGTGAACTATATATTCGTCTTTTGTCATCCCACCATTTCCCACTTCAAGCATGTCTGGATCTAATCACTCACAACCCACAAAGCAAATCAATGCTACAACACTAATCCATCACTTAATCAAAAGCCACCAACACATGGGATTATTTGATTTATGGGCCCGTTTGGATGCACCATTTTGCTTTTCTACCAATCTGAAATTGATTTGGGGTGGAAAATAAAGAAGAAAACCAAATTGCATAGAATGTGATCCTACTTTTCATGGTGCCCCAATTGGGAATCCACCCAAACATCAAAGCCAATTATGATTTGGGCTCACGTCCAAACGCATCCTAATTGGAATTTGGTTGTTTGGTAGCATGGTTTTGGGCATTAAGGAAATTCAATTCTGGATTTTTAATCGAAGTCGTATTTAGCAACCTCGATTTTGGTGGATTCCAAATCGAGGGGACCGTTTTTTTGGGCGGCTTCGGTGGATCCCTGACTGTAGGGTCCACCATGATCTAAAAATCCATCCATGCCGTCCAAACATTTTGACAGCTCATTTTAGTGCATGATCCAAAAAATTAAGCATATCTAAATCTTAGGTGGACCACACCATAGGAAACAATGGTGATTGAATATCCACCATTAAAAACTTCTTGGGGGCCAAAGGAACGTTTATTTTTCATCCAACATGTTGATAATGTCTCAATGACCCAAATAAAATGACCATACAAATATCAGATTAATCCACAACTTTTGTAGCCTACGAGAAGTTTTTGATGGTCATTCACCACAACTTCTTGTGGTGTGGTCTACCTGAGATTTGGATACGCTTATTTCAGATCATGCCCTAACATGAGCTGCCAAAATGGATGGATGACATCAATATAAGGCACAAACATCACGGTAGATCCCAGGTCAAGTATTCAAAATTTTGAATTCCATTTATTAAAATTTGAGCTACCAAACACTATTTATAAACTGAAAATCTCAGGGAATGAAAATTTTGGATTTGAATTCTGATAGTAAAATCCAAGGCCTCAAAGGACCATATAAGTAGAAACTAGAAATTAATACAAATTTATTAGATATTAATTTTTCGTAATTGAGTAGTAAGTATAAACAAAGAACATTAACTATTCGCAGGGTCCTTATTCTTGCTCGGGTGGTAGACTCTCAGGAGTTTCAACTCTTGTTCAAGGGTTCGGGTACCCATAGGTGGTGAAATTCCACTAGTGTGAGTGTGTGGGGTGTGTGTGCGTGTGTAAATAAAAAAAAAAAAAGGAAGAACACTAACCGTTCCAACCACCGGGCTGTGCGAACCTTGCATATACTTCGTTCATGTCAGCAATATTGACCATGCTATGAAATCCATAACCGTTTAATGATTTTAATTATAATATAATACATATGATTAAGATAAGGAAAATCAACCTAATTAAGCATTTCAAATGATTTTTACCTTTCCCAGTTATCAGATATATCATTAGTAGTTCTCCAACTGTTTCCAACTTTAGCACCCCACATAGCTGGGTGCAAGTCCCCCCTGATTAAAAACAGGTTAATCCAACATATGAATGTGGAAAGAAATTTAGAAATATAAGGGCTAGGCTGTGAAATCATCACCATTTTTCATGAGTGATGGTACCTCATCCACCATACAGGATGCATACGTGTAGGGTGATCCAGGCCATCAAATCATATACCCTACAGTGAATGGAGCATAACCCAAAAATCACAATGGTTACACACCCATCTCGATTCAGCCTGATGAATGTGGATCACTGATCAGTTTATCTCAACCGTCCATGTGGTATGCAAGAATTGGATGGTTAAGATCATTTGAATGGTGTGATTTTTTGCATCATGCTCCATACATTACCAGATGGGCAATTTGGAGTGTCTGGATTGTAGGATCACAACCTTTTAGAACAACAGTGGTGAGCAATCACCAGAGTCTAAGCCGAGATGAAATTACCATTCGCACATAGAGAAAAAGATTGGACGGCCTGCCTTCATCAGAGCTCGAGTCATTGCCGGATATCTATAGAAAATAAATAAAATAAAATAAAATAAAAAATAAAAGTGAATAATAAGTTCGCCTGCTTTAATCTGGACAGATGATTTAATGAGCGGCTGAGATTACCGAACTGTTGGCCTAGAACCGTCGTTGAAACAGTTATCATACTTCAAATAATCTATTCCCTGAAAGTCTCAAAGCATTAGTGTTAGATTTCTTCCATTAGTGGGCCATCACCAATCAACAGCTGGGATCGAGCCAGATCAGATGGACCGTTGGATGCCTTACCTGAGTTGGCCATAACGGGTACCGAAAGAAATGTGTTATCGATTGAGTTACATGGACCCGGTTTGGCTAGTGACGCCTCCACCAGCCAGCTGGCTAGTGGTCGGTGCTATGTGGACCCCACCATGATGTATGTGTTTTATCCAGGCCATCCATCCATTTTGAAAGATAATTTTAGGGCTTGATCCCAAAAAATGAGGTAGATATAAATCTCAGGCCGATCACACCATGGGAAAATAATAGTGATTGAATGTCCACCATTAAAAACCTCCTGAGGCTCACTGTATTAGTTATTTGACATTTAACCTGTTGATTAGGTAATACAGACTTGCACGAAGGGATATATATATATATATATATATATATATATATATATATATATATATATATATATATATATATATATATATATATATATATATATATATATATATATAGATAGAGGTGTCTACTTGGGATTTGGATCAACCTCATTTTTGGGCTCATACTGTAAAATGATCTTGAAGAATGGGTAGATGACATGGATGGAACACATATGCCATGATAGGGCCTATAGAGCACCTAACTCTAGCCATTGGCCTGTGGCAAGGGGAGTAGCCACTCCCTTTCCTGATTACATTGTCCACTTGGGAAGCGTATCAGCTACTCAACGTGACATTAGGATATTCAACACATACTTGGCTAAAAATTTAATATTTTATACTCAATACATGCATATTGATGATCAATATTACTTTGCCGGTGACATTGTAGAAGATGGATATATCTTATTGTAGAAAATTAATTTACATTAATGTCAATAGAATAGATATGTTGATGAAGTTTATTGAAAGAAAGAAATTTTTTTAGTGTAAAATTATTTTAAACATTTTATCATTTAGTGATTTATAATGCTTGTGTAGTAGTTATTATGATTTTTTTAAAAAAATATTATTAACGCAATTAGTCTTCAAATGGAAGAATGTTAAGGTGGAGGTTGGTATATGTTGAGACGCATAAATGCATCGGGTATTTCTTAAGAGAAAATGTTCCTCTCTCTCTCTCTCTCTCTCTCTCTCTCTCTCTCCTTCATGTATATGTGCACTTGTAAAGCTTAGTTTCTTACGCTTTGAGCAATTTCTCTCTCTTGTTATGTTGTCTACATAAGAGGAACATATGGGGAGATAGATGTTCACGAAATTTCTTAGTGGTAAGAGACTCCTCGTATATTAGAGGAGTATGAAAGAAAAGTGAGTAATGTATTATTGGTTTCTATATTATTTTGGTATAAAAAAACTCTATATTATTGTCCAGTAAATATAGTCAAATTGTTAAATTATATAAATCTTTCTATTTCGTCTCTTATTTTTCTTTTTGTCTTTCAACCTTTGGCTTTTAATTTGACTGTTTTTGTGGCTTTGCGTTGCATGGATTGTATGTGAATATTTTCTCACAATGACTTAAATCTTCTCTTAAAAAAATCTCACAATTTCTCTTTAACTGAGCCACAACATGGAAAGTAAATTGCTGGTTAAAACTTTTTTTTTCCCTACCAATTAATTCGTTTTGATTTGATGTGGCCCACTCGAGGTGGTAAGTGGCCCGATTTTTTTTACCACAAGATCTAAACACTATAGGTCACCTGATGGAAAGTACAGATCTCACACGTGTGTATCAAAAACCCTAGAAAGAAAGGTGTGCTCAGATCCATACCCATGAAGCAAAGGTCTGAGCATCTTGCTCTTCATGGCCAAGGGATCCTGGCATTGTCCCACTGCATGTGGAATACCTGCCAATTTCAGTCCATTCGTGGAAGTTAGTTAACATGCAATTTCATATTCTTTATAATGTGGTGGTGAGTTATAGAATTCAGACCATTTACCTATTAGGCCCCATTGTAGATGGTCTGTACGATGAAAATCAAACTTGTTAGATTACCCCACCTACTGATCAGTAGACTCCTTGATTGTAAATTGACAGTAGGAGAGTCCAACTAAGGGTTGATATTCCCCAAACAGCCAGATGATCAACAGACCATCATGGTACTATTACTCATCCATGGATGGGCCCAAGAGATGAATGGTGTGAATTTAGTACATGTGAGCAATGCATGAACCTATCGAATGAATAAAAAAGATTTGAAACGCAAGGTAATTACCCAGCATCCGAGTAGATTCCTAGCTTAAGCCCTTTGCCATGTACATAATCTGCAAGAGCTTTAATCCCAGAGGGAAATGTCGATTGTTTGGAGACTAAAGTTCCCTGAAATCAAAATCCAATGTTTTGGGGGTACCAATTTATTGATCCTTGGACTGTCCATTTCTTACTAATAATAATTAAAAAAAATCAAATATGACGAAGAGCAAACCTTCAAGTCGCGATTTAATTCGGCCCAGCAATCATCTAATAAATGATAATCACAAACATAATCAGCTACTCTTAGTTAAAGCAACGCTTGGTACCTTCTGCCCCACCATGTGATGATCGAGACCGTTTATCTAGAAGATCAACTAAGGATGGTCCACTTGACAAAAATCTCACTTATTGGTGCACCATGTGATGATCCAGACTGTTCATCTAAAAGATCAACTAAGGACGGCCCACATGACAAAAATCTCACTTATTGGTGATTCGCACCACCCATGCATATGCTTTGAGATATGGAGCATGCTTTTTAATTCACTTTTATATGGTTGGTGAGGATCTCAGATTAATTAAATTTTTTCTCCGTGGTTCATCCACAATGTGATACTCAAGATAGATGGTCCAGATCATCCATTAATTCTCCATAGTATTTCTTGTGCACATATAAAAATTGAGTTGCAAAACAATATATCTATATTAACATAGTGATATCCAAGCTTTGAAAGGCCAGTGGACACCAATGCATCAGCTGTTAAAAGACCAAATTCAAATAGTTAAACAAATATCACTGAAATAAAGCTAATAAGTTCAAAACCATACTCACCGAGTCGAGTCGACTCAGATGAGTCCAGTCAACTCCGTTTTCTTAAACTTTTATTGAACTCAACTGAGTCAACTTAAACTCGGGTGCTTTTCAAGTTTGAGTTGAGGTTGGAGTACTTTACTGACCAGTTTCTTTGATTGTTTTCTCATCAATCTTGCACTGGAAATGATTCCAACTGTTCCACCTGAAATATGATCGATCCAATGAATCTAAGCACCATATCTTATGTAACAAGATGAATGGAGTAAGTGTCCAATCCGAAGATGAACGGCTACGATTTATATGGTCAATGTTTTTAAATCAATCACGGAAATCAAAGGGTTAACATTGTTTGATCTGTATGAATTTGTGTCTATGCTGCATTTATAATAGAGTCCTCTAATTTGGACGGTCCAATTTATTTATTTATTATTTTTTAAAAATTTTTTGTGAACATGTGCCACATTTATGGAGGATGACATGCCATAACTTAAAGGTGGTGGTGAACTGACAGTGTACCTTGACTCCTGTGATAGTTTACCACTGCTTGGGGCTGCTAACTTTATCTTTATGCTCCACCTATGTGATTTCTGTTCTTTTGCTAGGTGGGCCACATGTGTATGGGCTGCCAACTGATTCCAAGTGGCCTACCGTTTTAATAGGTGATAGGTTCTCTTTTAAAATGGGCGTGATTCTTCAATCGATCACGTGGCATTGTTGAATGGCAATCAAACCGTTCAATTTCTGACCCAACTATAGATGGACATAACCCAAAAATTACGGCATGCCCTTGGAATTTGAACTACTCACTATTGTACTTTCAACCATTCAATTGATAGACAGCGATTCGCACGGTAGGGTTGGTGGATCAATTTGATTTTAAAGCTATGGTCTATCCAATACGTGGCCCACAATTTGAATGGTCTAGATAGCCCAAATGAGTGTCACATGTGAGTTGGATCGGTCACCGTAATTTTCAAAGTGGTTTCCAACTAGAACGGGAGTCTAACGCAAAGGGGAGCGGATTAGGTGATACCCCCGGATTCATCCAAGACGGTGCGGCACTTACGGTGGGGCCCACCTTAATGTATATATTATATATTCATCCGTTTTTCCAGATCATTTTAGTGTATTTTCCCCTAAAATGAAGTAGATCCAATTATAAGGTGGATCATACCATAGGAAAAAGTGATGACTGAACTTTACCGTTAAAAACTTCTTAAGGCGCACCTTAATGTTTTCCTAGTGTTTATTTGCCATCTAATCTGTTGATAAGGTCGCATAAGCATTGATTAAGAGAAAAACAAATATCAGCTTGATCCAAAACTTTTGTGGCTCATTAATGGTCAATCACCAATGTTTCCTATGGTATGGTCCACTTAATAATTGGATCGGCTTCATTTTTGGGATAATACGTAAAATGATATGGAGAAACGGTTGAGGGTGTGGATATAGAATACATACATCAAGGTGGGCCCCACTGTAAGGGATGCACCGTCTTGGGTGAGTCGAGGTTCTCACCTAATCCGCGTCCAGCCCAAAGCCTGTTACGCGATGGTGCGGTTTTGATTAATGCGGGGCCCTAAGACAGCTGGCAAGGGTTGATTGGTTCCACCGTCGGATGGCATGTGTCAGAGATCCAAGTCATTCGCCAAGTCCGTTAGATACGGACGTGGATTGCGTACTATGCCTGCCCGGACGGTAATCGGTCCGGGCAGGGCTCTGTGGGGCCCACTGTGATGTAAGTGTTTTATCCGCGCCGTTAATAGTTTTTCTCATATCATTTTAACAATAATTCAAAAAATGAGACAGGTATAGGGCCCGCGCCGTTAATAGTTTTTCTCATATCATTTTAACAATAATTCAAAAAATGAGACAGGTATAGGGCTTAAGTAGACCACAAAGTTGGGATTGAACGTCCACCATTAAAAACTTCTTGAGAGCTGGAGAAGTTTCGGATCAAATTCGATATATATATATATATATATATATATATATATATATATATATATATATATATATATATATATATATATATATATATATTTTGGGCTTCATCCACCGCTACATGATCTTATGAATAGGTTGGATGCTAAGAAAACATCACGGTGGCCCTTAGAAATGTTTCAACGGTGGGTGTCATTATCACTGCAGCTTCCTTTGGTGCGGTCCACTGGAGCTGTGGACCTGCTTCGTTTTTATGGTCATACATTAAAATGATGTGAGAAAAGCGATGAACAGTGTGGATGAAATACTTACATCCAGGTGGGCCCCACAGAGCCCTTCCCGGACGGATTACCGTCAGGGGGTAGGATGCAATCCGCGTCCGTTAAATCGGATTCAAGATTCGGTAACGACACCTCCAGTACCTACATCGGTGCTGGAAAAGCTCTATGGCTCACCTGTGTTTCATCCACGCCGTCCATTCAATTTCACCCCTCATTTTAGGGTAGGTGCCCAAATTGGTGCAGACTCAAATCTCAGGTGCACTACACCACGTTAAACAGTGGTGATTGAATACCATACCATTAAAAAACTTGTTAGAGGCGACAAAAGTTATGAATCAGGCTAATATTTGTGTTTTCCCTCCATCCACGTCCACGTGAAATAGCAAATAAACGTTACAGTGGCCCTACAAACTTTTTAATGGTGAGTGTGAAATCAACATTGTTTCCGATTCGCTTGAGATTTGGATCGACCTAAAGTTCATGCTCATGCCCTAAAATAAACAGGCAAAATGAATGGACGGCATGGATAAAACACATACATGGTGGGGCCACATAGCTTTTCCAGCACTGACCACAGCCACGTCACCTATTATCCATTAAACGAGGAGTAATAATCCAGTGGGCTAAAGTGCATGGAAACTTTCCCATGAAGAAAGTTGTATCTGAACCATCCATTATATCTAATCTTTTTTTATCCTGTTATTGGCCAAAAATCACAGCAATCAGATGGTTCTAAACACCAGTGACTGGCCTATCTTTCAGGAACGATCTTCTAAATACATTATGTATACCACTAAGTGGACGGTTTGGATCATCTTATCAAAATGTAGTTATGAAGACAGCCCTATCAAGAGCCGACCGGACCTAATGGGTTTTAATGGGACATGGGGCATTGATAATCATCACGAGCCAGGATTAGGCCCATGATGGAGTTCGGTCCGGGTTTTACTCTGCGGTCTGGGCTTGGACAGACTACGGTTTTGATAGACAGTTCTTGTATGTTGACAGTATATATGCACAACCTAACGAATGGCCAGGATCTGTTACATGGGTGACATCCGACTGTCTGAGACAGGAATGTGGGCCCTGTGTTTAAGAGAGAGAGAGAGAGAGAGAGAGAGAGAGAGAGAGAGAGAGAGATACCCCATGGGAGGAGTGGAGCCGAGGCCATTGGCGAGTAGATTTCGTCTGTAAACTTGGTCAATGTCCGACTGAAAGAGAAGCCTTGATGCTGAAACGGAGATTGAGAATACCAAAATGAAGATATGATAGAGGAGCAGAACTCTATGATTATGAGATGCTGAATATCTCTCCATCTCCTTCTTCTTCTTCAAAGATGAGAGAGAGTAGTAAGGAGTGTGGGGTTGAGGAGGCGCATTTATGGATAGATAGTTGGAATCTTTTTTCTTTTTTTGCCGGATCCAGTAGAGACATTTCTATATTAAGATTAACATACAAATCAACTCGTGGAGAGCGGATTGCATGTGTCCCGGGCTGGGCACAGAGATATACCTTTGGCCGGGGCTGTGTGGGGCCAACAGAGATATCTTTGAAAAATCCACTCCGTCCATATTTTTTTTAAAGACCACAATAGGATAAGAATATAAAAATCATTCATATCCAAAACTCATGTGGGGCATGCCGCATCAAACAATGGGGATTGAACGTCCGGGGGTGTAAGAAGTTTTGTATCAGAATGAAATTTGTTCCTACATTTTATCTAAGTGGTACTAACCATATGAACGGTTTAGATGGAATATAAACATCATGGTCAGCTCCAGGAAGGTTTCAACGGTGGACATTTCTGTTCACAATGTTTCGCTTTTGGTGGCCCACCTGAGTTTTACATCTGCCTGAATTTTCCTAATTGTATTTTATTTTGGTCTTCAAAACCAGATGGACTGATTGGATTTGTCATGGACATCTCTGTGGGACCCACACATCCCCAGGCACAGGCATATATCTCTATGGGGGGGCGGGCACATCCAATCCTTGTGATTTTTTAATGATATCTAATCCGTCCATCATTTTCTCCCTTCCTATTCTCAAGGCCAACAAAAATCTGGCCGACCCAAAAGTCAGGTCAGTCACAACATGTAAAATCATGCCTTAGACCTCAAAAGCCTAAGCGTTTTAGCCCACGTGAATTTTGGAGTGGCCTGTTTTGTTTTGTATCCATTCATCGTTTTTGGATGCATCTTGTCTCAGATAGAATACACAAGTGGTCCCCACAATAAAGTTTTTAATGGTGAGTATCCCTGTTGCAACTGTTATACTATTGGTGTGGCCCACTTTAACTTTCGATCAGCCTCATGTCTTGGATCCAATAAAAAAAACATGGGCCAAAAATGATGGACGTATTAGATTTTACTAAGATATCACTGGGGCCCACACATCGGTTTGTACGTTAAGCTGTTAAGGTATTTTTTTTTTTCTTCCTATTTCAGATCTTGAGAAGAGCTTTCCCTGCACATGCCGTTGTTGTTTTTATACTCGGTAGTGCTCGTATCGTGCAATGCACGTGATCAAATATATGTTTTTTTTTCCAAAGAATCGATAATGGTATTCGAGTGGACACGTGTGCCGAATGTGTGCGAGATCTAGGCCCTCTCCTATATGGCTCAAGGAACGGGCCTGGGCTGGGCCTGGGGCAAGATGAATGGCCTGACCCAGCTTGTTTGAAATGCAATTATCAAGTGGGCTACTGTTGCACATGAAGATTAATGGACGGCTCAGAAACACTTGTTAACCGTTCCATTCGACGTACATGAGCAGTTTAAAGATACTTACATGCACATTGAATGGGAGCCATTGGATCGTTCATCGACAAGTATGGCCCACCAGTGGAAAAGCTAGATTGATTTTTGGGTCAAGGTAGTCCAAACAATCAATGGCTTGGATCGTTCATCTCAAACACCACTGCAATGAGCCCAAGGACCGACCACGCACTCAATGGGTCTCAAACGATTCAACGTAGTCAACTTCATTCAAACTCCCATGCAACGTCGATAATAAAGGATCATTTCTTGCGTTGCACATAAATTTTAATATGTAAACTTCGAGAATCTAAGTGTACTTAGTAGCGTGAAATGGACGAATACGTCAGTGAGATCTAGGCCGTTCATCCAGTGGGCCATGCTGGGAGCATGCCATGACCCAGAAATCTGGCAAGTTCAACCGTCGGATAGGGCATAACTATATGTTGAACATGGACCGTTTTTCATTCTCTTAACTATCTATGTTTCTTGGACAAGTTTGGCCTGCTTGATGAGTGGGAGAGTTTGATTGTTAACATGTGATTGCACGCCCTAACAGATGAACGGGCCAGATGATATGGGAAGGAAGGATTCTCTGGTTCTCAGGTGGGGTTGTGTACTGTATCCTCAGGTCCCTAGTTTGTACAAATGGAGCCCAGGGATTGGCTACTCAATGGCTAGTGGTAGGTGTTCTGTGGACCCCAACATGATGTATGTGTCTCATCCATGCTGTCCATCCATTTTTTCAGATAAATTTATATTATAGGCCCAAAACTGAGGTAGATCAAAATCTCATATGGGGCCACCCAGTGTTGATTGAAATCCTTGAAATCCCACTATTAAAAACTACTTAAAATTTTCTTGGGGTTATAAAAGTTTTGTATCAAGCTTATATTTGTTTTTTGCCTTCATCTTGGTCTGTATGACCTAATTTACAGGTTTGATGTTAGATAAACATTACCGTGGGCCCTAGGAGGTTTTTAATGGTAGATCTTCAATCACTACTATTTTCCCATGGTGTGGTCCACTTGAGATTTTGATCATCTGCCTCAATTTTGGGTTGATGCCATAAAATCATCTGAAAAAAATGGATGGATGGCATGGATGAGACACATACATCATGTTAGGGTACATAAAGCATCGACCACTAGCCATTGGGAATAGCCCATCTGTTTTTACTACCGTCGAGCATGCAAACAGACGTGGGTTTCCCGCAAAGCCTTCCACAATAAGTTTCTTTGCAAGGATTTCAGGTGGGGCCCACTGCCATGTTTATTAGAAATTCTGGGCCTATATAAGGGCTTTAAACTCTCTCTCTCTCTCTCTCTCATTCCATACGAATTTGGAAAACCTAGGAGAGAGAAGAGAGCATAGAGAGAAGGAAAGAGAGAGAAAGTGAGAGAGAGTGGGAGAGAGTTCCTGGGATTCAATCCCATTGCTTTAATTACGTGCTTAACCACCATATCTGTATTACTTTTTCAGCGATTCCGACTCCGTATTTGGGTAATAAATCCTAACCCTAACCTGTTTTAGAGATTCAAATAGAACGAATGGTGGAATAGCTAACATATTTCCTGTTATAGGTTGTTGTGGTGCCGTAGACAAAGGCTTAGTGTTTAAACTGAGTTTGTTTCAAGTCTATCGACGAAAGGTGCAAACTATAAACGTTTAGGTTATGGTTTTCAAGGCTTTCAATGTCAGTTAATGATTTATGACTGACTTGATTGCTATTACATGCTTAGATACGATGTTTCCCGCGCTTTACACATATATAAAATATGTTTGAATATAGTGTATTCCATGTGTTTGTGAAAATGTCTGAATGAATATGAAATTTGAATCTGTACTTGTCATGATTATTAACTATGAATATATGTTTGTTGTGTATGTAACAACTCCTGTGTAAAAAGGGCTTGCCAGGATATATGTTATAACTAGTCTAATACATGTATGTTGAAAGGTGTAGCCTAAGTGTTTGATAAAATGCCTGAATGAGAAAATGGTCATTTAAATGTATATAATGAGAGTGTTGAGATAAGATTCTCAATCCCCTTATCTATGGTTACAGTTTCCTTTATGTAACCTACCTCACTACTATGTGCTTTATGGTTGAAATGCCTATGTATGCTAACATGTATATTATGTGTTTGTTAAAATGTCCAAATGAGATTTATATTTGATTTTAGTTGGCACATGTTGTCTTTGGTTACTACATGCATATACAATTGCTTGAAATATGTTTGGGGCTACGATGTAGTCCATGTAATCGGTAATGGTTTACAACGGGTGATCGAATTAATCTCACCACATCTGATGCGTTCGATGAATCCAAGTCGTACAATGATTATCGACAGTAGTACCATGTCAATTAATTCAGCGTACGCTCATACCAGTTGAACTTATCAAGCAACCCGATTGGCCCGATGTATGTTCACCATGTATGGACGCTACTGCTTGAATCTAAGGTACCAAACTCACTAGTGGAAAGCCTGTTTAACCTTGGTACCTCAATCCGCTAAGACTCATGAGCTGGACATGGTGGTATGAGATACTGTGGTTGAGCTGTCGGCCTACGCTGGGGCAACAAGCCTCCCTGTAGTGACCAGTGAGCAACCCAAACTAGTGAGCCGAATACGGTGGTATGGGACACTATATTCGAACTGTCAGCCTACACTGATCAGGTGACGAGCCCTTTATAGTGACCTCGAATATGAAATATGCTTACCCCGGTATAGCCTAGTTGTGGTCCCCAGTCAGGTTGGCGACGAGCCTTAAAAAAAAAAATATTTGCCAGTTGGTAGGGCGTCGGTGGTAGTGACCTCGAGTATATTCTAGGACTGCATTGAGGCGACGAGTCTTTCCGTAGTAACTAGAGTATAAACTAGGCCTACACTAATCAGGTGACGAGCCCTTTGTAGTGACCTAGAACTGCAACATCGTATGAGATTTGCTAGGACTAACAACCCTAGATGGATCGTTATTTAGGTAAATGATATAAAAGGCGGTACCTTAGCTTCCTAAATCATGCTGTATGAAAAGATCTAATAAGAACTTGGTAATCACACCCATGCACCGCACTGCATATGCCGTTTGGTGTTGAGTAAAGACTAAGGAAGTGATTGACATGCGTGACCGTTAGATGAAGATTGCGGAGGGAGTGCAGGCGAGGGCGTGTATCATTTATACATACCATTCTTACATTAATCAGAGTACTTAAGGATGTTTGATTGTATTGTGTTATCATTACTTCTTGATTGAATTGATAACATGTTAACCTTTGCTTTATTGTTCCACTGAGTTGATCACTCACTCCCACGTTACGGGATGGTGTTTTAAACACCAACCAGACCCTGTTTTAGTTTCAGATGATAGCGATGCTTGCGAAGCGGAGCCGGACTTTTATGAAGATGAGGAGGATTTCTCCTATATGTAACTATTAGGCGGGTTTATGTAGACCATGTTCTGATCCACAGGGTTACAGGGATGTCGATTAGCCACCATTACACTTGTTATTTTGCACTTTTGGAGTACCCATATATATTCTTTTTGTTCATTTTTTTGAGTATATACGTATATATTTAACCTGGTAACATGTTCACACTCTGGAGACTTACAACAGTTTATATATTTTAAATATCTAACACAGTCTTTCACTTGCTTATTTAACTATCTCTGGAGTATGATATGCTGTTTTGGTATAATCTCACTCATGTTTACTGCACTAATATGGACAACATTCAATCATCATCATCTATGTTGCATAAGTGTAACGTCCTGAAATTCGGGGGTCGAGTATGAACTCAACTCTCGAGTTTCAACGCATCACTTATGCAACATACACAATGATGGTTAAATGTTGTCTGAGTTAGAGCAATAAACATGAATGAGATTATACCAAAACAAGAATCATACTCGATTCAATTGTATAAAGGCAAGCGGAAGACTGAAATTTTATATTCGAAGTATGTAAAGTAACAAAATTTTGTGAACTCCAGAGTATGAGTACTAACTGAGTACCAATATACATGTATTGTTTCTAAGTCAAAAATCAAAATACAATCCTCAAAAGAGGCCCTGAAAATCCCGCGATGCAGCTGGCCTAAGCATAGCCGTCAGAATACTGCATAAAGGAGAACTCCTCTGATCCTCTTCAAAGTCGGGCTCGGCTCCTGAACCAAGGCGCCATCTACACCTGTGACAGAGTTTGGTGGGTGTTGCAAACACCGTCCCGTAACGTGGGAGTGAGTAGATAACTCAGTAGAACAATAAAGCATCGGTTAACATTGTATAA
Source organism: Magnolia changhungtana (assembly GCA_030180095.1). Taxonomy (NCBI): domain Eukaryota; kingdom Viridiplantae; phylum Streptophyta; class Magnoliopsida; order Magnoliales; family Magnoliaceae; genus Magnolia; species Magnolia changhungtana. The sequence continues at coordinate 9,436,138 of JASAUF010000662.1, forward strand.
AATCAATCAAGCAGTAATGATAAAGCAGTACAAATCAAACATTTCTAATTACTCTTGTTAAGTGCAAAAATGATATGACATGATGCTGTATGCCCTTGCCAAACCACCCTCAAGCGACATCATCTTACGTTCGCGAATGCTTACTCCCTCAGTGCGCCACATCTACAAAGCACATGCGGTGCGATGATGCTCATGATTACCAAGTTTTTATTAGTCCATTTCAACCAGCAGTATTAGGAAACTAAGGTACCTCCCTTGTATCATTCCCAAACATGATCCATTCCAGGGTCGTCAATCCTAGTTAATCTCATACGATATTATGGTTTGAGAAGCGTAGTGAAGGCATCGCAAATGGCTCGTCACCCGTCAGCGCGGATACAGATCTCACCGTATGCGGCTCAATTGCTGGCCGTCAGCTCAAGTACAGGTCTCACTGTACTTGGCTCAATCACTAGCCGTCAGCTCGAGTACAAGTCTCACCGTACTCGGCTCAACTCATACTCTAGTTGCTGTGAAAGACTCGTCGCCAATCACAGACACTTGGAGTATACTCGAAGATACTACGGAGGACTCGTCGCCCGTCAGCATGAGCACAGGTCTCACCGTACTCGGCTCTCGCCGTAATTATCGACAGCTCGAATATAGTGTCCCATACCACCATAATCGGCTCACGAGTTTGGTTGCGCAATGATCACTACAGGGAGGCACATGGCCCCAGCGTAGGCCGACAGCTCGACCACGGTGTCCCATACCACCATGCCCGGCTCATGCGACTTAGCGGATCGAGGTACCATGGTTAAACGGGATCGCTACTGGTAAGTTTGGTACCCTAGGTTCAAGCAGTAGCGACCAAACATGGTGAACACACAATACATTTCGGTTTACTTGATGAGCCTGACTAGTTCGAGCGCACCACAAGTTGAGCGATATGGAGCGCAAAAGCACTCCGTGTGGCCAACCACTATTGCCAACCGAAGTACGACTCGGGTTCGCCAGACACGTCCGTTGTGGAGATATGAATCTCAGCCACAACCGCAAGTCTGGTACCGAATGTTTGGATTATAGACACAGTCCCAAACTCAAACAGTTTTCATCAATAGCATGTGGAGTAAAGCATGATAAACAAGCAATACAAGCATGTTAGCAGGCATGTTATAAAGCATGAAGTAAAACATGATGTAAAGCATGTTGTGAAGCATGTTGTGAAGCATGTAGTAAAGCACTATCCACATAGGGATACAACTACGTATACATTACAAGGGAGTGGTTCTAGAGAACCACCGCATGGAGGAGATCCTACATGTCTCTAAGGGAGTCAGGAATTCCATATCAGCACCTTTCTAAGGCACTAATACACAAGCCTTTACACACACAAGCACTTACACAACACTTAGAGTACGCCATTCCAACATACATGACGTATGTTAGCAAATAGCGTGTTAGGGCTATTCTCTCGCCAAGCGGTTATTTTACTCGCGTATACCATATTCATACAACAAATAATCATGACAATTACATTTCCAAATTTTACACATATGCGGTATTTCTAGAATACACAATTTCAACATACTTGACATTTACAAGGGAACATGTATTTTAGCGATTCCTTTCGCCAAACTAGTATTTTATACATATATTGTATAATCATACATTAAATAAACATGTCATACATTTTTTCAAAAAAAATACATATACGGTATTTCTAGAATATACAATTTCAACATACGTAGCATTTACACATGAACATGTATTTCAGCGATTCCTTTCGCCAAATTAGTATTTTATCCATATATCGTATAATCATACATTAAATAAACATGTCAAACATTTTCCCAAAAAAAATACGTGTACGGTATTTCTACGTATACCAAGAATATGTGAAATTCCATATTCTACAACGTTAATCGAAACAGGAAACGGAAAACACTTTGTACATGTGCATTTACATGCAGATCATGCATCTATCATTATCTGACATGGAAAGCGTTGAAAACCGTAACTTATACACTTAAAGTCCTCGCCTTTGCCCTTGGAATTCCAACAAATCAGCAAGGGTAGTAGAGCTTCCGTATATGGGAGTTTTCTAGCCTAAAGAGCGGAATCGGTTAGCCTTTTCATAACCCACAACGATCCTACCTTAAATCAGACCTAGGGTTAGGGTTTCTTACCTTCAAATGGGATGGATACCGCCGGGAAAACACCTAGAACGGGGCGGTGTAGGCCGTGCGACAACCCAAAGCAGTAGGAGGAAGATCGGCAACAAATTCCAAGCCTTTCTCTCTCTTTTCTCTCTCTCTCTCTAGGGTTTTTCTCCCAAATTCGTATGGCTGTGAGAGGGGCTGTTCTAAGCTCTTTTTATAGCCAAAAACATTCCCAAAATAGACTCAGGTTCAAGGGTGACTGCTTATATAGGCATTTCGCCACTTTTCTAGCTCAAAAGTGAGGTTCTGGTGGCCCTCATTGAGCCAAACGTCAGACTTAAGCTCACCATCTATGGATCTACGTGGGATTACGTTTTCGACTTGATCGGATTCCCAGATCGCACGTGGCGGACCACTTTCAGTTCAACGGTCAGTGGGCCACGATCAGAAATTCTAAGTACATGTAAATGTTCTGAAATTTTTCTTAATCCGAGGGTGTAATTTGGTCGATTCGACGGTCGGTCGTTGTTATATCTACCGACGTGCAACCGAACGATGCCAGATCACTATTCCTGATATTTTTATTAGGATGGGAATTGTGTTTTTCACACTCCCTCGCTCCGAATCGAAACGAATGGCCGTGAGACATCGGATGGACCTGATTTTTGAGATGATTGTCAAGTCCAGTGAGGCGGTCCTAGTTCCTTAGCTTCGTGTTAATCGGACTCCCGATGTGCGATCTAGACCTAATACGAAGTTTCGTTTCATTCAGAGAAGCGTAGGAAATGAGTTTGATCCTAATCTTTAGGGTAACCTAGCGTCAATGATTCTGCAACTTTTGGGTCTTGCAAATCGTATTTAAAGCGATCCTAATGGATTTCATGGCTAATCGAGTTTAGTACTTAGTTAACTTTGTTAAATTTCTAAAGGATTTAATCCTACGTGATTTCTGGTCGAGGTGGTACTCGACCCAATGTACGGAAATTTATAGGTCGTTACAATCTACCTCCCTTAAACAAAAAATTTCATCCTCGAAATTTATACCTTTTCATAGTCCTCGAGAATCTGAGGGTAGTTCTTTCTGACCTCGGCCTCAGTCTCCCAGGTAGCTTCCTCCTCGGAATGATGTGTTCAAAGCACCTTCACAAGTGGGATGACTTTGCTACGTAGTACCTGCTCTTTCCTATCAAGGATACGCGTCGGGCGCAGCTCGTACGTAGCATCATCACTCAACTGTACCCCTGCTCCCATCTGATGATATGCGAAGGATCAGGAACGTACTTCTTCAGCATAGATACATGAAATACGTTGTGTACGGAAGCAAGTGGTGTAGGCAAGGCGAGACGATACGCCACATCACCCACTCGATCCAGTATCTGAAATGGACCGATAAACCTCGGGGTGAGCTTCCCCTTCTTCCCGAACCGAAGGACTCCCTTCATAGGGAAAACCCGAAGGAACACATGATCCCCGACCTCGAACTCCAGCGGTCGCCGCCTCGTATCGGCGTAACTCTTCTGCCTGCTCTGCGCTGTGAGTAATCGACGCCTGATAATGTCTACCTTCTCTGTAGTCGCCTGTACCAACTCTAGGCCAATCAGACTACGCTCGCCAACCTCTGCCCAACAGTGCGGTGCCCTACAAGGTCGACCATATAGAGCCTCATATGGGGCCATGCCAATAGTCACTTGGAAGCTGTTGTTGTAGGCGAACTCTGCGTACGGAAGACAGTCATCCCAGCTGTCCTTGAAGTCCAACACACATGCTCGCAACATATCCTCCAGAATCTGATTCACCCGCTCTGTACGCCCCATCGGCCCCGAGGATGAAACGCCGTATCTTGAACTTCAACTTCACACCTATTGCCTCCTGGATACGAGTCCAGAAGATAGATGTGAACCGCGTGTCTCTGTCCGACACGATCTCCAAAGGAACCCCGTGCAGACGGACGATCTCCCTGATGTACAATCTAGCCAGCTCGTCTGCAGAGTTGGTAACTCTGATAGGGAGGAAATGGGCCGATTTGGTCAACCGGTCCACAATCACCCAAATGGAATCGTGCCCCTTCCTCGTCTTCGGTAACCCTGATATGAAGTCCATGGAGATGAAGTCCCACTTCCACTCCGCTATAGGCATGGGCTGAAGTAGTCCAGGAGGTCGGCAATGTTCTGCCTTGACCTGCTGGCACGTCAGACATCGAGACACATACTCAGCAATGTGGGCCTTCATGTTATCCCACCAATACGTCCGTCTCATATCCTGGTACATCTTCGTGCTACCAGGATGCATCGCAAACTTCGAGTTATGGGCGGACTCGAGAAGCTCGCGTCTCAAGTCAGCCACATCAGGAACACATAGGCGGCCACGGAATCGTAAACCCCCATCAGAACCAACTCTCCACTCGGAGTCCACGGCGTCGCTAGCCTACTCTCGAAGCTCAGACAGCCGTATATCGCCCTCTTGGGCCTCAACAATCCTGTCGTCAATAAGTGGCCGCACCCGAACGTGTGCAACACACTCAAAAGGCTCCTCGACAGTGAGCCTCTGCTCAAAGTCCCGCACAAACTCCATTATGTCCCACTCGGCTATCATCAGCGGTGCCGCAAATGCAATCGCCTTCTTGCGGCTCAGCGTGTCTGCTACAAGGTTCACCTTGCTAGGATGGTAGGAAACCTCGAACTTGAAGTCCTTCAAGGTCTCCATCCATCGGCGCTGTCTCATATTCAAATCTCGCTGTGTGAATATGTATTTAAGGCTCTTGTGGTCGTAGAAAAGCTCGAACTCCTCACTGTAGAGGTAATGTCTCCAGAGCTTCAATGCAAAGATGACAGCTGCCAACTCCAGGTCATGTGTAGGGTAATTCTCCTCGTGCTTCCTTGATTGTCTCGAGGCATACGAAATCACCCTATCCTTCTGCATCAGCACACAACCCAAACCAACGAGAGACGCGTCAGTATACACCGTGTATTTCACCCCTTGCTCTGGCAATACTAGCACAGGGGCGGACGTCAATTTGTCTTTCAGCTCCTTAAAAGCTGCCTCCGCCTTCTCATTCCAGGCGAACTTCAGGTCCTTCCGAGTCAACTGAGACAATGGCCTGGCGATCTTCGAGAAATCCCGAATGAAACGTCTGTAATACCCAGCCAGACCAAGGAAACTCCTCACCTCAGTAACCGACTCAGGCTGCTGCCAATCCTGAACCGCGGCTACCTTAGCAAGGTCCACTGCTATCCCATCCTTGGACACTACATGTCCCAGGAACTTGACTTCCTCCTGCCAGAAGTCGCACTTCTTGTATTGCGCAAACAACTTGGTTCTTCTCCAACGTACCCAATACTGCTCGCAGGTGCTCCTCGTGCTCCTCCCGACTCGTGGAGTATATCAAGATGTCATCGATAAAGACGATGACGAATCGGTAAAGGAAGGGCCGAAATACCCGGTTCATCAGATCCATGAACACGGCTGGTGCGTTCGTCAGACCGAACGACATCACCAAAAACTCATAGTGCCCGAAGCACGTCTGAAAAATTTGTCTTCGCACGTCCTCCTCTCTCACGCGTAAGCTCGGTGGTACCCTGACTGAAGGTTAATCTTCGAGAAATACTTCGCCCCCCTCAACTGATCGAACAGATCATCAATCCTGAGCAAAGGATACTTGTTCTTCACCGTGACCTGGTTCAACCTACGGTAATCAATACACAACCGTAACGATCCGTCCTTCTTCTTCACGAACAACACAAGTGCTCCCCAAGGAGACACACTAGGTCATATAAAACCCTTGTCTACCAGATCGTCAATCTGTTTTTGCAGCTCCTCCATCTCACACGGAGGCATACGATAAGTCGGCAGTGAGATGGGTGTCGCACCCGGCGTGAGATCAATTGTAAAATCGATCTCGCGTCGAGGAGGTAAACCAGGAATAGTCTCAAACACGCCTGCAAATTCTCGAACCACCGGCGTACCCTCTACTGTCGGACCATCAATCGGCACAAGTAAAGCAGCGTAACAATCAACACGGCAGGGCCAACTGACCTGCACTGGAAATGTGAAAGCTGTGCCATCAGGTCCATAGGCAGTCACGATCCGAGTATCGCAATCTATCTCCGCCCTCATCTTGGCGAGCCAATCCATGCCAAGTATAACGTCGTAATGCCATAGCGGAGCAACAATAAGGTCGACGAGCACTGTGCTGCTACCCAAAACTATCGAGCAACCCTCGCAGAACCGTGTGACATCCGAACAGGTCCCGATAGCCGTAGTGAGTCTCATTCCCTTAGTGAGAATCGTATGCAAAGATAGACGTTTCACCGCCCCACAAGAAATAATAGAAGTAGTGGACCCAGTGTCCACAAATAAAGAAACGGGAGTACCATGAACATGAGCCGTACCCTCAAAAGCCGTCGGTGCCGAAATCGACGTCTCTGGTGCCTCAGCAACAAGCGTGTGCATGCGAGCCTGCTGCTGGCGGTTCGGCTGAGGAGCCAAGGGTCGCTGTGGCGGCCTGAAGAGCGGCACAGGAGGTCGGAAGGAAGGATGTGCAAGAGCAGTCTGTAGCGGTGGAGCTGATATGGCCTGTGGATAAGGGCGATCCAATCTCTGCGGTGGCGCAAATCCGCTAGCCCTTATGCGCGAGAAACAGCTCTCAGCAGGGTGTCTTGGTTTCCCGCAATACGTGCAGGTCACCAACGGGCGTCTCACAGGAACAACAGGTGTTGCGGCCCTGGGGGCGAATCAGCACGTGGCCTCTTGCCTAAGATAGGCCTGCTCTGCAAATCCTGGCATGGCCTCGCAACCATAGCACCACGCGATCTGGCCAATCGGTCCACATCCTGCTCGGCCGTCATAGACATGTGGACCAATGCCGCGTAGGTGGGGATACTGAGGCAGCAAATCCTCGACCGTATCTCCGGTCGCAAACCCAAGGAAAAACGACGCATCCACATTTGCTCATCCACCAGTATAGTCGGGACAAAGCGGCCCAACTCTGTGAAGCGGTGCTTGTACTCCGTGATCGTCATGCCTCCCTGCCTGAGGCGCAGAAACTCATCCTCTCGCTCATGCCAATACGTCTGCGGGTAGTACTTCTCGTGGAACCGAGACTCGAAAGCCTCCCAAGTCCACACGAAATCTACTACGACCGTGCGCAGCACGCTGTCCCACCATAAACTGGCCTCCCTCTCAAACATGAAAGCGGCCAGCTCCACCTGCTCTAAATCTGAGCAATGTAGCATCCGAAGCATCTTAGAGATGCGGTCAAGCCAGAACTCTGCCTCCTCGGGTCTGTGAGAACCCATAAATGAGGGAGGCCTCAAGCGCTGAAATCGCTCGAGTAAACCACGAGTACTGACCTCTCCAGTAGGAGGTGCGACGGATGGGGGCAGAGGCACATCCTCAACCTGAGCAGGAGGCTCAGAATGCTCATCAGGATGTGCAGATGTCGTAGGTGGAGTCGCACTACCACCACGGGACAAGGCCTCAGCGATAGTGGCCATAAGCCGGGTGCCGTCTTTGCTTTGTTCTTTGTATCTCTGCTTCTTCTTTGCTTTGCATCCGCCGCGATGCATCATCATCATCAGCTGCTCAAACCTATCAGTCGACGGAGTAGCCTGAGAGTCATGCTGCACAGAAGAAGACGGCCGATACTGCTCACGGACCGGGGGCGTATAAGGTGGCTGTCCACCGATAGGACCAGTAGGAGGCTGATCAGATCCCAACCCTCGGTCCGTAGGACCGCTACTACCAGAAGGAGTCTGGTCCATAGAGCCGGTCAGAAGAAGATGTGCCGTGCTCCGCGTATACTGTCGCGGCATGCCCTATACAACATAGGGTAGAATCGTTTGTGAGATAAGGCACAATACACTCTATAAAGCACTTAAGCATTCCACACATCATCAAAACAAAAGAGGCTATGTGCTTTTCATTTACCCAAAATTGTCATAATACATGGAATACAGAGTTACATGAATCACGACAGAATTCACATAATAGCCAATACATCCATTACATCAAACACCTAAAACATGTTACTATCTACTACTTCATCTACATGAAAACATAAACTGCCTATTGCGGTAACCAAAGTAAACACAACATACAACAACATGAATGACTAAGCATCCGAAGTAGGCGGTGGAGGAGGAGTGTTCTTGTCCTGCACACAGCACAGAATGACCTTCAACGTACGAGACACCTTCTTAAAGCTCCTCTTCATGTAGGCTTCGGTCTCTTCAAGCTTGGCTCGGGTCTCACCAAGCTCAGCCCGAACTTGTCCAACCTCTTGCTGCAGGGCGGCTTGACCCTCCTCGAGACGGGCCAAACGTGCATCAAAAGCATCTCGATCCACACCCTGCTCCTGAGCCGCAGGGGGTGAACTCTCCTCGGTGTCCTGAGCCTCAGATTCTTCTTTCTATATGTCATCACCACGCTCCTCATCACTCTCAGCCTGGAGGTCAACACTCTCCTCACCGGCGCTATCCGACTCATCTCCAGACTCGTCGAGTCGTGCTTGCCGCTGTTGAGGGCCGATCTTCATATTCTTGAGTGTCGCCTCACTTATGACTCGGACTGGTGCAAGATCCTCCATATTCAATCTGTAGCTTACATCACGAGCCATCCTGCAGATCAGACGACCAAATGGGAGCGAAAGATCGTTCCTGGCAGAACGAACAACATGAACTACTGGGATAGGATGAATGTAGGTAGGCATATGTTGTCCCCGCGTCCCATCTTGTACAGAAAGTCCACCATCACCCGAGTACATTCCGTGCGGTTACCCCACCGTGGGTATATATTGTATGTGAAAATGTGATGGAGTAAACGGAAGTCTTCGGTCATCTTTGTCGCCGCAATATAATTTCCTCGTTTCCAAGTAACCCAGCGACCACAGAGATTTCGCGTGCGACGATCCCTTTCCCGCGCACTTCTAGAGAAGTCATCACTAGGATGCACTTGACCAAGCGGGATCTTCGTGATTCGAACCACTTCATCTACAGTGATTGTGCGCCTTATGCCCCTCACAGAGACAGTAAACTGAAGAGGCTCTACTGATGAGTCCACGATGTGAGCATAGAAAGCGCGAACCGTGTGCTCACATGCGGGAGACTCGCCTTCAAAAATAGAATTCCATCCGATATCCACCAAGTGGTTCATCATCGGGTGTAGGCCAAACATTCTTTCATCCACATGAGCTTCAAACACAACCTTGCGGCCCACGAAGCGCCCGTATTCGATGCCTATCGGATAAGCATTTCTGGCGGGATGGTCAGGATCCAGGTCTCGTTTCTACTTAAACTCCCGCACGGTGCTTGTGCCGGCCCCAACGTCGGATCTTCTTCGGGAATGGGCTGGCCTACTTGGGCCGGCGTCATCGGCCGCGGTTTTCCTCTTTCCCATGAGAGATAGGATGGAGGAAATGGAAAAAATGGTAGCCACCACACCAAGGAGGGCCATGGAAAATTGTCAAAATGGGGGAACAAGGGGCTGATCTCTTTGATCCTCCACAAACAATAATCCAATGGGTGTGGAAGGAGAACTAGAGGTAGGAAATGAAGGAGAAACAAGAAGAGAATGGAATGGGTTAGTAGATTACCCGATTTTTGAGCTCCAAGGAGGGGTATGAGAGCTCCAACTTGAGAAAATGGGGAAAGGAGGAAGCTAGGGCTGTTGTGGAAGGTTGGGGTGTGTGAGTTATGGAAGAAAATGGAAGATTTGAAGGTTTGGAGGATGGGTTTTTGAGAAAAAATCGAAAAAGAGGGTGTGGGGCGTTTGGAAGGGGTGAAATGAGAGAGAGGGGTGCTCCAGCCCCTCAAAACCCAACCCATTGCCAAAATGACACGTGCCAGGGGGTAGAGGGGGTCAGGCCGACCAACCTCATGCTTGGACCCACCCCAAAAAACTGACCGGACCGCGGTCCGTCGCCGGTGCCGCGGCTCCGCCGCGGTCGGACTTGGCCAGAACCGCGCCGCCGCGGTGGGGCCCTGTTTGCCATGTGTCCAGGGTGCTTGGCACCCTGGTTCGATCGGAAACCTTAATGGATTAACGTGGGGGGCCCCCGAACTCAGTTCATCTCCAGAACGGTTAGTTCCGAAAATTTTCTGAACTGATCTGATTTTTCCTGATTTTTGAAGACTGATTTCGGGTAGATAGTGACCTGGACACGTCAATAGACGGTCTAGGAGTGACTTAGAGTCCATATGTACGGTCAGGATCGAGTACAGACTCGATCAACGCGTCCGTTTTTGAATGAATTTCGCCGATCGGCGAAATCGGGAGACCCTAAGACTGTTTCTATAATTTTGCGCACCCTCCTAAGTATAATGCGTCAGCGTACGTAGTGGGGACATAACTCAGGTCCGGTTTAATCAAAATCATGCTTTGATACCAACTTGTAACGCCCTGAAATTCGGGGGTCGAGTATGAACTCAACTCCCGAGTTCCAACGCATCACTTATGCAACATACACAATGATGGTTAAATGTTGTCGAGTTAGAGCAATAAACATGAATGAGATTATACCAAAACAAGTAAATCATACTCCAGTTCAATTGTATAAAGGCAAGCGGAAGACCGAAATTTTATATTGAAGTATGTAAAGTAACAAAATTTTGTGAACTCCAGAGTATGAGTACTAAGCGAGTACCAATATACATGTATTGTTTCTAAGTCAAAAATCAAAATACAATCCTCAAAAGAGGCCACGAAAATCCGCGATGCAGCCGGCCTAAGCATAGCCGTCAGAATACTGCATAAAGGAGAACTCCTCCTGATCCTCTTCAAAGTCGGGCTCCGGCTCCTGAACCAAGGCGCCATCTACACCTGTGACAGAGTTTGGTGGGTGTTGCAAACACCGTCCCGTAACGTGGGAGTGAGTAGATAACTCAGTGGAACAATAAAGCATAGGTTAACATGTTATCAAATTAATCAAGCAGTAATGATAAAGCAGTACAAATCAAACATTTCTAATTACTCTTGTTAAGTGCAAAAATGATATGACATGATGCTGTATGCCCTTGCCAAACCACCCTCAAGCGACATCATCTTACGTTCGCGAATGCTTACTCCCTCAGTGCGCCACATCTACAAAGCACATGCGGTGCGATGATGCTCATGATTACCAAGTTTTTATTAGTCCATTTCAACCAGCAGTATTAGGAAACTAAGGTACCTCCCTTGTATCATTCCCAAACATGATCCATTCCAAGGTCGTCAATCCTAGTTAATCTCATACGATATTATGGTTTGAGAAGCGTAGTGAAGGCATCGCAAATGGCTCGTCACCCGTCAGCGCGGATACAGATCTCACCGTATGCGGCTCAATTGCTGGCCGTCAGCTCAAGTACAGGTCTCACCGTACTTGGCTCAATCACTAGCCGTCAGCTCGAGTACAAGTCTCACCGTACTCGGCTCAACTCATACTCTAGTTGCTGTGAAAGACTCGTCGCCAATCACAGACACTTGGAGTATACTCGAAGATACTACGGAGGACTCGTCGCCCGTCAGCATGAGCACAGGTCTCACCGTACTCGGCTCTCGCCGTAATTATCGACAGCTCGAATATAGTGTCCCATACCACCATAATCGGCTCACGAGTTTGGTTGCGCAATGATCACTACAGGGAGGCACATGGCCCCAGCGTAGGAGGCGACAACTCGACCACGGTGTCCCATACCACCATGCCCGGCTCATGCGACTTAGCGGATCGAGGTACCATGGTTAAACGGGATCGCCACTGGTAAGTTTGGTACCCTAGGTTCAAGCAGTAACAACCAAACATGGTGAACACACAATACATTTCGGTTTACTTGACGAGCCTGACTAGTTCGAGCGCACCACAAGTTGAGCGATATGGAGCGCAAAAGCACTCCGTGTGGCCAACCACTATCGCCAACCGAAGTACGACTCGGGTTCGCCAGACACGTCCGTTGTGGAGATATGAATCTCAGCCACAACCGCAAGTCTGGTACCGAATGTTTGGACTATAGACACAGTCTCAAACTCAAACAGTTTTCATCAATAGCATGTGGAGTAAAGCATGATAAACAAGCAATACAAGCATGTTAGCAGGCATGTTATAAAGCATGAAGTAAAACATGATGTAAAGCATGTTGTAAAGCATGTTGTGAAGCATGTAGTAAAGCACTATCCACATAGGGATACAATTACGTACACATTACAAGGGAGTGGTTCTAGCGAACCACTGCATGAAGGAGATCCTACATGTCTCTAAGGGAGTCAGGAATTCCATATCAGCACCTTTCTAAGGCACTAATACACAAGCCTTTACACACACAAGCACTTACACAACACTTAGAGTACGCCATTCCAACATACATGACGTATGTTAGCAAATCGCGTGTTAGGGCTATTCTCTCGCTAAGCGGTTATTTTACCCGCGTATACCATATTCATACAACAAATAATCATGACAATTACATTTCTAAATTTTACACATATGCGGTATTTCTAGAATACACAATTTCAACATACTTGACATTTACAAGGGAACATGTATTTTGGCGATTCCTTTCGCCAAACTAGTATTTTATACATATATTGTATAATCATACATTAAATAAACATGTCATACATTTTCCCAAAAAAAATACATATACGGTATTTCTAGAATATACAATTTCAACATACGTAGCATTTACACATGAACATGTATTTCAGCGATTCCTTTCGCCAAATTAGTATTTTATCCATATATCGTATAATCATACATTAAATAAACATGTCAAACATTTTTCCAAAAAAAATACGTGTACAGTATTTCTACGTATACCAAGAATATATGAAATTCCATATTCTACAACGTTAATCGAAACAGGAAACGGAAAACACTTTGTACATGTGCATTTACATGCAGATAATGAATCTATCATTATCTGACATTGAAAGCGTTGAAAATCGTAACTTATACACTTAAAGTCCTCACCTTTGCCCTTGGAATTCCAACGAATCAGCAAGGGTAGTAGAGCTTCCGTATATGGGAGTTTTCTAGCTTAAAGAGCGGAATCGGTTAGCCTTTTCATAACCCACAACGATCCTACCTTAAATCAGACCTAGGGTTAGGGTTTCTTACCTTCAAATGGGATGGATACCGCCGGGAAAACACCTAGAACGGGGCGGTGTAGGCCGTGCGACAACCCAAAGCAGTAGGAGGAAGATTGGCAACAAATTCCAAGCCTTTCTCTCTCTTTTCTCTCTCTCTCTAGGGTTTTTCTCCCAAATTCGTATGGCTGTGAGAGGGGCTGTTCTAAGCTCCTTTTATAGCAAAAAATATTCCCAAAATAGACTCAGGTTCAAGGGTGACTGCTTATATAGGCATTTCGCCACTTTTCCAGCTTAAAAGTGAGGTTCTGGTGGCCCTCCTTGAGCCAAACGTCAGACTTAAGCTCACCATCTATGGATCTACGTGGGATTATGTTTTCGACTTGATCGGATTCCCAGATCGCACGTGGCGGACCACTTTCAGTTCAACGGTCAGTGGGCCACGATCAGAAATTCTAAGTACATGTAAATGTTTCTGAAATTTTTCTTAATCCGAGGGTGTAATTTGGTCTGATTCTGACGGTCAGGTTGCTTAATACTGACGTGCAACCGAACGATGCCAGATCACTATTCCTGATATTTTTATTAGGATGGGAATAGTGTTTTTCACACTCCCTCGCTCCGAATCAAAACGAATGGTCGTGAGACATCGGATGGACCTGATTTTTGAGATGATTATCAAGTCTAGTGAGGCGGTCCTAGTTCCTTAGCTTCATGTTAATCGGACTCCCAATGTGCGATCTAGACCTAATACGAAGTTTCTTTTCATTCAAGAGAGCAGCCGGGAAATGAGTTTGATCCTAATCTTTAGGGTAACCTAGCGTCAATGATTCTGTAACTTTTGGGTCTTGCAGATCGTATTTAAAGCGATCCTAACGGATTTCATGGCTAATCGAGTTTAGTACTTAGTTAACTTTGTTAAATTTCTAAAGGATTTAATCCTACGTGATTTCTGGTCGAGGTGATACTCGACCCAATGTACGAAAATTTACAGGTCGTTACAATAAGTGATGCGTTGGAACTCGGGAGTGAAGCTTCTCCTCGACCTCCGATTTTCAGGGTGTTACAAGTTGGTATCAAAGCATGATTTGGATTAAACTGGGCCTGGGTTACGGTAACACGACGCACACCGACGTACTCTGATTTAGGGAGGGGGCGATGGAACTTAGAAACCACATTGGTATCCCAAGTTTCACCGACAGGCGAGACTGAATAGTGTAATTTAGTCCACAACGTATCTTCAGTCACGTGAAGCAACCTAAGTCACCTCTAGGCCGTCAATCGACAGGTTTGAGTCGTTAGTCGACGAATTTCAAACCTAGAAATAAATGTCCTTAGGTAGTGGGTCGACCATAACACCTTACTGGCTTCTCAGAACTCAATCTCAAAGTGCAAAAATCTTTTTAACTCATTTCCTTCAAAATCTCCTTTTGCCACCCTATTCATCAAATTTTTTCTAAGTCCTTTCATATTAGACACTAAGTTGCAAGATTAATGATGGAGAACAATCCTTAAACTTAATTTACTACACTTAGTAAATTTAAGAATAAAATGGGGTTTGGGCCATTAACCTTATAGAATATCATAAAAAAATGGATTAGTTGGATAGATCAGCTTCTCCTACCCCAAAATCATATATTGCACATCAAATAACTTATTTTGGTTTGCAAATGGGACCCAAAAACGCCTCAAATGGGCTCGAGGGCCCAAACGACGCGAATCGGTGGGATCTAAGGTGGGTCCCGCACACATTCGGTGTCTCGAGGGGGGGGGGGATAACATCCCTGGTTTGGGGAGGCATCCCCCAAATGTCCAACGACCGGGGATGACATCCCCGAATTGGCCAGTGGGCTTGTCGGGCTGCGACCGGGCCGACGGTTGTAGGTGGCTGTGGGGCCCACAAAATCACGTGGGACCTCTCATATACCCCTTTTGTGCTTTATCTCCCTCCCTCACACCACTCCAAGTCTCCAAATCCCTTAAAACCTTGCCATTTTCTCTCGAATCCCCCTCTATTCTACCGCCTTCTTCATTTTTCTTCACCACATACTCTCTTTCTAGCATCCTCTTCAAAGGAAAATGAAAACTTATTTTCTATTACTCCCATCTTCCCTATTCCCTACACGTTTGGGTACAAAGTTCATAGCTTTAAAAAAAAAATCTCCAAATCCAACTTCGTTACAAGGCTATTTGGGTTCCCAGGCTCTTTTCGAGCTTGTGGCTGCCATTTTCTCCCTCTCTATGATTCTTTCCCTCATGGGAAAGAAGAGAGCTCCTATGGATGAAGTTGGGCCTAGCCACCTAACCCGTCCAAGGAAGAGATCGGGCGCAGGGCCAAGTACGAGCACCGCATGTGATTCCTTTATGGTCAACTGGCCCACTGTAATCCAAACAATAGCCTCCTAGCATCCAATATGACCGACAACTTTTGCCTGCTCCACCACATCTTCACATATAATATGTATCCTAGGTGGAGCAACCGCACCGAGTGCACGCACTTGATGGTAAACTTCTTGTACCGTATCGGGTATGGAGATAACTTGTGCTTGCTTACCTTCATCCTACGTGGGATAGTCATGGCCACTCGTTCTACTAGGACAGCTACTTCGCTTCCCTTTGGCCGACTCATATGCAAGCTTTCTCGTGAGTTCGGCTACAGATTTAGCCCTGGTGAGTTGGTGCTGATTCACTTTATAAATGACACTACACTCGTCAACATAAAGATTGGGTTGCGACCGCAACGTGATGGGTCTGAGGACGAGGAAGGCAGAGAAGAAGATGAGGGGAGTGAAGAGGAAGGGAGTGAGGAAGAGGAAAGTGATGGAGAAGAGGAAGAAAATGAGATAGAGGAAGAAGGAGAGCAGGAAGAAGAAGAGGAGGCCCAGGACACCGATGAGGGCTCTCCTCCTGCTACACAGGAGCGTGGCAGTTATCAGGCTGCTATAGAAGCCCGATTGGCTCAACTTGAGGAGGGTTAGGCCACCTCAACGACCTATAACAGCGCAACCAAACCATCCTCAACAAGCCCGTGTGCATGCACTTGTAGATGAAACACCTAAGTCAACAACTGCAGTGCCTTTGACCTTTGAGGTCTCTGCCCGCGGTCAAGGTACACCTATATTCCTATTAGTAGACATTAGGTCCACTATTTTAATAATGCTATGCTCCACAGTCAAGCGTTTGGGATTGAACACTACCCCTATGGGTGTGTTGAGAGTCCTTATCGGTACAATGACCTTCTCCGATACTACCAAACTTTGTAAGGATTTCCCGATAGGCTTAGGAAGTAAAACGTTATATAATGACTGGATAGTCTACCCACTCATAGGCGTGACGGAAGCTGGTGGACTAATAGCCCACTGGCCCATGGTCGAAGGAAATTGATCCAGGTTATACGTAAGGTTAGGTCACTAAATAGGAGCTAGATCTTCCTTAGAAGGTCAGTAATGAAGTCGTCGAAGGAAAGAAAGTAGGGTACAAGTATTAAACTAATTCGTATGAAAGAATAGGCCCAACAAGGGATTATAAAAATAATATGGTAATTAGAGATGACAAATATGTTGTAAGTAATAGAAGGGTCGAAACGGAAAAATTTCTACACTTCGAGTTTCCAATAGGTTGGTCATATCTTTTTATATTAAAGTTTAGCATGTGGTGTCTATTTAGGAATTATTTATAATCATACTAGGGATTATCCTGTGATTAAATTTGATTATACGTAAAGATATATATATATATATATATATAGTTGTTTTTGCACAAATAAATTAGAACCCTATTATCCACCAAGTTAAACATAGGTTAAATAAGAACTCTCGTTGAACAAGACCTAAGGGACAACCTGGCTTGAACCTCCTAGCGAATTATAATGCTCCTTAAATACTTAGGATGATCAGATTTCAGAATTTCAGAACGATATCCGTATGAGGCATTCGCGGCTTAACTCAATTCTCAAGCCTGGGTTATTACCAAAGGACTCACTGCTTTGACCGAACAGAAGACTAGAATCCATCAGGATTAGGAAGGGATACAATGCGTTATCTGCCTTGGTCAGGCAAACACTCGACGTATCAGGTTCGAGCCTACTACAACTGACTTTCCGTATTAGCCCAATCATAAAGGGTATAGAACATACCACCCTTAGATAAAGATAAACTTTATCATCAAACACTTAGCATGATAATAATGATTTAGACATTTGTTTTTAAACCTCAAGGATAGACAACTTTTAAGGGGGGTAGACCAATATGAGCTAGGCTGATGTAGTTATTATATACCTTAACATATATATAAACCTTTACTTATTACCCTTAGGCAATTTCGGGGATGAAATTATTCTTTTAAGGGGGGTAGATTGTAACATCCTGGAAAAATTCGTACAAAGACTCGAGTACCATCTCAGGCAGAAATCACTCAGGACCAAATCTTTTAGAAATCAGACGAAAATAAGTAAGTGCTAAACTAGATTAGTTGTGAAATTTGCTTGAACCACTTTAAATACGAACTGCAAGACCCAAAACTTGTAAGATCATTAATGCTACATTACCCTATAATCTAGAATCGATCTGAAAACCCAGTTGCTCTCGGGAGCACTTTGAAACTCTGAATCAAACTTGGACTGCGCGTTGAAAGTCCGATTACTGCGAAACTAAACGATTAAGACTGACTTGCTGGGCTTGACCACCATTTCCGAAATTAAGTCCTAATGATCCTCAGAAACGCACAACTTGAGTCCGGAGTAAAGTGTGTGAGAAATGCAAATATATTTAGAAATTGAGCTCAGATTTAAGTAAACTGAGTCGTTCGCTTGCGGGCCAATTTTAAGGTTTTAGACTGTCAGAATCTGACCCAAATACACCCTCGGATTAGGAAAAAATTCATACACAGGTCCATGTACTTGTGGCCCTGATCAATCTGGTGGACCGTTGAATCAAATCGGTCCGCCATGGTCGATCTGTAAATCTGATCAGACCGAAAACTTAACTCGACCTTGATCTAATGTCAGGGAGCTTAAGTCCAACCGTACGTAGAAAAGTGGCCTCCAGAAGTGCTCCGTTGAGCCGAAACATATGGGTTTTGGCTATAACCTAAGTATACAATGACCTTGGGGCCATTTTGGTCAGTTCTGGGCCTATATAAGGGCTTTAAACCCTCTCTCTCTCTCTCATTCCATATGAATTTGGAAAACCTAAGAGAGAAAAGAGAGCAAAGAGAGAAGGAAAAAGAGAGAAAGTGAGAGAGAAAGTGGGAGAGAGTTCCTGGGATTCAATCTTATCACTCTACGTGCTTAACCACCACATCTGTATTACTTTTTCGGCGATTCCAACTCCGTATTTGGATAATAAATTCTAACTCTAACATATTTTAGAGATTCAAATAGAACGGATGATGGAATAACTAACCTATTCCCTTTTATAGGTTGTTGTGGTGCCGTAGACAAAGGCTTAGTGTTTAAACTGAGTTTGTTCCGAGTCTACTGGCGAAAGGTGCAGACTATAAACATTTAGGTTATGGTTTTCAAGGCTTTCAATGTCAGTTAATGATTTATGACTGACTGGATTGTTATCACATGCTTAGATACGATGTTCCTCGCGCTTTACACAAATATATGAACTATGTTTGAATATAGTGTATTCCATGTGTTTGTGAAAATGTCTGAATGAATATGGAATTTGAATCTGTGTCTGTCATGATTATTAACTATGAATATATGCTTGTTGTGTATATGGCAAATCCTGTGTAAAAAGGGCTTGCCAGGATATATGTTATAACTAGTCTAATACATGTATGTTGAAAGGTGTAGCCTAAGTGTTTGATAAAATGCCTGAATGAGAAAATGGTCGTTTAAATGTATGTAATGAGGGTGTTGAGATAAGATTCTCAATCCCCTTATCTATGGTTACAGATTCCTTTATGTAACCTACCTCACTACTATGTGCTTTATGGTTGAAATGCCTATGTATGCTAACATATATATTATGTGTTTGTTAAAATGTCCAAATGAGATTTATATTTGATTTTAGTTGTCACATATTATCTTTGGTTACTACATGCATATATAATTGCTTGAAGTATGTTTGGGGCTACGATGTAGTCCAGGCAATCGATAATGATTTACAATTGGTGACCGAATTAGTCTCGCCACATCTGATGCATTCGATGAATCCGAGTCATACAATGATTGTCGACAGTGGTACCATATCGATTGATGCTCGTACCAATCGAACTTATCAAGCAACTCGATTGGTCCGATGTATGTTCACCATGTATGGATGCTACTGCTTGAATCTAAGGTACCAAACTTACCAGTGGAAAGCCCGTTTAACCTTGGTATCTTGATCCGCTATGACTCATGAGCCGGACATGGTGGTATGGGACACCGTGGTCGAGTTGTCGGTCTATGCTAGGGCGACGAGCCTCCCCATAGTAACCAGTGAGCAACCCAAACTCGTGAGTAGAGGTGGGCATCGAGCCGAGTCGAGTCGAGGTGGGCCAAGCTTGGCTTGGCTTGTCCATGATGTACTCGAGTTCGAGCTTAAGCTCGAGCTTGGCCTCGAGCTCAACATTGAAGCTTAGCTTGTTTGCCAAAGCTGTCGAGTCGAGTTCGAGTCGAGTCGAGTTTAGCTTGAGTCGAGGTCGATCTTGTTAGGTGAGAGAGTAATGGATTCTATTCTTGATCCTCCTCCATTGATGAAAAATTCAAAAATCTTAAGAGAATCAAAGCAAAACCCGATGAAAAAATCAAACAAAGCTTCAAATCGGATGAGGAAACCTATAAGAACTGATCTGTTCTTGATCTTCTTCCACCAGTAGAAATTCAAGTACTAGAAAAGAAACAGAGCATAACACATATCAGAAATCTAAGTAAAGAGTTCTAGCCAATCAGATCATTAGATTTCCTTGAAGCTCTAACAAATCTGAAAAGAACTCATCTCGAATTTCTTGGGTTTCTCACCTAAGAAGTAGATCTCAAGAGATTGAAATCATACTATTGTGGAGCTGAAATGAAAACTGGTGGTGGTGGTCGGGGCGGGCGTGCGGCTGGCAGTGGGCAGAGAAAGAGAAGAAAGGGAAAGGGAAGGGGGTGCGTGCGGTCGGGTAGAGACTCTAGGGTTTATTTTTTATTTTTTTATTTTTAAGTTTAAACTTAAAACTTATATTAATAAATATATATATATATATATAATATTTAATATATTTATTAATCGAGTCGAGTCGAGCTCGAGTTCGAGCTTTGAGTCGAGTCAAGTTGAAATGCCCCCTGGTTGAACTTGGCTTGAACTCAACTCGAGCTTCAAATAATTAGCTTGGCTCGATTTAAATCGACCATTCAAGCTGAGTCAATCTGAGCTAACTCGAGCCGAGTCGAGCGAGCTTTTCGAGTTAGTTTGACTCGTGAATAGCCCTACTCGTTAGTCAAATACGGTGGTATAAGACACTGTATTTGAGCTGTCAGCCTACACTGATCAGGTGACGAACCCTTTGTAGTGACCTTAAGTATGAAATAAGCCTAGTTCGGTGCAGCCTGGTTGTGGTCCCCAGTCGGGTTGGCGACGAGCCTTCGAAAATAGACTGCCTTTTGGTAGGGCATCGGTGGTTGTGACCTCGAGTATACTCTAGGACTGCGTTGAGGCGATGAGTCTTTTCGTAATAACTAGAGTATAAACTAGGCCTACACTGATCAAGTGATGAGCCCTTTGTAGTGACCTAGAACCGCAAACATCGTATGAGATTTGTTAGGACTGACACCCTAGATGGATCATTGTTTGGGTAAATGATATAAAGGGCGGTACCTTAGCTTCCCAAATCCTGCTGTATGAAAAGATCTAATAAGAACTTGGTAATCACGCTCATGCACCGCACTGCATGTGCCGTTTGACGTTAAGTAGAGAGCACTGAGGAAGTGACTAACATGCGCGATCGTTAGATGAAGATTGCAGAGAGAGTGCAGGCAAGGGCATGCATCATTTATATATACCATTCTTGCATTAATCAGAGTACTTAGGGATGTTTGATTGTATTATGTAATCATTACTGCTTGACTGAATTGATAACATGTTAACCTTTGCTTTATTGTTCTACTGAGTTGATCACTCACTCCCACATTACGGGACGGTGTTTTAAACACCAAGCAGACCTTGTTTTAGTTTCAGATGATGACGATACTTGCGAAGTGGAGCCGGACTTTTATGATGATGAGGATTTCTCCTATATGCAGCTATTAGGCGCGTCTATGTAGACCATGTTTTGATCCACGGGGTTATAGGAATGTTGATTAGACGCCATTACACTTATTATTTTACACTTTTGGAGTACCCATGTATATACTTTTTGTTCATTTTTTTGAGTATACATGTATATATTTAACCTGGTAACATGTTCACACTCTGTAGACTTACAACAGTTTATATATTTTAAATATCTAACACAGTCTTCCGCTTGCTTATTTAACTGTCTCTAGAGTGTGATATGCTATTTTAGTATAATCTCACTCATGTTTACTGCACTAATATGGGCAACATTCAATCATCATCATCTATGTTACATAAGTGATGCGTTGGAACTCGGGAGTGGAGCTTCTGCTCGACCCCCGATTTTCAGGGCGTTACAGCATAGGATCTTTATAAGAAAGGCTTTCGTACTGTATTCGCATCTCATGCAACATGGGAGAGAAAAATCAGGCGCCTGAGAGAGAAAAATCTAGCGCTGCATGGGAGAGAGAAATCCCTCATCAGGAAATGACGTGCAATGAAGACTATCCGTTGATTTATTATATATTTATATTATAATTATCGGGTTCGGGTTGGGTTGGGCAACTCGAGACTTCAACCCGAACCTGACTGAAATTTTGTTGGGTTGGTGTTTCTATGGCCCAAGCCCGAGACTGAACCCGAAATATTCTGCCCGAGCCCAACCCAACGTCGGGTCAGTCACAGGTCGGTCGGGTTGAACCCGCCCGACTTTCAACCCTAATATAATGTGCAGTGAGGCACAATATAATGTGCAGTGAGGCACATATATCTAAGACTTTAAACTGATTTCTCAAATTCACCCTTCAACTTAACCCTCTCACACTTGTATAACTCAAGACAATCTTTCCTTAAGGTGATGCGTGACAAAATTTGAAACTTTGGCTGCATTACTTGACAAAAGTTTCTAAAACCCTCATGCTCGACAAAATTAAATGGCAAGTCATCAACTATTATTATACATGCAAGAGCTTTTCTACAAGCTTCTTGATTAAAACTCCAATTTACAATCCCACTGCTCTCACCATATTTCTCTACTAAGACTGCCAATGTCCATTGTTTTGGATCTTTATTATTTGGATATTTCTTACATTTATCCAAATGTCTCCAAAGCGCAGTAGTGCCTTGCTTACTATCAGCTTGATATTCTTGATTACAGTAATTGCAAAATGTTCTCTTCTCTTTTGTTTCTGGCTTCTCAACTTTTTAAAAATGTTCCCATATTCCTCTCATATTATTGTGTGTCACCATTGTCTTCCTTTTCTTTTTTATGTCACTTGTTTACTAACTGTAGAACTACCCGTAACATCAATAGGAGCATTACTATCACCCATTCTAGACATCTACTTATATATCCTGATATTGAAAGAATTTAAAAATAAAATAAAATCTGTACATAAGCGACATGTTGAAAATAAGTCATTAATATTACTAATCATGTGCATTTTATATTTCATGATATGATTACCAAAAAAATTAAATCTTTACATGTGTTGCGTGCATATGCTGATCATGACTGTGAAAAATATTAAAATAATTTTAAATGCAGGGAAAAAAAGGAAAAAAAAATAAAATCAAACCAACCTTTATATGATGTAGAGAGAAAGAGAGAATAATAGATTGATGGTGATACATAGTTACATACCTTGTGAGATGCTTTCTCTCTCAATCTCTCCAGCGCAAATGAGCTCCCTGACTCCCTCTTTCACTTGTACGCCTTAATTTCTCTATCCAAAATAGTTTGCATATTACACACCATGACTTTTAGCATGTGAAACTTCTTGGGGCCCGTAGTGATTTAGGTTTTACATCCACACTGTCCATCAATTTTTACATATGATTATTGAGCATGAGAGACATCCAAAGCTCAAGTGGACCACACCATAGAAAGCAATGGGGATTAAATGACTACCGTTAAAAACTTTTTGGGGCCATAGAGGACTTTAATCAACCTGATATTTGTATTTTAACTTATTCCAGGTATGTGTGATATCATGAATAGATCAGATGAAAAATTAGCATCAAGCTTGGCCCTAGGAAAGTTTCAATGGTAGTTTGTTCAATCCGTATTGCTTTTTATGGTGTGGTCCACTTGAGCTTTGAATGAGCCATGTTTTTGGGGCCATGCTCTAGAATGATCCATAAAAATTGATGGATGGTATGGATGTAAAATGCAATCATTGTGGGGCCAAAGAACTACCACACGTTAAAAGTCATGGAGTGGATCAAGATATTAGTATAGAAGTTATACAGTGGCAATGGATTGGCTACTCAATGGCTAGTGGTAGGTGTTCTGCGGACCCCAACATGATGTATGTGTCTCATCCATGCCGTCCATCCATTTTTTCAGATAAATTTATGTTATAGGCCCAAAACTGAGGTAGATCAAAATCTCATATGGGGCCACACAATGTTGATTGAAATCCTTGAAATCCCACTATTAAAAACTTCTTAAAATTTTCATGGGGTTACAAAAGTTTTGAATCATGCTTATATTTGTTTTTTTGCCTTCATCTTGGTCTCTATGACCTAATCTATAGGTTTGATGTTAGATAAACATTACCGTGGGCCCTAGGTGGTTTTTAATGGTAGATCTTCAATCACTACTGTTTTCCCATGGTGTGGTCCACCTGAGATTTTGATTTGCCTCAATTTTGGGTTGATGCCATAAAATCATTTGGAAAAATGGATGGACGGCATGGATGAGACACATACATCATGTTAGGGTTCATAGAGCATCGACCACTAGCCATTGGGAATAGCCCATCCGTTTCCGCTGCCGTCGAGCATGCAAACAGATGTGGGTTTCTCGAAAAGCCTTCCACAATAAGTTTCTCTACAAGGATTTCAGGTGGGGCCCACTGCCATGTTTATTAGAAATCAAACCCATCCATCCATTTTTCGAGTTTATTTTAGGACATGTGACCAAAAGTAAGATGGATCCAAAACTTAAATGGGCCACACGAAAGGAGACAGTGGAGATTTAGTGACCACCGTTGAAATATTTATATGGCTATAAAAGTTTTATAGGTGTAAGTTTTTAGTGTTTTTACTTCATCCCGGTAAAACTGATCTTATAAACGGTTTGGATGGCATATAAACATCAAGGCAGAGCCTAGAAAGGTTTCAACGGTAGGAATTCCTTTTCCCACTGTTTCATATTTTATGGCCCAATTGAGTTTTAGATGCTCTTCTTTTTTGGTCCCGTGTCCTAAAATGAGCTAGAAAAATGGGTAGATGGGTTGGATTTTTCATAAATATCACGGTGAACCCGACATTGCATCCGTGCATAGGATCTTTATAAGAAAGACTTTCACACTGTATCCACATCCCATGCAACATGGGAGAGAAAAATCAAGCGCATGAGAGAGAAAAATCTGGCGCCACATGGGAGAGAGAAATCCCTCATCAGGAAATAACGTGCAATGAAGACTATCCGTTGATTTATTATATATTTATATTATAATTATCAGGTTCGGGTTGGGTCGGGCAACCCAAGACTTCAACCTGAATTCGACCGAAATTTTGTCGGGTTGGTGTTTCTATGGCCCAAGCTTGAGACCGAACTTGAAATATTCTGCCCGAGCCCAACCCAACGTCAGGTCGGTCGCGGGTCGGTCGGGTTGAACCCGCCCGACTTTCAGCCCTACTTGTGTTGACCTGCCCTTGAGGGTAGACTTATAAGATTTGATGGCATCTACCCTATTTAAACGTTCTTACAAAGTCGGAGATAAACATTTTATATTCACTCATCCAATTCCAATGGGCCCTATATTATGGCCAATGATTCAGATTATTTAAAGGCAAGCCAGATAAACATAAAATGTATTATTTTCTCCTTATTTTCTTTGAAAATTTCTCAATAAGATGCTTTGATCGAAGATGATATGTGAGTAGTTCAAATAAAGTAGAGGTTATTCCTGGATCACCATCATCGATCTCTCTTGTAAGAATTTCTAAAAGGTGGGTTTAATTGATCAGTGGTCCGGATCTCCTCAAGGGTAGAATATCTTGATCAAGCGTATAGGCAGGCCCCACTAAAGTTGTGATTAGTTTAACATCATGTAGGGGTGCGTGATGCACTATGATTGTGTCACACGCACGACATTCTATTTGGATTAGGAATGCTAAATTTATGTGGAGCCCAAGGGAGATGAGTTTCGATGGATTTCAAACTCTTCACCCATAATAATTATTTAAACATGCCTGGATCACTAATCTTACACATGACAGAAGCGTTATATTCTCATCCCAGTGCTTCTTTAAGGGTGTAAGGTGAGAAAGACCTCGACAATCACCTCAAGCAATGGCCCTTCAACCAGCTACGAATTTCAATTTAGATTTATCGATCTCCATCTAACTCCAATGCATTGTTTGATCATTTTAATTTCGCAAACTATAATTTTATAGTTGGTATTACAACAGAATGGTATATCGGTTATGGAAGATTAACATAGTTTGTTGAAATCCATTCATGTAGCTAGGGTCGGATCTGTCTAATTAAGTCTATTGCATGATACCCGTGCAGCAACTATTGCATGGAACTCGCTTCCGGAGACCTGACCCTGCGTGGTCGCCTTTGTCTATGGGGGCGTTATTCAAAAATATTAAAGAAATAATGGGTCCCCCGATGAAATGGCCTTGAAATAAAGGCTCATCAAAACACGAGCTTTTCTAAGTAAAACAGATCTCTAGACGCTTTTACAGCTAACCCTCGAATTAGATCTCCACCCTAAAAATACCATTTTTATATTACATTATTATTTTTAGTTTAAACTGAATGATCATGCACTCCCAGTGGACTACTAAGTCAACGTCTATAGCCATCACACGTGCCAACATATCATGTGTATTTGATCCGAACCGTGTATAAGGATAGCCCACCCATGGTGGTCACCTTGAGCACAAATCAGGAAGATCCACCTTGTACCAAAAAGAATGGTTTTAATTGGTTTCATCAATGATCTGATTCAATGTTAATGTGTGGTCCACCTGATGAGTCGACTGCCTTGATTTTTGTGCCAGGGAATCTCTATAGTGGGGTCTACCTTATACATGGTTCAGATGTGGTGCATACTCCTTATGCAAACACATTTGCTTTGCATTGTACTCTGGGTTTCAGTTCTGAGATGCTGGTTCTATAGTTCAGTAATCTAGACCGTTTGTCTATTGCGCCCCATTCTGGAGGTTCCATGCACCAAAAATTTCCGAGATTGGGATATTCTAGTCACATTTTTCAATCAAGTGTGGACAGTCGTTTTTTGTAACTGTCTACTGAAATTGAAAATTATGACCTTAGAAAGGAGGAGATTTTCGGTGCAGAGTCCATCCACGGCGTGGATCAACGTACCAATGGCCTAGATTAAAAAACCATATGCACCAGTCAAAGCTGGAGAACTGGAGTGTACTGGATGAAACCTGGGGTCGAGGTTCATCTGTTATTCGTGCATGATTCGTTTCCGCTGATTGGGGTTGCAAGTGATCTCACGTGCATGAGAGGAGCTCTATGGACGCGGATCCGGTGGTGTTGCCAACACAACCCCAGCGGTGGTGCGTCCATGTGATGGGCGCTGTGGGGCCCAACGTCATGTATGTGTTTTATATCTGTCCATCTGTTTTGATACCTCGTACTAGGGCATGAACCAAAAAAATAAAGCATATATATCCGAGGTTCAAGTGGACCACATCACAAGAAACCGTGTGCTTGAATTTCCACCGTTAAAAACTTCTATCCGGTTATAAAAGTTTTGGATCATGGTGATATGTCTATTTTTCCTTTATCCAAGTTTGAGCGACCTTACTAACAGGTTCGATGACAAAGAAATATTATGGTGCAGTGGAAAGGTCTCAACGGTGGATATTACTGTATCTCTACTCTTTCTTATGTTGTGATCTTCATGACTTGCAACTGCGAGGAACGCGCGAGATAGAAAGAGAGATCATGGATGTGGGCAGTGGGCCATCACAGGAATTCAACGTTGCGAAGTTGAGTCACTCACTAAGCCCATTTGCAGGAATGTTTTAGGAGCGAGCACTGATGGCCATGCATGTTCCATACCAATGGATTATGCCCATATATACACGCATTACTTTACACTAGCTTAACCGAGTTGAGCTTGGTACGATTCGGCTCAACTTGGCCAGTAGCTAACCCCAGCTTGAACTTATCCCGGCTTAGTCCTCGAGCCTAAGTGCCAACTTAGTTCAGTTCAATCAGCAGCTTGGGCAAGTTTGAGTCGAGTCTGAGCTTTGTACAATATTTTTTCAAACACATAAGGTACATAATGCAAAACAAAACAGTAACAATATTTTATATGTATTTCATCACACACGCGGTGGACAACATCAAAATCAAGATACGAGGGCCACCAACCAATCCCGTGGAGAATGTATGCACCCAAAACAATACTTCATTGAGTCATTTCATCAAACACTCAGCAAGCAACATCAATATCCAAATAATCGAGGCACCGAGCTGATTCGATCCAAGCTGAGTCGGGCTCAAGCAAGCTCGAACTTAGTTCGAAATATTTTCTAGCTCAAAAAACGAGCTCGCCTCGATTTGAATCCAATTTCGAGATGAGGCGGTTCAAGTTTTTCCGAGTCAAGTCGAGCGAGCTAACTGAGCTAACTTGACTCGTGTAAAGCTCTACACACGTATAGATAAATGTGGGTAGGTAGAACCATTCATTCACTTCTGAGTCATTAGTTATGAGTAGAGTGGCAACACATGCTGGATTTGGCCTAGGCATACTTAGCCGGATCCAATGCCATTAGGCCCAAGGCCTGAGCCCGACAAGGACATAACACCAGCGCTGAAATAAAAATGGTTGGGCCATAGCCCCATTTGCCTATGTTTTTAATTTTGACTTAGTGAGACTCACATAGATAAAGAAATAGATATCTAGAAAAATGAAATCAAACACTTTACATGCAAGATGAATGTGTTATCCAAAGTACGAGAGGATTCTATGAAATATTTTTACTACGGAACAAATAAATATATATGAAATTAATTCATAGACTAGCTAAAAATCTTACTCGATCATAGGTGCAAATTAATTCATAGACTAGCTAAAAATCTTACTCGATCATGGGTGCTGAAGTACTATAATGTGAGTATTCATCTTACTCTTGTGAAGTCTATTTCTCTATAGATAACACCAATACCGTATACATATTATTATTTTTAATTTAGTCTTTTAAGAATACACAAAATATATTGAGGTGGACCATTACTTAATCCATGAACAAGCTGGTCCCCTCATCAGGTGGGCCATGTGACTAAGTGGAATGGGATTGTTGAAAAGTATTTCAAAACAGCTTATTCTTTTTCTCTAGGTGGTTTTTTATTGCTTAGCTCGTCAAGTATATACACACACTACTGTTAGCCACACTTCACCTGGGAATAGGTACCAAGACATCAGTTGAATCGGTACCAAGACATGAGCTTTTGAAACGAGGTTATCTTCACTCAGTCTAACAATAGAGCTATGGATCTGTTGAAAAGCCTTGATGGTAATCAAGAACTTCATTCTCCACCAGGGGATTTTTAATAGGGGCCGGGCATTGGGCCAGGCTCTGCAGCATACCAGTGCGGCCGTTTCAGGATTTGAAGGCTTTCTACAATCTTTCTTGAGGTTGGCCCCGATCCGACTCATCCAACATAAACGCAGCGAAACCCTCAACTGCATGAACGTGGATCGGCTGCGACCCTGGATCTAGCCTCGTGGTGCGATCCTGACTGTGGGGCCCACATTGATGTATGCGTTATATATCCACACCATCCATCCGTTTTACTAGATTACTTTAGAGTATGGTCCCAAGAATGAAACAGATACAAATATCAAGTGGACCTCACAGTAGGGATTGGATTCCCACATTTAAAAGCTTCTTAGGGCCCACATAAGTTTTGAATCAAGCTACTATTTTACTATCTGTGTTTTCCCTTCGTTCAAGTCTGTGTTTCTTTATTATCAATAGGTTTGGATCGCAGATAAATATTACAATGGATGCTAGGAATTTTTTTTAATGGTGAGCGTTCAATGACCACCGTTTCCTGTGGTGTGGTACACCTGATATTTGTATCTGCTTCAATTTTAGGGACAGTGCCATGATATCAAAATCTCATATGGGGCCACACAGTGTTGATTGAAATCCTTGAAATCCCACTATTAAAAACTTCTTAAAATTTTCTTGGGGTTACAAAAGTTTTGTATCAAGCTTATATTTGTTTTTTGCCTCCATATTGGTCTCTATGACCTAATCTACTGGTTTGATGTTAGATAAACATTATCATGGGCCTTAGGAGGTTTTTAATGGTTGATCTTCAATCACTACTGTTTTCCCATGGTGTGGTCCACCTGAGATTTTGATCTGCCTCAATTTTGGGTTGATGCCGTAAAATCATCTGGAAAAATGGATGGACGGCATGGATGAGACACATACATCATGTTAGGGTCCATAGAGCATCGACCACTGGCCATTGGGAATAGCCCATCCATTTTCACTGCTGTCGAGCATGCAAACAGACGTGGGTTTCTCGAACAGCATTCCGCAATAAGTTTCTTTGCAAGGATTCTAGGTGGGGCCCGCTGCCATGTTTATTAGAAATCAAACCCGTCCATCCGTTTTTCGAGTTTATTTTAGGACATGTGACCAAAAGTAAGATGGATCCAAAACTTAAATGGGCCACACAAAAGGAAACAGTGGAGATTTAGTGACCACCGTTGAAATATTTATATGGCTATAAAAGTTTCATAGGTGTAAGTTTTTAGTGTTTTTACTTCATCCCGGTAAAACTGATCTTATAAACAGTTTGGATGGCATATAAACATCAAGGCAGAGCCTAGAAAGGTTTCAACGGTAGGAATTCCTTTTCCCACAGTTTCATATTTTATGGCCCAGTTGAGTTTTGGATCCTCTTTTTTTTTGGTCTAGCGTCCCAAAATGAGCTAGAAAAATGGGTAAACGGGTTGGATTTTTCATAAATATCACGGTGGACCCCACATCGCATCCGTGCATAGGATCTTTATAAGAAAGGCTTTCACACTTTATCCGCATCCCATGCAACATGGGAGAGAAAAATCAGGTACATGAGAGAGAAAAATCTAGCGCCGCATGGGAGAGAGAAATCCCTCATCAGGAAATAACGTGCAATGAAGACTATCCGTTGATTTATTATATATTTATATTATAATTATCGGGTTCGGGTTGGGTCGGTCAACTCGAGACTTCAACCTGAACTCGACCGAAATTTTGTCGGGTTGGTGTTTCTATAGCCTAAGCTCGAGACCGAACCCGAAATATTCTGCCCGAGCCCAACACAACGTCGGGTCGGTCACGGGTCGGTCAGATTGAACCCGCTTGACTTTCAGCCCTACTTGTGTTGACCTGCCCTTGAGGGTAGACTTATAAGATTTGATGGCATCTACCCTATTTAAACCTTCTTACAAAGTCGGAGATAAACATTTTATAATCACTCATCCAATTCCAATGGCCCCTATATTATGACCAATGATTCAGATTATTTAAAGGCAAGCCAGATAAACATAAAATGTATTATTTTCTCCTTATTTTCTTTGAAAATTTCTCAATAAGATGCTTTGATCGAAGATGATATGTGAGTAGTTCAATTGAAGTAGAGGTTATTCCTGGATCACCATCATCGATCTCTCTTGTAAGAATTTCTAAAAGGTGGGTTTAATTGATCAGTGGTCCGGATCTCCTCAAGGGTAGAATATCTTGATCAAGCATATAGGTGGGCCCCACTAAAGTTGTGACTAGTTTAAAATCATGTAGGGGTGATGCATTATGATTGTGTCACATGCACGACATTCTATTTGGATTAGGAATGCTAAATTTATGTGGAACCCAAGGGAGATGAGTTTCGATGGATTTCAAACTCTTCACCCACAATAATTATTTAAACATGCCTGGATCACTAATCTTACACATGACCGAAGCTTTATATTCTCATCCCAGTGCTTCTTTAAGGGTGTAAGGTGCGAAAGACCTCTACAATCACCTCAAGCAATGGCCCTTCAACGAGCTACGAATTTCAATTTAGATATATCGATCTCCATCTTTATCTCCAATGCATTGTTTGATCATTTTAATTTCGCAAACTATAACTTTATAGTTGGTATTACAACAGAATGTATATCGGTTATGGAAGATTAACATAGTTTGTTGAAATCCATTCATGTAGCTAGGGTCGGATCTGTCTAATTAAGTCTATTGCATGATACCCGTGCAGCAACTATTGCATGGAACTCGCTTCCGGAGACCTGACCCTGCGTAGGCGCCTTTGTCTATGGGGGCCGTTATTCTAATATAATAAAATAATAAAGGGTCCCCCGATGAAATGGCCTTGAAATAAAGGCCCATCAAAACACGAGCTTTTCTAAGTAAAACAGATCTCTATATGCTTTTACAGCTAAACCTCGCATTCACAGCCATTGGATGGAATTACATCTCCTCCAAAAAGTATCACTTTTATATTACATTATTATTATTTGTTTAAACTGAATAATCATGCACTCCCAGTGGACCACTAAGTCAACGTCTATCCCCATCACACGTGCCAACATGTCATGTGTATTTGATCCGAACCGTGTATAAGGATAGCCCACCCATGGTGGTCACCTTGAGCACAAATCAGGAAGATCCACCTTGTACAAAAAAGAATGGTTTTAATTGGGCTCATCAATGGTCTGATTCAATGTTAATGCGTGGTCCACCAGATGAGTCGACTGGCTTGATTTTTGTGCCAGGAGATCTCCATAGTGGGGTCCACCTTATACATGGTTCAGATGTGGTGCATACTCCCTATGCAAACACATTTGCTTTGCATTATACTCGGGGTTTCAGTTCTGAGATGCTGGTTCTATAGTTCAGTAATCTAGACCGTTCGTCTATTGTGCCCCATATTCTGGATGTCCCATGCACCAAAAGTTTCCCAGATTGGGATATTTTAGTCACATTTTTCAATCAAGTGTGGACAGTCGTTTTTTGTAACTGTCTAATGAAATTGAAAATTATGACCTTAGAAAGGAGGAGATTTTCGGTGCAGAGTCCATCCACGGCGTGGATCAACGTACCAATGGCCTAGATTAAAAAACCATATGCACCAGTCAAAGCTGGAGAACTGGAGCGTACTGGATGAAACCTGGGGTCGAGGTTCATCTGTTATTCGTGCATGATTCGTTTCCGCTGATTGGGGTTGCACGTGATCTCACGTGCATGAGAGGAGCTCTGTGGACGCCGATCAGGTGGTGTTGCCAACACAACCCCAGCTGTGGTGGGTCCATGTGATGGGCGCAGTGGGGGCCCAACGTCATGTATGTGTTTTATATCTGTCCATCTGTTTTGATACCTCGTTGTAGGGCATGAACCAAAAAAATAAAGCATATATATCCGAAGCTCAAGTGGACCACATCACAAGAAACCGTGTGATTGAATGTCCACCGTTAAAAACTTCTAAGAGGTTATAAAATTTTTGGATCGTGGTGATATGTCTATTTTTCCTTTATCCAAGTTTGAGTGACCTTATTAACAGGTTTGATGACAAAGAAATATTGTGGTGCAGAGGAAAGGTCTCAACGGTGGATATTATTATATCTCTACCCTTTCTTATGATGTGATATTCATGACTTGCAACTGCGAGTGAGTCACCCACTAAGCCCATTTGCAGGAATGTTTTGGGAGCGAGCACTGATGGCCATGTTCCATACCAATGGATTATGTCCACACACTGACACGTTACTTTTGACCAGTCGAACTGAGTCTAGCTTGGCATAGCTTGGCTCATCTTGGCCAGTAGCTAACCCCAACTCGATCTTGGCTCAACTCAGTCCTTGAGCTTGACTGGCCCGCTAATGGGTTCGGTTCAGTCGACAACTTTGGCTAGTTTTCGAGTTTGAGCTTGTGCGGCATTTTTTCAAACGCATATAGTGTATCTTCAATTTCTCACATAATGCAAAAACAATAACAGCATTTTACACGCATTTCATCAAACACTCAGGAGCCATTATTAAAATCAAGATATGAGGGCCACCGACCGATCCCGTGTAGAATGTATGCACCAAAAACAATACTTCATTGAGTCATTTCATCAAACACTCAACAAGCAACATTAATATCCAAATAATCAACTCACCGAGCCAATTCAATCCGAGTCTATTTGAGTTGAGGTTCAATCCAAGACAAGTCGAGCTTGAGTAAGCTCGAACTTGGCTTGAAATATTTGCGAGCTCAAAAAATCTGCTCCCCTCAATTTGAATTCAACTTTGAGACGAGGCGAGCTGTGTCGAGCAAGCTAACCGAGCTAACTCGACTCGTGTAAAGGTCTACACACGTATGGATAAATGTGGGTAGGTAGAACCATTCATTCACTTCTGAGTCATTAGTTTTGAGTACAGTGGCAACATGTTGGATTTGGGCTAGGCCTAGCCTAGCCGTATCCAATGCCATTAGGCCCAAGGCCTGAGCCTGACAAGGACCTAACGGAACATGCCCTATCTCAAGCGCTGAAAAAAAAAATAAATGTTGGGCCATGGCCCCATTTGCCTATGTTTTTAATTTTGACTTAGTGGGCCTCACATAGACGGAGAAATAGATATCTAGAAAAATGAAATCAAACACTTTACATGCAAGATGAATGTGTTATCCAAAGTACGAGATCAATGGATTCTATGAAATATTTTTACTACAAAACAAGTAAATATATATGAAATTAATTCATAGACTAACTAAAAATCTTACTTGATCATCGGTGCTAAAGTATAATGTGCGCATTCATCTTACTCTTATGAAGTCTATTTCTATATAAATAACACTAGTACTATGTACATATTATTTTTAATTTAGTTTTTGAAAAATACACAAATATATTGTGGTGGACCATTACTTGATCCATGAACAAGCTAGTCCCCTCATCAGGTGGGTCATGTGACTAAGTGGAATGGGACTACTGACAAGTGCTTCAAAATAGTTTATTCTTTTTCTCTAGGTGTTCTTTTATTGGTTAGCTCATTAGTATATACACATAATACGGTTAGCCACACATAAGTGTTGAAACGAGGTTATCTTCACTCAGTCTAACAGTAGAGCTATGGATACGTTGAAAAGCCTATGGTTATCAAGAACTTCATTCTCTACAAGGGGATTTTTCATAGGGGCCGGGCATTAGGCCAGGCTCTGCAGCATACCAGTGGGGCGGTTTCAGGATTTGAAGGTTTCCTATACAATCTTTCTTGAGGTTGGCCCCGATCCGACTCAGCCAACGTAAACCCAGCGAAACCCACAACTGCATGAACATGGATCAGCTGCGACCCTGGATCCAGCCTCGTGGTGTGATCCTGACTGTTGGGCTACCTTGATGTATGCGTTATATATCCACACCATCCAATCCGTTTTACCAGATTACTTTAGAGCATGGTCCCAAGAATGAAACAGATGCATATCTCAGGTGGACCTCACAGTAAGGATTGGATTCCCACCTATAAAAGCTTCTTAGGGGCCATGGAAGTTTTGAATCAAGCTACTATTTTACTATTTGTGGTTTTCCTTCATCAACGTCAGTGTGACCGTATCAACAGGTTGGATGGCAAATAAAACTTACGGTGGCCCTAGGAATTTTTTAATGGTGAACATTCAATGACCACTGTTTCCTGTGGTGTGGTCCATCTTATAATTGTATCTTCTTCATTCTTGGGACCATGCTATGAAATAAGCTGTCAAAAAGGATGGACGGCATGGATATATAACGAATTCATTGAGGTGGGAACGACGGTCAGGGTCGCACCCACTTGGCTGGATCCAAGGTGGCATCTAATCATCGTCCCGAACTGCATGTACCCGGGTCTGAATGGACCAGATCCGTCAGGTTTCCGGGATGACCCAAACCCTCAGTACTGCCGCCCGCTTAAGACGGTGAATTAGGTCTGATCATGATCCACCCAGATCCACCCTTATTACTGTTCGGATCCTACGAACTGGATCTGGATCCAACCCGATGGATCCCACATGGCAAATGTGGTCCGTTGGATCCACTCGCCAGTGCCTCTAGTCATTCCCTTTTGATTGAACTGAACAGTCCTGAATCATGATTCAATACCAAAGCATCATTAATTAATGATGGAGCACAAAGATCCGTATATATATACAGCTACTCTGCATGTGGCATGCGTGTCTCAATCTGAACCGTCCAAATCATGGCCTCACTGTAATTGGGAAAGGCGTAAAAATCAGATTGATTGAACTATCCTAATCTCTGATTAATTACCTTATTATTATTATTATTATTATTATTATTATTATTATTATTATAATTTGGAGCTTTGACCCTCCATTGATGGCCATCAATCACATAGTCACAATCATCCCTACAATATTAACCGTCCATTTTGCAGGATGCACCAAACTACATCATTCTCCTTCAAGAGTCTGGATGTGGCATACATTCATATATGGTCGGATGATCTGAACCGTCCATTCTGCTGGTTGCTACGTCTATGGATTCTCCTCGGTTGGAAAATTATGCTAACTGAACCCTTGATTTAGTAGACATTTTCCTGTTACATTTTGACGGTCCACTATTTTAGTTCCTGGCCATCTGTTTTCATACCACCACTCAATGATCAGGACCATCTGGCTGCCATGATTTTTCAAATCGTGGTCCATCAGTGGTAAGTCCCAATTGCCCATAAATTGAAAATTTTCTCATCGTCCAACCATGACCACATGTGGGCCCCACCCGGACTTTCCAAAAAATCCAAAATCTCTACCTGATGAGTCATAATATTACTGGGCGCGGCGACTCAATAAAATCACACAAATGACGACGGCTGGTCATTTTCATCCCTAATCATCCATTTGAAGGACATTCAACGGACAAAAGAGTGACGATCGACCATCTAATGAGATATTTATACGCTTGCCAATCTGTCGCCACGTCCATCAGATGAACGGTTCGATTTATTTCAGTTATGCGACAAAACAAAGTGGACGATCATGATCAGATCAAAGTAATATAAAGTACTAGGCCACCACTGCATCTGTCGGTGGAATTTAGGAAATAGGCGTCAACACGTACATCTTGCATGAATGAGGCACCATCGTATCAGTCCATGCATTTTTGAACGTCTGCGTCAATGTCGCATGCTGCATGTCAAACCCAAGTGAGGCGTTTAGACGACAATTCCATGGACGGCGAGAAATACTCCAAACACAAGACGGTAGGGCTCATCACAACAATGGTCCTGAACCATGGGCCCCACATGTTGAGAACGGGTGGTCCACTACTCAGGTGGGCCACAGTTTAGAAATCGAATGTACTGCTGTGGAAAACTAGAGTGATTTTTCTAACCACCCACCTGTTTACAGTGTTGTGGCCCACCTGCTGAGCGGACCAGATTAATTTATGGCCAAAAATCTTATGGCACATGTGATGGGGCCCACCCATGATGTATATGTAGAATCCAAACCGTGCATCAAGGACCCTCGTTATATCCTCAATACATCCAAAGAATCATTCCGATCCAAAACTCACGTTAGAGCTATATAAAATCATGCCTAAAACCTATATACATTCAATTGTTGTGGCCCACATGAGTTTTTGAATGGAACGAGTCTGGGTGTGTCCTTTCAGTAAGGTATGGGTCACCTGATGAATGGTTTGGATGACATATATACAAACTGGTGGAACCCACGGTCCATCTGGAAGTTTCTACGGTCAGCTTCTCCCTTCCCATTTCGCCATTGTTTCCATTGGTGTGTCCCACCTGAGTTATAGACCAAGCTGGATTTTGACACCTAGGCCTACGGCACTCACACATCACAGTGGGCCCCACACAGCTCGAACGTATCATTTCACATGTATGTATGCATGTACTAGTATATAAGGTTACCTGCCAAAGATCCCTTGCTTGGACCACTGTATTCGCAGGGAGACCTATGTCATCCCAAGAAGCCGTAAGACGCCCAACATGAAAACTCCGATTCACTAAGAGGACAACCGTCCGATTGCCCGTGAGTGGGCCCGCCCAAATCTGTCACCGTTACATGATTTAGTGGCAATTTCTACTTCAATGACTGCAAAAGCTAAAACATGTTATTTAGGACCAAGTGTCCTTTTTCCCTCTCATCCAATCCATACCAGTGATCTGATGGACCCCACAATGGATGGGGGAATACCCCCATACACTCGTTCATATTGGTACATCACATCCATCCATGGACTTTGTGTGGGCCATGGTTTAGCTATCCAGACCACCGATCTGATGGGACCCCTGATGGAAAGGGATCCAGATTGGTCCTAGTCATCCAACTAAGGACTTATAGTCCTTTAGTTGAAGGGTCAGAAATTTACAATCTGGGCCATTCATGAGAAATCTTCTACCCCACCACAGGGTTGGCTCTTTCTAGTATATATATCTCCACTTGTCATAGTTCCAAACCGTACGTCCATTACAAATTGACGGCCCACCTATTGAGTTTGGGCACGTCATTGCCCAAAACTATGTTGAACGAATAATCTGAACCATGAAAAAAGTTGCCTCTAAGGTTTATTATTCGGATGTAAAAATTTGTATATTTACTGAAGTCGTATTGGCCGTACAATTGATGAACACCGTAGGCGACTTTTTCTACGGTTCGGATCATTGAATCAATCTGGTTTTTGTGCAATGGCCTATCCAAGATGTACCCATCCTAGTGAATGGCCCGGATCTAAGATTAGACCACATTTATACCTCAACATCTCCTTCCATCCTTGTCTTCTTTGCTTGAACACCAAGAGGATCTGCACCACAATCACAATCAAGCCACAAAATTCTCACTTTTAGATCAATGAATAAGAGATCAGAACCATTCCATAGGAGAATTAGATGGGCCTCATGTAAAAATGCAACATTGATTTGGTGGGCCACAACATGAATGGCCACAGACAAATAATTCACAAGATGACCCTAACCATTGTGTGGTGAGCATTTCCAACTAAGCTTTCTTTTAACAGGCTATTGCCAGGTCAACCATCCTGATTTTAACATGACTAACTACAGTGTTCCGAAGCGTATGGTGCTCCTCGGTGTACAGGGAAAAGTGGTCACTCCCATCAATCAATCTGGGACGTCCACACAAAGGCCACCATGCAAAATCATCTAGATCTGACAATCATAACCATCCAATCAGTAGCCCATCAAATGGGTTGTAAAGATTGTTTATGGAAAACAGAACCACCAACAATCTTAACCAAACATATGATGCAGCCCATCATTGAATCCCTGCCGTTCAAAAGAACCGTTTTGATATGACGTTATTGATTAACCTTGGTTGACAGCAATGACCTCTTCATTGCTAATAATCTCCATGGTGTCCCGAGTCATATTACGTACATCACATCCTAAGAGAAGGGGAGCCTGCAAGAAGTATGCTATGTTTTAATAAAATAAAAGCAGGAAGATAGTAATGCATGCACACGCACTCCTACACGTGACATAAAAAACACGTATGCCATACCTTGGAAATGGCCCATAAGCTGAAGTGAACTATATATTCGTCTTTTGTCATCCCACCATTTCCCACTTCAAGCATGTCTGGATCTAATCACTCACAACCCACAAAGCAAATCAATGCTACAACACTAATCCATCACTTAATCAAAAGCCACCAACACATGGGATTATTTGATTTATGGGCCCGTTTGGATGCACCATTTTGCTTTTCTACCAATCTGAAATTGATTTGGGGTGGAAAATAAAGAAGAAAACCAAATTGCATAGAATGTGATCCTACTTTTCATGGTGCCCCAATTGGGAATCCACCCAAACATCAAAGCCAATTATGATTTGGGCTCACGTCCAAACGCATCCTAATTGGAATTTGGTTGTTTGGTAGCATGGTTTTGGGCATTAAGGAAATTCAATTCTGGATTTTTAATCGAAGTCGTATTTAGCAACCTCGATTTTGGTGGATTCCAAATCGAGGGGACCTTTTTTTGGGCGGCTTCGGTGGATCCCTGACTGTAGGGTCCACCATGATCTAAAAATCCATCCATGCCGTCCAAACATTTTGACAGCTCATTTTAGTGCATGATCCAAAAAATTAAGCATATCTAAATCTTAGGTGGACCACACCATAGGAAACAATGGTGATTGAATATCCACCATTAAAAACTTCTTGGGGGCCAAAGGAACGTTTATTTTTCATCCAACATGTTGATAATGTCTCAATGACCCAAATAAAATGACCATACAAATATCAGATTAATCCACAACTTTTGTAGCCTACGGGAAGTTTTTGATGGTCATTCACCACAACTTCTTGTGGTGTGGTCTACCTGAGATTTGGATACGCTTATTTCAGATCATGCCCTAACATGAGCTGCCAAAATGGATGGATGACATCAATATAAGGCACAAACATCACGGTAGATCCCAGGTCAAGTATTCAAAATTTTGAATTCCATTTATTAAAATTTGAGCTACCAAACACTATTTATAAACTGAAAATCTCAGGGAATGAAAATTTTGGATTTGAATTCTGATAGTAAAATCCAAGGCCTCAAAGGACCATATAAGTAGAAACTAGAAATTAATACAAATTTATTAGATATTAATTTTTCGTAATTGAGTAGTAAGTATAAACAAAGAACATTAACTATTCGCAGGGTCCTTATTCTTGCTCGGGTGGTAGACTCTCAGGAGTTTCAACTCTTGTTCAAGGGTTCGGGTACCCATAGGTGGTGAAATTCCACTAGTGTGAGTGTGTGGGGTGTGTGTGCGTGTGTAAATAAAAAAAAAAAGGAAGAACACTAACCGTTCCAACCACCGGGCCGTGCGAACCTTGCATATACTTCGTTCATGTCAGCAATATTGACCATGCTATGAAATCCATAACCGTTTAATGATTTTAATTATAATATAATACATATGATTAAGATAAGGAAAATCAACCTAATTAAGCATTTCAAATGATTTTTACCTTTCCCAGTTATCAGATATATCATTAGTAGTTCTCCAACTGTTTCCAACTTTAGCACCCCACATAGCTGGGTGCAAGTCCCCCGATTAAAAACAGGTTAATCCAACATATGAATGTGGAAAGAAATTTAGAAATATAAGGGCTAGGCTGTGAAATCATCACCATTTTTCATGAGTGATGGTACCTCATCCACCATACAGGATGCATACGTGTAGGGTGATCCAGGCCATCAAATCATATACCCTACAGTGAATGGAGCATAACCCAAAAATCACAATGGTTACACACCCATCTCGATTCAGCCTGATGAATGTGGATCACTGATCAGTTTATCTCAACCGTCCATGTGGTATGCAAGAATTGGATGGTTAAGATCATTTGAATGGTGTGATTTTTTGCATCATGCTCCATACATTACCAGATGGGCAATTTGGAGTGTCTGGATTGTAGGATCACAACCTTTAGAACAACAGTGGTGAGCAATCACCAGAGTCTAAGCGAGATGAAATTACCATTCGCACATAGAAAAAGATTGGACGGCTGCCTTCATCGAGCTCGAGTCATTGCCTTGGGATATCTATAGAAAATAAATAAAATAAAATAAAATAAAAAATAAAAGTGAATAATAAGTTCGCCGCTTTAATCTGGACAGATGATTTAATGAGCGGCTGAGATTACCGAATCTGTTGGCCTAGAACCGTCGTTGAAACAGTTATCATACTTCAAATAATCTATTCCCTGAAAGTCTCAAAGCATTAGTGTTAGATTTCTTCCATTAGTGGGCCATCACCAATCAACAGCTGGGATCGAGCCAGATCAGATGGACCGTTGGATGCCTTACCTGAGTTGGCCATAACGGGTACCGAAAGAAATGTGTTATCGATTGAGTTACATGGACCCGGTTTGGCTAGTGACGCCTCCACCAGCCAGCTGGCTAGTGGTCGGTGCTATGTGGACCCCACCATGATGTATGTGTTTTATCCAGGCCATCCATCCATTTTGAAAGATAATTTTAGGGCTTGATCCCAAAAAATGAGGTAGATATAAATCTCAGGCCGATCACACCATGGGAAAATAATAGTGATTGAATGTCCACCATTAAA
Organism: Magnolia changhungtana; assembly: GCA_030180095.1. NCBI lineage: Eukaryota > Viridiplantae > Streptophyta > Magnoliopsida > Magnoliales > Magnoliaceae > Magnolia > Magnolia changhungtana. The sequence continues at coordinate 9,477,667 of JASAUF010000662.1, forward strand.
AACCTCCTGAGGCTCACTGTATTAGTTATTTGACATTTAACCTGTTGATTAGGTAATACAGACTTGCACGAAGGGATATATATATATATATATATATATATATATATATATATATATATATATATATATATATATATATATATATATAGATAGATAGAGGTGTCTACTTGGGATTTGGATTAACCTCATTTTTGGGCTCATACTGTAAAATGATCTTGAAGAATGGATAGATGACATGGATGGAACACATATGCCATGATAGGGCCTATAGAGCACCTAACTCTAGCCATTGGCCTGTGGCAAGGGGAGTAGCCACTCCCTTTCCTGATTACATTGTCCACTTGGGAAGCGTATCAGCTACTCAACGTGACATTAGGATATTCAACACATACTTGGCTAAAAATTTAATATTTTATACTCAATACATGCATATTGATGATCAATATTACTTTGCCGGTGACATTGTAGAAGATGGATATATCTTATTGTAGAAAATTAATTTACATTAATGTCAATAGAATAGATATGTTGATGAAGTTTATTGAAAGAAAGAAATTTTTTTAGTGTAAAATTATTTTAAACATTTTATCATTTAGTGATTTATAATGCTTGTGTAGTAGTTATTATGATTTTTTTAAAAAAATATTATTAACGCAATTAGTCTTCAAATGGAAGAATGTTAAGGTGGAGGTTGGTATATGTTGAGACGCATAAATGCATCGGGTATTTCTTAAGAGAAAATGTTCCTCTCTCTCTCTCTCTCTCTCTCTCTCTCTCTCTCTCCTTCATGTATATGTGCACTTGTAAAGCTTAGTTTCTTACGCTTTGAGCAATTTCTCTCTCTTGTTATGTTGTCTACATAAGAGGAACATATGGGGAGATAGATGTTCACGAAATTTCTTAGTGGTAAGAGACTCCTCGTATATTAGAGGAGTATGAAAGAAAAGTGAGTAATGTATTATTGGTTTCTATATTATTTTGGTATAAAAAAACTCTATATTATTGTCCAGTAAATATAGTCAAATTGTTAAATTATATAAATCTTTCTATTTCGTCTCTTATTTTTCTTTTTGTCTTTCAACCTTTGGCTTTTAATTTGACTGTTTTTGTGGCTTTGCGTTGCATGGATTGTATGTGAATATTTTCTCACAATGACTTAAATCTTCTCTTAAAAAAATCTCACAATTTCTCTTTAACTGAGCCACAACATGGAAAGTAAATTGCTGGTTAAAACTTTTTTTTTCCCTACCAATTAATTCGTTTTGATTTGATGTGGCCCACTCGAGGTGGTAAGTGGCCCGATTTTTTTTACCACAAGATCTAAACACTATAGGTCACCTGATGGAAAGTACAGATCTCACACGTGTGTATCAAAAACCCTAGAAAGAAAGGTGTGCTCAGATCCATACCCATGAAGCAAAGGTCTGAGCATCTTGCTCTTCATGGCCAAGGGATCCTGGCATTGTCCCACTGCATGTGGAATACCTGCCAATTTCAGTCCATTCGTGGAAGTTAGTTAACATGCAATTTCATATTCTTTATAATGTGGTGGTGAGTTATAGAATTCAGACCATTTACCTATTAGGCCCCATTGTAGATGGTCTGTACGATGAAAATCAAACTTGTTAGATTACCCCACCTACTGATCAGTAGACTCCTTGATTGTAAATTGACAGTAGGAGAGTCCAACTAAGGGTTGATATTCCCCAAACAGCCAGATGATCAACAGACCATCATGGTACTATTACTCATCCATGGATGGGCCCAAGAGATGAATGGTGTGAATTTAGTACATGTGAGCAATGCATGAACCTATCGAATGAATAAAAAAGATTTGAAACGCAAGGTAATTACCCAGCATCCGAGTAGATTCCTAGCTTAAGCCCTTTGCCATGTACATAATCTGCAAGAGCTTTAATCCCAGAGGGAAATGTCGATTGTTTGGAGACTAAAGTTCCCTGAAATCAAAATCCAATGTTTTGGGGGTACCAATTTATTGATCCTTGGACTGTCCATTTCTTACTAATAATAATTAAAAAAAATCAAATATGACGAAGAGCAAACCTTCAAGTCGCGATTTAATTCGGCCCAGCAATCATCTAATAAATGATAATCACAAACATAATCAGCTACTCTTAGTTAAAGCAACGCTTGGTACCTTCTGCCCCACCATGTGATGATCGAGACCGTTTATCTAGAAGATCAACTAAGGATGGTCCACTTGACAAAAATCTCACTTATTGGTGCACCATGTGATGATCCAGACTGTTCATCTAAAAGATCAACTAAGGACGGCCCACATGACAAAAATCTCACTTATTGGTGATTCGCACCACCCATGCATATGCTTTGAGATATGGAGCATGCTTTTTAATTCACTTTTATATGGTTGGTGAGGATCTCAGATTAATTAAATTTTTTCTCCGTGGTTCATCCACAATGTGATACTCAAGATAGATGGTCCAGATCATCCATTAATTCTCCATAGTATTTCTTGTGCACATATAAAAATTGAGTTGCAAAACAATATACCTATATTAACATAGTGATATCCAAGCTTTGAAAGGCCAGTGGACACCAATGCATCAGCTGTTAAAAGACCAAATTCAAATAGTTAAACAAATATCACTGAAATAAAGCTAATAAGTTCAAAACCATACTCACCGAGTCGAGTCGACTCAGATGAGTCCAGTCAACTCCGTTTTCTTAAACTTTTATTGAACTCAACTGAGTCAACTTAAACTCGGGTGCTTTTCAAGTTTGAGTTGAGGTTGGAGTACTTTACTGACCAGTTTCTTTGATTGTTTTCTCATCAATCTTGCACTGGAAATGATTCCAACTGTTCCACCTGAAATATGATCGATCCAATGAATCTAAGCACCATATCTTATGTAACAAGATGAATGGAGTAAGTGTCCAATCCGAAGATGAACGGCTACGATTTATATGGTCAATGTTTTTAAATCAATCACGGAAATCAAAGGGTTAACATTGTTTGATCTGTATGAATTTGTGTCTATGCTGCATTTATAATAGAGTCCTCTAATTTGGACGGTCCAATTTATTTATTTATTATTTTTTAAAAATTTTTTGTGAACATGTGCCACATTTATGGAGGATGACATGCCATAACTTAAAGGTGGTGGTGAACTGACAGTGTACCTTGACTCCTGTGATAGTTTACCACTGCTTGGGGCTGCTAACTTTATCTTTATGCTCCACCTATGTGATTTCTGTTCTTTTGCTAGGTGGGCCACATGTGTATGGGCTGCCAACTGATTCCAAGTGGCCTACCGTTTTAATAGGTGATAGGTTCTCTTTTAAAATGGGCGTGATTCTTCAATCGATCACGTGGCATTGTTGAATGGCAATCAAACCGTTCAATTTCTGACCCAACTATAGATGGACATAACCCAAAAATTACGGCATGCCCTTGGAATTTGAACTACTCACTATTGTACTTTCAACCATTCAATTGATAGACAGCGATTCGCACGGTAGGGTTGGTGGATCAATTTGATTTTAAAGCTATGGTCTATCCAATACGTGGCCCACAATTTGAATGGTCTGGATAGCCCAAATGAGTGTCACATGTAAGTTGGATCGGTCACCGTAATTTTCAAAGTGGTTTCCAACTAGAACGGGAGTCTAACGCAAAGGGGAGCGGATTAGGTGATACCCCCGGATTCATCCAAGACGGTGCGGCACTTACGGTGGGGCCCACCTTAATGTATATATTATATATTCATCCGTTTTTCCAGATCATTTTAGTGTATTTTCCCCTAAAATGAAGTAGATCCAATTATAAGGTGGATCATACCATAGGAAAAAGTGATGACTGAACTTTACCGTTAAAAACTTCTTAGGGCGCACCTTAATGTTTTCCTAGTGTTTATTTGCCATCTAATCTGTTGATAAGGTCGCATAAGCATTGATTAAGAGAAAAACAAATATCAGCTTGATCCAAAACTTTTGTGGCTCATTAATGGTCAATCACCAATGTTTCCTATGGTATGGTCCACTTAATAATTGGATCGGCTTCATTTTTGGGATAATACGTAAAATGATATGGAGAAACGGTTGAGGGTGTGGATATAGAATACATACATCAAGGTGGGCCCCACTGTAAGGGATGCACCGTCTTGGGTGAGTCGAGGTTCTCACCTAATCCGCGTCCAGCCCAAAGCCTGTTACGCGATGGTGCGGTTTTGATTAATGCGGGGCCCTAAGACAGCTGGCAAGGGTTGATTGGTTCCACCGTCGGATGGCATGTGTCAGAGATCCAAGTCATTCGCCAAGTCCGTTAGATACGGACGTGGATTGCGTACTATGCCTGCCCGGACGGTAATCGGTCCGGGCAGGGCTCTGTGGGGCCCACTGTGATGTAAGTGTTTTATCCGCGCCGTTAATAGTTTTTCTCATATCATTTTAACAATAATTCAAAAAATGAGACAGGTATAGGGCCCGCGCCGTTAATAGTTTTTCTCATATCATTTTAACAATAATTCAAAAAATGAGACAGGTATAGGGCTTAAGTAGACCACAAAGTTGGGATTGAACGTCCACCATTAAAAACTTCTTGAGAGCTGGAGAAGTTTCGGATCAATCTGATATATATATATATATATATATATATATATATATATATATATATATATATATATATATATATATTTTGGGCTTCATCCACTGCTACATGATCTTATGAATAGGTTGGATGCTAAGAAAACATCACGGTGGCCCTTAGAAATGTTTCAACGGTGGGTGTCATTATCACTGCAGCTTCCTTTGGTGCGGTCCACTGGAGCTGTGGACCTGCTTCGTTTTTATGGTCATACATTAAAATGATGTGAGAAAAGCGATGAACAGCGTGGATGAAACACTTACATCCAGGTGGGCCCCACAGAGCCCTTCCCGGACGGATTACCGTCAGGGGGTAGGATGCAATCCGCGTCCGTTAAATCGGATTCAAGATTCGGTAACGACACCTCCAGTACCTACATCGGTGCTGGAAAAGCTCTATGGCTCACCTGTGTTTCATCCACGCCGTCCATTCAATTTCACCCCTCATTTTAGGGTAGGTGCCCAAATTGGTGCAGACTCAAATCTCAGGTGCACTACACCACGTTAAACAGTGGTGATTGAATACCATACCATTAAAAAACTTGTTAGAGGCGACAAAAGTTATGAATCAGGCTAATATTTGTGTTTTCCCTCCATCCACGTCCACGTGAAATAGCAAATAAACGTTACAGTGGCCCTACAAACTTTTTAATGGTGAGTGTGAAATCAACATTGTTTCCGATTCGCTTGAGATTTGGATCGACCTAAAGTTCATGCTCATGCCCTAAAATAAACAGGCAAAGTGAATGGACGGCATGGATAAAACACATACATGGTGGGGCCACATAGCTTTTCCAGCACTGACCACAGCCACGTCACCTATGATCCATTAAACGAGGAGTAATAATCCAGTGGGCTAAAGTGCATGGAAACTTTCCCATGAAGAAAGTTGTATCTGAACCATCCATTATATCTAATCTTTTTTTATCCTGTTATTGGCCAAAAATCACAGCAATCAGATGGTTCTAAACACCAGTGACTGGCCTATCTTTCAGGAACGATCTTCTAAATACATTATGTATACCACTAAGTGGACGGTTTGGATCATCTTATCAAAATGTAGTTATGAAGACAGCCCTATCAAGAGCCGACCGGACCTAATGGGTTTTAATGGGACATGGGGCATTGATAATCATCACGAGCCAGGATTAGGCCCATGATGGAGTTCGGTCCGGGTTTTACTCTGCGGTCTGGGCTTGGACAGACTACGGTTTTGATAGACAGTTCTTGTATGTTGACAGTATATATGCACAACCTAACGAATGGCCAGGATCTGTTACATGGGTGACATCCGACTGTCTGAGACAGGAATGTGGGCCCTGTGTTTAAGAGAGAGAGAGAGAGAGAGAGAGAGAGAGAGAGAGAGAGAGAGAGAGAGAGATACCCCATGGGAGGAGTGGAGCCGAGGCCATTGGCGAGTAGATTTCGTCTGTAAACTTGGTCAATGTCCGACTGAAAGAGAAGCCTTGATGCTGAAACGGAGATTGAGAATACCAAAATGAAGATATGATAGAGGAGCAGAACTCTATGATTATGAGATGCTGAATATCTCTCCATCTCCTTCTTCTTCTTCAAAGATGAGAGAGAGAGAGAGTAGTAAGGAGTGTGGGGTTGAGGAGGCGCATTTATGGATAGATAGTTGGAATCTTTTTTCTTTTTTTGCCGGATCCAGTAGAGACATTTCTATATTAAGATTAACATACAAATCAACTCGTGGAGAGCGGATTGCATGTGTCCCGGGCTGGGCACAGAGATATACCTTTGGCCGGGGCTGTGTGGGGCCAACAGAGATATCTTTGAAAAATCCACTCCGTCCATATTTTTTTTAAAGACCACAATAGGATAAGAATATAAAAATCATTCATATCCAAAACTCATGTGGGGCATGCCGCATCAAACAATGGGGATTGAACGCCCGGGGGTGTAAGAAGTTTTGTATCAGAATGAAATTTGTTCCTACATTTTATCTAAGTGGTACTAACCATATGAACGGTTTAGATGGAATATAAACATCATGGTCAGCTCCAGGAAGGTTTCAACGGTGGACATTTCTGTTCACAATGTTTCGCTTTTGGTGGCCCACCTGAGTTTTACATCTGCCTGAATTTTCCTAATTATATTTTATTTTGGTCTTCAAAACCAGATGGACTGATTTTATTTGTCATGGACATCTCTGTGGGACCCACACATCCCCAGGCACAGGCATATATCTCTATGGGGGGGCGGGCACATCCAATCCTTGTGATTTTTTAATGATATCTAATCCGTCCATCATTTTCTCCCTTCCTATTCTCAAGGCCAACAAAAATCTGGCCGACCCAAAAGTCAGGTCAGTCACAACATGTAAAATCATGCCTTAGACCTCAAAAGCCTAAGCGTTTTAGCCCACGTGAATTTTGGAGTGGCCTGTTTTGTTTTGTATCCATTCATCGTTTTTGGATGCATCTTGTCTCAGATAGAATACACAAGTGGTCCCCACAATAAAGTTTTTAATGGTGAGTATCCCTGTTGCAACTGTTATACTATTGGTGTGGCCCACTTTAACTTTCGATCAGCCTCATGTCTTGGATCCAATAAAAAAAACATGGGCCAAAAATGATGGACGTATTAGATTTTACTAAGACATCACTGGGGCCCACACATCGGTTTGTACGTTTAGCTGTTAAGGTATTTTTTTTTTCCTTCCTATTTCAGATCTTGAGAAGAGCTTTCCCTGCACATGCCGTTGTTGTTTTTATACTCGGTAGTGCTCGTATCGTGCAATGCACGTGATCAAATATATGTTTTTTTTTTCCAAAGAATCGATAATGGTATTCGAGTGGACACGTGTGCCGAATGTGTGCGAGATCTAGGCCCTCTCCTATATGGCTCAAGGAACGGGCCTGGGCTGGGCCTGGGGCAAGATGAATGGCCTGACCCAGCTTGTTTGAAATGCAATTATCAAGTGGGCTACTGTTGCACATGAAGATTAATGGACGGCTCAGAAACACTTGTTAACCGTTCCATTCAACGTACATGATCAGTTTAAAGATACTTACATGCACATTGAATGGGAGCCATTGGATTTTTCGTCGACAAGTATGGCCCACCAGTGGAAAAGCTAGATTGATTTTTGGGTCAAGGTAGTCCAAACAATCAATGGCTTGGCTCGTTCATCTCAAACACCACTGCAATGAGCCCAAGGACCGACCACGCACTCAATGGTTCTCAAACGATTCAACGTAGTCAACTTCATTCAAACTCCCATGCAACGTCGATAATAAGGATCATTTCTTGCGTTGCACATAAATTTTAATATGTAAACTTCCAGAATCTAAGTGTACTTAGTAGCGTGAAATGGACGAATACGTCAGTGAGATCTAGGCCATTCATCTAGTGGGCCATGCTGGGAGCATGCCATGACCCAGAAATCTGGCAAGTTCAACCGTCGGATAGGGCATAACTATATGTTGAACATGGACCGTTTTTCATTCTCTTAACTATCTATGTTTCTTGGAGAGTTTGGCCTGCTTGATGAGTGGGAGAGTTTGATTGTTAACATGTGATTGCACGCCATAACAGATGAACGGCCAGATGATATGGGAACGAAGGATTCTCTGGTTCTCAAGTGTGGTTGTGTACTGTATCCTCAGGTCCCTAGTTTGTACAAATGGAGCCCAGGGATTGGCTACTCAATGGCTAGTGGTAGGTGTTCTGTGGACCCCACGATGATGTATGTGTCTCATCCATGCTGTCCATCCATTTTTTCAGATAAATTTATATTATAGGCCCAAAACTGAGGTAGATCAAAATCTCATATGGGGCCACACAGTGTTGATTGAAATCCTTGAAATCCCACTATTAAAAACTACTTAAAATTTTCTTGGGGTTATAAAAGTTTTGTATCAAGCTTATATTTGTTTTTTGCCTTCATCTTGGTCTGTATGACCTAATCTACAGGTTTGATGTTAGATAAACATTACCGTGGGCCCTAGGAGGTTTTTAATGGTAGATCTTCAATCACTACTATTTTCCCATGGTGTGGTCCACCTGAGATTTTGATCATCTGTCTCAATTTTGGGTTGATGCCATAAAATCATCTGAAAAAAAATGGATGGATGGCATGGATGAGACACATACATCATGTTAGGGTACATAAAGCATCGACCACTGGCCATTGGGAATAGCCCATCCATTTTTACTACTGTCGAGCATGCAAACAGACGTGGGTTTCCCGCAAAGCCTTCCACAATAAGTTTCTTTGCAAGGATTTCAGGTGGGGCCCACTGCCATGTTTATTAGAAATTCTGGGCCTATATAAGGGCTTTAAACTCTCTCTCTCTCTCATTCCATACGAATTTGGAAAACCTAGGAGAAAGAAGAGAGCATAGAGAGAAGGAAAGAGAGAGAAAGTGAGAGAGAGTGGGAGAGAGTTCCTGGGATTCAATCCCATCGCTTTAATTACGTGCTTAACCACCATATCTGTATTACTTTTTCGGCGATTCCGACTCCGTATTTGGGTAATAAATCCTAACCCTAACCTGTTTTAGAGATTCAAATAGAACGGATGGTGGAATAGCTAACCTATTCCCTGTTATAGGTTGTTGTGGTGCCGTAGACAAAGGCTTAGTGTTTAAACTGAGTTTGTTTCGAGTCTACCGACGAAAGGTGCAAACTATAAACGTTTAGGTTATGGTTTTCAAGGCTTTCAATGTCAGTTAATGATTTATAACTGACTTGATTGCTATTACATGCTTAGATACGATATTTCCCGCGCTTTACACATATATAAACTATGTTTGAATATAGTGTATTCCATGTGTTTGTGAAAATGTCTGAATGAATATGAAATTTGAATCTGTACTTGTCATGATTATTAACTATGAATATATGCTTGTTGTGTATGTAACAACTCCTGTGTAAAAAGGGCTTGCTAGGATATATGTTATAACTAGTCTAATACATGTATGTTGAAAGGTGTAGCCTAAGTGTTTGATAAAATGTCTGAATGAGAAAATGGTCATTTAAATGTATATAATGAGAGTGTTGAGATAAGATTCTCAATCCCCTTATCTATGGTTACAGTTTCCTTTATGTAACCTACCTCACTACTATGTGCTTTATGGTTGAAATGCCTATGTATGCTAACATGTATATTATATGTTTGTTAAAATGTCCAAATGAGATTTATATTTGATTTTAGTTGTCACATGTTGTCTTTGGTTACTACATGCATATACAATTGCTTGAAATATGTTTGGGGCTACGATGTAGTCCATGCAATCGGTAATGGTTTACAACGGGTGACCGAATTAATCTCGCCACATCTGATGCGTTCGATGAATCCAAGTCGTACAATGATTATCGACAGTGGTACCATGTCAATTAATTCAGCGTACGCTCATACCAGTTGAACTTATCAAGCAACCCGATTGGCCCGATGTATGTTCACTATGTATGGATGCTACGGCTTAAATCTAAAGTACCAAACTCACTAGTGGAAAGCCTGTTTAACCTTGGTACCTCAATTCGCTAAGACTCATGAGCTGGACATGGTGGTATGAGATACTGTGGTTAAGCTGTCGGCCTACGCTGGGGCGACAAGCCTCCCTGTAGTGACCAGTGAGCAACCCAAACTAGTGAGCCGAATATGGTGGTATGGGACGCTATATTCGAGCTGTCAGCCTACACTGCTCAGGTGACGAGCCCTTTGTAGTGACCTCGAGTATGAAATATGCTTACCCCAGTATAGCCTAGTTGTGGTCCCCAGTCAGGTTGGCGACGAGCCTTCAAAAATAGACTGCCAGTTGGTAGGGCGTCGGTGGTAGTGACCTCGAGTATATTCTAGGACTACATTGAGGCGATGAGTCTTTCCGTAGTAACTAGAGTATAAACTAGGCCTACACTGATCAGGTGACGAGCCCTTTGTAGTGACCTAGAACTGCAACATCGTATGAAATTTGCTAGGACTAACAACCCTAGATGGATCATTATTTAGGTAAATGATATAAAAGGCGGTACCTTAGCTTCCTAAATCATGCTGTATGAAAAGATCTAATAAGAACTTGGTAATCACACCCATGCACCGCACTGCATGTGCCGTTTGGCGTTGAGTAAAGACTGAGGAAGTGACTGACATGCGTGACCATTAGATGAAGATTGCGGAAGGAGTGCAGGCGAGGGCATGTATCATTTATACATACCATTCTTACATTAATCAAAGTACTTAAGGATGTTTGATTGTATTGTATTATCATTACTTCTTGATTGAATTGATAACATGTTAACCTTTGCTTTATTGTTCCACTAAGTTGATCACTCACTCCCACGTTACGGGACGGTGTTTTAAACACCAACCAGACCCTGTTTTAGTTTCAGATGATAGCGATGCTTGCGAAGTGGTGCCGGACTTTTATGAAGATGAGGAAGATTTCTCCTATATATAACTATTAGGCGGGTCTATGTAGACCATGTTCTGATCCACGGGGTTACAGGGATGTCGATTAGCCACCATTACACTTGTTATTTTACACTTTTGGAGTACCCATATATATTCTTTTTGTTCATTTTTTTGAGTATTTACGTATATAGTTAACCTGGTAACATGTTCACACTCTAAAGACTTATAACAGTTTATATATTTTAAATATCTAACACAGTCTTCCGCTTGCTTATTTAACTATCTCTGGAGTATGATATGCTGTTTTGGTATAATCTCACTCATATTTACTGCACTAATATGGACAACATTCAATCATCATCATCTATGTTGCATAAGTGATGCGTTGGAACTCAGGAGTGAAGCTTCTCCTCGACCCCCGATTTTCAGGGCGTTACAAGTTGGTATCAAAGCATGATTTAGATTAAACTGGGCCTGGGTTACGGTAACACGACGCACACCGACGTACTCTGATTTAGGGAGGGGGCGATGGAACTTAGAAACCACATTGGTATCCCAAGTTTCACCGACAGGCGAGACTGAATAGTGTAATTTAGTCCACAACGTATCTTCGGTCACGTGAAGCAACCTAAGTCACCTCTAGGCCGTCAATCGACAGGTTTGAGTCGTTAGTCGACGAATTCCAAACCTAGAAATAAATGTCCTTAGGTAGTGGGTCGACCATAACACCTTACTGGCTTCTCAGAACTCAATCTCAAAGTGCAAAAATCTTTTTAACTCATTTCCTTCAAAATCTCCTTTTGCCACCCTATTCATCAAATTTTTTCTAAGTCCTTTCATATTAGACACAAAGTCGCAAGATTAATGATGGAGAACAATCCTTAAACTTAATTTACTACACTTAGTAAATTTAAGAATAAAATGGGGTTTGGGCCATTAGCCTTATAGAATATCATAAAAAAATGGATTAGTTGGATAAATCAGCTTCTCCTACCCCAAAATCATATATTGCACATCAAATAACTCATTTTGGTTTGCAAATGGGACCCAAAAACGCCTCAAACGGGCTCGGGGGCCCAAACGACGCGAATCGGTGGGATCTAAGGTGGGTCCCGCACACATTCGGTGTCTCGAGGGGGGGGGGGATAACATCCCTGGTTTGGGGAGGCATCCCCCAAATGTCCAACGACCGGGGATGACATCCCCGAATTGGCCAGTGGGCTTGTCGGGCTGCGACCGGGCCGACGGTTGTAGGTGGCTGTGGGGCCCACAAAATCACGTGGGACCTCTCATATACCCCTTTTGTGCTTTATCTCCCTCCCTCACACCACTCCAAGCTCTCCAAATCCCTCAAAACCTTGCCATTTTCTCTCGAATCCCCCTCTATTCTACCGCCTTCTTCATTTTTCTTCACCACATACTCTCTTTCTAGCATCCTCTTCAAAGGAAAATGAAAACTTATTTTCTATTACTCCCATCTTCCCTATTCCCTACACGTTTGGGTACAAAGTTCATAGCTTTAAAAAAAAAATCTCCAAATCCAACTTCGTTACAAGGCTATTTGGGTTCCCAGGCTCTTTTCGAGCTTGTGGCTGCCATTTTCTCCCTCTCTATGATTCTTTCCCTCATGGGAAAGAAGAGAGCTCCTATGGATGAAGTTGGGCCTAGCCGCCTAACCCGTCCAAGGAAGAGATCGGGCGCAGGGCCAAGTACGAGCACCGCATGTGATTCCTTTGTGGTCAACTGGCCCACTGGAATCCGAACAATAGCCTCCTAGCATCCAATATGACCGACAACTTTTGCCTGCTCCACCACATCTTCACATATAATGTGTATCCTAGGTGGAGCAACCGCACCGAGTGCACGCACTTGATGGTAGACTTCTTGTACCGTATCGGGTAGGGAGATAACTTGTGCTTGCTTACCTTCATCCTACGTGGGATAGTCATGGCCACTCGTTCTACTAGGACAGCTACTTCGCTTCCCTTTGGCCGACTCATATGCAAGCTTTCTCGTGAGTTCGGCTACAGATTTAGCCCTGGTGAGTTGGTGCTGATTCACTTTATAAATGACACTACACTCGTCAACATAAAGATTGGGTTGCGACCGCAACGTGATGGGTCTGAGGACGAGGAAGGCAGAGAAGAAGATGAGGGGAGTGAAGAGGAAGGGAGTGAGGAAGAGGAAAGTGATGGAGAAGAGGAAGAAAATGAGATAGAGGAAGAAGGAGAGCAGGAAGAAGAAGAGGAGGCCCAGGACACCGATGAGGGCTCTCCTCCTGCTACACAGGAGCGTGGCAGTTATCGGGCTGCTATAGAAGCTCGATTGGCTCAACTTGAGGAGGGTTAGGCCACCTCAACGACCTATAACAGCGCAACCAAACCATCCTCAACAAGCCTGTGTGCATGCACTTGTAGATGAAACACCTAAGTCAACAACTGCAGTGCCTTTGACCTTTGAGATCTCTGCCCGCAGTCAAGGTACACCTATATTCCTATTGGTAGACATTGGGTCCACTATTTTAATAATGCTATGCTCCACAGTCAAGCGTTTGGGATTGAACACTACCCCTATGGGTGTGTTGAGAGTCCTTATCGCGACAATGACCTTCTCCGATACTACCAAACTTTGTAAGGATTTCCCGATAGGCTTAGGAAGCAAAACGGTATGTAATGACTGGATAGTCTACCCACTCATAGGTGCGACGGAAGCTGGTGGACTAATAGCCCACTGGCCCATGGTCGAAGAAAATTGATCCAGGTTATACGTAAGGTTAGGTCACTAAATAGGAGCTAGATCTTCCTTAGAAGGTCAGTAATGAAGTCGTCGAAGGAAAGAAAGTAGGGTACAAGTATTAAACTAATTCGTATGAAAGAATAGGCCCAACAAGGGATTATAAAAATAATATGGTAATTAGAGATGACAAATATGTTGTAAGTAATAGAAGGGTCGAAACGGAAAAATTTCTACACTTCGAGTTTCCAATAGGTTGGTCATATCTTTTCATATTAAAGTTTAGCATGTGGTGTCTATTTAGGAATTATTTATAATCATACTAGGGATTATCCTGTGATTAAATTTGATTATACGTAAAGATATATATATATATATATATAGTTGTTTTTGCATAAATAAATTAGAACCCTATTATCCACCAAGTTAAACATAGGTTAAATAAGAACTCTCGTTGAACAAGACCTAAGGGACAACCTGGCTTGAACCTCCTAGCGAATTATAATGCTCCTTAAATACTTAGGATGATCAGATTTTGGAATTTCAGAACGATATCCGTATGAGGCATTCGCGGCTTAACTCAATTCTCAATCCTGGGTTATTACCAAAGGACTCACTGCTTTGACCGAACAGAAGACTAGAATCCATCAAGATTAGGAAGGGATACAATGTGTTATCTGCCTTGGTCAGGCAAACACTCGACGTATCAGGTTCGAGCCTACTACAACTGACTTTCCGTATTAGCCCAATCATAAAGGGTATAGAACATACCACCCTTAGATAAAGATAAACTTTATCATCAAACACTTAGCACGATAATAATGATTTAGACATTTGTTTTCAAACCTCAAGGATAGACAACTTTTAAGGGGGGTAGACCAATATGAGCTAGGCTGATGTAGTTATTATATACCCTAACATGTATATAAACCTTTACTTATTACCCTTAGGCAATTTCGGGGATGAAATTATTCTTTTAAGGGGGGTAGATTGTAACATCCTGGAAAAATTCGTACAAAGACCCGAGTACCACCTTAGGCAGAAATCACTCAGGACCAAATCTTTTAGAAATCAGACGAAAATAACTAAGTGCTAAACTATATTAGTTATGGAATTTGCTTGAACCACTTTAAATATGAACTGCAAGACCCAAAACTTGTAGGATCATTAATGCTACATTACCCTATAATCTAGAATCGATCTGAAAACCCAGTTGCTCTCGGGAGCACTTTGAAACTCTGAATCAAACTTGGACCGCGCATTGAAAGTCCGATTACTGTGAAACTAAACGATTAAGACCGACTTGCTGGGCTTGACCACCATCTCGAAAATCAAGTCCTAATGATCTTCAGAAACGCACAACTTGAGTCCGGAGTAAAGTGTGTGAGAAATGCAAATATATTTAGAAATTGAGCTCAGATTTAAGTAAACTAAGTCGTTCGCTTGCGGGCCAATTTTAAGGTTTTAGACTGTCAGAATCTGACCCAAATACACCCTCAGATTAGGAAAAATTCATACACAGGTCCATGTACTTGTGGCCCTGATCGAGTACCGGTGACCATTGAACTGAAACTGGTCCGCCATGGTCGATCTGTAAATCTGATCAGACCGAAAACTTAACTCGACCTTGATCTAATGCCAGGGAGCTTAAGTCTAACCGTACGTAGAAAAGTGGCCTCCAGAAGTGCTCCGTTGAGCCGAAACATATGGGTTTTGGCTATAACCTAAGTATACAATGACCTTGGGGCCATTCTGGTCAGTTCTGGGCCTATATAAGGGCTTTAAACCCTCTCTCTCTCTCTCTCTCATTCCATATGAATTTGGAAAACCTAAGAGAGAAAAGAGAGCAAAGAGAGAAGGAAAGAGAGAGAAAGTGAGAGAGAAAGTGGGAGAGAGTTCCTGGGATTCAATCCTATCACTCTACGTGCTTAACCACCACATCTGTATTACTTTTTCGGCGATTCCGACTCCATATTTGGGTAATAAATTCTAACTCTAACATATTTTAGAGATTCAAATAGAACGGATGATGGATTAGCTAACCTATTCCCTTTTATAGGTTGTTGTGGTGCCGTAGACAAAGGCTTAGTGTTTAAACTGAGTTTGTTCCGAGTCTACTGGCGAAAGGTGCAGACTATAAACATTTAGGTTATGGTTTTCAAGGCTTTCAATGTCAGTTAATGATTTATGACTGACTGGATTATTATCAAATGCTTAGATACGATGTTTCTCGCGCTTTACACAAATATATGAACTATGTTTGAATATAGTGTATTCCATGTGTTTGTGAAAATGTCTGAATGAATATGGAATTTGAATCTATGCCTGTCATGATTATTAACTATGAATATATGCTTGTTGTGTATGTAGCAAATCCTGTGTAAAAAGGGCTTGCCAGGATATATGTTATAACTAGTCTAATACATGTATGTTGAAAGGTGTAGCCTAAGTGTTTGATAAAATGCCTGAATGAGAAAATGGTCGTTTAAATGTATGTAATGAGGGTGTTGAGATAAGATTTTCAATCCCCTTATCTATGGTTACAGATTCCTTTATGTAACCTACCTCACTACTATGTGCTTTATGGTTGAAATGCCTATGTATGCTAACATATATATTATGTGTTTGTTAAAATGTCCAAATGAGATTTATATTTGATTTTAGTTGTCACATATTGTCTTTTATTACTACATGCATATATAATTGCTTGAAGTATGTTTGGGGCTACGATGTAGTCCAGGCAATCGATAATGATTTACAATTGGTGACCAAATTAGTCTCGCCACATCTGATGATTCGATAAATCCGAGTCATACAATGATTGTCGACAGTGGTACCATGTCGATTGATGCTCGTACCAATCGAACTTATCAAGCAACTCGATTGGTCCGATGTATGTTCACCATGTATGGATGCTACTGCTTGAATCTAAGGTACCAAACTTACCAGTGGAAAGCCCGTTTAACCTTGGTATCTTGATCCGCTATGACTCATGAGCCGGACATGGTGGTATGGGACACCGTGGTCGAGTTGTCGGTCTATGCTAGGGCGACGAGCCTCCCCATAGTAACCAATGAGCAACCCAAACTCGTGAGTAGAGGTGGGCATCGAGCCGAGTCGAGTCGAGGTGGGCCAAGCTTGGCTTGGCTTGTCCATGATGTACTCGAGTTCGAGCTTGAGCTCGAGCTTGGCCTCGAGCTCAACATTAAAGCTTAGCTTGTTTGCCAAAGCTGTCGAGTCGAGTTCAAGTCGAGTCGAGGTCGATCTTGTTAGGTGAGAGAGTAATGGATTTTATTCTTGATCCTCCTCCATTGATGAAAAATTCAAAAATCTTAAGAGAATCAAAGCAAAACCCGATGAAAAAATCAAACAAAGCTTCAAATCGGATGAGAAAACCTGTAAGAACTGATCTGTTCTTGATCTTCTTCCACCAGTAGAAATTCAAGTACTAGAAAAGAAACAGAGCATAACACATATCAGAAATCTAAGTAAAGAGTTCTAGCCAATCAGATCATTAGATTTCCTAGAAGCTCTAACAAATCTGAAAAGAACTCATCTTGAATTTCTTGGGTTTCTCGCCTAAGAAGTAGATCTCAAGAGATTGAAATCATACTATTGTAGAGCTGAAATGAAAATTGGTGGTGGTGGTCGGGCGTGCATGCGGTGGGCCCATGGCAAGTGGACAGAGAAAGAGAAGAAAGGGAAAGGGAAGGGGGTGCGTGCGATCAGGTAGAGACTCTAGGGTTTATTTTTTATTTTTTTATTTTTAAGTTTAAACTTAAAATTTATATTAATAAAATATATATATATATATATATAATATTTAATATATTTATTAAGCGATTCGAGTCGAGCTCGAGTTCGAGCTTTGAGTCAAGTCGAGTTGAAATGCCCCCTGGTCGAACTTGGCTTGAACTCAACTCGAGCTTCAAATAATTAGCTTGGCTCGGTTTAAATCGACCATTCAAGTCGAGTCAATTCGAGCTGACTCGAGCCGAGTCGAGCGAGCTTTTCGAGTTAGTTTGACTTGTGAACAGCCCTACTCGTTAGTCAAATACGGTGGTATGAGACACTGTATTCGAGTTGTCAGCCTACACTGATCAGGTGACGAGCCCTTTGTAGTGACCTTAAGTATGAAATAAGCCTACCTCGGTGCAGCCTGGTTGTGGTCCCCAGTCGGGTTGGCGACGAGCCTTCGAAAATAGACTGCCTTTTGGTAGGGCATCGGTGGTTGTGACCTCGAGTATACTCTAGGACTGCGTTGAGGCGACGAGTCTTTTCGTAGTAACTAGAGTATAAACTAGGCCTACACTGATCAGGTGATGAGCCCTTTGTAGTGACATAGAACCGCAAACATCGTATGAGATTTGTTAGGACTGACGACCCTAGATGGATCATTGTTTGGGTAAATGATATAAAGGGCGGTACCTTAGCTTCCCAAATCCTGCTGTATGAAAAGATCTAATAAGAACTTGGTAATCACGCTCATGCACCGCACTGCATGTGCTGTTTGACGTTAAGTAGAGAGCACTGAGGAAGTGACTAACATGCGCGACCGTTAGATGAAGATTGCAGAGAGAGTGCAGGCGAGGGCATGCATCATTTATACATACCATTCTTGCATTAATCAGAGTACTTAGGGATGTTTGATTGTATTATGTAATCATTACTGCTTGACTGAATTGATAACATGTTAACCTTTGCTTTATTGTTCTACTGAGTTGATCACTCACTCCCACATTACGGGACGGTGTTTTAAACACCAAGTAGACCTTGTTTTAGTTTCAGATGATAACGATACTTGCGAAGTGGAGCCGGACTTTTATGATGATGAGGATTTCTCCTATATGCAGCTATTAGGCGCGTCTATGTAGACCATGTTCTGATCCACGGGGTTATAGGGATGTTGATTAGACGCCATTACACTTATTATTTTGTACTTTTGGAGTACCCACGTATATACTTTTTGTTCATTTTTTTGAGTATACATGTATATATTTAACCTAGTAACATGTTCACACTCTGTAGACTTACAACAGTTTATATATTTTAAATATCTAACACAGTCTTCTGTTTGCTTATTTAACTGTCTCTAGAGTGTGATATGCTGTTTTAGTATAATCTCACTCATGTTTATTGCACTAATATGGACAACATTCAATCATCATCATCTATGTTACATAAGTGATGCGTTGGAACTCGGGAGTGGAGATTCTGCTCGACCCCCGATTTTCAAGGCGTTACAGCATAGGATCTTTATAAGAAAGGCTTTCGTACTGTATTCGCATCTCATGCAACATGGGAGAGAAAAATCAGGCGCCTGAGAGAGAAAAATCTAGCGCCGCATGGGAGAGAGAATTCCCTCATCAGGAAATGATGTGCAATGAAGACTATCCGTTGATTTATTATATATTTATATTATAATTATCGGGTTCGGGTTGGGTCAGGCAACTCGAGACTTCAACCCGAACCTGACCGAAATTTTGTTGGGTTGGTGTTTCTATGGCCCAAGCCCGAGACCGAACCCGAAATATTCTGCCCGAGCCCAACCCAACGTCGGGTCAGTCACAGGTCGGTCGGGTTGAACCCGCCCGACTTTCAACCCTAATATAATGTGCAGTGAGGCACAATATAATGTGCAGTGAGGCACATATATCCAAGACTTTAAACCGATTTCTCAAATTCACCCTTCAACTTAACCCTCTCTCACTTGTATAACTCAAGACAATCTTTCCTTAAGGTGATGCGTGACAAAATTTGAAACTTTGGCTGCATTACTTGACAAAAGTTTCTAAAACTCTCATGCTCGACAAAATTAAATGGCAAGTCATCAACTATTATTATACGTGCAAGAGCTTTTCTACAAGCTTCTTGATTAAAACTCCAATTTACAATCCCACTGCTCCCACCATATTTCTCTACTAAGACTGCCAATGTCCATTATTTTGGATCTTTATTATTTAGATATTGCTTACATTTATCCAAATGTCTCCAAAGCACTGCCTTGCTTGTTATTAGCTTGATATTCTTGATTACAGTAATTGCAAAATGTTCTCTTCTCTTTTGTTTCTGGCTTCTCAACTTTTTAAAAATATTCCCATATTCCTCTGACATTATTGTGTGTCACCATTGTCTTCCTTTTCTTTTTTATGTCACTTGTTTACTAACTGTAGAACTACCCGTAACATCAATAGGAGCATTACTATCACCCATTCTAGACATCTACTTATATATCCTGATATTGAAAGAATTTAAAATTAAATAAAATCTGTACATAAGCGACATGTTGAAAATAAGCCATTAATATCACTAATCATGTGCATTTTATATTTCATGATATGATTACCAAAAAAATTAAATCTTTACATGTGTTGCGTGCATATGCTGATCATGACTGTGAAAAATATTAAAATAATTTCAAATGCAGGGAAAAAAAGGAAAAAAAAAAAAACAATGAAACCAACCTTTATATGATGTAGAGAGAAAGAGAGAATAATAGATTGATGGTGATACATAGTTACATACCTTGTGAGATGCTCTCTCTCTCAATCTCTCCAGCGCAAATGAGCTCCCTGACTCCCTCTCTCACTTGTACGCCTTAATTTCTCTATCCAAAATAGTTTGCATATTACACACCATGACTTTTAGCATGTGAAACTTCTTGGGGCCCGTAGTGATTTAGGTTTTACGTCCACACTGTCCATCAATTTTTACATATGATTATTGAGCATGAGAGACATCCAAAGCTCAAGTGGACCACACCATAGAAAGCAATGGGGATTCAATGACTACCGTTAAAAACTTTTTGGGGCCATAGAGGACTTTAATCAACCTGATATTTGTATTTTAACTTATTCCAGGTATGTGTGATATCATGAACAGATCAGATGAAAAATTAGCATCAAGCTTGGCCCTAGGAAAGTTTCAATGGTAGTTTGTTCAATCCGTATTGCTTTTTATGGTGTGGTCCACTTGAGCTTTGAATGAGCCATGTTTTTGGGGCCATGCTCTAGAATGATCCATAAAAATTGATGGATGGTATGGATGTAAAATGCAATCATTGTGGGGCCAAAGAACTACCACACGTTAAAAGTCATGGAGTGGATCAAGATATTAGTATAGAAGTTATACAGTGGCAATGGATTGGCTACTCAATGGCTAGTGGTAGGTGTTCTGCGGACCCCAACATGATGTATGTGTCTCATCCATGCCGTCCATCCATTTTTTCAGATAAATTTATGTTATAGACCCAAAACTGAGGTAGATCAAAATCTCATATGGGGCCACACAATGTTGATTGAAATCCTTGAAATCCCACTATTAAAAACTTCTTAAAATTTTCATGGGGTTACAAAAGTTTTAAATCATGCTTATATTTGTTTTTTTTGCCTTCATCTTGGTCTCTATGACCTAATCTATAGGTTTGATGTTAGATAAACATTACCGTGGGCCCTAGGAGGTTTTTAATGGTAGATCTTCAATCACTACTGTTTTCCCATGGTGTGGTCCACCTGAGATTTTGATTTGCCTCAATTTTGGGTTGATGCCATAAAATCATTTGGAAAAATGGATGGACGGCATGGATGAGACACATACATCATGTTAGGGTTCATAGAGCATCGACCACTAGCCATTGGGAATAGCCCATCCGTTTCCGCTGCCGTCGAGCATGCAAACAGATGTGGGTTTCTCGAAAAGCCTTCCACGATAAGTTTCTCTCAAGGATTTCAGGTGGGGCCCATTGCCATGTTTATTAGAAATCAAACTCATCCATCCATTTTTCGAGTTTATTTTAGGACATGTGACCAAAAGTAAGATGGATCCAAAACTTAAATGGGCCACACGAAAGGAGACAGTGGAGATTTAGTGACCACTGTTGAAATATTTATATGGCTATAAAAGTTTTATAGGTGTAAGTAATTTTTAGTGTTTTTACTTCATCCCAGTAAAATTGATCTTATAAACGGTTTGGATGGCATATAAACATCAAGGCAGAGCCTAGAAAGGTTTCAACGGTAGGAATTCCTTTTCCCACTGTTTCATATTTTATGGCCCAATTGAGTTTTAGATGCTCTTCTTTTTTGGTCCCGTGTCCTAAAATGAGCTAGAAAAATGGGTAGATGGGTTGGATTTTTCATAAATATCACGGTGAACCCCACATTGCATCCGTGCATAGGATCTTTATAAGAAAGACTTTCACACTGGATCCACATCCCATGCAACATGGGAGAGAAAAATCAAATGCATGAGAGAGAAAAATCTGGCGCCGCATGGGAGAGAGAAATCCCTCATCAGGAAATAACGTGCAATGAAGACTATCCGTTGATTTATTTATATTTATATTATAATTATTGGGTTCGGGTTGGGTCGGGCAACCCAAGACTTCAACCTGAATTCGACTGAAATTTTGTCGGGTTGGTGTTTCTATGGCCCAAGCTTGAGACCGAACCTGAAATATTCTGCCCGAGCCCAACCCAACGTCAGGTCGGTCGCGGGTCGGTCGGGTTGAACCCGCCCGACTTTTAGCCCTACTTGTGTTGACCTACCCTTGAGGGTAGACTTATAAGATTTGATGGCATCTACCCTATTTAAACCTTCTTACAAAGTCGGAGATAAACATTTTATATTCACTCATCCAATTCCAATGGCCCCTATATTATGGCCAATGATTCAAATTATTTAAAGGCAAGCCAGATAAACATAAAATGTATTATTTTCTCCTTATTTTCTTTGAAAATTTCTCAATAAGATGCTTTGATCGAAGATGATATGTGAGTAGTTCAAATAAAGTAGAGGTTATTCCCGGATCACCATCATCGATCTCTCTTGTAAGAATTTCTAAAAGGTGGGTTTAATTGATCAGTGGTCCGGATCTCCTCAAGGGTAGAATATCTTGATCAAGCATATAGGCAGGCCCCACTAAAGTTGTGATTAGTTTAAAATCATGTAGGGGTGCGTGATGCACTATGATTGTGTCACACGCACGACATTCTATTTGGATTAGGAATGCTAAATTTATGTGGAGCCCAAGGGAGATGAGTTTCGATGGATTTCAAACTCTTCACCCATAATAATTATTTAAACATGCCTGGCTCACTAATCTTACACATGACCGAAGCGTTATATTCTCATCCCAGTGCTTCTTTAAGAGTGTAAGGTGAGAAAGACCTCGACAATCACCTCAAACAATGGCCCTTCAACCAGCTACGAATTTCAATTTAGATTTATCGATCTCCATCTAACTCCAATGCATTGTTTGATCATTTTAATTTCGCAAACTATAATTTTATAGTTGGTATTACAACAGAATGTATATCGGTTATGGAAGATTAACATAGTTTGTTGAAATCCATTCATGTAGCTAGGGTCGGATCTGTCTAATTAAGTCTATTGCATGATACACGTGCCGCAACTATTGCATGGAACTCGCTTCCGGAGACCTGACCCTGCGTGGTCGCCTTTGTCTATGGGGGCGTTATTCAAAAATATTAAAGAAATAAAGGGTCCCCCGATGAAATGGCCTTGAAATAAAGGCTCATCAAAACACGAGCTTTTCTAAGTAAAACAGATCTCTAGACGCTTTTACAGCTAACCCTCGAATTAGATCTCCACCCTAAAAATATCATTTTTATATTACATTATTATTTTTAGTTTAAACTGAATAATCATGCACTCCCAGTGGACTGCTAAGTCAACGTCTATAGCCATCACACGAGCCAACATGTCATGTGTATTTGATCCGAACCGTGTATAAGGATAGCCCACCCATGGTGGTCACCTTGAGCACAAATCAGGAAGATCCACCTTGTACCAAAAAGAATGGTTTTAATTGGTTTCATCAATGATCTGATTCAATGTTAATGTGTGGTCCACCTGATGAGTCGACTGCCTTGATTTTTGTGCCAGGGAATCTCTATAGTGGGGTCTACCTTATACATGGTTCAGATGTGGTGCATACTCCTTACGCAAACACATTTGCTTTGCATTATACTCTGGGTTTCAATTCTGAGATGCTGGTTCTATAGTTCAGTAATCTAGACTGTTCGTCTATTGCGCCCCATTCTGGATGTCCCATGCACCAAAACTTTCCCAGATTGGGATATTCTAGTCACATTTTTCAATCAAGTGTGGACAGTCGTTTTTTGTAACTGTCTACTGAAATTGAAAATTATGACCTTAGAAAGGAGGAGATTTTCGGTGCAGAGTCCATCCACGGCGTGGATCAACGTACCAATGGCCTAGATTAAAAAACCATATGCACCAGTCAAAGCTGGAGAACTGGAGTGTACTGGATGAAACCTGGGGTCGAGGTTTATCTATTATTCGTGCATGATTCGTTTCCGCTGATTGGGGTTGCACGTGATCTCACGTGCATGAGTTGGAGGACGCGGATCAGGTGGTGTTGCCAACACAACCCCAGCTGTGGTGCGTCCATGTGATGTGCGCAGTGGGGGCCCAACGTCATGTATGTGTTTTATATCTGTCCATCTGTTTTGATACCTCGTACTAGGGCATGAACCAAAAAAATAAAGCATATATATCCGAGGTTCAAGTGGACCACATCACAAGAAACCGTGTGCTTGAATTTCCACCTTTAAAAACTTCTATGCAGTTATAAAAGTTTTGGATCATGGTGATATGTCTATTTTTCCTTTATCCAAGTTTGAGCGACCTTACTAACAGGTTCGATGACAAAGAAATATTATGGTGCAGTGGAAAGGTCTCAACGGTGGATATTACTGTATCTCTACTCTTTCTTATGTTGTGATCTTCATGACTTGCAACTGCGAGGAACGCGCGAGATAGAAAGAGAGATCATGGATGTGGGCAGTGGGCCATCACGGGAATTCAACGTTGCGAAGTTGAGTCACTCACTAAGCCCATTTGCAGGAATGTTTTAGGAACGAGCACTGATGGCCATGCATGTTCCATACCAATGGATTATGCCCATATATACACGCATTACTTTACACTAGCTTAACCAAGTTGAGCTTGGTACGATTCGGCTCAACTTGGCCAGTAGCTAACCCCAGCTTGAACTTAGCTCGGCTTAGTCCTCGAGCCTAAGTGCCAACTTAGTTCAGTTCAATCAGCAACTTGGGCAAGTTTGAGTCGAGCCTGAGCTCTGTACAATATTTTTTCAAACACATAAGGTATATAATGCAAAACAAAACAGTAACAATATTTTATATGTATTTCATCACACACGCGGTGGACAACATCAAAATCAAGATACGAGGGCCACCAACCAATCCCGTGGAGAATGTATGCACCCAAAACAATACTTCATTGAGTCATTTCATCAAACACTTAGCAAGCAACATCAATATCCAAATAATCGAGTCACCGAGCTGATTCGATCCAAGCTGAGTCGGGCTCAAGCAAGCTCGAACTTAGTTCGAAATATTTTCTAGCTCAAAAAACGAGCTCGCCTCGATTTGAATCCAATTTTGAGATGAGGCGGTTCAAGTTTTTCCGAGTCAAGTCGAGCGAGCTAACTGAGCTAACTTGACTCGTGTAAAGCTCTACACACGGATAGATAAATGTGGGTAGGTAGAACCATTCATTCACTTCTGAGTCATTAGTTATGAGTAGAGTGGCAACACATGCTGGATTTGGCCTAGGCATACTTAGCCGGATCCAATGCCATTAGGCCCAAGGCCTGAGCCCGACAAGGACATAACACCAGCGCTGAAATAAAAATGGTTGGGCCATAGCCCCATTTGCCTATGTTTTTAATTTTGACTTAGTGAGACTCACATAGATAAAGAAATAGATATCTAGAAAAATGAAATCAAACACTTTACATGTAAGATGAATGTGTTATCCAAAGTACGAGAGGATTCTATGAAATATTTTTACTACGGAACAAATAAATATATATGAAATTAATTCATAGACTAGCTAAAAATCTTACTCGATCATGGGTGCAAATTAATTCATAGACTAGCTAAAAATCTTACTCGATCATGGGTGCAAATTAATTCATAGACTAGCTAAAAATCTTACTCGATCATGGGTGCTGAAGTACTATAATGTGAGTATTCATCTTACTCTTGTGAAGTCTATTTCTCCATAGATAACACCAATACCATATACATATTATTATTTTTAATTTAGTCTTTTAAGAATACACAAAATATATTGAGGTGGACCATTACTTAATCCATGAACAAGCTGGTCCCCTCATCAGGTGGGCCATGTGACTAAGTGGAATGGGACTGTTGAAAAGTATTTCAAAACAGCTTATTCTTTTTCTCTAGGTGGTTTTTTATTGCTTAGCTCGTCAAGTATATACACACACTACTGTTAGCCACACTTCACCTGGGAATAGGTACCAAGACATCAGTTGAATCGGTACCAAGACATGAGCGTTGAAACGAGGTTATCTTCACTCAGTCTAACAATAGAGCTATGGATCTGTTGAAAAGCCTTGATGGTAATCAAGAACTTCATTCTCCACCGGGGGATTTTTCATAGGGGCCGGGCATTGGGCTAGGCTCTGCAGCATACCAGTGCGGCCGTTTCAGGATTTGAAGGTATTCTACAATCTTTCTTGAGGTTGGCCCCGATCCGACTCATCCAACATAAACGCAGCGAAACCCTCAACTGCATGAACGTGGATCAGCTGCGACCCTGGATCTAGCCTCGTGGTGCGATCCTGACTGTGGGGCCCACATTGATGTATGCGTTATATATCCACACCATCCATCCGTTTTACCAGATTACTTTAGAGTATGGTCCCAAGAATGAAACAGATACAAATATCAGGTGGACCTCACAGTAGGGATTGGATTCCCACATTTAAAAGCTTCTTAGGGCCCACATAAGTTTTGAATCAAGCTATTATTTTACTATCTGTGTTTTCCCTTCGTTCAAGTCTGTGTTTGTTTATTATCAATAGGTTTGGATCGCAGATAAATATTACAATGGGCGCTAGGAATTTTTTTTAATGGTGAGCGTTCAATGACCACCGTTTCCTGTGGTGTGGTACACCTGATATTTGTATCTGCTTCAATTTTAGGGACAGTGCCATGATATAAGCTGTGAAAACGGATGGACGGCATGGATATGTAACGCATTCATTGAGGTGGGAACGACGGTCAAGGTCGCACCAACCTGGCTGGATCAAGGTGGCAGCTAATCCGCGTCCCCAACTGTATGTACCCGGGTCTGAATGGACCAGATCCGTCAGGTTTCCGGGATGACCCAAACCATCAGTACCACCACCCGCTTAAGACGGTGAATTAGGTCTGATCATGATCCACCCAGATCCACCCTTATTACTGTTCGGATCCTACGATCTGGATCTGGATCCAACCCGATGGATCCCACATGGCAAATGTGGTCCGTTGGATCCACTCGCCGGTGCCTCTAGTCGTTCCCTTTTGATTGAACTGATCAGTCCTGAATCATGATTCAATACCATACCATCATTAATTACTGATGGAGCACGAAGATCCGTATTTATGCACTGCATGTGGCATGCATGCCTCAATCTGAACCGTCCAAATCATGGGCCTCACCGTAATCGGGAAAGGTGCAAAAATCAGATTGATTGAACTATCCTAATCTCTGATTATTTGCCTTATTATTATTGTTATTATTTTAATTTGGAGCTTTGACCCTCCATTGATGGCCATCAATCACATAGTCAGAATCATCCCTACAATATTAACCGTCCATTTTGCAGGATGCACCAAACTACATCATACTCCTTCAAGAGTCTGGATGTGGCATACATTCATACATGGTCGGATGATCTGAACCGTCCATTCTGCTGGTTGCTACGTCTATGGATTCTCCTCGGTTGGAAAATTATGCTAACTGAACCCTTGATTTAGTAGACATTTTCCTGTTACATTTTGACGGTCCACTATTTTAGTTCCTGGCCATCTGTTTTCATACCACCACTCAATGATCAGGATCATCTGGCTGCCATGATTTTTCAAATCGTGGTCCATCAGTGGTAAGTCCCAATTGCCCATAAATTGAAAATTTTCTCATCGTCCAACCATGACCACATGTGGGCCCCACCCGGACTTTCCAAAAAATCCAAAATCTCTACCTGATGAGTCATAATATTACTGGGCGCGGCGACTCAATAAAATCACACAAATGACGACGGCTGGTCATTTTCATCCCTAACCATCCATTTGAAGGACATTCAACGGACAAAAGAGTGACGATCGACCATCTAATGAGATATTTATACGCTTGCCAATCTGTCGCCAGGTCCATCAGATGAACGGTTCGATTTATTTCAGTTATGCAACAAAACAAAGTGGACAATCATGATCAGATCAAAGTAATATAAAGTACTGGGCCACCACTGCATCTGTCGGTGGAATTTAGGGAACAGGCGTCAACACGTACATCTTGCATGAATGAGGCACCATCGTATCAGTCCATGCATTTTTGAACGTCTGCGTCAATGTCGCATGCTGCATGTCAAACCCAAGTGAGGCGTTTAGACGACAATTCCATGGACGGCGAGAAATACTCCAAACACAAGACGGTAGGGCTCATCACAACAATGGTCCTGAACCATGGGCCCCACATGTTGAGAACGGGCGGTCCACTACTCAGGTGGGCCACAGTTTAGAAATCGAATGTACTGCTGTGGAAAACTAGAATGATTTTTCTAACCACCCACCTGTTTAGAGTGTTGGGGCCCACCTGCTGAGCGGACCAGATTAATTTATGGCCAAAAATCTTGTGGCACATGTGATGGGGCCCACCCATGATGTATATGTAGAATCCAAACCGTGCATCAAGGACCCTCGTTATATCCTCAATACATCCAAAGAATCATTCCGATCCAAAACTCACGTTAGAGCTATATAAAATCATGCCTAAAACCTATATACATTCAATTGTTGTGGCCCACATGAGTTTTTGAATGGAACGAGTCTGGGTGTGTCCTTTCAGTAAGGTATGGGTCACCTGATGAATGGTTTGGATGACATATATACAAACTGGTGGAACCCACGTTCCATCTGGAAGTTTCTACAGTCAGCTTCTCCCTTTCCATTTCGCCATTGTTTCCATTGGTGTGTCCCACCTGAGTTATAGACCAAGCTGGATTTTGACACCTAGGCCTACGGAACTCACGCATCACAGTGGGCCCCACACAGCTCGAACGTATCATTCCACATGTATGTATGCATGTACTAGTATATAAGGTTACCTGCCAAAGATCCCTTGCTTGGACCACTGTATTCGCAGGGAGACCTATGTCATCCCAAGAAGCTGTAAGACGCCCAACATGAAAACTCCGATTCACTAAGAGGACAACCGTCCGATTGCCCGTGAGTGGGCCTGCCCAAATCTGTAACCGTTACATGATTTAGTGGCAATTTCTACTTCAATGACTGCAAAAGCTAAAACATGTTATTTAGGACCAAGATTCCTTTTTCTCTCTCATCCAATCCATACCAGTGATCTGATGGACCCCACAATGGATGGGGGAATACCCCCATACACTCGTTCATATTGGTACATCACATCCATCCATGGACTTTGTGTGGGCCATGGTTTAGCTATTCAGACCACCGATCTGATGGGACCCCTGATGGAAAGGGATCCAGATTGGAAGGTCCTAGACTCCTAGTCATCCAACTAAGGACTTATAGTCCTTTAGTTGAAGGGTCAGAAATTTACAATCTGGGCCATTCATGAGAAATCTTCTACCCCACCACAGGGTTGGCTCTTTCTAGTATATATATCTCCACTTGTCATAGTTCCAAACCGTACGTCCATTACAAATTGACGGCCCACCTATTGAGTTTGGGCACGTCATTGCCCAAAACTATGTTGAACGAATAATCTGAACCATGAAAAAAGTTGCCTCTAAGGTTTATTATTCGGATGTAAAAATTTGTATATTTACTGAAGTCGTATTGGCCGTACAATTGATGAACACCGTAGGCGACTTTTTCTACGGTTCGGATCATTGAATCAATCTGGTTTTTGTGCAATGGCCTATCCAAGATGTACCCATCCTAGTGAATGGCCCGGATCTAAGATTAGACCACATTTATACCTCAACATCTCCTTCCATCCTTGTCTTCTTTGCTTGAACACCAAGAGGATCTGCACCACAATCACAATCAAGCCACAAAATTCTCACTTTTAGATCAATGAATAAGAGATCAGAACCATTCCATAGGAGAATTAGATGGGCCTCATGGAAAAATGCAACATTGATTTGGTGGGCCACAACATGAATGGCCACAGACAAATAATTCACAAGATGACCCTAACCATTGTGTGGTGAGCATTTCCAACTAAGCTTTCTTTTAACAGGCTATTGCCAGGTCAACCATCCTGATTTTAAGATGACTAACTACAGTGTTCCGAAGCGTATGGTGCTCCTCGGTGTACAGGGAAAAGTGGTCACTCCCATCAATCAATCTGGGACGTCCACACAAAGGCCACCATGCAAAATCATCTAGATCTGACAATCATAACCATCCAATCAGTAGCCCATCAAATGGGTTGTAAAGATTGTTTATGGAAAACAGAACCACCAACAATCTTAACCAAACATATGATGCAGCCCATCATTGAATCCCTGCCGTTCAAAAGAACCGTTTTGATATGAAGTTATTGATTAACCTTGGTTGACAGCAATGACCTCTTCATTGCTAATAATCTCCATGGTGTCCTGAGTCATATTACGTACATCACAGCCTAAGAGAAGGGGAGCCTGCAAGAAGGAGAAAATGACCACTGTAGACAAACCCTTTTACCCAGCGGTTTCTATGAAAGAATACAAACCTTAGTTACCAATCTAGATTAGCACGTGCGGACAGCGACGTTGAGGACGAAACTACCCCTCCTTTTCGCAGCGAAGACGTGCGCTGACGCTCCTCGAACTGAGAGTTGTACGAACGGCTTAAAAGGATTGGGGTCGGTGGTCTGTGGGCCCCACCATGATGTATGCTATTCATCCATGCCGTCCATATATTTTTCCATATCATTTTATGGTATACGACCAAAAATGAGGTATGTGCAAATCTCAAGTGTACCACATTACAGAAAACAGTGTTGAATGAGCGTCGACCATTAAAAACTTTTTGGGGCCTACTGTGATGTTCGTTAGAAATCCTCCCCGTCTAAGTTCATTCATAGGTCACAAAGACCTGAATGAAGAAGAAAAACAAATTTCATAATGATCTAAAACTTCTATAACCCCTAAAAGGGTTTCAATGGTAGACGTTCAATTCCCCATTGCCTTTTACAGTGTGGTCCACTTGATAGTTAGATCTATCTTATTTTTAGTCTCAAGCTGAATATGAGCTCGCTAAATAGATGGACGGTTTGGATATAACACATACCTCATAATATGACCCACAAAAAGTGGTGGAATTACAACAGCAAAAAAAAAAAAAAAAAAAAAAAAAAAAAAAAAAAAAAAAAACCAACGTCGATATATCGACTAACAGTCGATATATCGAAAATGGTCCAGAATCTGTCAGTGAGTTTTTCTCAAAAATCTTACAATTTTCGATATATCGACGTCTGTCGATATATCGAAAATGGTGTTTTATTTTTAGCTACCTGATTATAACCGTAGCCATAATTGTAGTCTGTGCCAGTCTATGAAATTTTTTATTTATTTATTTTTATTTTTATTTTTTTACATGGAGAAATTTATTCTACCTACAATTTTCTTTAATACATATTTATATAAATAGGTATATATAAGTATATAAAATTTTTTTCCCACTTTTTTTTCATTTATTTTTTAAATCATTTAACAAGAATATCTTCTAAACCAAAATTAGTTACTTGACGTACCACATATGATTTTGGGGTAAGAGAAGCTACTTTAGCCAACCAACCTAGTTATTTTCCAAGATTCCATCAGGTCGATGGTTGAGCGAGGCAACGTAGAAATTGAGTGAGGCAACGTAGAAAACGAGCGAGGGAACCTACGATTTGAGCTAGGCAACCTAGGAATTGAGCGAGGAAGCACAAATTGAGCTTAGCAAGCGTAGAAATTGAGGTAGAAATGAGCGAGGAAGCTGAAATCGAGCGAGTGGAAGGAAGAAATGAGCGAGGAACCCTAGAAATCGAGCGAGGAAGGTAGAAATCGGCGAGGCAAGCTGAAGGTAGTGGCGAAATTGAGCGAGGCTGAGGTAGAAATTGAGCGAGGAACCTAGAAATTGAGCGAGGGAAGGCAGAAATTGAGCGAGGAAGCGTAGAAATTGAGCGAGGAAGGTAGAAATTGGCGAAAGGAACCTAGAAATTGAGCGAGGAAGCTGAAATCGTTTGAGGGAAGCGTAGGAACAGCAGAAATTGGCGAGGAAGCTCGAAATTGAAGCGAGGGAAGGTAGAAAAGCGAGGAACCTAGAAATTGAGCGGGAAGGTAGAAATGAGTGAGGAAGGTAGAAATGAAGCGAGGAAGGTAGAAATGAGCGAGAGCAGAAATCGAGCGAGGGAAGGTAGAAATTGAGCGAGGAAGCTAGAAATGAGCGAGGAAGTAGAAATTGGAGAGGTTGAGCGAGGAAGCGTAGAAATTGAGGCAAATGGAGCGAAGCTGAAATGAGCGAGGAAGCTAGAAATGAGTTTGAGCGAGGAACGTAGAAATTGAGCGAGGAAGCAGAAATCGAAGGCAACGTAGAAATTGAGCGAGGAACCAGAAATTGAGCGAGGGAAGCCAGAAATCGGTTTTGAGCGAGGTGAGCAGGAAAATTGTTGAGCGAGGAAGGTAGAAATTGAGCGAGGAACGTAGAAATTGGTTTGAGAACGAGAAATTGAGCGAGGAAAGAAATTGAGCGAGGAACCTAGAAATTGAGCGAGGAAGAAATTGAGGACTAGAAATCGGTGAGCGAGGAAGGTAGAAATTGAAGCGAGCCTGAGGAAGCTCAGAAATCGAGCGAGGGAACGTAGAAATTGAGCGAGGAAGCCAGAAATTGAGCGAGGCAATGAAGCGTAGTAGAAATTGAGCGAGGAAAGTAGAAATTGAGCGAGGAAGCTAGAAATTGAGCGAGGAAGCCTAGAAATTGAGCGAGGGAAGCGTAGAAATTGAGCGAGGGTAGAAATGCGTGAGCGAGCAACGTAGGAATTGAGCGAGGGAACCAGAAAATGAAAGCGAGGAACGAGCCAGGAAAATGAGCGAGGAACTAGAAATTGAGCGAGGAAAAGTAGAAATTGAGCGAGTAGGAAGGCTGAAATTGAAGCGAGGAAACGAGGAAAATGAAGCGAAGGAACCTAGAAATGAGCGAGGAAGGTAGAAATCAGTAGAAGAAATCGAGGCTTAGAAATGAGCGAGCTCGAAATGTTTAGGAAGGCAACCTAGAAATGAATGAGGCAACGTAGGAATTGAAGCGAGGGAAGGTAGAAATTGAGCGAGGCAACGTAGAAATTGAGCGAGGCAAGGCAGAAATTGAGCGAGGAAGGTAGAAAATGAGCGAGGAAACTGAAATTAGAAATTGAGTGAAGGGAAATCAGAGTGAGGGAAGGGAAATTGAGAGAGGAAGCTTTAGAAATTGAGCGAGGAATGAGAAATTGAGCGAGGAGGCCAGAAATTGAGCGAGGAAGGTAGAAATTGAGCGAGGAAGCTCGAAATTGAGTGAGGAAGGTAGAAATGAGCGAGGAACCTAGAATCGGTGAGCGAGGAAAGGTAGAAATGAGCGAGGCAACCAGAATCGAGTTTGAGCGAGGAAGGTAGAAATTGAGCGCAGTTTGAGGCAACACACAGAAATTGAGCGAGGAAGGCAGAAATTGAGCGAGGCAATTTCTGAGCTTAGCAATTTCAAGCTCTGCCTTCCTCGCTCAATTTCTGGTGTTCGCCACTCTAAATTTCTACCTTCCTCGCTCAATTTCTTTGGCAGCTCATTTTCACTCGCTCAATTTCTGAGTTCCTAAATTTCAATTTTCCTTAGCTTTACCTCGCTCTTCAATTTCTAGGTTCCTCTCGCTCCATTTCTACCTTCCCGCTCAATTTCTAGCTGGAGCCTCGCTAATTTCTACCTTCGCTAATTTCTACGGCCTCGCTCAATTTCTACCTTCTCCTCGCTTCACTTTCGTTGCTTCGCTCAATTTCTAATTCCTCGCCAATTTTGGCTTCCCTCGCTCAATTTCGAGCTTTCGCCTCTCATTTCTGCACGCTCAATTTCTACCTTCTCGCTCACTTTAGGTTGGCCTCGCTCAATTTCTACCTTCCTCGCTCAATTTCTACGCTTCCTCGCTCACTTCTCGCTCAATTTCTAGCTTCCTCTTTCAATTTCTACTTCCTCGCTCAATTTCTACATTTCCCTCGCTCAATTTCTAGGTTCCCGCTCACTTCTACCTTCCTCGCTCAATTTCTACCTTGCCAATTTCACCTCACAATTTCAAGCTCGCTCAATTTCTACCTCGCTTCAATTTCTACCTTCCTCGCTCAATTTCAATTCCTTCGCCAATTTTGCCTTCGCTCAATTTCTACCTTCCTCGCTCAATTTCTAGTGTTCCTCGCTCATTTCTACCTTCCTCGCAATTTCGAAGCTTCCTCGCCATTTCGGGTTTCCCGCTCATTTCTGGCTTCTCGCTCACATTTACCTTCCTCGCGTTTCTCAATTTCTTCGCTCAATTTCTATCCGTTCAATTCCTACCTTCCTCGCCTCAATTTTTCCCTCACTTTCTAATTTCTACCTTCCTCGCTCAATTTCTGGTTCTCGCTCAATTTTTTTGGCTTCCTCGCTCAATTTCTATGTTGCCTCGCTATTCGCCTTCCTCGCTTGAATTTCTTGCTTCTGGCATTTCTAGCTTCCTCGCTATTTCAGCTTCCTCGCTCAATTTCTACCGCTTCTCATTTTACGAGCCTAGCCTCGCTCAATTTCTGGCTTCCTCGCTCAATTTTACAGCTTCCCTCGCTCGATTTCGTTGCCTGCTTCGCCAATTTATAGGTTTCCTCACTCAATTTCTACCTTCCTCTCGCTCAATTTCTAAGTTCTTCGCTTTCATTTTTGGCTTCTCGCTCAATTTCTCAAGATCCTCGGCTCAATTTCGAAACTTGCCTCGCTCAATTTCTACCTTCCTCGCTTTCAATTTCAGTTCCTCGCTCAATTTCTACCTTCCTCACTCAATTTCTACCTTCCTCGCTCAATTTAGAAGCTTCCTCGCATTTCAATTTCTAGGTTCCTCGCTTTCAATTTCTACCTTCCCTCGCTTCAATTTCTACCTTCCTCGTTCAATTTTAGGTTGCCTCGCCAATTTCGATTTCTACCTTCCTCGCTCAATTTCTACCTTCCTCGCTTCGATTTCAGCTTCCTCGCTCAGTAATTTCTACCTTCCCCTCGCTCAATTTCGACTTGCCTCGCTTTAATTCTACCTTCCTCGCTCATTTTTTTAAGCTTCGCTTCAATTTCTACCTTCCTCGCTTCAATTTTACCTTCCTCGCCTCAATTTCAGCTTCCTCGCTCAATTTCTTGCTTCCTCGCTCAATTTCGAAGCTTCGCTTCATTTTCTAGCTTCCTCGCTCGATTTACAGCTTCTGGCTCGCTTTCAATTTCTATGTTGCCGCCAATTTCGATTTACTGGCTTCCGCTTTCCTCGCTCGATTTCGAAGCTTCCCTCGCTAATTTCTACTGCCTTCCTCGCTCAATTTCTAGGTTCCTCGCTCAATTTCTAGCTTTCCTCGCTGGGTTTAGCTTCACTGCCTTTAATTTCTGGCTTCCTCGCTTCAATTTCTAGCTTCCTCGCTCGATTTCTACGTTACCTCGCATTCGATTACTAGCTTCCTCGCTCAATTTTAGCTTCCTCGCTCAATTTCT
Source organism: Magnolia changhungtana (assembly GCA_030180095.1). Taxonomy (NCBI): domain Eukaryota; kingdom Viridiplantae; phylum Streptophyta; class Magnoliopsida; order Magnoliales; family Magnoliaceae; genus Magnolia; species Magnolia changhungtana. The sequence continues at coordinate 9,513,166 of JASAUF010000662.1, forward strand.
ACGTTGCCTCGCTCAATTTATAGGTTCCTCGCTCAATTTCTACCTTCCTCGCTCAATTTCTAAGTTCCTTCGCTCGATTTTTGGCTTCCTCGCTCAATTTCTAGCTTCCTCGCTCAATTTCTACGTTGCCTCGCTCAATTTTTGCCTTCCTCGCTTGAATTTCTAGCTTCAAGCGCTCATTTAGCTTCCTCGCTCGATTTCGGCTTCCTCGCTTCAATTTCTACGTTCCTCGCTCATTACTGGCTTCCCTCGCTCGATTTCTAGCTTCCTCGCTCAATTCTACGTTGCCTCGCTCAATTTAGGTTCCTCGCTCATTTCTACCTTCCTCGCTCAATTTCTAAGTTCCTTCGCACTCGATTTTTGGCTTCCTCGCTCAATTTCTGGCTTCCTCGCTCAATTTCGACTTGCCTCTTTCAATTTCGAGCTTCCTCGCTCAATTTCTGGTTCCTCGCTCAATTTCTACCTTCCTCGCTCAATTTCTACCTTCCTCGCTCATTTTTAAAGGTTGCCTCGCTCAATTTCTACCATCCTCGCTCAATTTCTACTTCCTCTCAATTTCGATTTCGAGCTTCCATTTCAATTTCTAGCTACCGCCCGCTTCAATTTCGACTTGCCTCGCCTCAATTCTACCTTCCTCGCTCATTTTTCCTCGCTTCCTCGCTCAATTTCTACCTTCCTCGCTTCAATTTCGAGCTTTCTCGCTCAATTTCTACCTTCCTCGCTCAATTTCGAGCTTGCCTCGCTCAATTTCTACCTTCCCTCGCTCAATTTCTAGGTTCCCTCACTCAATTTCTACCTTCCCTCGCTCAATTTCTAGGTTCCCTCGCTCAATTTCTACCTTCCTTCGCTCAATTTCTAGGTTCTCTCGCTCAATTTCGAGCTTCCCTCGCTCAATTTCTTGCTTCCCTCGCTCAATTTCGAGCTTCCCTCGCTCAATTTCTACCTTCCCTTGCTCATTTTCTAGGTTCCCTCGCTCAATTTCTAGCTTCCCTCGCTCAATTCCTACGTTGCCTCGCATTCAATTTCTGGCTTTCTCGCTCGATTTCAGCTTCCTCGCCGATTACTTCAATTTCTACCTTCCTCGCTCAATTTCTAGATTCCTCGCTCAATTCGATTTACCTTCCTCGCTTTCAATTTCGAAGCTTCCTCTGCGCTCGATTTTGGGCTTCCTGCGCTCAATTTCGGCTTCCCTCGCTCAATTTCTCGCATTGCCTCGCTCAATTCGATTAGCTTCCTCGCTCGATTTCTGGCTTCCTTTCGCTCGCTCAATTCCTACGTTGCCTCGCTCAATTTATAGGTTCCTCGCCACAATTTTACCTTCCCTCGCTAATTTCTAAGTTCTTCGCTCGATTTTGGCTTCCTCGCTCGATTTCTGGCTTCCTCGCTCAATTTCGAGCTTGCCTCGCTCAATTTCTACCTTCCTCGCTCAATTTCTGGGTTCCCTCGCCATTTTCTACCTTCCTCGCCAATTTCGAGCTTCGCCATTCATTTCTGGGTTCTCGCTAACAATTTCTACCTTCCTCGCTCAATTTCTACCTTCCTCGTTTCAATTTTTAGTTCCTCGCTCAATTTCTAGCTTCCTCGCTCGATTTTCGACTTGCCTCGCTAATTCCTACCTTCCTCGCTCATTTTTCGGCTTCTCGCTCATTTCGATTTACCTTCCTCGCTCAATTTCGAAGCTTGCCTCGCTAATTTCTACCTTCCTCGCTCAATTTCTAGGTTCCTCGCTCAATTTCTTCCTTCCTCGCTCAATTTCTACCTTCCTCGCTCGATTTCGAGCTTCCTCGCTCATTTCTGCCTTCCTCGCTCGATTTCTACGTTGCATCGCTCAATTTTCTTAGCGCTTCCTAATTTCTAGCTTCGCTTCGATTTCTAGCTTCCTCGCTCAATTTCTACCATCCTCGCTCGATTTCTACGCTTCCTCGCTCAATTTCTACCTTCCCTCGCTCAATTTCTGGGTTCCTCGCTCGATTTCTGGCTTCCTCGCTCCGATTTCTACGTTGCCTTTCTCGCTCAATTTCTACCTTCCTCGCTCATTCTACGTTGCCTCGCTTTCGATTTCTACCTTCCTCGCTCGATTTCCGGGTTCCTCGCTCGATTTCTACCTTCCTCGCTCATTTCTAGGTTCCTCGCTCATTTTCGAGCTTCCTCGCTCGATTTCTACCTTCCTCGCTCAATTTCTGGGTTCCTCAATTTCATTTTTCGGCTTCTCCTTTCAATTTCTAGCTTCCTCGCTTCAATTCTACGTTGCCTCGCTCAATTTATAGGTTCCTCGCTTTCGATTTCTACCTTCCCGCTTCGATTTCTAAGTTCCTTCAGCTCGATTTTTGGCTTCCTCGCTTCAATTCTATGTTGCCTCGCTCGATTTACGCCTTCCTCACTTCGTGAATTTCTTGCTTCCTGGCTTTCGCTTCGATTTCTGGCTTCCTCGCTTTCAATTTAAGCTTCCCTCGCTCAATTTCACGTTGCCTCGCTCGATTACGCTAGCTTCCCTCGCTCAATTTTCTGCTTCCTCGCTTCAATTCTACGTTGCCTCGCTTCAATTTATAGGTTCCTCGCTCAATTTCTACCTTCCTCGCTCGATTTCTAAGTTCCTTCGACTCGATTTTTGGCTTCCTCGCTCAATTTCTAAGCATCCTCGCATTTCAATTTCGAGCTTGCCTCGCTCAATTTCTACCTTCCCTCGCTCAATTTCTAGGTTCCCTCGCTCAATTTCTACCTTCCCTCACTCAATTTCTACCTTCCCTCGCTCAATTTCGAGCTTCCCTCGCTCAATTTCTAGGTTCCCTCGCTCAATTTCTACCTTCCCTCGCTCAATTTCTACCTTCCTCGTTCGAATTTTTGGGTTGCCTGCGCTCGATTTCTACCTTCCTCGCTCGATTTCTACCTTCCTCGCTCTCGATTTCGAGCTTCCTCGCTCTAATTTCTGGCTTCCTCGCTAATTTCCATTTGCCTGTTTCAATTCCTACCTTCCTCGCTCATTTTCGGCTTCCTCGCTCAATTTCTACCTTCTCGCCTCACTTTACTTCCTCGCTCGATTTAGAGCTTCCTCGCTCATTTCTTCCTTCACCTCGCTCGATTTCGAGCTTCCTCGCTCATTTTCTAGCTTCCTCGCTCAATTTCTAGCTTCCCTCGCTCAATTTATGTTGTTTCGCTTAATTTCTAGCTTTCCTCGCTCAATTTCGAGCTTCCTCGCTCAATTTCTACCTTCCTCGCTCAATTTCAGGTTCCTCGCTCATTTTCTACCTTCCTCGCTTATTTCGAAGCTTCTGCGCTCAATTTTAGCTTCCCTCGCTCAATTTTAGGCTTCCTCGCTTAATTTTCGTTGCCTCGCTAATTTACTACAGCTTCCTCGCTCAATTTCTAGCTTCCCTCGCTCAATTCCTACGTTGCCTCGCTCAATTTATAGGTTCCCTCGCTCAATTTCTACCTTCCCTCGCTCAATTTCTAAGTTCCTTCGCTCAATTTTTGGCTTCCCTCGCTCAATTTCTAGCTTCCCTCGCTCAATTCCTACGTTGCTCGCTCGATTTATTTCGCCTTCCTCATTTGAATTTCTAGCTTCCGGCTCGATTTCCAAGCTTCCCTCGCTTTCGATTTCGGCTTCCCTCTTTCAATTTCTACACGTTGCCTCGCTCATTACTAGCTTCCTAGCCTCGCTCATTTCTAGCTTCCCTCGCTCAATTCTACGTTGCCTCGCTCAATTTATGGGTTCCTCGCTCAATTTCTACCTTCCTCGCTCATTTCTAAGTTCCTTCGCTCGCTCGATTTTTTGGCTTCCTCGCTCAATTTCTAGCTTCCTCGCTCAATTTCGAGCTTGCCTCGCTCAATTTCGAAGCTTCCTCGCTCAATTTCTAGGTTCCTCGCTCGATTTCTACCTTCCTCGCTAATTTCTACCTTCCTCGGATTCAATTTTTAAAGTTGCCTCGCCAATTTCTACCATCCTCGCTCAATTTCTACCTTCCCTCGCTCATTTCGAGCTTCCTCGCTCATTTCAATTACCTAGCTCGATTTCCAATTTCCTTGCTCAATTTCTACCTTCCTCGCTCATTTTTCGCTTCCTCGCTCAATTTCTACCTTCCTCGCTCAATTTCGAGCTTTCTCGCTCAATTTCTACCTTCCCTCGCTTTCAATTTCGAGCTTGCCTCGCTAATTTCTACCTTCCTCGCTCAATTTCTAGGTTCCTCACTCGATTTCTACCTTCCTCGCTTTCAATTTCTGGGTTCCTCGCTCAATTTCTACCTTCCTTCGCTCAATTTCTGGGTTCTCTCTTCATTTGCCAATTTCAGCTTCACCGCTCAATTTCTTGCTTCCTCGCTCAATTTCGAGCTTCCTCGCTTAATTTCTACCTTCCTTGCTCATTTTCTAGGTTCCTCGCTCATTTCTAGCTTCCTCGCTCATTAATTCTACGTTGTTCGCTCGATTTCTAGCTTTCCTCGCTCAATTTCGAAGCTTCCTCGCTTCGATTTCTACCTTCCCCGCTCAATTTCTAGATTCCTCGCTCGATTTCTACCTTCCTCGCTAATTTCGAGCTTCTGGCTTCATTTACAGCTTCTCGCTCGATTTTCGGCTTCTCGCTCGATTTCTACGTTGCTCTCGCTCGATTTACTAGCTTCCCGCTCAATTTCTAGCTTCCCTCGCTCAATTCCTACGTTGCCTCGCTCAATTTATAGGTTCCCTCGCTCAATTTCTACCTTCCCTCGCTCAATTTCTAAGTTCCTTCGCTCAATTTTTGGCTTCCCTCGCTCAATTTCTAGCTTCCCTCGCTCAATTTCCAGCTTGCCTCGCTCAATTCCTACCTTCCCTCGCTCATTTTCTGGCTTCCCTCGCTCAATTTCTACCTTCCCTCGCTCAATTTCGAGCTTTCCTCGCTCAATTTCTGGGTTCCTCGCTCAATTTTACCTTCCTCGCTCGATTTCTACCTTCCTGCTCAATTTTTAGGTTCCCGCTCAATTTCTGGCTTCCTCGCTCAATTTCACGACTTGCCTCGCTCAATTCTGCCTTCCCTCGCTCATTTTTACGCTTCCGCTCAATTTCTACCTTCCCTCGCTCAATTTCGAGCTTGCCTCGCTCAATTTCTACCTTCCCTCGCTCAATTTCTAGGTTCCCTCGCTCAATTTCTTCCTTCCTCGCTCGATTTCTACCTTCCTCGCTCGATTTCGAGCTTCCCTCGCTCGATTTCTACCTTCCTCGCTCAATTTCTAGCTTCCTCGCTCAATTCCTACGTTGCCTCGCTCGATTTCAGCTTTCCTCGCTTAATTTCGAGCTTCCTAGCCTCGCTAATTTCTACCTTCCTCGCTCGATTTCAGGTTCCTCGCTCAATTTCTACCTTCCTCGCTCAATTTCGAGCTTCCCTCGCTCAATTTCTACCTTCCTCGCTCAATTTCTTGCTTCCCTCGCTCAATTTCGAGCTTCCCTCGCTCAATTTCTACCTTCCCTCGCTCATTTTCTAGGTTCCCTCGCTCAATTTCTAGCTTCCCTCGCTCAATTCCTACGTTGCCTCGCTCAATTTCTAGCTTTCCTCGCTCAATTTCGAGCTTCCCTCGCTCAATTTCTACCTTCCCTCGCTCAATTTCTAGGTTCCCTCGCTCAATTTCGAGCTTCCCTCGCTCAATTTCTTGCTTCCCTCGCTCAATTTCGAGCTTCCCTCGCTCAATTTCTACCTTCCCTCGCTCATTTTCTAGGTTCCCTCGCTCAATTTCTAGCTTCCTCGCTCAATTCCTACGTTACCTCGCTCAATTTCTAGCTTTCTCGCTCAATTTGAGCTTCCTCGCTCAATTTCTACCTTCCTCGCTCGATTTCTGGGTTCCTCGTTCAAATTTCTACCTTCCTCGCTCAATTTCGAGCTTCTTTCTGATTTCTAGCTTCCCTCGCTCAATTTCTGGCTTCCCTCGCTCAATTTCTACGTTACCTCGCTCAATTACTAGCTTCCCTCGCTCAATTTCTAGCTTCCCTCGCTCAATTCCTACGTTGCCTCGCTCAATTTATAGGTTCCCTCGCTCAATTTCTACCTTCCCTCGCTCAATTTCTAAGTTCCTTCGCTCAATTTTTGGCTTCCCTCGCTCAATTTCTAGCTTCCCTCGCTCAATTTCGAGCTTGCCTCGCTCAATTTCTACCTTCCTGGCCTCTCGATTTCGCCAGGTTCCTCCTCATTTCTACCTTCCTCGCTCAATTTCGAGCTTCCCTCGCTCAATTTCTAGGTTCCCTCGCTCAATTTCTACCTTCCCTCGCTCAATTTCTACCTTCCTCGTTCAATTTTTAGGTTGCCTCGCATTTTCAATTTCTACCTTCCTCGCTCAATTTCTAGCTTCCCTCGCTCAATTTCCAGCTTGCCTCGCTCAATTCCTACCTTCCCTCGCTCATTTTCTGGCTTCCCTCGCTCAATTTCTACCTTCCCTCGCTCAATTTCGAGCTTGCCTCGCTCAATTTCTACCTTCCCTCGCTCAATTTCTAGGTTCCTCGCTCAATTTCTTCCTTCCTCGCTTTCAATTTCTGCCTTCCTCGCTCAATTTCGGGCTTCCTCGCTCAATTTCGAGCTTCCTCGCTCAATTTCTGGCTTCACTCGCTCAATTTCTAGCTTCCTCGCTCAATTCTACGTTGCCTCGCTCGATTTCTGGCTTTCCTCGCTCGATTTCGAGCTTCCTCGCTCAATTTCTTACCTCGCTCGATTTCTGGGTTCCTCGCTCAATTTTACCTTTCCCTCGCTCGATTTAGAGCTTCCTCGCTCAATTTTACCTTCCTCGCTCAATTTCTGGGTTCCTCGCTCAATTTTGAGCTTCGCTCGCTCAATTTACTTCCCTCTCAATTTCTACGGGTTGCCTCGCTCGATTTCTACCTTCCTCGCTCAATTTCTAGGTTCCTCGCTCATTTTTTGGCTTCCTCGCTCAATTTCTAGGTTCCTCGCTCGATTTCTCGCCTTCCTCGCTCGATTTCTAGCTTCCTCGCTCAATTTCGAGGTTCCTCGCTCAATTTCTGGCTTCCCTCGCTCAATTTCTAGCTTCCCTCGCTCAATTTCTACTTTCCCTCACTCAATTTCTACCTTCCCTCGCTCAATTTCTAGGTTCCCTCGCTCAATTTCTGGCTTCCCTCGCTCAATTTCTAGCTTCCCTCGCTCAATTTCGATCTTGCCTCGCTCAATTTCTACTTTCCCTCACTCAATTTCTACCTTCCCTCGCTCAATTTCTAGGTTCCCTCGCTCAATTTCTACCTTCCCTCGCTCAATTTCGAGCTTTCCTCGCTCAATTTCTACCTTCCCTCGCTCAATTTCGAGCTTGCCTCGCTCAATTTCTAGGTTCCCTCGCTCAATTTCTACCTTCCCTCGCTCAATTTCTAGTTGCCTCGCTCAATTTCTACCTTCCTCGCTCAATTTCTACTTTCCTCGCATTTCGATTTCGAGCTTCCTCGCTCAATTTCTGGGTTGCCTCGCATTTCAATTTCGAAGCTTCCTCGCTCAATTTCTACCTTCTCTCGCTCAATTTCTGGGTTCCTCGCTCAATTTCTACCTTCCTCGCTCAATTTCTAGGTTCCTCGCTCAATTTCTACCTTCCTCGCTCAATTTCTAGGTTGCCTCGCTCAATTTCTACCTTCCTCGCTTCAATTTCTAGGTTCCTCGCTCATTTTTTGCTTCCTCGCTCAATTTCTACCTTCCTCGCTCAATTTCGAGCTTCCTATTTCAATTTCTACCTTCGCTCAGCTCATTTTTTGGCTTCCTCGCTCAATTTCTAGCTTTCCTCGCTCAATTTCTAGGTTGCCTCGCTCAATTTACGGCTTCCTCGCTCAATTTCGAGCTTGCCTGCTTTCAATTTGAAACTTTCGCTCAATTTACCTTCCTCGCTCGCCATCTCGATCTTCCTCGCTCGATTTCTACCTTCTCGCTCGCTTTCGAATTTGAGCTTGCCTGCTCAATTTCTACCTTCCTCGCTCAATTTCTAGGTTCCTCGCTCAATTTCTACGTTGCCTCGCTCAATTTGTAGCTTCCTCGCTCAATTCTAGGTTGCCTAGCTCAAATCGTAGGTTCCTCGCTCGTTTTCTACGTTGCCTCGCTCAATTTCTACGTTGCTTCGCTCAACCATCGACCTGATGGAATCTTCGAAAATAACTAGGTTGGTTGGCTAAAGTAGCTTCTCTTACCCCAAAATCATATGTGGTACGTCAAGTAACTAATTTTAGTTTAGAAGATATTCTTGTTAAATGATTAAAAAAATAAATGAAAAAAAAGAGGGAAAAAATTTTTATATACTTATATATACCTATTTATATAAATATGTATTAAAGAAAATTGTAGGTAGAATAAATTTCTCCATGTAAAAAAATAAAAATAAATAAATAAATAATTTTATAGACTGACACAGACTACAGTTATGGCTATGATTATAATCCGTAGCTAAACGTAAAACAACTTTTTCGATATATCGACAGACAGTCGATATATCGAAAATTGTGAGATTTTTTAGGAAAACTCACTGGACAGTTCTGGACCATTTTCGATATATCGACTGTTAGTCGATATATCCACGTTGGTTTTTTTTTTTTTTTTTTTTGTTTTTGCTGTTGTAATTTCACCACTTTTTGTGGGTCCTACTATGAGGTATGTGTTATATCCAAACCGTCCATCTATTTGGCAAGCTCATATTCAGGCTTGAGGCTAAAAATAAGATAGATCTAACTATCAAGTAGACCACACTGTGAAAGGCAATGGGGAATTAGTTTTTAATGGTGGACGCTCATTCAACACTGTTTCCTGTAACGTGGTACACTTGAGATTTGCATATACCTCATTTTTGGTCGTATACCATAAAATGATATGGAAAAATATATGGACGGCATGGATGAATAGCATACATCATGGTGGGGCCCACAGACCACCGACCCCAATCCTTTTAAGCCGTTCGTACAACTCTCAGTTCGAGGAGCGTCAGCGCACGTCTTCGCAGCGAAAAGGAGGGGTAGTTTCGTCCTCAACGTCGCTGTCCGCACGTGCTAATCTAGATTGGTAACTAAGGTTTGTATTCTTTCATAGAAACCGCTGGGTAAAAGGGTTTGTCTACAGTGGTCATTTTCTCCTGCAAGAAGTATGCTATGTTTTAATAAAATAAAAGCAGGAAGATAGTAATGCATGCACACGCACTCCTACACGTGACATAAAAAACACGTATGCCATACCTTGGAAATGGCCCATAGGCTGAAGTGAACTATATATTCGTCTTTTGTCATCCCACCATTTCCCACTTCAAGCATGTCTGGATCTAATCACTCACAACCCACAAAGCAAATCAATGCTACAACACTAATTCATCACTTAACCAAAAGCCACCAACACATGGGATTATTTGATTTATGGGCCCGTTTGGATGCACCATTTTGCTTTTCTACCAATCTGAAATTGATTTGGGGTGGAAAATAAAGAAGAAAACCAAATTGCATAGAATGTGATCCTACTTTTCATGGTGCCCCAATTGGGAATCCACCCAAACATCAAAGTCAATTATGATTTGGGCTTACGTCCAAACGCATCCTAATTGGAATTTGGTTGTTTGGTAGCATGGTTTTGGGCATTAAGGAAATTCAATTCTGGATTTTTAATCCAAGTCGTATTTAGCACCCTCGATTTGGAATCACCAAATCGAGGGAACCGTTTTTTTGGGTGGCTTCGATGGATCCCTGACTGTGGGGCCCACCATGATCTAAAAATCCATCCATGCCGTCCAAACATTTTGACAGTTCATTTTAGTGCATGATCCAAAAAATTAAGCATATCTAAATCTTAGGTGGACCACACCATAGGAAACAATGGTGATTGAATATCCACCATTAAAAACTTCTTGGGGGCCAAAGGAACGTTTATTTTTCATCCAACATGTTGATAATGTCTCAATGACCCAATTAAAATGACCATACAAATATCAGATTAATCCACAACTTTTGTAGTCTACAAGAAGTTTTTGATTGTCATTCACCACAACTTCTTGTGGTGTGGTCTACCTGAGATTTGGATCCGCTTATTTCAGATCATGCCCTAACATGAGCTGTCAAAATGGATGGATGACATCAATATAAGGCACAAACATCACGGTATATCCCAGGTCAAGTATTCAAAATTTTGAATTCCATTTATTAAAATTTGTGTTACCAAACACTATTTATAAACTGAAAATCTCAGGGAATGAAAATTTTGGATTTGAATTCTGATAGTAAAATCCAAGGCCTCAAAGGACCATATAAGTAGAAACTAGAAATTAATACAAATTTATTAGATATTAATTTTTCATAATTGAGTAGTAAGAATAAACAAAGAACATTAACTGTTGGCAGGGTCCTTACTCTTGCTCGGGTGGTAGACTCTCAGGAGTTTCAACTCCTGTTCAAGGGTTCGAGTACCCATAGGTGGTGAAATTCCACTAGTGTGAGTGTGTGGGGTGTGTGTGCGTGTGTAAAAAAAAAAAAAAAAGGAAGAACACTAACCGTTCCAACCACCGGGCCGCGCGAACCTTGCATATACTTCGTTCATGTCAGCAATATTGACCATGCTATGAAATCCATAACCGTTTAATGATTTTAATTATAATATAATACATATGATTAAGATAAGGAAAATCAACCTAATTAAGCATTTCAAATGATTTTTACCTTTCCCAGTTATCAGATATATCATTAGTGGTTCTCCAACTGTTTCCAACTTTAGCACCCCACATAGCTGGGTGCAAGTCCCCCCTGATCAAAAACAGGTTAATCCAACATATGAATGTGGAAAGAAATTTAGAAATATAAGGGCTGGGCTGTGAAATCATCACCATTTTTCATGAGTGATGGTACCTCATCCACCATACAGGATGCATACATGTAGGGTGATCCAGGCCATCAAATCATATACCCTACGGTGATTGGAGCATAACCCAAAAATCACAATGGTTACACACCCATCTCGATTCAGCCTGATGAATGTGGATCACTGATCAGTTTATCTCAACCGTCCATGTGGTATGCAAGAATTGGATGGTTAAGATCATTTGAATGGTGTGATTTTTTGCATCATGCTCCATACATTACCAGCTGGGCAATTTGGAGTGTCTGGATTGTAGGATCACAACCTTCTAGAACAACAGTGGTGAGCAATCACCAGAGTCTAGGCTGAGATGAAATTACCATTCGCACATAGAGAAAAAGATTGGACGGCCTGCCTTCATCAGAGCTCGAGTCATTACCGGATATCTATAGAAAATAAATAAAGTAAAATAAAATAAAAAATAAAAGTGAATAATAAGTTCGTCTGCTTTAATCTGGACAGATGATTTAATGAGCGGCTGAGATTACCGAACTGTTGGCCTAGAACCGTCGTTGAAACAGTTATCATACTTCAAATAATCTATTCCCTGAAAGTCTCAAAGCATTAGTGTTAGATTTCTTCCATTAGTGGGCCATCACCAGTCAATAGCTGGGATCGAGCCAGATCAGATGGACCGTTGGATGCCTTACCTCAGTTGGCCATAACGGGTACCGAAAGAAATGTGTTAACGATTGAGTTACATGGATCCGGTTTGGCTAGTGACGCCTCCACCAGCCAGCTGGCTAGTGGTCGGTGCTATGTGGACCCCACCATGATGTATGTGTTTTATCCAGGCCATCCATCCATTTTGAAAGATAATTTTAGGGATGGAACCCAAAAAATTAGGTAGATATAAATCTCAGGCCGACCACACCATGGGATAATAATAGTGATTGAATGTCCACCATTAAAAACCTCCTGGGGCTCACTGTAATGGTTATTTGACATTTAACCTGTTGATTAGGTAATACAGACTTTCATGAATATATATATATATATAGCTGTCTACTTGAAATTTGGATTAACCTCATTTTTAGGCTCATACCGTAAAATGATCTCGGAGAATGGGTGGATGACATGGATGGAACACATATGCAGTGATAGGGCCTAAAGAGTATCTAACTCTAGCCATTGGCCAGTGGCAAGGGGAGCCAGTCCCTTTCCTGTAGATTACATTGTCCACTTGTGAAGCATATCAGCTACTCAACGTGGCATGGGGATATTCAACACATTACACTTGGCTAAAAATTTAATATTTTATACTCAATACATGCATGTTGATGATCAATATTACTTTGCCGGTGACATTGTAGAAGATGGATATATCTTACTGTAAAAAATTTACATTAATGTCAATAGAATAGATATGTTGATGAAGTTTATTGAAAGAAAGAAATTTTTTTAGTGTTAAATTATTTTAAACATTTTATCATTTAGTGATTTATAATGCTTGTGTAGTAGTTATTATGATTTTTTAAAAAAAATATTATTGATGCAATTAGTCTTCAAATGGAAGAATGTTAAGGTGGTAGTTGGTATATGTTGTGACGCATAAATGCATCCGGTATTTCTTAAGAGAAAATGTTCTCTCTCTCTCTCTCTCTCTCTCTCTCTCATGTATATGTGCACATGTAAAGCTTAGTTTCTTACGCTTTGAGCAATTTCTCTCTCTTGTTATGTTGTCTACATAAGAAGAACATATGAGGAGATAGATGTTCATGAAATTTCTTAGTGGTAAGAGACTCTTTGTATATTAGAGGAGTATGAAAGAAAAGTGAGTAATGTATTATTGGTTTCTATATTATTTTGGTATAAAAAAAAACTCTATATTATTGTCCAGTAAATATAGTCATATTGTTAAATTATATAAATCTTTCTATTTCGTCTCTTATTTTTCTTTTTGTCTTTCAACCTTTGGCTTTTAATTTGACTGTTTTTGTGGCTTTGCGTTGCATGGATTGTATGTGAATATTTTCTCACAATGACTTAAATCTTCTCTTAAAAAAATCTCACAATTTCTCTTTAACTGAGCCACAACATGGAAAGTAAATTGCTGGTTAAAACTTTTTTTTTTTTTTCCCTACCAATTAATTCGTTTTGATTTGATGTGGCACACTCGAGGTAGTAAGTGGCCCGATTTTTTTTACCACAAGATCTAAACACTACAGGTCACCTGATGGAAAGTACAGATCTCACACGTGTGTATCAAAAACCCTAGAAAGAAAGGTGTGCTCAGATCCATACCCATGAAGCAAAGGTCTGAGCATCTTGTTCTTCATGGCCAAGGGATCCTGGCATTGCCCCACTGCATGTGGAATACCTGCCAATTTCAGTCCATTGGTGGAAGTTAGTTAACATGCAATTTCATATTCTTTATAATGTGGTGGTGAGTTATAGAATCCAGACCATTTACCTATTAGGCCCCATTGTAGATGGTCTGTATGATGAAAATCAAACTTGTTAGATTACCCGACCTACTGATCAGTAGACTCATTGATTGTAAATTGATAGTAGGAGAGTCCAACTAGGGGTTGATATTCCCCAAACAGCCAGATGATTAACAGACCATCATGGTACTATTACTCATCCATGGATGGGCCCAAGAGATGAATGGTGTGAATTTAGTACATGTAAGCAATGCATGAACCTATCGAATGAATAAAAAAGATTTGAAACGCAAGGTAATTACCCAGCATCCGAGTAGATTCCTAGCTTAAGCCCTTTGCCATGTACATAATCTGCAAGAGCTTTAATCCCAGAGGGAAATGTCGATTGTTTGGAGACTAAATTTCCCTGAAATCAAAATAATGTTTTGGGGGTAGCAATTTATTGATCCTTGGACTGTCCATTTCTTACTAATAATAATAAAAAAAAATCAAATATGACAAAGAGCAAACCTTCAAGTCGCGATTTAATTCAGCCCAGCAATCATCTAATAAATGATAATCACAAACATAATCAGCTACTCTTAGTTAAAGCAACGCTTGGTACCTTCTGCCCCACCATGTGATGATCCAGACCGTTTATCTAGAAGATCAACTAAGGATGGCCCACTTGACAAAAATCTCACTTATTGGTGCACCATGTGATGATCCAGACCGTTCATCTAAAAGATCAACTAAGGACGGCCCACATGACAAAAATCTCACTTATTGGTGATTCACCCCACCCATGCATATGCTTTGAGATATGGAGCATGCTTTTTAATTCACTTTTATATGGTTGGTGATGATCTCAGATTAATTAAATTTTTTCTCCTTGGTTCATCTACAATGTGATACTCAAGATAGATGGTCCAGATCATCCATTAATTCTCCATAGTATTTCTCGTGCACATATAAAAATTGAGTTGCAAAACAATATACCTATATTAACATAGTGATATCCAAGCTTTGAAAGGCCAGTGGATACCAATGCATCAGCTGTTAAAAGACCAAATTCAAATAGTTAAACAAATATCACTGAAATAAAGCTAATAAGTTCAAAACCATACTCACCGAGTCGAGTCGACTCAGATGAGTCCAGCCAACTCCGTTTTCTTAAGCCTTTATTGAACTCAACTGAGTCAACTTAAACTCGGGTGCTTTTCAAGTTTGAGTTGAGGTTGGAGTACTTTACTGACCAGTTTCTTTGATTGTTTTCTCATCAATCTTGCACTGGAAATGATTCCAACTGTTCCACCTGAAATATGATCGATCCAATGAATCTAAGCACCATATCTTATGTAACAAGATGAATGGAGTAAGTGTCCAATCCGAAGATGAACGGCTACGATTTATATGGTCAATGTTTTCAAATCAATCACGGAAATCAAAGGGTTAACATTGTTTGATCTGTATGAATTTGTGTCTATGCTGCATTTATAATAGAGTCCTCTAATTTGGACGGTCCAATTTATTTATTTATTATTTTTTAAAAATTTTTTGTGAACATGTGCCACATTTATGGAGGATGACATGCCATAACTTAAAGGTGGTGGTGAACTGACAGTGTACCTTGACTCCTGTGATAGTTTACCACTGCCTGGGGCTGCTAACTTTAACTGACATGTGTATGGGCTGCCAACTGATTCCAAGTGGCCTACCGTTTTAATAGGTGATAGGTTCTCTTTTAAAATGGGCGTGATTCTTCAATCGATCACGTGGCATTGTTGAATGGCAATCAAACCGTTCAATTTCTGACCCAACTATAGATGGACATAACCCAAAAATTACAGCATGCCCTTGGAATTTGAACTACTCACTATTGTACTTTCAACCATTCAATTGATAGACAGCGATTCGCACGGTAGGGTTGGTGGATCAATTTGATTTTAAAGCTATGGTCTATCCAATACGTGGCCCACAATTTGAATGGTCTGGATAGCCCAAATGAGTGTCACATGTGAGTTGGATCGGTCACCGTAATTTTCAAAGTGGTTTCCAACTAGAACGGGAGTCTAACGCAAAGGGGAGCGGATTAGGTGATACCCCCGGATTCATCCAAGACGGTGCGGCACTTACGGTGGGGCCCACCTTAATGTATATATTATATATTCATCCATTTTTCCAGATCATTTTAGTGTATTTTCCCCTAAAATGAAGTAGATCCAATTATAAGGTGGATCATACCATAGGAAAAAGTGATGATTGAACGTTTACCATTAAAAACTTCTTAGGGCGCACCTTAATGTTTTCCTAGTGTTTATTTGCCATCTAATCTGTTGATAAGGTCGCATAAGCATTGATTAAGAGAAAAACAAATATCAGCTTGATCCAAAACTTTTGTGGCTCATTAATGGTCAATCACCAATGTTTCCTATGGTATGGTCCACTTAATAATTGGATTGGCTTCATTTTTGGGATAATACGTAAAATGATATGGAGAAACGGTTGAGGGCGTGGATATAGAATACATACATCAAGGTGGGCCCCACTGTAAGGGATGCACCGTCTTGGGTGAGTCAAGGTTCTCACCTAATCCGTGTCCAGCCCAAAGCCTGTTACGCGATGGTGCGGTTTTGATTAATGCGGGGCCCTAGGACAGCTGGCAAGGGTTGATTGGTTCCACCGTCGGATGGCATGTGTCAGAGATCCAAGTCATTCGCCAGGTCCGTTAGATACGGACTTGGATTGCGTACTACCCCCGCCCGGACGGTAATCGGTCCGGGCAGGACTCTGTGGGGCCCACTGTGATGTAAGTGTTTTATCCACACCGTTAATAGTTTTTCTCATATCATTTTAACAATAATTCAAAAAATGAGACAGGTACAGGGCTTAAGTGGACCACAAAGTTGGGATTGAACGTCCACCATTAAAAACTTCTTGGGAGCTGGAGAAGTTTCGGATCAATCTGATATATATATATATATATATATATATATATATATATATATATATATATATATATATATATATATATATAGGGCTTCATCCACCGCTACATGATCTTATGAATAGGTTGGATGCTAAGAAAACATCATGGTGGCCCTTAGAAATGTTTCAACGGTGGGTGTCATTATCACTGCAGCTTCCTTTGGTGCGGTCCACTGGAGCTGTGGACCTGCTTCATTTTTATGGTCATATATTAAAATGATATGAGAAAAGCGATGAACAGCGTGGATGAAACACTTACATCCAGATGGGCCCCACAGAGCCCTTCCCGGACGGATTACCGTCCGGGGGTAGGACGCAATCCACGTCCGTTAAATCGGATTCAAGATTCGGTAACGACACCTCCAGTACCTACATCGGTGCTGGAAAAGCTCTATGGCTCACCTGTGTTTCATCCACGCCGTCCATTCAATTTCACCCCTCATTTTAGGGTAGGTGCCCAAATTGGTGCAGACTCAAATCTCAGGTGCACTACACCACGGTAAACAGTGGTGATTGAATACCATACCATTAAAAAACTTGTTAGAGGCGACAAAAAGTTACTAATCAAGCTAATATTTGTGTTTTCCCTCCATCCACGTCCACGTGACATAGCAAATAAACGTTACAGTGGCCCTACAAATTTTTTAGTGGTGAGTGTGAAATCAACATTGTTTCCGATCCGCTTGAGATTTGGATCGACCTAAAGTTCATGCTCATGCCCTAAAATAAACACGCAAAATGAATGGACGGCATGGATAAAACACATACATGGTGGGGCCCACGTAGCTTTTCCAGCACTGACCACAGCCACGTCACCTATGATCCATTAAACGAGGAGTAATAATCCAGTGTGCTAAAGTGCATGGAAACTTTCCCATGAAGAAAGTTGTATCTGAACCATCCATTATATTCTAATTTTTTTTTATCCTGTTATTGGCCAAAAATCACAGCAATCAGATGGTTCTAAACAACAGTGACTGGCCTATCTTTCAGGAACGATCTTCTAAATACATTATGTATACCACTAAGTGGACGGTTTGGATCATCTTATCAAAATGTAGT
Organism: Magnolia changhungtana; assembly: GCA_030180095.1. Taxonomy (NCBI): domain Eukaryota; kingdom Viridiplantae; phylum Streptophyta; class Magnoliopsida; order Magnoliales; family Magnoliaceae; genus Magnolia; species Magnolia changhungtana. The sequence goes on from JASAUF010000662.1 coordinate 9,530,401, forward strand.
TATGAAGACAGCCCTATCAAGAGCCGACCGGACCTAATGGGTTTTAATGGGACATGGGGCATTGATAATCATCACGAGCCAGGATTAGGCCCATGATGGAGTTCGGTCCGGGTTTTACTCTGCGGTCTGGGCTTGGACAGACTACGGTTTTGATAGACAGTTCTTGTATGTTGACAGTATATATGCACAACCTAACGAATGGCCAGGATCTGTTACATGGGTGACATCCGACTGTCTGAGACAGGAATGTGGGCCCTGTGTTTAAGAGAGAGAGAGAGAGAGAGAGAGAGAGAGAGATACCCCATGGGAGGAGTGGAGCCGAGGCCATTGGCGAGTAGATTTCGTCTGTAAACTTGGTCAATGTCCGACTGAAAGAGAAGCCTTGAAGCTGAAACGGAGATTGAGAATACCAAAATGAAGATATGATAGAGGAGCAGAACTCTATGATTATGAGATGCTGAATATCTCTCCATCTCCTTCTTCTTCTTCAAAGATGAGAGAGAGAGAGAGAGTAGTAAGGAGTGTGGGGTTGAGGAGGCGCATTTATGGATAGATAGTTGGAATCTTTTTTCTTTTTTTGCCGGATCCAGTAGAGACATTTCTATATTAAGATTAACATACAAATCAACTCGTGGAGAGCAGATTGCATGTGTCCCGGGCTGGGTACAGAGATATACCTTTGGCCGGGGCTGTGTGGGGCCAACAGAGATATCTTTAAAAAATCCACTCCGTCCATATTTTTTTTAAAGACCACAATAGGATAAGAATATAAAAATCATTCATATCCAAAACTCATGTGGGGCATGCCGCATCAAACAATGGGGATTGAACGCCCGGGGGTGTAAGAAGTTTTGTATCAGAATGAAATTTGTTCCTACAGTTTATCTGAGTGGTACTAACCATATGAACGGTTTGGATGGAATATAAACATCATGGTCAGCTCCAGGAAGGTTTCAACGGTGGACATTTCTGTTCACAATGTTTCGCTTTTGGTGGCCCACCTGAGTTTTACATCTGCCTGAATTTTCTTAATTGTATTTTATTTTGGTCTTCAAAACCAGATGGACTGATTGGATTTGTCATGGACATCTCTGTGGGACCCACACATCCCCAGGCACAGGCATATATCTCTGGGGGGGGGGGGGGGGGCGCATCCAATCCTTGTGATTTTTTAATGATATCTAATCCGTCCATCATTTTCTCCCTTCCTATTCTCAAGGCCAACAAAAATCTGGCCGACCCAAAAGTCAGGTCAGTCACAACATGTAAAATCATGCCTTAGACCTCAAAAGCCTAAGCGTTTTAGCCCACGTGAATTTTGGAGTGGCCTGTTTTGTTTTGTATCCATTCATCCTTTTTGGATGCATCTTGTCTCAGATAGAATACACAAGTGGTCCCCACAATAAAGTTTTTAATGGTGAGTATCCCTGTTGCAACTGTTATACTATTGGTGTGGCCCACTTTAACTTTCGATCAGCCTCATGTCTTGGATCCAATAAAAAAAACATGGGCCAAAAATGATGGACGTATTAGATTTTACTAAGATATCACTGGGGCCCACACATCGGTTTGTACGTTAAGCTGTTAAGGTATTTTTTTTTTCCTTCCTATTTCAGATCTTGAGAAGAGCTTTCCCTGCACATGCCGTTGTTGTTTTTATACTCGGTAGTGCTCGTATCGTGCAATGCACGTGATCAAATATATGTTTTTTTTTTTCCAAAGAATCGATAATGGTATTCTAGTGGACACGTGTGCCGAATGTGTGCGAGATCTCCGCCCTCTCCTATATGGCTCAAGGAACGGGCCTGGGCTGGGCCTGGGGCAAGATGAATGGCCTGACCCAGCTTGTTTGAAATGCAATTATCAAGTGGGCTACTGTTGCACATGAAGATTAATGGACGGCTCAGAAACACTTGTTAACCGTTCCATTCAACGTACATGAGCAGTTTAAAGATACTTACATGCACATTGAATGGGAGCCATTGGATCGTTCGTAGACAAGTATGGCCCACCAGTGGAAAAGCTAGATTGATTTTTGGGTCAAGGTAGTCCAAACAATCAATGGCTTGGATCGTTCATCTCAAACACCACTGCAATGAGCCCAAGGACCGACCACGCACTCAATGGGTCTCAAACGATTCAACGTAGTCAACTTCATTCAAACTCCCATGCAACGTCGATAATAAAGGATCATTTCTTGCGTTGCACATAAATTTTAATATGTAAACTTCGAGAATCTAAGTGTACTTAGTAGCGTGAAATGGACGAATACGTCAGTGAGATCTAGGCCGTTCATCCAGTGGGCCATGCTGGGAGCATGCCATGACCCAGAAATCTGGCAAGTTCAACCGTCGGATAGGGCATAACTATATGTTGAACATGGACCGTTTTTCATTCTCTTAACTATCTATGTTTCTTGGACAAGTTTGGCCTGCTTGATGAGTAGGAGAGTTTGATTGTTAACATGTGATTGCACGCCCTAACAGATGAACGGCCAGATGATATGGGAAGGAAGGATTCTCTGGTTCTCAGGTGTGGTTGTGTACTGTATCCTCAGGTCCTAGTTTGTACAAATGGAGCCCAGGGATTGGCTACTCAATGGCTAGTGGTAGGTGTTCTGTGGACCCCAACATGATGTATGTGTCTCATCCATGCTGTCCATCCATTTTTTCAGATAAATTTATATTATAGGCCCAAAACTGAGGTAGATCAAAATCTCATATGGGGCCACACTGTTGATTGAAATCCTTGAAATCCCACTATTAAAAACTACTTAAAATTTTCTTGGGGTTATAAAAGTTTTGTATCAAGCTTATATTTGTTTTTTGCCTTCATCTTGGTCTGTATGACCTAATCTACAGGTTTGATGTTAGATAAACATTACCGTGGGCCCTGGGAGGTTTTTAATGGTAGATCTTCAATCACTACTATTTTCCCATGGTGTGGTCCACCTGAGATTTTGATCATCTGCCTCAATTTTGGGTTGATGCCATAAAATCATCTGAAAAAAATGGATGGATGGCATGGATGAGACACATACATCATGTTAGGGTACATAAAGCATCGGCCACTAGCCATTGGGAATAGCCCATCTGTTTTTACTACCGTCGAGCATGCAAACAGACGTGGGTTTCCCGCAAAGCCTTCCACAATAAGTTTCTTTGCAAGGATTTCAGGTGGGGCCCACTGTCATGTTTATTAGAAATTCTGGGCCTATATAAGGGCTTTAAACTCTCTCTCTCTCTCTCTCATTCCATACGAATTTGGAAAACCTAGGAGAGAGAAGAGAGCATAGAGAGAAGGAAAGAGAGAGAAAGTGAGAGAGAGTGGGAGAGAGTTCCTAGGATTCCATCCCATCGCTTTAATTACGTGCTTAACCACCATATCTATATTACTTTTTCGGCGATTCCGACTCCGTATTTGGGTAATAAATCCTAACCCTAACCTGTTTTAGAGATTCAAATAGAACGGATGGTGGAATAGCTAACATATTCCCTGTTATAAGTTGTTGTGGTGCCGTAGACAAAGGCTTAGTGTTTAAACTGAGTTTGTTTCGAGTCTACCGACGAAAGGTGCAAACTATAAACGTTTAGGTTATGGTTTTCAAGGCTTTCAATGTCAGTTAATGATTTATGACTGACTTGATTGCTATTACATGCTTAGATACGATGTTTCCCGCGCTTTACACATATATAAAATATGTTTGAATATAGTGTATTCCATGTGTTTGTGAAAATGTCTGAATGAATATGAAATTTGAATCTGTACTTGTCATGATTATTAACTATGAATATATGTTTGTTGTGTATGTAACAACTCCTGTGTAAAAAGGGCTTGCCAGGATATATGTTATAACTAGTTTAATACATGTATGTTGAAAGGTGTAGCCTAAGTGTTTGATAAAATGCCTGAATGAGAAAATGGTCATTTAAATGTATATAATGAGAGTGTTGAGATAAGATTCTCAATTCCCTTATCTATGGTTACAGTTTCCTTTATGTAACCTACCTCACTACTATGTGCTTTATGGTTGAAATGCCTATGTATGCTAACATGTATATTATGTGTTTGTTAAAATGTCTAAATGAGATTTATATTTGATTTTATTTGGCACATGTTGTCTTTGGTTACTACATGCATATACAATTGCTTGAAATATGTTTGGGGCTACGATGTAGTCCATGCAATCGGTAATGGTTTACAACGGGTGACCGAATTAATCTCGCCACATCTGATGCGTTCGATGAATCCAAGTCGTACAATGATTATCGACAGTAGTACCATGTCAATTAATTCAGGATACGCTCATACCAGTTGAACTTATCAAGCAACCCGATTGGCTCGATGTATGTTCACCATGTATGGACGCTACTGCTTGAATCTAAGGTACCAAACTCACTAGTGGAAAGCCTGTTTAACCTTAGTACCTCAATCCGCTAAGACTCATGAGCTGGACATGGTGGTATGAGATACTGTGGTTGAGCTGTCGGCCTACGCTGGGGCGACAAGCCTCCCTGTAGTGACCAGTGAGCAACCCAAACTAGTGAGCCGAATATGGTGGTATGGGACACTATATTCGAGCTGTCAGCCTACACTGATCAGGTGACGAGCCCTTTATAGTGACCTTGAATATGAAATATGCTTACCCCGGTATAGCCTAGTTGTGGTCCCCAGTCAGGTTGGCGACGAGCCTTAAAAAATAGACTGCCAGTTGGTAGGGCGTCGGTGGTAGTGACCTCGAGTATATTCTAGGACTGCATTGAGGCGACGAGTCTTTCCGTAGTAACTAGAGTATAAACTAGGCCTACACTAATCAGGTGACGAGCCCTTTGTAGTGACCTAGAACTGCAACATCGTATGAGATTTGCTAGGACTAACAACCCTAGATGGATCATTATTTAGGTAAATGATATAAAAGGCGGTACCTTAGCTTCCTAAATCATGCTGTATGAAAAGATCTAATAAGAACTTGGTAATCACACCCATGCACCGCACTGCATGTGCCGTTTGGTGTTGAGTAAAGACTGAGGAAGTGACTGACATGCGTGACCGTTAGATGAAGATTGCGGAGGGAGTGCAGGCGAGGGCGTGTATCATTTATACATACCATTCTTACATTAATCAGAGTACTTAGGGATGTTTGATTGTATTGTGTTATCATTACTTCTTGATTGAATTGATAACATGTTAACCTTTGCTTTATTATTCCACTGAGTTGATCACTCATTCCCACGTTACGGGATGGTGTTTTAAACACCAACCAGACCCTGTTTTAGTTTCAGATGATAGCGATGCTTGCGAAGCGGAGCCGGACTTTTATGAAGATGAGGAGGATTTCTCCTATATGTAACTATTAGGCGGGTCTATGTAGACCATGTTCTGATCCACAGGGTTACAGGGATGTCGATTAGCCACCATTACACTTGTTATTTTGCACTTTTGGAGTACCCATATATATTCTTTTTGTTCATTTTTTTGAGTATATACGTATATATTTAACCTGGTAACATGTTCACACTCTGGAGACTTACAACAGTTTATATATTTTAAATATCTAACACAGTCTTTCACTTGCTTATTTAACTATCTCTGGAGTATGATATGCTGTTTTGGTATAATCTCACTCATGTTTACTGCACTAATATGGACAACATTCAATCATCATCATCTATGTTGCATAAGTGTAACGCCCTGAAATTCGGGGGTCAAGTATGAACTCAACTCCCGAGTTCCAACGCATCACTTATGCAACATACACAATGATGGTTAAATGTTGTCTGAGTTAGAGCAATAAACATGAATGAGATTATACCAAAATAGTAAATCATATTCCAGTTCAATTGTATAAAGGCAAGCGGAAGACTGAAATTTTATATTCGAAGTATGTAAAGTAACAAAATTTTGTGAACTCCACAGTATGAGTACTAACTGAGTACCAATATACATGTATTGTTTCTAAGTCAAAAATCAAAATACAATCCTCAAAAGAGGCCCTGAAAATCCCGCGATGCAGCCGGCCTAAGCATAGCGTCGAATATTGCATAAAGGAGAACTCCTCCTGATCCTCTTCAAAGTCGGGCTCCGGCTCCTGAACCAAGGCACCATCTACACCTGTGACAGAGTCTGGTGGGTGTTGCAAACACCGTCCCGTAACGTGGGAGTGAGTAGATAACTCAGTGGAACAATAAAGCATAGGTTAACATGTTATCAAATCAATCAAGCAGTAATAATAAAGCAGTACAAATCAAACATTTCTAATTACTCTTGTTAAGTGCAAAAATGATATGACATGATGCTGTATACCCTTGCCAAACCACCTTCAAGCGACATCATCTTACGTTCGCGAATGCTTACTCCCTCAGTGCGCCACATCTACAAAGCACATGCGGTGCGATGATGCTCATGATTACCAAGTTTTTATTAGTCCATTTCAACCAGCAGTATTGGAAAACTAAGGTACCTCCCTTGTATCATTCCCAAACATGATTCATTCTAGGGTCGTCAATCTTAGTTAATCTCATACGATATTATGGTTTGAGAAGCGTAGTGAAGGCATCGCAAAGGGCTCGTAACCCGTCAGCGCGGATACAGATCTCACCATATGCGGCTCAATTGCTGGCCGTCAGATCAAGTACAGGTCTCACCGTACTTGGCTCAATCACTAGCCGTCAGCTCGAGTACAGGTCTCACCATACTCGGCTCAACTCATACTCTAGTTGCTGTGAAAGACTCGTCGCCAATCACAGACACTTGGAGTATACTCGAAGATACTATGGAGGACTCGTCGCTCGTCAGCACGAGCACAGGTCTCACCGTACTCGGCTCTCGCCGTAAGTATCGACAGCTCGAATATAGTGTCCCATACCACCATAATCGGCTCACGAGTTTGGTTGCGCAATGGTCACTACGGGGAGGCACGTGGCCCCAGCGTAGGCCGACAGCTAGATCACGGTGTCCCATACCACCATGCCCGGCTCATGCGACTTAGCGGATCGAGGTACCATGGTTAAACGGGATCTCCACTGGTAAGTTTGGTACCCTAGGTTCAAGCAGTAGCGACCAACATGGTGAACACACAATACATTTCGGTTTACTTGACGAGCCTGACTAGTTCGAGCGCACCACAAGTTGAGCGATATGGAGCGCAAAAGCACTCCGTGTGGCCAACCACTATCGCCAACCGAAGTACGACTCGGGTTCGCCAGACACGTCCGTTGTGGCGATATGAATCTCAGCCACAACTGCAAGTCTGGTACCGAATGTTTGGACTATAGACACAGTCCCAAACTCAAACAGTTTTCATCAATAGCATGTGGAGTAAAGCATGATAAACAAGCAATACAAGCATGTTAGCAGGCATGTTATAAAGCATGAAGTAAAACATGATGTAAAGCATGTTGTAAAGCATGTTGTGAAGCATGTAGTAAAGCACTATCCACATAGGGATACAATTACGTACACATTACAAGGGAGTGGTTCTAGCGAACCACCGCATGGAGGAGATCCTACATGTCTCTAAGGGAGTCGAATTCCATATCAAGCACCTTTCTAAGGCACTAATACACAAGCCTTTACACACACAAGCACTTACACAACACTTAGAGTACGCCATTCCAACATACATGACGTATGTTAGCAAATCGCGTGTTAGGGCTATTCTCTCGCCAAGCGGTTATTTTACCCGCGTATACCATATTCATACAACAAATAATCATGACAATTACATTTCCAAATTTTACACATATGCGGTATTTCTAGAATACACAATTTCAACATACTTGACATTTACAAGGGAACATGTATTTTGGCGATTCCTTTCGCTAAACTAGTATTTTATACATATATTGTATAATCATACATTAAATAAACATGTCATACATTTTCCCAAAAAAAAATACATATACGGTATTTCTAGAATACACAATTTCAACATACGTAGCATTTACACATGAACATGTATTTCAGCGATTCCTTTCGCCAAATTAGTATTTTATCCATATATCGTATAATCATACATTAAATAAACATGTCAAACATTTTCCCAAAAAAATACGTGTACGGTATTTCTACGTATACCAAGAATATGTGAAATTCCATATTCTACAACGTTAATCGAAACAGGAAACGGAAAGCACTTTGTACATGTGCATTTACATGCAGATCATGAATTTATCATTATCTGACATTGAAAGCGTTGAAAACCGTAACTTATACACTTAAAGTCCTCACCTTTGCCCTTGGAATTCCAACGAATCAGCAAGGGTAGTAGAGCTTCCGTATATGGGAGTTTTCTAGCCTAAAGAGCAGAATCGGTTAGCCTTTTCATAACCCACAACGATCCTACCTTAAATCAGACCTAGGGTTAGGGTTTCTTACCTTCAAATGGGATGGATACCGCCAGAAAAACACCTAGAACGGGGCGGTGTAGGCCGTGCGACAACCCAAAGCAGTAGGAGGAAGATCGGCAACAAATTCCAAGCCTTTCTCTCTCTTTTCTCTCTCTCTCTAGGGTTTTTCTTCCAAATTCGTATGGCTGTGAGAGAGGCTGTTCTAAGCTCCTTTTATAGCCAAAAACATTCCCAAAATAGACTCAGGTTCAAGGGTGACTGCTTATATAGGCATTTCGCCACTTTTCCAGCTCAAAAGTGAGGTTCTGGTGGCCCTCCTTGAGCCAAACGTCAGACTTAAGCTCACCATCTATGGATCTACATGGGATTACGTTTTCGACTTGATCGGATTCCCAGATCGCACGTGGCGGACCACTTTCAGTTCAACGGTCAGTAGGCCACGATCAGAAATTCTAAGTACATGTAAATGTTCCTGAAATTTTTCTTAATCCGAGGGTGTAATTTGGTCTGATTCTGACGGTCAGGTTGCTTAATACTGACGTCCAACCGAACGATGCCAGATCACTATTCCTGATATTTTTATTAGGATGGGAATAGTGTTTTTCACACTCCCTCGCTCCGAATCGAAACGAATGGCCGTGGGACATCGGATGGACCTGATTTTTGAGATGATTGTCAAGTCCAGTGAGGCGGTCCTAGTTCCTTAGCTTCGTGTTAATCGGACTCCCGATGTGCGATCTAGACCTAATACGAAGTTTCGTTTCATTCCCGAGAGCAGCCGGGAAATGAGTTTGATCCTAATCTTTAGGGTAACCTAGCGTCAATGATTCTGCAACTTTTGGGTCTTGCAGATCGTATTTAAAGCGATCCTAACGGATTTCATGACTAATCGAGTTTAGTACTTAGTTAACTTTGTTAAATTTCTAAAGGATTTAATCCTACGTGATTTCTGGTCGAGGTGGTACTCGACCCAATGTACGAAAATTTACAGGTCGTTATAATAAGTGATGCGTTGGAACTCGGGAGTGAAGCTTCTCCTCGACCCCCGATTTTCACGGTGTTACAAGTTGGTATCAAAGCATGATTTGGATTAAACTGGGCCTGGGTTACGGTAACACGACGCACACCGACGTACTCTGATTTAGGGAGGGGGCGATGGAACTTAGAAACCACATTGGTATCCCAAGTTTCACCGACAGGCGAGACTGAATAGTGTAATTTAGTCCACAACGTATCTTCAGTCACGTGAAGCAACCTAAGTCACCTCTAGGCCGTCAATCGACAGGTTTGAGTCGTTAGTCGACGAATTTCAAACCTAGAAATAAATGTCCTTAGGTAGTGGGTCGACCATAACACCTTACTGGCTTCTCAGAACTCAATCTCAAAGTGCAAAAATCTTTTTAACTCATTTCCTTCAAAATCTCCTTTTGCCACCCTATTCATCAAATTTTTTCTGAGTCCTTTCATATTAGACACTAAGTCGCAAGATTAATGATAGAGAACAATCCTTAAACTTAATTTACTACACTTAGTAAATTTAAGAATAAAATGGGGTTTAGGCCATTAACCTTATAGAATATCATAAAAAAATGGATTAGTTGGATAGATCAGCTTCTCCTACCCCAAAATCATATATTGCACATCAAATAACTTATTTTGGTTTGCAAATGGGACCCAAAAACGCCTCAAACGGGCTCGGGGGCCCAAACGACGCGAATCGGTGGGATCTAAGGTGGGTCCCGCGCACATTCGGTGTCTCGAGGGGGGGGGGGGGGGATAACATCCCTGGTTTGGGGAGGCATCACCCAAATGTCCAACGACCGGGGATGACATTCCCGAATTGGCCAGTGGGCTTGTCGGGCTGCGACCGGGCCGACGGTTGTAGGTGGCTGTGGGGCCCACAAAATCACGTGGGACCTCTCATATACCCCTTTTGTGCTTTATCTCCCTCCCTCACACCACTCCAAGCTCTCCAAATCCCTCAAAACCTTGCCATTTTCTCTCGAATCCCCCTCTATTCTACCGCCTTCTTCATTTTTCTTCACCACATACTCTCTTTCTAGCATCCTCTTCAAAGGAAAATGAAAACTTATTTTCTATTACTCCCATCTTCCCTATTCCCTACACGTTTGGGTACAAAGTTCATAGCTTTAAAAAAAAAAATCTCCAAATCCAACTTCGTTACAAGGCTATTTAGGTTCCCAGGCTCTTTTCGAGCTTGTGGCTGCCATTTTCTCCCTCTCTATGATTCTTTCCCTCATGGGAAAGAAGAGAGCTCCTATGGATGAAGTTGGGCCTAGCCACCTAACCCGTCCAAGGAAGAGATCGGGCACAGGGCCAAGTACGAGCACCGCATGTGATTCCTTTGTGGTCAACTGGCCCACTGGAATCCAAACAATAGCCTCCTAGCATCCAATATGACCGACAACTTTTGCCTGCTCCACCACATCTTCACATATAATGTGTATCCTAGGTGGAGCAACCGCATCGAGTGCACGCACTTGATGGTAAACTTTTTGTACCGTATCGGGTAGGGAGATAACTTGTGCTTGCTTACCTTCATCCTACGTGGGATAGTCATGGCCACTCGTTCTACTAGGACAGCTACTTCGCTTCCCTTTGGCCGACTCATATGCAAGCTTTCTCGTGAGTTCGGCTACAGATTTAGCCCTGGTGAGTTGGTGCTGATTCACTTTATAAATGACACTACACTCATCAACATAAAGATTGGGTTGCGACCGCAACGTGATGGGTCTGAGGACGAGGAAGGCAAAGAAGAAGATGAGGGGAGTGAAGAGGAAGGGAGTGAGGAAGAGGAAAGTGATGGAGAAGAGGAAGAAAATGAGATAGAGGAAGAAGGAGAGCAGGAAGAAGAAGAGGAGGCCCAGGACACCGATGAGGGCTCTCCTCCTGCTACACAGGAGCGTGGCAGTTATCGGGCTGCTATAGAAGCCCGATTGGCTCAACTTGAGGAGGGTCAGGCCACCTCAACGACCTATAACAGCGCAACCAAACCATCCTCAACAAGCTCGTGTGCATGCACTTGTAGATGAAATACCTAAGTCAACAACTGCAGTGCCTTTGACCTTTGAGGTCTCTGCCCGCGGTCAAGGTACACCTATATTCCTATTGGTAGACATTGGGTCCACTATTTTAATAATGCTATGCTCCACAGTCAAGCGTTTGGGATTGAACACTACCCCTATGGGTGTGTTGAGAGTCCTTATCGCGACAATGACCTTCTCCGATACTACCAAACTTTGTAAGGATTTCTGGATAGGCTTAGGAAGCAAAACATTATGTAATGACTAGATAGTCTACCCACTCATAGGCGCGACGGAAGCTGGTGGACTAATAGCCCACTGGCCCATGGTCGAAGGAAATTGATCCAGGTTATACGTAAGGTTAGGTCACTAAATAGGAGCTAGATCTTCCTTAGAAGGTCAATAATGAAGTCGTCGAAGGAAAGAAAGTAGGGTACAAGTATTAAACTAATTCGTATGAAAGAATAGGCCCAACAAGGGATTATAAAAATAATATGGTAATTAGAGATGACAAATATGTTGTAAGTAATAGAAGGGTCGAAACGGAAAAATTTCTACACTTCGAGTTTCCAATAGGTTGGTCATATCTTTTCATATTAAAGTTTAGCATGTGGTGTCTATTTATGAATTATTTATAATCATACTAGGGATTATCCTGTGATTAAATTTGATTATACGTAAAGATTATATATATATATATATAGTTGTTTTTGCACAAATAAATTAGAACCCTATTATCCACCAAGTTAAACATAGGTTAAATAAGAACTCTCGTTGAACAAGACCTAAGGGACAACCTGGCTTGAACCTCCTAGCGAATTATAATGCTCCTTAAATACTTAGGATGATCAGATTTCAGAATTTCAGAACGATATCCGTATGAGGCATTCGCGGCTTAACTTAATTCTCAATCCTGGGTTATTACCAAAGGACTCACTGCTTTGACCGAACAGAAGATTAGAATCCATCAGGATTAGGAAGGGATACAATGCGTTATCTGCCTTGGTCAGGCAAACACTCGACGTATCAGGTTCGAGCCTACTACAACTGACTTTCCGTATTAGCCCAATCATAAAGGGTATAGAACATACCACCCTTAGATAAAGATAAACTTTATCATCAAACACTTAGCATGATAATAATGATTTAGACATTTGTTTTCAAACCTCAAGGATAGACAACTTTTAAGGGGGGTAGACCAATATGAGCTAGGCTGATGTAATTATTATATACCCTAACATATATATAAACCTTTACTTATTACCCTTAGGCAATTTCGGGGATGAAATTATTCTTTTAAGGGGGGTAGATTGTTAACATCCTGGAAAAATTCGTACAAAGACTCGAGTACCACCTCAGGCAGAAATCACTCAGGACCAAATCTTTTAGAAATCAGACGAAAATAAGTAAGTGCTAAACTAGATTAGTTATGAAATTTGCTTGAACCACTTTAAATCGAACTGTAAGACCCAAAACTTGTAGGATCATTAATGCTACATTACCCTATAATCTAGAATCGATCTGAAAATCCAGTTGCTCTCGGGAGCACTTTGAAACTCTGAATCAAACTTGGACCGCGCGTTGAAAGTCCGATTACTGCGAAACTAAACGATTAAGACTGACTTGCTGGGCTTGACCACCATTTCGGAAATTAAGTCCTAATGATCCTTAGAAACGCACAACTTGAGTCCGGAGTAAAGTTTGTAAGAAATGCAAATATATTTAGAAATTGAGCTCAGATTTAAGTAAACTGAGTCGTTCGCTTGCGGGCCAATTTTAAGGTTTTAAACTGTCAGAATCTGACCCAAATACACCCTCGGATTAGGAAAAAATTCATACACAGGTCCATGTACTTGTGGCCCTGATCGACTACCGGTGACCGTTGAACTGAAACTGGTCCGCCATGGTCGATCTGTAAATTTGATCAGACCGAAAACTTAACTCGACCTTGATCTAATGTCAGGGAGCTTAAGTCCAACCGTACGTAGAAAAGTGGCCTCCAGAAGTGCTCCGTTGAGCCGAAACATATAGGTTTTGGCTATAACCTAAGTATACAATGACCTTGGGGCCATTCTGGTCAGTTCTGGGCCTATGTAAGGGCTTTAAACCCCCTCTCTCTCTCTCATTCCATATGAATTTGGAAAACTTAAGAGAGAAAAGAGAGCAAAGAGAGAAGGAAAAAGAGAGAAAGTGAGAGAGAAAGTGGGAGAGAGTTCCTGGGATTCAATCCTATCACTCTACATGCTTAACCACCACATCTGTATTACTTTTTCGGCGATTTCGACTCCGTATTTGGGTAATAAATTCTAACTCTAACATATTTTAGAGATTCAAATAGAACGGATGATGGAATAGCTAACCTATTCCCTTTTATAGGTTGTTGTGGTGTCGTAGACAAAGGCTCAGTGTTTAAACTGAGTTTGTTCCAAGTCTACTGGCGAAAGGTGCAGACTATAAACATTTAGGTTATGGTTTTCAAGGCTTTCAATGTCAGTTAATGATTTATGACTGACTGGATTGTTATCACATGCTTAGATACGATGTTTCTCGCGCTTTACACAAATATATGAACTATGTTTGAATATAGTGTATTCCATGTGTTTGTGAAAATGTCTGAATGAATATGGAATTTGAATCTGTGCCTGTCATGATTATTAACTATGAATATATGCTTGTTGTATATATAGCAAATCCTGTGTACAAAGGGCTTGCCAGGATATATGTTATAACTAGTCTAATACATGTATGTTGAAAGGTGTAGCCTAAGTGTTTGATAAAATGCCTGAATGAGAAAATGGTCGTTTAAATGTATGTAATGAGGGTGTTGAGATAAGATTCTCAATCCCCTTATCTATGGTTACAGATTCCTTTATGTAACCTACCTCACTACTATGTGCTTTATGGTTGAAATGCCTATGTATGCTAACATATATATTATGTGTTTGTTAAAATGTCCAAATGAGATTTATATTTGATTTTAGTTGTCACATATTATCTTTGGTTACTACATGCATATATAATTGCTTGAAGTATGTTTGGGGCTACGATGTAGTCCAGGCAATCGATAATGATTTACAATTGGTGACCGAATTAGTCTCGCAACATCTGATGCATTCGATGAATTCGAGTCATACAATGATTGTCGACAGTGGTACCATATCGATTGATGCTCGTACCAATCGAACTTATCAAGCAACTCGATTGGCCCGATGTATGTTCACTATGTATGGATGCTACTGCTTGAATCTAAGGTACCAAACTTACTAGTGGAAAGCCCGTTTAACCTTGGTATCTTGATCCACTATGACTCATGAGCAGGACATAGTGGTATGGGACACCGTGGTCGAGTTGTCGGTCTATGCTAGGGCGACGAGCCTCCCCATAGTAACCAGTGAGCAACCCAAACTCGTAAGTAGAGGTGGGCATCGAGCCGAGTCGAGTCGAGGTGGGCCAAGCTTGGCTTGACTTGTCCATGATGTACTCGAGTTCGAGCTTAAGCTCGAGCTTGGCCTCGAGCTCAACATTGAAGCTTAGCTTGTTTGCCAAAGCTGTCAAGTTGAGTTCGAGTCGAGTCGAGTTTAGCTTGAGTCGAGGTCGATCTTGTTAGGTGAGAGAGTAATGGATTCTATTCTTGATCCTCCTCCATTGATGAAAAATTTAAAAATCTTAAGAGAATCAAAGCAAAACCCGATGAAAAAATCAAATAAAGCTTCAAATCGGATGAGGAAACCTATAAGAATTGATCTGTTCTTGATCTTCTTCCACCAGTAGAAATTCAAGTACTAGAAAAGAAACAGAGCATAACACATATCAGAAATCTAAGTAAAGAGTTCTAGCCAATCAGATCATTAGATTTCCTTGAAGCTCTAACAAATCTGAAAAGAACTCATCTCGAATTTCTTGGGTTTCTCACCTAAGAAGTAGATCTCAAGAGATTGAAATCATACTATTGTGGAGCTGAAATGAAAATTGGTGGTGGTGGTCGGGGCGGGCGTGCGGCTGGCAGTGGACAGAGAAAGAGAAGAAACGGAAAGGGAAGGGGGTGCGTGCGATCGGGTAGAGACTCTAGGGTTTATTTTTTATTTTTTTATTTTTAAGTTTAAACTTAAAATTTATATTAATAAAATATATATATATATATATAATATTTAATATATTTATTAATCGAGTCGAGTCGAGCTCGAGTTCGAGCTTTGAGTCGAGTCGAGTTGAAATGCCCCCTGGTCGAACTTGGCTTGAACTCAACTCGAGCTTCAAATAATTAGCTTGGCTCGGTTTAAATCGACCATTCAAGCCGAGTCAATCTGAGCTGACTCGAGCCGAGTCGAGCGAGCTTTTCGAGTTAGTTTGACTCGTGAATAGCCCTACTCGTTAGTCAAATACGGTGTTATGAGACACTGTATTCGAGCTGTCAGCCCTACAAAGGTGACAAGCCCTTTGTAGTGACCTTAAGTATGAAATAAGCCTAGTTCGGTGCAGCCTGGTTGTGGTCCCCAGTCGGGTTGGCGACGAGCCTTCGAAAATAGACTGCCTTTTGGTAGGGCATCGGTGGTTATGACCTTGAGTATACTCTAAGACTGCGTTGAGGCGACGAGTCTTTTCGTAGTAACTAGAGTATAAACTAAGCCTACACTGATCAAGTGATGAGCCCTTTGTAGTGACCTACAACCGCAAACATCGTATGAGATTTGTTAGGACTGATGACCCTAGATAGATCATTGTTTGGGTAAATGATATAAAGGGCAGTACCTTACCTTCCCAAATCCTGCTGTATGAAAAGATCTAATAAGAACTTGGTAATCATGCTCATGCACCGCACTGCATGTGCCGTTTGACGTTAAGTAGAGAGCACTGAGGAAGTGACTAACATGCACGACCGTTAGATGAAGATTGCAGAGAGAGTGCAGGCAAGGGCATGCATCATTTATACATACCATTCTTGCATTAATTAGAGTACTTAGGGATGTTTGATTGTATTATGTAATCATTACTGCTTGACTGAATTGATAACATGTTAACCTTTGCTTTATTGTTCTACTGAGTTGATCACTCACTCCCACATTACGGGATGGTGTTTTAAACACCAAGCAGACTTTGTTTTAGTTTCAGATGATGACGATACTTGCGAAGTGGAGCCGGACTTTTATGATGATGAGGATTTCTCCTATATGCAGCTATTAGGCGGGTTTATGTAGACCATGTTCTGATCCACGGGGTTATAGGAATGTTGATTAGACGCCATTACACTTATTATTTTGCACTTTTGGAGTACCCACGTATATACTTTTTGTTCATTTTTTTGAGTATACATGTATATATTTAACCTGGTAACATGTTCACACTCTGTAGACTTACAACAGTTTATATATTTTAAATATCTAACACAGTCTTCCGCTTGCTTATTTAACTATCTTTAGAGTGTGATATGCTGTTTTAGTATAATCTCACTCATGTTTACTGCACTAATATGGGCAACATTCAATCATCATCATCTATGTTACATAAGTGATGCGTTGGAACTCGGGAGTGGAGCTTCTGCTCGACCCCCGATTTTCAGGGCGTTACAGCATAGGATCTTTATAAGAAAGGCTTTCGTACTGTATTCGCATCTCATGCAACATGGGAGAGAAAAATCAGGCGCCTGAGAGAGAAAAATCTAGCGCTGCATGGGAGAGAGAAATCCCTCATCAGGAAATGACGTGCAATGAAGACTATCCGTTGATTTATTATATATTTATATTATAATTATCGGGTTCGGGCAACTCGAGACTTCAACCCGAACCTGATCGAAATTTTGTTGGGTTGGTGTTTCTATGGCCCAAGCCCGAGACCGAACCCGAAATATTCTGCCCGAGCCCAACCCAACGTCGGGTCAGTCACAGGTCGGTCGGGTTGAACCCGCCCGACTTTCAACCCTAATATAATGTGCAGTGAGGCACAATATAATGTGCAGTGAGACACATATATCCAAGACTTTAAACTGATTTCTCAAATTCACCCTTCAACTTAACCCTCTCACACTTGTATAACTCAAGACAATCTTTCCTTAAGGTGATGCGTGACAAAATTTGAAACTTTGGCTGCATTACTTGACAAAAGTTTCTAAAACCCGCATGCTCGACAAAATTAAATGGCAAGTCATCAACTATTATTATACATGCAAGAGCTTTTCTACAAGATTCTTGATTAAAACTCCAATTTACAATCC
Source organism: Magnolia changhungtana (assembly GCA_030180095.1). Classification (NCBI taxonomy): domain Eukaryota; kingdom Viridiplantae; phylum Streptophyta; class Magnoliopsida; order Magnoliales; family Magnoliaceae; genus Magnolia; species Magnolia changhungtana. The sequence continues at coordinate 9,548,001 of JASAUF010000662.1, forward strand.
CACTGCTCCCACCATATTTCTCTATTAAGACTGCCAATGTCCATTGTTTTGGATCTTTATTATTTCGATATTGCTTACATTTATCCAAATGTCTCCAAAGCACTGCCTTGCTTGCTATTAGCTTGATATTCTTGATTACAGTAATTGCAAAATGTTCTCTTCTCTTTTGTTTCTGGCTTCTCAACTTTTTAAAAATGTTCCCATATTCCTCTGACATTATTGTGTGTCACCATTGTCTTCCTTTTCTTTTTTATGTCACTTGTTTACTAACTGTAGAACTACCCGTAGCATCAATAGGAGCATTACTATCACCTATTCTAGACATCTACTTATATATCCTGATATTGAAAGAATTTAAAAATAAAATAAAATTTGTACATAAGCGACATGTTGAAAATAAGTCATTAATATTACTAATCATGTGCATTTTATATTTCATGATATGATTACCAAAAAAATTAAATCTTTACATGTGTTGCGTGCATATGCTGATCATGACTGTGAAAAATATTAAAATAATTTTAAATGCAGGTAAAAAAAGGAAAAAAAAAACAATCAAACCAACCTTTATATGATGTAGAGAGAAAGAGAGAATAATAGATTGATGGTGATACATAGTTACATACCTTGTGAGATGCTCTCTCTCTCAATCTCTCCAGCGCAAATGAGCTCCCTGACTCCCTCTTTCACTTGTACGCCTTAATTTCTCTATCCAAAATAGTTTGCATATTACACACCATGACTTTTAGCATGTGAAACTTCTTGGGGCCCGTAGTGATTTAGGTTTTACATCCACATTGTCCATCAATTTTTACATATGATTATTGAACATGAGAGACATCCAAGGCTCAAGTGGACCACACCATAGAAAGCAATGGGGATTAAATGACTACCGTTAAAAACTTTTTGGGGCCATAGAGGACTTTAATCAACCTGATATTTGTATTTTAACTTATTCCAGGTATGTGTGATATCATGAACAGATCAGATGAAAAATTAGTATCAAGCTTGGCCCTAGGAAAGTTTCAATGGTAGTTTGTTCAATCCGTATTACTTTTTATGGTGTGGTCCACTTGAGCTTTGAATGAGCCATGTTTTTGGGGCCATGCTCTAGAATGATCCATAAAAATTGATGGATGGTATGGATGTAAAATGCAATCATTGTGGGGCCAAAGAACTACCACACGTTAAAAGTCATGGAGTGGATCAAGATATTAGTATAGAAGTTATACAGTGGCAATGGATTGGCTACTCAATGGCTAGTGGTAGGTGTTCTGCGGACCCCAACATGATGTATGTGTCTCATCCATGCCGTCCATCCATTTTTTCGAGATAAATTTATGTTATAGGCCCAAAACGAGGTAGATCAAAATCTCATATGGGGCCACACAATGTTGATTGAAATCCTTGAAATCCCACTATTAAAAACTTCTTAAAATTTTCATGGGGTTACAAAAGTTTTGAATCATGCTTATATTTGTTTTTTTGCCTTCATCTTGGTCTCTATGACCTAATCTATAGGTTTGATGTTAGATAAACATTACCGTGGGCCCTAGGTGGTTTTTAATGGTAGATCTTCAATCACTACTGTTTTCCCATGGTGTGGTCCACCTGAGATTTTGATTTGCCTCAATTTTGGGTTGATGCCATAAAATCATTTGGAAAAATGGATGGACGGCATGGATGAGACACATACATCATGTTAGGGTTCATAGAGCATCGACCACTAGCCATTGGGAATAGCCCATCCGTTTCCGCTGCCGTCGAGCATGCAAACAGATGTGGGTTTCTCGAAAAGCCTTCCACAATAAGTTTCTCTGCAAGGATTTCAGGTGGGGCCCACTGCCATGTTTATTAGAAATCAAACCCATCCATCCATTTTTCGAGTTTATTTTAGGACATGTGACCAAAAGTAAGATGGATCCAAAACTTAAATGGGCCACACGAAAGGAGACAGTGGAGATTTAGTGACCACCGTTGAAATATTTATATGGCTATAAAAGTTTTATAGGTGTAAGTTTTTAGTGTTTTTACTTCATCCCGGTAAAACTGATCTTATAAACGGTTTGGATGGCATATAAACATCAAGGCAGAGCCTAGAAAGGTTTCAACGGTAGGAATTCCTTTTCCCACTGTTTCATATTTTATGGCCCAATTGAGTTTTAGATGCTCTTCTTTTTTGGTCCCGTGTCCTAAAATGAGCTAGAAAAATGGGTAGATGGGTTGGATTTTTCATAAATATCACGGTGAACCCGACATTGCATCCGTGTATAGGATCTTTATAAGAAAGACTTTCACACTGTATCCACATCCCATGCAACATGGGAGAGAAAAATCAAGCGCATGAGAGAGAAAAATCTGGCGCCACATGGGAGAGAGAAATCCCTCATCAGGAAATAACGTGCAATGAAGACTATCCGTTGATTTATTATATATTTATATTATAATTATCGGGTTCGGGTTGGGTCGGGCAACCCAAGACTTCAACCTGAATTCGACCGAAATTTTGTCGGGTTGGTGTTTCTATGGCCCAAGCTTGAGACCGAACCTGAAATATTCTGCCCGAGCCCAACCCAACGTCAGGTCGGTCGCGGGTCGATCGGGTTGAACCCGCCTGACTTCAAATTTCTACTTGTGTTGACCTGCCCTTGAGGGTAGACTTATAAGATTTGATGGCATCTACCCTATTTAAACCTTCTTACAAAGTCAGAGATAAACATTTTATATTCACTCATCCAATTCCAATGGCCCCTATATTATGGCCAATGATTCAGATTATTTAAAGGCAAGCCAGATAAACATAAAATGTATTATTTTCTCCTTATTTTCTTTGAAAATTTCTCAATAAGATGCTTTGATCGAAGATGATATGTGAGTAGTTCAAATAAAGTAGAGGTTATTCCCGGATCACCATCATCGATCTCTCTTGTAAGAATTTCTAAAAGGTGGGTTTAATTGATCAGTGGTCCGGATCTCCTCAAGGGTAGAATATCTTGATCAAGCATATAGGCAGGCCCCACTAAAGTTGTGATTAGTTTAAAATCATGTAGGGGTGCGTGATGCACTATGATTGTGTCACACGCACGACATTCTATTTGGATTAGGAATGCTAAATTTATGTGGAGCCCAAGGGAGATGAGTTTCGATGGATTTCAAACTCTTCACCCATAATAATTATTTAAACATGCCTGGATCACTAATCTTACACATGACAGAAGCATTATATTCTCATCCCAGTGCTTCTTTAAGGGTGTAAGGTGAGAAAGACCTCGACAATCACCTCAAGCAATGGCACTTCAACCAGCTACGAATTTCAATTTAGATTTATCGATCTCCATCTAACTCCAATGCATTGTTTGATCATTTTAATTTCGCAAACTATAATTTTATAGTTGGTATTACAACAGAATGTATATCGGTTATGGAAGATTAACATAGTTTGTTGAAATCCATTCATGTAGCTAGGGTCGGATCTGTCTAATTAAGTCTATTGCATGATACCCGTGCCGCAACTATTGCATGGAACTCGCTTCCGGAGACCTGACCCTGCGTGGTCGCCTTTGTCTATGGGGGCGTCATTCAAAAATATTAAAGAAATAAAGGGTCCCCCGATGAAATGGCCTTGAAATAAAGGCTCATCAAAACACGAGCTTTTCTAAGTAAAACAGATCTCTAGACGCTTTTACAGCTAACCGTCGAATTAGATCTCCACCCTAAAAATACCATTTTTATATTACATTATTATTTTTAGTTTAAACTGAATAATCATGCACTCCCAGTGGACCCCTAAGTCAACGTCTATAGCCATCACACGTGCCAACATGTCATGTGTATTTGATCCGAACCGTGTTGCCAACATGTCATGTGTATTTGATCCGAACCGTGTATAAGGATAGCCCACCCATGGTGGTCACCTTGAGCACAAATCAGGAAGATCCACCTTGTACCAAAAAGAATGGTTTTAATTGGTTTCATCAATGATCTGATTCAATGTTAATGTGTGGTCCACCTGATGAGTCGACTGCCTTGATTTTTGTGCCAGGGAATCTCTATAGTGGGGTCTACCTTATACATGGTTCAGATGTGGTGCATATGCAAACACATTTGCTTTGCATTATACTCTGGGTTTCAGTTTTGAGATGCTGGTTCTATAGTTTAGTAATTTAGACCGTTCGTCTATTGCGCCCCATTCTAGATGTCCCATGCACCAAAACTTTCCCAGATTGGGATATTCTAGTCACATTTTTCAATCAAGTGTGGACAGTTGTTTTTTTGTAACTGTCTACTGAAATTGAAAATTATGACCTTAGAAAGGAGGAGATTTTCGGTGCAGAGTCCATCCACGGCGTGGATCAACGTACCAATGGCCTAGATTAAAAACCATATGCACCAGTCAAAGCTGGAGAACTGGAGTGTACTGGATGAAACCTGGGGTCGAGGTTCATCTGTTATTCGTGCATGATTCGTTTCCGCTGATTGGGGTTGCAAGTGATCTCACGTGCATGAGAGGAGCTCTATGGACGCGGATCCGGTGGTGTTGCCAACACAACCCCAGCAGTGGTGCGTCCATGTGATGGGCACTGTGGGGCCCAACGTCATGTATGTGTTTTATATCTGTCCATCTGTTTTGATACCTCGTACTAGGGCATGAACCAAAAAAATAAAGCATATATATCCGAGGTTCAAGTGGACCACATCACAAGAAACTGTGTGATTGAATGTCCACCGTTAAAAACTTCTAAGCGGTTATAAAAGTTTTGGATCATGGTGATATGTCTATTTTTCCTTTATCCAAGTTTGAGCGACCTTATTAACAGGTTCGATGACAAAGAAATATTATGGTGCAGTGGAAAGGTCTCAACGGTGGATATTACTGTATCTCTACTCTTTCTTATGTTGTGATCTTCATGACTTGCAACTGCGAGGAACGCGCGAGATAGAAAGAGAGATCATGGATGTGGGCAGTGGGCCATCACGGGAATTCAACGTTGCGAAGCTGAGTCACTCACTAAGCCCATTTGCAGGAATGTTTTAGGAGCGAGCACTGATGGCCATGCATGTTCCATGCCAATGGATTATGCCCATATATACACGCATTACTTTACACTAGCTTAACCGAGTTGAGCTTGGCACGATTCGGCTCAACTTGGCTAGTAGCTAACCCCAGCTTGAACTTAGCTCGGCTTAGTCCTCGAGCCTAAGTGCCAACTTAGTTCAGTTCAATCAGCAGCTTGGGCAAGTTTGAGTCGAGTCCGAGCTTTGTACAATATTTTTTCAAACACATAAGGTACATAATGCAAAACAAAACAGTAACAATATTTTATATGTATTTCATCACACACTCGGTGGACAACATCAAAATCAAGATACGAGGGCCACCAACCAATCCCGTGGAGAATGTATGCACCCAAAACAATACTTCATTGAGTCATTTCATCAAACACTCAGCAAGCAACATCAATATCCAAATAATCGAGTCACCGAGCTGATTCGATCCAAGCTGAGTCGGGCTCAAGCAAGCTCGAACTTAGTTCGAAATATTTTCTAGCTCAAAAAACGAGCTCACCTCAATTTGAATCCAATTTCGAGATGAGGCAGTTCAAGTTTTTCCGAGTCAAGTCGAGCGAGCTAACTGAGCTAACTTGACTCGTGTAAAGCTCTACACACGTATAGATAAATGTGGGTAGGTAGAACCATTCATTCACTTCTGAGTCATTAGTTATGAGTAGAGTGGCAACACATGCTGGATTTGGCCTAGGCATACTTAGCCGGATCCAATGCCATTAGGCCCAAGGCCTGAGCCCGACAAGGACATAACACCAGCGCTGAAATAAAAATGGTTGGGCAATAGCCCCATTTGCCTATGTTTTTAATTTTGACTTAGTGAGACTCACATAGATAAAGAAATAGATGTCTAGAAAAATGAAATCAAACACTTTACATGCAAGATGAATGTGTTATCCAAAGTATGAGAGGATTCTATGAAATATTTTTACTACGGAACAAATAAATATATATGAAATTAATTCATAGACTAGCTAAAAATCTTACTCGATCATGGGTGCTGAAGTACTATAATGTGAGTATTCATCTTACTCTTGTGAAGTCTATTTCTTTAGAGATAACACCAATACCATATACATATTATTATTTTTAATTTAGTCTTTTAAGAATACACAAAATATATTGAGGTGGACCATTACTTAATCCATGAACAAGCTGGTCCCCTCATCAGGTGGGCCATGTGAAAGTGGAATGGGACTGTTGACAAGTATTTCAAAACAGCTTATTCTTTTTCTCTAGGTGGTTTTTTATTGCTTAGCTCATCAAGTATATACACACACTACTGTTAGCCACACTTCACCTGGGAATAGGTACCAAGACATCAGTTGAATCGGTACCAAGACATGAGCGTTGAAACGAGGTTATCTTCACTCAGTCTAACAATAGAGCTATGGATTTGTTGAAAAGCCTTGATGGTAATCAAGAACTTCATTCTCCACCAGGGGATTTTTCCTAGGGGCCGGGCATTGGGCCAGGCTCTGCAGCATACCAGTGCGGCCGTTTCAGGATTTGAAGGTTTTCTACAATCTTTCTTGAGGTTGGCCCTGATCCGACTCATCCAACATAAACGCAGCGAAACCCTCAACTGCATGAGCGTGGATCAGCTGCGACCCTGGATCCAGCCTCGTGGTGCGATCCTGACTGTGGGGCCCACATTGATGTATGCGTTATATATCCACACCATCCATCCGTTTTACCAGATTACTTTAGAGTATGGTCCCAAGAATGAAACAGATGCAAATATCAGGTGGACCTCACAGTAGGGATTGGATTCCCACATTTAAAAGCTTCTTAGGGCCCACATAAGTTTTGAATCAAGCTACTATTTTACTATCTGTGTTTTCCCTTCGTTCAAGTCTGTGTTTGTTTATTATCAATAGGTTTGGATCGCAGATAAATATTACAATGGGCGGTAGGAATTTTTTTTAATGGTGAGCGTTCAATGACCACCGTTTCCTGTGGTGTGGTCCACCTGATATTTGTATCTGCTTCAATTTTAGGGACAGTGCAATGATATAAGCTGTGAAAACAGATGGACGGCATGGATATGTAACGCATTCATTGAGGTGGGAACGACGGTCAGGGTCGCACCAACCTGGCTGGATCAAGGTGGCAGTTAATCCGCGTCCCCAACTGCATGTACCCGGGTCTGAATGGACCAGATCCGTCAGGTTTCCGGGATGACCCAAACCATCAGTACCGCCGCCCGCTTAAGACGGTGAATTAGGTCTGATCATGATCCACCCAGATCCACCCTTATTACTGTTCGGATCCTACGATCTGGATCTGGATCCAACCCGATGGATCCCACATGGCAAATGTGGTCCGTTGGATCCACTCGCCGGTGCCTCTAGTCGTTCCCTTTTGATTGAACTGATTAGTCCTGAATCATGATTCAATACCATACCATCATTAATTAATGGTGGAGCACGAAGATCCGTATTTATGCACTGCATGTGGCATGCGTGTCTCAATCTGAACCGTCCAAATCATGGGCCTCACCGTAATAGGGAAAGGTGCAAAAATCAGATTGATTGAACTATCCTAATCTCTGATTAATTGCCTTATTATTATTGTTATTATTTTAATTTGGTGCTTTGACCCTCCATTGATGGCCATCAATCACATAGTCAGAATCATCCCTACAATATTAACCGTCCAATTTTCAGGATGCACCAAACTACATCATTCTCCTTCTAGAGTCTGGATGTGGCATACATTCATACATGGTCGGATGATCTGAACCGTCCATTCTGCTGGTTGCTACGTCTATGGATTCTCCTCGGTCGGAAAATTATGCTAACTGAACCCTTGATTTAGTAGACATTTTCCTGTTACATTTTGACGGTCCACTGTTTTAGTTCCTGGCCATCTGTTTTCATACCACCACTCAAATGATCAGGATCATCTGGCTGCCATGATTTTTCAAATCGTGGTCCATCAGTGGTAAGTCCCAATTGCCCATAAATTGAAAATTTTCTCATCGTCCAACCATGACCACATGGCCCCACCCGGACTTTCCAAAAAATCCACAATCTCTACCTGATGAGTCATAATATTACTGAGCGACTCAATAAAATCACACAAATGAGGACGGCTGGTCGTTTTCATCCCTAACCATCCATTTGAAGGACATTCAACGGACAAAAGAGTGACGATCGACCATCCAATGAGATATTAATACGCTTGCCAATCTGTCACCAGGTCCATCAGATGAACGGTTTGATTTATTTCAGTGATGTCATAAAACAAAGTGGACGATCATGATCAGATCAAAGTAATATAAAGTGGGCCACCACTGCATCTGTCGGTGGAATTTAGGAAATAGGCGTCAACACGTACATCTTGCATGAATGAGGCACCATCGTATCCGTCCATGCATTTTTGAACGTCTGCGTCAATGTCGCATGCTGCATGTCAAACCCAAGTGAGGCGTTTAGACGACAATTCCATGGACGGCGAGAAATACTCCAATGACAAGACGGTAGGGCTCATCACAGCAATGGTCCTGAACCATGGGCCCCACATGTTGAGAACGGGCGGTCCACTACTCAGGTGGGTTTAGAAATCGAATGTACTGCTCTGGAAAACTAGAGTGAATTTTCTAACCACCCACCTGTTTAGAGTGTTGGGGCCCACCTGCTGAGCGGACCAGATTAATTTATGGCCAAAAATCTTGTGGCACATGTGATGGGGCCCACCCATGATGTATATGTAGAATCCAAACCGTGCATCAAGGACTCTCGTTGTATCCTCAATACATCCAAAGAATCATTCCGATCCAAAACTCACGTTAGACACAACACAAGGGAGCTATATAAAATCATGCCTAAAACCTATATACATTCAATTGTTGTGGCCCACATGAGTTTTTGAATGGAACGAGTCTGGGTATGTCCTTTCAGCAAGGTGTGGGTCACCTGATGAATGGTTTGGATGACATATATACAAACTGGTGGAACCCACGTTCCATCTGGAAGTTTCTACGGTCAGCTTCTCCCTTCCCCATTTCGCCATTGTTTCCATTGGTGTGTCCCACCTGAGTTATAGACCAAGCTGGATTTTGACACCTAGGCCTACGGCACTCACACATCACAGTGGGCCCCACGCAGCTCGAACTTATCATTCCACATGTATGTATGCATGGACTAGTATATAAGGTTACCTGCCAAAGATCCCTTGCTTGGACCACTGTATTCGCAGGGAGACCTATGTCATCCCAAGAAGCTGTAAGATGCCCAACATGAAAACTCCGATTCACTAAGAGGACAACCGTCCGATTGCCCGTGAGTGGGCCCGCCCAAATCTGTAACCGTTACATGATTTAGTGGCAATTTCTACTTCAATGACTGCAAAAGCTAAAACATGTTATTTAGGACCAAGTGTCCTTTTTCTCTCTCATCCAATCCATACCAGTGATCTGATGGACCCCACAATGGATGGGGGAATACCCCCATACACTCGTTCATATTGGTACATCACATCCATCCATGGACTTTGTGTGGGCCATGGTTTAGCTATCCAGACCACCGATCTGATGGGACCCCTGATGGAAAGGGATCCGGATTGGAAGATCCTACCCAACTAAGGACTTATAGTTCCTTAGTTGAAGGGTCAGAAATTTACAATCTGGGCCATTCATGAGAAATCTTCTACCCCACCACAGGGTTGGCTCTTTCTACTATATATATCTCCACTTTTCATAGTTCCAAACCGTCCATTACAATTAATGGACGGCCCAACTATTGAGTTTGGGCATGTCATTGCCTAAAACTATATATGTTGATCGGATAATCTGAACCATGAAAAAAGTTGCCTCTAAGGTTTATTATTCGGATGTAAAAATTTAAATATTTACTAAAGTCGTATTGGCCGTACAATTGATGAACACTGTAGGTGACTTTTTCTACGGTTCGGATCATTCAATCAATCTGGTTTTTGTGCAATGGCCTATCCAAGATGTACCCATCCTAGTGAATGGCCCGGATCTAAGATTAGACCACATTTATACCTCAACATCTCCTTCCATCCTTGTCTTCTTTGCTTGAACACCAAGAGGATCTGCACCACAATCACAATCAAGCGACAAAATTCTCACTTTTAGATCAATGAATAAGAGATCAGAACCATTCCATAGGAGAATTAGATGGGCCTCATGTAAAAATGCAACATTGATTTGGTGGGCCACAACATGAATGGCCACAGACAAATAATTCACAAGATGACCCTAACCATTGTGTGGTGAGCATTTCCAACTAAGCTTTCTTTTAACAGGCTATTGCCAGGTCAACCATCCTGATTTTAAGACAGAAAATGACCACTGTAGACAAAACCTTTTACCCAGCGGTTTCTATGAAAGAATACAAACTTTAGTTACCAATCTAGACTAGCACGTGCGGACAACGACATTGAGGACGAAACTGCCCCTCATTTTCGCTGCGAAGACGAGCGCTGACGCTCCTCCAACTGAGAGTTGTACCAACGGCTTAAAAGAGATCAAAGTTACATGGCCCCACAGTTATATATTTATTATATCCACAACGTTCATCCATATTTCGATAATTTCGGGGCATTATCCAAAAAAAGAAAATCATATCCAAAGATCAACCGGACCAGACCACAAAGAGCAACGGAGAAATTGATTTTCACCATTAAAAATTTTGTAAGGCCCACCATAACACTTATTTTCCATCCAATCTATTCATAAGGTCACAGAGGCCTAGATGAAGAGGAAAAACAAATTTCATAATGATCCAAAACTTCTGTAACCCTAAAAGGGTTTCAATGGTAGACGTTCAATTCCCCACTGTCTTTTACAATGTGGTCCACTTGATAGTTAGATCTATCTTATTTTTCGTCTCAAGGCTTAATATGAAGTCGTCAAATAGATGGACAGTTTGGATATAACATAGACCTCATGGTGGGGCCTACAGAAGCAACGAAAATTTTACTAAAAAAAAAAAAACAAAAAAACATAATTTGGGGATGAATCGCGGACTCTAGGAATCCATCGCAGCTGATTTGGGGATGGATCGCAGAATCTGCGATTGATCCCCGTTTCAAACAAAAGGCAATGGCTACGGATTATAACCGTAGCTATAGCCGTATCCCGTGTAGTTTTCTTTTTAATTTTTTTTTAATTTTTTTTTTTTTTTTTACATTTAGAATTTTATTTTACCTACATTTTTCTTTAAAACATATTTATATAAATATGTATATATAAGCATACAAAAAAAAAAATTTCTCTCCTTTTTTCATTTTTTTCTTTATTCATATAACAAGAATATCTTCTAAACCATAATTAGTTATTTGACGCAACATATATGATTTTAGGGCTGAAAGTTGGGCGGGTTCAACCCGACCAACTTGTGACCACTTGACATTGGGTTGGGCTTGGGCAGGATGTATCGGGTTTGGTCTTCGGGGTTGAACCATACAAACACCAACCCGATAAAACTTGGAAACGGAATCGCCGAGATTGACCGTCAAATGCATGGAAATGACCGTGAAGTGCATCGAAATGACCGTGAATCTAAACGGAATCGCTTGAAATGATAGTGAAATGAAGCGAAATGACCATGAAATGCATGGAAATGACCGTGAAGTGAAGGGAATTGACCGTGAAGTGCATGGAAATGACCGTGAATCTAAACAAAATCGTCGGAATTGACCATGAAATGCATGAAAATGACCGTGAAGTGAAGCGAATTGAACGTAAAATGCGTGGAAATGACTGTGAAGTGAAGGGAATTGACCGTGAAGTGCATCGAAATGACCGTGAATCTAAACGGAATCGCTAGAAATGACCGTGAAATGTGTGAAAATGACCGTGAAGTTAAGTGAAATGCATGGAAATGACCGTGAAGTGAAGGGAATTTACTGAAAATTGAGCAGGACAAACTGGAAATTGAGCGAGGGAACCTACAAATTCAGTGAGGAAAGCTAGGAAGTGAGCGAGGGAAGCTAGGAATTGAGCGAAGCAAGCTAAGAATTGACGAGGGAAGCTAGGAATTGAGCGAGGGAAGCTAGGAATTGAGCGAGGAAACCTAGAAATTGAACGAGGGAACCTAAAAAATGAGCTAGGGAACCTAGGGATTGAGCGAGGGAAGCTAGGAATTGAGCGAGAGAACCTACAATTTAGCGAGGGAAGCTAGGAATTGAGTGAGGGAACCTACGATTTAAGCGAGGCAACCTATGAATTTAGCGAGGGAAGCAAGAAATTGAGCGAGGGAACCTAGGAAATGAGCGAGGGAACCTAGGGATTGAGCGAGGCAAGCTAGGAATTGAGCAAGGGAACCTACAAATTAAGCGAGACAACCTACAAATTGAGCGAGAGAAGCTAGGAATTGAGCGAGGGAACCTATAAATTCAGCGAGGGAAGCTAGGAATTGAGCAAGGGAACCTAGGGTTTGAGCGAAGCAAGCTAGGAATTGAGCGAGGAAACCTATGAATTCAGCAAGGCAAGCTAGGAAGTGAGCGAGGGAAGCTAGGAATTGAGGGAGGGAACCTAGGGATTGAGCGAAGCAAGTTAGGAATTGAGTGAGGGAAGCTAGGAATTGAGCGAGGGAAGCTAGGAATTGAGCGAGGTAACCTATGAATTTAGCAAGGGAAGCTAGAAATTAAGCAAGAGAACCTAGGAAATGAGCGAGGGAACCTAGGGATTGAGCGAGACAAGCTAGGAATTGAGTGAGGGAACCTACAAATTAAGCGAGGCAACCTACGAATTGAGCAAGGGAAGCTAGGAATTGAGTAAGGGAACCTACAAATTCAGCGAGGGAAGCTAGGAATTGAGTGAGGGAACCTAGGGATTGAGCGAAGCAAGCTAGGAATTGAGCGCGGGAAGCTAGGAATTTAGCGAGGGAACCTACAAATTCAGCAAGGGAAGCTAGGAATTGAGCGAGGGAAGCTAGGAATTGAGCGAGGGAACTTAAGGATTGAGCGAGGCAAGCTAGAAATTGAGCGAGGGAAGCTAGGAATTGAGCTAGGGAACCTACAAATTCAGCAAGGGAAGCTAGGAATTGAGCGAGGGAAGCTAGGAATTGAGCCAGCGAACCTACAAATTAAGCAAGGCAACCTACGAATTTAGCGAGGGAAACTAAAAATTGAGCAAGGGAACCTAGGAAATGAACGAGGGAACCTAGGGATTGAGCGAGGCAAGCTAAGAATTGAGCGAGGGAACCATTGCATTGCTTCGGCACAGATTTCATGGATTTGGCGGTCCAAGTCTTCCCTTCAAGCGCGGTGACGTCTCCGGTGGCATGAAAGAGAATCGGGATCGCCTTCGTCATCAAATTGATCATCTGCTTATACTTTAGGAGAGCATTTGACATTAAGCTATCGATAATAATGATCTCCCATTGTCTTGGATATAGGACCATCAAGAACCAATGACAGTTATCATGGTTGACGGGTACATAAACCTGACCACTGCAGACAAAACCTTTTACCCAGTGGTTTTTATGAAAGAATACAAACTTAAGTTACCAACTTAGACTAGCACGTGCAGACAGTGAATTTGAGGATGAAACTACCCCTCTTTTTTACTGCCGTTACTTTTCCTCTCCCTCCCTTCCCTCGCTCCATTTTCAAAAAAAAAAAAAGACGAAAACTCCACAACTACATCTGTTGCTTGGATCGCACCACGCTCTAGCTGGATCCCACCCTCTCTATTCATCAACATTATCTCATTTTTCTGAAAATGGTCCCTCCACAGAAGAAATACGCACGACAAGTATGATATGCATTTACCTAAATAACATAAATTTTTTGTGGGCCATTGAAATGCCGAATGAAGCTTGCATCTTGGTTTTTAGTTCATCTATGCAAAAATCATCCTATGAACATGATGGATTACAAGTAAAAATCATTGTGGGGGCATAACAAGGTTTCTACGGTAGAACCACTGTTTCCTGTGGTGTGATCCACTTGATATTTCAATACGCCACCATTTTGGGCTGAAACCCTTACTTTAGATGGAAAAACGGATGAACGTCGTGGATAGTCCACATACATTCAAGGTGGGCCCAACTCAATATTTTTTATTTTTTATTTATTTTTTTATATATTTTACTATTTTTTGTGGTTTTTTTTTGGGTTAGCTTGTCAGTACACACCCATGTCAGTACACACACTCCATGCTAGCCAACCCCGCTAGGGATTGATACCAAAACCTCAAGTGTTGACACGAGGTATCTCTACTCAGTCTACCAATTGAGCTATGGATTTGGGTGTGCCCAACTTAGTTAACTCAACACTATAAGTGCGTATTAAGCAAACTATAAATCCAAATTGCGAGAGGTTTTGGTCCATTTGACCGACTTCTCGGTTCATGATTGGTGAAATTCTCTGAGCAATTCATAAATTTGATGGAGATATCATAAAATATGATGGGCAACTTCTATAGATTCATGTAATGTAACGGAAAATTTTATGAACCGCTCGGTCAATTTCATTAATTAAGCAAGGGAAGCTAGAAATTAAGCAAGAGAACCTAAGAAATGAGCGAGGGAACCTAGGGATTGAGCGAGACAAGCTAGGAATTGAGTGAGGGAACCTACAAATTAAGCGAGGCAACCTACGAATTGAGCGAGGGAAGCTAGGAATTGAGTAAGGGAACCTACAAATTCAGCGAGGGAAGCTAAGAATTGAGTGAGGGAACCTAGGGATTGAGCGAAGCAAGCTAGGAATTGAGTGAGAGAAGCTAGGAATTTAGCGAGGGAACCTACAAATTTAGTAAGGGAAGCTAGGAATTGAGCGAGGCAACCTAGGAATTGAGCGAGGGAAGTTAGAAATTGAGCGAGGGAAGCTAGAATTTGATGAGGGAACTTAGAAATTCAGCGAGGCAACATAGGATTTGAGCGAGGGAAGCTACAAATTGTGTGAGGGAACCTAGAAATTGAGCGAGGCAACCTAGGATTTGAGCGAGGCAACGTAGGAATTGAGCGAGGGAACCTAGAAAATGAACGAGGCAACGTAGAAATTCAGCGAGGAATCCTTGGAATTAAGCGAGGGAAGCTAGAAATTAAGCGAGGGAACCTAGAAATTCAGCGAGACAACTTAGAATTTGAGCGAGGGAAGCTAAAAATTGAGCGAGGGAACCTAGAAATTGAGTGAGGCAAGGTAGAAATTCAGCGAGGAAAGCTAGGATTTGAGCGAGGTAACCTAGGAATTGAGCGAGGGAAGTTAGAAATTGAGTGAGGGAAGCTAGAATTGATTGTGAGGAACCTAGAAATTCAACGAGGCAACCTAGGATTTGAGCGAGGGAAGCTACAAATTGTGCAAGGGAACCTAGAAATTGAGCGAGGCAACCTAGGAATTGAGCGAGGTAACCTAGGAATTGAGCGAGGGAACCTAGGAAATGAACGAGGCAATGTAGAAATTCAGCGAGGAATCCTAGGAATTAAGCGAGGGAAGCTAGAAATTAAGCGAGGGAACCTACAAATTCAGCGAGACAACCTAGGATTTGAGCGAGGGAAGCTAGAAATTGAGTGAGGGAACCTAGAAATTGAGTGAGGCAAGGTAAGAATTCAGCAAGAAAGCTAGGAATTGAGTGAGGGAAGCTAGAAATTGAGCGAGGCAACCTATGAATTAAGTGAGGCAACCTAGCAATTGAGTGAGGGAACCTAGGAATTGAGTAAGGCAACCTATGATTTGAGCGAGGCAACCAGGATCTTTCTTCTCTGAGGGCTTTGGATTCAACGATTTTTAAGAGCAAGAGAGAGAAAAGAAGCGTTGAGATAATACCTTTCATCATAATCTCATCTACTGGAAAAGGAGGCCCTCTTGATCACCTAAAGAGATTTGTAGGTTCCGTCGCTCAATTTATAGGTTCCTTTGCTCAATTCCTATGTTGGCTTGCTCCAATTTCTACGTTGCCTCACTCAATTCCTAGGTTGCCTCGCTCAATTCCTAGCTTTCCTCGCTTAATTCCTACGTTGCCTCGCTCAATTTCTAGGTTCCCTTGCTCAATTTGTAGCTTTCCTCATCAATTCCTACGTTCCCTCGGTTGCCTCGCTCAAATCCTACGTTGCCTCACTCAATTCCTAGGATTCTTCGCTGAATTTCTATGTTGTCTCGCTCAATTCCTAGTTTCCCTCGCTCAATCCCTACGTTGCCTCGCTCAATTTCTAGGTTGCTAAGCTCAAATCCTAGGTTCCCTTACTCAATTTCTAGCTTCCCTCACTCAATTCCTAGGATTCCTCGCTGAATTTCTACGCTGCCTAGCTCAATTCGTAGGTTCCCTCGCTCAATCCCTATGTTGCCTCGCTCAATTCCTAGGTTGCCTAGCTCAATTTCTAGGTTCCCTCGCTTAATTCGTAGCTTCCCTCACACAAATTCTAGGTTTTCTCGTTGAATTTCTAGGTTCCCTCACTAAATTTCTACATTGCCTCGCTCAATTTCTAAGTTCTCTCACTTAAATCCTAGGTTGCCTCGCTGAATTTCTAGCTTCCCTTGCTTAATTTCTACCTTCCCTCGCTGAATTCTTACATTGCCTCGCTCAATTTCTAGGATCCTTCTAGCTTTCCTCGCTCAATTCCTAGGTTACTTCGCTGAATCCCTACGTTGCCTCGCTCAATTTCTAGCTTCCCTCGCTCAATTTCTAGCTTCCTCGTTCAATTCCTACGTTGCCTCGCTCAATTCCTAGGTTCCCTCTTTCAATTTCTAGCTTCCCTCACTCATTTTCTAGGTTGTCTCGCTCAATTGATAGGTAGCCGCGTTCAAATTCTAGGTTGTAATGTCGGGTGGGTCACAGGTTGGTCGGGTTGAACCCGCCCAACTTTCAGCCCTAAAATCATATATGGTACATCAAGTAACTAATTTTGGTTTAGAAGATATTCTTGTTATATGAATAAAGAAAGGGTTCGAGTACCCACCGGTGGTGAAATCCCACGGTGTGCGTGTGTAAGCATGTGTGTGTGCGTGTAAAAAAATTTTTTATAAAGAAAGAAATGAAAAAATGAGAGAATTTTTTTTTATATACTTATATAAATATGTGTTAGGGAAAAATGTAGGTAGAATAAAATTCTAAATGTAAAAAAATTAAAAAAAAATTACAAAGAAAAGTACACAAGATACAGGTATAGCTACAGTTATAATCCGTAGCCATAGCCTTTTGTTTGAATCGGGGATCAATCGCGGATTCCGCGATCCATCCCCGAATTCTACAGCGAGTTGCGGTGGAATCCCGGAATCCGCGATTGATCCCCGATTCAAACAAAAGAGTGTTTGGTTTGAGTGTGTTGCACCGGAGCTTCAAAAGCTCCAATGCTAAAAGTATCATTGTAGTTTTGTGCATGAAACCTAAGAGATTCTGGTGTTATGAAATTCATGGTATTGTGTTTTATGAGGTTATTGAGAACAAAAGGGGAATGAATCCCCTTTCCTTTATGCTAGTTTGGTGATATGTTAACTGAAGCCATTTTTTAATTTTCTTCTTTGTCTCATTTATGCTCTGAAAGGTTCACATTCTTATCTATGGGGCATTTGATATTATAGTAGCTTGCATCTTAGGGTGGGTTTAAGTACATTTCAAATATTCGAAAGTTCTGCAATATCCCCTTCTTCATTTCATTTATGATGATGCAATGTCGAAAATATCACGAGATGTCATGGAAAAATAAAAATTTATAGAAATCCTCAGTTTTTTAGAAGTTTTTTTGGGGGGGGAATCTCTTCCTAGGGGTGTTTTAACAACACGAGTTGCTTTACAGCAAAATACATTTTTGGTGGAGAAATCGTTATTTAAGAAAAACTTGTTTAAATTTCTTTTCTTTTTAACTATTAGCATGAAGTCTAGTACAAATACATATGTATGTATGATTTCCATGCACTTGGAGGAGAAAATTGAGGAAATGGGGGAAATCATGCGTCCTTTAACATCTCCCGAAGTTCCACTTAAATATTCCATCATTTTCTGAATGTTTCACTTGGATACATTCCCGATATGTGTGGTATTATTGACGATATGAATACATGTTTCGGTATCCCAAGGGTGCGATACATATAACGATAATGATGCATAGAACACTGCAATGAAGGTGCCATTGAATCGATCGGTAAAATCTTTCCACCTACTTTAATCGCCTTAAGTTCTGCTTGATTAGAGTTGTTGTTGGCCATTGGCCCAAAGATTTGATCTTGCCTCCAAGCCATTCTCCATCTATTAGAATTCCTCCGATCCTTGACTCCCTTGGATTACCAAGTGAGCTGCATCAACATCAAGTTTCCAAAAGCCTGAAGGAGAGAGACTAATGCATCGAGATGCATGAGGTGTGCTGAAAGTTATAAATAGTCGATTTCCATTCACGAAGAAGCTTGGACATTAAATAGCCGTGGAAAACATCCGAAGTGTTTTCCCAAGAGGCTAGATGAGTCTTAATCTTGATGAGGAAAACTAGAAATTGAGCGAGGGAACCTAGAAATTGAGCGAGGCAACGTAGGAATTCAGCGAGGGAAGGTAGGAATTGAGTGAGGTAACCTAGGAATTAAGCGAGGGAAGGTAGAAATTGAGCGAGGGAAGCTAGAATTTGAGCGAGGGAACCTCGAATTTGAGCGAGGGAAGCTACAAATTATGTGAGGGAACCTAGAAATTGAGCGAGGCAACCTAGGATTTGAGCGAGGCAACGTAGGAATTGAGCGAGGGAACCTAGGAAATGAGCGAGGCAACGTAGAAATTCAGCGAGGGAACCTAGAAATTCAGCGTGACAACCTAGGATTTGAGTGAGGGAAACTAGAAATTGAGCGAGGGAACCTAGGAATTGAGTGAGGCAAGGTAGAAATTCAGCGAGGAAACCTAGGATTTGAGCGAGGCAACCTAGGAATTGACCGAGGGAAGTTAGAAATTCAGCGAGGGAAGCTAGAATTTGAGCGAGGGAACCTAGAAATTCAGCGAGGCAACCTGGGATTTGAGCGAGGAAAGCTACAAATTGTGCGAGAGAAGATAGAAATTCAGTGAGACAATATATAAATTGAGCGAAGGAACCTAGGAATTAAGCGAGGCAACCTAGCAATTAAGTGAGGCAACATAGAAATTCAGCGAGGCAACCTACGAATTGAGCGAGGAAAGCTAGAAATTGAGCGAGGGAAGCTAGAAATTCAGCGAGAGAACCTATGAATTGAGCGAGACAGCCTAGGAATTGAGCGAGGGAAGCTAGAAATTCAGTGAGGCAACCTAAAAATTGAGCGAGAAAACCTAGGAATTGAGCGAGGGAACCTAGGAATTGAACAAGGGAGACTAGAAATTGAGCAAGGGAGGCTAGGAATTGACCTAAAGCCTTATCCCAACTAATTGGGGTCGGCTAAATGAATCCTTTTCCACTATTCTATTATATCAAGATAGGTAATATATAATAATTATATGTGGGAGGTATAAACTGTATCATGAATTGTATGATAGGTTAAGCATTAAAGAGGGAGAGAAAGATGCATCAAGGAAGTGAAAAAGTAGAGACAACCCACACTAGAAGCATCAATAGTAAGGATCAAAAGGTCTTGGTGAAAGTTGGTGAGATTAGGGTGAAATGGAGAGGCTAATTTTAAAGGCTGTTGAATGAAGGAGTACGCATGGAGACAAATTTAAGAGGGTCTTGGACCCTGGAGAGTCGGGATTGCATATATGTTTATCTCAAAATTCAGGTAAAGGGAAGTAAAGATAAATTTAACGATGATGCAAAAAAGGAAGGTTGTTGAGAATAGGCTATCATCTATAGAAGGCAGAAGGTACCAAGAAAAATCAGATTAGTTTGATTACCAAATCTTCTCGATAAAATTTTATACGTTGAAAAATCAGATTAGTTTGGTTGCCAAGAAAAATCAGATTAGTTTGGTTACCAAGAAATGAAAAAAGGAGAGAAATTTTTTTTTATATGCTTATATATACATATTTATATAAATATGTGTTAGAGAAAAATGTAGGTAGAATAAAATTCTAAATGTTAAAAACAAAAAAAAACAAAAAAAAAAAAACAAAAAAAAAAAGAAGAAAGAAAGAAAAGTACACAGGATACGGCTATAGCTACGGTTATATAATCCGTAGCTATAGCTATTTATTTGTATCCGCAATCAATCGCGGATTCCGCGATCCATCCCCAAATCATACAACGAGTTGCGGTGGAATCGCGGAATCTGCGATTCATCGCAGATTCTGTTTTTTTTTTTTTTTTTTAAATTTTCATTGTTTTTGTGGGCCCCACCATGAGGTTTGTGTTATATCCAAATCGTCCATCTATTTGGCGAGCTCCTATTAAGGCTTAAGACGAAAAATAAGACAGATCTAACTATCAAGTGGACCACACTGTAAAAGGCAGTGGGAAATTGAACGTCTACCATTGAAACCCTTTTAGGGGTTACACAAGTTTTGGATCATTATGAAATTTGTTTTAGCTCTTCATCCTGGCCTTTGTGACCTTATGAATAGATTGGATGGAAAATAAATGTTATGGTGGACCCTACAAAATTTTTAACGGTGAAAATCAATTTCCCCGCTACTCTTTGTGGTGTGGTCCAGTTGATCTTTGGATATGATTTAAGACGAGCGAAAAGGAGGGGTAGTTTCATCCTCAAAGTAGCTGTCCGCACGTGCTAGTCTAGATTGGTAACTAAAGTTTGTATTCTTTCATAGAAACCGCTGGGTAAAAGGTTTTGTCTACAGTGGTCATTTTCTCTTAAGAGACTAACTACAGTGTTCCGAAGCGTATGGTGCTCCTCGGTGTACAGGGAAAAGTGGTCACTCCCATCAATCAATCTGGGACGTCCACACAAAGGCCACCATGCAAAATCATCTAGATCTGACAATCATAACCATCCAATCAGTAGCCCATCAAATGGGTTGTAAAGATTGTTTATGGAAAACAGAACCACCAACAATCTTAATCAAACATATGATGCAGCCCATCATTGAATCCCTGCCGTTCAAAAGAACCGTTTTGATATGAAGTTATTGATTAACCTTGGTTGACAGCAATGACCTCTTCATTGCTAATAATCTCCATGGTGTCCTTAGTCATATTACGTACATCACATCCTAAGAGAAGAGGAGCCTGCAAGAAGTATGCTATGTTTTAATAAAATAAAAGCAGGAAGATAGTAATGCATGCACACGCACTCCTACACGTGACATAAAAAACACGTATGCCATACCTTGGAAATGGCACATTAGCTGAAGTGAACTATATATTCGTCTTTTGTCATCCCACCATTTCCCACTTCAAGCATGTCTGGATCTAATCACTCACAGCCCACAAAGCAAATCAATGCTACAACACTAATTCATCACTTAATCAAAAGCCACCAACACATGGGATTATTTGATTTATGGGCCCGTTTGGATGCACCATTTTGCTTTTCTACCAATCTGAAATTGATTTAGGGTGGAAAATAAAGAAGAAAACCAAATTGCATAGAATGTGATTCCTGCTTTTCATGGTGCCCCAATTGGGAATCCACCCAAACATCAAAGCCAATTATCATTTGGGCTCACGTCCAAACGCATCCTAATTGGAATTTGGTTGTTTGGTAGCATGGATTTTGGGCATTAAGGAAATTCAATCCTGGATTTTTAATCGAAGTCGTATTTGGCACCCTCGATTTTGGTGGATTCCAAATCGACGGGACCGTTTTTTGGGGCGGCTTCGGTGGATCCCTGACTGTGGGGCCCACCATGATCTAAAAATCCATCCATGCCGTCCAAACATTTTGACAGCTCATTTTAGTGCATCATCCAAAAAATTAAGCATATCTAAATCTTAGGTGGACCACACCATAGGAAACAATGGTGATTGAATATCCACCATTAAAAACTTCTTGGAGGCCAAAGGAACGTTTATTTTTCATCCAGCATGTTGATAATGTCTCAATGACCCAAATAAAATGGCCATACAAATATCAGATTAATCCACAACTTTTGTAGCCTACAAGAAGTTTTTGATGGTCATTCACCACAACTTCTTGTGGTGTGGTCTACCTGAGATTTGGATACGCTTATTTCGATCATGCCCTAACATGAGCTGTCAAAATGGATGGATGACATCAATATAAGGCACAAACATCACGGTAGATCCCAGGTCAAGTATTCAAAATTTTGAATTGCATTTATTAAAATTTGTGTTACCAAACACTATTTATAAACTGAAAATCTCAGGTAATGAAAATTTTGGATTTGAATTGTTATAGTAAAATCCAAGGCCTCAAAGGACCATATAAGTAGAAACTAGAAATTAATACAAATTTATTAGATATTAATTTTTCGTAATTGAGTAGTAAGTATAAACAAAGAACATTAACCGTTCGCAGGGTCCTTACTCTTGCTCGGGTGGTAGACTCTCAGGAGTTTCAACTTCTGCTCAAGGGTTCGGGTACCCATAGGTGGTGAAATTCCACTAGTGTGAGTGTGTGGGGAGTGCGTGCGTGTGTAAAAAAAAAGAAAGAAAAAAGGAAGAACACTAACCGTTCCAACCACCGGGCCGCACGAACCTTGCATATACTTCGTTCATGTCAGCAATAGTGACCATGCTATGAAATCCATAACCGTTTAATGATTTTAATTATAATATAATACATATGCTTAAGATAAGGAAAATCAACCTAATTAAGCATTTCAAATGATTTTTACCTTTCCCAGTTATCAGATATATCATTAGTAGTTCTCCAACTGTTTCCAACTTTAGCACCCCACATAGCTGGGTGCAAGTCCCCCCTGATTAAAAACAGGTTAATCGAACATATGATTGTGGAAAGAAATTTAGAAATATAAGGGCTGGGCTGTGAAATCATCACCATTTTTCATGAGTGATGGTACCTCATCCACCATACAGGATGCATACGTGTAGGGTGATCCAGGCCATCAAATCATATACCCTACAGTGAATGGAGCATAACCCAAAAATCACAATGGTTACACACCCATCTCGATTCAGCCTGATGAATATGGATCACTGATCAGTTTATCTCAACCGTCCATGTGGTATGCAAGAATTGGATGGTTAAGATCATTTGAATGGTGTGATTTTTTGCATCATGCTCCATACATTACCAGCTGGGCAATTTGGAGTGTCTGGATTGTAGGATCACAACCTTTTAGAACAACAGTGGTGAGCAATCACCAGAGTCTAAGCTGAGATGAAATTACCATTCGCACACATAGAGAAAAAGATTGGACGGCCTGCCTTCATCAGAGCTCGAGTCATTACCGGATATCTATAGAAAATAAATAAAGTAAAATAAAATAAAAAAATAAAAGTGAATAATAAGTTCTTCTGCTTTAATCTGGACAGATGATTTAATGAGCGGCTGAGATTACCGAACTGTTGGCCTAGAACCGTCGTTGAAACAGTTATCATACTTCAAATAATTAATCTATTCCCTGAAAGTCTCAAAGCATTAGTGTTAGATTTCAGTGGGCCATCACCAATCAACAGCTGGGATCGAGCCAGATCAGATGGACCGTTGGATGCCTTACCTGAGTTGGCCATAACGGGTACCGAAAGAAATGTGTTAACGATTGAGTTACATGGACCCGGTTTGGCTAGTGACGCCTCCACCAGCCAGCTGGCTAGTGGTCGGTGCTATGTGGACCCCACCATGATGTATGTGTTTTATCCAGGCCATCCATCCATTTTGAAAGATAATTTTAGAGCTTGATCCCAAAAAATTAGTTAGATATAAATCTCAAGCCGACCACACCATGGGAAAATAATAGTGATTGAATGTCTACCATTAAAAACCTCCTCGGGCTCACTGTAATGGTTATTTGACATTTAACCTGTTAATTAGGTAATACAGACTTGCATGAAGGGATATATATATATATATATATATATATATATATATATATATATATATATATATATATATATATATATATATATCTACTTGAGATTTGGATCAACCTCATTTTTAGGCTCATACGGTAAAATGATCTTGAAGAATGGGTGGATGACCTGGATGGAACACATATGCAGTGATAGGGCCTATAAAGCACCTAACTCTAGCCATTGGCCAGTGGCAAGGGGAGCTAGTCCCTTTCCTGATTACATTGTCCACTTGGGAAGCATATCAGCTACTCAACGTGGCATTAGGATATTCAACGCATTACACTTGGCTAAAAATTTAATATTTTATACTCAATACATGCATGTTGATGATCAATATTACTTTGCCAGTGACATTGTAGAAGATGGATATATCTCATTGTAGAAAATTTACATTAATGTCGATAGAATAGATATGTTGATGAAGTTTATTGAAAGAAAGAATTTTTTTTAGTGTAAAAGTATTTTAAATATTTTATCATTTAGTGATTTATAATGCTTGTGTAGTAGTTATTATGATTTAAAAAAAAAAAAAAAATTATTGACACAATTAGTCTTCAAGAATGTTAAGGTGGTAGTTGGTATATGTTGAGACGCAGAAATGCATCCGGTATTCCTTAAGAGAAAATGTTCTTCCTCTCTCTCTCTCTCATGTATATGTGCACATGTAAAGCTTAGTTTCTTACGCTTTGAGCAATTTCTCTCTCTTGTTATGTTGTCTACATAAGAGGAACATATGGGGAGATACGTGGATCAATCTGATTTTAAACCTATGGTCTATCCAATACGTGGCCCACAATTTGAATGGTCTGGATAGCCCAAATGAGTGTCACATGTGAGTTGGATCGGTCACCGTAATTTTCAAAATGGTTTCCAACTAGAACGGGAGTCTAACCCAAAGGGGGAGCGGATTAGGTGATACCCCCGGATTCATCCAAGACAGAGCGGCACTTACGGTGGGGCCCACCTTGATGTATATATTCTATATCCACGCTGTCCATCCGTTTTTCCAGATCATTTTAGTGTATTATCCCTTAAAATGAAGTAGATCCAATTATAAGGTGGATCATACCATAGGAAAAAGTGATGATTGAACGCTTACCATTAAAAACTTCTTAGGGCACACCTTATTGTTTTCCTAGTGTTTATTTGCCATCTAATCTGTTGATAAGGTCGCATAAGCATTGATTAAAAGAAAAACAAATATCAGCTTGATCCAAAACTTTTGTGGCCCATTAATGGTCAATCACCAATGTTTCCTATGGTATGGTCCACTTAATAATTGGATCGGCTTCATTTTTGGGATAATACGTAAAATGATACGGAGAAACGGTTGAGGGCGTGGATATAGAATACATACATGGCCCCACTGTAAGGGATGCACCGTCTTGGGTGAGTCGAGGTTCTCACCTAATCCGGGGAACAGATTGGCTACTCCACCTGACACCAGCCAACGGCTGATGGTCGGTGCTATGTGGGCCACACCATGATGTATGTTTTTCATCCATTCCATCTATCTGTTTTAAAAAATCATTTTACAATATGAGTCCAAAAATGAGATATATCCAAATCTCATGTGGACCACA
The DNA here is from genome assembly GCA_030180095.1 of Magnolia changhungtana. Lineage (NCBI taxonomy): Eukaryota > Viridiplantae > Streptophyta > Magnoliopsida > Magnoliales > Magnoliaceae > Magnolia > Magnolia changhungtana. The sequence goes on from JASAUF010000662.1 coordinate 9,573,457, forward strand.
TTACAGGAAACAGTGTTGAATGTAAAACATTTTGGGGGCCATAAAAGTTGTGGATCAAGCTTTGTTTTTTCTCTTCATCTGGGCCTGTATGACCTAATCAACAGATTAGATGTCAAATAAGCAATATAGTTGGCCATAGGAGGATTTTAATGGTTGATATCCAATCACTATTGTTTTCATGTGGCGTGGTCCACCTGAGATTTAGATCCCTCTCATTTTTGGAATTAAACAATAAAATGATCTTTAAAAATGTATGAACAGAATGGATGAAACACATACATCATGGTGGGACCCACAGAGCACCGAACACCAGCCACGGAGCTGGTGTCAGGGGGAGTAGCCAATCCGTTCCCTGCTGCGTCCAGCCCAAAGCCTGTTACACGATGGTGCGGTTTTGATTAATGCGGGGCCCTAGGACAGCTGGCAAGGGTTGATTGATTCCACCGTTGGATGGCATCTGTGTCAGAGATCCAAGTCATTCCCCAAGGGAAACGGATTGGCTACTCCCCCTGACACCAGCTCCGTGGCTGGTGTTCGGTGCTCTGTGGGCCCCACCATGATGTATGTGTTTTATCTATTCTGTTCATCCATTTTTAAAGATCATTTTATTGCTTTTTCCCAAAAAATAGAGGGATATGAATCTCAGGTGGACCACACCACATGAAAACAATAGTGATTGGATATCAACCATTAAAATCCTCCCATGGCCAACTATACTGTTTATTTGACATCCAATCTGTTGATTAGATCATACAGTCCCAGATGAAGAGAAAAAACAAATATCAGCTTGATCCACAACTTTTATGGCCCCCAAAATGTTTTTAATGATCGACCCTTATTCAACACTTTTTCTTGTAATGTGGTCCACTTGAGATTTTTATATACCTCATTTTTGGATTTATAATGTAAAATGATTTGTAAAAACAGATGGATGACATGGATGAAACACAGACATCATGGTGTTGCCCACATGGCACCACCCACCAGCCATTGGCTAGTGTCAGGGGGAGTAGCCAATCCGTTCCCTTCACCAAGTCCGTTAGATACAGACGTGGATTGCGGACTACCCCTGCCCGGACGGTAATCGGTCCGGGCAGGGCTCTGTGGGGCCCACCGTGATGTAGGTGTTTTATCCGTGCTGTTAATAGTTTTTCTCATATCATTTTAAGAATGATTCAAAAAATGAGACAGGTACCGGGCTTAAGTGGACCACAAAGTTGAAATTGAACGTCCACCGTTAAAAACTTCTTGGGAGCTGGAGAAGTTTCGGATTAAGCTGATATATATATATATATATATATATATATATATATATATATATATATATATATATATATATATATATATATATATATATATATATTGGACTTCATCCACGGCTACATGATCTTATGAATAGGTTGGATGCTGAGAAACATCACAGTGGCCCTTAGAAATGTTTCAACGGTGGGTGTCATTATCACTGCAGCGTCCTTTGGTGCGGTCCACTGGAGCTGTGGACCTGCTTCGTTTTTATAGTCATACCTTAAAATGATCTGAGAAAAGCGATGAACGGTGTGGATAAAACACTTAGATCAAGATGGGCCCCACAGAGCCCTGCCCGGACGGATTACCGTCCGGGGGTAGGACGCCACGCAATCCGCGTCCGTTAAATCGAAATCAAGATTCGGTAATGACTCCTCCAGTGCCTACATCGGTGCTGGAAAAGCTCTATGGCTCACCTATGTTTCATCCACGCCGTCCATTCAATTTCACCCCTCATTTTAGGGTAGGTGCCCAAAATTGGGGCAGACTCAAATCTCAGGTGCACTACACCACAGTAAACAGTGGTGATTGAATACCATACCATTAAAAAACTTGTTAGAGGCGACAAAAGTTATGAATCAAGCTAATATTTGTGTTTTCCCTCCATCCACGTCCACGTGACATAGCAAATAAACGTTACAGTGGGCCTCATGAATTTTTTAATGGTGAGTGTTAAATCAACATTGTTTCCAGCCCGCTTGAGATTTGGATCGACCTAAAGTTCATGCTCATGCCCTAAAATAAACAGGAAAAATGAATGGACAGCATGGATAAAACACATACATGGTGGGGCCCACGTAGCTTTTCTAGCACTGACCAACAGCCACGTTACCTATGATCCATTAAATGAGGAGTAACAATCCAGTGGGGTAAAGTGCATGGAAACTTTCCCATGAAGAAAGTTGTATCTAGGGGTGTACACGGGTCGGGCCGAGTCAAACTCGCCTCAGCCCGTCCAGGCCCGTTCAACAGCCACACAAGGCCCGAACCCAACCGAGCTTGGTCACCGGGCCAACATCTCTAGTTCGAACCGAGCCCGGCGCGAGTTCGGGCCGAGTTCGGGCCAGTTTCGAACTTTCGAGTTCGGGCCAGTTTCGAACCTGAGTTCAGATCAGTTTTGAACCTTATAACAAGTTCATGGGAAGGGCTTTGACAGGTAATCCACGTCCCATTACAAGGCCCTCGATCAACTGTTTAGATAGTCGAACTATAGACTCCATAAAAAATCTAACTAGTCAGGACATTTACATACATTTACATACATTTGACAAAGCATAAAATAAAATATTTTATACAAATTAAATACAGTCATACACGGGTCGGGCCGGGCCGGGTTGGGTCGAGCCGAGGTGAGTCGGATTTCGGACCGAGTCGGGCCGAACTGGGAGGTATCCGAACTCGGCCTGAATTAACTTTCGGGCCTAGAAAATTGGCCCATCCTAATCCAAACTCAGTTCCGAGTCGGGCCGAGTCGGACTTTTTTGGGCCGGGTCGAGCGAGCTAACCGGGCTAGCCCGGTTTGTGTACACCCCTAGTTGTATCTGAACCAAAATCTTTTCTTATCCTATTATTGGCCAAAAATCACAACAATTAGAAGGTTCTAAACACCAGTGACTGGCCTATCTTTCAGGAACGATATTCTAAATACATTATGTATACCACTAAGTGGACGGTTTGGATCATCTTATCAAAATGTAGTTATGAAGACAACCCTATCAAGAGCCGACCGGACCTAATGGGTTTTAATGGGACATGGGGCATTGATTATCATCACGAGCCAGGATTAGGCCCATGATGGAGTTCGGTCTGGGCTTGGCACAACGCCAAATTGGCCAATTTGCGACGTAGTCAAATCTCTTGGTTTAACGACGGATTTAATCCGTCGCTAACTGAAAAGGTCCGTCGCAAATCCTGTGTTTGTTGAAAATCCGGTCTGAACGTCACTGAATTTGGCGACGGACCATAATTCGTCACTAAAATCTGATTTACGACGGATTTTGGTACGTCGTTAATAGGCGACGGACCAAATCCGTCGGACAATTCGATTTTGCGACAGCTCTAAATGCCCGCCCAAAACACCAAATGGCGCGCTTTTCAACTGCTTTTGCGACGGATCATGGTCCGTCGTATAAGGAATTTTGCGACGGACATGGTCCGTCGTAAAAGGATTTTGGCCTCAACATTAATTTTTTTCTTTTTTTTTTTTTAGAATATGGTGGAAAATTAAGTTTTTTTGTAGTCTAATAGTTTTTTTTTTTAATTATTATTATAGAATTTCGATTTCGGTGGTTTAATTGTACATATTTGTATCTAAGATTATTTTTAACAATTGATTGAATGAAAAAAGAAAATTTATTCTGTTTTTGTATCAAATGAGTGGAATTTTTATTTTTAATTTTTAATTTAAAATTAATATTTAAATGATTTGTAATATCACATGAAAAACAATATTGAGAAGTTAAAAAAATTTAACAATGTTTGAGAAAAAAAATTAGATGTTTAAAAAATAAAAATCGTAATTTAATAAAAATCTATTTTGTGGGAACAAAAAAGAATTTTGAATAAAGTTGATAAATTTGAAAAAAAAAAAAAAAGCATTTGATTTTGAGAAAAAAAATAATATCCCGAAAAAGAAAGTTAAAAATATTTTAAAAAATGCGGAATTTTTCACAATGTTGAAAAATGAAGATATTTTTAAAAAGAAAATGAGAGTTTGAAATTTAAAAAATAAAAAATAAAAAATAAAAAATTGTGAAGTTCAATAAAAATTGACAAGTTTGAATAAAATGCTTTAAAAAAAATGGAGAAGTGAAAAAGAATTGAAAATTTTTAAAATAAAACGATATTAAAAAATCAATACTTTATCAAAAAAAACAAACATTTTAAAACGAAAAATAAATAAGTAGAAAATTTTTGTGATTTTGAAAAATAATTGAAAATGTTCAAAATTTGAAATTAAAAGAAAAAGTTATTTATAAAAATACTAAGATTTTGAAAAAAATATATATAATTTTTTTTAAAAAATTGAAAAGTTGAAAACAACATAATGCTTTTGAAGGAAAAAATCGGCATTTTGGAATTTTTGGGAAAAAAATTAAAAATTGTGAAAATTTAAGATATTTTGAAAATAAAAATTTAGAATTTGTATTTTAATTTATTTTTTGAAATATTTTATAATAAAAATGATATTTTGTTAAAAGTTTTCAAAGAAAATTTAAGAGTAAAAAAAATACATTTTGACAAAAAAAATGTATTTTTTAAATGGATATTGATATTTATCTGTGAAAAAAATATTTTTTAATAAATAATTAGGCACATTTACTAATTGAACATTTAACCGTTTTTGGACAATCGAATTAGTCCAAATTGTAGAGTAAATAACTTCATATGTTTAAATCAAATTTCACTCAAACTGTTAATCAATCTTGTATCCCAATACCTTTCTCACATGTAGCTAGCCTGATTGGGGCGAGTAACTAGTCAAATTGAGAGTATTGATCAATAAAATAGAGTGAATGGGCTATACATATAAAATGGGCTAAATATTATTGTCAAAATTGTGACACAACTTATTGACCTCGAGAGAACCTACGAATTGATGTTAATAAGTTTTGTGGGCACCATCATGATGTGTGTCAAACATCAACACCGTGCATTTAATGTGTCCCCTTTAGGTTATAAGATATCTCAAAAATCATCCGTAAACAAAACTCAAGTGGACCATACCATCTAAAACCATGTCAAGACATCATAAAAAATATAAAAGCACTTGGTGGGGCCCACGTGAGTTTTGGATGCGGCTAAAACTTAGTCTGACCCCTCATCCAAGTGGGACACACATAATGAGTGGGTTGGATATGTGAATCACATTAAGGCAAGCCCAATATATGATTATAATGTTTTAAGGAAACCCTTTTACATTTAGGTGGGTTAGTCATTTCCTTTACTGAAGTAAACTTTGTGGGGTCCACCGTTATTTATTTATTTTATCCATTCCGTTTATCCATGTTAACAGATAATTTTAGGTCTAAAGAACAAAAAGGAAGCATATCTAAAGCTCAAGTGGACCACACCACAGGAAATAGTGTGATTGAACCTCTACCATTGAAAAATTCTTGAAGGCCATAGAAGTTTTGGATCAAGTTGATGTTTGTGTTTTCTCTTCAATCATATCTTTTTTATATTATGAACAAGTTGGATGAAAAATAAACATTATTGTGGGCCCAAGGAAGGTATCATCGGCGGAAATCATTATTCCACACTGTTTCGTGTGGCATGGTCCGCTTGAGTTTTGGATTTATCAAAAATTTGGGATCAATCTACACCGTTCATCCATTTTTCGAGATGATTTTAGAGAATTATCCAAAAAAGAATCATATCCAAAGATTAAATGGACTACACCACAAATAAGGGGATCGGATTGGCTACTCCCCCTGACACCAGCCAATGGCTGGTGGTCGGTGCTCTATGGGCCCACCATGATGTATGTGTTTCATCCATGCCGTCCATCTATTTTTAAAGATCATCTTACAACATGAGACCAAATATGAGGTACATCCCAATCTGAAATGGACCACATTACAGGAAACAGTGTTGAATGAGCGTCAACCATTAAAAACATTTTGGGGGCCATAAAAGTTTTGGATCGAGATGATTTTTGTTTTTCCCCTTCATCTAGGGTTGTATGACCTAATAAACAGATTGGATGTCAAATAAACAATACATTGGGCCTTAGGAGGATTTTAATGATGGATATCCAATCACTAGTGTTTCATGTGGTGTGGTCCACCTAAGATTTATATACCTCTCATTTTTGGGATAAATCCCTAAAATAATCTTTAAAAATGGATAAACGCAAAGGATGAAATACATACATTATGGTGGGGCCCACAGAGCACCGACCACCACCCACGGGGCTGGTGTCAGGGGGAGTAGCGAGACTAGCTGCTGAAGTGACGTCAACAAGTTCTGTGGGCCCCACCATGATGTATGTTTTATATCCACACCTTCCATCCATTTGCAATATCCAAAGAATGAGTTAAATCCACAGCTCTAGTGGACCCCAACACAAAAAACAGTGGGACAGGGAAGCCCACCGTTAAAAACTTTTAAAGGCCACAAAAGTTTTAGATTAAGCTGATATTTGTGTTTTCTCTTATTTCATGTCTTTTTAAACTTTTGAACAGGTTGGATTTCAAATAAACATTATGATGGGCCTTAGGATAGTTTCAACGGTGGGAATCACTCTCCCGCTGTTTTCTATGGTGGGGTCCACTACAGATTTTTATCTGCCTCATTCATTGGCTCATGACTTAACATGATATCTCAAAATGGATGGATGGTGTGGATATAACACATACATCATAGTGGGGCCACATAGCACCGACCAGCATCACTGGCCAAACTCGTCCGCATTGGAACCGTAAGTGGTAGTTGCTAGTTGGGGGATATAATGTAAATGGTGGTGATTTGTTTATATAACTTGTGGCAATGATTTAGGGTTATCCAGACCATCCAAATAGTGGTTACACTTGTAGATTGCTAATATTTATAATTTTACCATATAATAAAATTATAAACAACTATTAGGTGGTCCGTTAAATGTACGGATGATAACATATGATATTATTTAAATGATGTAAAACACACATTGTGTGGATTTGAATGCAAATTTCATTTTCGAAGTGGGATTTCTAAAACCCTTTTCAAATTCATTTCCCCCTCTTATGAATTCCCTTTCTCTTCAGTTCTTCGTCGAAAACGGCCTCCCTTTTTTCAAGCTGAGGTCTTCAATCTAGGTATGTACTCATTTATCTAATTTAGATCCCCAAAACCTAGTTGTAGCTCCCTTCCATCTTTCTATTCTCATTTGAAATTCGATTGCATTTGTTATTGGATTCTGATATCTTGGTTTTTTGGAGTGTCGGATTTACCGATTTCTGGATTTGGGTTTTCTGGATATATATACGGATTTATGGATTTCTGGATTTACGGATTACTGGATTTACGGATTCTGATATCTGTTTTTTTTTTTTTTTGGGTTTTCTGGATTTACGGATTTCTGATATTGGATTCGTCATTCCCGTCTCATATTGAAAAAAAAAAAAAAAAATCTCATCCACGGATAAAGTTCCAATGCATCATATTGAAATACTTAAAAGGATGTATTCTAACAAACCTCCATAAGAAATGCAAATTTCAGTTGAGTGCTCCTTTCAATCACGCTCACAAAAAAGGCCTTGGATTGGATCATCAGGCGATCCTCGCGCATCTAGACTCTTATGTTTCTGAAATCAGACAGATGTGATAATGGATGCAGATTAGCTACTGACGGCTTTAGCAGTTATCTCATTACTAAAGTGATGTCACCAAGTTTTGTGGGCCACCGTTTTTGCAAAAAAAAAAAAAAAAAATGTTTTGTTGGATTACATTCTAGTGTCAGCGCCAAACAGTTTTGAGTTTCTTTGCTGATATTTGGGTTCTAATGTTCTATGAGCACAAAAGCAATCAAACAAATGCAGTTTTCCAAATTACATTTTGTATCTGGATTTGCAAAACCGGACCCATGTTTCAGTTCTGTCAAACTGATATTTTCTTTTTTCTTTTTCTTTTCTAATTATTATAGGAGGTGCCTGGGGATATGGAGATCTTCACAAGAAGAGCTATGGAAAATACAGTGCTGGGTTAAGTACTGGGTTGTTTAACAGAGGAGTACCTGCGGCGGCTGCTTTGAGCTGAGATGCGTTGACCATATCCTCTGGTGTCTGCAAGGGAGCCCTTTTGTTATTGTCACCGCGACAGATTTCTGCCCTCCAAATTACGGGCTCCCTAGCGATTATGGTGGCTGGTGCAACTACCCCCGAGAGCACTTTGAGATGTCTGAGTCAGCTTTCATGGAAATCGCAGAGAAAAAAGCTGATATTGTGCCGATTCAATACAGGAGGTGAGTATCATAACCACTTGGCAAGGCATAGATACCTGTTTTTTATGTTCTTGTATGTGTGTGTGATGGTGTGGTTGCAAATGGATCCCTGGCTTTGGGGAAAAGAGCCATCACTCCGGTGCAAAACTTATGTTCCTCCTTGGAACAATGTAAATCCTTAAAAAGGCTTGGGCAGAGAGTTTGTAGAATACCCTTTCAGATTTTCATCTTGTACAAGTGTGATGCATGGTTCATCAATCCAAACTGATCTGAACCGTTGATATTTTGGGCCCTGATTTGGTTGGCAATGAACTAAAAATACTCTTGACTAGAAACCTATCAATAGGTGGAGAAATATGGTTTAGAAACAAAACAATCTTAAAAGAGGTACCATACAATGTTTGGGTGGAGTGTAAAGTTTGTAAATTTAGGTTTTCAGTTTGTATGAATGAGGCCCGTGGACTTTGGTCTAGTTCATTTCTTGCCTTCAAGGGGTTGCATTCTTTAATTTACTGAGGAAAACAATTCTAATATGCATGTATCGAGTTTTAGTTAGGAGCCACCATTCACAATCACCCTTTTGACTTTCTGTGATACAAAAGCCCATAGGTGTAAGTTATACCATTTCTTACCAAAAATTGGAAATTAAAGGATGTATTTATCACTGCGGTGGGTGCCGATATCAATAACCTTTCATTATCCTCAACTAGAATTCCAAATTTTCTTTTTCATTTTTCTCGTTCTCCTGGATTTTTATTTTTATTTTTAACTAAAGTAAAAACAACAGAACCAAGACGAGTGTCTCCAGATTGGATGTACCGAATGTATCAGTTGTACCATATGCCCCAAGGATTGATACTTTTTGGTTTTACTTGGAATCTTGATATGCAATTTGTTTTAAGTTTTTATTATTCAAATAAGAAATTTGCTGTTGACAGAATTTTGAGAAGGTCTTATCCTTGGCATCGAAACCTGTCCATGTTTTTGGCAATTTTCCAGATATCTAATGATTAACATGCATACTATGGTATTGCTCATGCACATGGAATTGTACAACTTCTAAAATGGAAATCAGCATAATAACTAAACTAAATGTTACTTGGGACCAATCCTACAACTGTAACCATGATTTACTTGAATTAGCTCTCTAGAACCATTTATGCAGTTATATATACAGTGACATATAACTCAGGTGCCGGTGCTACATGTTGATCCTGATTTTTGCATGCATCGTTACTGCCATTGTATGCCTCAGGTTTGATGCAATGTAAAGTACATAATCCTTTGAATCTTTGACCAAGGTGAGTTATTGGAAAAGGGGAAAAAATGGAATTCTGATTTTGATGTTGACCTGAGCATTGAGTAATGCAACCTGCTAAGCATGAGTACCATGATTGCTATATATGTACGCTTTGGCTTTTTTATATTTTAAAATATTCAGCCAGTTGCCATAAAATTGACAAAAACTTTGTTCAAAAGGTGTGTATCATGTAGAAGGATTTATGGTCTGGATTGTTACTTAGAAATCAGCTTATAATATGCCATTTGGATTTGGATTGTGGAGTTTTGGCACTGCCATATGCACCTTTATATCAGAGTGTGACTATATGTATCAACCTAGCCATTGTTGAAGATGTCCAAGATGTGCTTCAGGGAGCCCCACTTTATAGATGTCCTAGCCTACAAGTAGGCTGGTCAATTCATCAGATTGGCACATATACATTGAATCTGGACTCTTGTCAAATCTTCCAAAGCTTCTATTGTTGGCCATGTGTCCAGCTTAATGTGTTGATCAACCAAAAAAAAAAAATCAGCCTGTGTACAATGATACTGCACTAGATGATAACTAAAAATCTTTTTCATGCACTAGATGATAACTAAACCAACCAATATTCTACAATCCTGTATCCAGCCTGTGTACAATGATACTGCAGTTCTCAGTTTAGTTCGTGTTGTCTTTTGTTGTGCAACTGTTGATCTCTAATTTGCTTCCAACAGAAATTGCCTATTGCGAAGGAAAGCAATCTTCTGATTGGACAGACTACAGTTTTGATAGACAGTTCTTGTATGTTGACAGTATGCACAACGTAACGAATGGCCAGGATCTGTTACATGTGTGACATCCGACTGTCTGAGACAGGAATGTGGGCCCTGTGTTTGAGAGAGAGAGAGAGAGAGAGAGAGAGAGAGAGAGTAGTAAGGAGTGTGGGGTTGAGGAGGCGCATTTATGGATAGATAGTTGGAATCTTTTTTCTTTTTTTTGCCGGATCCAGTAGAGACATTTCGATATTAAGATTAACATACTAATCAACTCGTGGAGGCCGGATTGCATGTGTCCCGGGCCGGGCACAGAGATATACCTTTGGCCGGGGCTGTGTGGGGCCAACAGAGATGTCTTTGACAAATCGACTCCGTCCATATTTTTTTAAAGACCACAATAGGATAAGAATATAAAAATCATTCGTATCCAAAACTCATGTGGGGCATGCCGCATCAAACAATGGGGATTGAACGCCCGGGGGTGTAAGAAGTTTTGTATCAGAATGAAATTTGTTCCTACAGTTTATCTGAGTGGTAATAACCATATGAACGGTTTGGATGGAATATGAACATTATTGTCAGCTCCAGGAAGGTTTCAACGGTGGACATTTTTGTTCACAATGTTTCGTTTTTGGTGGCCCACCTGAGTTTTATATCTGCCTGAATTTTTATACTATTTTATTATTTTGGTCTTCAAAAACAGATGGACTGATTGGATTTGTCATGAACATCTCTGTGGGACCCACACAGCCCCAGGCACAGGCATATATCTCTGTGCGGGGGCACATGCAATCCGCTCTCCACTTCGTGGGGTCCAGTGTGATTTTTTAATGATATCTAATCCGTCCATCATTTTCTCCCTTCCTATTCTCTATGGCCAACAAAAATCTGGCCGACCCAAAAGTCAGGTCAGTCACAACATGTAAAATCATGCCTTAGACCTCAAAAGTCTAAGTGTTTTAGCCCACGTGAATTTTGGAGTGGCCTGTTTTGTTTTGTATCCATTCATCCCTTTTGGATGCATCTTGTCTCAGATAAAATATACAAGTGGTCCCCACAATAAAGTTTTTAATGGTGAGTATCCCTGTTCCAACTGTTATACTATTGGTGTGGCCCACTTTAACTTTCGATCAGCCTCATGTCTTGGATCCAATAAAAAAAATATGGGCCAAAAATGATGGACGTATTAGATTTAACTAAGATATCACTGGGGCCCACACATCGGTTTGTACGTTAAGCTGTTAGGTTTTTTTTTTTTTCCTTCATATTTCAGATCTTGAGAAGAGCTTTCCCTGCACATGCCGTTGTTGTTTTTATACTCGGTAGTGCTTGTATCGTGCAATGCACATGATCAAATATATTTTCTTTTCCCGAAGAATCGATAATGGTATTCGAGTGGACACGTGTGCCGAATGTGTGCGAGTTCTAGGCCCTCTCCTATATGGCTCAAGGAACGGGCCTGGGCTGGGGCAAGATGAATGGCCTGACCCGGCCGCTTGTTTGAAATGCAATTATCAAGTGGGCTACTGTTGCACATGAAGAATGGACGGTTCAAAAACACTTGTCAACTGTTCCATTCAACGTACATGAGTAATTTAAAGATACATACATGCCCATTGAATGGGAGCCATGCATTGGATCGTTCATCGACAAGTATGGCCCACCCAGTGGAAAAACTAGATAGATTTTTGGGTCAAGACAGTCCAAACATTCAATGGCTTGGATCGTTCATCTCAAAACCACTGCAATGAGCCCAAGGACCGACCGCGCACTCAATGGGTCTCAACCGATTCAACGTAGTCAACTTCATTCAAACTCCCATGCAACGTCAATAATAAAGGATCATTTCTTGCGTTGCACATAAATTTTAATATGTAAACTTCGAGGAATCTAAGTGTACTTAGTCGCGTGAAATGGACGCATACGTCAGTGAGATCTAGGCCGTTCATCCAGTGGGCCATGCTGGGAGCATGCCATGACCCAGAAATCTGGCAAGTTCAACCGTCGGATAGGGCATAACTATATGTTGAACATGGACCGTTTTTCATTCTCTTAACGATCTATGTTTCTTGGACAAGTTTGGCCTGCTTGATGAGTGGGAGAGTTTGATTGCACGCTCTAACAGATGAACGGGCCAGATGATATGGGAAGGACGGATTCTCTGGTTCTTAGGTGTGGTTGTGTACCGTATCCTCAGGTCCCTAGTTTGTACAAATGGAGCCCAGGGTTTGGTAATCCAACCGTTGATGGGTCGGGCAGCGTAGTAGATTGATGATGGCCCAGAAATCTCCTTGAGGAGACAATCCTTTCCTTTCCACTCGAAGAATGTAAACAAAGATGGTTAGAGAAAGAAATGTGGCAATTGCTCAAAATGGCCAAAGGTATGATGGCTACGATCTTCCTTTGCGTGATATCTTGTTGAATGGTGGATCTTATTTGCGTGATATCCTACGGGCTCACCATTATAGTTCAAAAATGAAGAGGGTGAGCATAAGACGGAATGAGTAAGCAACCCAATGTAAAGAACCAGAGCGAAGGACCTCCCAGTGAGGAGAAGCCCGAGCAAAAGTTCGTTCTTGCATCAAAGACTTCCCCGATTGAGAACATAGCCCCCCGGGGCCGACTGAGGGGGATAGGAATAGAGAGTATAAAATAAAATTTCAATTCAAACACGCGGTCATACATGCAAAGAATGGTCCAATTTCATTCATGCATGTACGAATATGTGTATTGGACATGCTAAAGTTTTCTACTTGAATCAAACTGGACATCTTGTCCCCAGCACCAAAATAATTAAATTAAGATCAAATCCGTAAAGATTTGCTTGACGATTCAGCCAATTTACGAAAGAAAGGGTTAGCCTTTTAATTTTCTTTTTCTTTCTTTCTACTTTAAATATAAGAACTTTTACTACAAATTAAGGTAATAGTTTAATTGTGTTTGTCCACAAAAATAATGTAAAAAAGTAAAATAGGAATTTAAAACTTAAATATCGATTTTATTAAAGTTAAATTTAAGAAAGGAAATGAGACAATACAAAGAGAAGAGAATTGTATTAACAATATATTTTGTTTACAAGAGAGGTATCCTATTTATAGCCTAACTTGAGGGGAATGTTTCCATTTCTAACCAATGTGGGACCATCTATTATAGATATATATACATTAACAGCCCCCCTCAAACTCAAGGTGGTAAAATGGAGACCACTTGACTTTGAAAACTAAATCCTGAAGGCGTCCAGGAGGATGCGTTTTGGTGAAGATATCAGCAGTTTGATCGGCTGAAGAAACTGATAATAGTTCAATAGTCCCACAAGTGAGATGATGATGCACAAAGTGACAATCAATCTCAATGTGTTTGGTTCGTTCATGGAATACATCATTGTGAGCAATTTGGATAGCACTTTGATTATCGCAGTTGATGATAGTGGTAGTAGAATGGATGAAGCCCATGTCTTCCAATAACCAGCGAAGCCAAAGAAGTTCCTGAGTTGTATCAGCAAGGGCTTGATATTCAGCTTCTGTACTGAATCGAGCGACTATTGTTTACTTCTTGCTGCGCCAAGAAATAAGCGAATCACCAAGGAAGAAGCAATAACCAGTGGTGGATCTACGATCAGTGGGGTCACTTGCCCAATCTGCATCTGAGTAGGCACAAAGCTCAAGTGAAGAGTGAGCTGAGAAATGGAGACCATGAAATAGGGTCCCCTTGATGTACCTAAGAATGCGAAGCACTGCGGTATAATGGGGTGTGCAAGGAGCAGAGAGAAATTGACTGACAATATGGACAACATAAGAGATGTCAGGGCGAGTAACTGTAAGATAAACAAGACTACCAACCAACTTGCGAAACAAGGTGAGGTCATCCAAAGGTGTATCATCCATAGGAGTGAGTTTAGAGTTGAGCTCTAGAGGAGTGGTACATGTCTTGCTATCTGTGAGTCCCGCTTGAGTAAGAATATCAGAAACATACTTTGCTTGCAAAAGATAATATCCCTCAGAGTTAGAAGTGATTTCAAGTCCCAAAAAGTAACTAAGTTTCCCAAGATCTTTCATCTCGACATGTTGGCTGAGATAAGTCTTGAGATCCAAAATTTCAGATGTGTCATCACCAGTGATGATCATATCATCAACATAGAGAAGAAGAAGGATAGTACCTTGGTCTGTTTTGCAAATGAAAAGAACAGAATCATGTGACCTGAAAGTGAACCCAAAATCTCCAACAATGGTGCTGAACTTGGCAAACCAAGCCCGAGGAGCTTACTTGAGACCATAAAGCCCGACGAAGTTTGCAGACTTGATGCAGAAGATGATGAGAACCAGGAGGAGGGCACATATAAACTTCTTCGGTGAGTTCACCATTAACGAAAGTATTTTTCACATCCATCTGAAATAATTTCCAATGGTGAACGGCAACAACTGCAATTAAGCTGCGAACTGAAGTGAGGCGGGCAACTGGGGCAAAGGTCTCCTCATAATCAATCCCATACTCCTGGGTAAACCCTTTAGCTACTAAGCGAGCTTCGTACCGATCAATGGACCCATCAGAGTGAGTTTTGATCTTGTAAACCCACTTGCATCCCATAACATGTTTGCCTTTTGGTAGGTCTACTAGATCCTAGGTGTGAGTGTCTTCGAGTGCCTGTAATTCATCATTCATTGCTTTCTACCAAAGAAGATCAGAACTAGCTTCACGATAAGACTAAGGTTCATGGTGAGAAAGAATAGTAGAAAATACAACAAAGTTACGAAGATTAACAGAAGGAGTTTTTACCTGGTCATTTCGCTGAAGAGGGAGATCAGAAGCTGTTGGAGCGGATCCATCGAAAGAGACAAGTTCCTCAGAAGAGGGCAAGGTGGATAACTCAATTGAGGTATCTGTAGACATGTTAGTGGGCAATGACATATTTGAAAAAGAGATAGGATGTGTTGGTGGAGGTGTTGACTCAGAAGATGAGTTTATCTCAGGAGTGTTGGGAAAAAGATCTGTGGAGAGGTTAGTGAATATGAGAGAGGTGTTGTCCATTGAAAGAGAAAAGTTCCTCAGAAGAGGGCAAGGTGGATAACTTAATTGAGGTATCTGTAGACATGTTAGTGGGCAATGACATATCTGAAAAAGAGATAGGATGTGTTGGTGGAGGTGTTGACTCAGAAGAAGAGTTTATCTTAGGAGTGTTGGGAAAAAGATCTGTGGAGAGGTCAGTGAATATGAGAGAGGTGTTGTCATGTGACAGGTGAAACTTGAATATGGAGGCGAACATCTTGTGTTACCAGAAAACAACATGACGAGATACTCAGAGACGTTTGGAGTAAGGATCCCAACATTTGTAGCCTTTATGTTCAACACCGTATCCCAAAAAACAACATAATCGAGATCTAGATTCCAATTTGGTGCGCTCATGAGTTTGAAGAAGAACAAAACAAACACAACCAAATACCTTAAGAGTGCTATAGTCAAGAGGGTGACCATAAAGACGCTCAAAGGGTGATTGATTCCCAATGATGGGAGAAGGCACGCGGTTCTTGGTGTAAACAGCTGTAAGAGCAGCTTCACCCCAAAAGCATTCAGGACACGAAACAGATATGAGAAAAGCACAAACAGTATTGAGAATGTCTCGGTGTTTGCGCTCAGCACGCCCATTTTGTTGAGAAGTGCCTGGACATGAACGATGAGGAAGAGTGCCATGTTGGCGAAGAAAGTCAAGGACTCTAGAGTCTATGTATTCGGCAGCATTGTCAGTACGAAACACTTTGATATTGCAAGAAAATTGAGTTTTGACCATGTTAGTAAAATCAAAGTACAACTGAGGTAATTCAGATTGATTACGCATAAGAAATATCCAAGTGTAACGAGAGTAATCATCAGCAAAAATGACAAAGTATCTAGAGCCTCCCATAGTAGCAGTGGGAGACGGGCCTCAGACATCAGAGTGAATCAAATCAAATAGTGCAGAAGAAAAAGAATCACTATTGTGAAATGGCAATGCCGATTGTTTTACAAGTTAACAAGAAAGACAATCAAATTGTTTTTTTTATTAACAAGCCCTAAATAACCATTAGATGCTAAAGATTGAAGACGACCAACAGAAGCATGACCCAGACGAGAATGCCAGAGACTAATGGATGGGGTAGATGAGACTGTGGCTGCTGTCTGAACTGATGAGGAGAAACGGGATGGAAGGTGAAGATTGATGAGCTCAAAGAGTCGTTCAACCTTACGGCCTATCCCAAGATTTTGTCCCGTCTTTGGATCCTGCACACAATAACCAGAGGCAGAAAAGAGGACAGTTAGACCGAAGTCACATAATTGACCAACAGATATAAGATTGAGAGTGAGTTGGGGAATACAACAAGTATCAGGAAGGGAAGTGTTTAATGTTGAGATTTTTCTGATATGACTCACGGTCATAGGAGAACCATCAGCAATTTAAATAGTCGGGGTATGATTAACAAGATGTTTGGTGAAAAATATAGTGGAATCAGGTGTCATGTGATTACAACATGCAGAGTCAAAGAACCAAGATGAATTACCTGAGGTGACTGACATAGCAGTAGAAGGTAGATTACTAGAATGAGTAAGAATTTGTTTGACAATTTCCTCTATGTCAGAGGCAGAAAACGTCTCAATGGAAGTAGTGGATGATGAACCTTTAGCAATAGTGACAACAGATCTAGAAGGAGTACCGCGAGACATGTATTGTTGGGAGTGTCTGTTGGGGTTTTGGAAACAATCACATTGAAGATGACCAGGGGCTTGCTTTTGACAGAATTGGCAAACTCGAATCGGGCATTCCAAGAGAATGTGTCTTGGTTTCTTGCAGTAATTGCAGAATTTCGAAGATCCAGATGGATGCCCTTTATTGTTGGGTTGAAAAGATCCAGATGGATACCCTTTGTTGTTAGGTTGAGGTCCCCTGGGAGTGGCGAAGACAACATATGTAGAGGTCGTCTTGCGAGGGGTAAGACGAGTTTCCTCCGAGAGAAGTTCAGTGACAGCTTGATCTAAAGTAGGTAAGGGACTGCGGTGAAGGAGAGATGCACGAACATGCTCAAACTCATTAGTGAGGGCCATGAGAAAGAGAACCAAGTGTTGCTGATCCCGATAGTTGGAAAATTTTTCAGCATTGTTGGCATCTGTAAACTCTGGTTCTGAGGAAGCAAGTTGATCCCAAACATAGTGCATCTCAGATAAGAAGTTATTGATGGATTGCCCAGGTTGTTGCTGCATGCGATGTAGAGTGCCCAGAAGTTGGTATTGATGAGACAGATCTACGGTAGTGTAGCGTTTCTATAAAAAATCCCATAGTGACTTGGCAGTCTTGAATCTATCAAACTGGAGGCTGATGGAGCGTACACACGTGTTGCGAATCCAAGTGATAATTTGGTGGTTTTTTCTATCCCACTCTTCGAGACGGTCTATGTATTTTGTGTTGTCTTCTCCAATGATTTTCTCTGGTTCGGTAATATCACCAATGACATAGCGCCAGAGCTTTCTGCCTTTAAGAAAGCTTGACATAGCTTGAGCCCATATAGTGTAGTTGAGTCCTTCCATGACAATGACAATGGGTTGTGAGGCCTTAAGATGCTCCATAGTGTGCAAGAAGCTGGAAGGAGACAGAGATAAAAAATAACATGAACTGAACTGAACTGGTTAGGAAATGATTGATGGAGTGGCGGTTGAGATGACGTCGATGGAGAATAAGACTCCAACTATAGTGACGACCTGATAGGTATGAATATGATATATAAGAAGTTTTTCTGATGTGAAGGATCCACTAATAGTGGCAATCACAGAGCATACTCAACTCTTGATATACCAAGAACCACTATGAATAGTAGCTCTGATACCAAGTTAAATTTAAGAAAGGAAATGAGACAATATAAAGAGGAGAATTGTATTAATAGTATATTTTGTTTATAAGAGAGGTATCCTATTTATAGCCTAACTTGAGGGGAATGTTTCCCTTTCTAACCAATGTGGGACCAACTATTATAGATATATATACATTAACAATTAATATGAATGTAGATTCAGTATAATCGGCATGTAAAAGTAAATAACCAGAATAGGTCATTGATGACAATTTCGATAGACAAGATGATTGTGGACTGAATGATCTTCCAGACCTGGACAATTGTAAGATGGTCATGCTTTTAGTTCACAGAAGATGATCAGAAAATCACAAAGGACTACGTAGGGATTTGGAAGAGATCCGACAACAGGATTGTGGATATTTAACTAATATAAATCAACTTGTTGCAACCATGTGCCAAACAGAAGTGGAAACTAAACCAACTAATTGATCTGGACTTGTTACTGTATGGTGTCAGATAAAAGTGGATATGCTAAATTAGGCTAAGTTAAGATATCCATGAGGGATGAAAGATAAGCAATGTTGAGCTTAAAAGAGTTGTGTTTGGTTTGGATTGGGAAGGGCGCATAACTCTTTGTTCTGTGCGGCTTTCATTGACTGGTAGAGGCATTAGCCTTATACATAGTTTGATAGCTTGAAGATTTGGATGGTTAGATGTGTGATTTTGTACAATTTTTATTGATCCTCCATATAAGTATATCTTATCACACTTGGCCATGTGTGTAAAAGAAATTACATTTCCAATGAATACGTGATTATGTATGCTTTCCTCTTTCTATTATGATCTTGTAACATGTATAGGAAGCTTTGGTAGAGAGTCTTCACGTTGCTGTACTTTTTGCATTTAATTCTTAGTAGAGAATTGCTTTTATGGCACTCTTGCTTTTAATACTTTTCCCAACACAACATGCCTTTATTCTTGTAACGTTCCGTCCAACCAGCACAGTGTCTTGAGGCGTCCACGTAGGATTTGTCGCATGACCATCCATTTAAACTACTCATGGTGAGGTACCACAAGTAAATTAAACCTAAGATTAGCCCATTAGACTAGACCAATCCGGTTATGATTGAACCAAGTGTGGGCCGCCAAGCCTGATGACCTGTTTATACTTAATAACAGCCCGTGTGGGCCACTCAGTGACTGAGGAGGGTCAGAAAAATTTAAAATTTTAGGGAACTGAAGATCTCACTAGGCTTGTGGTCTACCGCGGACCACAAACCCAGTGGACACCCAGAATTGGAATCTAGCACTTGCTAAATGCACCCCACCAATGCCAGAATTGGAATCTGACACTTACAAATAAAACCGAGATACCAGGCTTTCCAGCCGTTAGATTTCTTTCAAAATTTCGGTGAAGGTCTAAACGCCTGTCCACCAAATCTAAGACCCGATCGTGGAACGGTGACCATTGATTGTGAATTAGACCTGTCCAATCAAACCTCATATCCGATCACTCCCAAAATTTTCATGGCCCTTCATCAAGCCATGGATCACCTATCTTGTAAGTTTCATGGCCAGAGGGTAACCAGAGCTGTTCCAATCACCCATAGGGCCATTTAAAGATCGAAACCGTATGATCAAACTCTATACTCGTTTATCCATTTGTTCTCAAACTTTTCATGACCCCTCATCGGGTCATGAGACACCTACACACTGAATTTGGTGGCTAGAGGGGTGTTAGGGCCGCCCCAACACTAATAGGGAGTCCTAGAGGGCTATGTTGGGAATTTGTGGAAACTTAAGGCCAAAAGACCCAAGTCTAGGAAATAAACCCTAGCTTCTCTCATAACTCTCTCATTTACCACAACTACTACCACCAAGAGAGCAAAGGAGAGCAAGAGAGTAAAGAGAGAAGAAAGTGAGTGTGAAGGTGAGCAAGGCGGACCCTAGATCAAGGTGGGGCCCAAGGAAATCAAACCCCACAACTCCCCACCTCGTCTCTAAGAGGAAACCCTCCTCCACGACCGCTATTTCATTCCGCTGACCGTCTAGGTAAGATCTGTCACCCATTTTTCTTGAAACCCTTGTTATGAGAAGGGATTTACATGGATCTCTAACATGCAAGTGCTTGCTTTAGGAATTCTGGCCGATCGACCTTAAAGCCCTCATTCCTAGGTCGTTTTCCAAGCCTTCAATGATCCGAAGGTACAGACTATTATCCTTAGGTGGCCTAGCACCAATTATAGTAGGAGTTTAATGATTTTGTATGTTTGGAAAGTTGTGTTGAAGAATCTAGAGGAAACCTAGGAATGGTAGGTTTGTTGGAATTGTATATATGGATTGCATGCTTAGCTCTCATTTGATGTTGATATTGCCTCTCACATGATTTAGTATATGGATGTTTATATGCTCATGTTTGTTGATTTCTTCTCATATGTGTTGCTTCATGTTGTGCATGATTCTTTACTCTTGTGTATTTGATTTCTTGAGGTGTAAGAAGTGCCTAACTTCCTCCCCAAATCCACACCACTTATATGCACCTTGTTCATGATGATGTAGCTTGCTTGTTAGGAGTATTTGAAATCGTATGTCGAGATGCATGCAAATATGATACTGTTATGCTAGTTGATATCTTTGATGGTTGGCATGTTATGAATCATCCTCAAGCCCTTGGGGTT
Source organism: Magnolia changhungtana (assembly GCA_030180095.1). Lineage (NCBI taxonomy): Eukaryota > Viridiplantae > Streptophyta > Magnoliopsida > Magnoliales > Magnoliaceae > Magnolia > Magnolia changhungtana. Next base: position 9,594,216 of record JASAUF010000662.1, read on the forward strand.
GGTCGGGAACATGAGGAGAGACGGTAGTCCCATCGGTAGGACTATGTTAGGGCTAGACCCGTGGGTTTTGGGCCAGTATGTACGGGTGGTAGTAGTTCGACTATATGGGTCCCTTGTATCCGATGTCGCTCGTCACGTGCTCGCCTGACTCGTGCGGTCTAGCCTACTTACTAATCAACCTTATTTGTTAACCCTGTTTGTTTACATATGTATGGAACCTAGAACACCTTATAACCATTGTAGCCCATCATTAGCCAGATTGAAATCGATCCACCGCCTCGTGAGCCGAGCATGGTGGAATGGGACACTGTGTCCTAGCTGTCGGCCTACGCTGGGGTGACGTGCCTCCCCATAGTGTCCGCGAGCGATCCCATATTTCAGCACTCCTCGTGTGCTTGAAGTCGGGGATGGGAAACCCGATGGGATCACGGATCGCGGGGTCTTGGCCTCACACATTGGGGGGTCTTGGCCTCGCAATCAGTTCAGGGCATTGATACGTGGGTGTATCAGATTTCCCAACCTGCTGTATGAATGAACTTAATCAAGAACTCGGCTAACACGATCGCATTGCATCGTACTAGTTAGGGTGGCAACTCGGCAGTCGAGGTCGCTCTGAGGGAGTGTTGACGATACGCAATCGTTAGATGGAGTTGCTTGAGGGAGTGTTGTGGCGAGGGCATGCATCATATCATCTATTATGCACTTACATTAAAAAGAATAGTTAGTTGTTTATAAATGAATGTTTTTCATTAAATTCATATTATAACTGATGCTTATTACAACTTAAGACTAATAGCACCCACTGAGTTGATCACTCACTCCCACTCTGGGATGGTGTTTTAAAACACCAATCCGACCCTTCAATAGCTGCAGATAGCGATGAGTTCAAGGAGCCTGATGGTGTGAGCCTTGGCGAGGAGGAGGACGAGTTCTCTTACTTTTAGTTGATGAGTGGATCTTCTTCGGATCCGTAGATGGGGTATTGGATCGCTGAGTAGTGGACTCAGCGTTACTCTTTTGGACATACTATTCTTTTGTGATTTTGTTGGGTGGCACTTTGAGCACCCGTTTATATTCTTTTGGACCTGTATATATACATATCTTTCATTCCAGTAGACTAGTTGTAGTTATGTTTCATGCTCCAAGAAATTTCAAGTTGCGCAATTAAACTTGATAATTCATAAATCATAAAAATTGATGATAAGTGACACTCGAGAACTCGGGAGTTGAGCGCATGCATGACCCCCGATTTCCAAGGTGTTACAATTCTCTTGGTTTTGATGTTCGTTTTTACCATGTGGTATACATGGTAGCCATGTGACATCTTCTAGGCCGTTTGATACAATCGTGATAGGCTAGGTGTAAATGTTACCATGCCATAAAAAAACTTCCCAATGGAACAATCCTAACCCTTTAATTGGTGGTTGTGAACGCCCTCCTGCTACGCGTGGACTATAAGGTGACGCGCTGGTAATGCTCTCACTCCTTTAATTTGTGCGGTTGTGTTTCAAGGTGATGGCAAGGTGTATTTGATTTGTTTAACTCGCTTTGGATTCCTTAGTTGTGTAATGCCTTTTTTAAGGTGCTCAGAAATATATTTTTGAAAGTTTCACTACGCCAATACAGTGAAAAAAGGACAGCTGAAAAGTGTCAAAGTTCAATTAACAGTGGTTTTTAACTATCACATGGGCCGTCATATTTTGTTGCATCATACTAGTTAATGAACGGTTATGGACTGTCTTTAAAATCGTAAGTTATGATAAACAAGTTTAACGGAAATAAGATGATGAATGTGAGTAATTTGAAAGGTGGGGGTGATATGTTTATTCTTAACGAAGGGGTTGTCATTGTGAAAAATAAACAAAAAGCTATGACATCAAAAATATTACTCAGACACTAGAACAATGATAATAGGGAAATTGTCCAAAATGAAAAAACTGTTGGGGGCCTTGCACAAGACCTTAGGATATAGCCCCTCAAAACAAACCAGAATTATGGAACAATAATGCAATGAAAAACAATCAACGCATAAACCACATCACACCAGGGATTTTTATGTGGAAAGGCCTCAAAAAGGTAAAAACTACGGGACCTCGTCCAGATCAATAATCCACTATAAAGTAGAGCGTTACAACCGATCACAAGCACACACCGCTTGGATCAAACCTTCTTCACTCACGCAGGAGTAGATAAACAATAACAAAAACAAGAGAAAAATGGAGAGATCTCACCGATCACGAGGACGTAGAAGCACTGAGACATGGACTGCAAAGTAGATCACCTCTACGAGCAGAATCTCCTTTCTACATGCTTCCTCTCTCTCTCTCTCTCTCTCTCTCTCTCTCTCACACACACACACACACACCTTTAATAGCCCTATGCCTTCCTAGAAAACCTTTAGAAAACTTAGAATGCCCTAGAATACACCCCAATCCCGGATACACCCATATATATAAGTATATAAAGAGGTGTAACCCAAATAAGCAATAAAATCCGTAAAATCTGCATTTTCGCAATGGCATCTGCGGAACTCGTCGATGATATCGACGTCTCTCGATAACAGCTTCGATATCATCTGAAGGTCTCTCGATGATATCGAGACGGGATAAAAACTGTCCAACGACTAGGGATGGAAATTCTAACAATTATCGATGCCATCGAGCCACTCTCGATGACAGCCTCGATATGATCTGAAAGTCTCTCGATCATATCGACAGGACCAAAAAACTGTCCAACAATCAGCAGTAAAAAATTCTGTAATTATCGATGATATCGAAACCTGTTCGATTTTATCGATACCAACAATGAGGAGAAAATCTCCATCAAATCTCCCCCTTTTCGACTCAGGAGGAATCCACCTTCTTCAAGCCAACCCGGTTTCTACAAACCTCAAACTTGCCCTTGAGCAATGCCTTCGTCATCATGTCTGACCCATTATCATCCGTGTGGACCTTCTAAAGCTGTAACATCTTCTGTTCCAAAGTATCCCAGATCCAGTGATACCGAATCTTTATGTGCTTCGACTTGGAGTGTTGACTTAGATTCTTGCTCAAGTGTATAGCACTTTAGCTATCGCAATAGACCACGTGCTGCTCCTGCTTTAGGCTAAGTTTCTGTAGGAACCTCTTCATCCAAAACATCTCTTTACATGCCTTTATGACTGCAATGTACTCAGCCTCTGTCATCAATAATGCTACAACCTTCTGTAGCTTACTCTGCCAAGAAACCGCTCCCCCTGCAAACGTGAACATAAACTTCAATGTAGACTTCCTGGAGTCTATGTCACCTGCCATATTTGCATCTGTGTAGCCTTCTAACATAGGTTTTTCGTCACCATAGCATAGGCTCAATCTGGATGAGCCTCTTAGATACCGCAGTATCCATTTCACCGCTGTCCAATGCTCTTTGCCAGGATTGACAAGATACCGGTTGACAACACCAACCGCATATACTATGTCTACAGCTGACGCGTAGGATATCTTTTGCATCTCTTCCACCTCTGCCTTCATCTTGGGACACTGCCTGTCGCTCAATCTGAAGTGACCATCCAGTGAAATACTGATCGGCTTCACTGTATTCATATTGAACCGCTCTAGGACTTTCTTAATATACCGCTCTTGTGACAGCCAAAGCTTCCTGTTGCTTCTGTAATGGGTTATCTCCATTCTTAGGATCTATTTAGCCGGGCCTAAGTCTTTTGTTCACTCCCCAAGTATAGGGTTGTGATGTAGTAATAAACTCGGTAAGACCGAGGTCGAATCCACAGGGACTGAAACCTGTACGTTATCTGAAACTAAGTAGAAATAGAACTAGAATGAGATGAACTCTAAATCGATTGTAATTTGAAGGAATAATGATGAAATATTAATCTAAACTTAGGAAAAATCAGAGAAGGGAAACTAGGGATTCAGAGGATCCACTTGTAGAGATCAGGGAGATCTTATGCCTGTATTATAAATCAGGAAAATTAACTGAGCTGCCATTGATATAGGTTTCAAGAGATGAAAGGTGTATGAATTAGAATGGATTCCATCACCAAACTATGCCCAGGAGACAAAGCAAACAACAGAATTAATCTAATTACCAACCAATCAACATTCCATGAAGGTTAGGAAGGGTACTGACATCCAACCATGCCCAGGAGACGATGGTGAACAACAGGGCTTCCTGACTTCATAAAACATAAACGGAGGAAGAAATACTCAAAGCCATCGCAGACCCATTGTAATTTCAGTCACAACAGACCATTAAAGACTAAAATCATTCCCTTTAATTAAACCCAAATCAATATCAGATCAGTCTAAACAAAAGGCACAAACAAAGAGGCCTCCCATCATGCTACAAGCTTCACCTCTTAGCCCTAGCTAAGAGGTTTAGCCACACATGAGTGGACTAGATCTCATGAAAGAAGGAAAAATAAAAACAAAAAATTAACAACTAGAGTAAACTTTCCCTATCTCTTTCTCTGCTCCACCTCCACGCTCTAGCCTCTCCCAGGATCTGAATGCCATTCCCACGTCCAAAACTCTCCTTTTATAGCTGTTGGATGGCTGGGGTCGGTGGCAGAGTCGTAGAAGGACTCGGAGCACCAATTTTCGCAGCCCTGATCGGTGGGCCCCACAGAGATATTTTTTGGAAAATCCACCCCGTCCATTGGATTCAGGATGAAATTTCAGTCAAGAATGGGTGGTTTTGAAGGTCCATTAGCGCGGCCCACAGAAGAAATCTCAAAAAACTCAGTTTTGAACGTCACAAGACCGCCTGTTTGTGGCCTCTGTACCGCACACGTGTGTATGCATGGGAGTGGAATATCAGCATGGTTTTGTAGTTCTCGAACCCATCTACACGATGGACGGCTTGGATCTTCCATACGATTGACAGGTGGGGCCCACTGTCTTCTGCAAAAACGGCCAGCGGCCGTTCGTTACGCGGATGGGATCCGTCCTCCGTGGTAATGGTGGGTCCCATTCCTTCCACTGAATGGAAAATCCACTCCGTTCATGAGATAGCCGTCGAAAAACCGTTCAGACTCGGTCGGTTTTGGATCAAATTTGGTGTGGCCCACTGAGTTTCCAGCAAACCGTCCAAGCTGCGTTTGTGCGGTGAAAATCCGATCTTCATTGTCTTCTTTTATTCTTTCATCTAGGTCTGAGTTAAGCCCTCCCTCTAGACTCAATGGACGGTTCAGATGGTAGATTTGGATAAAGGGTGGACCCCAATGCTGAAAAACGGCGGACGGTCATCCGTCCGCTGTCTCTGCGAACGAAGGAAGACGGGTCAACGGTCTGTTTGACCGATCGCAGGTCCGGTGCGGCTCGTGTGTGCGTGCATTGAGTGCACGCACACCGTCATGTGGGCTTCACTGTGATGTTTGAGAGAAATTCGCACCATCCATCCGTTTTTCCACCTCATTCTATGCATTGAGACCAATTATAAAGCATATCCAAGTAGCAGGTGGGCCCCATATTCGATAATTTATGGGATGATCTGGCCGTTAGCCCACTTCCACAGAGATCCAGGAGCTGAAATTCGACGTGTACGGTTCATTTATGCTCCTCAGCTCATGTATAAAGTTTCAAGCAAAACGGATGGTGGGAACCCTGTGATCTTGCATTTGGTCTGACTTTTAGGCTACTTGAGCTTCAGTTTCTTGATTTCCGTGGATTTCTGCCGAGTAATTCGGTCAATCGTGGTCTGCTAGAGTCCGTCCCTTGCCTTTAGTGTCATCAGAGCATTAAATCTATGCTTTTACTATCAGTTTTCAGTCAACGCTCTTGATTGAATCCCTCAACAAAACACAATTAAAACCGGGCGTTAAACAGTATTATGTTCGTAAATCCAGGCAGTAACTAGGGTCTGATATGCAATATTTGACCCTCAACATCTTTCATTGCAAAAGACTTGCCTAACTCCTGTTTCAGCCTGTCGATCTTCTTGATGTCTATTCCCATGATGAGCATGTCATCAACGTATAAGAGCAGAACTAAGAAATCACTATATGAGAACTTGCGCGTGAACACAAAGTGGTCCGACTCCGTTCTGTCATATCTATGCTTTAACATAAACGAGTCAAACTTCTTGTATCATTGCCGTGGAGCTTGTTTCAGCCTATACAAGCTCTTCCTCAGCCTACACACCATATGCTCCTTGCCCTTGACTTCGAACCCTTCTAGTTGGTGCATGTAGATCTCTTCTTCTAGGTCATCATGGAGAAAAGCAATTTTAACATCTAACTACTCTATCTCCAGATCCATGCTAGCCGCCAACCCAAGCAACATCCATACGGATGTCATCTTCACCACTGGTGAGAATATCTCCTCAAAGTCTATGCCTTTCCTCTGACCAAACCCTTTCACCATAAGTCTGGCCTTGAACCTTGTCTGAGAATTCTTCTACTCAATCTTCTTTCTGAACACCCACTTGTTGCTCAAAGCTTTCTTACCCTTAGGCAATTTCACCATATCATAGGTGTGGTTCTTATGCAAAGATTCCATCTCCTCTTGCATAACTTTCAACCACTCCTCCTTATGCTCATCGGCTAGGGCCTTAGAATAATCTTCTGGCTCTCCCCCATCAGTCAGCATAATGTACTCATGCGGCGAGTACCTCTTGGACGGCTGTCTGTCCCTAGATGACCTCCTCACCTGTGGCTCAATAGGTGGATCAAATGGGGGCTGCTCCCTTGGTCCATCTTCTGAGGAACTCCCTCATCCTCTGCACCTTACTGTACTCCCCCATCATCAGGCACCACGGGAGGAGTAACTGGATCCATGTCCTCTAGCTCACCTGAACCAGGCTGATTCTTCTCTGGCTTACCAATGTCTTCTATACACTAATATTCAAAGAAAACCACATCTCTGCTCCTGACGAGCTTCCTCTCGGTCGGATCCCACAATCTGTGACCGAACTTTTCATCACCGTACCCCAAGAACACACTGCCTGATCTTCATATCGAGCTTGGACCTCTCGTCCTTTGGTACGTGAATGGATGCCCTGCATCCAAACACCCTGAGATGACTGTACAATGGATCCTGTCCAGTCCACACCTTTTCAGGTACTTCTCCATTCAACGGGGTTGATGAAGACCTATTTATCAAATACACTACCGTGTGCATTGCTTCTCCCCAAAACGTCTTGGGCAACTTCACATGGGATAACATGCATCTGATTCTCTCAACAATGGTGCGATCCATTCGCTCAGCTACACCATTATGCTAGGGGGTCTTGGGAACAGTCTATTCATGCCGTATACCCAGGGACTTGCAGTACTCATGGAAGTCGCCAATGTATTCACCACCATTGTCAGTGCGGATGCACTTCAATGGTCTACCTGTCTCTCTCTCGACCATAGCATGAAACAATTTAAACACACCAAAGACCTCGTCCTTGGATTTCAAAGCATAAACCCATATCCTCCTAGATGCATCATCTATAAAAGTAACAAAATACAATGCCCCACCCAAGGTTTTTGTCCTCATAGGACCACAAACATCAGAATAAACCAAATCTAATGCATGCACTTTATTAACATGAGAAGCAGTTTTAATGAATGAAACTTTATGCTGTTTCCCTTATAAACAATCAAGACAGGTTTTGAGAGGTATACCTGTCACGTCTGGAAGGAGCCGCTTCCTCGCTAGTAGCTGAAGCCCTTTTTCACTCATGTGGCCTAGACGCCTGTGCCACATGTCAATAGATGAATCTTCCGCTGCGTTCAACCCACTCTTGCACACACTGACACTTGTCTTGTAAAGGGTGCAACACTTCTTTCCTTTTGCCACGATCAACGAACCCTTGATGAGCTTCCATTGCCCACCAGCAAACCGACTTTCATAGCCATCATCATCCAACTTTTCCGTCGACATCAAGTTGAGGCGAAGGTCTGGGATATGCCTCACATCCCTGAGAACCAATGTACAGCCCACATCGATCTTCACACAAATATCACCGACTCCTACAATTTTTGATACGCCAAAATTTTCCATCTTCACAATCCCATAGTCACCTGACTTATAGCTTGTGAAGAAGTCCCTACATGGAGTCGCATGAAATGAAGCTCCTGAGTCAACCACCCAGTCGGTGTCCTGAGTCGTAGCCGTGAGACATACATCATGATTTGCAGAAAGAATAACTACAACGTTGCCATCTGAAGCGACCGCAGTGGAATCTGATTAATCTTCTTTCCCTTTTCCTTTCTTGTCATTCTTCTTACCACGACATTCATACTTATAGTGGCCCTTCTTGCCATAGTTCCAGCAATCAACATCCTTTCTGTTACTTGACTTGCCTCTTGATTTATCTCGGGCCTTCCCGCCCTTTCTGTTCTTTCCTCTCCCCTGTTCCTGTGTCACAAGGGCCTCTTGTTGAGTAGACCCCTGAGACTTCCTCCTTGTCTCCTCATTGAAGAGACAACTAGTAACCTGTTCCATGGATATCTTTCCGTTTGGCGCGGAGTTACTTAGAGACACCACCAATGTCTCCCAACTGTCAGGCAATGAACTAAGCAATAGCAAAGCCTGCAATTCATCATCCAGGACCATTTTCATAGAGGAGAGTTGGTTCACTATATTACTGACCTCATTCATGTACTCGGCCACAGAACCACCATCCTTGAACTTGAGATTCACAAGTTGCCTTATCAGAAAAATTTTATTATCGGATATCTTCCTCTCATACAGCCCTTGTAATTTTAGTCATAGGCTAGTGGCTGAGGTTTCCGTAGACACATGGTAGAACACAGAATCATCCAACCATTGTCTAATAAACCCCACCGCCTTTCGGTCCATCTTCTTCCAATCATCATCAGTCATATCCTTGGATTTTGCTGATATGCCTAAAATTGGAGAATATAGGTCCTTGTAATAAAGCGAGTCCTCCATCTTAGCCTTCCATATGGTCCAGTTTGAACCATTGAGGCTGATCATCCTTGATGAGCCACCTTCCATAATTCAAAACCGATCCTACCCGTTTAATGAACTTAGCTCTGATACCACTTTATTGGGGGCCTTGCACAAAACCTTAGGATCTAGCCCCTCGAAACAAACCAGAATTATGGAACAATAATGTAATGAAAAACAATTAACACATAAACCACATCACACCAGGGATTTTTACGTGGACAACCCTCAAAGAGGTAAAAACCACGGGACCTCATCCAGATCAACAATCCACTATAAAGCAGAACGTTACAACCAATCACAAGCACACACCGCTTGGATCAAACCTTCTTCACTCACGCAGGAGTGGATAAACAATAAGAGAAACAAGAGAAAAATGGAGAGATCTCACCGATCACGAGGACGCAGAAGCGCTGAGATGTGGACTGCAAAGTAGATCACCTCTACGAGCAGAATCTCCCTTCTACAAGCTTTCTCTCTCTCTCTCTCTCTCTCTCTCTCTCTCTCTCACACACACACACACACCTTTGATAGCCCTAAGCCTTCCTAGAAAACCTTTAGAAAACTTAGAATGCCCTGGAATGCACCCCAATCTCGGATACACCCATATATATAAGTATATAAAGAGGTGTAACCCAAATAGGAAACAAAATTCGTAAAATCTGCGTTTCCGTAATCGCATCTGCGGAACTCGTCGATGATATCGACGGTCTCTCGATAATAGCTTCGATATCATCTGAAGGTCTCTCGATGATATCGAGACGGGACAAAAACTGTCCAGCGACCAGGGGTGGAAATTTCAACAATTATCGATGCCATCGAGCCACTCTCGATGACAGCCTCGATATGATCTGAAAGTCTCTCGATCATATCGACAGGACCAAAAAACTGTCCAGCAACCAGCAGTGAAAAATTCTGCAATTATCGATGATATCGAAACCTGTTCGATTTCATTGATACCAATAATGAGGAGAAAATCCCTATCAAAAACTCACATTGTCTTAGGTGATGAGTTTCTTTTACATTTATATTACTTAAATTATATCATATACAATTAATCACATTGTCTTATAGGGTATGGGTTTCTACTACATTTATATTGCTTAAATTATATCATATGCAATTAATAATAAACTTTATACAGCTTTATAATTTTAACAAAGATAAAAGGTGTGAACTTAATCTACCATATATCACAGAGTTGATTGAGGAATCAATGTTGTAGGAGATTTTGATGAAGTGGTTTTCATATAGTTTTCATATATATCTATATAGAGTAATGCTCACACACAACTAGTTGGACCGTCCAACTAGTTGTCTGAATTAATGCTAATTAATGTTAATGAATGATGCCAATGCAAAAGATACTTTAAAGAGGAAAAGTAGTTACTAGCTTGGGATGGCTCCACCACGGTATTCATATAAAATCCACTGTAACAGCCCGAATTTTTGCCAACCTGGGATTAGACGTCCTTAGGCAATGGGTCGCTCCTGACACCTTATTAACCTGTCAGAACTCAATTCCAAAGTCTAAAACCACTTTTGAACCCATTTCCTTCACAAATCCCAACCTTCACCACCTTGATCTTTCAATTTTTCTAAGTACTTTCACCTTAGACACTATCTTAAACTAGCTAAGTAGTACAACTTGGATCACTCTATATACAAACTACAAAGGACTAAGTACCACCTCAGAAGAAAATCACTTAGGATTAAATCCTTTAGAAATTTGACAAAGTTAACTAAGTGCAAAACTAGATTAGCTACGAAATCTGATAGAATCGCTTTAAATACGATCTGCAAGACCCAAAACTTGTAGAATCATTGACGCTAGGTTACCCTAAAATCTCGGATCAAACTCATTACCCGACTGCTCTCGAGAGCACGTTGAAACTCTGTATCAGATCTGGATCGCACATCGGGAATCCGAATAATACGAGGTTAAGGAATTATGACCGCCTCGCTGGGCTTGACAACTATCTCGGAAATCAGACCCAGACAGTGTCCCACGACTGTTCGCTTGAGTCCGGAGTGAGGGAGTGTGAAAACACTTGTTTTCTTTACAAAATAAATATCTTGAATAGTAATCTGAGACTTGTCGCTATGAGTCAAGATAAGCAACCCGTGATCGAGAATCAGGCCAAATTACATCCTCAGATCAGGAGAAATTTCATACACATTTACATGTACTCGAAATTTCGGATCTAGGTACGCTGACCGTTGAACTGAAACTGGCCCGCCACGCGTGATCTGAGAACCCTACTAGAATAAAAACTTAATAGAACCTAGATCCATAGTTTGTGAGCTTAAGTCCGACCTTTGGCTCAAGGAGGCCTGCCAGAAGTCCTCCGTTGAGTTGAAACAGAAGCCCTTTGGACAAAACCCAAGTATACTTTGTTCCCAAGTCTATTTCGGGAAAGTTTTAGGCTATATAAGGACCTTAAACCCTCTCTCATTTCAGCCATCCGAATTTGAGAAAAACCCTAGGGAAAGAGAGAGAGAGTGAGAGAGATGTGAGAGATTCTTCCTGCCTTGCTTCCCTGCTACTATCCATGCTTAACCGCTCCATTTTAATCGCATTCCCGGCGATTCCGGCTCCGTTTCTAGGTAAGAAACCCTAACCCTCATCTGTTTTAGGGTTGTTAAGGTTGTAGGTTATGAAATAGTTAACCTATTTCATTCTATAGGTTGCCAAACTGCCGAATACAGAAGCTTAGCAAACCTATTAACTCCGTTACGATTCTACGACACAAGGTGCGGACTTTAGGTGTATAGGTTATGGTTTTCAACGCTTTCAATGTCAGATAATGATAGATTCATGATCTGCATGCAATTGCACATGTACAAAGTGCTTTTCGTTTTCTGTTTCGATTAACGATGTAGATTATGGAATTTTACATATTCTAGGTATTTGTAGAAAATACCGTATACGTATAAATTTTGAAAATGTGTTTGACATGATTATTTGTTGTATGAATATATGATATATGGATAAAATACTTATTTGGCGAAAGGATTTGCCCAAATACATGTTTTACTAATATACACTATATATGTAGAAATACTGTATTGTAGAAAGTACCGTATACATACATATTTTAGAGATGTGTTTGTCATGATTATTTGTTGAATAAATATATTATATATGCGTAAAATACTTGCTTGGTGAATAGACTCGCCCTAATACATGTTTCCTAACATACACTAAGTATGTTGAAAAAGTGTATGTTAAGTGTTTGTGAAAATGCTTGTGTGAGTAAGTGATTGGATATTGATGCCTTAGGAGGGTATTGAGATAGGATTCTCAACTACCTTAGAGACATGTATGATTTCCTCTATGAGGTTGTTTACTTAAACCGCTTATTTGTGTGATATATGTGTTTGTATTCCTATTTATGTAGTGCTTTATAACATGCTTTATAACATGCTTACTAACATGCTTGAATTACTTTGCTTATTATGCTTTACTCCACATGCTATGAATAAGAATTGATTTAGTTTGGGACTATGTCTATAGTCCAGACAATCGGTACCAGACTTGAGATCGTGGTTGAGATTCGTGTCACCACGTAAGATGTGTTTGACGAAACCGTGTCGTACTTCAGTTGGCGACAGTGGTTAGGCCACGCGAAGTGCTTATGCACTTCATGTCGTCCAAGTGATTGTGCGCTCGAGCTAGTCAGGCTCGTCAAGTAACCCGATATGTCTAATGTATGTTCACCATGTTTGGTCACCACTACTTGAACCTAGGGTACCAAACTTACCAGTGAAATCCCTTTTAACCATGGTACCTCGATCCACTAAGACTCATGAGCCGGGCATGGTAGTATGGGATACCATGGTCGAGCTGTCGGCCTACGCTGGGGCCACGTGCCTCCCCGTAGTGACCAGTGAGCAACCAGACTCGTGAGCCGATTATGGTGGTATGAGACACTATATTCGTGCTGTCGGCCTACACTAATAAGGTGATGGGGGAGTGGTGCAATGAATGCGAGCAACAGCCCTGACAGCCCTTTGTAGTGACCTCGAGCATACTCTGAAATTGTGGTGAGCTTTAGAGTTTTGCCGCAGTGTAGAGAGTATGAACTAGGTTTGTTTCTGTATAGTGATAAATCGTTTAAGAGGTGATGGGAGAGTGGTGTAACCTTTGTGCGTAACAGCCCTGGCAGCCTTTGTAATGACCTAGAAAACACACCATTGTCTAAGATTAACTACGACTGACGACCCTAGAATGGATCATGTTTGGGAATAATACAAGGGAGGTACCTTAGTTTCCCAATCCTGCTGTTTGGAATGGACTAATAAAAACTCGGTAATCATGCTCATCATGCATTGCATGTGCCTGGAAGATGTGGAGCACTGAGAGATGAAAGCATGCCGTGAACGTAAGATGGTGTCACACGAGGGAGGGTGTGGTGAGGGCATTCATCATGACTGCATTCATACTTGCATTAATAAGAGTAGTTAGGAGTGTTTGATTGTACCGCTTTATCATTACTGCTTGACTGTGTATTGATCATATGTTAACCTATGCTTTATTGTTTCACTGAGTTAGTTACTCACTCCCACATTACGGGACGGTGTTGTACACACCAACCAGATTTGTTGAGTTTCAAGTGATGGTGATGCTTATGAAGCAGAGCCGAACTACTACTATGATGTTGAGGAGGAGTTCTCCTACATGTAACTCTCTGACAGGTCTATGAAGACCTGGTATTGTATTGACGGGGCTATGACACTTGGGATAGAAGACATTACACTTCCTCAAATTTGGTATATTTTAGAATTATGCTTGTAATTATTTAACCTGGTAACATTATCACACTCTGGAGACTCACCACAATTTTTATATTCTATATGTCTATCACAGTCTTCCACTTGTAATTTAACTGTCTCTGGAGTATGATATGCTGTTTTGGCTTAATCTCACTCATGTTCAATGCACGAATACAGTCAACATTCAATCATCATTCATTTTGTTGCATAAGTGATGTTCTGGAACTCGGGAGTTGAGTTACTACTCGACCCTCGATTTTCGGGATGTTACATCCACCTCAGCCATTTGCTAAGTTATCCAATGCTACACCCAGGGCTCTTAAATCAGCCCCACCAGTGGTTCATATAGACCACACGATTAAAAACAATCTAGAAGGAATGCTTACCCTAAAAATTGTTTCCCTTGGTATGACCCCACTTGAATCATTTATGAGTCTTCATTTTAACCATAAGGCCTAGAATCTGGTGTGGAATTCAATGATTGGAATGGTTTTCACATGCTCATCGTGACAAGCCTGGTAACAATCAAGGGTGGACGTCTCTCCCAACTGTTTCTATTAGTATTGCCCACTTGAATCACCTATCAGCTTGATTTTTTTGGCTCAGGACCCTACACAGGATTACCATTCCAATGATCGGAGTAGATTTCGTGGTACGCATCACGGTGGGCACTGTGCGAATATAAAGGTGGGACCTCTTGGTCGGTTGGTTCCCAAAAATGTCGGACATTCCCAAGATTGGTAGGGAGTCGATTAGTGTTACCTGGTAAAAAAGCAGTGGGGTGCTTACCTGACTGTGGGGCCCACCTTCATGTATGCGCTTTATATCCACGCCATCCAACAGTTTTGACACATCATTCCAGTGTATGATCTTAAAAACGAAGTAGATCCAAATTTTAAGTGGATCACACCACAGAAAAGAGTAGACATTGAGTACCCACCATTAAAAACTCTCCACTGCCTATGGTAATGTTTTGTAGGCCCCACCATGATGTATGTGTTGTATTCACATCATCCGTCCATTTAGAGAGATCATTTTATGGCATGAGACATAGAATGAGGCAGATTCAAAGCTCAAGTGTACCCCACCACAGAAAACATTAGGGATTTAACGCCTACCCTCAAAAACATATTGAAGCCAAGAAGTTTTCGATGAAGCTGATATTTGTGTTTTTCCTTATTCCTTGTCTATGTTAACTTATAAACATGTTGGATCTCAAATCGACATCATGGTGGGCCTTAAAAGGTTTCAACAGTGGGCGTCATTGTTACCACTGTTTTCTATGGTGGGGTTCACTTGAGCTTTGGATCTACATCATTCTTTGATTTATGCCTTAAAATGATCTCTCCAAATGGATGAACGGTGTGGATACAACACATACGTCATGGTGGGCCCACAGAACATGGTGACATTACTTTAACATCTAATCCTTGACCGCCAGCATTACGGGCATTAACCACCGCCTTAAATTACGCCTAATAGTAGCGTGTTCGAAACAGATACTACATGTAATCCCACTCCGATTTTTTTTATAAGCCTAACCTGATATGTATGTGAGATCCACTCCGACCATTAGATATATAATCAAGTAATAGGCTTAATGCTAATAAATCAGGCTAATCCATGATTCAGATGGGCCACACCAATGAGAATAACTAGAAGAGAGACATCCACCCTTGATTTTTACAGCGACCATCATGTGAAATCTATTCCAACCATTAGATGTCAGACCAAAATTAAGCTTAGGTCCCAAAAATTAGGCTCATAAATGATTCATGTTAGCCACACCAAGCAAAACTGTTTGGAGGGTTAACCTTTCCATCTACACTAATTCCAATTGTGTGGTCCTCTTGAACTACAGATGCGGATAAATTTTGAGACCTTGATCTAACATGGAGTGACATATTGTGATGGATTGATTTTATGTTAACACAATGATGGGCCCACCTAACCCATGACCGCTTTTCCATGCTAAAAAGAAATTAGCCTTGTAATGGAAGCATTTACTTACATTAACTATGAAGATATTTTTCATTAAATGCGAAGCTAGTTGGATGAAAACGTAATGTCCAACTAGTTGTGTGTGAGCATTACTCTCTCTCTCTCTCCCTCTCTCTCTCTCTCTCTCTCTCTCTCTCTATATATATATATATATATATATAGGGTTTAGGTACTATGCGCTCGAGCTCACGATAAGGGTCCGTGAGGTCGAGCTGTGCAGGCCCCACCGTGATGCGTGTCGACCATCAACACCGTGCATTTGATGGGTCCCCTTTAAATTATGGGATATCCCAAAAATCAGCCATATACGGAACTCAGGTGGGCCATACCATCTAAAATCATGTGAAGACATGCCAAAAACATATAAAAGCACTTGGTGGGGCCCACCTGAGTTTTGAATTCTACTGAAACTTGGTTTGAACCCTCATCCAAGTGGACACACATAACGGATGGGTTGGATTTGCAAACCACATCTCGGTGGGCCCAAAAAATGTCCCATGAATGTTTTAATGGTGCACGGCTTCTCTCCACTTCTGTATGTGGTGTGGCCCACACAAGTCACGGATTGTCATGATTTTTGAGACCTAGGCCCACGATGGAATGGTGCATCTGACTGATGGGGTAGATGTTCGAAACGCATCACAGTGAGGCCCATATAGCTCGACCTCATGGAACGTTAAAATCAGCTCGAGCGCATAGTACCTTTTTCATATATATATATATATATATATATATATATATATATATATATATATATATATATATATATATATATATATATAGGAAAAGGTTCTATGCGGTCGAGCTTATGGAAACTTTCCATGAGGTCGAGTTGTGTGGGCCCCACCATGATGTGTGTCGAACATCTATCCCATCAGCCAGATGCACCATTCCATGGTGGGCTTGGAGATTAAAAATTAAGTCAATCTGTGACTTGTGTGGGCCACACCACATACAAAAGTTGAGAGGGGTTACCCTCAATTAAAACATTCATAATCATTTTTTGGGCCTACTGAGATATGGTTCACAAATCCAGCCTATCCATTATGTGTGTCCCACTTGGATGAGGCGCCAGACCAAGTTTCAGATGCATCCAAATTTTAGTTGGGCCCCACCAAGTGCTTTTATATGTTTTAGGCATGTCTTCACATGATTTTAGATGGTATGGCCCACTCGAATTCCGTATACGCTTGATTTTTGGGATATCCCATAATTTAAAGGGGACCTATCAAATGCACGGTGTTGATGGTCGACACGCATCACGGTGGGGCCCACATAGCTCGACCTCATGGGAAGTTCCCATGAGCTCGACTACATAGAACCTTATATATATATATATATATATATATATATATATATATATATATATATATATGCAGAGTTGATGAAGGAATAACTACTAAAGGAGATTTTGGAGTAGTTCCATAAACATAAACACAACCTAGCAGAAAAGATTTAGATGAGCTTGAGCTAGACTGGTTGTCAAGGACTGAATTTTTACTACCACCAATGGTGTTGGGGGCCTTGCACAAACCCTTAGGATCTAGCCTCCTGAAACAAACCAGAATTATGGATAATAAAGCAATGAAATAAATCAAAGCATAAATCACACACCACATAAGAGATTTTTATGTGAAAAACCCTCAAAGAGGTAAAAACCACAGGACCTCGTCCAGATCAACAATCCACTATGAAGTAGAACGTTACAACCTTCTTCACTCACGCAGGAATGGATAAACAATGAGAGAATAAAAGAAAATGGAAAGATCTGACCGATTACGAGGAAGTAGAAGCGCTGAGATATCAAGTGCACAATAGATCACCTCTACGAGCAGAACCTCCCTTCCACAAGCTTCCTCTCTCTCTTTCTCTCACACCTTTGATAGCCATAAACCCTTTAGCAAATCCCTTGTAAAGCTTTAGGAAACTCTCTTATCATACTTATAATGTCATAGGTACCTCCTATTTATAGTTTAGGAAACTCTCTTACGCATCCTTGTTGTGAAAGGACTCAAAATCCGCAATCCGCACAAAATCGCGGAACAAATCTGCCTAACCACAACCGATCGAGCCGAGTCCTCGACCAGTCGAGAGCCACCCACGACCGACACCCCGGAGAAAAATAGCCCAAAGTCACTGGACTTTGAGTCGAGTCAGGGCTTGACTCCACGACTGGTCGTGCACCAGCCCTAGACCGGTCGAGCGAGGCTCATGACCGGTCGAGCACGAGACTAAAATTCCATCAAATCTCCTCCCTTTTGTCCCAGGGGGATTCACCTTTTTCAAGCTAGCCTGGTTCTGTAAACCTCAAACTTGTCCTTGAGTAAAGCCTTGGTCATCATGTCTGACCCATTATCGTCCGTGTGGACCTTCTCAAGCTGTAACACCTTCTGTTCCAAAGTATTCCTAATCCAGTGATACCAAATCTCTATGTGCTTTGACTTGGAATGCTGATTTGGATTCTTGCTTAAGTGTATAACACTCTGACTGTCGCAATAGACCACGTGCTGCTTCTGTTCCTGTAGGAACCTCTTCATCCAAAACATCTCTTTACATGCTTCTGTGACTGCAATGTACTCGGTCTTTGTCGTCGACAATGTTACGACCTTCTGTAACTTGCTCTACCAAGAAACCACTACCCCTGCAAACAAACGTGAACATGAATCCCGATGTAGACTTCCTGGAGTCTATGTCACCTGCCATGTCTACATTTGTGTAGCCCTCTAACACAGGTTTTCCGTCACCATAACATAGGCTCAACCTCGATGAGCCTCTTAGATAATGCAATATCCATTTCACCGCTGCCCAATGCTCTTTGCTAGGATTGGTAAGATACCGACTGACAACATCAACTGCATATGCTATATCTGGGCGCGTACACGCCATAGCATACATCATCCTACAGTTGACGCATAAGGTATCTTCTGCATCTCTTCCACCTGTCTTCATCTTGGGACACTGTCTGTCGCTCAATCTGAAGTGACCATCCAGTGGAGTACTGACCAGCTTCGTTGCATTCATATTGAACCGCTCTAGGACTTTCTCAATATACCGCTCTTGTGACAGCTAAAGCTTCCCGTTGCTTCTGTCATAGATTATCTCCATTCCTAGGATCTGTTTAGCTGAGCCCAAGTCTTTCATCGCAAACGACTTGCCCAACTCCTGTTTCAGCATGTCGATCTTCTTGATGTCTTTTTCCATGATGAGCATGTCATCAACGTATAACAGTAGAACTAAGAAATCACCATCTGAGAACTTACGCGTGAACACACAGTGGTCCGACTCCATTTTGTCATACCCATGTTTCAACATAAACGAGTTGAACTTCTTGTACCATTGCCGTGGAGCTTATTTCAGCTCATACAAGTTCTTCCTCAGCCTACACACCATATGCTCTTTGCCCTTGACTTTGAACCCCTCTGGTTGGTGCATGTATATCTCTTCTTCCAGGTTGCCATGGAGAAAGGCAGTTTTAACATCTAATTGCTCTATCTCCAGATCCATGCTAGCCGCCAACCCAAGCAACACCTGTATGGATGTCATCTTCACTACTGGTGAGAATATCTCCTCGAAGTCTATGCCTTTCCTCTTACCAAACTCTTTCACCACAAGTCTGGCCTTGAACCTTTTCTGTGAATTCTTCTGCTCAATCTTCTTTCTGAACACCCACTTGTTGCTCAAAGCTTTCTTGCCCTTAGGTAGTTTCACCATATCATAAGTATGGTTCTTATACAAGGATTTTATCTCCTCTTGCATAGCTTTCAACTACTCCCCTTATGCTCATCGACTAGGGCCTCAGAATAATCTTCTAGCTCTCCCCCATCAGTCAGCATAATGTACTCATGCGGCGAGTATCTCTTGGACATTTGTCTGTCCCTAGATGACCTCCTCACTTGTGGCTCAACATGTGGATCAAGTGGGGGCTGCTTCCCTGGTCCATCTTCTGAAGGAACTCCCTTGTTCTCTTTACCTTGTTGTACTTTCCCGTCATCAGGCTCCACGGGAGGAATAATTGGATCCATGTCCTCTAGCTCACCTGAACTAGGCTGGTTCTTCTCTAGCTTACCAATGTCTTTTATACAATGATCTTCAAAGAAAACCACATCTCTACTCCTGATGAGCATCTTCTCGGTCGGATCCCACAATCTGTAACCGAACTTTTCATCACCGTACCCTAAGGATACACACTGCCTGATCTTCATATCGAGCTTAGACCTCTCGTCCTTTGGTACGTGAACGGATGCCCTGCATCCAAACACCCTGAGATGACTGTACGATAGATCCTGTACAGTCAGTACACCTTCTCAGGTACTTCTCCATTCAACGGGGCTGATGGAGACCTGTTTATTAAATATGCTGCTGTGTGCATTGCTTCTCCCCAGAACGTCTTGGGCAACTTCGCATGGGATAACATGCATCTGATTCTCTCAACAATGATGCGATTCATTAGCTCAGCTACACCATTATGCTAGGGGGTCATCGGAACCGTCTGTTCATATCTTATACCCAGGGACTTACAATACTCATGGAAGTCGCCAATGTATTCACCACCATTGTTAGTGCGAATGCACTTCAATGATCTACCTGTCTCTCTCTCGACCATAGCATGAAATAATTTAAACACACCAAAGACCTCGTCGTTGGATTTCAAAGCATAAACCCAAACCTTCCTAGATGTATCATCTATAAAAGTAACAAAATATAATGTCCCACCTAAGGTTTTTGTCCTCATAGGACCATAAACATCAGAATAAATCAAATGCATGCACTTTATTAACATGAGAAGCAGATTTAATAATGAAACTCTATGTTATTTCCTTGATAAACAATCAAGACAGGTTTTGAGAGGTGTACATGTAATGTCTAGAAGAAGCCGCTTCCTCGCTAGTAGCTGAAGCCCCTTTTCACTCATGTGGCCTAGACGCCTGTGCCACATGTCAATAGCTGAATCTCCTGCTGTGTTCAACCCACCCTTATACACACTGACACTTTCCTTGTAAAGGGTGCAACATTTCTTTCTTCTGGCTGCGATCAACGAACCCTTGATGAGCTTCCAGCGCCCATGAGCAAAACGACTTTCATAGCCATCACCATCTAACCTTCTCGTCGACATCAAGTTGAGGTGAAGGTTTAGGATATGTCTCACATGCCTAAGAACTAATGTGCAGCCCACATCGATTTTCACACAAATATCATCGACCCTTACGATCTTTGATACGCCAGAATTTCCCATCTTCACAATCCCATAGTCACTTGACTTGTAGCTTGTGAAGAAGTCTTTGTGTAGAGTCACATGAAATGAGGCTCCCGAGTCTATCACTCAGTCGGTGTCCTGACTCGTAGCCGTAAGACATACATCGTGATCTGCTGAAAGAATATTTACAACGTCGTCATCTGAGGCGACCGCAGTGAAATTTGATTAATCTTCTTTCCCTTTTCCTTTCTTATCATTCTTCTTACCACGACATTCATACTTGTAGTGGTCCTTCTTGCCACAATTCCAGCAATCAACATCATTTCTATTACTCGACTTGCCTCTTGATTTATCTCGGGTCTTCCCTCCCTTCCTGTTCTTTCCTCTCCCTCATTCATGCGTCACAAGGGCCTCTTGCTAAGTAGATCCCTGAGACTTCCTCCTTGTCTCCTTATTGAAGAGACAGCCAGTAACCTGTTCCATAGAAATCTTTCCGTCTGGCGCAGAGTTACTTAGAGACACCACCAATGTCTCCCAACTGTCTGGCAATGAACTAAGCAATAACAAAACCTGCAATTCATCATCTAGGACCATCTTCATAGCGGAGAGTTGGTGACCTCATTCATGTGCTCGGCCACAGAACCACCATCCTTGAACTTGAGATTCACAAGTCACCTTATCAGAAAATTTTTTATTACCGGCTGTCTTCCTCTCATACAGCCCTTTTAATTTCAGTCATAGGCTAGCGGCTGAAGTCTCTGTAAACACATGGTGGAACACAGAATCATCCAACCATTGTCTAATAAACCCCACCGCCTTTTGGTCCATCTTCTTTCAATCATCATCAGACATATCCTTGGATTTTGTTGATATGCCTAAAATTGGAGAATATAGGTCCTTGCAATAAAGCAAGTCCTCCATTTTAGCCTTCCATATGGTCTAGTTAGAACTATTGAGGCTGATCAAGCTTGATGAGCCACCTTCCATAATTTAAAACCGATCCTACCCGTTCAATGAACTTAGCTTTGATACCACTTTGTTGGGGGCCTTGCATAAAACCTTAGGATCTAGCCTCCCGAAACAAACCAGAATTATGGATAATAAAGCAATGAAATAAATCAAAGCATAAATCACACACCACACAAGAGATTTTTACGTGAAAAACTCTCAAAGAGGTAAAAACCACGGGACCTCATCCAGATCAACAATCCACTATAAAGTAGAACGTTACAACCTTCTTCACTCATGCGGGAGTGGATAAATAATGAGAGAATAATAGAAAACAGAAAAATCTGACCGATTACGAGAACGTGGAAGCGCTGAGATATCAAGTACACAATAGATCACCTCTACGAACAGAACCTCCCTTCCACAAGCTTCCTCTCTCTCTTTCTCTCTTTCTCTCACACCTTTGATAGCCCTAAACCCTTTAGCAAATCCCTTGTAAAGCTTTAGGAAACCCTCTTGTCATACCTAGAAAGTCCTAGGTACATCCTATTTATAGTTTAGGAAACTCCCTTCTGCATCCTTGTTGCGAAAGGACTCAAAATCTGCAATCCGCATAAAATCGCGGAACGAATCTGCGTAACCACGACCGGTTGAGCACCACCCATGCATGACCGGTCGAACACCTCCTTCGACTGGTTGAACACCCCGGAGAAAAATAGCCCAAAGTCGTTGGACTTTGAGTCGAGTCAGGGCTCGACTCCACGACTGGTCGTGCACCAGCCCTCGATCGGTCGAGCGAGGCTCACGACATGTCGAGCACGGGACAAAAATCCCATCAAATGGCTCTTTAATATAGAAGTATCTCACATGATTCTTGCCTTTCCTCGGTACTGCTAAACACGTTATTTTCTCATCTCGTGGCATCTTCACACTCCAGAATAAAGCTTTTTCCTCTATTACTTGTTTGGATGCGCCCAATCGCAAGTGAAATGGATATCTTCGGTGACAAATCATCCCAACCAAATGCAGGAATAATCTTCCTCGGTTGATCACACTAGGAAGCTATGTGGGTCCAAAAGAACCTGGGCACGAGTAAAATCATGGGATGATATACGAGAGTCAAAGACCAATGAGAAGTGGGCCAAGGCCCGATCCAATACAGCCATCTTTAGCCTGGATTTGAGTCTAGTGCATGCCATGCCTAAAAACTCGATGCACTGGGCCATAATAGCAAGGAGCCAAAACCGCTATGGGCTGATATAACCTCGGTGCGTTTACCAATTTTATATATATATATATATATATATATATATATATATATATATATATATATATATATCAATTGTCTACCTGGACCGTCCATTTTGTTCCGTACCACTAAGGAAAGCCCATGATACAAAAGGTCAACATTGAGTGGATGATTCCAACCATCCAAGAATAGCACGAAAAACAGACCGTTAAGATCAAGGAGATTAAAAAAAAAAAAGAGGTGCAATTAATGATGATTTTGAAACATGTATTGAACAGGTCCCACCATGGATTGCTTATGACATCAAAGATGCCCTTTAGTTAGGTGATCCTAAACGTTTGATCTGTGTTCCCTTACAAGAAGAGGGCAATACATGATTTTTTTTTTTTTTTTTTTTTTTTTAAATGGCACTGGGTGGAGTGAGCCATGCACTCACATCGTAGTGGGATTTCATCACCTATGGGTACTCGAACCTCAAACCTCGTGTTTAAACTCCCGGAAGTCGACCACCAAGGTAAGGATAAGGACCCCTTTCAGTAGTAACTTATAAAACTTATTGCTACTTAGAACCATCATTAAAAAAAAAAAAATCTTATTTTTTTTCACTTTTTTTTTTTCTTTTCCCACTCTCTTTCATCTCTCCACATAACGGATGATCCATATCAAAGGTGGCCTAGATGATGTACAGCTATATCGAAGGTGGGGCCCACACGACAGTTCGGTTCAACGTATTAATTGTTGGCCAGAAGAGGGATGGGAAGTTCGGATCATGCTCGATCAACAAGGGATAGTGATCAGCTGGGGTGGAGATAATTTATTATTATTATTATTATTATTATTATTATTATTATTATTTTACGGTTGTTTGAAGGGATGAGATAAGGGTTCCTTTTTCCATCACAAAGAAAGAGCAATAGGAGCGAAAAGGGGGCGGGAAGGAACAGAGGGATGGCGTTTAAACAAATGAAAGATGATCCAGTGATCTCAAGAGCACTACAATTATAGTGCACTTAATCCGATCAATGTATCTGGACTATCTTAGTACAGATTACATGGGTTACAATATCAAAATTGCATTGATTAGATGATCTCATCCATCCGTTAGTTAACATTTTCTTTGCAACCATCCATTTTCCAAGCCAAGGATGGAATGGTTAAGATTTCGTGGTAAAACTGATTCTTTCTTATACACTACAAGAAACATCGTTTTTACCAACGAAAAACTTTTCGTTGGTAAAAGTACAGTTTTACTGACGAAATTTTTTTTCGTCGGTAAAACTGCACTTCTACTGACGAAATTTTTTTTCGTCGGTAATAATATTTTTACCGACGAAAACATTCATCGGGAAAAGTATTTTAATTTGTAAGATAAAAAATTTTGGCGCTATTTTGAAAATTTTGCAGTAAGACTTTCACCGACGAAAATTTTCGTCGATAAAAAGCACAAAACCACTTTTACCGACGAAAATTTTCGTCGGTAAAATAGATAAGTGTTATCTATTTAACTTAGAAAATTTTCGCCGTAACTTTTACCGACGAATAAAAACCATCACGAATAATATTTTTACCGATGAAAATGTTCGTTGGTAAAAAGTGTTGTCTATAAAATTTCCACCTGACTTTTACCGACGAACCAAAACCATCTTGAATAATAGTTTTACTGACGACTAGTTCCGTCGCTAAAAAGCATGAAACTACTTTTACTAACGAAAAGTTTCATCGGTAATAATAATCTAATTTTTAACTAGTAAAATTTTCCCATTGCCTTGAAAAGTTTTGCGGTAAGACTTTTTCCGACGAACCAAAACCGTCGGGAATAATATTTAATATAACACTTACCGACGAAAATTTTCGTCGGTTAAAATGTTATATTTTTAAGGTAATATTTAAATGATTTGTATATATATATATATATATATATATATATATATATATATATATATATATAAAATTAAAAGGTAATATTTAAATAATTTGTAATATCAAATGAAAAAGGATATTGAAAAGTTTAGAAATTTTAACTATGTTTGAGATAAATTTTGAGAACAAAATAATGCTTTTGAAGAAAAAAATTGGCAATTTGAAATTTTTGAGAAGAAATTAAAATATGAGAAAATTTTTGAGATTTTGAAAATAAAAATTCAAAATTTGTATTTTAAATATTTTGTGAAATATTTTTTAATAAAAATGATGTTTTGTTAAAAGAGAAAAAATATACATTTTGAAAAAAAATGTTATTTTTAAAAGGAAATTAAAATTTATCTGTGAAAAATAAAATTACTAAATTATTAGGCACATCCACTAATTGAACCTTCAACTGTTTTTGGATAATCTGATCAGTCTAGATTGAAGAGTAAATAACTTCAGATGTTTAAATCAAAATTCACTCAAATTGTTGATCAATTTTGTTTACCCAATATCTTTCTCATATGTAGCATGATCGGGGCGAGTAACTAGCCAATTAAGGGTAATGATCAGTAAAATATAGTGAATGGACCAGACATGAAAAATTGGACAAATATTCTTGTCAAAATTGTAACTAGATATATGATTATGAATGTTTTAAGGAAACCCTTCTCCACTACATTTAGGTGAGTTACTCGTTACCCTTTCTAGAGTAAACTTTGTGGGGTCCACCATTATTTATTTATTTTATCCACTCCATTCATCCATGTTAACAGATAATTTAAGGTCTAAAGAACAAAAATGAAGCATATCCAAAGCTCAAGTGGACCACACCACAAGAAATAATGTGATTGAACCTCCACCATTTAAAATTTCTTGGAGCCCATAGAAGTTTTGGATCAAGTTGATGTTTGTGTTTTCTATTAATTCATATATTTTTGATATTATGAACAGCCATTAACCATTTTTGGACAATTTGATCAGTCCAGATTGAAGAGTAAATAACTTCAGATGTTTAAATCAAAATTCACTCAAATTGTTGATCAATCTTGTTTGCCCAATATCTCTCTTATGTAACATGATCGGGGCGAGTAACTAGTCAAATTGAGGGTAATGATCAGTAAAATAGAGTGAATGGACCAGCCATGTAAAATGGGTCAAATATTCTGATCAAAATTGTGACCCAATTTATTGACACCCTGAGAACCTAAGAATTAATGTTAGTAAGTTTTGTGGAGCTCATCATGATGTGTGTCGAACATCAACACCATGCATTTGATGTGTCCCATTTAGCTTATGAGATATCTCAAAAATCATCCATATACAAAACTCAGGTGGGCCATACCATCTAAAACTATGTGAAGGTATCTAAAAAAATATAAAAGCACTTGGTGGGGCCCACATGAGTTTTGAATGCGACTGAAACTGGGTCTGACCCCTCATCCAAGTAAGACACACATAATGAGTGGGTTAGATATGTGAATCACATTTAGGTAAGCCCAATATATGATTATGAAAGTTTTAAGAAAACCCCTATCCACTACATTTAGGTGAGTTACTCATTACCCTTACCAGAGTAAACTCTGCGGGGTCCACCATTATTAACTTATTTTATCTACTCCGCTCATCCATGTTAATAGACAATTTGAGGTCTAAACAACAAAAAGGAAGCATGTCCAAAGCTTAAGTGGACCACACCACAGGAAAGACTGTGATTGAACCTCTACCATTGAAAAATTCTTGGAGGCCATGGAAGTTTTAGTTCAAGTTGATGTTTGTGTTTTCTCTTCATTCATATCTTTTTTATATTATGAACAGGTTGAATGACAAATAAACATTACTATGGGCCCAAGGAACGTATCAACGATGGAAATCATTATTCCACACTATTTCGTGTGGCATGAGATTAGGATATAACTCATTTTTGTTCACATACCGTCAAATGATCTATAAAAATAGATGGACGGCATGGATGAAACACATACATCATGATGGGGCTCATAGAGCACCGACCATCAGCCATTGGCTGGTGTCAGGGGGAGTAGCCAATCTGTTTCGGACGCGGATTGGATATTGACAGGTTAAGTAGCGAGAATGCTACTGAAGTGACGTCACCTAATGTTGTGGATCCCACCATGATGTATGTTTTATATCTACACCGTCTATACATTTTTACAGATCATTTTAGGGCATGATCTAAAGAATGAGTGAGATCCAAACCTCGAGTGGACCCCACCACAGAAAACAGTGGAGAGAATGATGTCCACCGTTAAAAACTTCTAAGGGCCACAAAATTTTTCGATCAAGCTGATACTTGTGTTTCCCTTCTTTAATGTATGTTTTAACTCATGAACAGGTTGGATCTCAAATAAACATCATGGTGGACCTTAGGAAGGTTTCAATGGTGGGCGTCACTCTCCCCATTATTTTCTATGGTGGGGTCCACTCCAGCTTTCCGTATACCTCATTCTTTGGTTCATGTCCTAAAATGATCTCTCCAAACATATGGACGGTGTGGATACAACACGTATATCACAGTGGGGCCCACATAACTTGGTGATGTCACTTCAGTTGAGAGCCTAGCTACTCAACCTCAGTAGCTAATCCGCGCGTGCCCTAATCCTCCCTCTCATCTCTCCGTCTCTCTCCCTAGTCTCCTCCCTCTCCTCTCTCCGTCTCTCTCCACCCACGATTCCCCCCTCTCTCTATCCCCTAACCTCTCTCTCTCTTTGAGTGTGTTTGATCTAAAGAAGGGAGGAGCTGAAACGACGCCCTCCCTACCCATGCACGCCCTCTCTTTATCTCTGAAGCTCAGTTGAAGACTCATTCACGAACGCTGAGGTATCTCTCTCTCTCTCTCTCTCTCTCTCTCTCTCTCTCTCTCTCAATCTCTCTCAATCTCAATGTTGATTTAGGAATTTGGGGATTTAGTAATTTGCGGATTCCCGATTTGATGTGGACCCCTATTTAGGGATTTTAGGGCTTACAGATTTGGGGATTCCTGATTCAATCTCTCTCTCTCTCTAAATCTCTCTCAATCTCCAACAGAAATGTGGGATGATGATCGATGCCCGCCAGTTGTTCGATGAAATCCGTGCACATCACTGCGTGACTGAAAATTTCACATACCATTTTATTACTCATATGAACTTTTCTCTGCTTCCTAATCACACAACTCCAAATCCCAAAAAATAAGATTGATTGAACAATATTAGTGGATGCTTCTTTGCTGAAACAGGACTGTTGGAATTTTGTTTTTTGTTTTTATTTATTATTATTTTTTTTTGTTTTCATTTCAACCGTTGCTAGATGTGCACCAATCTGATGTTTTAGACAATTAAATACAATTTTTAGTTCACAATACATCTAAACTTGGAGCCATAATTTGGCCAGTTTAGTTTGAATTAATTGTATGCCATGCGTACAAGTTCTCAATGCATGTGTATCATCCACAAAACAGGGACAGAGTATCGATTTGGTGTAATTTTTTGTTGTGTTTTCATGCACCAGTTAACTGAATTGGGAACATACAGTTAAGAGATGATTCGGCCAATTGCTCTACCTTTGTCAATTTATGATGCTTCCCTTCAATTTGTAGGCCCATGTGAGGCACAGATTCCTTTGGTGATAATGACATCGGATGACACACATGCACGTACTTTAGAGCTTGTACAGTCAAATTCATATTTTGGAATGAAGTCAACACAAGTGAAACTGCAATTGATGGTTGATGCAATTGACTTTGTGCAGGTATTCTTAGGACAAATATGGTTGATGCAATTGACTTTGTGCAGGTATTTTGGAATGAAGTCAACACAACGAAACCATGTGAAAACATACCATAGGATAAATGGTTAAGATTTCCAAAAGTGCTATCTTGTTCTAATTTTCAAAACATTTGTATGAGATGATGCATAACGTTTCCTCTCTTCATTGGACCTTTGGCAAAATCATACACAAAGGTTTCATATGCTTTTTGGATGGAATGGTACTGATGTTCAAGGCTATTTTGTAGGGCAAATGAATAGTAATGATTAGTTTGTTTATTACCTATTCTTGAGCTGATCTAGTCTCGTATATCTTCATCTCTTTGCAGAGACTTCATATCTTTTCTCCTACATGCAGCTACACTGTCTTTACAACCACTTTCTAAAAAGGAAAAAGAAAAAAGAAAAAAAAAAGGAACTATTTTATGTCTCTATAAATATAACATTGATTTTGGTTTCCAATGTGAATTAAGATGGTAGCAACCCCACTTTGGTCACTTCCTATACAGGGAATTGATGAATTGCTATATGGTTCAAGCGAGCATCCAAACACATGATACTGATTTGTCTAATATAAAAGATATTAAAGAAAGAGGGTCCCCCTGCTAAAAGAGAACTATGTTGTACAACCACTTCTCCCTTCTTATGCTTTGCAAACAGCTTCCTCACTCTCTCTACGTGCATTGCACATGCTAGTTCTACTATTGTAAATAATGGATAAATTAGTCCTCTTTTTATTATTTATTTAATACTTGTTTGGGTAAGCCATTTATTTAAATTAAAATATAAAACAAAGAAAGTATAACTAGACATCAGTTGCTCCATGACAATACCAATGCAAATGTATTGTTTGCCAATGTGCATAGTTCCTAATGTTCAGGGACATGTTTCAATGACCCAAACTGTTAATGTACTGTTTCCCTTTTTGTCTTCCATATATTGGGAATTGATGCACTTGTGGGCAATCAAAGTTTCATCTATAATCTGTCTGCTATATACAACCTGACTGGCGATATTCCAAGCTCCTTTGAAAGCCTTGCAAGAGTGGATTTCATGTAAGTCTAACATTATCAAATGAAAATTTGCTATTTGAGTCAATGCTTACCCTTGATAACAATGAAGTGAGGATTTTCTTTGTTTCCTCCATTTAGGTATTTAACTGGGAATATGCTGACTGGGCCTATACATGGATGGATCATAAAGAAATAATAATCTTACTCATCAAACTAATTTCCTTAAATGCAGGTGGTTTTGCACTGAAGAAGCAAATGTTGGATGACAGAAGATTCTCCAAAATGCATCTAAATTTGCAATGCCTCCTACAGGTATTAACTCAATGTCTATACACATTGCCTTAGAGAAAAATATGTACAAAAGGTGCTTACCCAATCACAAGGGAAGCACACTAAATAGGAAAACTCCATAAACATCACTATTTGTGGCTGCGCCTAGCACATGTGGGACATCTAAGCTAACTGTAAGGTGTGACATACTGTGTAGATGACCTAGTCCAAAAATCAGGTGGATCACTCATTAGTTTGATTTTAATATTTTCAATGATTTGTTATATTTAGAATTTGTTGAAACACATTAGTCTGATCTTCTCTTGCCATCCTGGGATTGTATGAAGCCTCGCATCTCGCATCTTAGTTATCTTTTTTCAATTTGCTTCTTGAGCAACTTAAGCAGTCCTAGCTGTCCTACTTATCTATTTTAAGGAAGTCTTGTACTAAGAAAGATTTGATTCACAACTTAGAAAATCACAAAGCAACAATATTTTTGTGAATTCAAATTCGTCATGTTTGAAGTAACCTTGGATTCAAGCATGGCTTAAACTAAAATTCCTTCAATGCAAAAGAAAAGAAGAAGAAGAAGAAGAAACTTTCTCTACATTCATCATTTCATTTATCTAATATTCAGTTGTAGTAAAGATGTCTTTTACTAAAAAGATTTGGACGGTGGGAAGTTTTTGTGAACTTGAATTTCCTATGTTTGTTTAAATAATGTTGTATTGCTCAATGAAGTCCTCTTTCCTTGCATTCCTCTAGTTTACATTCAATCCAAACAGGCCTTTATGGTACAGTCGCTTTACCTTTTAATTCCTTTTTGTTTGGTGTTAATGAGATTCTTATATTGCTAATAAAAATAAATAAATAAATAAAAGGAAAAGAAAAAAAAAAGATCTGTTTTGGCATCATTGCCATTTGGAATCCAACAAACAAACAGTTAGCTAGCACAAATTCAGAGATCCTTTAAGATTGGAGGATCCCAACTAACACTTTAGATGCTTTTCCACTGAATGTGGTTTGCCGTTGTATTTTCTTGTTAACTTTCAATTCCTAGATTGGGGTCAAGTTGTGTTGTTTATTAATTTCAAGAAGGGGCATCCCTTTCTTGTTATGCTTTGTGGTCTAATTCCTTTTTGTTTGGTGCTAATGAGATGCTTATACTACCAATAAAAATATGTAAATAAATAGAAGGAAAAGAAAGAAGGAAAAAAAAGGATCCGTTTTGGCATCATTGCCATTTGGGATCGAACAAACATATAGTTAGCTAGCACAAATGCAGAGATCTCCTAGCACAAATGAAGTCAGGGAGTAATTATCATTGATTTTCCTTTTTGTTTTCCTTAACTCAATGATTATAATCATTTCTTGTTATCAATTAGATTTCTTTGATTCATTACACTCAATTCAGGTATGGTTTGCACCAATTCAAGAGACTGTACATTAGGCATTTAATATATAAGACTGGAGTGAGACTGATTAGGCATTTAAATGTGTTGCAGGATGTTGTTTGAATTGCTTGTCCTAACAGGTGCACAAGTTGGGATGGATTGGACTTCTATCTTGAGAAAACGCCATGATTTTAGGTAGTTATTATTGAAATGGAAAGCTAAAAAATTAAAAGAGAGAGAGAGAGAGAGATAATGAATTCATGGAAAGAAATGTTCTTTATCATTAGGGCTGCTTTCGCCGGGTTTGATGCAGAAATTGTCGCCAACTTCACAGAAAGACAAATAGCATCAGTGGTCACAAATTGCAATCTGGATTTAAACAAGGTTCGAGGTGCCATCAACAATGTTAACAGAATCCTCCAGGTCAGATTGTTGATTGGACCTGATTTTATTTAAATGATCTTGATAATCTATTTTATTTAAACGAGCAGACCCGGATGTGCGTCGGATCTATCCGGATGTTGAGTGGGGGTCCCTGGAAGGTGGGAACCGCTGTTATGACCATGATGAAGCTGTCCATTTCCTATGGACAACATTGGAGTGGCCTGGCTATTTGGACAGGCCGTGTTTATGTTTTAGCTTGAATTTATTGGAGCAGACCAGGATGTGCGTCGGAGCTATCTGAATGTTGAGCGGGGGGTCCCTGGAAGGTGGAAACCGCTGTTATGACCATGATGAAGCTGTCTATTTTCTATGGATAATATTGGAGTGGCCTGGCCATTTGGGCAAGTCGTGTTTATATTTGTATTTGCAGGGACCACACCCTTAACCTACAACCTAAACCTATTCTCAAATCCCAAAACCTATAACCTAAACCTAAACATTAACCTATAACTTAAACCTATAACCTAAACTCAATTCCCTAAACTCTAACCTACAACCTAACCTAAACCTATACTTATAACCTAAGCCTATTTTCAAATCCTAAAACCTATAACCTATAACCTAAACCTATAACCTAAACTCAATTCCCTAAACTCTAACCTACAACTTAACCTAAACCTATACTTATAACCTAAACCTATTCTCAAATCCCAAAACCTATAACCTAAACCTAAACCTATAGTCTTAACCTAAACTTATTCCCTAAACTCAATTCCCTAAACTCTAACCTACAACCTATACTTATAACCTAAACCTATTCTCAAATCCAAAACCTATAACCTTAACCTATAACTTTAACTTATAACCTAAACCTATAACCTAAACTCAATTTCCTTAACCTTAACCTATAACCTAACCTAAACCTAAACCTAAACCTAAACCTAAACCTATAACCCGAACCTGATTTCCTAAACCTAAACCTTAACGTATTCTCAAATCCTTAAACCTAAACCTAAATCTACACCTAATCCTAATCTCAACTCCCTAACCTAAACCTAAACCTAAACTTGAAAACCCAAACCTAAACCCGATCCGAACCCGAACCCGATTTCCTAAACCTAAACTTATAACCTTAACCTAAACCTATTCTAAAATCCCAAAACCTATAACCTAAATCTAAACATTAACCTAAACCTAAACCTTAACCTATAACCTAAACTCAATTCCCTAAACTGTAACCTATAACCAAACCTAAACCTAAACCTAAACCTATAACCTACACTTATAACCTAAACCTAACTTAAACCTAAACCTATAACCTACACTTATAACCTAAACCTAAACCTATAGCCGAAACCTATAACCTTAACCTAAACATAAAACCTAAACCTAAACCTATACTTATAACCTAAACTTGACCTATTCTCAAATCCCAAAACCTATAACCTAAACCTAAACCTAAACCTATACTTATAACCTATAACCTAAACCTATAGCCTAAATCTAAACCTAAAACCCAAATGTAAACCCGATCTCGAACCCATATCTGATTTCCTAAACCTAAACCTTAACGTATTCTCAAATCCCTAAACCTAAACCTACACCTACACCTAATCCTAATCTCGATTCCCTAACCTAAACTTAAACCTAAACTTGAAAAACCAAACCTAAACCCGATCCCAACCCGAACCCGATTTCCTAAACCTAAACTTATAACCTTAACCTAAACCTATTCTCAAATCCCAAAACCTATAACCTAAACCTAAACCTTAACCTATAACCTAAACCTATAACCTAAACTCAATTTCCTAAACCTTAACTTATAACCTAAACTAAACCTAAACCTATAATCTGAACCCGATTTCCTAAACCTAAACCTTAACGTATTCTCAAATCCCTAAACCTAAACCTAAACCTAAACCTACACCCAATCCTAATCTCAACTTCCTAACCTAAACTTGAAAACCCAAACCTAAATCCGATCCCGAACCCGAACCCGATTTCCTAAACCTAAACCTTAACCTATTCTCAATTCCTAAAGCTATAACCTATAACCTAAACCTAAACCTAACCTAAACCTAAAACTTAAAACCTAAATGTATTCTCAAATTCTTAAACCTAAACCTACACCTAATCCTAATCTCAACTCCTTAACCTAAACCTAAAACTTGAAAACCCAAACATAAACCTGAACCCAAACCCAATTTCCTAAACCTAAATGTAAACCTTAACCTATTTTCAATTCCCTAAACCTATAACCTAAACTCAATTCCCTAAACCTTAACCTATAACCTAACCTAAACCTAAACCTATAACCTACACTTATAACCTAAACCTAGACCTATAACCTAAACCTTAACCTATAACGTATAACCTATAACCTATAACCTAAATTCAATTCCCTAAACCTTAACCTAAACCTAAACCTAAACCTAATTTTAAAACCTAAACCTAAACCTAAAACCTAAATGTATTCTCAAATCCCTAAACCTAAACTCACACCTAATCCTAATCTCAACTCCCAAACCTAAACTTGAAAACCCAAACCTAAACCCGATCCCGAACTCGAACCCGATTTCCTAAACCTAAACCTATAACCTATTCTCAATTCCCTAAACCTTAACCTATAACCTAACTTAAACCTAAACCTATAACCAACACTTATAACCTAAACCTGTAACCTTAACCTAAATGTAAAACCTAAACCCAAACTTAAACCTAAACCTAAAACGTAAATGAATTCTCAAATCCCTAAACCTAAACTTAAAACCTAAATGTATTCTCAAATCCTTAAACCTAAACCTACACCTAATCCTAATCTCAACTCTTTAACCTAAACCTAAAACTTAAAAACCTAAACCCGATCCCGAACCCGAACTCGATTTCCTAAACCTAAACATATTCTCAATTACCTAAATGTATACTTATAACCTAAACCTATAACCTAAACTCAATTCCCTAAACCTTAACCTATAACCTAACCTAAACCTAAACCTATAACCTACACTTATAACCTAAACCTGTAACCTTACCCTAAATGTAAAACCTATAACCTTAACCTATAACCTATAACCTATAACTTAAACCTATAACCTAAACTTAAACCTAAACCTAAACCTGAACATAAACCTATATAACCTAAACCTATAACCTTAACTTATAACCTATAACCTCCGCCTTCATCTTTGTGATTTTTTGTATTTTTATTTATGATGTTAAACTTATATGTGTTTATATGTGAATGAATGTGATATGAATAAGATTGTTTGTGTTTGGAGGAATGTAGTTTATGTTTGGATGGATTTACTATTTTGGGTTTACATGGATGTGAATATGATGAAATATATTAACAGGTGTATATCAGGAAGAATATCCATGAAATTTATTGTAACAGGTGTATATCATGAATTTTGTGAAAAAAATGAGACTTTTACCTATGAAACGATTCGTAGGTACAAGTTTTGTAAATATTTTTACCTACGAAAATTTTCATAGTTAAAAGTTTTTTACTTGAAACTTTACGTAGGTAAAAGTTTTCTAATTATTTTTACCTACGAAAATTTTCGTAGGTAAAGGTTTTTTGCTTGTTTTTTACCGATGAAAATGTTCGTTGGTAAAAGTTTTGTAATTATTTTTACCTACGAAATGTTTCGTCGGGAAAAGTTTTTCGCTTATTTTTTACTGACAAAAATGTTCGTTGGTAAAATTTTTGTAATTATTTTTACTTACGGAAATTGTCATCGGTAAAAGTTTTTGTCGTATTTTTTACCGACGACAATTTTCGTCGGTAAAAGTTTTTTGCTTGTTTTTTTACCGACGAAAATTTTCGTCAGTAAAAGTCTTACCTTTTCCGACGATTCCAATTTTTCGTCGGTAAAAGTATTTCCTGACAGTCTTTTACTAAGGAAAATTTTCGTCGGTAAAACTCTTTACCTACGAAAAAAAAGCTTTTAGCGACGAAAATTTT
Organism: Magnolia changhungtana; assembly: GCA_030180095.1. Taxonomy (NCBI): domain Eukaryota; kingdom Viridiplantae; phylum Streptophyta; class Magnoliopsida; order Magnoliales; family Magnoliaceae; genus Magnolia; species Magnolia changhungtana. The sequence continues at coordinate 9,629,981 of JASAUF010000662.1, forward strand.
CGTCGGTAAAAGTGGGTTTTCTTGTAATGTTACCAAAGTCAATCCATAATGGAATCCAACAAATGGATGGATCCAGCTGTTGGTTGGACCTATTTTCCCAAAAATAATACGACGCGGGCGAGGACGTGACGGGTCAAAATTCTGCCAGAAATTTCAGATTGCTTTCTCGCTGATTTCCGCCGGTTTAGACAAGTCAAAATATTGGTCGACACATCGAAATATTGTTCCAGATTACTTGTTGGCTGATTTATGACTAAGGGTGTACATCGAGTCGAACCGAGTCGAGCTGGCTTCAGCTCGACTCGGCTCGAACACTGGTTGACCTCAGCTCGAACTTGGCTCGGTTCGGTCTTCGAGCTTGACCGGCCAACTCGGCTCGGTTCAGTCAACAACTCGAGCCGAGTTCGTCATTGAGGCATTTCCACAAACACCTGAACTGCAACTTCACAATCCCACTGTTTGTAAAACAGAGGCAATGGTTATATAGGTGTTTTATCAAACACCTTCTAAATAACATAAAAAAAAAAAAAAAAAAAATAGAGAGGATATTTAAAGTCAACCCTTTGGGCACGAAGGGAGAAGAGGTGGATGTTGATTGGTTGATTGATCAGATGATCAATGCGGTGATTGTGCTCACTGCTGGCACTTTTGCAATCACCAAGTTGCTCACCATTGACTGGGATTACTGGCATGTGAGTAATTCGATCAGGGTTTTCTATTCTCATATTGTTTGGAGTGAATTCTGTTTATTGAATGGGTTTTGGGCATTTTTACTGGAATTCAGATTTTCTTATTTTGCAATTTGTAGTTTCATTATGCATTTGGAGGCCACCGGCCACATTCGATCAACTTCAAAATCCCACTTGCTTGCCACTGGCCAAACCTTCCTTACCACTAGCCAAACCTTCCTTGCCACCAGCCACATTTGGTTGAGTCATTTTATCAAACATTTGGTGAGCAACATCAATGGCAAAGTAACTGAGTCACCAAACTGGTTCGATTCGAGTTCGATTTGAGCTGGATTCGATCCGAGTTAAGTCGAGCTGGGGCCTGCTCGAACTCATTTTCGAGCTAAAAAAATCAGCTTGACTCGGCTCGAACTCAACTTCGAATCGAGTCAAGTCGAGCTAGCTCGCTTCGTGTACACCCCTATTTATGACAGTTTAGATATATTGAAATATTGTTAGATAGGTCAAAAAATACATATTTTTTTATTTAAATATCCAAACACTTTTTTGTCTGTTTTGACCTGTTGACTCGATAGGTTAATGGGTTGCAGAAATTTGCGTATTTTTATAAAATTGTTTTCTTATTTAATTAGGAATCTTTGATTACGATTTTAGGGTTTTTTTTTTATAGAGTTATTTAAAAATTAAACTCGTTTATATGAAAATATATCAATTAAAACTTAGAAATTCTATTTCTTCTTGTGGATTCAAGATTTTCTATTGTGGATTCAAGAGTGCTTTGCGGATTTAAGGCATTTATCGATCAAGGAAGACAACGATCGATCTCATCACGTCCTCCCCTGCGTCAGTTGATACCAGAGTGAGGTTTTCTCCTCAGATCTATGGCTTCTAATGACAGTTCGGGTAACATTTCCATGGGCAGTGCTCCAGGGAATTTTCCTTTAACAGCAACGGCTTTCGAAGCGACGCAACGAGAGAAGAATCGGCAAGTCATACAAGGGTTGCATGCTACCATCGATCGCGTGATGGAGGCCTTAGGACAGTTCCATGTTCGTGGCAGTGATCCACCCCCGGTAGTCGTGCCGACCACAGGACGATGCCAATTGTGAATCTCAGGATCACGCCTGAGGAGGTGGGATCTAGCGATGAGGAGATCGACGACATAATCCTTCAACATCCCAGACGATGCATTGATCACATGGATCAGACGAATCGGGAATTTAGGATGAAGGTTGACCTTCTTACTTTCAATGACTAACTCCACATCAATGACTTCCTCAATTGGTTGCTTGAAGTTGAACGCTTCTTCAACTGCATAAATGTCACTGAAGAAAAGAGGATTAAACTTGTGGCTTACAAGTTGAAAGCCGGAGCTTCAGTTTAGTAGGAACAACCTCAACTCAACTGGACGAGACAGATGAAAGCACCAATCTACACGTGGCCACAAATGAAGCAGTTGTTGTGCGCATGATTCTTCTATTGAGATTATGATCAAGTAGTGTTCCAACAATACCAAAATTATTTGCAGGATAGTCGGTCGGTGAGAAGTTTCGTAGAGAAATTCTATTGTTTGTCAGCGAGAGCCGACTCGATCGAGGAGTTGTAACAGGCCGTCGGATTCATCAGTGGTATATGTGTAACCCCTATGGAAGTGGAGAACCAATCCAACACTTCTAAAGTGGATGATCAACATATCATAAATGAATGAGATTTCATCAAACACTCTGAAGAGACGGGAGTGATGTTCGTGACCATTCCAGAAGATATAAAACCCGTGTTGCAAGAGTTCAATGCGATTGTGCTCGCCGAACTACCTGACAAATTATCCCATATGCAGGAGTTTGGTCTTTTTCAAGTTGAATTTGTCTTCAACAACACGAAAAATCAATATACTGACCAAGCTCAATTTGATATTCGGTATGCCCGAGTTCTAAAACCTGCACTTGACTTATTTTCATTGTCTAAACTACTTAGAATGAGTGTTGTGGTGAAGAATATAGCAGTTCGAGTAGCAACTATCCATGTTGATGTCTAGGAGAGATAAAAAAAGCCTACTACTACATAATACAAGAAATATGCTAATAAATGTCGACACTCGAAATTGAATGCATATTATAAATCAAGTCCGTTGAACAACTCAAGGAAGTTGAATATGTATCATAAACCAAACTCAAATTTTAATTTTTTATTTTCATATGAAGGGGTTTGATGTAGGACAAAGATTAAGCATGTTCCTAACACACAAGGATCGAAAGAAGCTCAATGAGAAATTGATAAAATTTTAACATAGTTTGACTGGTAGACCTTTGTGGTTGACAGGTCGAAATTTCGTCAGAAATTTTAGATTGATTACTGGTTGATTTCTGCCAGTTTAGATAGGTCAAAATACCATTCAACAAGTTGACAGATCAACAGGTCAAAAATCACAAAATTTTCGGCTTAAATCTCTATACGCCTTTTGGTTATTTTGATTTGTCGACGGCCAGTAGAAATTTGCGTATTTTTTTGAAATTGTTTCCTTATTTAATTAGAACTCTTTAATTATGATTTTAAAGTTTTTTTAAAGTTATTTAAAAGTGTTAAACTTATTTTTATAAAAATTTATCAATTAAAGCTTCTTAGAAATTCTATTTCTTCTTATGGATTCGAGATTTTTCTCCCGTAGATTCAAGGTATTTATCAATCGAGGAAGACGGTAATCGACCTCATTAAGTCCTCCCTGCGTTAGGTAATTTCAGCCGCCCGTCGACCTATTGAGTCAACGTGTAGAAACAGCCAAAAAGTATCAAGAGATATAAAATGAAAATTACGTGATTTTCGACCAGTTGACCTGATCTGTTCTTGTCAAACAGTATTTCAAGCTGTTGAATAGGATTTCAACCCGTATAAAGTAATAGAAATCAGTCAAAAAGTAATATGTAACAATATTTCAACCGGTTTAAACTGGCAAAAATCAGCCAACGATCACTATGAAATTTCTGGCAGAATTTGGATCTATCAACCAAAAACGTCAACCGGTCTGTTGATTTTTTGTGATTTTTTATTGGGCTTCTTTCATCCATGTACATTAAGAACATGCATGATGCTCGTCCTGCATCATAATATTAGCCGTCCATTTTATAAGCTGTTGATTACACGATTACAATAATCCAATCAGTGTAACTTTTACATGGTAGCTTATGGAACCTCTGCTGGAGCTAATGAACAGCTTAGATTGATCGACTGGGCTTTCCAAGTGGCCTACTGCAAGTAGGATCACTGCATAACTTATAGTGCTCGGATCATTTCTGTAAACATATAGCTTCAGTGCTTATCACCCGTTGAAGAAATGGAGCAGGTGATGATGAGCTAATACATGCCAGTTATTCTCCCTCCCGGAAAAAGAGGGATTATCGAGCACGCGTGTATAAGTCCACTAATGCATACGCCACCACATGCCTGCATGGAAGACAGCCAAAATATCTTAGCCATCCATCAGGTGGGCCTTTCAGTCTAGTTCTTACTGCCAAAGAAAAAGGTGGTCCACATACCAGCAGGCGTGCCATGATATTAGCAATGAATGAATGGGTTAGAAAACTTTGGATCATTTTTCCCAACTGTACCTTTGTTCGGACGGACCTGATTCTTGGATAGAGAATCTAGACAGTAGTACTATTCTGATGGATGGCGTGGATATTGCACACGTCTGCCATGCTGGCTTGCGTAGTGGCGTATCAATTAGTGAAATTGTACACGCGTGTGGCTTATCAAAGATCAGTTTTATAGTTTAAGAGAGTAAATACATCAACGGTTCTCATTTAACCAAAACAAGGCCATATATTCCATGGGCAGTTCTTAAAATCTTGAGTCCTTTTGGCACATGGCCTATCTATGTGAGTATTATCAAATGAACGGTTTGGATTGCCTAGACGTTGCTCCACTTGTACAAACTGAAATCGGAGCATGCTATTGAGTCGTTGACGTCGAGCATCATATGATACCCGAAAATTGTTTTGAGAAATTTGCGACTATACGACCCATTTATGGCCCATTTGCGAGATGAAGACCATCTCATTTTACCTTGCGAGAATAAGCCCCATCTGTACGGACGCCTTCCCAAAGGTCGAAAATGCCCCTGCTTTTTCCTCCAAGCGGATCGGCTGGTGCTCGAAGACCAGCGTTGACGCTCCTCGAACTCCTACGAACGGTTCAAAAGAGATCAACGTTACATGGGCCCCACAGTTATGTATTTATTATATCCACAACGTTCATCCATATTTTGAGATCATTTCGGAGCATTATACCGAAAAAAAAAAATCATATCCAGAGATCAACTGGACCACACCACAAAGAGCAGCAGAAAATGGAAGGGGATTGCGTACTGAGTAGCTCAGTACGCGAAGCGTACTGAGTAAACGCTGTGGGATCCACCGTCGTTCATGCATTGTATCAACTCCGTCCAAATTTTTTATTATATAAATTTATGGCTATAGTCCAAATATTAAGCATATCTAAATATAATTGGACCACACCACCCGAAATGGTGTGAATTGAAGTCTACCGTTGAAAAGTTCTTGGGGGGCCACAGAAGTTTTAGATAAAGCTGATATTTGTGATTTCCCTTCATCCATGTCCATGTGATCTTATGATAAGTTTGGATGGCAAATAAACATCACTGGGGCCTTAGAAAGATTTCAACGGTGGAAATCAATAATTCCACTGTTTCCTGTGGTATGGTCTACTTGAGATTTTTTTATACTTCAATTTTGAGCTCAACCCTTGAAATGATCTGGAAAAACGGATGGACAGCGTGGATAAACCACGTGAATTCACAGTGGGCCCAACAGAGTTTACTCAGTACGATAAGAGTATACTGAGTAACTCAGTACGCAATCCGATTCCGCATAAAATTGATTTTCACCGTTGAAACTTTTTTAGGGCCCTCCATAACATTTATATTCCATCCAATCTATTCATAAGGTCACAAAGACCTGGATGAAGAGGAAAAACAAATTTCGTAATGATCCAAAACTTCTGTAACCCGTAAAAGGGTTTCAATGGTAGACGTTCAATTCCCCACTGCCTTTTGAAGTGTGGTCCATTTGATAGTTAGATCTGTCTTATTTTCCATCTCAAGCCTTAATATGAGCTCTTCAAATAAATGGACGGTTTGGATATAACATAGACCTCATGATGGGACCAAAAAAAAAAAAAGCTTGTTGTAAAGTCAATTACTACCGTCAGATCTATAGCTACGGTTTATAACCGTAGCCATATATACTCAATCCGTAGCCATAGTACTACATCCGGGGTGGGCTCGTCGAACCAGCGACCCCCGCGCCACTTGCTGGCGTGTCCGGCGGGGCCACGCCCAGCTAGTGGGCTCCTATGGCTACGGATTAAAACCGTAGCCATTAGCCGTAGTATTTTTTTTTTTTTTTTTTTTTTTTTTTTTTTTTTTTTTTTTTTTTATAACATGGAGAACTTTATTCTACCTATAATTTTCTCTAATATATATTTATATAAATATGTATATACGAGCATATAAAAAAAATTTCTCTCTTTTTTTATTTTTTTTTCATTTAACAAGAATATCTTCTAAACTAAAATTAGTTACTTGATGTACCTTATATGATTTTGGGGTAGGAGAAGCTACTTTAACCAACCAATAAAGTTATTTTCCAAGATTCCATTAGGGAGATAGTCGAAAATCCATTTCATTCACTTAGCGGTCAATTTCATTCATTTCATTTACTTCGTGATCAATTCCATGCATTTCACGGTCAATCCTGATGATTATGTTTTGATTCACGATCATTTCCATGCATTTCACGGTCAATTCCCTTCACTTCACGGTCACTTTTATGCATTTCATGGTCATTTCCCTACACTTCACGGGAATGACCGTGAAATGCATGGAAATTAAGATTAGGTGTAGGTTTAGGTTTAGGGATGTAAGAATAGGATTAGGTGTAGGTTTAGGTTTAGGGATTTAAGAATAGGATTAGGTGTAGGTTTAGGTTTAGGTTTAGGGATTTGAGAATACATTTAGGTTTTAGGTTTAGGTTTAGGTTTAGGTTTTAGGTTTTAAGTTAAGGTTAAGGTTATAGGTTTAGGTTTAGGTTTAAGTCATAGGTTATAGCTTTGAGAGAATTGAGAATAGGCTAAGGTTTAGGTTTAGAAAATCGGAGTTTGGGTTTGGGATCGGGTTTAAGTTTGGGTTTTCAAGTTTAGGTTTAGGTTTAGGTTAGGGAGTTGAGATTAGGATTAGGTGTAGGTTTAGGTTTAGGGATTTGAGAATACGTTCAGGTTTTAGGTTTAGGTTATAGGTTTAGGTTAAGGTTATAGGTTAAGGTTTTAAGTTATAGGTTATAAGTATAGGTGAAGGGCCATGACCGTGAAATGCGTCGATATGACCGTAAATCAACATGGAATAGGCGGAACTGACAGTGATATGCATGGAAATGACCATGAAGTGAAGCGATTGGACCGCGAAATGCGCAGAAATGATCGTGAAGTAAAGGGTCATGACCATGAAATGCATCGAAATGACCGTGAATCAACACGGAATATACGGGAATGACCATGATATGCATAGAAATGAGGGTGAAGTGAAGCAATTGGACCGTGAAATGCACGGAAGTGACCGTGAAGTGAAGACGCGGGACCGCGAAATGCGTCGAAATGACTGTGAATCAACACGGAATATGCGGGAATGACTGTGATATGCATGGAAATAGGGGTGAAGTGAAGCGATTGAACCGCGAAATGCATGGAAGTGACCGTGAAGTGAAGACGCGGGACCGCAAAATGCGTCGAAATGACAGTGAATCAACACGGAATATGCGGGAATGACTGTGATATGCATGGAAATGGGGGTGAAGTGAAGCGATTGGACCGAGAAATGTAGGAAAGTGACCGTGAAGTGAAGACACGAGACCGCGAAATGCGTCGAAATGACCGTGAATCAACACGGAATATGCGGGAATGACCGTGATATGCATGAAAATAGGGGTGAAGTAAAGCGATTGGACTGCGAAATGTACGAAAATGACTATGAAGTGAAATGCATGAAAATGACCATGAATTTTTGTGTATTTCGTGGTCCAATTACCTCACTTCACCTCCATTTCCAAGCATATCACGGTCATTCCCGCATATTCCGTGTTGATTCACAGTCATTTCGATGCATTTCGCGGTCCCGCGTCTTCACTTCACGGTCACTTTCGTGTATTTCGTGGTCCAATCGCTTCACATCACCTCCATTTCCATGCATATCACAGTCATTCCCGCCTTTTTCGTGTTGATTCACGGTTATTTCGATGCATTTCATGGTCATGCCCCTTCACTTCATGGTCATTTCCCTAAACCTTAATCTACACCGTAACCTAAACCTATTCTCAAATCCCAAAACCTATAACCTAAACCTAAACCTTAACATAAACCTACAACCTATAACCTAAACCGAAACCTATAACCTAAACCCGAACCTGAATTCCTAAACTTAAATCTATACTTATAACCTAAACCTATTCTCAAATTCCAAAACCTATAACTACAACCTAAACCTTAACCTAAACCTATAACCTATAACCTAAACATATAACCTAAACTTAATTCCCTAAACCTTAACCTACAACCTTACCTAAACCTATACTTATAACCTAAACCTATTTTCAAATCTAAACCTACAACCTAAACCTAAACTAAATGACCTTGAAGTCCTTGGAAATGGCCATGAAGTGAAGTGAATTGACCGTGAAGTGCGTCGAAATGACCGTGAACGTAAACGGAATTGTAGGATATGATTGTGATATGCATGGAAATGGCCGTGAAGTGAAGAGAATTGATCGTGAAGTCCTTGGAAATGGCCATGAAGTCAAGTGAATTGACCATGAAGTGCATTGAAATGACCATGAACGTAAACGAAATTGCCGGATATGACCGTGAAATGCATGGAAATGGCCGTGAAGTGAAGAGAATTGACCGTGAAATGCTTGGAAATGGCCGTGAAGTGAAGTGAATTGATCATGAAGTGCATCGAAATGACCGTGAACGTAAACGGAATTGCCGAATATGACCGTGAAATGCATGGAAATGGCCGTGAAGTGAAGAGAATTGACCATGAAGTCCTTGATATCTATAGCTACAGTTAATTTGCTTCACTTTAGGGACATGACTGTGAAATGCACCGAAATGACCGTGAATCAACACGGAATCGTCGGGAATGACCATGATATGCCTGGAAATGAGCATTAAGTGAGGCGATTGGACCGTGAAACGAGTAGAAATGACTGTGAAGTGAAGGCGCATGAATGTGAAATGCGTCGAAATGACCGTGAATCAACACGGAATGGGCGGGAATGACCATGATATGCATTGAAATGACCGTGAAGTGAGGCGATTGGACCGTGAAATGGGCGAAATGACTGTGAAGTGAAGGGGCATGACCGTGAAATGCGTCGAAATGACCATGAATCAACACGGAATAGGAGGAAATGACCGTGATATGCATGGAAATCACGGTCATTCCCGCCTATTCTGTGTTGATTCATGGTCATTTCGGTGCATTTCACGGTCATGCCCCTTCACTTTACAGTCATTTTTACGCACTTCACAGTCCAATCGCCTCACTTCACGGTCATTTCCATGCATATCACAGTCATTCCCGCCTATTCCGTGTTGATTCATGGTTATTTCGGCCCATTTCACAGTCATGCCCCTTCACTTCACGGTCATTTCGACGCATTTCACGCTCCAATCGCTACACTTCACCGTGAAATGCGTCGAAATCACCGTGAATCAACACGGAATAGGCAGGATGACCGTGAAATGCATGGAAATGATCGTGAAGTGAAGTGAATTGACCGTTAAATGCATGGAAACGACCGTGAAGTGAAGGGGCAAGACCGTGAAATGCGTCGAAATGACCGTGAATCAACACAGAATAGGCGGGAATGACCGTGATATGCATGGAAATCACTGTCATTCCCTCCTATTCCATGTTGATTCACGGTCATTTTGGCGCATTTCATAGTCATGCCCCTTCACTTCACGGTCATTTCCATGCATTTCACAGTCAATTCGCTTCACTTCACGACCGGGATTAAACCTTCCAATCCCTTTCAATCCCCCAAACCAAACACGCCCTAGGCATTTTTGAAGGGATTAAGGTGGATTGGATGGGATTTAAGGGCCTGTTTGGCCGGGCAAATCCCATGGGATTAGGAAGGATGGGATGGATTTTAAGGGCCCGTTTGGACGGGTGGATTAGAAGGGATTGAATGGTATTAGGGTGGATGGCATGGATTTCAAGGCAATGATGGTGTTGTTAGTGAATTGTCTTAAGATCCATGGGATTGCTATATCCGAGGATTGCTATATCGAGTCTGTTTGGCACGCCGGGCCAATCCCGGGGTTAAACCTTCCCATCCCTTCCAATCCCTCGAACCAAACACGTCCCAAGCAATTTTGAACGGATTAGGGTGGATTGTATGGGTTTTAAAGGTAATGATGGTGTTGTCAGTGGATTGTCTTAAGATCTATGGGATTGCTATATCCCAGGATCAGATCACCCGGTCTGTTTGGTACGCCCGACCAATCCCGGATTTAACTTCCAATCCCTTCCAATACCATCCAATCCCTTCCAATCTGCCCGGCCAAACGGGCCCTTAGGTAATGATGGTGGTGTCAGTGGATTGGTTTAAGATCCATGGGATTGTTATATCCCAGAACAAGTTCACTGGGTCTGTTGGGCACACCGGGCATATCCTGGGATTTTACCTTCCACTCCTTCCAACCAAGGGATGGGATTAATTTTAAAGTAATGATGGTGATGTCAGTGGATTGTTTTAAGATCCATGGGATTGCTATCTCTCGGGATCAGGATCTCGTGTCTGTTTGGCAGGCCTAGCCAATCCCGGGATCTATCTTCCAATCCCTTCCAATCCCATCTAATCTACGTAGCCAAACATGCCCTATATGATTTTGGGGTAGGAGAAGCTACTTTAACCAACCAGCTTGGTTATTTTCCACGCATTTCCATCAGGTCGATGGTCGAAAATTCATTTCATTCACTTACCGGTCAATTTCATTCATGACCATGAAGTGAAGGGGCATGACCGTGAAATGCGACGAAATGACCGTGAATTAACACAGAATCTGCGGGAATGACCATGATATGCATGGAAATGAGCGTGAAGTGAGGCAAATGGACCGTGAAATGGACAGAAATGACCGTGAAGTGAAGGGGCATGACCGTGAAATGCGTCGAAATGACTGTGAATCAACACGAAAAAGGAGAGAATGACTGTGAAATGAATGGAAATGGGGGTGAAGGAGGGCGATTGGACTGCGAAATGCATGGAACTGACCGTGAAGTGAAGGGACATGACCGCAAAATGCATCGAAATCACTGTGAATCAACACGAAAAAGGCGGGAATGACCGTGACATGCATGGAAATGGAGGTGAAGGGAAGCGATTGGACCGCGAAATGATCGGAACTGACCGTGAGGTGAAGACGCATGACTGAGAAATGCGTCGAAATCACCGTGAATCAACACGTAAAAGGCGAGAATGACCATGATATGCAAGGAAATGGGGGTGAAGGGGGCGATTGGACCGCGAAATGGGCGGAACTGACCATGAGGTGAAGACGCGTGACCGCGAAATGTGTCGAAATCACCGTGAATCAACACGAAAAAGGCGGGAATGACTGTGATATGCATGAAAATGGGGGTGAAGTGAAGCGATTGGAGCGCGAATGCATGGAAGTGACCGTGAAGTGAAGACGCTGGACCGCAAAATGCGTCGAAATGACCGTGATCAACACGGAATATGCAGGAATGACCATGATATGCATGGAAATGGGGGTGAAGTGAAGCAATTAGACTGCGAAATGCACGGAAGTGATCGTGATGCGGGACCGCGAAATGCATCGAAATGATCATGAACCAACATGGAATATGGGGGAATGACCGTGATACGCATGGAAATGGGGGTGAAGTGAAGCGATTGGATTATGAAATGCGTGGAAGTGACCGTGAAGTGAAGACCCGCGACCACGAAATGCGTCGAATTTACCGCGAATCAACACGGAAAAGGTGTGAATGACTGTGATATGCATGGAAATGGGGGTGAAGTGTCACGATTGAAACGTGAAATGCGCGAAAGTGACCGTGAAGTGAAGATGAGTGATCGCGAAATACATCGAAATCACTGCAAATCAACACGGAATATGCGGGAATGACCGTGATATGTATGGAAATGGGAGTGAAGTGAAGCGATTGGACAACAAAATGCGCGAAACTTACTGTGAAGTGAAAACGCGTGATTCACTTCCTTTCATTTTGCAGTCCAATTGCTTCACTTCACCCCCATTTTCATGCATATCATGGTCATTCCTGCATATTCCGTGTTGATTCACGGTCATTTTGAAGCATTTCGCGGTCCCACGTCTTCACTTCACGGTCACTTCCGTGCATTTCGTGGTCCAATCGCTTCACTTCACCCCCATTTTCATGCATATCACGGTCATTCCCGCCTTTTCTGTGTTGATTCGCGGTGATTTTGACGCATTTCGTGGTCCCGCGTCTTCACCTCACGGTCACTTTCGTGCATTTCGCGGTCCAATTGCTTCACTTCACCCCCATTTCCATGCATACCATGGTCATTGATTCACGGTCATTTTGATGCATTTCGCGGACCCGCGTCTTCACTTCACGGTCACTTCCGCGTATTTTGCGGTCCAATCGCTTCACTTCACCCTCATTTCCATGCAAATCATGGTCATTCCCGCATATTCCGTGTTGATTCACAGTCATTTCGACGCATTTTGCGGTCCCGCGTCTTTACTTCACGGTCACTTCCGTGCATTTCGCGGTCCAATCGCTTCACTTCACCCCCATTTCCATGCATATCACGGTTATTCCCGCATATTCCGTGTTGATTCCCGATCATTTCGACGCATTTCGCGGTCCCACGTCTTTACTTCACGGTCACTTCTGCGTATTTCGCGGTCCAATGCTTCACTTCACATATTCATGCATATCACGGTCATTCCCACATATTCTGTGTTAATTCATGGTCATTTTGACGCATTTCGCGGTCCCGCGTCTTCACTTCATGGTCATTTCCGTGCATTTCGTGGTCTAATCGCTTCACTTCACCCCCATTTCCATGCATATCACGGTCATTCCCGCCTTTTCCGTGTTGATTCGCGATAATTTCGACACATTTTGCGGTCCCACGTCTTCACTTCACGGTCACTTCCGTGCATTTTGTGGTCTAATCGCTTCACTTCACCCCCATTTCCATGCATATCACGGTCATTCCCACCTTTTTCGTGTTGATTTACGGTCATTTCGACGCATTTCGCAGTCCCGCGTCTTCACTTTACGGTCACTTTCGTGCATTTTACGGTCCAATCGCTTCACTTCACCCCCATTTTCATGCATATCACAGTCATTCCCGCATATTCCGTGTTGATTCACGGTCATTTCGACGTATTTTGTGGTCCTACGTCTTCACTTCCGCTCATTTTGCAATCCAATCGCTTCACTTTACCCCCATTTCCATGCATATCACGGTCATTCCCGCATATTCCGTGTTAAGTCACGGTCATTTTGAAGCATTTCGCAGTCTCGCGTCTTTACTTCATGGTCACTTCCGTGCATTTCGCGATCCAATCGCTTCACTTCACCCCCATTTCCATGCATATCACCATCATTCCCGCATATTCCGTGTTGATTCATGGTCATTTCGACGCATTTTGCAGTCCCGCGTCTTTACTTCACGGTCACTTTCGTGTATTTCGAGCTCCAATCGCTTCACTTCACCCCCGTTTCCATGCATATCAAAGTCATTCCCGCATATTCCGTGTTGATTCACGGTCATTTCGACGCATTTCGCGGTCCCGCGTCTTCACTTCACGGTCCCGCGTCTTCACTTCACGGTCACTTCCGTGCATTTCGTGGTCCAATCGCTTCACGTCACCCCCATTTTCATGTATATCACGATCATTCCGGCATATTCCGTGTTAATTCATGGTCATTTTGACGCATTTCACAGTAATGGACCTTCACTTCACGATCGTTTCCACGCATTTCGTTGTCCAATCGCTTCACTTCATAGTCATTTCCATTCATATCACGGTCATTCCCCGCCTATTCCGTGTTGATTCATGGTCATTTCGACGCATTTCACGGTCATAGCCCTTCACCTATACCTATAACCTATAACCTATAACCTTAACCTATAACCTTAACCTAAACCTATAACCTAAAACTTGAAACCTAAACCTAAAACCTGAACGTATTCTCAAATCCCTAAACCTAAACCTACACCTAATTCTAATCTCAACTCTCTAACCTAAACCTAAACCTAAACTTGAAAACCCGAACCTAAACCCGAACCCAATTTCCTAAACATAAACCTTAACCTATTCTCAATTCCCTAAAGCTATAACCTATGACTTAAACCTAAACCTATAACCTAACCTAAACCTAAAACCTAAAACCTAAATGTATTCACAGTCATTTCCATGCATATCACGGTCATTTCCATGTATATCACGGTCATTCCCGCTTATTCTGTGTTGATTCACGGTCATTTCGACGCATTTCACGGACACGCCCCTTCACTTCACGGTCATTTCCGCACATTTCAAGGTCCAATCGCCTCACTTCGCGGTCATTTCCATGCATACCACGTTCATTCCCGCCTATTCCGTGTTGATTCATTGTCATTTCGGCGCATTTCACGGTCATGCCCCTTCACTTCGCAATCATTTCCGCTCATTTCAAGGTCCAATCGCCTCACTTCGCGGTCATTTCCATGCATACCACAGTCATTCTCACCTATTCCGTGTTGATTCATGGTCATTTCGGCGCATTTCACGGTCATTTCCACGCATTTCGCGGTCCAATCGCTTCACTTCACGGTCATTTCCGCGCATTTCACGGTCATGCCCCTTCACTTTACGGTCATGCCCCTTCACTTCACAGTCATGCCCCTTCACTTCACGGTCATTTTCGGCGATTACGTTTTATTTCACGGTCATTTCCATGCATTTCCCGGTCAATTCCCTTCACGGTCATTTCCATGCACTTCATGGTAATTTTCATGCATTTCACGGTCATTGACCTGATGAAATCTTGAAAAATAACCAGGTTGGTTGGCTAAAGTAGCTTCTCCTACCCCAAAATCATATAGGGTTCATCGAGTAACTAATTTTGGTTTAGAAGATATACTTTTTAAATGAATAAAGAAATAAATGACATAATATATGCATATTTATATAAATATGTGTTTGAAAAAATTGTAGGTAGAATAAAGTTCTCCATGTAAAAAAATAAATAAATAAATTTGCATAGGCATCTATGCTACGGTTATAATCATAGGCATCTATGCTACGATTATAATTCGTAGCCATATGGGGCATCCAGATGGACGTGGCCATGCCGGATCACCGTGTCCCCGCCAGATATGTCAGCAAGTGGCGCGGGCGCTGCTAGTTCGGCGCACCCACCCTGATAGTCCTCTATGGCTACGGATTTGGTAGCTATGGCTACGGTTATAATCCGTAGCCAAATCTCCCTGTATAAAAAATAAATAATATAAAAATTAAGTTTTTTTTTGTTTTTTGGGTCCCATCATGAGGTCTATGTTATATCCAAACCGTCCATCTATTTGACGAGCTCATATTAAGGCTTGAGACGGAAAATAAGACAGATCTAACAATCATGTGGACCACACTATGAAAGGCAGTGGGGAATTGAACGTCTACCATTGAAACCCTCTTAGGGGTCACAGAGGTTTTGGATCATTATGAAAATTTTTTCCCTCTTCATCCAGGTCTTTGTGACCTTATGAATAGATTGGATGGAAAATAAACGTTACGGTGGGCCCTAAAAAAGTTTTAACGGTGAAAATCAATTTTCCCGCTGCTCTTTGTGGTGAGGTCCAGTTGATCTTTGGATATGATTTTTTTTTTTTTTTGGATAATGCTCCGAAATGATCTCGAAATATGGATGAACGTTGTAGATATAATAAATACATAACTGTGGGGCCCATGTAACGTTGATCACTTTTGAACCGTTCGTACAACTCGGAGTTCGAAGAGCGTCAGCGCTCGTCTTCCCGCTTGAAGGAAAAGGCAGAGGCATTGTCGACCTTTGGCAGGGCGTCCGTACAGCTGGGGCGTATTCTCGCAAGGGAAAATGAGGTGGGCGTAGTTTCCTAATTGGGCCATAAATGGGTCGTACAGTCGCAAATTTCCCAAATAGGTTTTTGTTGATGCCTCGATAGTATCTTTAAAAATCCTAAATTCTTCCTATGATTTACACCACCGTGAAAATTCCTATGATGTGTGGCCCACTTATGACCAACAAAGACAGTTGAATTGATTGACATCTATTGGACCATTAAAAATGACAAAAATCAAATGATTATTTTTCACAGGGACTTCCTGATGGAACGTAGGGTCCACTGCGTCGTGTAGATGCCATCAAACCAAATAATCAAGTTATCCGTGCCAGAATGAATAGACACAAAGAAACTGCCATTAAAATAATCAGGTGGGCCACCGCACGTGAATATACAGGCTTCAGGCATGAATGTATATGGATACATGTTCCCTGTCACTAACATTTTGAAGTTTTACAAGTGGGGCAATATGTACGTCCATCCTAGAGGAAGACGATGATCGACCTCTTCACGTCCATCCTTGCGTGAGTCATTAGATGCCTAATCTCATTTTAGTGTAGACATGAAAAAAAAAAAAAAAAAAAGTTTACTTGTGATTCAGGTGGACGTAGACAGATGTCCACCCTTGATTTTTACAGAGCTCACTTTGATTCACTTTGATGATTATATAAAATTTACTCTAATCATTAAATGCCACACCAAACTTTAGGCATGTCACACAAAATGTATATCCATCCTTCATTCAAATAAGTCATGCTAAGAGAAATAGTTTGGAGGGTGATTGTTGTCTTATACACATTTTCTAATAATGTGGTCTGCCTTAACCCCCAATGAGGGTGATTTTTAAGCCCTTAACTTAACATGAAGCAACACACCTCATAGTCGGGGTGGATTTAATATAAACATTAGGGGGTGTTTGGCGCATGGAATTAGATAGTATTAAGTGTGATGGAACTTTAAATCTCTTAGTTTAAAAAATCATTCTTGTTTGGTTCATTCTAGGTTTCCAATATGAGTAAGGAGGGTTAGGGAGGGCTTTTCACAATTCAAAAGAGATTTGCGAAATCTCTCTTAAAAGCATAAGTTAGGAAGTTCTTATGCCAGAAGGGAGGTGGGGCCCACCTTGATATTTGTGAGGAATCCACTTCATCCATTAATTTTACAAGATCATTTTAGAATAAACGACAAAAAATAAGGTAGATTTAAAACTCAACTGGGTCACACGAGAGAAAAGCTGTGCGAATTGAGTGACTACCATTGAAACATTCATATGGTACAAAAGTTTTGTATCACGATAAAGTTTTCTATGTTGTTAGTTCATCCTGACATGAATAAACTTGTAAACAGTTGAGATGACATATAAACATCAAGGTGGAGCTTGGGAAGGTTTCAACGGTGGGAAATTCTTTCTCCGCTATTTCTTCTCGTATGGCCCACTTGAGTTTTGGATCTGCTTGACTCTTGCTAGCATGTCATGATAAAATGATCTCACGAAATAGATGGACGTGATGGATTACTCACAAACATCAAGGTGGACCCCACCTTACTTCTCACTATAGTTTTCAAACACAATTTTTGAGATTGGTAGTTATTTTCTATGTACGACTAAACATTACATAAATCAAAACATGTATTTAAGTCCTACATCTTACATGATCTAAACACCAAAGTGAATAGCTCACTCCCATAGCAATAACAACAAACAATTCACGAGAAATTTCCAACTGTACGACCAATATATGGCCCACTAGCCATTTGAAGCCCACCCCTTTTTTAAGCTTCCAAGAATACTCCCCCGTGTACGGCTGACTTTTCAAGGGACCAAAATACCCTCGTCATTCATCTCTTCGGTAAGCCGATTGGCTGATGTGCGAAGACGAGCGCTGACGCTCTTCGACATGGCCCCCACGATGATGTATTTATTATATCCACACCGTTCATCCATACTTCGAAATCATTTCAGAGCATTAATGGGAAAAAAGAATCAAATCCAAAGATCAACTGGACCACACCACAAATAGTAGTAGGAAACTTGATTTTCACTGTTAAAAATTTCATAGTGCCCACAGTAACATTTATTTTCCGTCCAATCCATTCATAAGGTCACAAAGACCTGGATGAAGAGGAAAAACAAATTTCATAATGATCCAAAACTTCTTGACCCCTAGAAGGGTTTCGATGGTAGACGTCCAATCCTCCACTGCCTTTTACAGTGTGGTCCACTTGATAGCTAGATCTATCTTATTTTTCGTCCCAAGCCTTAATACGAGTTCTCCAAATAGATGGATGGTTTGGATATAACACATACCTCATAATGGGACCCACAAAAAGTGGCAGGGATTACAATAGGAAAGAGGAAAAAAAAAAAAGACAATGTGTTGTACTTCGATACATCGAAGGTCTTTTGATTAATCGAAAAGGGTCCAGAACTGTCAAGCGAGTTTGCCTCAAAAATCCTGCAATTTTAGATTAATCGAATGTCTTTCAATTAATCAAAAAAGTATTTTACCTTTAGCTACAGATTATAACCATATCCATAACTGTAGTCTGTGCCAATCTATGGAATTTTTTATTTTTTTATTTTTATTTTATTTTTTACATGGAGAACTTTATTCTACCTACAATTTTCTCAAGTACATATTTATATAAATATGTATATATAAGCATATAAAATGCATGGAAATGACTATGAAGTGAAGCGGATTGACCGCGAAATGCATGGAATGACCGTGAAGTGAAGCGGATTGACCGCGAAATGCATGGAAATGACCGTGAAGTGAAGGGAATTGACTGTGAAATGCGTGGAAATGACTGTGAATCAACACAGAATTGTTTGGAATGATCGTGAAATGCATAAAAATGACCGTAACTTGAAGTGAAATGACCGTGAAATGCATTGAAATGACCATGAAGTGCATGGAATTGATTCCTTAACCACTATACCATAATATTCTGTATCCAAAATAGCCCACAAGAAGTCCACGCATTTCACGGTCAATTCCCTTCACTAACACGGTCATTTCCTCGCATTTCACGGTCAATTCCCTTTACTTCACTCTCATGTACCCAAAAATGAAGTAGATCCAAAGCTCGATGTGACCCATAATAGAAAATAGTAGAGATTAAATGCCATCACAGTGGAAACAGTCGGGGTTGACCGGGTCCTACCGTGAAGTAAAGTGATTAGACTGCGAAATGCGCGAAAATGACCGTGAAGTGAAGGGGCATGACCGTGAAATGCGTCGAAATGACCGTGAATCAACATGAAATATGCGGAAATGACCGTGATATGCATGGAAATGGGGGTGAAGTGAAGCGATTGGACCGCGAATGCATGGAAGTGACCGTGAAGTGAAAACGCGGGACCACGAAATGCGTCGAAATGACCGTGAGTCAACACGGAATATGCGGGAATGATCGTGATATGCATAAAAATGGGGGTGAAGTGAAGTGATTGGACCGCAAAATGTACGAAGTAACCATGAAGTGAAGACGCAGGACCGCAAAATGCATCAAAATGACCGTGAATCAACACAGAATATGCGGGAATGACCGTGATATGCATGGAAATGGGGGTGAAATGAAGCGATTGGATCGTAAAATGCGCGAAAGTGACCGTGAAGTGAAGACGCGGGACCGCGAAGTGCGTCAAAATGACCGTGAATTAACACGGAATATGAGGGAATGACCGTGATATGCATGGAAATGGGGGTGAAGTGAAGCGATTGGACCGTGAAATGCACGGAAGTGACCGTGAATTGAAGACGTGGGACCGCGAAATGCATCAAAATGACCGTGAATTAATACGAAATATACGGGAATGACTTAATATGCATGGAAATGGGGGTGAAGTAAAGCGATTGGACTGTGAAATGCTCAAAAGTGACCGTGAAGTGAAGACGCGGGACTACGAAATGTGTCAAAATGACCGTGAATCAACACGGAATATGCTGGAATGACCGTGATATGCATGGAAATGGAGGTGAAGTGAAGCGATTGGACCGTGAAATGCACGGAAGTGACCATGAAGTGAAGACGCGGGACCGCGAAATGCATCGAAATGACTGTGAATCAACACGGAATATGCAGGAATGACCGTAATATACATGGAAATAGGGGTGAAGTGAAGCGATTGGACCACAAAATGTGCGAAAGTGACCGTGAAGTGAAGATGCGGGACCGTAAAATGTGTTAAAATGACCGTGAATCAACACGGAATATGCGGGAATGACCGTGATATGCATGAAAATGGGGGTGAAGTGAAGCGATTGGACCGCGAAATGCATGGAAGTGACTGTGAAGTGAAGATGCAGGACCGTAAAATGTGTCAAAATTATCGTGAATCAATACGGAATATGCGGGAATGACTGTGATATGCATGGAAATGGGGGTAAAGTGAAGCGATTGGACCGCAAAATGTACAAAAATGACTGTGAAGTGAAGACGCGGGATCGCAAAATGCGTCGAAATGACCGTGAATTAACACGGAATATGCGGGAATGACCGTGATATGCATGGAATCATTTTCGTGCATTTCGCAGTCTAATTGCTTCACTTCGCCCCCATTTCCATGCATATCATGGTCATTCCTGCATATTCAGTGTTGATTTACGGTCATTTCAACGTATTTCGCGGTCCCGCGTCTTCACTTCACGGTCACTTCCGTACATTTCACGGTCCAATCGCATCACTTCACCCCCATTTTCATGCATATTATGGTCATTCCTGCATATTTCATGTTGATTCACTGTCATTTCGACGCATTTTGTAGTCCCCCATCTTCACTCCACGGTCACTTTCGTGCATTTCGTGGTCCAATCGCTTCACTTCACCCCCATTTCCATGCATATCACTGTCATTCCTGCATATTCTGTGTTGATTCACGGTCATTTTGACCCATTTCGCGGTCCCGCCTCTTCACTTCATGGTCACTTCCATGCATTTCGCGGTCCAATCGCTTCACTTCACCCCCATTTCCATGCATATCACTTGTCATTCCCGCATATTCCGTGTTGATTCACGGTCATTTCGACGCATTTTGCGATCCCGCGTCTTCACTTCACGGTCACTTTCGCGCATTTCGCGGTCCAATCGCTTCACTTCACCCTCATTTCCATGCATATCACAGTCATTCTCGCATATTCTGTGTTGATTCACGGTCATTTTGACGCATTTCGCGGTCCCACGTCTTCACTTCACAGTCACTTCCGCGCATTTCGTGGTTCAATCGCTTCACTTCACCCCTATTTTCATGCATATCACGATCATTCCCACACATTCCGTGTTAATTCACGGTTATTTCGACGTATTTTGCGGTCCCGCGTCTTCACTTCACGGTCACTTCCGTGCATTTCGCAGTCCAATCGCTTCACTTCACTCCCATTTCCATGCATATCACGGTCATTCCCGCATATTTTGTGTTGATTCATGATCATTTCGGCGCATTTCACGGTCATGCCCCTTCACTTCACGGTCATTTCCACGCATTTCGCGGTATAATCGCTTCACTTCACAGTCATTTCCATGTATATTATGGTCATTCCTGCCTATTCCGTGTTGATTCATTGTCATTTCGACGTATTTCACGGTCATGCCTAGGGCTGAAAGTTGGGCGGGTTGGGTCGGGTTGGTGCTCAATCCTAACCCGAAGTCTATTTGGGAGAGAGAAATCTGATAAAGTCTATAAGATAACTACCCCTTTAAAAGTCATGTAGCATAACACGAAGTCTATTTGGGAGAGAGAAATCTGACAAATCTTGTTAGCTCGAGTCCTTAGAAATGACGTGGACAAATGAGACTCGACATCATTAGTGTGCCTTCAATACAAACAATCCACACTCAATTATAATTTATAAGTAACTTATATATTGATCGGGTTCGGGTTGGGTCGGGCAACCCGAGACCTCAACTCGAGCTCAACCCAAGTTTTATCGGGTTAGTGTTTGTATAGCCCAAGCTTAAGATCGGACCCGAAAAATCCTGCCCGAGCCCAACCTAATGTCGGGTCGGTCGAGTTGAACCCGCCTAACTTTCAGCCCTAGTCATGCCCCTTCACTTTATGGTCATTTCCGCGCATTTCGCCGTCCAATCGCTTCACTTCACAGTCATTTCCATGCATACCATGGTTATTCTCGCCGATTCCGTGTTGATTCACGGTCATTTCGGCGCATTTCAAGGTCATGCCCCTTCACTTCACGGTCATTTCTACACATTTCACGGTCCATTCACCTCACTTCACACTCATTTTCATGCACTTCACGGTCATTTCCGGCACATTTCACGGTCATGCCCCTTCACTTCATGGTCATGATTGAAATTGACCGCAAAGTGAATGAAATGGATTTTCAACCATTGACCTGATGGAATCTTGGAAAATAACTAGGTTAGTTGGTTAAAGTAGCTTCTCCTACCCCAAAATCTAGGGTACATCAAGTAACTAAGTTTGGTTTAGAAGATATTCTTGTTAAATGAATAAAGAAAGAAATGAAAAAAAGAGAGAAATTTTTTTTATATGCTTATGTATACATATTTATATAAATATGTATTTGAGAAAATTGTAGGTAGAATAAATTTCTCCATGTAAAAAATAAAGTAAAAATAAAAATAAAAAATAAAAAAATTCATAGATTGGCACAAACTACAGTTATGGCTACGGTTATAATCCGTAGCTAAAGGTAAAATACCTTCTTCAATTACTCGAAAGACATTCGATTAATCGAAAATTACAAGATTTTTGAGGTAAACTCGCTGGACAGTTCTGGACATTTTCGATTAATCGAAAGACCTTCGATAGATTGAAGTACATATCGAAAGACCTTTGATACATATAAAACGACATATTAAAATGGCAGGGGCGAGGGATCTGGCTACAGTTATTATCCGTAGCCATAGACAGCCCCGTAGACACAAGTTCCTGGTTTTTTTTTTTGTTTTTTTAAATTGTTTTTTTATTTTTTGCTGTTGTAATCCCACCGCTTTTCGTGGATCCTATTATGAGGTTTGTGTTATATCCAAACCGTCCATCTTTTTGGCGAACTCGTATTACAGCTTGAGACAGAAAATAAGACAGATCTAACTATCAAGTGGACCACACTTTAAAAGGCATTGGGGAATTGAACGTCTACCATTGAAACCCTTTTAGGGGTTACAGAAGTTTTGGATCATTACAAAAATTGTTTTTCTTCTTCATCCAGGTCCTTATGACCTTATGAATAGATTGGATAGAAAATATATATTGTGGTGGGCCCCATAAAATTTTTAACGGTGAAAATCAATTTTGCCGTAGCTCTTTGTGGTGTGGTCCAGGTGATCTTTGGGTATGATTTTTTTTTTTTCGATAATGCTCTCAAATGATCTCGAAATATGGATGAACGTTGTGGATATAATAAATATATAAATGTGGGGCCATGCATCGTCGATATCTTTTGAACCGTTCGTACAACTCGGAGTTCGAGGAGCGTAATCGCTCGTCTTCGAGCACCAGGCGATCCGCCTCAGGAGGGAAAGCAAGGGCATTTTCGACCAGAGAAATGGGGCCGTACAGCTGGGGAGTATCCTTGGAAGGTAAAAAGCGAGCGGGCTTAAAAAGGTTGTGGGCCATATACTGGTCGTACAGTTGGAAATTTCTCAACAATTCACCAACAAGTGCATTTATCGAAAAAAAAAAAGTAATTTTATCCACTTAACACCATCTAATTCCACACGCCAAACACCCCCTTGAGGCGTCGCCCAACTAAGAAGCCAACCCATCTACTGCCCGCCTAATGTAATTTTATATTTATTAGGGAGTTTTTATGTAACATGCCCTTGTTATTTTTTATTAGGAAGGTTGTTGGGATGAAGATAAGGAAACGCATGCACGTTTTGAATTCAACGTACACATCAGGGAAGGGCCCACAGATCTAACGTATGATTTACCATGTGTCAGGACCTATGTGGTCATTCCCCAATGGCTGGGATCATAATCAGCCAACTGCCGTTGTAACACCCATATAGACGGTTTTGTGAATTTCAATTGTAGGAGGCCTGCAACTCATCTGTACCCGTTGGAGACCGTTACAACAACCAAGCTCGAGGGACAAACGTCGCCGTACTCAAGATCTGACCGTCCATTCACAGATAGCGGGAGATCGAGATGTCCGTAACAACTCCCTTTTGGTACAACCGTTCCACCTGCCTATCTTCCTCGCAATTCCTTTGTTTCGAACCAAAGAATCGAACAAGGTTGCTGACTACTTCATGCGTTTCTAAACAGTTCTTTAACTGTGGTGACTCATCCTACATTCTTGGAAAACACGTAAGTCAATCCAGACCATCCAAACCATGGGACCACTTTGGATGTAGCATATCCTAAAAATTAAACTGAATAGATGTCTTAATCATATTGCGTACGTCAGCCGTTGATTTTGGCAACTAAGCACTTATCCTTTTAATCATTTATTTGACAGCCACCAGTGGAATGGTTAGGATCATCTACCCAAAACGGATCCACGAAGTAGATGGTCTGGATTAACCATATATATATTAGAAGGGTAGGGTGGATTAGTTAATCCCCACCAATTAAATAAACTGTGATTCAGTGTAATCTCTAAAGAAACTCTCATACAACCTACTTTTGTACATATTGCAGTGATACCAGGGATCAAAGCCGTCCATCTTGCATCTCCTATGATGGACGGCCTAAATCTGAAAAAGGACACTGATAAGAAGCTATTCCTCGTTAATCAGAGGCTTTTAACTGGACGGTAAAAACCCTAAAACATGTTCCGAAAGAAAAGTTCCATGTCAAGGAGTAATGTCAAGGATACCTCTGTAAAAATTTTATAAGGTGGGCTTTATTGGTCAACAGTCTGATTATCCTAATGATTAGATAGTGTGATGGGGAGTACTAATGGACCTTATTAAGTTGTGATACATCTAAAATCGTATAAGAAGTAAGTGCGCTATAATTTTGATACACAAACCGTGTTTTAATTGAACTGAGATTACCAAATTCGCATGGAACCTTAGAGAGAGTTGGATCTCCAATCTTACATAAAATAGAGCCTTAGAGAGAGCTGGATCCCCAATCTTACCTACAATAAAAGTTTCATTCATATGTTAACGCTTCTCAAGGGTGTAAGGTGCCGGAGATTGGCATCAAGCCTGCAGCAATAGTGTCTCAACATGGTACGACTATCTAGTTTATCTGATCTCCGTATTCGGTGTTAAGTCCTTTGCAATTCGGCGTATAGTTTACAACTCCAACCTAGGTTTTTAACTGTGGACCATCTATTCTAGTGGCTGTAGATGGACGGTTCTGATGTCACCATTTAAAAGCACTATAGAAGGTAGGTTGCATGGGAGTTTCAACCCGAGTCTACCGAGACAGTACTTCATAATAATATATGAAACACTTCCTTGTCAAACCACAAGAAGAGATACCAGCTTTGTGACAAAATCAAAGCTGTCAAACTCGTCTCTTTCTATCCCTTAGACCATTGCAATTCCTTGATCAGTCCGCTTCTATGTCTTATGCTCTCGAATCTTAGCTATCTTGCCTTGCCCATTTCACCAAAGCACTAAGATAAAATACCCACATATACACCCAAGTATTAGAAATATTCATTTGTCAATACACGCATCTCTACACACCCATGTCCACCTCACCATCCCGGAAACTGACCCACAACCGGAATTCTGAAACCAATTCATGGGAATTCGTCTCTTTTCCTGACAACCCATTTCGCATCCAGTCCAGTAGGAGACTATGCACCATGAATTTCACTCTCACCATCTTCGCATGTCTCATGATTTTCGCAATTCGATTTGCGAAGGCTGAGTTATTCGCCGGCGAAAGAGATGAATTGATTTATGTTAGAGAGTCGCTGACTTCTACTGCAAATTTGCATTCGATGTGGACGGGCCCGCCTTGTCATAACAACATTAGCAAATGGGTTGGGATCGCATGCTTGAATTCACATGTCGTGCATATAGTTCTTGAAGGAATTCAATTGAATGGTTCACTTCCAACCACATTCCTACAAAACATAACTTACTTGAGTAAGCTCAGTTTGAGAAACAATTCTTTGTTCGGTCCGCTTCCGAGCTTCGCGAATCTTGTTCACCTTCAATACGTTTTCCTCTCCCAAAACCGCTTCTCGGGTCCAATTCCATTAGAATTCATCGACTTGCCGAATCTTAAGCGGCTAGAGTTGCAGGAAAATCTTCTAAATGGGACCATACCACCCTTCAATCAATCGACGTTAACAGCTTTCAACGTCTCCAATAATTTTCTCAATGGCCCAATTCCTGAGACGCCAGTTCTTCTGAGGTTCCCTAGGAGTTCATATGATCACAACTCAGAATTGTGTGGGCAACCTTTAGGGAAACCATGCCAGATCGTTCCTGTGGCTCCTGTGGGTGGCCCCCCACCGATTAGCCCGAGCCCGCGGGTCCCAACTCCATCAAAGGATAAGACACTGAGAGTATGGAGTATTGCTTTGATTGCAGTAGCTGCTCTGTTGGTCCCCTTCACTGTCATCTTAGTCTTCTTGTGTTATTACAGGAGAAAGCATGGGAAGGGAACAAAAGAAAAGGAGCACTCAGGTATGTATCTTTTTTAATATGAAAGAGCTGTGCTAAGGCTAATGACAGACATGCCCGCAGGACCCGTGCGTGCGGCATCTCGGCTTTCATCGTGTGGGCCCCACCATGTATGTACAATGGCCCAAAAAATCTGTCCTGCTCATCGGGTGGATCATATGTACGCGAGAAAAGAGGATGGCTAGAAAACTTCGACAATCGTCACATTCAATGTGCATGTTTGGTCCACCTGATAATGGGACAGATTGAAAATCTAATCAGTGCGTCGTGAGCAGCCTCGGCATTTCTCTGGAAACAGAACAGCAGCAGAGTCCATGCAATATATGAGAGGGCCTTGAGGATCCTGTCGTAATTATGCCGCGTTTGGATGCACAAGTGATTTGAACTGCATACATTCAGTTTAATCAAGAGAAAAATCAGTGAATTTTTTGTAGTAATCCTCAATCTTTCAACCCAGTTTTGAAAGTAATGCAATTGTGACACCCTCAATGTCAATGCTAAGGAAATCAGCGTTTGGTTTTTGCTGTTTGGTAGATTGATATCACAATTCAAATCAAATACTGCATCCAAAACCTGGAGAGGGATTCCATAAGTAGGCATGCTTCTTCTGTTTGGGTGCATAGAATTGATTGGAAAGAGTTTCTTTAGTGGTTTGATCTTTTCAGATCAAGCCTTTCCCCACCAACAGCTTTAAAAAAAAAAAAATGTTTCCACTGTCAATATCTTTTTTTTTTATTATTATTATTCTCATTTTCAATCCCAACCTGAACTCGTGATTCAACAGAATCAGAAACCCATCACCCAAATATGATAAAGAAAATCTCTTTCATGAAAATCTCCTTTTAAAAAGAAGGCATTCTTTGTACCCCTTTATGCTTTCCTGCATCCAAACACCCCTTAGATTTAAATTCCATTTGTAACAACAGGAGAAATCTCTCCAGAGGTGGCCGAAAGGAAAACCCGAAGCTCAGAGAGCATAGGGGACCCAGGGAAGACCATTGAGTTGGAATTCTTCGACTGGAGTAGACCGGTTTTCGATCTGGAGGATCTATTAAGGGCTTCAGCAGAGATGACGGGTAAAGGGATGGTAGGGAGCTCATACAAGGCGGTGCTGGAGTCGGGATTAGTCGTGTCGGTGAAGAGGGTGAAGGAGATGAATGGCTTGAGCAAGAAGGAGTTTGTTCAGCAAATGCAGTTGCTTGGGAAGCTGAGGCATGAAAACCTTGTGGAGATGATCTCTTTCTACTACTCCAAGGAAGAGAAGCTAGTTGTTTATGAGTATGTGCCTGGTGGGAGCTTGTTTGACCTTCTACATGGTATTTTCTATTTTCCTTCTCTATCATCTCCCTTCTTATTTGATTCTAAGAAAATTTTCACATAAGGACTGTTAAAATGAAAATATAGACAACATCTGATGTCCAGTAGTGAAATGTCCATTTATCAGACTGCTGGAAAGTTCAGATGGGGGTTTCTGTTTGGTCCATCATCAATCAAAGTGGGGCCACCAGGTGAACAATCTGGATAACTGAAAAGATGGGCTCCCCATTTATGTAATGCTCGCCCAAATGAAAGAACTAGTAATTCAAGCTCAGCGTTGTTCGCTAGATTTATGAAAGTTCGCTAAGATTGAATTTTCCTTCCCTCTCCAATCAAAGATTGGACAAAGATGGGAAATGGGTCCTTCTTGATTATGCAATCTCCAAGTATGAGGCATGTGGAGATCGACCCTGATTACTAGCATGTGGAACCAAACTGCTTCTTGTGAAACCATAAGCAATCCATTGTGGGGCCTACTGAATAGATGTTCAAGATGATGAATGGGCACATTTTACTTCTCCCCTGCATCTTGACCATAGCTTAAAAGCTCAAAATTCAGACTCGACTCGAAGGTGCACTGAGTTGAGTCAAGTCGAATCAGAGACTTGTTCGAGTCTTCATTCGACTGGACTCGATACTTAGAATTAAGTTATATATACTTATAACATTAAATATCGAAATCTTATTTATAATTAATATATAATGGCTAAAACATTAAAAGGCATCTGGTCCACTGGTTGTGAGCCATGATCTCATGGCAAGAGGCCTCTAATTCAAATCTATGTTGTGTCGAAATGACCAAGTCAGGTGAGTTGAACACAAGTCTTGCATAAACTGAGTTTACAGGAGCAGTCGCCAAGAACAACTCAAGTCAATTCATCGAGTTAGAACTATGATCTTGACTACATTTTTCAAGCAATTGATTGGATGGTTAGGATCATTCAATCAGAGTAGTTTTGCACCATGGCTTGCCTCTAATGGTACAAATGAATGGACTGTCCATGGTGACGATTGATCATGTTAATTTTGGCAGTTTATATCTATATTTTTCAATATTTTCGATTAGCACTATACAAAAGGCGGTTGTGATTATTTGTATTTTAAAGCCATGATCTCCCTAATCACTATCTTAAACCTGATTATCCACTAAATAATTTCCTTCTCGGGTGTTTTAAGGTAACAGAGGAGCAGCAAGAATACCCTTGGGCTGGGCCACACGTCTGTCGATACTCAAAGGCATTGCAGTGGGCCTAACTTATCTCCACCAATCACTCCCTTCCCACAGGGTTCCCCATGCCAATCTCAAATCCTCCAATGTTCTTATCGCCCACAATGACCGTAACTACCACCCCAAGATCACCCATTTCGGCTTCCAACCCCTCCTCCCTCCTCAAAAAGCCATTGAATTGCTCGCCTCCGGCAAGTCTCCAGAGGCGTCCAAAGGCAAGAAACTGACCCACAAAGCCGATGTGTATTGCTTCGGCTTGATAATGCTTGAAGTCATCACCGGTCGGATCCCAGGCGAATTCTCTCATGGAAACATCGATACTACCGATGATTTGTCTGAATGGGTGCGGTCCGTCGTTCACAGAGATTGGTCGACGGATATATTGGATTTGGAGATTCTACCGGCAAAAGAAGGACATGAGGAGATGTTGCAGCTTACTGAGGTTGCGCTTGAGTGCACTAATTCAATGCCAGAGCAGCGTCCGAAGATGAGTGAGGTGTTGAAGAGGATAGAAGAAATCAAGGAAGAGGACACTAAGAAGGGAGAGACAGAAGGAAGAGAGACATGAAAATTGTATAATGTGGTAAGTTGGTTTTCATTTTTTCATGGATTTGGATGATTTGTATGCATTGGTTTGTTCTTACATGTAAATGATCAAATACATTGATAGAGTTGCAACCCAATTGAGTTGACTCAGTCAGTTGAATCGAGTCAATGATTGAATTTTCTGACTCGCCGAGTTGAGATCTGAATGGAATGGACCGTTTTGTAAGTTAGTGTAAGAGCAAAGACATTTTCGCGCCATGCATGAATTTGAATTTCACTTCAATTGTATTCTTTCTTGGTGAGATTACGAATAAAACAGATTTATTATTATTTTTTTTTTTAATTTTCGTTTTTGCATTGAAATTAATCCTTTCAGAGGATGGTGGCTGAAGAAACAGAGGCCCACTCAGATCCATTCGACTGGATTTGCAGAGAGGCACAAAACCAAACCTGTGGCAGGTTGGGGAGGTCAACCAGTGGGTCTTGCCGGTAGATGGTCTTCAGTCAAAATGGCACCCAATGGACAATTCTAGCCATCAGTCTTGGTCAATTTTCATCTTGACCGTCACTTGATGGTCATGATCCATTCCCTCATTTCAGTGTAATTTGGAATCTTACCCACTAATGGATGAGGCCCACTAGATGGAAAGTCTCAATCCACCGCATCATCTGCCTTAGCTTGCCCTCCTGGCGAAACAGAGAAAGAGGAGCATATTAGGTGCGGCCCTTGCCATGGGGCCTATCTTGATGTATGTGTTCTACATCCATGCCGGCCATCTGTTCTGCAATATCATTTTAGTGCATTAGCCTAAAAACGAAGCAGATCCAAATCTCAGGTAAATCATACCATAAGAAACAGTGATGATTGAACACCCTACCATTAAAAACTTTCAAAGACCCACCGTAATTGTTTATTGGCCATCCAACCTGATGATAAGGTCACAAAAACCTGGATGAATTTTATTTTATTTTTTTAAATCTCAACTCGACCCAAAACTTTTGTAGCCCATCAATGTAGATCAACACTTTTTCGTATGGTGTGGTCCATTAGAGAATTGGATCTACTTCACTTTTGGGCTCATGCCCTAAAATTAGGGGTGTCCACATGTTGGGTTAGGGCGGAGCCAAGCTCTGTCCATACGTGGCCTGTATTTTTCAATCTAAGCTTAAATTCAGCCGGAGCGCACTGTCATTGTCATCACTGCTGCATTAACTGTAGTGTGTGATGATGTGGCCCAATTAGATTGCAACAAACAGGAATTTTTTGTTTGTGGCAAGGAGAAGATCCAGATTCAGGCCAAAATCATTCAGCCCAAGCCTGCCTTGGATTGTTGTTATAGGGCCTAGCCTAAGCCCAAGCCCAAGGTAGCATATAGATGAGTTTCTTCTACCTCTTTTTCTCCGTCTCGCGATAGTTCGCATAAGGTCGTGAGAGAAAGATCACACATGCAAAGTGCCTATGCTCGTGCCCGAGCCTGCGCGAACATGCAACCCGAGCATATCAACCTCCAATTCTCCAAGTAAGAATACTACACACACATCAACTTATAAACCACAAAATTTCTTTCGACCTTTCCCGATGACTAAAGAAACTGCAATTTTTCATTTGAACAGAGCTTGGCTCCCGATGAACATGTTTTTAATGGAAAAATGAAAATTTCAAAACATTTTGATTTTTAAAACCAAAATTTCAATGTCATTCTCTTTTTCCCGTCTTCATCTTCATCCCTAAAACCCTAAAAACAGAAGGAAAGAACGAGGAGCAAGCCTAGAAAGAAAAAAGAAAAGGACTGACAATGGTAATAATGGAAATACACGTGCCATTGCAAAGAGTGTTGGGGATTTGGCTTGCAAAATCACACAGATATGGATCTAGGATAGCAATCCAATGGCGCCAAGCATTCACAAGAGAGAGATGAAAGAAGCATTGAAAGA
Source organism: Magnolia changhungtana (assembly GCA_030180095.1). Lineage (NCBI taxonomy): Eukaryota > Viridiplantae > Streptophyta > Magnoliopsida > Magnoliales > Magnoliaceae > Magnolia > Magnolia changhungtana. The sequence goes on from JASAUF010000662.1 coordinate 9,661,465, forward strand.
TGGGTTTTAAAAGCTAAAAAATAATAATAATAATAATAAATAAAAATTAAGAAGAAAAATTTTATATTTAAAATTTAAAATTCAAAATGTAAATGGCCTGACTGAACTGCAGGCTTTTGGACTACTAGATCTATGCCCAACCTGCTAGAGAAACAAGTTGGAGTTTTAAGCACAAACCTAGCCCACAGGCTTGATACTCTAGCCTAAGCCGGGCGTACATTGAAGCTTGGCTTGTTTGCCAAAGCTGTCGAGTCGAGTTCGAGTTCGAGTTCGAGTCGAGCTAGTGGTTCGAGTTGACTCGAGTTTACCTCGAGTCGAGTTCGAGCTTGTTCATATCATCATATGTTAACCTAAGCCCCCAACCCGACCCGTCCTAAACCCCAACCTGACCCAACCCAATCCACCCAAACCCCAACCTGACCAAATCTAGCCCCACTCTACTAATTTATACAATAAATCTACATGTTAAATTATATATATATATATATAAAGTTAAACACTTACCTTAGAGAAATTGGGGGAGAGAGAGAGAGAGAGAGAGAGAGAGAGAGAGATCAGGGTGAGTTCGGATTGGGTGCAGTCGTGCTGGTACGCTCGGCAAGATCGGGAGAGTGAGAGAAAGAGAGATAAAGATGGTCATACGGGTGTCGGGTAGCGTGCTAGTCTGGTGGAGTGTTGGCCGTGGTCGGGCGAGCATGCGGGCAACGAGCAGGTGGGGTAGAGAAGAAAGGGAAAGGGAAAAGGGAAAGAAGAGGAGTCGGTCGGGTGTATCTAGGGTTTTTTGTTTGGTTTTTTTTTAAAAAAAAAAAACTTAAATTTATAACTTAAGTATATATATATATATATTATATATAATATATTTAATATAAATATTATATATATATATATTTAAAATTATTAATCGAGCCGAGTCGAGCTCGAGTTCGAGCTTCGAGTAGAGTCGAGTTGAAATGCCCCCTAGTCAAACTCGGCTCGAACTCAACTCGAGCTTCACAAAAAAAAGGCTTGACTCAACCCGAATCGGCCATTCAAGTCGAGTCAATCCGAGCAGACTCGAGCCGAGTCGAGCGAGTTTTTTGAGCTAGCCCGACTCGTTAACAGCCCTACCTAAACCGCTCCTGGGCTAACCATTAACTAGAGGTGTACACGAGTCGATTCGAGTCGAGCTTGGCACAGCTCGACTCGTCTCGGCTTGGTCCTCGAGCCTAACTGGCCAGCTCGGCTCAGTTCGGTTAGTAGCTCAGGCCTGTTCGAGTCGAGTTCGAACCAAGTTCACCTCTGCGGCATTTTGACAAACACATGTACTACATCTCAAATTCTCACTGTTTGTAAACCAACGATAGCGATTTTTACAGGTATTTCATCAACCACCATGTAGGCAACATGAAAATCAAGAAAAAAAAGGGTATTTGTTTCACATACATACCTTCCTTGCCACCAGCTAACACTTGGTTGGGTCATTTCATCAAACAGTTAGTTTGGATTTGGGCGAACGGACGGCCAAGAGGATTTGGGCGAACCGCCGAGAGGATTTGAGAGAACGAGTTAGGGTTGAGTGAACGGGTTTGGATTTGGGCGTTGGCCGCTGGGGTTAGGGTTGGACGAACGAGTAAGAGTTTTTTAGTAAAAAAAAAAAAAACTATATATACTTTGCTCAAAAATCGATCTAAGTCGAGTTGAGCTAGGTTCAGCTCGGACTCAACTCGAACACAGTTTCGATTCAAGTCGATTCGAGCTTTTCCGAGTCGATCTGAGAGAGCTAACGAGCTAACTCAACTCATGTACACCTCTGCCATTAACCACTAAAAGAAGAAAAAGATATTATATTTACCCCCTAATCTTTTTTACAATTGTAGATACCCCTCTGCTTTTGATATTGGCAGCTACCTGCACTGAGTTTTGCTAAGGGATTCGGATTCGGTAGTGGCCTCGGTACTGGCCGAATGCCTGCCACTGAAAACTTCTTGTGGGCTATAGAAGATTTGGATCAGGATGACTTTTGGTTTCTACCTTTGTCGACATTATATGACTATACGACGGGTCTGGCTCATGGCTCAACGGTAGATAAACTCTGTTTCAACACCGAGACCAAGGATCAAGTTCACATATAATGTGTGGGTGGGTGTGTGAGTACAAGGAGTGTGGGCCAATGTATTTAAACGAATAAAAAAAATAAAAAATAAAATAAAAATAAAGGCCTTTTATGAACAGGTTAGGTGGCAAATAAAAATCACAGTAGGCTTAAGAAGGTTTCAACTATGCACATCACTATTCCCACTACTTCCAGTGGTATGCTCTACTTAAGCTTTAGATTACTACATTTTTGGACTCACAGAATGAATGGACAGCATGGATAAAACACATACATCAGTAGGGCTCACAAAACTTTTCCCGTGCTGACCAATACAAGGGGTCCTAATCCTTTGTTAAGGACAAGATGCAGATATCCTAAGAGAGTTTTGTAAGAAATATTTAAGAAAGCCTTTTACAAGAACTACATATGCTAGAAGCTAGGTGGGATCCACCGTGATGTTTGTGTGAAGTCCACTCGATTTATTTATTGGCACTTGGTTAGTTTTCTGTCATGTGTAATGTGTGGGCGTGCAAGAATTGATATAGTAGCTCGATCCAAACCAATCAACTTGACTCCAAGTACCGAAATAAATAGATATGTCTAATATGAATATATATGATCAGAATATGAGAAGATTACTTACTTAGCCACTTGTAAAATTTTATAATGATTAAGTAATGATCGAAGGGTGAGGTTCTTTCTCTGAAGCTGGGTTGCACTTTACCTTCCACAAAAAAGAACTTTTACTATACTAGTGTAAATTAAATAAAAGGAGAAACTCACAACCAGCCATTAAGAGCAACTGCAAGAATGTGTGCGTCCCTTAAAAGAACAACGTGATATTAGATAAATGATAAATTCAACATATGAGCATAGATTTGAATTACAACTAAAAATTATAGTTAAGAATTACTACTACTTGATTATCGCTACTCTTACGATAACTGAGATAAAAGATAAATTTAATTTGATTGGTGGATTGTATTAGGTTTGTAGATGATTTTTGCTATGTAGATTTTCTGTATTATTTATAGAGTTCTAGTATATAGTTTATTCTTTTAGATATTTCTTTCATTACCCCAACAGTTATAGTATTTAAAGAGCAATTTTCTAGATTCTTCTTTAGTTATGTTTTCCTCTTGTGATTGTTCTTCTTTTATTGGTTAAGTTCTATATTTCTCGATCGCCTTCCGTATCTTAAATTGATCAAACACATTTCTTTATACGCTAGTTAAACTTTTAGATAATTTGACTATGTTACTTTATCGACTATCTAATGACAGGTAAAATTAAATTTATGTCGAATATAATTTTGTAAAAAGTGCTCCAAGTATCTCGAAAAATTTTTTATCTATATTTTATTTCTCATGCAATAGCACGTCTCACTCTTCTATTTACTTTTTCCAAAATGGGTTGAAATAGGTACAACACTGTTCAATTTTCGAGATCATGTTATGACATAGGCAAAAAAAAATAAAAAATAAATAAATAATGACGGAGATTCAAAACTCAGCACGTTGGGACACAGATCAAGTGCACCACCGCTGGAAGTGGATTGCATCCGGCCCGCCCGTCTCTAGCAAGTAACGGGCAGATCTGTGGGAGCCCATTGTAACGTATCTATTTATTCACACCGTGCATCCCTTGTCTTAGATAATTTTAAGGTAGACTACAAAAAGAAGGCAAGGTATATCCAATGCTCAAGCGCACAAACTCGAATAATAGGCTCGTGCTGCATTAATTAATACACAGCATCAAATACAAATTGCATTAAATGCAGGAGTCATCTCTAGAGTGGTCCACTTGAGCGTTCCATCTGCCTATTTTTATTTTTTATTTTTAGCTCATATCTTAAATTGATTGAGAGAATGGATGGAAAGCGTGGATAAACAGATATACCACATAGACTAGTGGGGGCTGGACGCAATCAGCTTCCACCAACGCTAGTGGTCTGTGGATGTATTGGGTGCTGCATCTATATGTTTTATATCCACACAATCCATCCGTTTTGCCCCCTCATGTTAGCGTATGAATAATAAATAAATAAATAAATAAATAAAAGCAGATTTGAAGCTCAAGTAGGACATACCAGGAAACAGTGGTGATTGAACGGCCACCATTAAAAACTTCTGCATGCACAAAGGTTTTTGGAACGGGCTGATATTTGTGTTTCCCCTTCGTCCAGGACTGAGTGACCTCATCCGCAGGTTAGATGACAAATAAACATTCCGGTGTTTCCCCTTCGTCCAGGACTGAGTGACCTCATTCGCAGGTTAGATGACAAATAAACATTCCGGTGTTTCCCCTTCGTCCAGGACTGAGTGACCTCATCCGCAGGTTAGATGACAAATAAACATTCCGGTGGGCCCTAGAAAGGTTTCAACACTTGGTGTCATTATCCCCACTGTTTCCTATGGTGTGGTCCACTTGAGCTTCGGATCTTCTTCCCTTTTCAGTTCATAAGCTAAAATGATCTGAAAAAACAGATGAACGGTATAAAACAAATACATCACGTTGGGCCCACATCAACATACCACCGATTGGGTAGCGTAGGCAACACAATCTTTAATCAAATGACTAAAATGCCGTCACCGACGTAACGAACAAAATGGGAAAATGTTATTCTTTTCCAGGACGCGGATTAGATACCGACAGATTGAGTAGCCCGTCCGCTAGTGAAGTTACGTCACCAAGTTCTGTGGGGCCACTATGATGTATCCACACCGTACACCTATTTTGAGATATTATTTTAGGGCATGATATAAAGAATGAGGCAGATAAAAAGATGCAGTGGACTCACCACAGAAAACAGTGGAGAGAATAATTCCTAACGTTGAAACTATCCTGAAGCCCACCATAATTTTTATTTGAAATCCAACCTGTTCAAAAGTAAAAAAAAATAAAAAAATAAAAAAATAAAAATAAAATAAAAATAGACATAAATAAGGTAAAACACAAATATCAACTTGATCTAAAACTTTCATAGCCTTTAGACGTTTTTAATGGTGGGCGTCAGTGTCCCCACTGTTTTCTATGCGGGTCCGCTGGAGCTTTGGATTTAACTCGTTCTTTAGATATTGTCTTAAAATGATCTCTACAAATGGATGGAAGGTGTGGATACAAAACAGACATTATGGTGGGCCTGGATTGGATACTGACAAGGTACCAAATGGCTACTAGAGTGACGTCACCAAGCTATGTGAACCCCACCATGATGCATGTGTTGTATCCATACCGTCCAACCATTTTTAGAGATCGTTTTATGACATTACAAAGAGAATGAGATAGATCTAAATTTCAAGTGGACCCACCACATAAAACCGTGGGAGCAGTCACACCCACCGGTGAAACATTTATAGAGCTCACTGTGATGTATTTTTGCGATCCAACCTATTTATAAGTTAACATAGCGATAGATGAAGTGAAAACAAAAATATCAGCTTGATTAGAAACTACTGTAGCCCATAAGAAGTTTTGAGCGGTGGATGTCACTGTCCCCACTATTTTCTACCGTGAGGTCCGCTTGAACTTTAGATTTATCTCATTCTCTTTTTAATGTCATAAAACGATCTCTAAAAATGTTTGGACGGTATGGATATAACACATGCATCATGGTGGAGTCCACAGAGCCTGGTGACGACACTTCAGTAGTAAATTGGCTACTGACATTGTCAGTATCACATCCGCGCCCGTCAGTCGTCTACCAGTACAGAGTCTGGCCCAGCCATGTTGGTCCACTGACAACCTAGCTCCAGCGACATCCCTCACTGTAGGAAATGCATCGTAACACGGGATCCTAAGATAGAAATGATCCATTGCTCTCATAACACTCCAACATACAGTGCACCATTTGCATCGTAACACTTAGAAAGTCAAGATAAATCTGGACCGTCCATTAAGTTCAAGACAGATTTCATGGGCCAACATGTAAGAATCACCGGTCCAATGATTCTTAACCATTCGATCCACAGATAATAAATGGTCAGATATGTTAACATTGATCACTTATTCTGATGTGGCCCACCTCATTTGGGGTTCTAATAATTATCATTCCATCCATGAATATACGGTTAAAATTTTTTTTTTTTTTTTAAAAAAAACAAAAAAAAAAAAAACAAGCCACCTAATGGATGGATTGGATCACTAATCGGTCTAGATTTTCATGGTAGCCCATGAAATGTGTGCTGATCCAAATGGACAGTCCAGATATCTCAACTATACTGTCCCAGTGTCCCGGTAGAACTAGGAGAAAATGGAAACGGATTGGCTACTCCCCCTACATCCATTTTTTCAGATCATTTCAGGGCTTGATACCAAAAATATGAAACGGATATGAATCTCAGGTGCACCACACCGCAAGAAAACAATAGTGATTGGATATCCACCATTAAAATCCTCTTAAGGCCCACTGTACTGTTTATTTGACATCCAATCCGTTGATTAGGTCATACAGTCCTATATGAAGGGAAAAAAACGAAGATGATCTTGATCCAAAACTTTTATGGCCACCAAAAAGTTTTTAATGGTCGGCGTTCACAATGTTTCCTGTAATGTGGTTCACTTGAGATTTGGATATAGCTCATTTTTGAGTCATATGATAAAATTATCTATAAAAATAGATGGACGGCATGGATGAAACAAATACATCATGTTGGGGCCCACAGAGCACCGATCATCAGCCATTGGGTAGTAGCAGGGGACTAGCCAATCCGTTTCCAGGAGAAATAGCCCGTACAAATTTTCACGTACCACCATCACACACGTGTGCCACGTGCCACTACAGGACAAACCCTTTCTTAATATAAGTCATTGAGCTACCATCCTTCCTCTCCTCAAGCAAAAGAAAGAAGAAAGAAGGAGATTTCTACAGTAGGAGGAGCCATGGCAGCAAGTACATTCGCCTTTCGTCGTCCTGAAGACATGGCACATCTCGACCTGATGCGGGCCGCTCTGTCGGAATTCATCTCCACCCTCATTTTCGTCTTTGCTGGCGAAGGCTCCGCTCTCGCCCTCGCCATCGGTATACACACATGCACGCATAGTCACATACATGAAGAATAGAAATGTAGGCATGCATGCATTTGAATATGTGTTTGTATGCATGGCTCAGCTTCTCACTCTTGCATGGTTTCTCACAGGAAAAATGCCCAACGACACCAGTCCGGCATCCAATCTAGTGGCGGTGGCGCTGGCCCATGCGTTATCTTTGTTTGTAGCCGTTGCTATCGCGTCCGATAACTGGGATGGCCATGTGAACCCTGCAGTCACCTTCGGCGCACTCGTAAGCGGACGGGTCTCTCTCTTCCGCAGCTTTTTCTACTGGGCGGCTCAGATCCTGGGCGCGATCGTGGCTTCGCTCTTGCTGATGATTGCAACGGCCGGGCTGGTAATTAAGATACATATAAGCGATTCTAGAATGTTCTAGATTGATAGATCGATGTACAAAAATCAATATGCTAAATAGAAAAATATAAATTAAATACTAGATAATGCGATTATAAATTCACTCACAGAATGAGTTGCAAGGAAAGCAACTATATCCAAAGTATTTAAAAAAAATGCTTAAATCAATATCACATGCATGCAATATATTCAGAGTATTTTTAAAAAATGCTTAAAAACCGACTGTTCCGCCTCTTTCTTGATTTTCCACATTAATGTAGGAATTTCAAACGGTGATAGGTTAAAGAAAAAAAAAAAAAACAAAAATAAAAGATATGTTATTTTAAAAATCTTGCTAAAACCAAGATAAACAACATCTGATGCATGTAGTTTCTTTGGCCAGTGTTAGAATACTATGATTTTTCATTGTTTGGGATTGGATTGTTCAGCGGCCAGTTGGGTTTTCTGTGGCGTCCGGCATCGGTGTGTGGAACGCAGTCGTTCTCGAGATCGTGATGACGTTCGGGCTCGTTTACACCGTCTACGCAACAGGGTCCGTTACGAACAAGGCTCGAACAGGCAAGCTCGCGCCTCTAGCCATCGGTTCCATTGTAGGTGCCAACATCCTCACAGGTGGACGGTTCGATGGTGCTTCGATGAACCCAGCTCGAGCTTTTGGCCCTGCACTTGTGGGACGGAGGTGGAAGAACCATTGGATCTATTGGGTCGGTCCGTTCGTCGGCGCTGCCATTGCTAGCGGCATCTACAAAATCCAGCACTACTCTCCACGTCCAGACCAGCCTTCTGCACCTCAAGCTTACTAGTAAGCTGCATGGTTATACCATAGCTTTACAATATTTTTATAATTTTATTAAATAATGAAGACTTTCTAGCTTGGTTGATGAGCTTTTTCGTGTTTTATAAATACGGTTTAAGAGACAGATTCTCTCTCGTCTTTATTGGAAATTTGGTTATGTTTCATCACGTGTATATGGACTGTGTGGAATCGATCATCACGTAGGTAATAATTTCAGTGGGCCACAACGTTAACGACGGACTACTTCTACCGAAGTGCTCTTATTGGAGGGTTGGGATTTGTTTGATCGATGTGAAGTTACAAAGAAGTGTATGTGTTTGATAGTGTTGCAATTCAATAGAGAGGGTTATGGTATACCCAGTCCGTTGTCTGGTGGACCCCACCATGATCATAGAAATCTCCTTCTATTGGAATTTGGAAAATCCTAATCTTGTCAATGTTCAAATAGTCAAGAAAGAGAAATGGTCGGTAGATTTGTGGGGCACTACCCTTTGGACCGAAAGCTGGGTCCCACATTAACAGAATTTGGAACCTCGTTGGAGGGGGACTCGGCTTCGGTAGTGACCCCTCCAGCACCCAGTTTGGTACTGGTCTGTGATGGAAAAGCTCTGTGGGCTCCAATATGATGTATGTGTTTCATCCACACCGACCATCTATTTTTCCAGATAATTTTAGTTATAGACCAAAAAATGAGGTAGATACAAATCTCAAGTGGACCACACCACACTAATGGAAACGGTAAAGATTGAACACCCACCATTAAAAACTTTCTAGGGCCCACTGTACTGTTTACTTGCCATCTAACCTATTGATTAGGTAACATAGACCTGGATGAAAGGAAAATACAAACATCAGATTGATCCAAAACTTCTGTAGTCAGCAAGAAAATTTTAATGGTGTGCGTTCAATCGACATTGTTTCCTATTGTGTGATTCACACGAGATTCAGATCTACCTCAGTTTTAGTCTAATTCTCTAAATTGATATGAAAAAATGGATGGACGGCGTTGATGAAACAGATACACCATGGTTGGGATCAAAGAGCTTTTTTCAGCACCGACCAGTACTACCGAGTTGGGTAATGTAAGGGTCACTACCTAATCCGAGTCCACCAAAGGGTCAACACTTTAAAAAAGAAAAGAAAGAGATGTGTAACTCACACGCTAACCTCTCTTGTACGTTGGGTTATTTTAATATTCTCTTTAATCTCAAATCGTATGGATGAATACACTTCCCACAAAAAGGATGCTTCCCTTAATTACAGTGGCCTTGATGCCCTAATGGCTTCACGTTCCATCAATCGGATTACCGTCCGGGCAGAGCTCTGTGGGGCCCACCGCGATGAAAGTGTTTTATCCATGCCGTTAATCATTTTTCTCATATTATTTTAAGACATGAACTAAAAAATATGCAGGTATAGTTTTATGTGGACCACAAAGTAGGAATTGAACGTCCACGGTTAAAAACTTCTTGGGAGTTGGAGAAGTTTTGGATCAAGCTGATAGTTGAGTTTCACTTCATCCACGTCTAAATGACCTTATTGATAGGTTTGATGGTAAAAAAAAAAAAAAAAAAAAAACATCGCGTGCCCTTAAAAAGGTTTCAACGGTGAATGTCACTATCACTGCAGCTTCCTTTGGTGTGGTCAACTGGAGTTGTTTACTTGCTTCATTTTTATTATTATATCTTAAAATGATATGAGAAAAGCGATGAACGGCATGGATAAAATACTTACACCACGGTGGGCCCCACATAGCCCTACTCGGGCAGGGCTATGTGGGGCCCACCGTGATGAAAGTGTTTTATCCATGCCGTTAATCATTTTTCTCATATTATTTTAAGACATGAACTAAAAAATACGCAGGTATAGTTTTATGTGGACCACAAAGTGGGAATTGAACATCCACAGTTAAAAACTTCTTGGGAGTTGGAGAAGTTTTGGATCAAGCTGATAGTTGAGTTTCACTTCATCCACGTCTAAATGACCTTATTGATAGGTTTGATGGGAAAAAAAAAAACATCACGGTGCCCTTAAAAGGTTTCAATGGTGAATGTCACTATCACTGCAGCTTCCTTTAGTGTGGTCCACTGGAGTTGTTTACTTGTTTCATTTTTATTATTATATCTTAAAATGATATGAGAAAAGCGATGAACGGCATGGATAAAATACTTACACCACGGTGGGCCCCACATAGCCTTGCCTGGGTAGATTACCATCTAGGCAGGGCTCTGTGGGGTCCACTGTGTTGTAACTATTTTATTCATGCCGTTAAACGCTTTTTTCCATTAATTTTAATATATGACCCAAAAAATAAGGCAAGTCCAAGGCTTAAGTAGACCACACCAAAGGAAGCTGCAGTGGTAATGACACCCACTGGTGCAACCTTTCTAAGGGCCAATATGATGTTTTTTTTTAACCATACAACGTATTCATAAGGTCATTTAGACGTGGATGAAGTGAAAACACAAATACCAGCTTGATCCCAAACTTATCCAGCTACCAATAAGTTTTTAATTGTGGACGTTCAATCTCCACTTTGTGGTCCACTTAAGCCTTGGACCTGCCTCATTTTTTGGCTCACATGTTAAAATTATCGGACAAAAGCGTTAAACGGCGTGGATAAAACACTTACGACACGGTGGGCCCCACAGAGCCCTGCCCGGACGGATTACCGTCCGGGCGGGGGTAGGACGCAATCCGCGTCCCCATCAACCTGTCTTGATTTGGGTTTTATAGGAATGGGAGCGGATTAGCTGTTGCATGGGTAACAGCTTAATTAGTGGGCCACATTGATCTTTTTTTTTTTTTGGTATATCCAAGCCATTCCTCTGTTTTTTAATCTCATTTTAGGACAATATCCCAAATCTTAAGAAGATATAAATCTCATGTGGACCATACCACTTGAAATAGTGATGAGTGACCATTAAAAACTTTATGCGGGCCACAAATGTTTTGGATCAAGCTGATATTTGTATTTTCCCTTCATCCAGATCTTATAGACATTATTAACAGGTTGGATTTCAAATAAATATTACTAAAACCATAGGATGGGCCCTTTGGAATTTTTAGTGGTTGAGGCACTCAGTCACCACTGTTTCCTGTGGTGTGGTCCACTTGAGATTTGGATCTGCATAATTTTTGGAACCCAATCCTAAATAGGCTGGAAAAACGGATGAGATGGCGTGGATATACAGAAATCATCAATGTGGGTCCCACGGTATAGGTAACACCCACTAAGCTGTCACGGGGTAGCACTTGATCCGCTTCCTACAAGAATTATCGCTTCTATTCTATTAATAAGGAAAGGTTATCCCTGGTGCACGAACGTACTTCTGACTAATGCGGATTGCGTGGTGACACTAACCTCGGTGGTGTGGTGGTGTGTTGCCGTGGCAAAGTTCTGTGGGCCCCACCATGATGTATATGTTATATCCACACCGTCCATTCATTTTGAGAGCTCATTTTATGACATGAGCCAAAAAATTTGGCAGATCCAAAGCTCAATTGGACCGCGCCACACATAAAGTAGCGGGGACAATGATGCCCACATTTGAAACATTCTTAGGACCCACCATGATATTTATTTGTCATCCAACCTTTTCATAAGGTCACACAGACCTGGATGAAGGGAAAACACAAATATCAGCTTGATCCAAAACCTCTATGACCCACAAGAAGTTTTCAATGGTAAGCGCTTAATCTCCTCTGCCTCTCCACTGCTTTCTGTGGTGTGGTCCAAGATCTGCCTCGTTTTTTGGCTCATGCCTTAAAATGATCTCACAAAATGAATAGACGGTGTGGATATAACACACGTCATGGTGGGGCCCAGGGAACTTTTCCATATCAACGCACCCCACCACACCACACGTGGTGTACTTGAATATGTAAGCTGAAACATGAGCAAGTGGGGTGCTCCAAGATATATACCGGCACACGTGGGATCCTTGCAGATTCATGACCGCACATATGTGGCGCATTACGCGTATACAACTTGGAATATTTATGCCCGTTTGGTACCACCAAATACGTAATTTTTTAAACTTATGTTAAGTGATTAAGTTATTTTTTAAATTAATTTTTTAAAACTTATATTAAGTAATTAAATTCTTTTTTTTTTTTTTATAAAAATAACCTGTGTTAAAAGCCATCTATCTTAAGAAGTTCTTTTCTTTTTTCTTTTAAGCATTTATTTTAACTTATGATTTTTCTGCTTCTATCTCTGTGAAAGTCAAAGGAGGCTCTCTCTATGGTTCATATCAAAGGAGGCCTCACACGGTGCACTGTTCACATTAAAGTCAGGGTTCACATGGTGCTTCACATGGTGGACAATCCACATAATGTGGGCTCACATATGGATGGTCCACATTAAAGGTAGGTCCAAATGATTATAAAATAATAAAAAAAAAAAAAAACCAGCATCAAAAGCAGGCTGACAGGATGGACAACCCACTTCAAAGGTGGGGCCTAACTGATGGCAATCCACATCAAAGGTGGGCTCCACATGCCACATCAAAGGTGGACTCCACTTGATGGACAGTGGATATTGAAGGTAGACCTCGCATGATGGACAATAACATTAATGGTGGGCTCCACATGATGGATGACCAACACTAAAGTTGTGCCCTACGTAATAAACTTTGCACATAAAAGGTCGGTCCTTAATGATGAATGGCCCACATCCAAGTTAAGCCCCACATGATGGACAACTCACATCAAAGGTGAGACCCATACAATGAACGGTCCACATCAAAAGTTGGCCCCAAATGATGGATAATGGCTATGGAGACCAAACTGAGCTCGGGGATAATTACTTTTGATGTTGGAAGCTAAACATGCTTTTCTACTTTTTCGGCAGATAAGAATATTATTTACCAAACATACTTTTCTGCTTAATAAGCTACTAATGCTGTAGGTAGCTTATCTTTAAGTAGCTTCTGATTCAACAGCTGATAAGTATGTTGTTTACGGGACATACTTTTCTGCGTAATAAGCTACTAATGCTATAAGCAGCTTATCTTTAAGTAGCTTACGATTCAACCGACCCCGGCACTCGAATGTTAAACGTGGCAATTTTATGGTGCTTAACGATGGACTGTGGTACGTATGGTGCATCGGCACGTGTGACAGCTCAACCAACTGAACCGCCATTTACAGTAACAAGGTACTAAGAAGAGGCATTTACAAGGCAAAAAAAGAAAATATCTCCTGCAGTAAAATTAAAATGTCTTTATCTTTCTTAAGTTCCTCAAAATCCTGAGGCTACCAAACGGTCCTGATGAGTGGGGGCCACCGTTCAACAATCTGGATTATTATCTTAAACCATGAATAGACCAAAGTCCCAACAATCGCCTCAATAGGACCCATCCCAACCGCTCTCTATCTATAGACTACAAAACAGACGGTTCCACATTCACAGATAAGTGAAAGTCTAAAGATTGGTGGTTAGAATCTTCTACCTTGGAGACATTTCGGGCATGGTCCATCGATAGAAAAATGCAGCAAACCAACGGTTTTGGAATGCAAGCTGTTGGCCCCACTTGCCAGAACTTCTTCTTCTTCTTCTTTCTTAGTTAGGATCTTCAACCTGGAATATGTATCAGGCATGATGCAAACTAACGGTTTGGATTGACAGCCGTTGGGCCCACTTGTCAGGACAAAAAACCTGAACTTCCTGCAAATCAGGATCCATCCAGCACCAGGTAGAGGCCCCATATAGCTGGGGCAAGGATCCGAAGATAATGATGATGGCTACAAAGCTGGATCCTATAATTCTTCATGTATGATCTTTTTCATTACAAAAGAAGAGAATCATGGAAGGATGCTCTCATTTCTGACAAGTGGGGCCCATGGTTTTGTAATTCCCACCATTGATGGAGCATGCGTCAACCCAAATATTCCCCATATTGCAAGCAGTGTTTTAAACATCGGTGATATCGACAGATATATCCCACAATATTTCTAGTATCCCACATGTATTCTATAATTCTTCTTGTATGATCTTTTTCATTACAAAAGAAGATAATCATGGAAGGATGATCCGGACACCAGGTCATTCAAAGTATATTAATGCAGGAAGCGTGCATTACCCATGTCAATGTGGTTAAATGACAGATACGAGTCGGGTCTCTAGAGGTTGAAGACCTTACACATGTGTAAGTTGCTTAGAGGAGACATTTGGACCATTGGATCGCGATGATGGTGTGATCGAACCGTTGGATCGTCACGGCCTACCTTCATTACACTACCTTCACGGCACTATCATCGGTGGCCCATCGGGCATCTTAAATTTATATTTAGTTTATAAACATTTGAATTAATTAAGTTTTGAGACAGTTTGTGCACAATTTTGTGCGAATTTCTTTTTTAAAATTTTTTTTTAGCAGGTGTATTTTGGTAATTTCATGTAATTACGAATTTATAAGGATTGCCCTAAAACCATAGCATGTTATGTGATGCTTTATGAAAAAGAAAAGAGAGCTTTTTGCTTTTGATGATTTCGTCTTCGACTTCCAATAATTGGAAGAGAACGTGAGGCCCAGGTAAACGATTTCTCATCCTCTACTCTTTCTCCTTCTCTCTTTTTTCAAGATAATCTTTTCTTTAATCTCATTCTCTTCTTTTTTTCCTAGAATCTTTAGATCAAGAAGCTAAATCTTGTTTCTTTTTATCTAAATCATTAGATCTTAAAAGATTTTCATCCCCCCACATAAAACCTATCATCCAAATCTAAATCTGAAGAACCACCAATTCTTTTCTGAATTTTCTAGATTTCCCAATTCAGGAAATTCCTATTTTTCTGGATTAGAAAATCCACTTGGATCGTTAGACAGACCTATCGCGAGACGAAAGTTCTATCTTTCGCCGGATCTAACTAAACTCAGATTTTAAGATTCAATACTTCATGTTTGTGATGGATGGCCATAATCAATACTATATTAACCTTATTTTGTTCTTGTTTTATGATGTATAAGGCTGATATTTTATTTGTTTTTTTTTACATTGCATAAATCTGCCCCATTTCATATACCATGCTCATTTAAGGTTGTATTAGGTCGTCCTACATCAAAGGATGCTCTCATTTCTAATAAGTGGGGCCCATGGTTTTGTAATTCCCACCATTGATGGAGCATGCCTCAACCCAAATATTCCCCATATTGCAAGCAGTGTTTTAAATATCAGCGATATCGGCAGATATATCTCACAATATTTCTTGTATCCCACCTGTGTCATACAAAACACAAATAGTGGGATACATCCCACATGTTCAATCCGGTGAGCATTTTTTATTTTCGATTCTTTTTTTTTTTTTTGTAAATAATGTTAAATTAGTATTAAATTTTTATAAATCCATGTTTTGTCATGTTTTGCATGAAAAATCATGAATTAAGAGAGTCGATTTTGAGATTTGGAGGACCAAGTTGCGGAAATTTGAAAAAAATAAAATAAAATCCCAACTTCTTGCAAATCGGTTGTGACCCATGTCCAAACATAAAAATTAAACATATATATAACCTAATTTAGTAATTCTTCTTTTGCTTTTGAACGTATTGATTGTGTTTCCATACCACTTCTTACATTTATAAATTATATAAATAAACTTTGAATATATTTGCATCAATTCGGTTAGATAACACATAGATTAGGACTTTATATAAAGAAAACCTATTATGTGCACTTGTTTGTTGTAATGTTTTGATTTATAAGTGTATATTGATGTCTTTTTTAACAATCACTGAAATTTCATTGAAAAATCGACCAATTTCCAATATTTCTCCATGTTTCCAACAACAGCGATACATTACGCGATACAAACGATATATCCCATAAAATAACCGATACATATCCATATCCCATGGGTGCAATACCTAACACAATACTCATATTTCGAACACTGATTGCAAGATCCAAACGACCAACCTTGGGACATTTTTCAACTTGAATTTGGATTAGTTGTGCTATTTGTGTGCCACACAGAAGGTTAAGATCACCCTATGGAGAAGATTTTTGGGTAGTCCATCCGTGGTGGGACACAGGACATAGATGGTTAGGGATTACCTTATCATGGCCCCACTTATCAGAGCAATGAAACCATATTTGGTAGGCATATCATGTAATTCCTCCACAATGAAATGAAATTCAAAAGGAGGGATTGGATTGTAGTAGTCACCCAACCATTGTGCTGCAAATGGAATTATCGGAGAACATTCAGCTAGACAATTTCACTAGTGCATGGCAAGAGTTGTCCTGTCCAAAATTTCTCATATAGCCCATCCTTGGGCCACCAAATCGACAGTCCTGATAATCACACGTCTGCCATGTCTAAAACTTCTAAAAAGACAAGCAGAACAGCATTTCTCAGAATAAATAGGCCACCATATATGAAAACTTCCATTCATGGAACAAAATAGAAATAGACAAACATAGGAATAGAAGGGGCTGTATTGTACAAATTTCTGGGACTGTTACAACTTCAATTTTTTCGGGTTGTCATTTATACCATGTGTGACGAGAGCATCTCTTTCAGGTCTGCGTGTTATCTTCAATGCCAACAAGAAAAGAAAAAAGAAGTTGGATTGCCTTGTATAAAGCTTCAAGAAGAGGGTATTGGCTACATGCAAAGAGATGCATATTGGGACTGTTGGCATGTGTGTGTGTGCGCGCGCATGTGTAAACGCTCACATGGGAACCAATTCTCATGGGAACTCGTGAGCACTTTTTGACATGTGATGTGGGCACAAAATCCAAATGGTCCACCTCATGAATCACCTCATGAAACCCCCTGTCCCAAAAGTTAGCCTGATCGTGGCCATAAAAAAGTGAGAGAGAATTCCCTCCCTAGATTTCCCTCCAACTTGGTATGGCACACTGGATTTTTGGATAGGCCAACTTTTGGGCCTTGGGGGTTTCATGAGGTGGCTCATCTAGTGGATTCAATCAAATTTTATGCCCACATGTCAAAAAGTGCTCACGAGTTCCCATGAGAACGGTTTCCATGTGAGCATTTCTCTCCCATGAGAACCATTGGTTGCTAAAAACACTGACAATTCAAATCACATAAATACCATTCCCTGTGCTTGGAATCCTTCCAATGTCCTTTAAAACCCAAATTTCATGAATCTCTGAAGACTAATTGCATGGGCAAAATTGTCCATGGCTACTCACATTATTTATAGTAGAGAGAAGAATCAATAAAAGTAAGAAAAAAACAAATTGAAAAAAAAAAAAAAAAAAACCTGCTTCTAGAGAATTTTCATGATACAGAATATAAATACAGAAAATCAATGAGATAAAAAAGAAGAGGGGCTACCTTGCATAAAATCTAGCAACCCATGGTGCAAGCACCATGTTTTCAGGTTCTCTTTTGTTATTGGAGTAGTAATCAGACCAGTAGCAAGGTGATAATCTATCGCCCAAACGCCCATCATTATAAATGCAAAACGGCAACCAATCCCCACCGCCGTTCATTCTCCTTTTCCTCTCTCTTGGGTAAGCCAACGGTGCCTGAACGTACCTGCGTATTAGAGGAAGATCATACTCTTGTTGACTTGTGTTAGATATCAAGAGGAAACAAAAGAGAATTGAAGTCAGCAAGGATAATACCTGATGCTGTCAAGCATAGCATCCCAACAGAAGTGTGTGTGACCGAATACATGGCAAGCTGATGAGCTGCTGCTACCTTTTTCATGTATGGACCTCACGCGGGCCTCCAAATAATCGGAGCCAATGATCTTTGGAAGGTTTGGATAGAAGAGCATTCTCTTCTCGGGACACAACTCCGGCCTGGAACATGATATGTAAGCATAGGTAACTAGGAGTTGAGTTCAGACATTAGTAGTAAAAACTTGGTGAGTTGACATAAAATTCAGCCAAGTCAACTCAACCCAACGAAATTTAGAGCCAACTCTAAAACTGATTCATAAGTTCTGACTCTGTGAAGACTCAATAAGAACAGCATGTCAGCTCACTAACTCGTCAACTCAATGCAACTTGTGAAGACTCAAACTGAGTCGAAGCAAACACAGCCACCATTGTATTGCAGCTTCTGTTTCTAAATATTTTTTTCATTTAATTATAAAATACCAATATGAATCAAGTAAAGACTCTATCAAATCTTCAAGTCCATCCGACCCTGCTAGACTACCAGTCAACCCTATCATCGTACAAAACCTCATTAGGCATGCATGCATGCGTACACGCACGCGCGCACCCACACACACACGCATGCACACCCACACATGCATGTCTGCACGCGCACATGCACACACACACACAGATTTCTCATTCACTAACTCCGCCCAGCTCCCAATTTTATCATTGACTCAGTTACTCAGCTGACCACGCTCAGAAATCCAAAGACCATCAGGATTCGAGTTCAAGTTTTTAGAGTTAATTTCTTGTATAGCTGCAGAGGTCTACATCGCGATTTGTCGAAGTCCAAAACATGTTTAGGTTTAGTCGTGTTCCACTCAAACTACTAATTGGTTTTAACTAGAAGATGGCACGCAATGTTTTGAATAGAGCCAGTAGCGTAGCATAGCCTACGACGCTACGTCGCATTAGCAAATAGTGTAAATCCCCTGTAGTGTACGTTACAAGGGTCGTAGCGTATGTAGCGTGCATAGCGTATCTAGTGTGCCTTCTTTTTTAGTAAATGGTAATTATATTTTGTATTTTTTTAAAAGGTAATTATATTTTGTATTTTGTACTTAATACTCTCAACCTGTGGGATTTTAATTTCTTTTCGTATGAGTGACTTGTTGTTTCAATTAGACATTATTAATTATAGTTTGCTTAAAAAGTTGTGAATGTGTTAATAATTGGATTTGGTTTATGTATGTGAATTGGTTTTTGATAAATGATGACTAATAACTTGTTTGAACATGCTTATACTTGAAAAAATGAATCAACTTTTAGTCAATTTTATATATTTTATTTTTTTCTTACTATTTATCATATTTTTTCTATTTGTAAATTAAAAAATAGAAGCATCGTGTAGCTTACGCTACATGCTATAGAGGGTTGAACACTACACAACACGCTATCGCTATTTAAAACACTAATGGCACATTGATTCCCAAAGGGGGAAAAACAATCACACGTGTATAAAACAGGCGGTCCACATTTGATGTGCATGTATTGTTGGAGAAGGTTAAAAAAACAAAACAGAACAAGAAAAAAAAAATGTACGTACATACGTACATATGTATCTAAGGTGTGGTCTCTTAGGGTTTGTGTGTGCGCGCGCATGCATGTGCATGTGTGCAAGGGCGTGGTCTCTTAGGGTTTTTAACAAAAAATTAAAAAAAACTCTTCCTTGCTCTCATCGAAATCTTTCTTCTCTGTAGGCATATGAAGGTGTATGGTGACAGTATTGGTGTTGGGTTTCAGGCAACTTGTGCATGCTATCAAAACCATGTGTTGGGCAATTGTATGTCCAGGAGTGTCGGATATGGCTCGTATGATTTAACTGAGGACCTATGGTTTAACTGAGGATATGGTCTTTGATGATGTGATAGAGTGGATGAGATGGATGTGAGTGTCAGACACATCAACACAAAAAAAATATACATATATATTCAAAAATCGAAACAAAGATGCTGTGTTCTTGCTACATAGGTACCATCCATTCAAATGAAAAGCTTGAATGTACTCATTTAATCGGAACAGCCTCTTCTTTGTGGGTCACATGGAAGAACAAGAGAACAACATCTCACTGAGTTGAAATTGAACATTTTATGATTTAGACTCCAATAACAGTTAATAGATTCTGCAGATAAGTCACCAAATCAATTTTCATTTCTTCTGTTTGTATAAGAACAACTTCCTTGATTAAAGACTAAAGGAAACAAAGGAACAATAGCAAAAGCTAGCTTCAAACAACACAAAAAATCCATTCCAAAATAAGCAACTCCTATAAATTTTCTGAGCTTGATAATGTCTAACACGGCTGATAATTATAATAACTTCAAGCAATCAGTTCAGACACTGAGCGAACACCATACCTTGGCAGAAAGTGAGAGAAAGTTATAGTTTGGCCACTGATCCTCACAATTTCCTCGACTGAATCATTATTCTTCTCATTCATTGCATCAAAGTACTGTGCAAGAGAGGTATCTTTACTTGACAATCCCAAAGGCCATTTGCATGCATGGAAGTCCTTGCATGCCTGCAAATACCATCAATGAGAGATTCAATAAAGGGTAAAAAAACAGTAAAGACAGAAGAGTTATTGTAAAATGGCTAGACGAAAAGCCCATCATCCTACCAAAAAAAAAAGACGCAAAAACAAGTCGGCTGAGGTTTTACTTTTACTGCTTTGGTCAAAATAAAGGGAAATTTTCTTAAACAAGCTTCATGGATGCACGCTTGGTTTCCACAGGACATCCTATTGGCCGATACATTTCAGCATTTTGGGAAACCGATCATCATCTAAGCCTTATCCCAATTAATTGCGGTCAGCTACATTAATATTGCTCTGCCATTCAACTCTATCAAGGGCCATAAACTTCGGTTGCCATCAAATCTTTTTACTCCCTCCACCCACGTCCTTTTGGGCCTTCCCCTTGCTCTTTTAGAGACTTCAACTTGCACCAACTCACTGTGGAAATACATGAAATTGTGTTTGTTGTGTGTACGTATGTTTTGTAATTCTATGGAGCATTGTATGTTTCTCTCAAAATTAATGTGTGTGTGTGTGTGTGTGTGTGTGAGTGAGAGAGAGAGAGAGAGAGAGAGTTAGAAAAGAGACTAACATACAGAACACAACAAGTTGCCCTAGCCATGCTCTCCTCTCCCTCTCTCTCTCTCTCTCTCTCTCTCTCTCTCTCTCTCTCTCTCTACCATTTCTCTTCCACTTCTTCTACTTGGTATCAGAGCCTACAATAATAGGGACCTGATCACAACCTACGATAGTGGGGCCCACTGCTGATGTCATCAGTACATATGGATGACGTCAGCAAGGTACACCAGACAGTCGTTTTGAAGCAAAAAAATTATGGGGTCTAAAAGATAATGATTTTAGAAGAATATTAGCAATTTCTCTATAATTTTTTGATAAGTTTTTTGTAGTAATTCAGCAAAAATAAAGAAAAGTTGGGAAAAAATTTTTCAAATTCAGTTTTCTTGTTGTGTTGTTTCTCTAGGGGTTTTTTGGACAGATTTTCCACATAGATCAGATGCAGTTAATCATGTGCAATCACCAGAAACAAGAATCATGAAGTTTAGTCGAGATTTGGGTGTGCTTTGATTTTTTTTAATTTATTATTATTATATTTTTTTTATTTTGTGAGAAATGGATGTCGTTAGCCCCTTGTTTTTGCTGGAATTTCTAAGCCATACATGTTCTAATGTTATGAGGTTGTGAAATGAGATGTAGAATCATGTTGAAGATGTTGACTGTGTAATTGGTGTTCCCGTTCCATGCTTAGAGTTACTATGTACACAAACTATTTAACGTAATACTTGACCCAACTTAACGTGAAAGATTTCTATAAGGAGCTTTCCTTTTCCGTTCATCATTTCTTCCTTTATTAGGCCTTGTTCTTAGTTGTGGGTGTAATTTACTCATATAGTGTTGCACACGTGTCTTCACATGTCATCGTGTGTGTCCTCTCAAGTGTTGTGAATATAGTTTGCACATTTGTTGTGCAATGTTGCACGTATTTGTGAGAGGATTTTGCATATGAATAATGGTTTGGTGACTCAATGGTTGTTGAGTTTGGTTGAAGAGAATATTCAATCTCTCTCTCTCTCTCTCTCTCTCTCTCTCTGTGGCACATTTCAGTTTTGGATCCAGCTGAAACATGCTCCAATACCGATATTTTGAACCTTGTTCAGATCATTATTTTCCCTTTTACGTCACCAAGCCTCTTCGGCACAAAGGATCATAATATTTTACTATTTTAAAGGGGTTTGCAAAAACTTCCAATGGATCACTTTGGCTGCAATTTTGTCATTCCTCCAAGAAACTGAAAGAGAAAACTGAACAAATATCATTGGATAGCAGAACTCATATTTCAGGAACTAGAACACCATGCAACAAGGACATGCTATCCTACAACCAGTGTTCGAGTTGTCGGTATCGCTACAAGTTTCGCTGACTAGAGATAAAGATATATTATCGTTATCGCCGATAATATCGCCGATAACCGGAAATGCAAAAAAAAATGACGAATAATGGGGAAAATGATGGAATTTTTCAGTAAAACTTCAGGGCATGCCTAAATACACATATTTGCATATTTAGGAATAAAAAAATTACAAAAAAAATACATTAAATAATAAGTTTTCATTTAATGGGACCCAAAAAGCATTTACTGCCACAAGAAATCGCTCCAATTGTAATCAAAATGAGTTCATATAATATAAATGCAGTTAACATATAATAATTAGGACATGTAAAAGTTAATGAACTAAAAAAGTACACCTTTTTTGGGACATGGAATCTATATATTGGTGTACTTGGTGATTGATGGCTTGGATATGGCACTTGTTTGACATATTGACGCATCCATTCAATTTTCCATATCATTTTATGGTATAAGCTCAAAAATTAGATAGATCCAAATCTCAAGTGAACCACATCACGGAAGAAAAGTGTTGATTGAATGCACACCATTAAAAACTTCTCAAGGGCCATAAATTTTGTATCAAACTAGTTTGTATAACCTAATTAACAAGTTGGATGTCAAATAAACATTACATTGAACCTTGGGAGGTTTTTAATAGTGGACATTCAATTGCTACTATTTCTTGTGGTGTGGTCCACATGAGAGTTATATATGCCTGATGTTTTGGATCAAGATCTAAAATGATCTGAAAAAATTAATGGACAGTATGGATCAAATAAATACATCGTATTAGGCCCACATAGCACCAACCACTAGCCATCTTGATAGTGGCAAGGTCACTAGCCAAATCAAGTCTTCCAGGTGGTGTAAGGACTTTGTGGTACCCACCGTCTCCCATGTGTTTTATGATGCATTGAATATAAAGGTGGCTACTGGAGTGTTCCGTGGGCCCACCATGATATATGCGAGAAATCAACTCCATTAATCCATTTTAGCATATTATTTTAGTACATGGTCCAAAAAATGAGGTAGTTCCAAATCTCAAGTGGACCACATCAAAGGGAACAACATCTATTAAATCCCACCATTAAATTGAAAGTGCGTTCCATTACCTTAAAACTAGCAGCGGATTGGCTGGTGTACCACACACCAGCTAGATAGCTATTGCAGGTTCGTGTAGTGCAAAGACGTGCACTGATGCTGCTTGAGCTCCGAGTTGTATGAACGGTTCAAAGGAGATCAAAGTTACATGGGCCGCACAGTGATGTATTTATTATATCTACATCGTTCATCTATTTTTAGAGATCATTTTAGAGCATTATCCAAAAAATGAATCATGTCCAAAGATCATTTGGACCACACCACAAATGGGAGCAGAGATAATGATTTTTACCGTTAAAAAATTTGTAGGGCCCACCATAACGTTTATTTTCCATCCAATCAGTTCATAAGGTCACAAAGACCTGAATTGAAGAATAAAAACAAATTTCATATTGATCTAAAACTTCTGTGGCCTCAAAAAGGGTTTCAATGGTAGACGTTCAATCTCCCACTGCTTTTTGCGGTGTGGTCCACTTGATAGTTAGATCTGTTTTACTTTTCGTCTCAAGCCTTAAAAGAGCTCGTCAGATTGATGGACGGTTTTGATATAACAAATACCTGAGATCAGACTCACGGAACTTGCTTATGTATACAGCAACAATACAGCGGGTGTGAGAGGTCACGGATTAGGTGGGTACTGACAAGTTGAGTAGCCGGTCGGCTAATGAAGTGACGTCACCAAGTTATGTGGCCCCATTATGATGTATATGTTATATCCACACCGTCCATCCATTTTTAGATATCATTTTAGGGTATGAACCAAAGAATGAATCAAATAAAAATCTTTTGTGGACCCCACCAAAGAAAACAGCGGGGAGAGTAATTCCCACCGTTGAAACTATCCTAAGGCCCATCATAACGTTTATTTGAAATCCAGCCTGTTCAAAAGTTAAAAAAGATATTAAATAAGGGAAAACACAAATATCAGCTTGATCTAAAACTTTTGTGGCCTCTAGAAGTTTTTAACGGTGGGTGTCATTGTCCCACTTGTTTTCTGTGTTCAGTCCACCTGGAGCTTTGGATTTAACTCGTTCTTTGGATGTTGTCCTAAAATGATCTCTCCAAATGGATGGAAGGTGTGGATGCAAAACATACATCATGGTGGGGCCCACGGAACTTGCCGACGTCACTTCAGTACGTAGTCTCGCAACTCAACCTGCAAATATCTCAACCCCTCAGCGGCTAATCCCCTCCCGGACGCGAGAGAGATTTCGTTTTTACGAAATTCTCTCCTCTTCTCCGGAAAATCGCAATCAATCTCATCCACAGTAAAAAATCTTTCCAGAAATTTGTCTTTTTCTTTTTCAAATCCGAACCGAAATCTCCGTAAATCTCGGTGAAATCAAGTTTTCTTTCAAATCTCTTTCTTTGAAGAAAACAAAAGGGTTTTTTAAAAGGGTTTTCTTATCTCGGATAATTCAGAGCTATCAACAGCGATTTGCCTACTAAATGTAGCCGAAATCCACTTCCGCGGGTAGATCGGGAGAAAAAGAAGGTAAGAGATCTTTTTTTTATATATTTTTTTGTATTTATTTCAATTTTTTTTCAATAATAAGGAGAACGATAGCTATTTTTTCGATAAAATCGAAAATATCGCCGATATTTCGTCGATATTTGGAAGAGAAACGAAAACTTGGGGTTTCGGTATCGCCGGTTCAGCGACACCGATAATATCGCCGATATTATCGATTTCTCGTTGACAATTCAAACATTGCCTACAACAGAATAATCTTTCCGGATTGTTATTGATAGCTTGTGTGAGTATATATTATTAAGAAATCAAGAGCAAGAAAATAAGACCAATATACCGTACTACAAGAAATTGAGAAGGATGTTGCCCATAGAATTCAAGCTAGGTGGACGAAATGGAGATGCACCTTTGGAGTTTTATGTGATCGTCGTGTACCACTTAAAGGGAATTTTATAGGATAGCAATAAGACCAGCCATGCTTTATGGGACAAAATGTTGGGCAGTTAAGGAACGTGTTCATAGCATAAATGTAGCTGAAATGAGGATGTTGAGATGGATGAGTGTAGAGACAAGGAAGAATAGAATTAGAAATGAAGACATTCGAGAGAATTTAGGAGTGGGATCAATATGTAATAAGAAGAGGGAAGGTAAACTTAGATGGCTTGGTCATGTGCAACAAAGACCAAGAATGAGTTGGTGCAAGTTGAAGGCTCCAAAAGGGCAAGTGTAAGGGCCAAAAGGATACGTGTCGAGCTAATAAGAAAAGACTTGATGACCTATGATCTAAGTGTAACATGGTTATCGAGTTAATGAGATGTCGACATCCAAATCGCAAGGAATTGTACAAGAGCATACCCACAAGAATATTTTACTAGAGAGGGAGAAATAACTTTATTGATATTAATTAAACTTCTTCTCTTACAATACTTGAGAAAGCTTACAACTAAGAAATTTTGGAATGCCTACCTTCTATTAACGCTAAAGACAATCCCTATGAATATTAATGAAAATCCCCCAGCTATTAGATTGAATTTGAATCAATCTTAATTGATTTTAAATCAATCTACTCTACCTAAAATGGCAATAAGCCTAATAATGGTAAAAGCAAATCCAGGAAACAATCCTCGAAATCTTCAGTCATATCTTTAAATCAGCCCCCATATCTTCTAAATATGGTAAATTACATTTCTTGATATTTAGGGCCCTAAATCTATCAACAAACAATCCATCCAAAAAGAAGCAAATGTTTGACCCTAGGTGGGCCATGGGCCTACATTAATCTAACTGAAGTTATGGCCCTTGATGGAGTGGAATGGCGGAACAGGATTCATGTGGCCAACCCCAATTAGTTGGGATAAGGCTTAGATGATGATGATGATGATGATCACAATACCATATTAAAAGAGCTGGGGCACATTTCTGGATTGGAGTTCCCATGTGCCCAAGAGCTACATCTTAACTGATTAAGATGTTAAACTAAAGGGCGTGAGCCTTTTATATAAATAGGAGTTATAAATTACTCTCTGCAAATAACTGAAGGAAGACTAACCCACAAGAAGATAACATGATAATAACCAGAGCAAATATGAAAAACAATATTTATGGAAGTGTCTGGTTTGTATGCAGCTCCACAGACACATGCATAATTGCCCATCATAATCAAAGCATTAAATCTTACAAGGAGAAAAGAAAGTGAATCACCATCTCCAATGAAGGTATCCGGAAACCATTTATGTCCTTCTCTTTATCGAAACTCTGTAAAATAAATACCCCACTTCAGAGGAAAACAAAATATGGTTGGAAGGGTATAAAAATACTTCAACCAAACATCTGAATTATATGAAAAGAAAACTAAAAGAATCAGGTAGAATGCTTTCATTTTTATCGTGATCAACAACCGTACCTCATGATACCAAGAGAACAAAGGTATGATTCCCAAACCATCCACGATTCTTGGGTTGGTTTCCACTCCGAGCCTACTACATGCATCAAGCAATGCATTCAGCTTCTCGATGGAATCAGGCTGAAAATTAGGCAACCCTGCTTTACCTTCAGATAATGCTTTTGAAATAAATAAAAAACTGTCCTAACTGAAATTGAAAATAAGTACAAGCCTGATATCCACAATAAAACAACTGGCACATCTTCCCTCCCATTCCCCCTTATTAACACTCAAATACATTTGCACAACAAAATTAAACAGATCTCTCATAAAATTCAGTGGACAACTACCCACAAGAATCTTTTGCAGGCAACTGCTTATAGTAGGTGTTTGAAACATCTGCTAGATTTTCTATGGGCAAGAGGGGCCATGGCTTGGTCATCTAGACTTTCGATCCTAGGGAAAGCAAAATGGATGGGGGATTCCCCAAAAACATTCTAGATTGGAAGATCATATACATCCACTCTTCGGCAATCTTCCCACTAATGTGTCTATTTGCAGGTGACCAGCCGAAGGGTTAAGATTGTTTCATCAGTGGGATAGCTAGGGAACATGGTGTGGCTCCATCAGATCAACAGTTTGGGTCATCATGAGTCCCACTTGTACAAAATCAAGGCTCAAGGATACCATAGTTCTAAAACTCGTTGATTCGACTTGAAACTCAGTCAAATCAACAAAATTTTGAGCTAAGTCAGTAGGAAACTTGCTCGTGGGTGTGACTTGGTACCGGATTGACAAGACTCATGGTCATTACTTGAACTGAATCACTTGCTTTGTCAACTGCTTTATATATATATATATATATATATATATATATATATATATATATATATATATATAGGTTAAAATAGGTGGTAAGTTTCCATCTCACAACCCTTTCTAAGGAAGCTAAGATCTACAACCAGCACAACATGGGCTGTTCCTCTTGTTATTGTAGCAATTTTATATATTTTAACCATAAATAACTATTTTAAATATTTCATATTTGTAAATAAATGTCGAGTCAAGCAAAAGACTAGCTTGAGTCTATGAATAGACCTCACCACACCTTGTTGAACATCAAGTCAAGTGCAGTTTTTGGGTTTTTGAACTATGAAGGATACTGTGCATATTCTCACCTCTAGTATCTTATTATTCCTCTGGTTTGTAGAGAAGAGTCCCAAACTCTTTTTTAACAAAACCTAAAAGGCAAGACTTCATTACCCAGAAGGTTCACCCAGAACGCTGCACCCATTATCTCTCACCATTTAAAAATGATTGGCAGAAATGTAGCAACATTTCAACTCCCATCATCATAATCATCATCTAAGCCTCATCCCAACTAATTGGGGTTGGCTACACCAATCATGTTCTGCCACTCCACTATGAAAAAATAATCTTATCAGTCACACACACACACGCACGCACAAACACACTAGCAGCATTTCAAAATTGTAATTTTCAGAAGTTCCTTTCAAATTTTGTATTAAAATCACCACTGACCATTTATAGATTGTGGGAGATACAAGCATACCAGTCTCAGTGAACATCTGGGTGCATGCAAATATGGCAATCTTTTCACAAGCCTAGAGGGCTAAAGGAACCTTACATATTTCTCCCCCTCGAATCGGCACCAGAGATCATGGTTTCCAGGTACATAAAAGACGCTTTGGAACCTATCCTTCAACACAGACATGGTCAGCACAAAGTTCTTATATGTCTCTGCCACATCACCAGACACGAGAAGAACATCCCTCCTGTATCTCATGGTCGATAAGCGTTTCACCCATGCCATGTTTTCTGCATAGTCTGTGTGCAAGTCTGAGAGGACAAACACTCGTGGACCAGCATCCACTTCGCCATGTTCACCAGTCAAACAGTTGGCAGGCAAAATCTCCTGCCTTCTCTGGCAGCTCCTTTTAATGTCCCTTCTATATTTTATTGGGTTTCGACAATCAGGTTGTTGCTGTAAGCACACGTGCGGCGACAAAAGACCCACCACCATGTGGGAAGAGCTTCTTAGCTATGGTAATCATATTGAAAAAAAAAAAAAAAAAAATTAGAAACGAAGTACTAGCAATTGCAGGAAAAACCCATTTCATAAATCAACCAACTTACTAAGTAAAAAAAAGTTACAGGAAATTCGCATCGTGCAAACAAGCCGACATGAAGCCAAAAAGGAAATTTAAATCGAATCCAAACTGACCCAATTCAAAGAGAAGAAAATTTGATCAATTCAAACTGACCCAATTCATAGAGAATCAGAGAGAAGAAAATGAAGCAGGGTCATTTGGATGCCTGTAAATGGTTTAAGTGGTGTAAATCATTTACAGCATGTCCCATTTGGCTGTAAGCTGTATAAATGATTTACGAGTAAATGATTGTCTATGTTTGGATAGCCTGTAAATTGTTTGAGTCCTATAAATGGAGAACCAATCTTTGAAAATATAGCCGTTAGGCTGTAAATGGAGAGCCTGTAAATGAAATCACTGCTTTTTGCCTGTAATCAAATGGGACTGAAAGTTGTAAATGATTTACGGCCATTTTTAAAATCCAAAAACAGACTGTAAACCATTTACCTGTAAATCATTTACAGTTAGCCCCATTTACAGGCATCCAAACAACCCCTACACCGCACGACATGGTCCAGAATCGTAGAGAAGAGATTTCGATCGAATTCAAACCGACCCAATTCATTTCTAATTCCCACCCATAGAAAGAGCAAAGAAGAAGTAAAAAACAAGACGACGAAGAATAAGCAATCATAGAAAACCCACGGAAATCAGCAGGCGAGAAAGAAGAACAGAATTGCAGAGTAGCCATGGAAATTGAAAGCCGAAAGGTAGCAGAAAATTAACAAAAGCAGACAGATGAGAAAATAAAAGGGTGAGTTTGGTTTCACCAAATATCATGAGATTCAATTATTAATCAGTCTAGTCTAATTCAAAATATCATGAAATGTCATGATATGTGATCCAACCAAACGCACCCAAAAGGAAAGATGAAAATGTAATAAAATTCACAGTGAAATCAGTCAAGAGAAGATCTGCAAAAGCATTAGAGCAGCATCTCTTTCAAAGAAGATGAGAATTTATTCATATTTAAAGGATTCAAGAGAGAGAGCTTACCGGATTCCGTTCCGATAAATTCGCTTTGTGCCGAGCTGAGAACATTCAGGCTCTTTTTATGCGTACGATAGCATGCCCCGCCTGAAGGCAGATTAGCTACTGACAGGAGTAGCAGATTCACTACTGAAGTGACGTCATCAAGTTCTATGAGCCTTACTATATCCACACCATCCATTAATTTGAAGAGATCATTTTATAACATAACATGAGCCAAATAATGAGACAGATCCAAATCTCAAGTGGACCCCACCATAGAAAACAGTGGGACAGTAACACCCACCGTTGAAACCTTCCTAGGCCCACCATTATGTATATTTGAGATCCAATCTGTTAATAAGTTTAAATAAGGTAAAACACAATTATCAGTTTGATCGAAAACTTCTGGACCCCCAGTCATTTTTTTTTAATGGTAGGCGTTCAATCTCTACTGTTTTCTATGGTGGGGTCTACTTGATCTTTTAATCTTCTTCATTTTTTTGATTATCGCTTAAAATGATCTCTCAAAATGGATGGACGGTATGGATAAAATACATAAATCATGGTGGGGCTCACAGAACTTGGTGACGTCACTTCAGTAGCAAGATCGGTACTGTACTTGTCAGTAGTTAATTCGCGTCCCGCCTGAAGGTGGGCGTAGGACAAGGACCCGCCAAGGGTGGCAATGGGCCGGGTAAACCACCTGATCCGACAAGCTCGACTGGCTTGGGCCTGGTTTGGGCCTTGCAGTTATGGCCCGATCAAATTCGGGCCAGTCCTGGGCTCAAGTCATTTTGGCCTGGCCCACTTGGCCCGACCTGAATTTACACATGCACGGGTGTGCTTTTATCCTACAAATATGTCATACAAATCCTCCCTTAGGCAACCGTCCATCTTGAATATAGACGTTCCTCTAAAATGGGTAAGGGCCTGTTTGATTTTCCTGGTTTTCCAATTACTCCGGTAATTGGCTGTAAAGAGGGCATTAATTATCATTTTACATGTATTAGCAATGATTGGGTAAATTTCCCTTGATTGCTCTCCCATGATTGTTTTCCTGAAATATAACAGTGTAATAGACAATATTTCTAAAATCCTGTGTTTGGGCGTGCAGTGTACTAGTCCTGTAAATTCGATTTTAATGGTATGGTGCCCAGCACCTTAGCTCTACAATGACTGCATACCACTATTTGATTTGTTCAGTAGTAGTAACTAGAGAAGCATATTGTTTTGTGCCCCTCTCACTAGACTGGTGGACTGTGGTCATTGACCTGTGGGACCCACTATCTATGATATCATCCACTAGAAAGACCGGACGCGTGACGCGTCCACGTGGGGCCCATATGAATGTACGTATTTTTGTATCAACACAGTGTGTAGAAATGTACATAAAAAATTATCAAATTATCCAAAAACTAAAATCACTTTCAATTATCAGGTTAACCATTCTATACGTCATGGTCCGTCTGTATTGCAAGTTGTTTTATGGTGGGATTGTATTGTTGTATTTTTTAGAATAAAAATAAATTTCAAAAATAAAAATTATTTTTAGAAAGTAAATAAATATATCAATTTTTTAAATTTTCTATAAATAGTGTGTATAGCTAGTCGGTAGAGAAGAGGTTTTTGCTTATGCAACCGGGGTTCAAATCTCCTCAAGGACGGTGCATGGCTTTGGTCAACTGTCGCACTACAACGTCTTGTGGCGTGTCAATGTAGGGCCGCTTGGGCGCTTTTTGGCGCTTTATTAGGTGTACTTAGCACTTCGCACGTGCGCATCGTCGCAAGGAGCTAAGAGAGCCTTAGTCTTTTTGACACTTGGTTCAATTTTTTTGGGCCATGGTACCCTGATGTTTTATTACATTTTTTGTTGATTGAGAGTAATTATGACATAATTGTACATGTGGCACCTACGTCATGTGTCGCTTATGTGGATATAGTTTTTCCTGTTGGATAACTGCTCCTGTCTGAATGGGTATAGAAATAACTGCCATAAGACAAAGAATCATGTCCTTTCATGAAAAGGCAATTATTTGCTGTGAATGGGTATGGATTTCTTGAAGAGGCACTTTAGCACCTCTTCAGGAAGAAATCCATAACCCTTCAATTGATATAAATCCTGGATACTATAATCCAAAAGATATACTCTTAATCCTTAACATTATATCATCTTCTGTGCAATTACTCTCGATCTAATCTCTTGCTGAGTTTTTTCTGAACGTCTTAAGGCATATCAATGTCAAAACTGGAGATCTGTTCAACACTTAAATGTACAAATTTTCGTATTGAAAATTGGATTGAGAGTTCTTTGTATCCTGAAGACAATTTGCAGATTTCCTTCGTTTGCACTTGCTGGAATTTTCAGAAAAATGGCAGCAAATCTGTCTTGAGAAATCGACTATTCAAGTCGAGCCTTGAACCCGATAGATCTAATCATTTTCTTCTATCATCCGTTGTGTATTAATTTCTAACATTCAAGACAGATTTTAACTCTTTTCACAATGAAGGCAATTCATTCCATTCAAGTTATGAACCAAGACTTTGTACGACTGGATCGTTTTGACGGTCAATTCTTCTCAAGATAGCAGCAGAAGATGCTTTTCTTTTTGACAACTCTGAAGTTATCTTACATCCTAGATAATGATCTGCCTTCTCTGACCAAGCCAACTGACGATGAGTCAGAACAAGTGAAGGGAGAACGGAAGAAAAGGAAGGAGGATGATTTTTTATGCAAAGGTCATATCTTAAACGCCCTCTCTAATTCCATCTATAACTCATACCGTAAAATATCCTCTACTAAAGATCTGTTGACAAAATTAGATCAAAAATATAAAACTAAAGAGATTAGTACTCAGAAATTTTTTATCGACAATTATGTTCACTTCAAGTTTAAAAATGATCAACCAATTCTCTCCCAAGTAACCGAACTACAGAACTTGGTTGATGAATTGAAGATTGGTGGGATAAATCTTCATGAAGAATTCCTGGTCGGTGTAGTAATAGCAAAATTACCCTCATCATGGTTTGATTATAAAAAGAAACTGAAACATAATGAAAGGAAGTACACTCTTGAAGGGCTTTAACGACATTTTCGTATAGAAAAAGAGTCCAGAAATCGAGACAAGAAATAAAGTGCTTCGAAAAATCATTCCAAAGCAAATATTGTAGAAGATGACAAGCCAAAATCTCAGAACTCCAAATCTATTCTCCCAAAGAAAGATACAGAGTTTAAGAACAAGGGAAAGAAAAAGGGTAAGTGTCACTTCTGCAATAAGCCTGGACACTACATAAAGGAATATTGACATAGGAAGAAACAATTGAAAGCTCGGGCTAACATGGCAAAAGACCAACTTGTAGCAATAGTTACTGAAGCTAACACAGTAATATCCGATGGTGGATGGTGGCTAGATACTGGTGCAACCATTCACATATCGAAGGACCGAAACATCTTCAAGACCTATGAAGGTATTACAACTAGACAAGAAGTGAAGATGGGTAATAACGTTCGTGCGAACGTTGTTGGAAAAGGATCAGTCGAGCTTCAGTTTACATCGGGCAAAAGACTGACACTAACAAATGTATTGCATGTACCAGATATGTCTAAATATCTAGTGTCAGGCGATCTTCTCAATAAGAGAGGATTCAAAATATTGATTGAGTCTGATAAGTTGGTTATCACCAAGAATGGTATGTTTGTAGGCAAAGGATATTCATGTAATGGTATGATTAAATCAAATATTAATAATAATAATGATGTTTTCGTTTATATAGTGGATTCTATATCTTTATGGCATGCTAGACTAGGTCATGTTAATTATCATTCAATAAAAAAAATGATGATCATGAGACTTATACCAAAATATAAAATACAACAAGAAGGGAAATGTGATGTGTGTGCCCATTCTAAAATAACCAGAAAACCATTTGGGACTGGCATGAGAAAAACACAACCCTTGAAGTTAATTCATTCCAATATTTGTGATTTAAATAATACCTTAACTCGTGGAGGAAAAAGGTATTTTATCACATTTATCGATGACTTCACTAGATTTTTCTATGTATACTTGATAAAATCTAGAGATGAAGCCTTTGAAAAGTTTCAGCTTTTCCTGTTGGATAACTGCTCCTATCTGAATGGGTACAGAAATAACTGCCATAGGACAAAGAGTCATGTCCTTTCATGAAAAGGCAATTATTTGCTGTGAATGGGTATGGATTTCTTGAAGAAGCACTTTAGCACCTCTTCAGGAAGAAATCCATAACCCTTCAATTGATATAAATCCTGGATACTGTAATCCAGAAGATATACTCTAAATCCTTAACATTATATCATCTTTTGTGCAATTACTCTCGATCTAATCTCTTGCTGAGTTTTTTCTGAACGTCTTAAGGCATATCGGTGTCAAAATTGGAGATCTGTTCAATACTTAAATGTGCAAATTTTCATGTTGAAAATTAGATTGAGAGTTCTTTGTATCTTGAAGACAATTTGCAGATTTTCTTCATTTGCACTTGCTGGAATTTTCAGAAAAAGGGCAGCAAATCTGTCTTGAGAAATCGACTATTCAAGTCGAGTCTTGAACCCGATAGATTTGATCATTTTCTTCTATCCTCCATTGTGTATTAATTTCTAACATTCAAGACAGATTTTAACTCTTTTCATAATGGAGGTAATTCATTCCATTCAAGTTATGAACCAAGACTTTGTACGACTGGATCGTTTCGACGGTCAATTCTTCTCAAGATGGCAGCAGAAGATGCTTTTTTTTTTGACAACTCTGAAGTTATCTTACATCCTAGATGATAATCTGCCTTCTCTGACCGAGCCAACTGATGATAACTCAGAACAAGTGAAGGCAGAACGGAAGAAAAGGAAGGAGGATGATTTTTTATGCAAAGTTCATATCTTAAACGCCCTCTCTAATTCCATCTATAACTCATACCGTAAAATATCCTCTGCTAAAGATCTGTAGACAAAATTAGATCAAAAATATAAAACTGAAGAGATTAGTACTCAAAAATTTTTGATCGACAATTATGTCCACTTCAAGTTTAAAAATGATCAACCAATTCTCTCCCCAGTAACCGAACTACAAAACTTGGTTGATGAATTGAAGATTGGTGGGATAGATCTTCCTGAAGAATTCCTGGTCGATGTAGGAATTACAAAATTACCCTCATCATGGTTTGATCATAAAAAGTAACTGAAACATGATGAAAGGAAGTACACTCTTAAAGGGCTTCAACGACATCTTCGTATAGAAAAAGAGTCCAGAAACCGAGACAAGAAAGAAAGTGCTTCGGAAAATCATTCCAAAGAAAATATTGTAGAAGATGACAAGCCAAAATCTCAGAACTCCAAATCTATTCGCCCAAAAAAAGATACAGAGTTTAAGAAAAAGGGCAAGTGTCACTTTTGCAATAAGCCTGGACACTACAGAAAGGAATGTCGACACAGGAAGAAACAATTGAAAGCTCAGGCTAATATGGCAGAGACCAACTTGTAGCAATGGTTACTGAAGCTAACACAATAATATCTGATGGTGGATGGTGGCTAGATACTGGTGCAACCATTCACATATCGAAGGACCGAAACATCTTCAAGACCTATTAAGGTATTACAACTAAACAAGAAGTGAAGATGGGTAATAACGTTCGTGTAAACGTTGTTGGAAAAGGATCAGTCGAGCTTTAGTTTACATCGGGTAAAAGATTGACACTAACAAATGTATTGCATGTACCAGATATGTCTAAATATCTAGTGTCAGGCGATCTTCTCAATAAGAGAGGATTCAAAATAGTGATTGAGTCTGATAAGTTGGTTATCACCAAGAATGGTATGTTTGTAGGCAAAGGATATTCATGTAATGGTATGATTAAACTAAATATTAATAATAATAATGATGTTTCCGTTTATATAGTGGATTCTGTATCTTTATGGCATGCTAGACTAGGTCATGTTAATTATCATTCAATGAAAAGAATGATGATCCTGGGACTTATACTAAAATATGAAATATAACAAGAATGAAAATGTGATGTGTGTGCCCATTCTAAAATAACCAGAAAACCGTTTGGGACTGGCATGAGAAAAACACAACCCTTGGAGTTAATTCATTCCGATATTTGTGATTTAAATAATACCTTAACTCATGGAGGAAAAAGGTATTTTATCACATTTATCGATGACTTCACTAGATTTTCCTACATATACTTGATAAAATCTAGAGATGAAGCCTTTGAAAAGTTTCAACTTTTCCTGTTGGATAACTGCTCCTGTTGGGTATAGAAATAACTACCATAGGACAAAGAGTCATGTCCTTTCATGAAAACGCAATTATTTGCTGTGAATGGGTATGGATTTCTTGAAGAGGCACTTTAGCACCTCTTCAGGAAGAAATCCATTACCCTTCAATTAATATAAATCCTGAATACTATAATCCAGAAGATATACTCTTAATCATTAACATTATATCATCTTTTGTGCAATTACTCTCGATCTAATCTCTTGCTGAGTTTTTTCTGAACGTCTTAAGGCATATCGGTGTCAAAACTGGAGATCTGTTTAACACTTAAATGTGCAAATTTTCGTGTTGAAAATTGGATTGAGAGTTCTTTGTATCCTGAAGTCAATTTGCAGATTTCCTTCGTTTGCACTTGCTAGAATTTTTAGAAAAAGGGCAGCAAATCTGTCTTGAGAAATCGACTATTCAAGTCGAGCCTTGAACCCGATAGATCTGATCATTTTCTTCTATCCTCCATTGTGTATTAATTTCTAACATTCAAGATAGATTTTAACTATTTTCATAATGGAGGCAATTCATTCCATTCAAGTTATGAACCAAGACTTTGTACGACTGAATCATTTCGACGCTCAATTCTTCTCAAGATGGCAATAGAAGATGCTTTTCTTTTTGACAACTCTGAAGTTATCTTACATCCTAGATGATGATCTGTCTTCTCTGACCGAGCCAGCTGACGATGACTCAGAACAAGTGAAGGAAGAACGGAAGAAAAGGAAGGAGGATGATTTTTTATGCAAAGGTCATATCTTAAACGTCCTCTCTAATTCCATCTAGAACTCACCGTAAAATATCTTCTGCTAAAAATCTGTGGATAAAATTAGATCAAAAATATAAAACTGAAGAGATTAGTACTCAGAAATTTTTGATCGACAATTATGTCCACTTCAAGTTTTAAAATGATCAACCAATTCTCTCCCAAGTAACCGAACTACAGAACTTGGTTGATGAATTGAAGATTGGTGGGATAGATCTTCCTGAAGAATTCCTGGTTAGTGTAGTAATAGCAAAATTACCCTCATCATGATTTGATTATAAAAAGTAACTAAAACATGACGAAAGGAAGTACACTCTTGAAGGGCTTCAATGACATCTTCGTATAAAAAAAGAGTCCAGAAACCGAGACAAGAAAGAAAGAGCTTCGAAAAATCATTCCAAAGAAAATATTGTAGAAGATGACAAGCCAAAATCTCAGAACTCCAAATCTATTCTCCCAAAGAAAGATACAGAGTTTAAGAAAAAGGAAAAGAAAAATGGCAAGTGTCACTTCTGCAATAAGCCTGGACACTACACAAAGGAATGTCGACACAGGAAGAAACAATTGAAAGCTCAGGCTAACATGGCAGAGACCAACTTGTAGCAATGGTTACTGAGGCTAACACAGTAATATCTGATGGTGGATGGTGGCTAGATACTGGTGCAACCATTCACATATCGAAGGACCAAAACATCTTCAAGACCTATTAAGGTATTACAACTGAACAAGAAGTGAAGATGGGTAATAACGTTCGTGCAAACGTTGTTGGAAAAGGATCAGTCGAGCTTCAATTTACATCGGGTAAAAGACTGACACTAACAAATGTATTGCATGTACCAGATATGTCTAAATATCTAGTGTCAGGCGATCTTCTCAATAAAAGAGGATTCAAATAGTGATTGAGTCTAATAAGTTGGTTATCACCATGAATGGTATGTTTGTAGGCAAAGATATTCATGTAATGGTATGATCAAACTAAATATTAATAATAATAATGATGTTTCCGTTTATATAGTGGATTCTATATCTTTATGGCATGCTAGACTAGGTCATGTTAATTATCATTCAATGAAAAGAATGATGATCCTGGGACTTATACCAAAATATAAAATACAACAAGAAGGGAAATGTGATGTGTGTGCCCATTCTAAAATAACCAGAAAACCGTTTGGGACTGGCATGAGAAAAACACAACCCTTGGATTTACTTCATTCCGATATTTGTGATTTAAATAATACCTTAACTCGTGGAGGAAAAATGTATTTTATTACATTCATCGATGACTTCACTAGATTTTTCTATGTATACTTGATAAAATCTAAAAATGAAGCCTTTGAAAAGTTTCAACTTTTCCTGTTGGATAACTGCTCCTGTCTGAATGGGTACAGAAATAACTGTCATAGGACAAAGAGTCATGTCCTTTCATGAAAAGGCAATTATTTGTTGTAATGGGTATGGATTTCTTGAAGAGACACTTTAGCACCTCTTCAGGAAGAAATCCGTAACCCTTCAATTGATATAAATCCTGGATACTATAATCCAGAAGATATACTCTTAATCCTTAACATTGTATCACCTTCTATGTAATTACTCTTGATTTAATCTCTTGTTGAGTTTTGTCTGAACGTCTTAAGGCATATCGGTGTCAAAACTGGAGATCTGTTCAACACTTAAATGTGCAAATTTTCGTGTTGAAAATTGGATTGAGAGTTCTTTGTATCCTGAATACAATTTGTAGATTTTCTTCGTTTGCACTTGCTGGAATTTTCAGAAAAAGGGCAGCAAATTTGTCTTGAGAAATCGACTATTCAAGTCGAGCCTTGAACCCGATAGATCTGATCATTTTCTTCTATCCTCCGTTGTGTATTAATTTCTAACATTCAAGACAGATTTTAATTCTTTTTACCATGGAGGCAATTCATTCCATTCAAGTTATGAACCAAGACTTTGTACGACTGGATCATTTCGACGGTCAATTCTTCTCAAGATGGCAACAGAAGAAGCTTTTCTTTTTGACAACTCTGAAGTTATCTTACATCCTAGGTGATGATCTGCCTTCTCTGACCGAGCCAACTGACGATGAGTCAGAACAAGTGAAGGTAGAACGGAAGAAAAGGAAGGAGGATGATTTTTTATGCAAAGGTCATATCTTAAACGCTCTCTCTAATTTCATCTATAACTCATACTGTAAAATATCCTTTGGTAAAGATCTGTGGACAAAATTAGATCAAAAATATAAAACTAAAGAGATTAGTACTCAGAAATTTTTGATCGACAATTATGTCCACTTCAAGTTTAAAAATGATCAACCAATTCTCTCCCAAGTAAACGAACTACAGAACTTGGTTGATGAATTGAAGATTGGTGGGATAGATCTTCCTGAAAAATTCCTGGTTAGTGTAGTAATTACAAAATTACCCTCATCATGGTTTGATTATAAAAAGAAACTGAAATATGATGAAAGGAAGTACACTCTTGAAGGGCTTCAACGACATTTTCGTATAGAAAAAGAGTCCAGAAATAGAGACAAGAAAGAAAGTGCTTCGGAAAATCATTCCAAAGAAAATATTGTAGAAGATGACAAGCCAAAATCTCAGAACTCCAAATCTATTCTCCCAAAGAAAGATACAGAGTTTAAGAAAAAGGGCAAGTGTCACTTCTGCAATAAGCCTGGACACTAC
Organism: Magnolia changhungtana; assembly: GCA_030180095.1. Taxonomy (NCBI): domain Eukaryota; kingdom Viridiplantae; phylum Streptophyta; class Magnoliopsida; order Magnoliales; family Magnoliaceae; genus Magnolia; species Magnolia changhungtana. Next base: position 9,701,144 of record JASAUF010000662.1, read on the forward strand.
ATAAAGGAATGTCGACACAGGAAGAAACAATTGAAAGCTCAGGCTAATATGGTAGAAGACCAACTTGTAGCAATGGTTACTGAAGCTAACACAGTAATATCTAATGGTGGATGGTGGCTAGATACTGGTGCAACCATTCACATATCGAAGGACCGAAACATCTTCAAGACCTATGAATGTATTACAACTGGACAAGAAGTGAAATGGGCAATAACGTTCGTGCAAACGTTGTTGGAAAAGGATCAGTCGAGCTTCAGTTTACATCGGTCAAAAGACTGACACTAACAAATGTATTGCATGTACCAGATATGTCTAAAAATCTAGTGTCAGGCGATCTTCTCAATAAGATAGGATTCAAAATAGTGATTGAGTCTGATAAGTTGGTTATCACCAAGAATGGTATGTTTGTAAGCAAAGGATATTCATGTAATAGTATGATTAAACTAAATATTAATAATAATAATGATGTTTCCGTTTATATAGTAGATTCTGTATCTTTATGGCATGCTAGACTAGGTCATGTTAATTATCATTCAATGAAAAGAATGATGATCCTGAGACTTATACCAAAATATGAAATACAACAAGAAGGGAAATGTGATGTGTGTGCCCATTCTAAAATAACCAAAAAATCGTTTGGGACTTGCATGAGAAAAACACAACCCTTGGAGTTAATTCATTCCGATATTTGTGATTTAAATAATACCTTAACTCGTGGAGGAAAAAGGTATTTTATCACATTTATCGATGACTTCACTAGATTTTCCTATGTATACTTGATAAAATCTAAAGATGAAGCCTTTGAAAAGTTTCAGTTTTTCCTGTTGGATAACTGCTCTTGTCTGAATGGGTACAGAAATAACTATCATAGGACAAACAGTTATGTCCTTTCATGAAAAGGCAATTATTTGCTGTGAATGGGTATGGATTTCTTGAAGAGGCACTTTAGCACCTCTTCAGGAAGAAATCCATAACCCTTCAATTGATATAAATCCTGGATACTATAATCCAGAAGATATACTCTTAATCCTTAACATTATATCATCTTCTGTACAATTACTCTCGATCTAATCTCTTGCTGAGTTTTTTCTGAACGTCTTAAGGCATATCGGTGTCAAAACTGGAGATCTGTTCAACACTCAAATGTGCAAATTTTCGTGTTGAAAATTAGATTGAGAGTTCTTTGTATCCTGAAGACAATTTACAGATTTCCTTCATTTGCACTTGCTGGAATTTCCAGAAAAAGGGCAGCAAATCTGTCTTGAGAAATCGACTATTCAAGTATAGCCTTGAACCTGATAGATCTGATCATTTTCTTCTATCCTCCGTTGTGTATTAATTTCTAACATGTATGCTAATGCCAGTAGAGAATGATCTTCATTTTCCACGGGGGTTATTTGCTATACAATCTGTTGATACGGTCACCTAAGCCTGGATGAACGAAATAAACAAATATCAGCTTCAAACCAATCTTTTTTGACCGATTATTGGTTAATCACCAAACTTCCTACTGTGTGATCCACCTGATAATTGAAACTACCTCATGTCTGGGATTCTGATTTGGAGAAATGTATGAACGTTCTAATTGTAGAATAAATATAAAAAGGTTTGCCCTAACAACTCATGTGAGTCCAACATCTCACCTAATCCGATGAAGGACTCCAAAACACACATTCTTAAACATCTACAATCATAAACCTACTTAAAACTCCACTGCTGGTAAGCTCAAGAAGCTACGCTAGCCACATTCAATGTCCAGAAATGGAGAAGACACAGTCCTCCCTACAAACATACAGATGCATTTTCAACGTCCTAGTTCATGTCTAAAATAGTACCATTTAAGCAGATAAAAAGAATACCAATAGAAATTAGATGTCCATATCAATCTGGGCAGTTAAGTTAGCGCCAATACATGATTTGAATGGTAATAAGGAAAACCAGGCAACCAACGATAATCCTAATAAGTTCTGCAAATGACTCTGGTGTTTCTTCCATAGCTTCTTGTTGTTTCCCCTTGTAATCGGTGAATGGACAGAAACAAGATGGTGCTGGGGCAGTCGCTGGAGGCATCGTGTAATTGCTAGCAGAACCCAGTCCACTGTTCGACATATGATTGTCTTGTCCGTCCCCATTTTCCCGTACAGGTGCATTTCTTCCCTCCAAAGACTCGCAATAAGTTGTCCAGTGAAAGAAAGCCTCGGTCGCTGATTTGTAACCCCGGAAGCAGGCAATTGAATAGCCATCGACATGCTCCCAGTACTCTTCCCATGTATAGTAGATCCCAGGTTGCCGTCCATTAAGAATAACATATATCTTCTTACCCATCTACACATATAACGAAATTATGATAAACAGCATCAAACCGATGGTTTTACTGATGGAACATATTAATCTGAACGGTTCAAAATTTCTATCCAACTATAGAAGAAATCTGCATTATGTAAAGATGATATCATACCTGAAACACGGAACCACATATTAAAATACATGTGTACTTATCCTATTCGTCGTGTACATATAACTATTATAGTTAACAACATCAAACATGCAATATTATGAGGGAGATTATAAGTAGGTTATGCAGGTTGACAGTCATTCGAATGATTAAGCAGTAATTGAACATCATCATCCAAAAAAAAAGAGGAAACATATCATCCAAAATTACTCACATATCAAGAGCTAATAAACTACACTAGCAACAGAAAACCAAAAAGTTTTGTTTAAAAAACCAAATGGCTGACCAGCCATATCAAACTTAAACCCAATAAAGAAGACAAGGGATCTGTGATCAGTCAGAAGACTAATCTGGTGCAAGAAGCATCAGCACAAAGTCCAGCCTCCTATGCTCAGGAAGAGTAAGGAATGACGCAGATTGTTGTTCATCTTTTGATAAGATTCTTGTTGCGCGTAGGATCATATTACTTATGAGGCCTTCATTCTGTTCCAGTGCAGGTACAATCTGCTCCATATGTATGATGTCCTTCCCTTTGTGTATGGTTATAGCTAGTGACTTGACAGCTTCTGCTACGTCACTCATCCCTTTGCCAATGATGTCGCAAGGGCGTTCCAATCTGGCTCTCTTCGTATCCAGTAGCTGGGTCATTTCTAAATAAGTACGTGAGGTTATCATACCTTCGCATCGGTTTCCCCCGAACATGTTGTGCATAGGGATATGACTATTGATAACGACATAGAAAAATATTGATTAATAAACAACATTCGAGCAGATTTGGACAATATTAATTAAACGAAATTACCAATCTCACCCGTATGTAATCCTCTCAGACATCATCTGGCGCGGTTACTAGCTTTTTGTCATCATCCCAACCAAACCCACTGGCGTTCAACCTTAAAATACAACCTCTTCAGTGTCCGGAGGCGATTACCAACATGCTTCTCCTGAACTGATACCCCTAGTGCACTCCTAATAGTTTTCACGACCATTTTATAGGTCTCCTTTTTAAATCCGTTGGCACTCTTGTGGCCGTTTGCAACCACATCCATCAACTTATCGATGAGACGGTCATCCATTTCATCGGCCAGAGCATTACACCACCAGACATAATGTTTTCATCAAGCGATTTTGATTTATATTTGTGTAGTGTCCTTCGTAGTATGTCACACTGTAACGTTCCAGAAAAATCCGTACAAAGACCCGAGTACCACCTCAGGCAAAAATCACTCAGGACCAAATCCTTTAGAAATTAAACGAAATTAACTAAGTGTTAAACTAGATTAGTTGTGAAATTCGCTTGAGCCACTTTATATACGAACTGCAAGACCCAAAACTTGCAGAATCATCGACGCTACATTACCCTGAAATATAGGATCAATCTCATTACCCAGTTGCTCTCGGGAGCACACTGAAACTCCGTATCGGACCTGGACCGCACGTCGAAAGTCTGATTACCGCGAAACTAAACGAATATGACCGCCTTGCTGGGCTTGACAACCATCTCTGAAATCAAGTCCTGACTGTGTCCAGAAATGCACAACTTGAGCCCGGAGCGAAGTGTGTGAGAAACGTGAATATATTTAGAAATGAAATCCGAACTTAAGTAATCTGAGACGTGTCATTTGCAGGCCAAATATAAGGATTCAGACCGTTAGAATTTGACCCAAATACTCCCTCAGATCAGGAGAAATTTCCCACACATGTCAGTACACTTGTGGCCCTGATCGAGTACCGTTGACCGTTGAACTAAAACTGGTCCGCCACGGTCGATCTGTAAATTCGATCGGACCAAAAACTTAATTCGACCTAGATCCAATGTCATGGAGCTTAAGTCAGACCGCACACAGAAAGGGGGCCTCCAGAAGTGCTCCGTTGGTTCGGAATAAGCCTCATTTGGCCATAACCTAAGTATACCTTGGCCATGGGGCCATTTCTATCAGTTTTAGGCCTATATAAGGACCTTAAGCCCTCTCTCTTTCCTTCCAAACGAATTTGAGGGAAACCCAAGGGGAGAGAAGAGAGTAAAGAGAGAGAAAGTGCGAGGGAAGTTGGAGAAGATTCCTGGTACTCCACCCTACCTCTTCCCGTGCTTATTCATCGCTACCGGATCGCTATTCCGACAATTTCAATTCCACCATTGGGTAAGAAATCCTAACCCTAAGCCGTACATTCTAGGGTTTCAATTAGTTAAAGTAATGAAATAGCTAACCTATTTCATGAAATAGGTTGTCGTCGGGCCGTAGACGGAGCGTGAGTGAACGAATTGAGCTCGTTACGTGTCTACCGGCGTAAGGTGCGGACTATATATGTTTAGGTTATGGTTTTCAAGGATTTCAATGTTGGTTAATGATTTATTACTAACGTGGGTGCCATTATACATGCCAAATGCGTTGTCGGTTTCGCTTCACGTATACATATAAGCTATGTTGTATTTAGGGTATTTCTTGTGGTTGTTGAAATATTTGTATGTGTTAGAAATCTAGATTGGTGCTTGCCATGATTAACTGTCATAGACCTATGATTGTTACATATGCGACAACTCCTTGGCCAAAGGATCTGCCCTAATACGTGATCTACCCAACATACGTCATGTATGTTGGAAAGTGTAGTCTAACTGTTTGTAGAAATGTTTGCATGAGCAAGTAGGTGTTAAGTTGTACTAATTAAGGGTGTTGAGATGAGATTCTCGACTGCCTTAAAGATGTGTATGATTTCCTCCATATACTGTATACGGTAATACCTATTTTATTTATGGAATGTGTATGTGTAAGAATGTGTATGTGTAAATTCATGTTTAACTTGTATCTTATAACATGATCAAAAGCTTATTGGATTTGAATTGTCTATTTATTACCGTTTGATTTCCTCATATAATTCTTTGTTAAAATTGAACGTAGTTGGGACTATGATCTAGTTCAGGCAATCGGTAACAGGCCTTGAATTGGTGGCTAATGTTGCTTTTGCCACACAGGATGTGTCGATGAATCTGAGTCGTACTTCGGTTGTCGATAGTGGTTAGGTCATACGGAGTGCTCACGCATTTCATGTCGATCAACTCGATGTGCGCTCGTGCTAGTCGAGCTCGTCAAGTAACCCGATTGACCCGATGTATGTTCACCATGTTTAGACGCTACTGCTTGAACCTAAGGTACCAAACTCACCAGTGAAAACCCCGTTAACCTTGGTACCTCTATCTGCTAAGACTCATGAGCCAGACATGGTGGTATAGGATACAGTGGTCGAGCTGTCGGCCTACACTGGGGTGACGAGCCTCCCCGTAGTGACCAGTGAGCAACCTAAAATCGTGAGCTGAATACGGTGATATGGGACACTGTATTCGAGCTATCGGCCTCCATTGGTGCAGCCTGGCTGTGGTCCCCAGTCGGGTTGGCGACGAGCCTTCAAAAATAGACTGCTAGTTGGTCAGGCGTTGGTGGAGTGACATCGAGTACGAAATAGGCCTACCCCTGCACAGCCTGACTGTGGTCCCCAGTCGGGTTGGTGACGAGCCTTCAAAAATAGACTGTCAGTTGGTAGGGTATTGGTGGTAGTGACATGAACTTGCTTATCGTATGTGATTAACTAGGATTAACGACCCTAGAAGAATCATTATTTGGGAATTGATATAAGGGAGGTACCTTAGTTTTTCAATCCTGCTGTATGAAAAAGACTAATAAAAACTTGGTAATCACGCTCATAACATCGCACTGCATGTGCCCTGGGTTGAAGAGCACAGAGGGAAGAAAGTATGCCGCGACCATAAGATGGTGTCGGACGAGGGAGTGTAGGCGAGGGCATGCATCATTATTCATATCATTCTTGCATTAATAAGAGCATTCAGGGATGTTTAATTTTACTGCTTTATCATTACTGCTTGACTGAATTGATAACATGTTAACCTTTACTGTATAGTTTCATTAAGTTGATCACTCACTCCCACGTTACAGGACGGTGTTTTAAACACCAACCAGACTCTGTCTTGATTGCAGATGGCGACGCGACTCCTGAGGCGGAGCCTAACTTTTGTGATGACGAGGGGGGTTTCTCCTATATGGTGCTATTAGGCGGGTCTAAGTAGACCATGTTCTAATCGACGGGGTTACAAGGGTGTTGATCAGATGCCTTTATACTTGTTATTTTGCACTTTTGGACTACCCATGTATATTCATTTTGTTCATTTTTGGAGTATACATGTATATATTTAACCTGGTAACATGTTCACACTCTGGAGACTTACAACAGTTTATATATTTTATATATCTATCACAGTCTTTCGCCTACAAAATTTAACCGTTTCTGAAGTATGATATGTTGTTTTGGTATAAACTCACTCATGTTACAATACACACATCATAATCATCATTATTTATGTTGCATAAGTGATGCATTGGAACTCGGAAGTTGAGCTTTGCTCGACCCCCGATTTTCAGGGCATTATAAGTTGGTATCAGAGCATGATTTAGATTAAACCGGACCTAGGTTATGGTCACACGATGTACGCTGACTTCGACATAAGTGGGTGCGAGAAAAATGTAGAAACAAGCTTAGGCTTCCCCGATTTCGCCAATTGGCGAAGTTCATTAATATCAATCACCGAAATCGAGTCCGTACACCTCCGTGATCTCTTGAAGCGACCCTGGATCTTTCCTAGACCATCTATCGACGGGTTTAGATAGTAAATCACCTCTTCCCAGCCCTCAATACTGTACAGAAGTAGTTGTACATCAGAAACATACCCGAAGGGACCTGAAACGAAGTAAAGCGGAGTCGGGGGCCAAACGGGACTCTTTCAGGGGGACCCAGGGTGGGACCCACATACATTTAAAGTCCAGGGGGCAGGAGGACCTCGCCCAAAGGGCAAGCCCTCACTAGAAGGTCCAGAGACCGGTAAGGACCTCGCCGGTTTGGCGAGGCCTTGCTGCCTGGAGGGCCTGGCCGGGCGGGACGATTCGGGCCGACGCCTTTAGGGCGTTGATGGCCCACTGGTGCACGGTGGGTCAATTTTAAACCCCTCTAATATGCCCCCTCTTCATAAACTACCCCTTCAAGCTCTCTTTTTCTCAAGGAAACACCCAAATCCTCACTCAAATCCCCCCTCCAAGTGCTCCTTCTCCCCTTTTCGTGCACCACCTTCACCACACATTCGAAATCTCCCTCCACAGTTGTTTACCTTCTTCATTCCACTTTCATTTGAGCATTTAAGCCCCACTTTGTGTCTCAAATTCGTGGGAACCCAAGTATCTCTCTTATTTCCCCATTTTCTTTCCTTTTCCATGGCATTATTCGAGCTTGTGACAGGCATCTTCTCGATTTCCACCATTCTTTCTCTCATGAGAAAGAGAAAGGGCACCGTGGATGAAGCTGAGCCTAGTTGCCCTACTCGTTCAAGGAAAAGGAAAGCCGCCACCACAAGTCCAAACATTGATTTAGAGATCCAGACGAAGTGGGAGCTTGATCCCCAGGCTTCCCTTGAAAGGATTCTTCTGGTGAAAATGTCTCATAGTAGGTTTCATGACCGTAGGGTCCTTTTTGAAGCTCATGTGGATGGACGGCTATTTGGGGAATAGTTGTTGTTCGAACACCTGGAAGAGGCCAAGTGGGGTCCGCTATTTGAGGACGAGTATCGCGCAAATGTGGGCACTGTCCGAGCCTTCTATGCCCACATTCGAGAGCCTACGCTAGAGCCCTTGCAGTTTAAGATCCCATTCAGAAGAGATTGGGAGGCCGCAATTGACGTTGGTCTAATATCTTGGCTTATAAATGTGCCCCTTAGCGAGGTACATGCAAGTGAGATGAATATGAAGAGAGCACATGAAAGGGATCACCGCACATGGTTCCTTTGTGGCCGACTGGTTCAGTGGTAGCCAAAAAATAGTCTCCTAGCGACCCATATGACCGACGACTCCCGTCTACTCCATCACATTTTCACGTTCAACGTTTACCCCAGGTGGAGCAATCGCAGCGAGTGTACGCGACTGATGGTAGATTTCCTATACTAAGTGGGGCAGGGAGAGAAGTTGTGCGTTCTTACGTATATTTTGCAACAAATAGTTCTTACCGCACGCTCCAATAAAAGGACTGATTCGCTCCCCTTCGGCCGACTCATCTGTAATATTGCACATGAGTTTGGCTACAGACTTGGGGCGGAAAGGCCGGTGCCGATCTATAAAACTAATGAAACTACTCTCAATCAAATGGACATCGGGCCATGGCAACGACAAGCCTGACTTGATGAGAGCGAGGATGAGACGGAAAGTGAAGAGGAAGAGAATGAGGAAGAAGGTGGAATTGAAATAGAAGAAGAACAGAGCGAGGAAGAAGAGGAGGCCCAGGACACTGATGAGAGCTCTCCTCCTACGGCACCGGAGCAGGACACTGATCGGGCTGCTAGGGATGCCCGTTTAGCTCGACTTGAGGAGGGTCAGGCTGTCCTACGACAGGATATGATCGATCTTCGAGCCCTCGTGAAACACAAGTTTAAGAAAGTGACTCGTACTTTGAAGTCTATCCTGTGCTGCTTGTAGGATAAGGGTGCCCCTCCTCTGTCGCCAGACTCGGATGCTTAGTCATCCATGCTGTTGCTCTGTGGCTTGTTTTGTAGCTGTGATAGGATCTTTGTGTTTTATGTTAATAGGCCTAATAGTATAGTAGTTGGTAAAATATTTTAAATGTTTGAAGTCTTGGTTGTATTAGCTCACATGCATCTTCTGTCATGATTCATGTAACACTGTGTTTCATGTATTATGACAATTTTGGTAAATGAAATGCATGAAGTTGCTTTAATCTGTGTATGAATGCTGCGTAAAAGTGTTTATGAGTATGCTTAATCTGACCTGGGTTGCACCCTATGTTGATTATAGGGAATGCCACCTAAGGCTGCACGGGTTGCAGCGCGTCTCACTTTTGGCAATCGGATTGACGGGATATCTTCCCTGAGTGATTGCCAGATGGACCCTAGTTTGGGCCTGACCCACACTGCCATACCAGATTCTCAACCGGCCACTGGCCCTGCCACTAGGCCGACACCTATGACACCGCCTATGGTACCACCCGTTACACCATCGGTTCCTGAGCAGAACCGTGCGTCAACGTCGACGCCACCCATGCCTTAGCCAGCTCTCCCTACTAATAGGCTGGAGCAAATGAGATAGAAATCTATTATTATTATTATTATTATTTTTAAAAGCCAACCGTGATGATTACATGAAATCTAATTGAACCATTACATGTCATATAAAAATTTAGTGCTTAGGCCAAAAAAATAAAACAATCTATGATTTAGGTAAGCCACATCGAGAGAAATAGTTTAAAGGATGAGCATTGCCATGTGCATCGTTTCCAACCATGTGGTCCACCTAAATCATGCATGGGAATGATTTTTGAGCTTTATGCCTAAAATTGTGTCATACAACTTATGGCTAGGTGGCCAAGGTGGATTTTGGAAACACATCACAATGGATATAGCCTTCAGTTTTCTCTGGCGAATATCATACTAAGCATAGAGGTAGAGTTTTGGCCTTGAGTTTCTGGCAAAGATAAATTAGACTTTTCACCTTGTCAAAGAAATATTTTAATAAATATCGAGCCTTTAAGCATCTTCTAAGAATATCTTATATTCTCTAAGAAACTTTTGAATAAAAATCCCCAATGTTTAACATAAACATTTGCATATTTCAATTTTTAAATAGTAGTTTTATTTTTTATTTTTCAGCCATATTTTTTTGATAAAAAACCTCAAACCTAAAAATATCTGAGAAATTTGTTAAGAACCTAGCATGATGATTTGAAGAGTTAGGTCATCCTGTAAACTATATGCAGAATTGAATTGGACCATGCTATGCATCGAATATGGAAATCAAATAAATCAAACAACATATCTAATTGTGACGCCATTGTTGTAGGCTTGATGTCGTAGTCTTCCATACCTTACACGCTTAGAGAAGCATTGGGATGGGCATAGCTTTAGTTGTGTGTAGGTTTGGGGACTTAGCCCTATTTATATAGTTTAGAGGGTTAAGGGGTTTGAAACTCATCGAAACTTATCTTCCTGAGGCTCCACACGAATTTGGTAATCCTAGTCCGATTAGAAAACTATGTGTGTGACACAATTATAGCGCACCACCCCTTACACGATTTTATATTAACCACAACTGAGTGGGGTCCACTAGTACTCCCGATCACACTATCTAACCCTTAGGGCAATCCAAACTGTTGATCAATAAGGCCCACCTTATAGAATTCTTACACTCTCCCACTTAGGCCACATTGATCAATGTCAACGATCAATTTTTGAAAACATGTTTTAATTTTGAAGAAACATCCAGATGGTTAACCAATGTAATTGTTGGATAATACGAGCAATGTTATTACAATCTGATCCATCAGGACTACTAGTATCGAACGCGTTAGGCATCACGACATTTAATCTAAGCGAAGTAAGACTAACCGCAGCTATAACTACTACCAGTCTTGATGACATAGATAAGGAACTAGGAAGTGTGGTGTAACAGTACCCCGCACTCTTGGTACGCAGGTGTTACTATTTGAAATTTTAACTAGGGGTATCAACACTCAACTAATAAATCAAATCGATACAGGATGGGACTTCCAGTTGACATTGAAGCCATCCATCAGGGTCTCTAGGAGCCAAAATACACCCTACATCAATCAAGAAGGTGAGGTTATCCGACCACTCCAAATTAAAACCACTATATCAAAGGATATTGATACAACACACTTGTTATCAACACTTGGAGATTAGTTAGTGACCAAAGAGGCACTCAAGGCCCCTCAAATCTCCGTTTAGTCGTCAAAACAACTCAGACCCATCCGATCATTGAGTTACGACGTATGGGCCAAGTGGAGCCCCGAAGGGCATTATATGGCCCACCTAGGTCTAACCATCAGCCTAAAACTGGGCCTAGACCCCTACATAAGGTCCCCAAGAGAATTGGACGGTATAGATTTGGTCACGAACATCATAGTGGGCCCCAACCGAAGTGCGCTTACACCCTAGTGCTAGTGCACGAGGTGCACTGGACATCTCTTGTTGCTCAAACCAACTTTGACCGTGCCAAAACACCAAACGACCCAAACTCCACTCCCGCCAACAAGCCGTTAATCTGACGGCCTTTGAGCTCCAAAGTGGCCCACCCTAGGCACTTTCCAAAAAGATCCAAACTGTTCACTAGACTCGTGGGCCTCGCCTGATCAAAACCGTGTAGGCTTTTAGGCCCTTGCATAAGATTGAAAAAGATCAAACGAAGCCATTCAAAAGCCTCCATGTAGCTAAGATCCAAGATGATGGGCCCATCTGCCACCATTTGGGTGGATCGTGATCATGTTGAATAGGCCATCCCAGCCACCCATCAGCCTTTGGAAGGCCATTTCTCACACCGCCAAAAACGGCCAAGCAAGGCCTGCCCATGGAAAAGCCAAAAAGAGACTTTCCTCTCTAGGAAAGCAGATGCTGGCATGATCTCAACCATCCCCTGGTCATGTGGAGGAATCCCAACCGTCCTCTGTAATGCAAAAAGAGATTTTGGAGAGATGTTGCTCCATCTCACAAAAGAATGGTGAGAATCTGAATATCTCATGAGATATTCCCAAACTAACATTTGGGGCCCAAAAAGTGGACCCCACATTGATCAAAGATCTCATCTCGTCCGTCCAAACGGACCAGATCTCTGGAATATACTATATCTGGGGAGTTGCCATTAATGGGTCCCTCATCTTCTCCATTAAAACATCCGAACCCAACCACGAGATGGTCCCCACCAGATTAGAAAAGTTGCTTTTCTGGTGGGCCTGGGGTCAGCTACCATCCTAGCACACGGATGGGCCCCATGCAAGGCCACCTCTTGATCTCAACCATTGCAAAGTGGACCGTTCTTTCCCAACCGTTGAAGCCTTCTCTTCCTTTAGCTATAAAAAGGGGCACTGTGGCCTCGGAATTCGTACCAGCAAGGGAAAAGGAGAGAGAGTGAGAGAGAGAGAGAGAGAGAGAGAAGGAGAGAGGAGAGAAAGAGAGAGTTAAGTGCATGGGACGACTGGAGAGCTAGACAGGGAACTATTTGAGCAGAGTGGGACTGCTAGCTTCTCAAGGGAATTCATATCAAGTGACGCCCTACAACTTATCTGGTGATGATTTTCTTCGCCTTGAGCTTTCCATCTCTAAACTAGATCAAGAATAGTCTTTGTTATAGTTGTTAATGATCCCTCAGGGGTGAGTGATCATTCAACCTGTTTAATTAGACGCATGCCTCATAGTTTAGTTACCATTGGTTAACGATCGTATGCATATTTTTAGGATGGGTCAAACCCTTAATCTATGTTGTCATATGTTATAGGACCAATCTATCACATGTTCTTAGAACCTGCTAAATTACTAATTAATTTAACTTGGAAGCATGACTTAGATTTACTAGAATACTTGATTGTTTAATTGAGATGCACGCTTTAGAACTTGATAAGTTAGGATTATAGGATTCTTGAACTGATTGTATACATGAGGTTTACTTTAATTATTAAAGCATGTTTGAATCTCTATAAGGTTGTACTAGTTGTAAAACATTCATTACTTAAAATCTCTCTATGAAAAATCCTATTTAAAAAGAGTCTGTGCTTAGGGTGCAACCGAACTAATTATGATAAGACTTAACCCTTAACATGGAGGTTATGAATCGTGACGTGTGATTCATGGGGTTCACCATTTATGGAGTGATTCCGTTTACCTGACTAAGGAATGAACCTTGTGACATTTTCCATCATCGATGTTTAATCATATTTGATTCACCCATATCACCTCATTTAGTTGTTGTATTTAAATGATTTCAACACTTCATTCCTAGTCAGCGTACGGTGGTGGTTCCCTTATCTGGAGAATTGATTAGTCACATGTTGATGAGTTCTATGCACACCTTAAGGCGGTAGCCTCGTGAGCCGGGGATGATGGTATGGAACCTATGCCGGAGTTGTCGGCCTACGCTGGCAACTAGCCCCCGTAGTGACCTTTGAGCTTATGTAAATTGGCTGGCTGTAATTGGACTAATAACGGATTGGTTAATCATGCATACATGGCACAGACCAGCATCTATTGCTATCATACGTGATGTACATATTTGTCTGTATAGATGTTTTTCCTAGGACAATGATTGCATGGGTGACGAGCCCAATGTCTGCACGGATGAGCATCCCCGGGGCGATGATTGCATCATGCATCTATGCACATAATAAGACTACATTTGTTTTGTTTTGGATTGTTGGTATGTTTTATGCTATTTTTGTTTAAGGCAGCGGTGTGTAATCTTAAGGGGAGATCACACTGAGTTGGTCACTCATTCATCAATGTTCAATCATACAGAGGATATGGGGGCTGATGGACTCGCAGTGGATCCAAAGGTACCTGCAGTCGAGGAGGAGCCTTACGATGAGGAGCCGTATTAGGAAGCGGCTACTTATTTTGGATTAAATCAATAGATCATTTGCTCACTATCATTTCAATACATTTAGAGATTTAAGGTTTTGTATATGGGCTCCAGTTGAGTGGCCCTAGATATTATTTACATTTTGATCACATTTATACTACTCTTAATTTTGCCTACCAATATCGGGCCCGGCTCGTTGATAGCAGACCCGTTCCTCGAGCTGGTCAGACTCAGCCTAGCATTGCCCCCTCCTCTCCGACAGGTAAGGCCATACCCCCTTCCAACTGACCATGACATAGTGGAAAACGCAGCCTAACAGTATACGGCCTTCATGCGCTCATGCATCCACTCGGTCTAGACGTTGGAGCAACCTCTGAAACCAAGAGGGTTCTGGGACTTTTCACTCGGAGATATCTATAGCACCCCATGTAGAACAGATTTTTGGTGTCCCATCTGACCATCCACGATATGTCTGTGGAGGCTACGGCCCTGATGTCGCTAGGGCGTACAGTAATCACAGCACACAATGCAAGATGCATGAGTCATATAATCCAGTCATGCATCAATCCTGCTCATACCGTGGACTCATATGAGACAATCTCCACATATCAAGGAGTCTCATAACAGCCAGTACTATGGCATATGCAATGGTCAATCATATCTTATAACAAACATGCAGATGATGCATATGGGCATGTATCATGATGCTATGCTGTCACGTACTCATAATCGGTATCAATAACTGGCATCGACAATCAACTCGACAATGTAGACATTTAACCAACATTGCCCCTAAGGAATGACCCACATATAGCATAACATATAGTAGACCCATGGCCTCACACAAGGGTCAAATATACAACACCATGGGCCTCACTCAAGAGCTTAATACACGTCACGATGGGCCTTTCACATGGGCCTAACATACATCACAATGGGCTCCATCGCCTAGCCTTTAAATGCATCACAATGGGCCTCATCACATAGGCCTCATATACATCACATTGGGCCTTAAACACGGGCTAAATACACATCACAACGGGCCTCAAATACGAGCAGCATATACATCACATTGGGCCTCAAACACGGGCCGAATGGACATCACAATGGGCCTCAAATACGGGCTGCTTATGCATCTCATTGGGTCTCGATAACCGAAATCGACCTCGACAATCGGAATCGGTATCGACAATCGGAATTGGCATAGACAATCGGAATCGACGATTGAAATTGGCCTCGATAATCGGAATCGGAATTGGCCTCGACAATCAGCTTCGACAATCGAAATCAGCCTCGATAATTGGCCTCGACAATCGAAATTAGCCTCAACAATCGGCCTCAACAATCGGAATCGAAATTGGCCTCAACAATCAGCCTTGACAATCGAAATCGGTATTGATAATCGGAATCAGCCTCGATAATCAACCTCGACAATCGGAATCAGAATCGACCTCAACAATCGAGCTCAACAATCGACCTCGACAATCGGAATCGGCCTCAATAATCGTCATCGACAATCGGAATCGGTATCGACAATCGGAATCAGAATCGACAATCAGAATCAGCCTCGACAATCAAAATTAGAATTGGCCTCAACAATTAGCCTCGACAATCAGAATCGGAATTGACCTCAACAATCGACCTCGACAATCAGAATCAACCTCGATAATTGGAATTGAAATCGGCCTAAACAATCGGCCTCGACAATCAGAATTGGCCTCAACAATCGAAATCGGCCTCAACAATCAGAATCGGTATCGACAATCGGAATCGGCATCGATAATCGGCCTCAACAATCGGCCTCGACAATCGAAATCGGAATTGGCCTCAACAATCGGAATCGGAATCAACCTCAACAATCAGCCTTGACAATTGGAATCGGAATCGGCCTCAACAATCGGCTCGACAATCGAAATTGGTATTGACAATCGGAATCGGCATCGACAATCAGAATCGAAATTGGCCTTGACAATCGGAATCAAAATTATCCTCAACAATTGGCCTCGACAATCGAAATCAGAATCAACAATCAGAATCGGCCTCGACAATCGAAATCGGAATCGGCCTCTACAATCGGAATCGGCCTCACAAAGGGCCTAAGGGAAGGTCATAATGTGGACATTTAACCATCATCGTCCATCAACGTGGACATTTAACCATTATTGCTCCCAAGGAGTGGCCCACATAGAGCAAAATGTATTGTGGGCCCATGGCCTCATACAATCACCATGGGACGTATCAATGGGCCGCACCAACGGGCCTCATATACATCAAGTGGGCCGTATCAATGGACCACACCAATGGGCCTCGTATACATCAAATGGGCTGCAATACATGGGCCTAATACACATCACTATGGGCCGCATCACATGAGCTGGAAATACATCTCAATGGGCCTCATCATATGGGTCATAAACACATCACATCAGGCCTTGCCCATGGGCCTCGAATACATCACAATGGACCACAACCCATGGGCTTCCAATACACAATAGGTGGGCCCTATACATGGGCCTAAATACATCACAGGTGGGCTCTACACATGGGCCTCAAATATACATCATGATGGGCCTCAGGGATGGGCCACACCAATGGGCCTCAAGTGGGCTTGGACTACACCAAAAATCATTTCAATAGTTATAGGTGTAACATGTGTATCACAGTACGCTATCATTCAATGGGGTACATGGCGCTCTAATGATGATCAACACTGCCCAAACATTGCCTATGTAAATCAGCACTGTCCAAACATTTGACAGCACCATCCAGCACAATCTGGATGGTGTGGATGAATTAGATACATCAAGGTGTGTCCCACCTGCTATGGACGGAACGGATATACAACACATCATCACAGTGGGTCCCATCCCACATGTGCAACATGTGTGGGGTGGGCCCCACATAAACTGAAATGGATGGACGGTGTGCATAAGCACATACATCACAGTGGGATCCATTCCACCATCCAAGGCAGATGGGCGTAGTGGATATTGAATAAATGCATCAAGGTGGGTCCCACCTACCCACACGTGTCGCACATGTGGGGTGGGCCCACGTCCAGTACAAATGGATGGTATGAATATAACAAATACATCATGCTAGAGTCCATGTGGTGGCCTGTCTGAGATTTGAATCTGCCTCAGTTTAGGTAAGGTGGGTCCCACCGTCCCAGGTAGTGGACGGTGTGGACGAAGGCATACATCATGGTGGGTCCACGTGGGGCCCACATAATATAATATTATATTATTAAATAATATATAATATACATATATAGGGGGTACGTCCAGCATTTGGCCAGATAGATGGACGGATGAAATACATACATCATGGTGGCCTGCACACACAGCATCGTCCAGATGGACGATGCAGATCACATACATCATGGTGGCCTGCACACACAGCACCGTCTAGATGGACGGTGCATATCACATACATTAGTGGCCCCACATGGCTTGCTGACGTCAGTCAGTGTTGGGACCCACCGTCCTGGACGGACGGTTAACATCAAGTACATACATCATATTGGTGGGGTCTACATCCTCAAATGGACAGACGGACGGTCTGGATCATCAGACCCCACCTGCTATCATCAATACACCAGCTATGCAGCTAGCGTGTGGTAGCCAACCAATCTGCATCCAATAAGGTGGGGCCCACCATAATATTATATTAATATAAGTTATATTATATATAATATATATCTTTTTAATATTATTAAAAAAAATAAACAGCGTCCAGGCCCTTGACAACGGCTTGGATGCGAAATACATCGAGGTGGGTCCCCTGATCTGGCAAAACAGGTGAACGGTGTTGGATATGCAACACAAACATCAAGGTGTGGCCCACTGTCCAGATCTGCTGGACGGTGTGGATGAAACATATACATCATGGCATGGGTGGATCCTCACCCAGATCTGCTGGACGGTGTGGATGAAACATATACATCATGGCGTGGGTGGATCCTCACCATCCAGATCTACTGGATGGTGTAGGTATAATAAATACATCATGGTGGGCCTACATTAGTGTGGCCCAACACTGGATCAAACTGATACTTGTGACTCCCTTCATCCACAGCCTGCCAAAAATCTAGCAACAAGGTGGGCCACGTTCCAACACTAAAAGAGGAGAGAGAGAAAAAGAGAAAAAGAGAAAGAGATCGGTGGAGGGGAGGGACCCCGCCACTGTGGACCCTCCCTACACAATGCATACATCAAGTGGGTCCCAAATCATGTGGACCCTACATCAAAATCAAATGGTATAAACACCCATCTTTGATCTTCTTAGACTTCTTCTTCCATCAACGCATCCTAGAGCTCCAAGGGATGCATTTCAACGATAGAGATGGTCTTTGGATGGTGGGATTAAGTGGTAGGGAGGTGGGCCACACTAGCTTCTCCTCTCTCCCATGGAAATGTTGGGCGTGAGTTTCTTGGTGAATGAGGGAGAGAGATAAGAGAGAGGGTTGTAAGAGAGAGAGAGAGAGAGAGAGAGAGAGAGAGAGAGAGATGGGTGAGTGATGGGGAGTGATGGGTAGAGAGAGAGAGAGAGAGAGTTGACTTTGGGGTTGCTTGGGGATGGGGCATATACTTGACATGTGAGGTGATGTGGTACTTGATTGATGGGATGTGATGTGATTGATTTGAAAGATTATCTTAGGTTTACAAATGTGCAACGTTTTCCTCAAACTGAATGTGGGCCCGTATCTTCTGGCCTGGGTATCACCTCGACGTGTAATACGCGGCGTTAGAACTGCGGCGACGACGCGATCGCTAGATTAAAACCACTATATCAAAGGATACTGATACAACACACTTGGCGTGTAACAAGTGTGTTGATCGCTCTAACGCCGGCATATCTTCTAACGCCTCGGCGTGTAATATCTTCTGGCCTGGGTATGTATTCTCAGGTTGAGTCGACTCTGGAATACAGGACACGACTCAAGGTTGCGTACAACTGCCGATAACAGATCGCGGGTCGCCGAAATAAAACAGGGAGGACCGCGGAAGTCTACGGAATGTACGGGCTAGGATACAGGTCTTACGATGGTAGTCTTCGATACCTAGGGTGAGTATGTGTTCCAAATAATGCCGATTTGAGGAAGGAAGTTATGGTAGAAGCTCACCATTCCAAATTAGCTATCCACCCGGGTAGTACTAAGATGTACAACGATGTTAAAAGGCAGTACTGGTAGAATAACATGAAGAGAGACATCACAGGGTTTGTCGCAAAGTACATGGTGTGCCAGAAGATCAAGGCCAAACATCGCAAGCCTGTTGGCCTCCTTTAGCCATTGCCGCTAGCTGAATGAAAGTAGGACAACATCTCTATGGATTTCATATTCGGCCTTCCTAGGACGCAGAGAAAGCATGACTCGATTTGGGTCATCGTCAATAGGTTGAGAAAAGCTGCCCGATTCCTCCCGATTCGCACCACAGATTCCACCGATAGTTTGACAAAGTTATACATCCGGGAAGTCGTGCGATCCTACAGAGTTCTGCGAGAGATTATATCAGATTGAGACTTCAAGTTTACTTTTGTCTTTTGGAAGAGGCTGCAGGAAGAGATGGGCACAGAGCTCAAGTTCAGCACAACATTCCAACCTCTGACAGATGGACAGAGTGAGAGGGTGAATCAAATTTTGGAGGATATACTGAGGGCATGCGTTCTGGACTTTCAGGACAACTAGGATGATCATTTGGTCCTAACAGAATTTGCATATAACAACAGCTTCCAGTTCAGCATAGGCATGGCACCGTATGAGGCTCTTTATGGTCGCCCTTGCCGAGCCCCTTAGTGTTGGGCAGAAATCGAAGAAAGGAGCTTATTAGGGCCCGAGCTTGTTCAGGCTACTACCCAAGTCATCGATGTAGTTAGGAAGAGTTTGCGTACCGCCCAGAGCAGACAGAAGAGCTATGCGGACAATCGACGACGCACCTGGAGTTTGCGACTGGCGACCATGTATTCCTGAAGGTGTCACTTATGAAAGGTTTGATGAGATTCGGACAAAAAGGGAAGCTAGTGCCTCGTTTTATTGGACCTTTGGAGATCTTGGTTCGTGTGGGAGCCGTAGTATACCGCCTTGCATTGCCTACTGCACTAGCCGGTATTCACAACGTCTTTCACATATCCATGTTAAAGAAATACACGCCAGATGAGTCGCACATCGTTAGCTGGGAGCAAATCAAGCTTACAAACGATGCCCTTATACCGAAGAGCCTTTCTGCATCTTGGACCACAAGGAGCAAGTCCTGCGAACAAAGACAATACCATTAGTCAAGGTTCTTTGGTCACATCATGGAGAAGAGGAGGCAGCGTGAGAACGAGAATTTGAGGTTAAGGAGAAATACCCTCACCTGTTCAGTGGCACATCATAAGTAATTTCGAGGACAAATTTTTTTATAGGGGGTAGACTGTAACACCCCGCACTCTTGGTACGCAAGTGTTACTATTTGAAATTGTAACTAAGGGTACCAACACTCGACTAATAAATCAAATCGATGCAAGATGGGACTTCCGGTCGACATTGAGGCCATCCATCAGGGTCTCTAGGAGCCAAAACATACCCTACATCAATCAAGAAGGTGAGGTTATCCGAACACTCCAAATTAAAACCACTATATCAAAGGATACTGATACAACACACTTGTTATCAATACTTGGGGATTAGTTAGTGACCAAAGAGGCACTCAAGGCCCCTCAAATCCCCGTTTAGCAGTAAAAACAAAGTCTCAGACTCATCCGACCATTGGGTTGCGACATATGGGCCAAGCGGAGCCCCAAATAGCATTATATGGCCCACATGGGTCTCACCATCAGCCCAAAACTGGGCCTAAACCCCTACATAAGGTCTCCAAGAGAATTGGATGGTATAGATTTGGTCACGAACATCATAGTGGGCCCCAACTGAAGTGCGCCTACACCCTAGTGCTAGTGCATGAGGTGCACTGGACATCTCTTGTTGGTCAAACTAACTTTGACCATGCCAAAACACCAAACAACCAAACTCCTCTCCCGCCAACGAGCTGTTTGAATCTGACGGCCTTTGAGCTCCAAAGTGGCCCACCTGGGCACTTTCCAAAAGATCCGAACCGTTCACTAGACTCGTGGGCCCCGCCTGATCAAAACCGTATAGGCTTTTAGGCCCTTGCATATGCTTGAAAAAGACCAAACGAAGCCGTTCAAAAGCCTCTATGCGGCTGAGATCCAGGATGATGGGCCCATCTGCCACCATTTGGGTGGGCCGTGATCATGTTGAATAGGCCATCCCAGCCACCCATCAGCCTTTGGAAGGCCGTTTCTCACACCGCCAAAAAGGGCCAAGCAAGGCCTGCCCAAGGAAAAACTAAAAAGAGGCTTTCCTCTCTAGGAAAGCAGATGCTAGCATGATCTCAGCCATCCCCTGGCCACGTGGAGGAATCCTAACCGTCCACAGAATAATAATGAGAATCTGTTTTCTCACCATTCTTTTGGAGAGAAGTTGCTCCATCTCACAAAAGAATGGTGAGAATTTGAATATCTCATGAGATATTCCCAAATTAACGTTTGGGGCCCAAAAAGTGGACCCCATATTGATCAGAGATCTCATCTCGTCTGTCCAAACGAACCAGATCTCTGGAATATACTACATCTGGGGAGTTGCTATTAATGGTTCCCTCATCTTCTCCATTAAAACATTCAAACCCAACCACGAGATGAGCCCCACCAAATCAGAAAAGTTGCTTTTCTAGTGGGCCTGGGGTCAGCTATCCATCCTAGCACGCGGATGGACCCCATGCAAGGCCACCTCTTGATCTCAACCATTACAAAGTGGACCGTTCTTTCCCAACCGTTGAAGCCTTCTCTCCCTTTTACTATAAAAAGGGGCACTGTGGCCTCGGAATTCGTACCAACAAGGGAAAAGGAGAGAGAGAGAGAGAGAGAGAGAGAGAGAGAGAGAGAGAGAGAGAGAGAATGAAAGAGCTAAGTGCATGGGACGACTAGAGAGCTAGACAAGGAACTATTTGAGCAGAGTGGGACCACTAGCTTCTCAAGGGAATTTGTATCAAGGGGCGTCTTACAACTTGTCTGGTGATGATTTTCTTTCCCTTGAGTTTTCCATCTCTAAACTAGATCAAGAATAGTCTTTGCTATAGTTGCTAATGATCCCTCAGTGGTGGGTGATCATTCAACCTGTTTAATTAGACGCATGCCTCATAGTTTAGTTACCATTGGTTAATGATCGTATGCACATTTTTAGGATGGGTCAAACCCTTAATCTATGTTGTCATATGTTATAGGACCAATCTATCACATGTTCCTGGAAACTTTTAAATCACTAATTAGTTTAACTTTGAAGCATGACTTGGATTTACTAGAATACTTGATTATTTAATTGAGATGCATGCTTTAGAACTTGATAAGTTAGGATTATATGATTGTTGACTGATTGTATACATGAGGTTTACTTCAATTATTAAAGCATGTCTGAATCTCTATAAGGTTGTACTGGTTGAAAAACATTCATTACTTGAAATCTCTCTATGAAGACTCATATTTAAAGAGAGTCTATGCTTAGGGTGCAACTAAACTGATTATGATAAGACTTAACCCTTAACATGGAGGTTATGAATCATGACGTGTGATTCATGGGGTTCACCATCTATGGAGTGATTCTGTTTACCTGACTAAAGAATGCACCTTGCGACATTTGCCATCATCGATGTTTACTCGTATTTGATTCACACATACCTCATTTAGTCGTTGTATTTAAATGATTTCAACACTTCATTCCTAGTCAACATACGGTGGTGGTCCCCTTATCTGAAAAATTGATTGGCCACATGTTGATGAGTTCTATGCACACCCTAAGGCGGTAGCCTCATGAGCCGGTGATGGTGGTATGGGACCTATGCCCGAGCTGTCGGCCTACGCTAGTAACTAGCCCCCGTAGTGACCTTTGAGCTTATGTAAATTGGCTGGCTGTAATTGGACTGATAACGAATTGGTTAATTATGCATACATGGCATAGACTAGCATCTATTACTATCGTATGTGATGTACATATTTGTCCGTCTGGATGTTTTTCCTGGGACAATGATTACATGGGTGACGAGCCTCATTTTCGCACGGATGAGCATCCCCGGGGCGATGATTACATTCACGCGTCCATGCACATAATAAGACTGCATTTGTTATGTTTTGGATTGTCCGTATATTTTATGTTATTTTTGTCTAAGGCGGCGATGTGTAATCTTGAGGGGAGATCACATTGAGCTGGCCACTTATTCATCAATGTTCAACTATACAGAAGATATATGGGCTGATGGACTCGCAACGGATCCAGAGGTACCTGCAGTCGAGGAGCAGCCTTACGATGAGGAGCCGTATCAGGAAGTGGCTACTTATTTTGGATTAAATCAGTAGATCATTTGCTCACTGTCATTTCAGTACATTTAAAGATTTGAGGTTTTGTATATGGACCCCAGCTGAGTGGCCCTGGATATTGTTTACATTTTGATCACGTCTATACTTCTCTTAATTCCGTAAATTGCACTTTGATTTTGGTTTGATTACCCTTTTTGGATTATCAGTTAACACCCGGGTTTTCAGGAAACGAGTCATATACTCAGGTTCTGAAAACTGGGGTGTTACATGTGGATAAGGATTACACACGTATTTCGATGATATGTGTTTATTCTTAAGAGGTCTTGGAGCTTTCAAATGTCTCCAACGAGACATTTTTTTTTGTTCTACTTAGAACAAATTAAGCATATTTGGAGAGAAGCATAAATTAATTTTATATCAGAATCATTAAAACTTTATCAAATGAGATATTTTTAATGTGTATGAAAATAAAACACGCTCAACTCTCAGTAACCGAATACATATGTGGGATCAATGATTCATATAGATGTTAAATGCTCCTAAAATGACGTGATAGGGATCCCTTTAGTGAGTGGATCCGCAATCATCTATTTAGTGTTGATGAACTCCACAAACACTAGACAATTTTAAACTCTTTCCTTCACAACAAAATACTTGATGTCGATATGCCTCGACCTTGATGAATGCTTGTTGTTACTAGAGAAGGAAATTGTAGTTGAATTATCACAAAAGATTCTAAATGGTTTCATGATATGATCCGGCACCCATAAACCTAAGAAGAAACGATGTAACCACAATGCTTGATAAAATGCCTCATGATAAGCAATGAACTCAACTTCCATGGTGGATGATGTTGTAGTTTACTGTTTCACACTTTTCAATACCCAACCCCACCAACCATCATGAAGATGTAGCATGAGGTAGACTTCTTTGCATAAACGCAACCAACATAATATATGTCTGAGTATGCAACCAATTAACTCTAAATGATTAGATCTTTTGTATGTGAGTTTGAAGTCCTTTGATCTTTGTAGGTGGCGCAACACCTTTGCAGCTATCCAATGTGCATTCCTAGATTGGATAGTTACCAACCCAACATTCTAACTGCAAAAGCAATATCTAGTCGTGTGCAGATTTGAGCATATATGATACTTCCTACTATTGACACGTACGGAAAATCCTTAATCCGATTATTTTCCAAATCATTCATAAGACATTAAAACTGACCGAATTTATCACCCTTTACAATGGGCGATTGTCCAGGAGCACAATTTTGTATGGCATACGTTTCGAGTACTCTATCAATATAAGCTCTCTATGATAGGCTAAGAAGTATTCATAATCTGTCATAGTTTATCTCAATGCCAATGACATAAGATGCATCACAAAGGTCCTTCATCTCAAACCTTTAAGATGAAAATTTCTTAGTACTGCTCAACATCTCGATGTCACTACTAGCTAACAAAATATTATCAACATACAAAACTAATATAATGAACTTACTCCCACTGATTTTAACTTAGATACACTCATCTACAGTATTTTCTATGAAATAATGTAAGGAAATCACTTCATGAAACTTCAGGTACTACTGTCGTGATGCATATTTCAACCAATATATGAATTTCTTTAGTTTACAAACCACATATTTTGAATCATTGGCTACAAAACCTTTAAGTTGTAACATATTTATGTCCTCGTTTAGATCCTTATTGAGAAACGCAGTTTTTACATCCATATGATGTATCTTCAAATTCATATGAGCCATAAGAGCCATTATGATCCTGATGAGGCTTTCTTATATACTGGTGAGAAAGTCTATTTAAAATAAATACATCCGCGTTGGTTAAAACCATTGGCAAAATGTCTGGCTTTATATCTCTTGACATTACCCTTGGAGTCCTATTTGGTTTTGAATACCCACTTACAACCAATTGGTTTTATTACCTGGGGTAACTCAACAAGATCCCATACTTTGTTGTCTTTCATGTATTTCAACTCATCCTTCATGGCATCAATCTAATGAGAATAGTTAGCAACTTGTTTGGCTTGTGTAAAGGATTCATTATCCTTTTCTACCCCTATGCCAAACTCGTGCTTCCGTAGATATACGATGTAATTATCTGGAATCACAGGCCTCCTTTATCTTTCATATCTTCTCAATAGCTCACTCTCTTTTGTGTGATTTTGATTTCTCTCATTAGTGGGTTGTAAAAACAGGTTCTGTGGGGTGATCTGAAGTAACTACGAGCTCAACTGTATAATTTATACCAACGTGGTCCGGAATGAATGCGACGGAAGTCATAGTTATTTCTACCTCGAATATAAAATCTTTAATGTTTGTGTTCCACTATTTTCAGTGTCCTCAATAAATATAACATTCATAGTCTCAATAATCCTAATGGAGTGAGAAAGATAGTATAATCGATAACATTTTGACATTTCCGGGTATCATATAAAGAAACAACTTATGGTTTTAGGATTGAACTTTCTTTTACGTAGGTTGTAAACTTTGGCCTCAGCAGGATATCCCCAAACACGTATATATCAGAAACTTAGTTTTCTCTCATTCTACAACTCAAAAGGAGTTTTACTTACAGTCTTGCTGGAGACCCTGTTAAGGATATGAACTGCAATTTTGATCGCATCACCTCACAGAGATTCTAGCAATGCTGAATTAATTATTATGCTACGCACCGTATCCATAAGGGTGCGATTGCGTCTTTCAGCCACACCATTCTACTATAGGGTCACAGGCATGGTGTACTGGGCGACAATACCACAATCTTGTAGGTATCTAGTGAAGGATCCTGAATTGTGATCTGATTCGTCATATTTGTCATAGTATTCACCACCATAGTTGGACCTGATGAACTTAATCTTCTTATCAAGTTCATTTTCAATTTCAGCCTCATAGATTTTAAAAACATCAAGGACATCTGATTTTTCATTAATAAGATAAAGGTACCTAAAACGAGAGTAGTAATCTATAAAGGTGATAAAGTATTTGTGCCCACTCCAGTATGCTGTAAGGAATGACCTACAAATGTCTGTGTGTATCACCTCCAAGAGTCACTCCTTATATGAACCATTCTTTTTTGTTCTGGGATGTTTACCCTTAATACAATCAACACACATTTTATAGTCAGAAAAGTCTAGAGAATGAATAATCCCTTCACTCACCAGCCTATCCAATCTCTCACAAGAAATACAGAATAATCGCCTATGCCACAATATGGAGAAATTTTCATAGTATAGTCTTTGCTTAGATTCTACTTTATTTCCATGCATGTCATTTACATTATAGACATTATAGACCTGTGAGGCATTCAAGTCTAGTTGGTATAGGTTATTCACCATAAAGCTAATACCGACAATAATTAAATCAAAGTAAATATTCAATTTTTTATCTCAATTTGAAAAGAATAACCTAATTTATCCAAATGAGAAATATATATCAAATTACGCTTTATAGAAGGCACACAAAATATATCTACTAGATTCAATTACTAACTTGACCCTAACCTAAGTTTACAGACTCCGACTGCCTTCACGTCAACTTTAATGTTATTACCTACATATATTGAGTGTTCTACATCAGTTGGTGGCCTGCTATGTAGCAACTCCTATACAAAAATATATATGTGAATAGTTGTTCCCAAATCTATCTATTAAGAATCTACCGACACATTAGTTAGATTAGATTCAAAACAGACCAAGATAGTATTATTACTTTTCTTTATGAACCACAACTTGTACTTTATGCAGTCTTTTCTTCTGATGGCACGACTTCTTACAAAATAAGCAATTATTATTTTTAGCCCGTATGTTGCTTGATCTTTTCCCAGGTTGATTTTCATGACTTTCAACTGGAGGACCCGAGGATTTCTTATTAAAATCTTGTTTCCTTTTTCTCTTTCCATTATGTCAATGTTCATGTCCATGTCTTGAGGTTACCAGATTAACATTCTATGCATTTCTTAGTGTCTTGAGCCTGTCCTCCTCTTGGACACACTAAGAAATCAATTTGTCTAACGCCCATTTATCCTTTTGTGTATTATAGTTCACTAAGTACGTACTATATTGAGGAAGTAAGTTGTTTATGACCAAGTAAACCAGTTGGTCATCTTTAATTTCTATGCCCAAAGAGCGGATGTTATATACCAGTTCGATCTGCTCTACAATGCATTCGCGAATGTTTCATTTTCCATCATAAAATGAGTGGGTTAATTTGTTTAGAAAGAAACCCACTTCAGCCTTATCTGATTTCTTGAATTAGTTTCCTATTTCGGTCAAAAAAACTTTGGTCTTATTCACATTAAGCATAGCACCCCTCATTGTCTCAGAAATTGAGTGCTTCAGAGACACATATTGTTGGATCTGAACCATGCCTCATTACGATTGACCTCTGACTCGGTAACATTTTCAGATGGTCTTTGAGGTTTTGGTTTATCCAAGGTAAGGTCTAACTGTAAGCAACCCAGGATAATTTCTATGGACTCTTTTTATTGGAAATAATTCGACCCGGTTAGGGCAGGAACATGATGCATTTGAATTGAAATTGTAACTAGTTACATAATATACTCACATTAGCTAATTGTTTACATAAAACATTCATGAATAAAACTGAATATCAGATAAAATTTTATCAATTCAATTAATTGGGACCTTTAATTGAATTACTCAGGATGAAGATGGGCCCAACCATTCAATCCGGGCGAGAATCGGTCACATCATCATCTTCTCTTGTGGGAGGCAATCAAAACATGTAAGTGAAGCTAAGTAATGCCAATTACATAAATTTGAGATACTCAACACCCGTGGGTAAGATGAGCGTTTCAACTTTACATCACCGACATTGTTTACTTTATATTGCCTATGTTCATCGCCAAACGTTAATCATCCGGGTTTTCATCACCATCTACTTTGGCCAAAAAACAACTATCCAACCATTAGGGCAATCCAGACCGTTTATCAATAAGAACTGCCTTATAGAATTCTCACACGTCCATCAAGAATGCCTTGCCTCAAGACGGACGACAGTGCAGAAAATTTGCAGCATATTCAAGATGGATTGCTGACTCATCCAAGCTGTACTTGGACTCAGTAAGGACAGGTATGGGTCGTTATCACAGGTCAGCCCAAACGCGGGCGAGTCAGTTGCGAGAGTGACAAGAAAAAACAAATTCATTCATGTGAGCGACGGGTAAGACGGGTTTTCTTCAAAAGCTATAAAATCCCTTTTTAGCTGGGCTGTGATTGGAAGGTCGTTAAGGGGGCATTTGGATCATAAGTTACTTAAGATAAGTAGATTATCTTGGTTTCTACTTATTAAGCTGAAGTGATTAAGTAACTTAAAGTAAAAAAAAAAAGTTATTTATAATTGATCTTAAACCAAACAAACTTATCTGAATTAAGTTACTTATCCACTGCTGTAAGTAGAAAAAGTAACCTATTTGGTGGTATCCAAACGGGCCCTAAATTTTTGCATATATACAATCCGCACGTGTGTTTGCCACGTGTTGCATATATACAATCCGCACGCGTGTTTGCCACGTGTACAGTGAGGATGAATCTGCATGAAATTTCTTAGGACGTGCAAGAGAACCAAAAAAACAGAAAAGAAAAATGCAAGGATGCAACAAGAAAAACAGAAATAGAACCCCATAAAGAAAGGAAGCTCTCTTCCATTGCAAGTCTCCGATACATAACCAAAATACTAACAAGACATGACAAACTCAGGCAAAGGCTAAAAAGACGACTCCGAGCGCCGATGGAAATACTTAAAACACGGCATTGATAAAGTTCACGTTAGAGGAGCGAAGAAAACGAGGAAAAGAATGCATATAGATGATATAGCCTGATGCAGCTCACCCCCTCGTTCATTTCACCAGGCAGATCTTTATGACGGAAGCTGCGCCAATGCGGTGCAACGCCACGATTGCATCGCCCAGCTTGCACAGACCCCTCTCCATGGCTGACTTGAGGGCGGCTTCCAGGATCACCTCTGTTGATTCTGCATCCGTGGCCTTGGCAGAACCTTCTGCCAGTAGCGGGATCAAGCCTCGGTAAATCAGGCTGTGCCTCGCTGGTGTCTCATCGCTGCATTTCCAGTCAAAAGAGTCCGTCGTCAGGACCGGGACCACGACCGAGAGGATTGGCACAGCTGGCCGATACTTTGCAACTAGCTTAGCTGTAGTGCCGCCACGGGTCAGCACAACAATCAGTGTTGCCCTGGCCTTGTTGGCCGTACGAACAGCTGAGGAGGCAAGGCTCTCCAATGGGCTCATGGGCAGAGGCGTTGAACGTATCCTCTCCTTGAAGATGGCACCATAGTCGAGGGAGGACTCTGCCTCGATGCAGATCCGGGCCATGATCTTGACAGCCAGCTCGGGGTAGGCCCCAGCTGCACTTTCACCACTGAGCATGACGCAGTCAGTGCCATCAAGGACAGCATTGGCAACATCAGTGGCCTCAGCACGCGTTGGACGGGGGGACTTGATCATGGACTCGAGCATCTGGGTAGCGGTGACAACGGGCTTGCCCACAAGGTTGCATTTGTAGATCATCATCTTTTGAGCAAGGAAGATTTTCTCAACAGGGATCTCCATACCAAGATCTCCTCGAGCAACCATAAAAGAATCCGTCTCTCGTAGGATATCATCGAAGTTGATCACACCCTCCTGGTTCTCAACCTTCAGATTCAAACATCAACCAGAAAAAGGAGCATCTATTAAAATGACTTTTCTGCAATGACTGCTAGATGAGCAGCTGCAAACCTACATGTACAGAAATAAATGCACACATACATGTAGAGACAAACAGACGTTCATGTCCGCATATGGATGTTTACGTGTGAAC
The DNA here is from genome assembly GCA_030180095.1 of Magnolia changhungtana. Classification (NCBI taxonomy): domain Eukaryota; kingdom Viridiplantae; phylum Streptophyta; class Magnoliopsida; order Magnoliales; family Magnoliaceae; genus Magnolia; species Magnolia changhungtana. The sequence goes on from JASAUF010000662.1 coordinate 9,731,252, forward strand.
AGGTGCACATCATGCATGCAAGCACATACAAACACAGATGAGTCTAGCTCCATGGTTCAGTGGTAGACAGACTATTTCAACACTGAGATCATGGGATTGAGTGCCCATGTGGTGTGGGTGTGGGTGTGTGAAAAAAAAAAAAGAAAAAAGAAAAAAAAAAAAGAAAAGAAAAAGACATACAAACACAGACCACATATGGATGTGTCCGCACCTCTCTCCTATTGAGATTCCTGTGACAATCAACAGGATCATGATGTGACTGTGAGGGGAGCCTTGATACTCTCATGCTACACAAGCTAGGCTGCTGCAACTTGGGTTCAAGTTCCTCAGGTCATGTTGGGGTTGGAAAACACCAACACAGTTTGAATTGGCTTTGGGTTTAGCAAATTCAGGATGGGTTGGGAATAATGACAGAGGAATTTGGCTTGGGTTTGGGTTGGAAACTGGGTTGGGTCCTCTTGAGGTCAGGTGAGGCTTGGGTTGACCCTCAACCCCACCCTACCCCTATGATAAGTGCTTCACTTGGGTGTCCAAATTTCATGCAATATAAGTTGAATTGGTAGTGTATTAAGCATTCCTCAGCCAACATACAATTATATATTCGTGTGCATATTATCAGGGTGGATACTTGCGTGTCCTGTGAAATATCTGTATATGAACTGTTAGAAATTGGAGGAACAAGAGTGATTGTCAGCATACATGAGTATGAAGCTTCAAATGTTCTTATGTGAGTGTTAGTGTGCACAATAAAAAAAAGCTAGGTGTGCATGTATGCAATCTCTGCATGTTAACCATTAAACAGAGATTCCTAGAAGAGCTTTGGAAATGAAAACAAACCTTTGACATCAACTGAATGTGTTTTGCATGTGGTCCAAGAACCTTCCGCACATTAACAAGATCTGAGCCCTTGCGCACAAATGACAGAGCAATCATATCAATGTTGTTGGGCACGCCCCATCCCAAAATGTCCTCCTTATCCTTCTCTGTTAGAGTAGGGAGATCCACCACAACACCAGGAAGGTTGACATTCTTTCTCTCCCCAATGACAGCAGTGTTCTGGCAACGGCATTTCACAGTTCCACCTTCAGGGTCACAAGATAAAACAGAGAGTGTGATTGTGCCATCTGCACACAATATGGTATTTCCAGGCTTCAAGTCTATGGGAAGTTTCTTGTAGCTCATAGAAATCATTTTCTCGTCACCCTTGATGTTGTAATCAGTGGTTACTATAATTTCCTGACCCTCCTTTAGTTGGACTGGCTTTCCATCCTTGAGGAAGCCAGTGCGGATCTCAGGTCCCTGCAACAGCAACAAACAGTCATAATGGGCCATTAAGCAGAAATTATGAGGGGCTTTACAATAAAAAAAATAATTAAACAAAGGGGTGCGCACCAGTGGTACCAGTACCACTGTAAGCTACAGTGATACTGGGCAGATGTGGGGCCCATGTGATGCATGCATAAAATCCCACATGGCCATCATATGCGTCTGCACATGTTACCCCCAAAGCCCTAAAATCAGCTTATCTATGAATCAGGTGGACCACACAACCAAAAACAATTTGGGAGAGAATGTACTTAGTACACCCTTGATTTGCATGGAGGGTCCATCATGTCGTATATTTGAAATCCAGGCCATTCAAACCATCTGTTCTGGATGAAGTGTCAGAGGCCAGCCTGAAAGTCTGGGCCCCTTTGTGAATCAAGAGTTAGCATCCCCTCTCACATTGTTTTTAGTGTTGTGGCCCACTTGAGCATTGGATTAGGCTGATTTTTTGTAGCCGGAAGTAATATGAGGTGACACATCTGATGGACGGTTTGGTGGCTGTCAAACACCACATGAACTCCACATCTACATGGTACCACCATAAGCTTACGGTGGTAGAGTTCCATTCATGCCCGCCCCTAAAAAATTCAAGTAGCTTCACTCTAGGTGAGCAAATGAAGACTCAACAGCATGGAGTTTCGAGTTCTACTCATTTTCCTGATTTAATAAAGTAATGGCATAAGAAAAACAAGTACAGCAAGGCCTTATTTGGGATCAAGGAATGAGAATGTGAATTTGGTAAATCCATGAATGTGTCAAATTCATGGATTTGGGAAATTTCGGTCTATTGTTTGGAATCAAATTACTAATCCATGGATTAGGGGGGCACCTATTGCAGTGGTAGAGTATTTATTGCAAATGAGTTACTTTTTTTCTTGCTAAAAAGTCTCTCTATTTCGAGGATTTACCAAGTCTTTAGTTTTTGTGCGGATTTGGATTTGCCCCAAATCGATGCATTTATGGAGGTCTGGATTTGGAAATCCATCGATTTGGCATCTCGAACAAAAAACAACTAGGAGAGATTTAAAATGTGGATTTCACAAATCCATGCCTCCCTCACCCCAAAGCCCCCAAGTAGACTTTTAGAGCTCCAGCCAAAGGGATTTCTGAAATGCCATGCATAGGTTATTAAGGAGAGTCGATCAACAGCTGAACTTAATACATTTTATATGCTTGCTGCTGAAGGTTGCAAGATCAATTGAATGAAGTGTACTGACAACCAGCCCATATGTTACATTCTTTAGCAAATACCGATTGGATAATCGAAGAAGGGTCAATTCAGTTACGGGCAGAGTACAATAGTAACTGATAGATACTGATATTACTAGTATCAGTATTGTTGGAATTTATAGTAAAACAACACCTCATGAACCCTTTACAAACCAGCTGAGAACCAGAAAGGACACCGAAAGGTTTCTAGTTCAGACAGACCAGCCCGAACCAATTCGATAAAAGAATATATATATATATATATATATATTTAAAAAAACTCATTGAAGTAATTTAAATAAATAAATAAATAAAGATGATGAAATAAAATACTGAAAAGGAATGTTAGTAAACAGTGAAAGAATTATAATGCTGAAATTTAATAAGAAAGATGGGAAATGATGTGGTGATATGTGCTGTAATTTGGAAATCACTGCTTGCAACCAGCAGCTGTATTGTTGTGATGGCTGACTTCGTTTCAGTCACAAGAAATGTTTTTCGTGTCTGTTTTTTTTTTTTTTTTGCACAAAGAACAAAAGTAGCCATCGGTTCATTGAAAAGAATAGCTGGGAATAGCTGGCCGGTTATTACAAAGCTGGCCAACTAATTCAGTTTGTAACTAAGAAATGCCAACATGGGTACATGGTGCAAACGAGACTTCCTGACCTGCCTGTTCTGGCCAACCATGTCCAACCAGCTGGTCTGGGTCCAGTTCTTAAAAACTTACCAAAACCCCTATCCCTTTAACTAGCATGAGGAGATGCATGATTCCTGCTGTACAATGAACTAATGACACGATAAAGAAGCAAGCACAGTATGACCAGTAGAATCTTCTGATGCATATTCAGTTTTAGCATAGTAGCAGATTTACGTCAAAAGTTGCTGAAACACAGGCAGTTATGGTAAACCAATGGTAACTAGCATCAGCTAGTAACTGCTAAAAAACAGAAAAAAACATTATATTAAGTGACACAGGCCCACAGCCCACCTAGGTCCACTACAAGGCCCAGCAATAAGTAGGCCCACAGCTCACCGTAGGGCGCAGCATATGCCGCCTTTTGGACTGTTTATTTACAGATTGGAGGCCTAAATCAAGAATTGCAATTTACTATTTTTTGTAAAGTATGGGAGCTGATTTTAAAATGTAATTGGAGATATGAGGGGGATGTGATAGAAGATATGAGACTGATTTAGAGACGTAATTAAGATTATTTTATGTATTTTCTTTTACTATTATTAGGCTTCTACCATCTTAGGTAGATTAGATTGATTTGAAGTCAACTATGATTAATTTGAAACAAATCTCTAAGTTGGGGGGATTCTCATTAAAGATTCATTTAAGGTAATGTTCCATCCATGATGAGGGCCATCAAATCAATGGTTTGGATAGATTAACCAAGGGCCCCATTTACACATAAGTTCTAAATAGGGAAGTTCCCTATTTGGAGCAAATGGTGAACTCAGCTTTAAAAGAAAACATATGAGAAATAATAGCAAGAAGCCCACCTGTTTTTCTTTCAGCAGCTTCACATACAGCCAGCTGAATTCAAACTCTCACATACAACCCTGTATTTCTGACTTAGGACAAGGTCAAGAACATCACATGGTCGGCTAGGATCAAAAGAAATTAGGCTAGAAAGTTTGATCCAAGGGTCTAACGTGCATTATAGCTTCTGATGGTCATAACTTCGTGATCAATTATCCGTTTCTCTCATATAAGATGTTATTAGAAAGCTATTGGCCAGCTCTATGTCCTAACCAATACCAAAGGCAATTGGCCCTCGAGCATCTCCAAAATAAGGTCATTTTAGGGGTTAAATTTGAGTTTTTGGTAAATTTTTAGTTAAGGTTTTTGATATTTTTATGGTGTTTTAGGGTTTGGTTTTAGGGTTTGAAGAAGTCCAATTAAATTAAAAATCCTTGTTTGATTTATGAGAAAGGGTTTGAGTTGGTTTTGAGATCATTTACTATTTTTAGTAAGTTTACTAGGAATTTTTTTTTTTTTTAAATGCACTCACACCCCACACACACCCACAGATTCACACCACACAGTGGAATTTCACCACAATCGGTACTCGAACCCATGACCTAGTGTTGAAACTGTTGTGAGTCTACCACTAGGGCATGAGTAAGGACCCTACTGGGAACTTTTACTATTTCAGACAAGTTACGAATTTAGGTCTAGGGCTTATATAAGTCATATGAAAGGGTTTTGTAAACAAACTTTTCATTAATAATATCACTTTTATTTCTCATTTTTTACAGCTTCCCCTCTCCTTACGGATTCAAGGGCTATTTTAAGAAGAAGATGATGATCTCCTCTTTTATCTACGAATCAGGTACATTATTTGGTATCAGAGCCACTATGTTAGTTTCCCACAAATATGTCACCTGTGTAGGATATCTGAGCTGTGCAAAAGGTGGGGCCTGCCATGAGGATCAGCTAACATGGAAATCAAGCCGGTCCACTCATCGAATGGCCATGTAGTCAAAATCAATGGACAACCAATGGTTTGACTCAATGTAAAGGTGTCCTACTCCTACCTGATGAGTGGAGTGGCCTAATATTTGCACTGGATGATCTTCATAATGGGGCGCACCTTTTTTACACCATGGATATCCCACATGACATATTTAAACAAACGATGGGGTGCATATGGACATTCTCTGTATGAAGATTAAGCTCAGAATAAACTCAAGGAGAGGTTTGTTAGCCATCCCCCAAAACACCTTTACATGCAGCACATGCACCATCCCAGAAAGTATGTGGGACATCTGAGAGATGCATTAAGACGCCCCCCACAATGACGATATCCATACTCAAACATCAAGATGGTCTACTCATGAGGTAGGCCCGCTCTTGATTAAAAAAAAATAATAATAATAGAAGATATTAAAAAACTTGCTAGTGGCCAACATTCAACATGCACGTGCGGCCCACCTGATGAATTGACTAGCGCGGTCCAATTTTATGTGAGACCATCTTCATGGTTGGATCACCCAATGCACCACTTTGATTTCCCACACGATATTCAAGTTGGCACCCGTGCTAAGACTAAAGGCGCATGTGGGGCTACAAAACCTCACTAACCAATAAACTAGTACACAAAGTGAAGAGCATAAGCTAAAGCAATCACATAATCAAAAAGAAGAAAATAAAGAAAGATTCGTTCATATTTAAAGCTTAATAAAGGAATCAAATTCATGGCAAAACAGAGCATATGCTAAAGAAAGAAAGAACTCCAACCCAATACTAATTGACAAAACTCCAATGGCCTTGACAACTTCTCGTCAGGCACATTCCGGAGCCACGAATAGTCGTATACAAGATCCAGACCATTCATATGAAATGCCCCACCATGGATGGGCCATTGCCCGGAAATCAGATCAATTCGACAGTCTTAACCATCCAACCAGATGGCCCTTTTCCCACTGAATGATGACTAATGCTTATCAATAGTCCATTAGTAGGCCACAGGCCAATCCGATGATGACCGGTCCAGATCTCAAATACGTGTTCCACGTGTATGATCTCAGATCAAGCACACGGAATTCTGGGCGTCCATCAAGAGGACAGAAGATCTGCCCTTCGCAGAACGATAACGCTTCAGATTCTGGAAAATTCAAACTCAATAGAAATAACAAATCTAAAAAAAAAAAAAAAAAAAAGGAACGGAAGCACCGACCTTGGTATCGAGCATGACAGCGCACAGGATCTGGGTGTTCTGCATCGCGATCTTGAGATTATTCAACGTCTCCTGATGGTACTCGTGGGTCCCATGCGAGAAATTGAATCTGGCAACGTTCATTCCCGCCTTCAGGAGCTTCTCGAGCATCGGGACCGATCGAGATGCCGGACCGATCGTGCAGACGATCTTCGTCTTCGGGATCCGGCCATCGTTCGGCAGCTCCTTCAAGATCCCCTCGATGTCGATGTTAGCCATCCCTCAAAAACCTAATTTCGATTGAAAACGGAAGATCTGCTCCTTCCAAATCCTAAAAAGGGACAGATCAGAGAAAGAATTTTCTGCTGGAAACGTGCTGACAGAAAGAGCGATTTTAAGAGAGGGAGAAGAAGCGAGAAATGGGAGTACACTGGGAGCATATTCCAGGGGAGATATTTGATACTCTGGCAGCGTATGAAGCTTGATACGCAAGCACTCGGAAATGGCACAATTTGCGCATATTGAGTCAAACTTCACCGAGTAAATATTGGAACCCACTGTTGCTAAGTTATGGTCCCGAATTCAGATTTTGTGAACAATTCTAATATTTGATTCGTGGACAATTGTTTTTTGAAATAGGACCAATGAATATTTTCATCTTTAACCGTCCGATAAATGTCCACCAATCTAATTGTCAGATCATCAAATAAGACTTTTTTTTTTTTCTTCAGAAAAAACATATAAGCCGAGATCCAAAATTTGGACAGTTAATTTGGTTGGCTTGTATGCTACAAATGCAATTCCTAAGCAACTTTTAAATTAACGCGTATCATCCATCACGCACGGTGAGAGTATCAAAGCTTTCGTCCTCTTTTTTTTTTTGAGAAATTTACGACCATGGAGCCCACCTTTTATCCAGCGTTTTTTTTTAAGTAATACAAACTTAACAAACGCACTTAGACCTCATACGGGACGAAAATACCCCTCCTTTTCATGGAAATGGCTTTTCCTCTCCATTTCCTCTATTTGCTTTTCCTCTCCCTTTTCACTGATGCTTTTACTCCCTTTCCTCATTGCGTTTTCGGTAAAAATATCAAAAAAATTCTTTTTGTGGGCTCCCCTTGTCAATATTTTGTCTTCTTCTGAAAATGATCGGTCAGAGTGAAGAAAAGCATGTAACACAGTATATATATATATATATATATATATATATATATATATATATATATATATATATATATATATACACACACACTGTGCTAGAGGGGGTAGTAATAAATAATAATAATAATAATAATATATTATTATTATTATTATTTATTATTACCCCCCCCCCCCGTAGTTGGTGGAATTTCACCACCTATGGGTACTCGAACCCTTGATCGGGAGTTGAAACTCCTGAGAGTTTACCACCCGAGCAAGAGTAAGGATCCCAGCACAGGTATATTTTAAACTCAGTTGGACCCACATTGAATGTAAATAGTATATCCACGCCGTCCATCTGTTTTTCCATCTATTTTAAGGGGTTGAGCCCTAAATTGAAGCATATCAAAAGATTAAGTGGATCATACCACGGGAAACAGTGGGCATAATGATTTTCTAGTTTGTCTTGCTGATTTTCTAGTTTGCCCCGCTGATTTCATGTTTTCCCCGCTTAATTTCATGTTTGCCCTACTGATTTTCTAGTTTGCCCCGCTGAATTCCTAGTTTGCCCTGCTGAATTTCATGTTTGCCCCACTCAATTTTCAGTTTGCCCCGCTCAATTCCATGTGTGCCTCGCTGAATTTCATGATTTGCCCTGCTGAATTTTATGTTTCTCCCGCTGAAAATCAAGTTTGCCCCGATCAATTTCTTATTTTCCCCACTAAATTTCATGTTTTCCCTGCTGAATTTAATGTTTTCCCCTCCGAATTTCATGCTTGCCCTGTTCAATTTCATGTTTGTCCCGATCAATGTCTAGGTTCCCTCCCATATATGGGGTTCTAGTGTATACATATTCCGATGAAAACGGATGGGTATTACATAATCCGATGAACATGATGTATTACAAATAAAACATCATTGTGGGGCGTAGCAAGCGTAATCGGATTGCGTACTGAGTTAGTCAGTACGCTCCCATTGTACTAAGTAAACTCAGTTGAGCCCACATTTAATGTATGTAGTATATCCACGCCATCTATCCGTTTTTCCATCTAATTTTAGCGGTTTAGCCTCAAATTGAAGCATATCAAAAGATCAAGTGAATCATACCACGGGAAACAGTGGACATAATGATTTCCACTGTTGAAACCATAGTGGGCCCAACAGTGATGTTTGTTTGTTATCAAACCTATTCATAAGATCATACAGACAAGGATTAATAGAAAACACAATTATAAGCTTGATCTAAAACTTCTATGTCCCTAAGAAATTATCAACATTAGAAGTTTAATTCAAAATTTCATGTGGTGTGGTCCATTTGAACATTGGATACGTTTAGATTTTTCAGCTTAAGCCATGAAATTATTCATTAAGTTTGCCCCGCTGAATTTCATGTTTGTCCCGTTGAATTTCATGTTTATCCCGCTTATTTTCATGTTTGCCCTTCTGATTTCCTAGTTTGCCCCGCTAAATTTTTAGTTTGACCCGTTGATTTTCTAGTTTCCCCCGCTCAATTTCATGTTTGCCCTGCTGAATTTTCAGTTTACCCTGCTAAATTTCTAGTTTGCCCCGCTGATTTTCTAGTTTGCCCTGCTTAATTTCATGCTTGCCTCGCTGATTTTCTAATTTACCCCGCTGAATTTCTAGTTTGCCCTGCTGATATTCTAGTTTGCCCCGCCGAATTTGTAGTTTGCCCCGTTAATTTTCTAGTTTGCCCTCCTCAATTTCATGTTTCCCCTGCTGAAATTCAAGTTTGCCACGCTCAATTTCGTGTTTTCCCACTGAATTTCATGTTTTCCCCACTAAATTTCATGTTTCCCCTGCTAAATTGAATGTTTCCCTCGATCAATTTTCTAGTTTGTCTTACTCAATGTTTTCTTAAAACGATCATTTTCTATATATCACAATGGACAATTCCATCGTTTATAGTTGAAAAGAAGAGTCAGAAGAGGTTTTTCAATCCAAAAGAGGTCTCTATCCTCTTTAAGTATTTCCAACTTCCAATTTTCTTGAAACCATTTATTCCTATATAGTTTGTCTGGATCCTTATTTTCTTTGGAACAAAGGATAGAGACCTCTTTTGTGGATGCCTCTTGTTTTTGTTTACTCCTCATTGTTTCAAAAGTCCTTTCTATTTATACGTCTGTTTCTTCCGTACTTTCCCCCTTTCTTCCGATTCTGAGGTTTGTTTCACATTCTTAATGACAATAGGCTACGGTATTTTGCCTAAATAGTAGACACATATGATAAATAAAAGAATACTAAAGATTCGAGGCATAGACTTTCTCAATTCTGACACAAGGTACTTATTAGATCGAATAAATACATTAGATCTACTAGAATTATTTTGTCGTATCCAAAATAATGCGAATCCAACCTATTTCATGAAGAAAATATGACCAATTAACCAACCAACAAAACTAGTTGCAAATAACATCTTCTTGTTGATACTACCAATATAAATGTTCACTAATCTGGCTAACGTTGAACTTAGTAAAATGTCTAGCTTGCCCTGTTCAATATTTGCCCCGCTCAATTTGCAATTTGCCCCGATCAAATTATAGTTTGTCTCGCACAATTTTCGGTATTTCCCTGCTCAATTTCTATTTCTATTTCATATGAAGCTTGTTCAAATTAATAAAATGCTATATTGTTTTCAATTATGTCTGATTTTGTACACTATGTTTATCTTGTAAATTTTATGTTTGATATATTTTTCAATTCATCTTTGCAAGCGACGAATATTCTGCCATAATCTCCAACCCAACATTTAGGTGTACACTGACATGGTGGTTTGACAAGGTGAAGGGTGGAGTGGAGAAGCACGATAGTTACCTAGATCTGTTTAAGTAATCTCCTTTCTCGTTTCTATTGCATGTTACATCATTTAGATTTATAGGGGCTCTATTTCACCTTCTTTTAGTAAGATACAAAGGTGATTTAGTATTTGAGATCAGGGGGAGGCGATTGCAGTTTTTTGAGATGGACTTCGCCCTCATTACCGGTCTTAAGACTGAAAATCTTACTGCACCGAAGAATCGTTACACTAAGAGATAAATACTTCAAATAATATTCAGTATTAAAGAAGCACCTAATGGACGTGTTTGAGAGATTAGTTGACACCAATAAGCATGAGAACGTCGTGAAAGTTGCCCTACTTCTAGTTGTGGAGTGCTTTCTTAGGGGAACCGAACCGAAAACCATGTGCAACATGGATTATATTCACCTAGTGGACTTGTTAGATGATTTCTATATGTATCCCCGGGATAGTTTGTGATACTATATAATGTCGCAAGGAATCGAATTTACCGTTACCGCATCAAGTTTCCCTCGGTACACTGTATGCAGTTGCGTCTTAATTTTCTATATGTTTTCTCTCTATAGTCAATTTTGGATTTTTAACCTGGTGCAATTTCATTTTAATAAGTATGGGCAGTAGAGATATTATCGGCCCTACAAATATGTGTTATTTCGTATGTTCCCCATCAAATTCCACGCTTCATTCAATATCGAGGCTGGAAGAATTGGAGGTACAATAGAATATATACTATTTTCAAGAGTAAAACTGTAAGTTTATATATATCTCCGGCATTTACTTTACTTAAATTGACATATACGCTTTTTTATTTAACGTTACTCTTTGTTCTTTTGCAGACATTGATAGTAATGAAATTAGAACCAACGCTACAAGAATAGAAAACGGATGTCGTTCGTTCGGTGTGTGACAGTTTCCAGGTGAGATGTTATGAAAAATTAACTATAATTTTTCTGTCATTGTAAAGTTATTCTTACTCTTACATATTCATCTATACATTTTGTAGCTCACTCAGATCCAGGAAGATGAGGAGGAGGGTAATGAGATTGATTATGAGAGGATGACGAGTCAGATGATAACGATGAGAAAGGCGTGGAGGGAGAGGGATCGAGGGGGGTATTATGAAAAATGTTATTTTTATGGAAGAATTTCGGATTGAGAGGGAAGAGTTGAAGAAGGAGAGGGACGAATTGAGAAAAGAGAGAGAAGAGATAAGAAGGAAAGAAGCAATGTTTGCTGAGAGGAAGAAGTTACTGAAAGAAAAATAACAATTGAAGAAGGATAAGGATTTGTTATTTGAGGACAAGAAAAAGTTAGCGAATGAGAGGGAGAAGTTTAATAAGGAGAATGAAGGTAGTCTACGCAGAGGGGACGTTTTGTGATGGAGGAGGAGGGTGAGGAGTTGAGGAAGAGAGGAGAAGTAAATGATATTGAAGATAAAGAACTTGGACATGGGGATATGGATGTGTAATCGTATAGTAATGTCAAAGGTAATATATTGAATGCATCCACTTCTCATCTCGTTTATGAAAGGAGAACCAAAAGAATACCGAAGCCGTCATATTACAAGATTTCTCCATACTTGTCCCTGTCTGCATTTGATACAACCCCTGGGGCAGTTCCCAAACCCAAGCAAGTAACAGCTTTTTCTACTTCTCCAATACCATTTCCTCTATAGATGGATTCTTTCAGGATACTATCCGCGCAAGAGGTGAAAGAGGCAGAGGACTAGTATGAAGCAAACAAGGTCATGGCAGCGAGAAAATGGTTCAGTACGATCTGGATGAAGGATGCGTGGGTTGATAGCGAGGTAAGCATTACTAATTTATTCTTTATATGCATTGATTGACATATAATTAATTGTTATATTAATCTATGACTAAATCATACTATCCTATTGATTAGGCTATCGACACATACATCGAGTTCCTTGAGAAAATGCATAATGACCTTTCAATAACATATCCTCAGGATTGCAAGTTCTGTCCTACGTATTTTATGGTAACTGTTTATTTCGTAAATCCTTGATCCGTTTGAAAATTTTATTTTCTTACATGTATTGAACTTTGATCATGTTTGTAATAGCAAAGCCTTGAGGGGTGTTTGCCAATTTTGATCGCATATCGGGCCTCCAAATCGGCATCAAAACCAGCCTCGCTAATAGGCCAGCTGACTATGGCCTACGCAATTGGCAAGCAACAAGATAAACCATACGCCAAAGCAATTTGGTGTTATGAACAGGTAAAGCACTCATTACGGAACATCATCTCTTACTATTATGTGTTCTCTCATGTTTTAACTAATATATTATTTTATGAATCATGAACAGGTCTATACGCTCATAAATCATGAAAATTCACATTGTTTTTTACTGGTCATCTATCCTAGAGTAAGAGAAATCGTTGTTGGGGATAACTTATGCATAAATCTAATGCCGAAGTACAAGTAGAAGATGAAGAAGATGACTGATACACTCCCCATTCTCTTCCATGTCACTGGAGACAGCACTGCGCTTAAAGGAAAGAAGTGAACCATCAGAGTCGATGAATCTGCGCCAAAGCAGGACAATGGTTATGATTGCGGTATATTTGTAATGAAATTCATTGACATTTTGTGTAGCGGTCTCACCTTGGCGGGAATAGACATGTAAAAATTCACCACCGATTAGAGGAAGTCAATAACATATGATTGCTCGTCTCTAGTCTATAGATGATATTTGTCCAAGGCATGGGAGGATTTTTGGAAAGATGTTGTATACATTGTATTATATACATCATTTAATATACATTGTATGAGGTTTACAGTAATCTTGGAGTGCAGAAAATTTTCAAGTCTGTGCATTTCAATTCGAGTTCCTTCTCTAATCACGATATCCTTGAGAGGGTTAATCTGAGGGATGGGTTGACTCCAAAAGGGTTGATTAAAACTATATTGGGTTATCTTGCTGGTCCTGAAATCATTATGTCAGCCAGCAAGATAACCCAATATAGTTTTAATCGGCCCTTTTGCAATCAACCCATCCTTCGGATAAATTCTCTCAAGGTTATCGTGATTAGAGAATGAACTCAGACTGAAATGCACAGACTTGAAAATTTTCTGCATAATCGCCATAAGTGTAAGTTTTAATGTATAGCATACTTTGTAATTTTGGTGGATGATGAAATGAACTTTATACTTTATCCCACTGTATTTTCAGTTTGTCTCACTATGCTCGTCGATCAAGTTCAATGCACATGGAACTCAATGTTTGATAATTGCTCTAGATTTTGAATTTCATGTTTGCCCCGCTCAATTTCAAGCTTGCCCTTGTCATTTTCATGGTTGCCCCGCTCAATTTCATGGTTGCCCCGCTCAATTTCATGTTTGTCCCGCTCAATTTCATAGGTGACCAATCACCAAGGCAATGATACTCATATCACATCATTAGGAAAAAAAAATGGAATACCTCGCTTGGATTCTCTGATAAGGGGCCCAGATGATGGAGATTTAAAAGATGCCAAAGGGGGGATTAGCCTCTGGTGGGTGACACTTTCCTATTAAAATGTAGATTCTGCTTGATGTTCCGCAGGATATTAGGAAGATCCTGTTAGGTCCAATGTCTCTTGGGACTTCTCTATTATTTGGGATAGTATAGATAAAGATATTAACCATGATAGTCCATTGGCTCAACCTCTTTGGGTCCGTAAGAGTGCATATTCATTTGGAGGCTGATGACAAAATGGTCAGTTTACAGTGAAGTCCGTGTATTATTGCAAACCTTACTCATCTTCTAAACCCATACCCAAAGACACATATTACCCAAAATCATGTACATTGAGTGTGGGGCCCACCAAAACTGAATTTCATGAGTATGGGGCACACAAAAACCATGTACACTAATTGTGGGGCCCACCAAAACTGTATTTTAGAGTGTGGGGCCCATTGAAATTTTAAAAAGGGGGGGGGGGGGGGGCACTATCGCTTGGGCCACCCCCCCCCCCCCCCCCCTTTTAACATTTTGGTGGGTCCCATCGTAGGTCCCACATAAAGAGATTATTTAATCTCCCCCACAAGCCCAAACCCTCACATTCCACACCCTTTCTTCATCTCCCTTCCCTTTGCTTCATCTCCCTTCAGAAAAACCCTCTCTTTTTCTAATCTCTCAACTTCCAAACCCTCTATCCACATCTTCCACAACCCTCATTTTCATATTTCAAACTCTCATTTTCCTAACCCTTTCTTCATCTTCCTTCCCCTTTCTTCATCTTCCTTAATAAAACTCTCTCTTTTTCTAATCCTTCTACCATCTCCTCAAGTTCCAAACCCTCTCTCTTCATCTTCCACAACCATCTTTTCATCTTTCTAACACCTTTCTATTCATATTCCAAACCTTACTCACATAACCATTTTCCCATCTTCTAAATCCATCATCCTCATGGGTATTATTGCATTCTTTTCCTCGATATTTTTCATCCCCATGATTAGGGGTGCACATTTAACCGGTAGAATCGTGGAACCGGACCAGAACCGTTGGATCGGTTCGGTTTGGTCCGGTTCTAGTATGTTAACGGTCCGGTTTCAGTTTCAAAAATCTCAGAACCGTTAGGAACGGTTCGGTTTCGGTTTAGGGGCATGTAAAACCGAACCGAACCGTGGACCCGAACCGTGGAACCGATCTGTTGAACCGTAAATTTGAACCTTGGATCTGAACCGTTGATCCAGAACCATTTAATGCTAACCGTCAAATGGGCAGTTAAAATGAAGATGGTTAAGAATCTTAAATCTCATCCGTTTATTAGTATGGGGACCACGTTTTGGACCATTGATTACGCATACACATATACCATGCTTGAGATGATATTTTTCATTCATGCATGAAGAGTTTTGCTAACCACACTCATGTGGGCAAAAAGCTTATGTACACGCCACACGTGCCATCATGGCATGATAGATCTGATCCAATCCATCCATCAGAAAGGACATATTACACTGATGACTAACCCAACTATCAAGGTTGATCCACTGCTCAGGCAAACCACCCTTTGTAAAACAAATGTCCAGCTCCAACTCATCCTTCTATTTGCAATATTGGGGCCCACATGCTAAGAGGACCAGATTATTTTTACTTGAGGAAACACGTAGAAGGTTTGACCAACCTGATGGATGGATTGGATCTCGCACTTATGTGCATGATGGCACATGTGTGGTGAGTAGATGAGCTCTACTGCACACGCCTATACACTTAGCAAAACTACGCCAGATGATTTTTTTTTCACCTTTTTTACTTTTGTCTAAAAACCCAGAACCGTGGAACCGATCTGGAACCAAACTGGTTTTCATGGTCCGGTTCTGGTTCGGTTCTAGTATGCTAACGGTTCGGTTTCGGTTCCGAAAATCCCAGAACCGTTAATAACGGTTCGGTTCCAGTTTTACCCCAAAACCAGACCGAACCGAACCGTGTGCACCCCTACCCATGATTATCTCAGTAATGGGGAAGAAGAGGGTGGTTTAAGCGGGTCCATCATCTCTGTGGATCTTAAGAAGCACAAGGCGGGCCGCTGCGGATGACGTGAGTCCATCATCACCACCCGAGAGTGGAAATGTGAGGACATCAATGTTGGTGCAACGAGTTCCTTACCACCACCTTGTGAAAGGAGGTCGAAGAGGGGCCACGATCAAAATGCATGGACATTGGATGCGGGCCGATATCGCGATCGGGAAGTGGTTTTTAAAGTCACGGTGAGGGACCGACTGTTTACCGAAAATGATGTGCTAGATCGACTCTTGCATCAAGGTTGGGGACCTATTTTTTAAGGTAATTTTCCAGCCAATGGGCATGATGTACGATTTTTTTACTCTCGAATTATTAATGCAAGACTCAACCCACTCGGATTTGACATTTCATATAGAGACGCAGTGCGTCCCATCGGCGTAGAAGACATTACGAACATACTTGGCATGTCACTGGGAACGGTCCATATCCCTCTAGAGACAAAGAACTTAAACACATCACAACAGAAGAGTGAGCTGAGCAGGAGATTGTGTGGTCACCTCGTATAGTGGAGAAGAGATAGTAGTTTTAGAAACAAAGAAATGATTCCAATTTACAGACTGTTGCACTACATCTTCACACATAATTTATATCTGAGATGGAAAAATAACATGGAGGTTTCTGTTTACCGTGCAGAGATAATGTACCAGTGTAACATCTCAGAAAAATCCATACAAAGGCCTGAGTACCACCTCAGGTAGAAAACACTAAGGGTCGAATTATGTAGAAATTAGACAGAAATTAAGTACTAAACTGAATTAATTGGTAAATTAGCTTGAACCGATTTCTATATGATCTGCAAGACCTAAAACCAGTAGAATCACTAACTCTACATTACCTCAAAACTTAGGATCAATCTCAAAACCCAGTTGCTCTCGGGAGCACATTGAAACTCCATATCGGACCTGGACCGCGCGTTGAAAGTCCAATTAACGCAAAACTATACGGTTAGGATCACCTTACTGGGCTTGACAATCATCTCGAAAATCAAATCCAAATAGTATCCAGAAACGTACAACTTGAGCCCGGAGCAAAGTGTGTGAGAAACGCGAATATCTTTAGAAAATGAACTCAAACTTAAGTAAATTGAGTCGTTCGCTTACAGGCCAAATTTAAAGTTTCAGACTGTCAGATTTTGACCCAATTACACCTTCGGATCAGGAAAAATTTTCAACACATGTCAGTGTACTTGTGGCCCTGATTGAGTAACGATGACCGTTGAACTGAAACAGGTCCTCCGCGGTCGATCCACTGATCCGATCAGACCGAGATCTTAACCTGACTTAGATCCAATGTCAGGAAACTTTTCTTAGACCGTATGCAGAAAATGGGCCGCCAGATGAACTCTGTTGGACCGAAACAGCTACTCTTTGGCTATAATCTAAGTATACCATGACCTTGGGGCCATTTTCATCAGTTCTGGGCCTATATAAGGACCTAAATCCACCATTCTCTCATTCCATATGAATTTCAAACCCTAAGAGATAGAAGAGAGGAAAAAGAGAAGGAAAGAGAGAGAAAGTGAGAGATCATTGCTGGGCTTCGATCTCACCACCCCACGTGTTGAATCGCCTCTCTCGTATTGCTTCACCGGCGATTTCGATTCTGTTCTTGGGTAAGAAATCCTAACCCTAATCTGTTTTAGGTATCCAAATAGAATAAATGATGAAATAGCTAACCTATTTCATGATATAGGTTGTCATTGTGCCGTAGACAAGGGTGTAGTGTTCGAACTGAGTTCGATACGAGTCTATCGGCGAAAGGTGCGGACTATAAATGTTTAAGTTATGATTTTCAAGGCTTTCAATGTCAGTTAATGATTTATGACTGACTTAATTGCTATCACATATGCTTAGTTACGATGTTTTCCGTATATTACATATATATGTGTACTATGTTGATTTTAATGCATTCTATGTGTTTGTTGAAATGTTTGATTGAATATGGAATTATGATTTGTGCTTGTTATGATTGATGTTTGAGGATACATGATTGTTGTACGTGTGGCAATTCCCTTGTGAAAGGATTTGTTGTAATACCTGTTATAACTACTATATTACATGTATGTCGATATGTGTAGTTTAAGTGTTTGATAAAATGCTTAAATGAGAAAATGCTTGTCGAAATGTATTTAATGAGGATGTTGAGATATGATTCTCAATTCCCTTATCTATAGTTACAGTTTCCTTTATGTAACTTATCTTACTACCATGTGATTTATGGATGAAAGGCCTATATATGATAACATGTGTACTATTTATTTGTTAAAATGCTCAAATGAGAATTATACTTAGATTGGTTGTCACATGTTGTCTTTGACTATCACGTGTGAATGCTTTTATTTGGAGTGTGATTGGGACTACGATGTAGTCCAGGCAATCGATAATGATTCTCGAATTAGTGGCCGAGGTCGTTACGTCACGCAAGACACGTTCGATGAATCCGAGTCATACGTTACTTGTCGACAGTAGTTAGGCCATGCGAAATGCTTACACACTCCATGTCGATCAATTCAACGTACGCTCATACCAGTCGAGCTTGTTAAGCAACCCAATTGGCCTAATGTATGTTCACCATGTATGGACGCTACTGCTTGAATCTAAGGTACCAACTTATGAGTGAAAAGCCCGTTTAACCTTGGTACCTCGATCCACTAAGACTCATGAGTCGGGCATGGTGGTATGAGACACCGTGGTCGAGCTGTCGGCCTACGCTGGGGTGACGAGCCTCCCCGTAGTATCCAGTGAGTAAACCAACTCGTGAGCCGAATACGGTGGTATGAAACATTGTATTCAGGCTGTCGGCTTACGATCAGGTGACGAGCCTCTGTAGTAACCTCGAGCATATACTAGGACTATGCTAAGGTGACGAGCCTCTTTGTAGTGACTTCGAGTATAAACTAGGCATGCGCTGAGGTGACGAGCCTCTCCGTAGCTACCTAGAACTGCTATCGTATGAGATTAACTAGGATTGACGACCCTAAATGGATCATTGTTTGGGTAAATGATATAAAGGGAGGTGCCTTGGCTTCCCAACCTGCTATATGAATAAGACTAATTAAGAACTTAGCTAATCACACACATGCACCGCATTGCATGTGTCTTTGGTGTTAGAGTTGAGCACAGCGGGAGTATTGCATGCTGCGATCATGAGACGATGTTGTAGAGGGAACGTAGGCGAGGGCATGTATCATTAATACATATCATCCTTGGATTAATAAGAGTACTTAGGAATGTTTGTTATATTGCTTCATCATTATTGCTTGACTGAATTGATAACATGTTAACCTTTACCTTATCGCTCCACTGAGTTGATCACTCACTCCCACTCTGGGACGATGTTTTAAAACACCAACCAGACTCTGTTGTAGTTTCAGGTGATGTCGAGGCCTACGAGGCGGAGCCTGACTTCTACGACGATGAGGAGGAGTTCTCCTACTTGCAACTCTCTAGTAGGTCTATGTAGACTTGGAGTTGCGTCACCGGGGCTACAGGGATATGGATTAGCAGACATTACACTTTATCATTTTGTAATTTTGGAAACTATACATGTAATTTATTTAACCTGGCGACATGTTGATATTCTGGGGACTTACCACTTATATGCTCTATACACTTATCAGTCTTTCGCTTGCATAATTTAACTGTCTCTGGAGTATGATATGCCGATTTAGTGTAATCTCATTCATGTTTAATGTGCTAATACAGACAATATTTAATCATCATTATCTATGTTGCATAAGTGATGCGTTGGAGCTTGGGAGTTGGGCTCCTGCTCGACCCTCGGATTTCAGGGTGTTACAACCAGATAGGGCATGGGGAGAATGTGTGCCTGCCCTCCGTTATCCTTTACCATATAGTGAAGGCCGTGAGGAAGAGAAGAGGTAATCTCTCCTTCCCATTTGGCTGCCTAATTTGTAAGCTAGCCCGAGATAATGGGTTCAGGGCATCCATCGGCCCTTCACATCCAGAAAGAGGGATAACCGAAGACACCTTAAATCGCATGTAATGTGGCCCTAGACAAGAAGCAAGGTAGCTGGAAGAAATTGGAGATGAGATAGCTAAAGATGAAGAAGAAGAGGAAGAAGGCAGCGAAGAAGATAAGGCTGAAGAAGAAGAAGAAGCGGGTGATGATATAGGTGAGGTGTCTGATGCACGTCAGAGTTTAGATGAGTGTTTAGGGGCGATCGAGGCGAGTATATCTGAGATTAAGAAGGACCAAGACTATCTAAAGCGTAAGATGAAGAGTATGCATCGAATGATAAAGGCGATGTTTTGTTGTGTACAGAAGGAGGGAGTGCCCCCTCCCTCGCCGGACTCGGTATCACAGTAGGAAGTTATGATGCATATGGACTCCTTCACTTCTGTTAAGCCGTGTTAGTGGTTATGTGCTTTGTGTTTACTGTGTAGTAAGAAGTGGATCATTTTCACCTATTAGCGCAATAGTTAGTAGTTGGGTTATTTACGTTTTTCACTTGGTTATGTATATATGAGAATAATGTACTAACTCAGATTATAAATGAAATTGTCTCCACTTTGGTTTACCATGTGCAATAGTGTATGGATGTTCTCATTTTATCACTCTCAATCCCCTTCATCATGCATCTCAGATTGATCATGGGGCCTTCACAATCAGAGCTGATTTTGTTATTCCTCATCCCAAGCATGAAAATGAGCGGGGCAGATATGAAATTAAGCGGGGCAAACATGAAATTCAGCGGGGCAAACTGAAATATGAGCGTGGCAAACATGAAATTGAACGGGGCAAACTACAAAATCAATGGGGGAAACATGAAATTGAGCGGGGCAAGCTAGAAATTGAGCGGGAGAAACATGAAATTGAGCGGGGCAACCATGAAAATGAGCGGGGCAAACTAGAAAATCAACAGGACAAACTGAAATATGAGCGGGACAAACTAGGAATTCAGTGAGGGAAACATGAAAATGAGCGGGGCAAGCTAGAAAATCAATGAGGGAAACATGAAATTGAGTGAGGCAAACTAAGAATACAGTGGGGGAAACATAAAAATGAGCGGGCCAAACTAGAAATGCAGTAGAGCAAACTAGAAATTACAAAGTATGCTATACCCAGAGTAGAAAGCTCATTTCATCATCCACCAAGATTACAAAGTATGTTATACATTAAAACAGTAAATAAATTACGAAGTATGTTATTTTTCAGGTATAGGAAACTTGCACTTCCGGCGATTATGCCCTGTTTATTTGCATCGTCCACACTTTGTTGTTTTCAATTCCTTTCCATGCGATGCAATTTTAAGCTTTTTGGGTCTTCCAGCTGACCTCCTTTATCCTAGGGGTTTAATTTACGTACAATACTCCTTAAAGCTCACTGAAATTTCTTCCCATTCACTCTCGTCACATACTGGGTACACCGATTCACTATACGTGGCCATGTAATTTTGTGTCGTGTAGAATGGGGAGCAATATGAGTAATGAGGGAGATTGTAGTTTATACATGCTGACATGACATGCATACAAGGGTACCCTTTCACGCTAAACTTGTGACATGTACACAAAAACTCACTGAGCTTGACTGTATCATTATAATTTTCCACAACATAGTACTCATCTCGAGAAATAGGATGAAAGCGAACATCTCACGCCTTCTACACAAGATCCTTTAACTGTTGCTCTGCCCATGGTGTCAATGGCCCTACAAATGATGCCGCAGATTCTCTTCTCTTATAGAACAATTAATGAATCTTAAATCTAACCCCTTCTATCAATTTCATAACGGGGTATTTGCGTGCTTCTTTGAAGAGGGCATTAACACACTCGAAAATATTTGTAGTAACCAAGTTGAATATTTTTTCTGAAAAGTGCGAAGATGACCATCTCTCGTATCCGATTTCTGTCAGCCATACATGTACTGTGTGGTTGGCCATTTCAATATTATGCATTAATTTTTCAAATTCAGCTCTCCTACATGTCTTCACTGCCCGCTAGAAGTACATCTTCAATGACTTATCTTTAAAGGTGTCCACCAAGTTTCTGTAGATATGATACGCGCAGTAGCCATGAATTGCATGTGGGAAGAATTAGAGAACCTCTTTCAGTAAACCTTTATGTCGATCAGATATAATCACAAGATCGTCCAGAGACCTTATTGCATTGTTAAGGTAGGTAAGGAACCAATTCCAACTGCTACTGTTCTCTAATTCCCCGATGCCAAACGCAACTGGAAATATATGATTGTCCCCATTTAAGGGCATGACGATGAATAAAACACTCTTGTATTTGTCCTTTAAGTGTATCCCGTCAATGGCTAATACCTTCCGCAATGATTTTTGAAAACTTCTAACGCATTGTCCGAGCGCAACAAAACATCTCTCGAACTTGAAAGTCTCTTTTGTTAACAAGCAGGACAATCACTGTCCCTGGGTTGACCGTCCTCAACTCATGCAAATACAAGGAGAGTTTATTGTAGGAGTCTTCATAAGACCCATCACCTGATTAATTGCAAGCTCCCCGGCTGCCCATGCCTTCCTATAATTGATAACAATATTATACTTCTCTTGCATGGCGAAGATAATATCACGTGGCCTCAACCCTAGGCGTTGCTCAATGCGGCTAACAACCAAATCACAAGCTAACTTACCGCTTGCTTGCAGGTGGTTTCTCTTCATCCATGACATGCTACACGTGTGTTTTGACGTATAAGTCTGTATCTTAAATATTCCCGAATCATCACGCGAGATGCATGAACCCTCCATTCGCATCTATCTTCGAAGCACACAACCATAAATCTCCTAGAATTTGAGTATAGTACCCTGTACTAAAATTTATTTCGAATTGCAAATTAGCTCAAAACATACTGGCACCGACTCTTGTCCTTAAACGTTTTCCCAATAGCTATATTGATTGATTCACACAATGAATTCGTATATTCCAGCATTGCTGCATTTGTGAATGCAGCATCATCAAATGGCGCGGGAACTTGACGAGTGATGAAGTTTGATGTTTCAGGAAGTCTGGATGCAGAATGTCGCTTCGGGTTTGATGTATCTTTGGACTGTGGATGATGACGGAAGATTTGTTGTTGTTGCTAGAGGCGGTGCCATGTAATCATAGATGAGGTCAAGGTCACGTGCACCGCTAACTTGGCTACTCACAAATTTTGATGTTTGGGGCGGCTCGGGCAGTTGGTCATTTGTTCCTCCTACTTGTACTGGATTTGGCTTATATTCAAATTCCACGCCATGCTCCTCTGCTACACTATCCACGTGTGTTGTCATATTAATATGTTGGATTGTCTTGATGACTAAATGGAAGGATTTTTTCGAATGCTCCAACTGTGTTGCCAGGAACTCTCTGATGTCATCGTTGTCCTTGAGTAAGATTGGAGGGATTGATTTATTGGAGCAGGGATACAAAACTTTCATTCTAATATCACAATCTATTAGTGTACTCTTAATAATCTTGCATATTCTGGATAGAAGTTCCTTGTACGTAGTATCAACATCTAGCGAAATAGTTTTCGTACTTCCACTCGTGTACATCCATTGCTTGTTTTCACATTCTAACTCCCACCATAGCAACATATGATTCTCGTAGCCATTATCTGGAAATCAATATAACGACAAATTATCAATAAATCATTAAACAATGGAAGCTTGCCATAAGACAAAACTCAATTAAATAGTATAAGACCGAAAACTCGCTTTCCCTTATAGATGAGAATGATACAAGGCTTAAGGAAATAAAGAGTAAGCAACGCATTAAATTTTCAAGTAAACAACCAGAGCTTATATGGATTAGGCTTTCTACGAATGATTTCGTATCGTATTTTATTAAATTAAGTAAGGAAATCTACCATGACATTGAGCGGGGCAAACTGGAAAAATGAGCGAGACAACGTAGAAGTTGAGCAGGGAAAATATGAAATTCAGCAGGGTAAGCATGAAATTGAGCGGGGTAAACATGAAATTGAGCGAGACAAATATGAAATTCAGCGAGCATAGCATGAAATTGAGTGGGGCAAACTATATATAAATTAAGCTATGCAAACAAACATTAAATCGAGTGTATGTAATCTCCATCAACGCATAAAATTAACTAAGCCTAACGCATGAAATTGACTAAGCCTAACACATGCGCATCAACTTGCATTAAATTGACCTTAACTAGTATCAAATAAGTCCATCAATAAATTCACTGAGCTAGCATCAAATAAATAACCAGAGCTCAGACGGATTAGGCCTTCAACGATACGAATGATTTCATGTGGTGCTCGTTTAACTTTGTGACACTATTTATCATGACATTGAACGAGGCAAGCATGAAACTTGATCAAAGCAAACTAAGAATTGATCGGAAGAAGTATGAAATTTTAGCGCGGCAATCTAGAAACTAAGCGAGACAAGCATTAAAATTGAGCGAGACAAACTGAAAAATTGAGCGGGGCACACTGATAATTCAGTGGGGCAAACTACAAATTGAGCGGGACAAATTGGAAAATTGAGCGGGGCAAACTAGAAATTGAGCGGGGCAAACATGAATTCAGCAAGGCAAAATAGAAAATCAGTGGGGAAAACATGAAATTGAGCGGGGCAAACTAGAAATTCACCGAGGCAAAAATGAATTTCAGCGGGGCAAACTAGAAATTGAGCGGGGGAAATATGAAATTCAGCGGGGTAAATTGAAAATTAAGCGGGGCAAACATAAAATTCAGTAGGGCAAACTGAAAAATGAGCGGGGCAAACATGAAATTCAGCGGGGCAAACTAGAAAATCAGTGGGAAAAACATGAAATTGAGCAGAGCAAAGTAGAATTTCAACGGGGCAAACTAGAAATTGAGAGGGGGAAAAATGAAATTGAGCGGGGCAAACATGAAATTCAGTGCGGCAAACATGAAAATTGAGCAGGGCAAACTAGAAAATTCAACGGAAAAATCCCAAAAATCAGCGGGCAAACTAGAAATTGAACGGGGCAAAGTGAAAATTGAGTGGGACAAATTATAAATTCAGCAAATCGAGCGAGCGTAGCATGATATTGAGCTGGGCAAACGATATTTCGAGCGAGCATAGTATGATATTGAGCTGGGCAAACATTAAATCAAGTGAGCATAGTATGATATTAAGCGAGGTAAAATTTAAATCAAGCGAGCATAACATGATATTCAGCGGGACAAACATTAAATTGAGCGGGCATAGCATGATATTGAGCAGGGTAAACATTAAATCAAGCGAGCGTAGTATGATATTGAGCTAGGCAAACATTAAATTGAGCGATCCTAGCATGAAATTTATCGAGGCAAACATTAAATTGACCTTATCTACCATGAAATTAAGCTGGGAAAATATTAAATTGAGCGATACTACATGAAATTTATCGAGGCAAACATTAAATTGACCTTATCTACCATGAAATTAAGCTGGGCAAACATTGAATTGAGCAATCCTAGCATGAAATTTATCGAGGTAAACATTAAATTGACCTTATCTACTGTTCACTCCCCAAGTATAGGGTTGTGATGTAGTAATAACTCGGTAAGATCGAGGTCGAATCCCACGAGGACTGATCGTCACAATTTAAATCTGTGATCCTCCTTAACTAATTCAACAGATAATGGAGCAAATTACTAACACAAATTTATGGAAAATAACTATTGAGGATAGGGAAGAAAATTCAATAAGAGAAAGAGCACTAGGACTTTCGAATCCACCCCTAATTATCCTAACTCTTGTTTTGTCTGTTAATTCACTTTAATATAGATTGATCTAACTTATCTAGAGAAAGCACAATCTGTGTCCTTAATCGGGCATACAGATTGTCTAATTCCTTCAAGCAATGCCATGAATAACATATCCCATGTCCAAATCGGGCATATGGAATATACTGATTCAGTAAAGCACCCTGTTTCTTCCTCTACAGGAACCCTGTTCATGATCAGATAGAAGCACCTAGAATAAGCATCCAGACCACATCCATCCATAGACTCTGATCAAGTTCATAGATGGAGAAGTATAGAATTTAAAGCAATCAAGCACACTAGGGAAAGAAACAAACCAATCTAATTAAAATAAAATCAACATAGAAAAAGGGTGTTCAAATTAGGGTTTCATCTCAGCCCTAGTGAGAGATTAGTTACCCATAAAATTCATTAAACATATGGATAAATAAAAATTCATAAAAACATCAAACCAATTTCTCTCTTTCTTCTTTCTTCTTTTTCTTCTCTCCTTTGCTCTAGATCGGAATTCTCCACTTTTTCAATTTCGAATGCCCTTCCTCATGTTTTGCAACTCTTTTTATAGGCGATGGAGTGGTGGAGTGGTGAAATTCGGATTTGGGAAGTTGCCGCACGCGCATGAAGAAAATTCCTTTTCGCAGCCCAAGTTCGGGACCTCAAAACACCATACTTTCCTCGTTCAAATTCCAACAAACACCGTCCCTTAGGACTTTCTTGGGTCCTCTACATGATAGACGGTTCGGATCGCCATATGATCAAAGATGGTGGCCCACAACCGCACGGAAAACCGGATTTCCAAATTTGTGCAACACTTTCGCACCCTTTCATTTGTCGTGATCGGTGGGCCCCATGGAAGTGTTTTCTAGGAAATCCATCCCGTCCATTGGATTCGGGACGAAATTTCGATCAAGAATAGGTAGTTTTAAACGTCCAAGGATGCGGCCCGAGAAGAGAATACAAAAAGATCGATTTGGACGTTGCAGAGCAGCCCTTTTGTGGCCTTTGTACCGCACACATGTGTACGCATGGGTATAAAGTAGAAACATGGTTTTGAAGTGCTCGCAGCTGTCACACGGTGGACGGTACGGATTGGACGGATGGGACACGTGTGGGGCTCACAACCGGCCGCAAAAACGGACTAGCAGCGTCCGTTCGCTGACGCTAGAGCGGGGACGCGGATCCGCTGCGATGGTGGTGGGGCCCAGTCCTTCACGAATTTTTGAAATCCACTCCGTCCATTGATTCCATGGCGAAAAACCAACCTGAAATGAGTACTTTCGGAGTAAAATAGATGTGGCCCACAAGATGATTTGGTTCGCCGTCCATCTTACGTTTAACCAGAGATCTCTGCGTTTACCCATGCATGGGTCCAAAAGGAGACCTAGGTGAGGGTCAAGCCCGACCTCTGAGTACAATGAACGGTCCAGATCATCTGAATGCTCAAAGGGTGGGGCCCACAATTGCCAACCGACGATCGGCTGGGAACTCCTGTAACGGCAATTGCCGTTTTGGAATTGAGAATGCGCGGTCAGCGCTGCTGACCGCCCGACTCGGTTCGGTGCGACTCTGGAGAATAGTGCTCAATGCACATTCACTTCTAATGGAGGGCCTGCTGTACTGTTTTCGAGAAATCCAAGCCGTCCATCCTATTTCTCATATCATTTAAACCGTCTAGGTAAATTTTGAAGAAGGTCCAGATATCAGGTGGGCCCAGAATCAATGGTTTATGGACTGATGTTTCAGTTGGGGCACTTTTCTAGTGATCCGAGGGCTGAAATTTGAAATGTACGGTTAATTCATGTCCCTAATCCCATGTATAAAGTTTCGAGCCAATTGGATGGAGGGAACCATGTGATCTTTCATTCTGGACCAGTTTCGGGCCTCTTTAAACGTGAACGGCTTGATTTCCTCGGGTCCCAGGCAAATAAATTCTTCAATATTGGTCCTCTGAGGTTCATCCCGTGCTCTGGTAATTCCGGAGAGTCAAATCCATGCTTTTAACATCATTTTTCAATCTATGCTCCTGATTTCATCCTGTAATAAAAACACAATTAAAATATAGCATTAAGCATTATCATGTACGTAAAATCAGGTAATAGTCAGGGGTCTAATATGCAATATTCGACCCTCATCATCTACCATGAAATTAAGCTGGGCAAACATTACATTGAGTGATCCTAGCATGAAATTTATCAAGGCAAACATTAAATTGACCTTATCTACCATGAAATTAAGTTGGGCAAACATTAAATTGAGCGATCCTAGCATGAAATTGAGCAGGGTAAACATGAAATTCAGCGAGCATAGCATGAGATTGAGTGAGCCCTAACATGGAATTGAGTGAGCTTTAAATGGAATTGAGTGAGTTTCACATGGATTTGACCGATCAATGCATAAAATTAACTAGGCTTAATGCATGAAATTGAGTAAGCCTAACACATGGAATTGACCAAACTTCGCATGCAATGCAATTGTACGAGCCAAGCATTTTTAAAAAATATTTACCGGTCAAATGTAGGTTGGAGAGAGTTGCTTTGAAGTGAGGGAATATTTTGAACCTTTTCAAGGATTGTAAATGCAGCCACTTCATGGGATTTCACGTAACCCTAACTAAGATAGAAAATGGCAAATGTAGGATGATGATATCTAGATGATTCACAAAGATTTCGATCAGCAAAATGAGAAGAAAAACCTCCGTACGTCGGTTTACCGTTTAAAGGGAGTGAAATGCGGTTATTTTGAGAAGGAAGGTTTTTTCGTTAAGGGAGTGAAAGCAATGGAGTGAAAGCAAGGCTTAAAAAATAAGTCAGTGAAAGGAAACGGATTGGCTACTCCCCCTGCCACCAGCCAATGGCTAGTGGTCGGTGATCTGTGAGCCGCACCATCATGTATGTGTTTCATCTATTCCGTTCATCCATTTTTATAGTTCATTTTAGGGCTTGATCCAAAAAATGAGAGGGATATAAATCTCAGGTGGACCACACCACAGGAAGATAATATTGATCGGATATTAACAATTAAAATTCTCCAAAGGCTTGATGAATTGTTTATTTCACAAATGAACTGTTTATTTCACATCTAATCTGTTGATTAGGTCATACAAGCCTATACGAAGGGAAAAAACCAAAAGTCAGCTTCATCCAAAACTTTTATGGCCCCCTAATGGTTTCTAATGGTTGACGCTCATTCAACACTGTTTCTGTAATGTGGTACACCTGAGATTTGGATATACCTCATTTTTGGTCTCATACCATAAAATGATTTGGAAAAATATATGAACGGCATGGATGAAGAGCATACATCATGGTGAGGCCCACAGACCACCGACCATCCACCATTGGTTGGTGGCAGGGAGAGTACCGAATCCGTTTCCGTGAAAAGGAGGGGTATTTTCGTCTTGGAGTTTGGTGTCCGTACGAGGAGGTCTAAGTGCGTATTGTAAGTTTGTATTGCTTTAGAAAAACTGCTGGATAAAAGGTGGAGTGCACAGTCGTAAATTATTTTTTCTTCTTAATCGGTTGAAAGGGAAATATTTGTGACTTAAAAAGAAAATTTTTTTTTTTTTTAAATAAAAAATAAATAAAAAAACGAAGTAGTACAAGAAATTGGTTCTTATTTGGGGAGCGGACCAATTGCCTGTGACCAGGGCACAGAGTTATCGGTGATAAATCCACTCCGTCCATCTATTTTGAAAGACTACAGTAGACAGGATTCGCAAAATCGGGCAGATCCAAAACTTAGGATGGCCACAGCAAACGAAAAAGTGGGAATGGAAACGTCCACCGTTCAAACCTTAAGGTGAGCGTGATGTTTATATGTCATCCAAACCGTTCATATGGTTATTACCACCCAGATAAACCGTAGGAAAAAAACATCATCCTGATAAAAAAAAAAAAAAAAAAACTTCTGTCACCCCAGGCCTTCAATTCCCAACGTTTCGTGTGGCATGCACTCATTAGTTTTGGATCTGCAATATTTTTAAATAAATTCATGTCCTATTATGTCCTTGCAGAACAGATGGGCAGAGTGGATTTGTCACGGACGTCTCCCTAGCCCACACAGCTCCGGGCACAGGAATATCTCTTAGCCTGGGTCACGGGCAATTCATTTCTTCTCATTTTGATGTGTTAATAGCCATCTTTGATGGTCCATGCCCAGAACGTAGCCTTGATCGGAAAATCCTGAACATTTATGCTCGTCTTTAATCGGTTGAATGAGCGGACCTTTGACGTATTTCTTTTTTTTTTTTTTTTTAATAAGTAGGGCGTGGCCCATCCAAGGTGGGACCCGTCAGATCAGACAAATTGTTTGAATTATTAAATAATCGTCCCCCTCGTCAGGATGCGAATTGCGTAGTGTAGCACACGGAACGGATAGAAACTGTGTGCTGCTGGAAAAGCTCTCCAAAGCCCATTATGACGTTTGTGTTTTATCCACTCTATTCATCTAGGTCATTTTAGGGTGGGAGCCCGAAATTGAGATAAAATCAAATCTCAAGTGGACCACACCCAAATAAAATCAAATCCAGTCTCTTCATCATATAATCTACAGCTGTAAATTGAATACGGAAGTCTTGTCAGTTTATCCAACCATCCATTTCTTTCATATCGGAATTTCCAGATGATAATAGATTATATTTTTATTTCAGAACATTCTTGAGATTTTTCTGAATGAACGGAAAGGATTTTTAACACGTGTTCAAATTTTACATGTGTGTGGAGACGCTCCTTTACCATATACACGCGCGAGTTCCATTTAGCAGCGACGACATACCCGAACTGGGGAGCGGTTAGGTGTTGCCCGGGTAATACCTTAGTGGGTGTCACTCTTACCGTGTGGGACCTACCTTGATGAATATTTTGTATATCCACGCCGTTCATCAATTATTTCGGATCACTTTAGAATTTTATAAGAAAAATTAACATGATCCAAATCTATGGTGGACCATACCACTAGAGAAAATGGTGAATGACCATAAAAAACATTTTGTAGGCCACAAAGTTCTGGATCAAGCAGATATTTTTATTTTCCCTTCATCCAGGTATGATTGAACTTATCAATCGATTAGATTTCAAATAAACATTACATGACTTTTGACAGTGGGCCTTGAGTATTTTTTAATGGTGGGCATTCAATCAGCACTGTTTCCTGTGGTGTTGTCCACCTGATATTTGTATCTGCTTAATGTATGGGGCCACTTTCTAAAATGGTCTGGAAAAACAGATGGACAGCGTGGATATACAAAAAATAATCAAGGTGGGCCCCACGTAAGGGCCTCAGTAAAGATGCTACCCGAGTAACACCTCCAGGGCATAAAAGCTTTAAGACCGTACGGTACTTTGCGACAGTTACGGTGAAAGAAAGTGAAAGCATCCTCCGCCGTGTTGGCAAACATGGAAGCGGATTGGCTGCTGTACCGCACACCACCGATCCGGTGTGTTGACATCACCAAGTTCTGTGGGTGCCATCATGAGGTATATGTTATATCTCAACCGTCCTTTCATTTGATGAGATCGTCCTAAGTCTTGAACCAAGAAATAAGACGATAAAAATATCAAGTAGACCACACTGCAAAAAGCTTTGGGGGATTGAACGTCTACCATTGAAATCCTTTTGGTGACACAAAGGTTTTGGATCGATATGATATTTTTTCCTCTTCATCCATCGAGGTCCTTTTGACCTTATGAACATATTGGATTGAAAAAAAAAACTATGTAGGCCTGCGAATGTTTTAATGGTGAGAATCATTGTCCCCTGTTATTTCTGGTGTGGTACAATTAAGCTTTGGATATGAATCATTTTTGGTATAAAGCTCTAAAATGATCTCAAAATATTTATGAACGGCGTGGATATAATAAATAAATCATTTTAGGGCCCATATGACTTTGATATACTTTGAACCGTTCGTAGAACTCGGAGCTCGAGGAGCTACAAAGCTCGTCTTCGCAAGACATGTACCCACATCAGCCGTATCGCTGGTTTGCGGTACACCAGCCAATCCACTTTCCAAACTGATCACGAGGAAATTAGGCTGTGGAATTGATTTGGTGGGACCCGTGTCTACTGAGGTTCCCATACAACAATCTTTCCTACACCCTATATGAGGCAGTGAATAGTGAATCAGAACCGTTGATCTTGTTTCACCACCGACAGAAGTCCCACAAAATCATAAACACACCAACTGGACCAATTCAAAATACCATTTCAACTCTATTTTCTTCGAAGAATTTCGACCACCAAGCACAAGGAAATAGATGGATGGTATTACGCATTTAAGAGGATTTTCTTAATCTGATCCATCTGACAGTCCTGATTCTCCATCTCCCTTTAAATTTCTTTTATTTTTATTTTTATATCGACAGCGATAGCGCCAAAGGGCATGCGGCTCTCGATAGCATGACTCACGTGAATGGTGACATAAAACATCTGACTTTTGCACGCGGAGTTTTTTGATACTCTGACAGACCTTTATGCTTGATACTCAGCCACTGTGAATCTATACACTTGGCCTATTAAGCTTGCTCAAACTAAACCGACTAAATTCCAGAACCTTCGGCATCTTACTCACATGCGCAAAACAAGATTTGTAAAACAGTACTAATAACTGATTCGTGGACACTTGTTTGTTAAAAGAGGAAAGTGGGATAATAGCTGTTTTCAACCGTCCGATGAATGTCCATCGATCCAACACGGTCTCGGGTTCGAATATCCATAGGTGGTGCATTAGGGCGTGAGTGCGTGGTTGGGTGTGAGGTGCGCGTGTTAAAAATTAAAAGTACTGGATTTCCAAGTGTCCACATATCAACCTTGGCACTTCTGTTTATTTTTACGAGTAATTATATAATCATTACTTATATTAATAATAATACGGTAATGCCGCCACGTGACGTTGTGATTGTAGCTGTTTGGAACGGTCAAGCATTATAACCGATGAAAGAAACATATGGTCAGCTTTAAATCTAATGGAGGCCATCATGATATGTGTCTCTGATCCCGGACGCGGATTAAGTACTGTCCGGTTGAGCAGCGAGTCGGCAACTTAAGTGACGTCACCAAGTTCTATGAGCCCACTATGATGTATGTGTTGTGTCCGCATGGCTGAACATTTTGTGATATCATTTTAGCGCATGAGCCAAAGAATAAGGCAGATCGCCCCCCCCCCAACACGAAACAGTGGGGAGAGTAATTCCAACGGTTGAAACTGTCCTTAGGCCCACTCTAATGTTTATTTGAAATACAACTTGTTCAAAAGTTAAAAAAGATATGAAATAAGAGAAACAACAAATATTAGCTTGATCTAAAATTTTTGTGGAGACAGATTGGCTTCTCCCCCTGCCACATGCCGGTGGCTGGTGGTCAGTGCTATGTGGGCCCCACCATGATGTATATGTTTCATCCATTCCGTTCATCCATTTTTACAGATCATTTTAAGGCTTTATCTCAACAATGAGAGGGATATAAATCTCATGTGGACCACACCACAGGAAAACAATAGTGATTGGATATCCACCATTAAAATCCTCCCAAGGCCCACTGTACTATTTATTTGACATCCAATCTATTGATTAGGTCATACAGATCCAGATGAATGGAAAAAATAAATATCAGCTTGATCCAAAACTTTTATGGCCCATAAAAAGTTTTTAATGGTCAATGTTCATTCAACACTATTTTCTGTAATGTGGTCCGGTTGATATTTGGATATACCTTATTTTTGGTCTCATACCATAAAATTATCTAGAAAAATTGATTGATAAAATGGATGAAACACATACATTGTGGTGCGGCCCATAGAGCACTGACCACCCACCATTGGGTGGTGGCAGGGGAGTAGCCAATCAGTTTCCAACTTTCGTGGCTTTTAGAAGTGTTGATGGGTGGGCATCATTGTCCCCACTGTTTTCCATGCTAGGGTCCAACGGAGATTTGGATTTAACTAATTCTCTGGATATTGCCCTGAAACGATCTCTCCAAATGGTTGGAAGGTGTGGATACAAAACATATATTATGGTGGGGCCCATGGAACTTGGTGACATCACTTCAATAGCGAGTCAGTAGCTAATCCACGCATGAAATGATGAGAATTTAGCACCTACCAATGAAAATTTCTTATGAGGCATGGAATATATTTGTGTTTACATTTAATTGGAAGCGGATCAGCAGGTGTACCACACACCAGCTATATAGCTGGTGTATTGACCTCAGCAAGTTCTGTGGGTCAAATCATGTGTGTTATATCAAAACCATTGGTGAGCCCGTCTTAAGGCATCTAAATATCAATTGAATTACACTGCAAAAAAAACAGTGGGAGATTGAACATCTATCATTAAAACTCTTTTGGAGGTCACTGAAGCTTTGGATCAATATGAAATTTGTTTTTCCTCTTCATCTATGTATTTTTAACATTGGATGGAAAATAAATGTTATGGTAGGCCCTATGAAATTTTTTAACGGTAAAAATCATTATCCTCACTACTATTTTTGGTGTGGTTCATTTGAGCTTTCAATATGATTCATTTTTTTCTCTCCAATGCTCTAAAATGTTGTCAAAAAATGGATAAATGGTATGAATATAATAAATACATCATTGTGTGGCCCCATGTAACTTTAATCTCATTTGAACCGTTTGTACAACTTGGAGTTGGAGGCGCGTAGGCACTCGTCTTCACACTACATGTGTCTATAGCAGCTGTATAGCTGGTGTGTGGTACATCAGCCAATCCGCTTCTCCTTTAATCTATGTTTGCGTGACCTTATTGGATGACATTTAATCATTTCTATGGGCCGTATCATGTTTTTACTTTTAGTAGTGGATGTCATTGTCATGCACCCTTATTTTGTATGGTATGGTCCACTTGAGTTTGTAATCTATCACATTATTTTTATTTTTATTTTTAAATCTCGTGTCTTAAAACAAGTTGGTAAAATGGATTGATGGATTGCATCAGACATGCATCGTAGTGGGCTACATAGATTTAATCAAATATATATCTTTATACAATTACACACATTCAATAATGATTTTTGACGCCTAATTTAAAAAGTTATTTTATTTTCTTCTAAACACTTGCAGTAAGTTATCATTATTTACCTTCATTTGCATTTTCCAAGCCATATACGGTGGACTGTTCTCCATTTTGCTGATGGCTCCTGGTCTATGACTTCGTCCTTGGAAGCATTATTCTTCAATTGGCACGAAGAACTTGGGAGACGTCTTGGTAAAAAGAAGTGGAGAGTCATCCTTCTAATCGTAAGTTGGGCAATTTGGGCTGAGGGAAACAATAGCAGCTTCCATAATAGTAGAGTTTCTACGGTTAAGGTCTTTTCTAGATTCCTATGTTTATTTAGGCACTGGGCGACATAATTTTTAAGTTAGGTTAGGTTGGAGTTGTATTTTTTTTGTTCATTGTGCTTTTGTTTTTCTGTCTGTATTTTCTTGTGTTTCGTATTTTGTTTCCCGTTAATACAATCTCATCTTTCCAAAAACATAAAAGAAAAAAGAAAAAACATTTACCATGCAATGGGAAAACAAACAGATCCTAAAGATTTTCTCAAATTTATTAAGATTGTAACTTGGGTTAGATCAACCAGAACTCAACCCACCTAACTTGTGTGTTCCAAATGTGTTAAATCAAGTTGTGAAGGTCCTCTGATTGCATTTGGGTTGGAAAACACCAACCAATTTGAATTTAGTTTGGGTTCTAGTTGAGCACATGTGACTGAGGTTAGGTAATGCTAGGAATAACTGTGTTAATAATTTCGAGCTTCATGTTGGGTTTGAGTTGGGTCCAACAGGAGTTGGAATTCAAATTCAATTAGCTTGTTGGTTGGGTAATAAGCAGTTTGCGTACTTGCCCCCATCCAGGCAAAAGCTCTGTGATGTACGTGTTTTATCCATGCTATTCGCCTATCTTTCCTATCATTTTAGAGCATGAGCATAAAAATAAGGTAAATCCAAGGCTCAAGTGGATGATGCCACAACAAGTGTTGCAATCTTCCTATGGCTGACCGTAATGCCTGTTCACTTGGAGAAAATACAAATATCAGCTTGATCTAAAACTTATGCCAGTCAAAAAAAGTTTTTAATGGTGGACATTGGATCCCTACTATGTGGTCCACTTGAGCCTTGGATCCACTTCATTTTTTGGTTCACTATCTTAAAATGATCTGAAAAATAAAATAAAAATGAACGGACTGCGTGGATGAAACCCACAAATCATGGTGAGCCCCCATTGAGCCCCTGCGTGGACTAAGTCCATCCGGGCCGGGACAGGACGCAGTCTACTTCCGATTGGCTTGGCTCAGGTTGACCCTCGACCTACCCTAGCCTAGCCGAACGTGCCCAGGTTGCAACTGCAATCTCTATAGGAATGGGATCAAGTAAAACTACGTACGGTACCAGCTGCTTGTTTTGAGGTTTTCCAACCCAACTGAAGCTGTCACATGTGCTGGCGTGAGACATGATGAAATATTCTGAAAATTTATGTCCACTTGAGCCTTTCATCTGCCTCCTCTTTGTGCTCAAGCACTAAAATTGCCAAAATGGATGGACGGTGGGGGTAGTACCCAATCTGCATCCCACCTAATCCTATAATAGGAACAGATGTTGAGTGAACGGCCACCATTAGAAACTTCTTGAGGCCACAAAAGTTATATTTGTATTTTTCTTTCGTCTATCACTAATCAAAAGGTTAGATGGCAAATAAACATTAAAGCGGGCGCTGGGAAGATTTTAATTTCGGTGATGTTTTTATGTGGTGTGGTTCACTTGAGATTTGAATCTGCCTCATTTTTTGGATCATGCTCTGAAATAATGATCCAAAATGGATGGACGGCATGGATAAAACACATACAACATTGCAGACTCTACAGAGCACAGTAGTGTCAGGATGCAATCAACGTTCCATGTAATGGTCTAGGTTACGAAATGATGCCCCAACGTGTTAGACTTGCATATGACAATGACTCATCACCTGATCTCATATTTGATAGTACGAGAGACGACTATCCCAATTGCATTAATAATATAATAATATATAGTTTCTTTGAGAACAATGTGCTAGCAAATGGTTTTCAATGACGTAGATATTCGACGAAGATAAACCATGACAAATTGACAGACTACACCATTAACCATTAAAAAATAAGTAATCAATTTCAAAAGGCATCGCACTTCAAACTCAAGAACGAGTCCTTTGAAAGAATTGGAGAATGATACATACTTTCTTGACTCAATTCAAGAGATATCTCAACCCATGAATAAGCCCATAAAATCCAGCTCATTATTTCCAGCCCAAGTACTCTTTGAGACCATGTTATATGTATGTAAAAGAAAATAATTCAAAATTTAAGTATATCTTTAAAATGTTTCTTATATGATTTTGAAAGTTGTTTTATTTTGTTTTAGAAAGATGCTCCATGTATTAGAACCCATAGTTGGTATTAATGTATTTATGAAAGGTGGTTGTAATGAAATGAGAAAAAAAAAAAAAAAAAAAATCAAATTTGTGTTCTAGAAAATATTATTATTCCTAGCAGATTTTTAGCTAAAAAGAGAGTTGAGTGATTTTTCTTTAGTTGTCAGTGATTTCAACCAATACCGGTCGAGTAATTTCCTGTAAGGCCCACCCCCACAGCACATGATATTGTCCGCTTTGCCGAAGCTCACAGCTTTAAAACGCGTCATTTGGGGAAGGATACTGGTAGCTCGCACAACCACTGGTAGCTCGCCCAGACCCGGTGCTCCCGTGGTCCCGCCCACAACAGAGTCCGCCCACTCAGTACCTACCCAAACAATATTGTCCGCTCCGCCCCTCAGGGCTCATGGGTTTGTTTCTGCACAGCGGAAGCTCAGGGCCAATCACCCACAGAACGCGTCATTTAGGGTAAGGATACTGGTAGCTCGCTTGGACCCAGTGCTCCCGTGGTCCCGCCCACACAGCACCTACCCGTCCATGATATCGTCCAACCCAACTACCATCAGAGCGCACAACGGAGGTTTTACTTGGCGCACAAGGCCAACGCGTCATGTTTGTTAAGGGAAGAACCCAACATATAACCACCATAACTCCAGACAACTCTTCCGATGTGAGACAAGTTACGCCACAGTCAACTGCAATAGTAGCTCGCTCAGCACAGTAGCCTGCCAGCCACACCTGGGGGCCCGCCCACATGTGTGTCCGCCCACGTGTGTCCGCCCACATGAAGCAGTGACCGGGGCGTCACATTTCCAATTCATTAGCAACACTTTGTGAATATTGTAGAATATCTAAGTTTTGATGGTTCTATTGCAGGCAATGTTTTTTGTATCTCTACTTAATGAATTATTTTTATAATTTTTATGGTAATTCATTATCAAATATATTTTTATCCTAGAAAATTTCATTTCATTCCAAGTTTCACAAAAAAAATATTAAAATTCTTGAAATATCGGCTGCTTGAAACTAACGGTTTTTTAGATAGTTTCAAAATGTCTTGAAATCAATCTCATTTGAATTTAGATTTCATTTTATATGTTTATTTATTTTTCTAAAACTATATGTCACGACCTACATTTTGGAAACTTTGGTGTATACTTCAGACCCGAGATCCACGTCATGACTTGTACACTAAGTGTACTTAAATTATTTGATATGCTTATACAAAATTCGCCTAGCTAGTAGTATTACATAGATCAGTTTCATTCATACTAGCGACATCTCATGAATAAGAAGTCGACCATCAATTCTAATAATCAGTTATTAACATTGTTAAGGAGATTTTCATTCGAGATCTTATACAATAAAATAAAATTTGTCCAACAAAGTTGAAAGAAAGAAATAATAATTTAAGAACAAATAGAATTGAAATGATAAGCATGGTTGGTATAGGGTAACAACCTCTTCCTCTGTCAAATAGGGCCACGTGTCCCTGGGCCCTAGCTATTCTGGCTCGATCACATACTTTTGTTCTTGAGCCACTGGCTCACCTTCAATCACACATGTACGGTTTTACATCAATACATGGTAAGCTGGCCAGACCTAGTGAAAAGTCTTGACATGGTTATTCACATCAAATTAGAATAGAATAGCAACAATCATATACAATATAAGTTCAAAAAGAAAATGCAAATGTTATACGATGCGTGAATGCATCAAGTGAGAATCTGTCCACTTACTTAAGTTGGAAACTCGTCAACTCGTGTCAGCTCCTTGACAGGCTTCTATCATTTGGTAGGCATATGCAATGCCCACATCTACTCAATGAGTAGGCTTTCACTAATATAGTGGGCTTCTGGTAATGATTCTACCATGTATACCATCCAGGGAAGTTCCTCAAAAATTCAGCACGTAAATTGTATATAAATAATGGATGCACAAGTATATTAAGTAGTCATGAATGATATATCATGTGATCATTCTCATTCTCAATTTTAAATCATTATAAATTTTATGTTAATTGATAATATCATCACAACCATTAATTTATAATCATATCCATTTAGTAAATCGGATCACTAGTTGTAATTATATAAAAATCATATCATAAGTTCACAAACACAGTAAATCATATCATTGACTATACTAACATATTGAACAAATCACATCATTAATAATACAACAATTAAAATTATACATTTAATCAAATCAATAAGAGATAATAATAATAATAATGTTAAAACATACATACAAAGTATAATCAATGAATTTATTTTAACTTAAAGAATGAGAAACACATCGGAATTACTCACCTCGATGTGGTAAAAATGATTCTTTAAATTAATGGTTTGATTTGAATTGAAATTCCCTAAAATCACATAAATGAAAATTATTTTCTAATATAATTAGTTCATATGGTGGGCCCCACCTTTGATCGATCTAAATCCATTTAAATAATAAGATATCTCATTTAAATAAATTAATAGATTAGGAACTAATATTGCAAATTTAAGGTGTTGTTAGAATTAGTTCCCTAAAATTTCTACAAATTCGGACTATTTTCAGTAATTTTTTTCCAACAGTGGAGACCACTCCACACTATTTCCTATAACATGCCCCACTTGAGCTATGGATCAACCTCAATTTTCGGCCCATGCCTTAACATCGGCATGTAAAGTGATAGATGAAGTGGTTTTGTCTCGCTATCTCTGTGGGGCCCATGATGTAAAAAAATATAAATATAAAAGGAAAATGTAATGATGTGCATTAGCACGTCATTACTAAACCCAAACCGCCCAAATTCCTCTCTCCCTCATCTTTCTTCTTCATATCAAGCCCTGATGCCACACCCAACTATGACATTGGTCGTCCATCTTTATGGCCCCTCAACCTGATTCGAACCGTCCATCAGGTCTAGCCTCACGTTAAACCTATATTGTTAAAGTCTTATGATCGAGTAACCCTTAATACGGCCCACCTGAAATCCTAATCTCCTTTATATTTGAGCTCCCCACTTATCTTGATCTAGTGAAATGGATGAAAAGAGTAGATTATCACCAACATCATGGTGGACCTCACTTAACTTTCTCCTCAGAAAATGAACCCACAAGCAAACCACAACTTTCCTGATACCTCTCCATGATTTTCGGCCGCAACAACTCCATAAGCGCCTCATAGATCGACCCAAACAATGGATTTTCATTTTTTCATCATCCAACTGTTATCCTTATTCTAACACTCGATCCCCTCTCGTCAAGAGCCAATAAGGAAGTTTCCTCCTTCACGCGATTTCAGCCTCTTGTGTGTGCGTAACTTGAAAACTCCAACTGAGAAACCCATCGGCCAAAGCTATACGGGGCTTCGATTCTTTTGTAACATACCGCATGAGTCCATTCATCGGAGAGAACTTCAAAAACACATGATTTCCCATTTCGAACTCCAAATCATGTCTTCTATTATCGGTATAACTCTCCTAATGACTTTGCGTAACTCGTAAACACTTATGAATAATCTCGACCTTTTTAGTAGTTTCCTGAACAATATTTGACCCGATCAAACCCTTTTCACCCACTTCGGTCCAACAAATGGGTGTATGACAAGACCACTTATATAAATCTTCATATGGGGTCATTCCTATGCTTACCTGAGAACTATTGTTGTAAGTGAACTCAACGAAATGTAAACTGTCATCCCAACTTCCTTTAAAATCGAGGGCATAAGCGCGCAATAGATCTTCCAATATCTGGTTCACACGTTCAGTCTACCAAATGGATTGTAGATGATATGTTGTACTGTAATCTGTAGTGGATCCCATAGCTTCCTGTAAACTGGTCTACAATTGCGAAGTGAAACGATGATCACGATCTGACACAGTAGAACTATGGATGCCATGGAGTCTTACTACTTCCTTAATATACAACTTAGCCTGCTCATTTATCGAGTAGTTAATATGAATGGGAAGATCGATAATCACGCATATCGTATCATGCTTTTTCTGAGCCTTGGGAAGACCAACTATGAAATTCATAAAAATACAATCCCACTTCCACTCAGGTATTTTCAATGGTTGTAACAAACTTGATGGATTTTGATGGTCTGACTTCACTTGTTAGCAGATAAAACATTGAGAACATAATCTACGCTCCCTATTCATGTTCGGCCACCAAAATAATTTCTTCACATCCTGGTACATCTCCATGCTTCTAAGGTGAATAGTAAACTTGGTTCGATGTGCTTCTTTCAAAATCTTATCCTTTAACTCCGGGACATTAGATACACATGGCGAATAGTAAACTTGGTTCCGCATCTGCCCCTTGACAGGCTTCTATCATTTGGTAGGCAAAGGGAAGGCCTGCATTTACTCTTTTAGTAGGCTTCTATTAGTATAATGGGCTTCTGGTAACGATTCTACTAGATATTTCATCCAGGGAGGTCCCCTAGAAATTCAGCACATATCGTGCATACAAATGATGGATGCACAAGCATATTAAGTAGTCATGAATGATATATCATATGATCATTCTCATTCTCAATTTTGAATCACTGTAGTTTTCATGCTAATTAGTAACATCATCACAACCATCAATTTATAATTATATCCATTCAGTAAATAAGATCACTAATTGCAGTTATATAGAAATCATATCATAAGTTCAACACAGTAAATCATATATATCATTGGCTATACTAGCATATTGAACAAATCACAACATTAATAATACAATAATTAAAATTATATATTCAATCAAATCCAATAAGACATCATAATAACAATGTTAAAATATACATACAACATACAATCAAT
This sequence comes from Magnolia changhungtana, assembly GCA_030180095.1. Lineage (NCBI taxonomy): Eukaryota > Viridiplantae > Streptophyta > Magnoliopsida > Magnoliales > Magnoliaceae > Magnolia > Magnolia changhungtana. The sequence goes on from JASAUF010000662.1 coordinate 9,772,869, forward strand.
GAGCTTATTTTAACTTAATGGAGGGGAAACAAATCGGGATTACTCACCTCGATGTGGTAAAAATGACTTCGTAAACCAATTAATGGTTTGATTTGAATTAGAGTTCCATAAAATCATATAAATGAAAATTATTTTCTAATATAACTAATTCACATGATGTGTCCCACCTTTGATCAATCTAAATCCATTTAAATAATAAGATATCTCATTTAAATGAATTTATAAATTAAGAACTAGTATTGCAAATTTAAGGTGTTGTTAGAATTAGCCCCCTGGAATTTCTGCAAATTCGAGCTGTTTTTAGTAATAGTTTTGAAAGTTTGGGCGGCATTCTGTAATATTATGAAATTTTATACCAGAACCCCTTGACTTCATGAAAATATATATTGTAGCCCTAAAGTTTCAAATTTTGTATGCAATTTGTGATGATTTAGATGAAATTTTGGAGATTTATTTACTTTAGTAATTTAGGGTTCGAATCACATTTGATAAATGAATCAAGGCCTACCATTGATTATCACTTGATTAATTTTAAGGGATAACTGATGATCATCTTAATCTGACCATCCACACATTAATTTATTACAATTCTTAATGATCACATTGATTGGTCAATGCAACTCACTAGATGGTTAAATCAATCATCAAATCTGGTTGTCATCATCATCTGATGTCCATATTTTGATAGTTGGTTCAGATCGAGTTATTTCTTAACCATCCAATGGTTTTATACAATAAATCACCATATGATTCATTGTTTACAATTTCCTCAAATTGATGCGGCTCATCCAATAGTTCGATCGGTCTAAAATTTAGAATTTTTATTAATTTTGTTCTTAAAATTTTGATGAACGGTGAGGATTTAATTATTCGTTTCAGATTAGGTCATATAATTTTCTGTGCCAAGTTGTAGCTTGCGCAGAGAATTACTCTTTCAATATTAATTTAATTTCCTGAAATTAAGGAAAAGCCTTAGTAAATATATAATCGGTACGGTCTATTGAGGTGTTGAATATGTATGATTCTTGAAATCATTGCATAATTGAGTTTTAGAAAACACATGAACTGTACAGATCATACCGATCGCTGTTCATTATGAAAAAATCTCACATTCTACACATCAGCCCTAAAGTCATGCGCATCAGTGTACCTTTTCACTTATATGAGTTAAAAGTACATAATGTATGTCTGAATAATCCAATCCGTCTAATATGTAAATCAATACCGAATTAAACTAATACAAAAAGAAAATAAAGAGAAGATCATTATACTAATTAGAATACGTGAATTTCAAAAACCTCTCTCCTACTTTCTCTCTCATTTTTTTGTACGATTTTCTTTCTTTGGTTCTTTGAGTCTTAGTAGGACTCTTGCTCTCACACGCTCCCTCTTTAATAGAGAAGATTTGTTTGGAGATTACATGATACGAGGGAGAGTTGAGATAATGAGAGATAAGATTAGAATAGTGGATCTGTCTCTATTGAATTTAGAAATAATTTAAATTTAATTTAATTTTAAAAAATTAGGTGTTACAATAAACTTATTAAGCTTTATTTTGGTTTTTGAATCCCCTTAAGAAAAATATGTGATTTTGAATTCAATGTATTTTAAGTTGTTTATTGCAGTCCATTGTGACCACATCGAGCTACATCACCTTACATTTTACAGTCCTTATAATGTCACGAATATGGACATTACCATTACAAATTACGTGATTTGGAAAATGCCATTACAATGTCATATCACACCAATGTACTATTTGATTTATGTCACTCTCGCATTTGACAATCCTTACAATTGCATGAAGATAGACATTGCCATTATAAGTTACATGATTTGGACAATGTCATTACAACATCACATGAGCCAACGTGCCATTTGGTCTTGTACCCCTGCATTTAGTCGTCCTTGTAATGGCATGAAGATGAACATTGCCATTACAAGTTATGTGATTTAAATAATATCGTTATAATATCATTTGCATGTGTTAAATGCAAGCCCCACAATATAAACGACAATATCATCATTTCATTTAAAGAAAATTTTGTTTTTCAGTACAGGTCCCACATCTAATACACACACATGGTGCCTTTTCATTCAATGACAAAGATTACAAAGGGCCATTTTAATCAAGGGTCGTTGGTAATTTACATCCATTGCACCCCACATGCCAATGAGACATATGTGCCTTTGTCCATCTTCGATTGCTCCATATATGTTATATATACCAATGTGTTATTATGCACAAGTGCTATCACCTACTTTTAAGTGGCCGCGTGTCAAATACATCAATGTTTCTTATGAAACATGTGCTACCAATAGCTTCCAACACCTCACATGTGCCACATATATTACAATTTAATTTTAAACGTCTTATATACTGTTGTCAGAAAGTCTTCAAGTCCCGCTACTCGACCGGTCGAGCGGACCACTCGACTAGTCGAGAGTCCACTCGACCGGTCGAGGCCCACTCAACTCAAAGTCCAGCGAGTTGGGTTTTTGGGTGTCCATTAGGCTCGACCAGTCGAGGGTCAGGCTCGACCGGTAGAGTAAGTTGCTCGACCAGTCGAGGCCCCCCTTTGACTAGTCGAGGTTACGCACTTTCTGCAAGGACTACGTAAATCTGAGGCGGTTTCCGGACTTTTTCGGACTAGGTGCGTAAGTGGAGTTTCCTAAACTATAAATAGGGATTCGTAGGGCTATTCTAAGGTATTCTAAAGCTTTCTAAAAGTTTTCCAAGGGTTCCTAAAGGGTTCTAGGGTTATCAAAGGGTGTAGAAAGGGTGAGATTTGAGATTGTTCAAATCGGGTAAGTCTTCTCTCTTGTAATTTCTTTTCATAGTAGATTTCTATCGCTTTGTGCCGTGGCTTTTTTCCACAAGGGTTTTCCACATTAAATCTTTGTGTTCTCCTGTGATTGCTTGTTACTATTGAATTGCTATCCTAGATCTACGTCTGTGTGATTCTGCAGTACAAATCCCCAACAAGTGGTATTAGAGCAAGCGTTGGGGCACAGATCTGAATCTGCAGGATTAGTAATTAATAATGGGAAACGGCAAGTTTGATATTGAGAAGTACTCAGGTAAAAATAATTTTGAGTTTTGGAAGGTTAAGATGATTTGCCTGTTAACCAAGCAAGGCGAGATTAAGACTCTTGAGGAGCGAAAATCTACTATGAAAGATGATGAATGGGAAAACCTTGATATAATGCTTTAGCCTCTATCTATTTATGTCTCACGGATGAGGTTCTCTATAATGTTTTGAGGGAGAAAACTGCGGCTAGTTTATGGGCAAAGTTAAGGAACATCTATGTAAAGAAGTCCTCTGAAAATCGCCTACACTTGAAGCTACAGTGTTATACATTCAAGATAGCAGAGGGTGGAGATCTAGAAGCCCATATCAACAACTTTAATAAATTGATGTGCAAATTGCTGGATATGGAGGAAGTGGTCAAAGATGAGGAACATGCATGTATATTGTTGAATTTTCTTCCTGCATCATATGAGTCTTTCAGGGACACGATATGCACCGCAAATAAAACCCTAAGTGTTGATACCGTTATCTTAGTCCTTTAAGGGAAGGCTATGAGAAAGCTAAACGGTAACATGGGGGCATCTTCCAATGCACTAATTACGAGGGACAAAGATTCTGAGCGAGGTACGGGATCCTCAAGGCTTAGATCCAAATCCAAGGGCAAGGGCAAAGGAAAATTAAAGTGCTGGAATTGTGGGCTGTCTGGACACATGAAAAAGGATTGTAGAAATCCTAAAACGAAGAAAGAAAATTCAGCAGCTTCTTTTAAGGAGGCCAATGTGGTCACATTTGATGAAGAATTAAGTGGTGGTGATGTTCTGTCTGTTTTCATGATTGGTCACTTACACGACAATCATAAAGACAAGTGGATACTTGACACAGGAGCATCTTATCACATGACTCCTCATCGGAGTTGGTTTACCAGTTACAAGGAATGCGATAGTGGACAAGTTTTTATGGGCAATGACAATGCCTATAATGTTGTGGCTATTAGCACGGTGAGCATCAGGATGTTTGATGAGATAGAGTGTACCTTGATTGACGTCAGGCACGTTCCTGATATGAAGAAAAGTCTAATTTCTCTCGGTGCACTCGAGGCTATAGGATGCAAGTTTACTAGTATTGATGGTGTTCTTAAAGTTTCAAAAGGGACACTCGTGGTTATGAGAGCGTAGAGGCATGAAAACCTTTACAAGTTGATTGAAAGCACTTCAACAGGTGGAGCAGCAGCAGCAATTGCAGACTTCACATCTCTACGTATGTGGCATGCTCGTCTGGGCCACATGAGCGAGCGAGGTATGAAGGTACTTTTTGATCGATGTTTGATTCTAACTTTTAAAATTTCTGATTTAGATATATGCGAGCATTGTATATATGGTAAACAATCTAGACTGTCTTTTAAATCTGCAAAACATGTTTGTAAGGGAGTGCTTGATTATATGCACTCTGATGTATGGGGGCCAATGCCAGAAATATCCATTAGGGGAGGTTTGTTTCATTCATTGACGATTACTCTAGAAAGTTTGGGTTTACTTCATGAAACGTAAATCTGAAGTTTTCATCATATTCAAGCAACGGAAGGCAATGGTGGAAAAACAGTCAGGGCGAAAAATAAAGGTTTTAAAGACTAACAATGGTGGAGAATTTACTTCCACTGAATTTAATGATTATTGCAATGATGAAGGGATCATCACGTACAACACAGTGCGCCACACACCCTAGCAAAACGGTGTGGCTGAGCGAATGAATCGGACTCTCATAGAGAGGGCTAAATTCATGTTAAGTAATGTTGCGTTGGGTAAGGACATATGGACTGAGGCCGTTGATACGGCTTGTTATTTGGTGAACCGGTCTCCTTCAACGACAATTGAATGTAAAATCCCAGAGAAAGTATTCAGTGATCAGAAAATCGACTACTCAGATCTACATATATTTAGTTGTGAGGCTTATTCTTATGTATCGTCAGTTGAGAGAGATAAACTAGACCATAGGGCCAAAAAGTATATATTTGTTGGCTATGGTATTGGTGTGAAAGGTTACAGGTTATTCGACAAGGTCATATGCAAGGTCATCACTAGCTGTGACGTCAGATTTAATGAAAGTTTTCTATTTCATAAGAATGATCAAAATGAGCAAGAGGAACCAGAAATGGTGATTGTAGACGTCCAGATTGACACAAATAATACTCAGGTAGAGACATATGTGAAGACAGACGTACATGATCAGGTGGAGTAGCTACCTGTGAGAAGAAATCCACCACGTGATCACAGGTTACCGGCAAGATAAAGGGATGACTCTAATATTGCATATGCCCTCATTACAGATGAGGAAGACCCGTCTACTATTCAGGAAGCTCTTGATGATCCTGATGTAGAAAAGTGGAAGGCGGCTATAGACGATGAGATGAAGTCGTTGCACAAAAATCACACATGAGAGCTGGTGGAGCTTCTTGTGAATCGAAAAGCGATCGGATGCAAGTGGTTATTCAAAAAAAAAAAAACAGGATAGATACAAAGCAAGGTTGGTAGCGAAGGGTTATGCTCAGAGAGAAGGGATCGACTTCACAGAGATATTCTCGCTGGTGGTTAAGCAGGTATCTATCGGATTCGTGTTAGTGCTGATTGCCCAATACGATCTCGAGGTGAAACAGATGGATGTGAAGACTGCATTCCTACATGAAAAATTGGAAGAGCAGATCTACATGAAGCAACCAGAGGGCTACGAAGTTAAAGGGGCAGAGAAAAAAGTTTGTAGGTTACTGAGGTCGTTGTATGGCCTAAAACAGTCGCCTAGGTAGTGTTATAAAAAAATTGATTCTTTCATGGTGAGTCAGAAATTTACTCGAAGTGAATACGATCACTGTGTCTACTACAAGACACTGAGTGATGGAAAATTCATCATCCTAGTACTGTATGTTGATGATATGTTGATCGCCTGTCATGATATGTCTAAAATCAATGTACTGAAGACTCAGTTAGCAAGAACATTCGAGATGAAAGATTTAGGGGCTGTAAAGAAGGTTTTCGGCATAGATATTCATAGAGACAGGAAGAGGAGCACGCTTTGGTTATCACAAGAAGAATACCTTGAAAAGGTATTGATCAAGTATAGGATGGATCAGGCAAAGCCGGTGAACGTTCCCCACGCGGCTCACTTCAAGCTTTCCTCAGAACAATGTCCTAATTCTAATGAGGAAAAGCAGGTTATGTCACATGTGCCCTATTTAAATGCGGTTGGCAGTTTAATGTATGCCATGATCTGTACGAGACCAGATATTTCACAGGCAGTCGGTGTTGTAAGAAGATACATGTCAAACCCTGGTAAGTAACATTGAGAAGCGGTGAAATGACTACTTCGATACATTCGAGGTACGAAAGACTACGTCTTAATTTTTGAGAAAACATGGACAAAGTTGGTAGGGTATGTGGATTCTGACTACGCAGGCAGTATAGATTACAAGAAGTCTACTTCAGGATACTCGTTTGTACTAACGGGTGGAGCAATTAGTTAGATGTCGAAGCTTCAGTCCGTGGTGGCTCTTTCCACGATCGAAGCAGAATATATGATAGTGACAGGAGCGTTTAAAGAAGGTGTTTGGCTCAGAGGCATGATAAATCGGTTGGGACTTCAGCAGGAGGCCGTGCTGGTTAACTGTGATAGTGAGAGTGCTATCAATTTGTCTAAAAATTTTGTTTATCATTCACGTACTAAACACATTGATGTTCGTCACCACTTTATCCGACAGGTGCTTGAGGAAGGAGGCGTAACACTAGAGAAGATTCATACCAGCGTGAATCCAACAGACATGCTCACCAAGGTCGTTCCTACAGAGAAGTTCAAGTTCTGTGCAACTTCTCTGGGCTTGGCGATGGCGTAAAAGAAGGACGGAGTATGCACGAGAAGCGTTGATTAAAGCTATGATGCAATGCAGAGATAAGAGAAGAAGTCAAGCAGCTACACAGTTGATGATTGAAGACTTGGTGAAGATTGTTGTCAGAAAGTCTTCAAGTCCCACTGTTCGACCGGTCGAGGCCCGCTCGACTCAAAGTCCAACGAGTTGGGTTTTTGGGTGTTCGTCAGGCTCGACCGATCGAGAGGGTTGCTCGACCAATCGAGGCCCCCCTTCGACTAGTCGAGGTTACGCACTTCCTGTGTGGACTGCGTAAATTTGAGGCGGTTTTTAGACTTTTTCGGACTAAGTACGTAAGTGAAGTTTCCTAAACTATAAATAAGGGTCTCTAGGACTATTCTAAGGTATTTTAAAGCTTTCTAAAAGTTTTCCAAGGGTTCCTATAGGGTTCTAGGGTTATCAAAGGGTGTAGCATGGGTGAGATTCGAGATTGTTCGAATCGGGTAAGTCCTCTCTCTTGTAATTTCTTTTCATAGTGGATTTTTGTGGCTTTGTGCCGTGGTTTTTTCCCGTAAGGATTTTTCACGTTAAATCTTTGTGTTCTCCTGTGATTGCTTGTTACTATTGAATTGCTATCCTAGATCTAGATTGTGTGATTCCACAGCACAAATCCCCAGCATATACATTGTGTATGTTATATATATAGGTGTTCATTTTCGAGTGTTCTATCCTTGCTAAATATACTAATCCGGCATACTATAACTACTAGAAACTTTTTTCTTAAAAAAAAAAAATCTATTGCCAAACAAAAGAACTTAAAAATAGCTCTAAATTTTCTTAAAAAATACTGTGAAAATAAGATTTTCTGATAAACATTATTTACTTTCCAGTACTTTCTACAAATCCAAAGAGGTTTGAAGGAAGATAGTACGGTAGAGCGGGCAGAATCGGAATATGGCAGAGCCATCTCTCCGCCTTTACACATGAACCCACTTACCATTCTAGCTGTCCAACGATCACAAGGATGTGGCTCCACTTTCATATGTTTCCCCATCTTTATTGTAGCTTATTGTTGTAATAAGTGGGGGTGGCAAGGTGTGACCCTCGCTCGTCTTTGGATCGAGAATGGACTTATTACTGGGCTTAGGCCAGCATTTTAGCCACATCAGTTCTGGCCAGACCTGGGCTACGATCATTTTAGCCTTACTCAAGTGGCTTGTCGTATGGATGTGTTCTATTCTACATGTATGCCAATCCAATAATCGATCTTGAATGTAGACTTATGGTACCAACAAAACTGGGCCAATGTGGACAAGTGGTCAGAATCTTACGTTTGGAAATCCATGATAGTTCCGACCTGTTCATGAAGTGGGCTCCAGTGCACAAAACAAACCATGGGTTGGGATTAAAAATAATATAAAAAAAAGAACTGTTTTTAGCCACTGTTTTGTATATTGTGGCCAGTTTCAGTGACCCTGCCTGATTTTCAGCAAGAAGGTCTAAACAGTGTGGCCCACCAAACGGAAAGCTTGGATATGCCTTACATGTGCCGTAACGGTACGTGCACGTGTGTGTAGTTGGGTGGGGCTCTATTCGCAGACCCGGACTGGGCCTGGACTACGAGAATCATGAGAATGTTGGAAATAGGCCGGACTGATGAATGACCAACCCAGTCTAGAGTTTGGATCTTATGAGGGCCCAAGTGGACCAAACTACGATCATTTTGGATGACGTGGAGTTTAGATGGGACAATATCATAATGATCGGGCAATCTAAGCCATTCAACGAATGGCATTCACGATCGAATTGATCCTCTACTGACCTTTGCTCCTTTGTGGGAAGTGGATTGCGTACTGAGTACACTCTGTGGGATTCAATGTGATTTATGTATTTTATCCACTCCGTCCATCCATTTTATCAGATAAATATATTGCTTAATCTTAAAAATGAAGCATATCCAAGGATCAAATGGACCACACCACAGGAAACAGTGTGAATTGAACATCTACCGTTGAAAAATTCTTGGGGGCCACAGAAGTTTTTGATAAGCTGATATTTGTGTTTTAGCTTCATTCATGTCTATATGATCTTATGAACAGGTTGGATGAAAAATAAACATCACTGCGGGCCCTAGAAAGGTTTCAACGGTGTAAATCATTATTCCCACTGTTTCTTGTGGTGTGGTCTACTTGAGATTTGGATATGCTTTAATTTTGGGCTCAACCGATAAAATGAGCTTTAAAAACAGATGGACGGCATGGATTAACTACATACATTTATGGTGGGCCCAACAGAGTTTACTAAGTACGAATCCGATTTGCCTCTGTCCATGCACATACTTTATTATCACGGCCTGGGCTTGGGCCTATTTGTTTTGGCCCACACAGGCTCATGCCGGGCTTGGGAATAGGGCTATACTTTGCAGGTTGGGTTATTAAAAACTCGGACCGGGCCATGAGGTGGCCCATCACCAGCCCTAGTGATTATGGTGGAAGGCATAAAGATGTGCTTTGATTGGCTCTCTTTGGTGGGATACACTCATCTGACTATGAGCCATCTGTGCCATTTGTAACTTGGCCCACCTTGCATTAAAACATATGTGGGCCCCTACACCCAATCAGGGGATTTTAGATGGGCCCATGAATACCCGAAGTAACAAACCTGATTTAAATCTGGGCCCAATTAATGCAGGCCAGATTGGGCTCACAAATGTAGATCCGACTAAAAATGGGGTAAGGTTGCTACACAACTCGGGTACCCTATCGAGTACCCGAATACACAACATTTTTCTCTATTTAAAACATAATCGTTTAAAATCCATATAAAAGGAATGTATCTAGTATGGACATGAACACGATTCCATGCCTGATTTTAGACCCGGAGCCTAATCCCTGGTCGAAACTTGGAACTAAGGAGATACCCAAATCATGGATTACCCACCTGTCCGAGTCGACTCAGACTCGATCGGGGCTGTTCCTAGTTCGTACCATGAGCCTGATAGAGCTGTACACGAGTGGAACTGAGTCGAGCTTGGCCCAGCTTGGCCAGCTTGGCTCAGCTCGGCTAGTAAGCTACCCCGGTTTGAACTTAGCTCGGCTCAGTCCTCGAGCTTGACTGGGCAGCTCAGCTCAGCTCGGGCCAAGTCGAGCCGAGCTTGAGCTCGATCTTTCGAGTTGAGTTAGCCTACGAGCTGAATTCAAGTTTAGATTTTATAGTTTTTAACATATATAATATATGTTATATATTATAATATAAATAATATATAATATATAATATATTATTTATTTAAATATATAAATATATACAAAATATTTATACTAAGTGAACCTGATTGGAGTCGAATCAATTTGAACCGAGTCAAGTTCGAGTCAAGTTCTGAGCCGAGTCGAGTTGAGTTTGGTCTAGCTTGAATTCAGTTTCGAGCTAAAAAAATCAGCTCGACTCAGCTCAAACCCAATTTCAAGCTGAGTCAAGTCGAGCAAGTTAACCCAGCTAACTCGGTTTGTGTACAGCTCTAGTTGTATTGAACCACACTCCCGATTCATTCCTGAATTGGACAAGTGTGCTGATCTCCAACATGAGCTGAGTCTGACTCGAACCCAAATGAGTCAGGACAAGTCGGGGAGTAAAAAAACCATGACCCTAATGAAACAAGTTAGGATCCGGTACCTTACATATCATACCCATATTCAAACCCGACAGAACTGGAATCGGGTCCAGGAAAGGGTATACCCGACAAGTTCGCAACCTTGGGCGGCACTTTTGTCTTGGTCAGTTTGACTGCCATTTTTTTTTTGGGTATCCTTCATCAAATGAGGCCCATCATATAAACGGTTTAGATCATTGAAACATGAACCCAGATCTAATGAGTGTCTTTAAACCTATGCCCTTTCTGTGAGCCAGTTGATGACTGGACCGGACCAATGGGGCCGGGCTGGACCATTCATCATTAGCACTGCTAATGGGCCAATCTGAGCTTGGGCATGCCTTTGAGTAGACTCAGCCTAGACAGTTGCAAACTCACTCGGAAAAGAAATGGTTTTATATTCTAGACCTAATCCAACGACTGTGATAGATTGTGATCTAAGCTCAGGCCCACCTATTGAAGGAATTTTCCAGTACGAGTGGCATTTTGATTCTCCACTTTCCATTGGGCCTTCTATCTTTTAGGTGGGCCAGGCTCATGACAGCTTTTCGGTTCAAAGTGCGAAAGTAGGACAGGATCAAAACAAACATCTCTTTTGGTATAAGACAACCTACCATTGCACATGTCAACGTGGAATCTATGTTAGGTCGTCCATCTGGTGGGCCCTACCGAATATGTGCCGTGGCCCAAAATTCTACTAGCAAGTGGGCTACACGTGTTTGGAAAAAGTGGATGACTTAAAATCGAATATTCGCATTCAATGTAGAACCGCAAATTTTTCTTGGGCCAGGCCCGGTCCATTGCCTACTTGCACGAGTAGCCAGTGCTTGCTCGCCCACCGTACTCGCATATACATCGAAAACCCCAGCTCCTCATCAGGTGCGCCCAAAATGGATGTGATCATATAGAAAAAGCAAGGTGATCAGAGAATCCTCTCAGTGAGGATTTTATTTTATTTATTATTATTATTATTATTATTTTTATATAGAGATGCTTTTCTAGAGGGGTGTTTACTACAATACATCCTGCCGTAGAGTTCCAAAAGCAACGTAGGAGAAATAGCCGTTGGATTCAGGGTCATCTTGCAATGATCCGAAGATATTTCATGATAGACCTAAGAACAGATTGGTGATACATGAAAAAATATTCAAGATTGGGAGATCCCATCTCTGGAGCACTAAACAACGATCAAAGGGGAAGGTTAATATTCAATGGAGAAAGAGTTGAAAAAAAAATAAAAAATGGAGAAAGAGTTAAATGAGAGAGTCTAATATGAGAGATCTTTATCCCCATCCATGGTGAGGATCATCATATAAACGGTTTGGATCAGTGAAACATGAACCTAGATCGAACAGCTACCTAAAAAAAGCAATATGCCGTGATGTACCGTTGAAAAGCCCCATGCAGAGACCGTGGCTTTCCTCACCGTGTGGCCCAGGCTCTTTTGAATCCCTTTTTATCCACGGATAATTAGTGGTGTACATCCAGTCGAACCGAGTTGCGCTGGCCTTAGCTCGGCTTGGCTCGGCTCGGTCACCAAGCACACCTAGCTCGAACTCGGCTAGGTTTGGTGACCGAGCCAGCATCTCCAGCTCGACTCGGCTCCGTCAGCGACCACTTTGAGTCGAGTTTGAGCTTGGTTCGAGCTTTCGAGCCGAGTTCAAGCTCGAGCTTTCGAGTCGAGTTTGAGTTCATTTTTCGAGCCGAGCTGAGGCCAGAATATACGATGGGCACACCTAATAAATAACCCAGATCTTCCACAAATAAAAAATGGATGGATAGAAAACCCATAAAATTTTAAAACAAAGACAGAGAGTTGCTGCTTACCGGTGACCGGACAACGCAGTGGCCGTAGCATTGTCGAGCAAGGGGTGCCGAACAGTTGAACGAGTGACTGGACAGGGAGAGGGAGAGCTCGGGGGCAGGGGCCTCGGACATGCTGAGAGAGGGAGAGGGAGAGGAAGAGGGAGAAGCAGAGAGCTTGGGTCAAGTGAGGTGAGCTATGGGTGGTGTTGGACGTGGGTTAAGAGAGGAGGGAGACTGGAAGAGGGAGAGGGTTGAGACTTGAGAGAAGAGGGAGAGACTAGAGAGAGAGAGGGAGGAAGATTGGAAGGGACTAGGGTTCGTTCGGGTAAGAGAAAGGGAGTAACTAAGTAAGGGAGGGACTAAGGTTTTTTTTAAAAGGACTTATATATACCCTACACCGAGTCAAATCGAGTTCGAGCTGGATTTGATCTGAATCGCGTTGAGCTGGGGCAAGCTCGAACTCATTTTCGAGCTTAAAAAATCAGCTCGAGTTGGCTCGAACTCAGCTTCGAACCAAGTCGAGTCGAGCTAGCTAACCGAGCTAGTTCGGTTCCTGTACATCCCTACGGATAATGCATCTTTTGTTAGCGACTCTTCGTGCATTGAAAGGTGATGAATCCATTTCTAAAGCCAGCCGTTACATTACTAGAGGCTGTACATGTACACTTTATTCAACTAAATCAAGCCATTCAAATTGTGGGTCCTACTTTAGATAGGTCATGAAACTTACACTAGAGTGATGTCCTAACTGATGCACACGTGGATATTTAATGGACAGTTAAAATGAAAAATAAATGTTCAATGGCTAGATATTATAATTTTTTAATCTTTTTATCTCTATGGGTAACTTATCTAAAATGCTTACATTCATGCCATGTACAATCGTTGAATGCATTAGTTTAAAACCATTGCACTGTGCCTGAGTGTCGAATAACTCTCCATGGAAATGGTGAGGCCAGGCAATAGGTCGGGTTTGGTTCAAGTTGGGATCTACCCAAGACCGACCCATTTAATAGACAGGTGAAGAAATCTGGTCTAACCCACTCTATCATCTATTACTAGGTGTCTTTGCCTGACCTGACCTACTTATATTTGTAAACTTGAAAACTGACCCAACTCGACCTAATTAATTGTAGTTGCGTAGGACTCAACTGACCCTCAAATCCCACCCATATACTAATTTTAATTTCTTGTATCAGGATTTTTTAAAATTCGTAGAGTTTCATGTGTATGGAGCTCACTTAATGACGCGTATGTTTCTTTTCATCTATATACTTATAGAAGAGCAATCACACGCCTATAAATGGATACTTTTATTTCAAGTTGTAGGTGGGGTAATTGGCTTGGCCTATATCGATTCGATATATGCTCGAGCCCAACATATTAATCTAAATGAGCTAACTTTTTGACCTGATCCACCCCTACCCCAACGACTTGGCCAAAACTTGGTTTAGAAGTGGGTTGGGCCAATTAATAAATGGGTGGACCCAATCCATTGCCACCCCTAAAAATGGTACAATCCTTCATTGGTAAATTCCATAGTGGGCATGTTTGATTTTTGCAATATCCTAGGGCATGTGTTGTGTAAGGTGAATAAAAGAAAAATATCTCAGGGCATGTGTTGTGTATCTACCAAATCTTTTCAATTTGGTGGAATGTAGAGAGGTCAATAGTAGTATACGTGGTTTAGTTAGTTTTTCATAAAAATGTTAAAAGGTTAATAGTCAACAACTAAATTGTCTCATATTATCTTGAAAATGCTCATGAGCTAGCTTTTTCTAAAAGAAATCAAGATATTATTTAGAAAAAAAAACTGTAATCATAAGGATCAAATTTTACTACTTTTTACAATGGAAACATTGAAAATTACTATATTTTTAAATGAAACTAATTTTCACATAATTCTACTTTGATGTAGCTTGGTAAAAAGAAAGGACATAATTCATATTTCATTTCCAAGATATATAATCTACTAAAAATGCGAAAATTAATATCTTCTGGAAAAATTGATAAATAGGGTGGCAATAACCAAAGTTGCCCAATGGCTATCGGAACCCACGGTCCATCATAGCTAGGTTTGGTGTAACTAATGGGCGAGGTGAGAAGGTTTGGGTATTAATTTAGACCTGATTAATAATTGAGCTAGGTGTCCGTATATAGCTATCCATATGCAAACCTGACCCAAACCAATTTAGATCATATTATATGTATTCAATGAAATAGTATAATAGGTTTGGTGTAAGTGTGGTAGTTGGTTGGGAGTAGGCTTTGGTGATGATGATGAATATTATATAATAGATACATGCTTGCATGCATATTATAATATGCCGAATACTCCAATTAAATTAATTAGTAATTAGTAATTAACATTTTTTAATTCACAAAACTATAAAAAAAGATGACGATTTCTTTACATGTAGAATAAACTTATTCTACAACACTTTACATGTGGGGCCACCTTGATGTGTGTGGTTGTATATCATCCAACTAGTTTAATAAAGCTGCCCCCTTATAAAAATGGATCTTAAAGTTTAGGCTGATCAAACCATCCAGTGGGCTATCAAATGAAATTAAAGGTTGTTGGATGATTGCCCTTGTTTTCTATGGTGTCACCTACTTAATTTTGGATTATCTTGATTTTTAGGGCATCTTATCATCATGGCAAGGCTCACTTAGTGTGTGGCTTGGATGGCATCTACAAATCAGGGTAGCCCCACACAAACTAACAAAAAAAAAAAAAAGCAAAAAGAAAACAAAAAAAAAAAAAAAAAAACAAAAAGTGAAATAGAAAACTTTGAAGTTCTGATAAAGAATGAAGGACTAATTCTTGATTTGTGGCATGGGCTTATAGTGATAGTATTAAATATTGGTATGTGTACCAAGTGTTAATTTAAAAAATAAACAAATAAAAAAGATTAAAATAGAAAAATGGTTCTTTCACTTTTTTGAAGTGTAATAATTAGTTTCACATCAAATAAGGAGAAGGATTTGAAGTGTTTATAAAGTATTTATCCTTTTAACCTTTGTGAAAAGTACTATATTATGCTCTAATTTGTATATGTGCATGAGATGAACTTAGAGGAAAAATCAGTTGGAAAATTAATTAATCGTAACAGGCACTTTTGTTTCCTTTATTTTATTTTATTATTATTATTATTATTTTTTGAAAATTTCAAATCTAACAAAGAAGCTATCAATGTCTTCTAGAAAAGTTAAATAAATCAAACTCTTAAAGTGGGTAAAGTAACCATTGGCGAACTGAAAGGAAACTCACGGGAAACACATGGTTGACTAATCCAAGCACTTTTTTCTTTAATACGCCATCCGTTGAACTACAACCTCAAACCCAAGCGTCCAGCTATTTATAAATCCACCAAGCAATAGCCTTGAGCATTTAGCACGAAACTACTGAATCGGTAAGAGAAATTTGCAATCCCTTGTGAGGATGGAAAATGATCACAATAAAAAAAACTATTAGGGCCTGTTTGAGCACTTATGCAAAAGAGGTATTAATCATACTTCATTTTACCTGTTAGGTGGAGTTTTGCAAAGTGCATCCAAACACAACTCTAAACATTATTTATGCGTCAAATACCATCTTTATAGGACTCATCCAAGTGGGTTCTTAATAAGGTTCCCAACATCTCGTTCCAAGCAATTTCAAAACCATATTCAAACAATGAGAGATTTGCCAATACACGTCTCTATCAACTTCCATTGGCTTTAATTTGGGGTTGGATTAGATTTTGTATAATACTTTATGATTTAAGGCACTTTCTGATGATGACATGTTTCATTTCGACGCCCTTTATTATGCATTATGATTCCACTCATTGAACAACACCATGTGTTTCTCTATGAAATCCATGTGGTCCACCCACATCATGCAATGTAAGTGGTGATGGGGTTTTCCTCTTCAGTTCAAAGGAGAGGTAGCGCAGTTTTCTTATTTGAGTCTAATTCCTCCGCTTATGCTCAGTTTCCTTATTTGAATCTAATTCCTCCGCTTATGCGCAATTTCCTTATTTGAGTCTAATTCCTCCGGTTCTCTATTTAAGAGGTTCCAAAATGGGATTAGGGTATTATATTTTAAGGGGTCTTCGCCTCCAAGGTGAGAGAGAGAGAGAGAAAAAAAAAGAGGAAGAGAGAGAGAGAAAAAGAGAAAGAGAGAAATAGAAAAGAGAGAGAGGAAGCTTGTGGAAGGGAGAATTCTTTTCATGGAGGTGATCTACTGCGTAGTTGACATATCAGCGCTTCTACGTCCTCGTGATCGGTAAGATCTCTCATTTTTTAAAATTATTCTCTTATTGTTCATCCACTCCTGCGTGAGTGAAGAAGGTTTGATCCAAGCAATGTGTGCTTATGATCAGTTGTAATGTTCTACTTCTTAGTGGATTGTTGATCTGGACGAGGTCTCGTGGTTTTTACCTCTTTGAGGGTTTTCCACGTAAAAACATCTTGTGTTGTGTGTTTTATGCTTTGATTTATTTCATCGCTTTATTATCCCATAATTCTGGTTTGATCTGGGAGGCTAGATCCTAAGGTTTTGTGCAAGGCCCCCAACAAAGTGGTATCAGAGCTAAGTTCATTGAACGGAGTGGGATTGGTTTTGAATTATGGAAGGTGACTCATCAAGGATGATCAGCCTCAATGGTTCTAACTGGACCATATGGAAGGCTAAGATGGAGGACTTGCTTTATTGCAAGGACGTATATTCTCCAATTTTAGGCATATCAGCAAAATCCAAGGATATGTCTGATGATGATTGGAAAAAGATAGACCAAAAGGCGGTGGGGTTTATTAGACAATGGTTGGACGATTCCATATTCTACCATGTGTCTACAGAGACCTCAGTCGCTAGCCTATGACTGAAATTATAAGGGCTGTATAAGAGGAAGACAACCGGTAATAAGATTTTCTTGATACGACGACTTGTAAATCTCAAATTCAAATATGGTGGTTCTGTGGCCGAGCACATGAATGAGGTCAACAATATAGTGAACTAGCTCACCACTATGAAGATGGTCCTGGATGATGAATTGCAGGCTTTGCCATTGCTTAGTTCATTGCCTGACAGTTGGGAGATATTGGTGGTATGTCTAAGTAACTCCGCGCCATGTCTAAGTAACTCCGCGCCAGACGGAAAGATTTCCATGGAACAGGTAACCGGTTGTCTTTTCAATGAGGAGACAATGAGGAAGTCTCAGGGGTCTACTCAACAAGAGGCCCTTGTGATACAGGAATGGAGGAGAGAAAATAACAAGAAGGGTGGGAAGGCCAGAGATAAATCAAGAGGCAAGTCGATCGAGTACCAGGAAGGATGTTGAATGCTGAAATTGTGGCAAGAAGGGCTACTATAAGCATGAATATCGTGGTAAGAAGAACGACAAAAAATAAAAAGGAAAGGAGAAGGAAGATGAATCAGACTCCACTGCAGTCGCTTCAGATGGTGACGTTGTAGTTATTCTTTCAGCAGATCATGATGTTTGTCTCACGGCTACGAGTCAGGACACTGACTAGGTGATTAACTCGGGGCTTCTTTTCATGCGACTCAATGCAGGGACTTCTTCATAAGTTACAAGTCAGGTGCCTTTGGAACCGTGAAGATGAGAAATTCTGGGGTATCGAAGATCATAGGGGTTAGTGATATTTGTGTGAATACTGATGTGGGCCGCACATTGGTTCTCAGGGATGTGAGGCATATCTCATTGGTCAACTTGATATCGACAGAAAGGTTGGATGATAATGGCTATGAAAGCCATTTTGCTGGTGGGTGTTGGAAGCTCATCAAGGGTTCGTTGATTGCAGTCAGAGGAAAGAAGTGTTGTACCCTTTACAAGGCAAGTGTCAGTATGTACAAGGGTGGGTTAAAAGTAGCAGAAGATTCAACTATTGTCATATGACACAGGCGTCTAAGCCACATGAGTGAAAAAGGGCTTCAGGTACTAGCGAGGAAGCGGTTCTTTCCAGACGTGACAGGTATACCTCTCAAAACCTATATTGATTGTTTATCAGGGAAACAATATAGAGTTTCATTTATTAAAACTATTTCTCATGTTAATAAAGTGCATGCATTAGATTTGGTTTATTCTGATGTTTGTGGTCCTATGAGGACAAAAACTTTGGGTGGGGCATTGTATTTTATCACTTTTATAGATGATGTATCTAGGAGGGTTTGGGTTTATGCTTTGAAATCCAAGGACGAGGCCTTTGGTGTGTTTAAATTGTTTCATGCTATGGTCAAGAGAGAGACAAGTAGATTATTGAAGTGCATCCGCACTGACAATGGTGGTGAATACATTGGCGACTTTCATGAGTATTGTAAGTTCTTGGGTATACGACATGAACAGATGATTCCCAAGACCCCCCAGCATAATGGTGTGGCTGAACGAATGAATCACACTATTGTAGAGAGAATCAGATGCACGTTATCCCATGTGAAATTACCGAAGACGTTCTAGGGAGAAGCAATGCACACGGTGGTGTATTTGATAAACAGGTCTCCATCAGCCTCGTTGAATGGAGAAGTACCTAAGAAGGTGTGGAATAGACAGGATCCATCGTACAGTTATCTCAGGGTGTTTGGATGCAGGGCATCCGTTCACATACCAAAAGATGAAAGGTCCAAGCTCGATATGAAGATCAGGCAGTGAATGTTCTTGGGGTATGGTGATGAAAAGTTCAGTTACAGATTGTGGGATCTAACTGAGAAGAAGCTCGTCAGGAGCAGAGATGTGGTTTTCTTTGAAGATCAGTTTATAGAAGACATTGGTAAGCCGGAGAAGAACCAACCTAGTTCAGGTGAGCTAGAGGACATGGATTCGATTATTCCTCCCGTAGTGCCTGATGACAGGGGAGTACAACAAGGTGTAGAGGACAAGGGAGTTCCTTCAGAAGATGGACCAGGGGAGCAGCCCCCACTTGATCCACCTGTTGAGCCACGGGTTCGGAGGTCATTTAGGGACAGACAGCCATCCAAAAGGTACTCGCCGCATGAGTACATTATGTTGACTGATGGCAGAGAGCCAGAAGATTATTCTGAGGCCCTAACTGACGAGCATAAGGAGGAGTGGTTGAAAGCTATGCAAGAGGAGATGAAATCCTTGCTTAAGAACCACACCTATAATATGGTAAAATTGTCTAAGGGCAAGAAAGCTTTGAGCAACAAGTGGGTATTCAGAAAGAAGATTGAGCAGAAGAATTCACAAACGAGGTTCAAGGCCAGACTTGTGGTGAAAGGGTTTAGTCAGAGGAAAGGCATAGACTTCGAGGAGATATTCTCACCAGTGGTGAAGATGACATCCATACGGGTGTTGCTTGGGTTGAAAGTGCCCTGGTTTGTTAAGTTACGTGAGTGTTGAGTAAGAGTGTCTACAAAGCGATCAATTCAAGCGTCTGCTTCAACCGGATGTGTGCAAGCTCGTCACAGGTAAAACTAAAGCCTCACATCCCATATCCCAAAACACCAAGTGAAGAAAACCCTTAAAAACAAGTTAGAAATCATAGGGTTTTTAAGGTGAGAAAGCTTTTTTCAAAATAGAAAAATTTTTAAGTTTTTCTCGCCTTGTCGATCTTATCGGAACACCCTTGATATGATTGACCTGCTCTGTCGATGTCCTCGATACCTTAACGATATTATCGATGTGAGGACCAAAAGTGTCTAGCAACAAAATATTCATCTGGACGGATTTATCAATGTATCGATACATCTATCGATATCATCGATATAAGCACTAAATATGTCCATCAACTTCACAATATATCTGGACGAATTATCGATGTATCGATACACATATCAATATCATCGATATTCAAATCTCGAGTCCATCGAGAGTGGATCGATAAGATCGACAGGCAGATTTCCAGCGCCCTTGTTTTTTAATGAAAATCTCAAATTCCTTCGATATATCGATGTGCTTCCGATATGATCTGAAATCAAATATCGATAACATCGGAAGTCCATCGATGATATCGATCGAGGGCACGCATTTCTTACAACAGATATTTCAGGTTGTTTTTAACTATGATCGGGGGCCCTTCGATAGAATTGATATTCAAATATCGATGATATCGGCACCAGGTCGATTGCATCGAACAAGGTCATAGACTGTCCAACAAGCTTAAAGACAAATCAACTGGATTTATTGATGCATCGACTCTGATCTCGATATCATCGACATTCAAATTTTGATGATCTCGATGGTTCCCCGATCATTCATGAAAACCTGAAATATTTCAAAGTCAAGTCTCTCTCATTTTTCAAGTGTCGATGGATCGAACTTGTCATCGATGGAATCAAAGTTTGAAATCCGATGACATCGACAATAGTTTCGATTCATCGACCAATTGGCAAAGAGTTTCAATAGCATATGACATTGAGTCCGAGTCATCGAGTAGACCATCAATACTATTGAGAGTATACGCTCGATGATATCGAACCAGCTCGATGATATCGAACTCTGTCATAAATGTGACCGTTTTATATCCGTTGGAACTTTTTGCCTATATATAGAGGACTTGTCTTTTGTTGCTGTGAGAGAAAGAAGAGAGAGCTTTTGAGTGTTTCAACTTATATCATATATCTAAAGCCCTTTCTCTCAAGGGAGTTCATCATCCAATCGACCCTCACCATTGACATTCAATAGAGTGGATTGGGGAATGAATTTCTGCATTCAAGGATCCTCCAGCTACTACCTTAATGGCAAATCATTAAGCTGGGATGCCTTGAATGCCTTGATGATTGGAACTACTCTATCTTCCTTATAGAAAAATCTTTAGAGAGTAGGATTCCATCATAACCTTGACTCAACCCGAAGCCGAGTATTGGTACATCACTCTGTGTCGCGGATCAAGGGAGCAGAAGACTCTTCATTAACAAGGAGGAGGAGATCTTCAATAATGTACTAAACGGGTCTCATTAGCTTTTTTGTAAGTATCCATAGTCCAAGAAGATACTTGTGATCATTCCTTTCTAGGATTGGGTCTTAAGTGGTTCTCACCCTTTGAAGTCCTCAAGGAGGCCTCTGGCGGGAGTGTACGTGGTGGGTGCGTTGTGTGGACCCTTGCTCTGTGGAGAGTATAAACATCTGGTTAGGAGTGAACCAGTAAAACTCTAGGTTTTAGGTGAACCTGGTAAAACCTTAGGGTTTTAGGTCAACCGTGTAGAAACCTCCAGTAGTGTCTTAGGGAAGATCCTTGGCCAGTGTGCCTAAAAGTAGGTGCGTTGTGTTGACCCTTGCTCGTAAGAGCATAAATAGTCAACCTCAGTGTAGGTTGTAAAGGTTGAAGGTGAACCTGATTTAAAACCTTAGGTTAGAGGTGAACCATGTGAAACCTCCTTAGTGAAATTCGGTATACTCAAGGGTTGAGTGTGGTTACCGGGAGTAGAGTAGACTTATCGTCGAACCACTATAAAATGACTGTGTTTGAGATTATTATTTTGATTGAGTGATTTGCTTTAATACTTTCATATCTGAATATCTGATCACTTTTCACACACCTACACAGTCATATCTATCATGAACTAGATTGCATATTGTTTACTCCTTAAGCAGTTTGTGATTGGATCCTCTACCAGGCTTGAAAGCCAGTAGAGTTACATTTGAGTAATCCTGAGAATTGCATGATCATAGGATTTTTAAATAAATCATAAAAACTTTAAAAAGTCCTATTCACCCCCCTCTAGGACATATTTGCATATTCCTTCTTCAACTAGCGTGGTCTTTACCGCCATTTCATAGGTTGGCGGCTAGCATGGATCTGGAGATAGAGCAGTTAAATGTTAAAACTGTATTCCTCCATGGTGACCTAGAAGAAGAGATCTACATGCACCAAACAGAGGGGTTCAAAGTCATGGGCAAAGAGCATACGGTGTGTAGGCTGAGGAAGAGCTTGTATGGGCTGAAACAAACTCCACGGTAATGGTACAAGAAGTTTGACTCATTTATGTTGAAGCATGTGTATGACAGAATGGAATCGGACTACTGTGTGTTCAAGCGCAAGTTCTCAGATGGTGATTTATTAGTTTTGTTATTATACGTTGATGACATGTTCATCATGGAAAAAGACATCAAGAAGATCGACAGGCTGAAATAAGAGTTGGGCAAGTCGTTTGTGATGAAAGACTTGGGTCCGGCTAAACAGATCCTACGAATGGAGATAACCCGTGATAGAAGCAGTATGAAGCTTTGGCTGTCAAAAGAGCGGCATATTGAGAAAGTCCTAGAGCGATTTAATATGAATGCAGTGAAGCCGGTCAGTACTCCACCGGATGGTTACTTCAGATTGAGCAACAAACAGTGTCCCAAGACGAATGCAGAGGTGGAAGAAATGCAGAAGATATCGTACGCATCAGCTGTAGGAAGTTTAATGTATGCTATGGTGTGTACACGCCCAGACATAGCATATGCAGTTGTTGTTGTCAATCAGTATCTTGTCAATCCTGGCAAAGAGCATTGGACAGATGTGAAGTGGATACTGTAGTATCTAAGAGGCTCATCTAGGTTGAGCCTATGCTATGGTGACGGAAAACTTGTGTTAGAGGGCTACACAGATGCAAATATAGCAGGCGACATAGATTCCAGGAAGTCTACATTGGGGTTCATGTTCACGTTTGCACGGGAAGCGGTTTCTTGGCAGAGTAAGTTATAAAAGGTTATAGCATTGTCGACAACAGAGGCCGAGTACATTGTAGTCATAGAGGTATGTAAAAGAGATGCTTTAGATGAAGAGGTTCATATAGGAACTTCGCCTGAAGTAGGAGCAACACGTGGTCTATCGCTATAGTCAAAGTGTTATACACTTGAGTAAAAATCCAAGTCAACACTCCAAGTCGAAGCATATAGAAATTTGGTATCACTAGATCAGGGATACTTTGGAACAGAAGGTGTTATAGCTTGAGAAGGTCCACACGGATGATAATGGGTTAGACATGGTGACCAAGGTATTGCTTAAGAGCAAGTTTGAGGTTTGTAGAAACCTAGTTAGCTTAAAGAATGCGAATTCCTCTTGAGTCGGAAAGGGGGAGATTTAATGGGGTTTTCCCTCTCAGTTTAGAGGAGAGGTAGCACAGTTTCCTTATTTGACTCTGATTCCTTCGCTTATGTGCAGTTTCCTTATTTGAGTCTAATTCCTCCGCTTATGCGCGATTTCCTTATTTGAGTCTAATTCCTCCGGTTCTCTATTTAAGGAGTTTCAAAATGGGATTAGGGTATTTTATTTTAAGAGGTCCTTACCTCCAAGGTGAGAGAGAGAAAAAAAAAAGAGAAAGAGAGAAATAGAAAAGAGAGAGAGAGAGAGAGAGAGAGAGAGAGAGGAAGCTTGTGAAAGGGGGAATTTTGTTCGTAGAGGTGATCTACTGCGCAGTCGATGTCTCAGCGCTTCTACGTCCTCGTGATCGGTGAGATCTCTCCTTTTTAAAATTATTCTCTTATTGTTCATCTACTCTTGCGTGAGTGAAGAAGGTTTGATCTAAGCAGTGTGTGCTTGTGATCAGTTGTAACATTCTACTTCTTAGTGGATTGTTGATCTGGACGAGGTCCCGTGGTTTTTACTTCTTTGAGAGTTTTCCACGTAAAAATATCTTATGTCATGTGATTTGTGCTTTGATATGGGAGGCTAGATCCTAAGGTTTTGTGCAAGGTCCGCAACAAGTGGTCCAATCACATTGTGCAGCTACACAACAAGTCATGAGAATCCGACGGATTCGCTTTGATGCAAATGTGTACTTCTTAAAGTGATGGCCCACCTGAAGATCGAGCCTAGGCCTGAAATCGAATTGGAAATGTGCATTTTCTTTGGAATCTTGATTTTGTTTTGTTTTTTTTTTGTTGGAATAGAGTGCCACAATTCCTATTCCAACTTGGCTGCCTTTTGTCCGGATTTGATTTTTTCAAACCAGGACCACGAGACAGTTAATTCCACTAGGGCCCGCGTGTGCAGGATCCCAGCCGTTCCTCGAGCAGGCTTGATGGTGGAATGGCCAGTGATAGGCCACACGTATACAAACAAATCGATCGATGGTTGAGTGAAGGGCAAATGATTGTAGGTGTTCATTGAACAGGTGTGGCCAAAATGAGTAGTGGACTAGGAACACATGCTTGATCAAAGCCCTCAATCTCTCACACATGTGCAATGGGACACATGTGGGGCCACTCGTGTATGGCGCATGTGGATGCCCAGCTGCAAATAACGTGCACAAATGAAGACCTTTGATTCGTTTTACCTTGCCATGGATAGATTATAGAAAAATCTTAATTGCTTTTGACATGGTCACCCCAAATTTCTAATCACTGGGATTGATAGTGTCATTTCTTAGAGGATTCGAGTAGAGAATTTGGGTTGGAAGGTTCCCATCTATTTTAAATTTTGACCGTAGGATCGAGTTTGAATTGCTGGTGCCGAGGAGTCGAACATCCGCAAAGGCCTCATTTTATAACATGAGCCCAAACAAGAAAGGAGATTCAAAACCCAGGTGAGCTACATCATGTGTTTACACCCGTTTTTGGCACTCCTATACCAACAAGATATCACCAGGTGTTGGTACCACTACCTGGCTTCATTTGATGGGATTTTGAAATGATTATACCGAAAAAGTTAAATGAAAATGTGCATTTCTATATGTATAAAAACAATCACACTTTATTTTGAAAATTTCAATTTTTAAGTGTTTCTTAAAAATTATTTTGTAAAACCCGACAGCGGGTTCATATCTACGAGAAGAGGTAAATAACGCTTTGAAGAAAACATACCTGATATGTACTTATGATTTCAAGTTATTTTTCTACCTTATCATTTTCTTTTCTTTTTTTATAATATTTCAATTTATATTTTAACAACAAAACCATTGTCCACCAATATAAGGTAACAAAATTTAGACCAACCTGATTTTCCTACCCTCAACTTAACTACAGTGGTTCCATAATTTAATCAGTTTAATTTAGTTAGTATATGCAAAATGTACACATAGGGAGTTCTAAAAATGCTTATGTGGCACTCAAATAAGTCAAGCTAAACCATCAAAAGTATGTGCACCAGTTTACAAGTAACATAAACAAAAAATTACTCTTATTAAGTTAAAGAAAGTTAGATTCATGGACATCACCGGACAATTAGAAACAAAAATATCCAATTGTCTTATTTAAAAAACAAGCGTCCGCAAATCCCAAGTTATGATTTTTTTATTGGACTTGATTTTTTATTGTAAATTAACTACAATAGATTCCACAATTTAATTGGTTTAATTGATTAGTATATGCGAAGTGTACAATTTCAAAGTACCATGCGTATCAAATGTCATATGCAATTGGAGTATTAAATAACTAAAAAAGAAAATAATAGAGATAACAAAGCATGTGGATAAATATTACTCCATAAGATTATCTTTCAATTTTCATTTTTACGATTTCAACATTGATTCTTATGCATGTTCTGAGGGTGAATACTCATGCATAGATCCATTATATATGTGCCATTCATGTACATCAATCCAAACCATTGAAAAATCAGGCCTCACCACAGATAGGGCAAGAAACCAAGCTAAGCTTAATAGACTGTTGGCTATTTTACATTTGAACCCGTTGTAATAGATGTCTTAAATCGAGTCTGTTACTGGGTCTGTCAATGCCATCGACAATCTATTCGATGTCACATTCAGTTGCATTGAACAGTGCTTGATCCCATATATATTTTCTGGATTTTCTTTAGTTGGTCGTTAGACTAACTGGGCACTTTTTCGATGCAATCGAAGAGTGTTCGATGCCATCAATGAGATTAGTTCGATGCCATCGATGGGTGTTCCATTGAGAATTTTTAAAAAATCATGTTTTGTCTATAGACAGTTGAGGTGTTAGTTTCAATGCCATCGAAGGATTAGTTTCAATGCCATCGATGAGGGTTTGATGTCATCGACGGATTCTGCGCAGATTTTTGCAAAACTGCGAATTTGTGGGATGTGTTTCCTATTTTGATCGTGCTTCCTCCAAAGGTTATATATTGGAGTAGAATTGGAATTGGGAGTGTATAAAGGGATTCTAGGGTTTCTAAATTGTCCAGGGGTTTAAAAGGGTGTAGCAAGGGTGAGATTCAAGGTTGTTTAAATCGGGTAAGCTCTTTACTTTATAATTTTTGCTTTTATGGTGATCATTTGTCTCTTTGTGCCGTGATTTTTCTCGAAAGAGTTTTTCCATGTTAAATCGTTGTGTTCTCTGTATTTGCTTGGTGTTATTGGATTGCTATCTTAGATTCATCTTTGTGTGCTTCTGCGATCCCCTAACAGAATTGCCATTTGGTAGCGGACCACTTAGACACATATGATCATCCATGTGATAAGGTTATGGAATGTGTGGGCTTACATTTTGAACAATTTAAATTGATTTATGTGCATGCCATGAGCACATATTTACAAACATGTGTGTAGATAGGCATATTCTTGAATCAAGTAACTCCTTATAGAAACAATTTTGATTTCAAGAGAATCTTGTCTCCAAAAAAATGCTTGTTTTTATCAAAGTTATCCATTTAAACAACCATTTTTATTTGGCCGAGTAACTTAATAATCCGGCGATGGTTAATACAGAGTTACTTCTAGAGTAATGAGTTCCTTGTACTATCTAAATTCTTCATTTAATGTGAGAGTTGCATGTGCCATATTTACTAGTTGTACCAAAAATTCATGGACAACTTTTTTATTTATTCAAATATGATTTCAAAATGTATTTCATTTTCAACCATCCAATAAATGTCCACCAATTTGGTAGTCGAATGATCAAATAATTAAGCATATTTTGGTACATAATACATCTAGATTGGACTATAATTTAAACAATTTAATTTGAATCACTTGCATCATATGTAATTTATAAGTGCCCATGTAATCATTCATCACGCTTAGGTCTACAAAATGGGTCCAACATGAGTCAGATATTGTAATATCTGATATCTGACTTATAAGACAGACATAGATATAGATTCACATATTACCTAAAAGAATCTAATATAGGCGATATAGATATTATTAAGAAGTTGATGTAAGTGGGGTAACCAAATATCTAGCTTCTATCTAGTTAACAAAACTAAAATATAAGTTAAAATGCTTAATAAAATTAATAAAAATATCTAAAAACAAAAACTAATTCTTATAAAGTAATTAGTTTATATCAAATCATGAATCTAAAGCATATAAACAAAAACTTACCTACTTTGACAAAAGATAAAATTAATAATATGAATAGTCACTGTATCAACCTCACCATCCATGTTAATATTAGTCAACATCACAGATTTATTTATTTATTTATTATAATTGTTATTTTTTTATGCACTCACACCTGCTACACACTCATGCACACCAAAGAACATCACAAAATTTAATATATCAGGTATTAGTATTTAATATATTAGTAAAAAATTTTAGTTAAGTAAATTATGAAAATGCCTTATATATTAGTAAAATATTGTTCGGAGCGTTGCACAAAACCTTAGGATCTCGCCTCCCAAAAAACACCGGAATTATGGGATATAATAAAGCAATGAAATAAATCAAAGCATAAACCACACAACACAAGAGATTTTATGTGGAAAACCCTCGGAGAGGTAAAAACCACGAGACCTAGTCCAAAGCAACAATCCACTATGAAGTAGAATGTTGTAACCGATCACAAGCACACACAGCTTGGATCAAACTTTCTTCATTCACGCATGAGTGAATGAACAATAAGATAATAATGAAAATGAAGAGATCTCACCGATCACGAGGACGTATAAGCGTTGAGACGTCGACTGTGCAGTAGATCACCTCTACGACCAGAATCCTCCCTTTCACAAGCTTCCTCTCTCTCTCTCTCTATTTTTTTCTCTCTTCCTCTAGAATCACTTTAAGAAGCCTTAACATATCCTAGAATAGCCCTAGGGACCCCTATTTATACTTTAAGCAACTTCCCTTTCGCACCTCTGTGAAACCGCCTCCAATTTACACAGTCCGCACAAAATCCGCGTATAATCTACATAACCCTTGACTAGTTGAGCCAGGGCCTCGACTGGTCGAGGCAAAAAATCATGGCTTGTTGGACTTTGAGTCGAGCGACCCTCAACCGGTCGAGCAGGCCCCTTTGACCGGTCGAGCAGTGCGGTCCAGCAAGATTTAGGACATCCGCATTGCACAGCCTCTCCTCTGAACTGAGGAAGAAAACCCTATCAAATCTCCCCCTTTCCGACTCAGGAGGAATTCGCCTTCTTCAAGCCAGCTGAGTTTTTACAAACCTCAAACTTGCCCTTAAGCAATACCTTAGTCATCATGTCTGACCCATTATCTTCTGTGTGGACATTCTCAAGCTGTAACACTTTTTGTTCCAAAGTATCCCTGATCCAGTGATACCGAATCTCTTTGTGCTTATACTTGGAGTGCTGACTTGGATTCTTGCTCAAGTGTATAGCACTTTGACTATCGCAATAAACCACGTGCTTCTCCTGTTTCAGGCTAAGTTCCTGTAGGAACCTCTTCATCCAAAGCATCTCTTTATATGCCTCTGTGACCGCAATGTACTCAGACTCTATTGTCGACAATACTACGACCTTCTGTAGCTTGCTCTGTCAAGAGACCGCTCCCCCTACAAACATGAACATGAACCTCGATGTAGATGTAACACCCCGTACTTTTTAGTACTCGAGTGTTACCGTGTAACCTAACTTGGAATGAATACTAACCTAGCTTATTGAACGTTCACCCTCATTCTAATACGAATCTGTTTGTCAGAAATAATTCCTGTTCACCATTCATCAGGTCACGTCATTCAATGTTGAAATCCCTAGCCTAACCAGATAATCCAATCATCATATCAGGATAATAACCATTTAATTCTTCTGAGGATTTACTAAGAACCCTACTAATCATCAATGATCAGATTTAAGATTGATTTGTCCATTTAACCACCACAACGTGACTAAATTGACCAAGTACTTAAATAAATAAAAATCTCATTTTAGAATCTTGATCATGATGATGTTCCAAAATATACCCACTTAGTACAATTAGAACGTATAAAGTAAATTAGGGATAACGGTCACAAGATCCACTGTTCGTCAGGTTACAACGTCTCGTTGGATAATCCATCCCTTAGAAACGCAAACTGGATCGTCTACCACCAGATTTAACTATTAGATCACACCTAATCACTTCATAGAATTCCTAGGACAATTAATAACCATAGAATTATTTGGATCATGAGGATGTTGAAAGTAATAAGTGGACGTTCACTTGGTGTGGCTCATTTAACAATTAAAATTAGTCGAAGGATGAGGTACATAACTCGAAGCGATCTACTCACCTAGAGGAATAATTCTAACTAGAGGTAGGCCCTACAAATTTAAATTTATAATAATAATAATAATAATAATAATAATAATAATAATAATAATAATAATAATAATAATAAATGATAGTGAAAATAATAATAATAATGGTAATAATAATAATAATTATTATTATTATAATAGTAAATAATATTATTAAATGAAGTATAACATAATATTTAAGTGTTATAAAATCAGAACAGGCCATATATCTATAATCTGACCATTGGGTCTTAGCTTAAATAGTCTCTGGGACCGTTTTAACTGTTGACGTTCAATTTCGGGCTAATCCGACCAACAAATCAGCAGAAAATCCATAAATGAGACCCAAATCAAGTCATGGGGCCCACCTGAGTCTCTCATGTACCCCAAACTGGGCTAAGGGCCCCTATATAAGGACCCATAAACAAATGAACGGTGTAGATTTATCACAAACATCACGATAAACCCTACATATGGTGCGTGTGCACCTTGGACTACAAGCACAGGACATGCACTGGATAGAGTTGCTTAGTCAAATTGCCTTTAACCGAGCAAAAATCTCAAAATGGCTAGGATCTCTCACACTATAAAAAATTTGAATCTGTGAATTTTCAAGCCCCAAGTTGATCCTCACCAAGCACTTTCCGGACGATCCAAACCGTTCATTTTACTCACGTGGGTCCGCTGAACAAAACGGTATAAGGTCCTTGACCCATGCATTGAAACAACAAAGATCAGCCCCAACTATCCATTTCCTTCATGTGGGGTTGAGATTTAATGGGAGGAACCATCAGGTAGCTTGTTGGGCAAGAAAACATCACATGGACCAGAGGTTTCCAGCCTTCCTCTTTGCCAGCTGAGAGGAGTCCTCTCACAGCCCAAAAATGACTGACAACTAAGAAGGAAGAAAAATGAGATTTTTCTTCTTTTAGATAGCAAAGGCTGTCACATTTGTGACTGTCTGATGAACCCCGTGACACTAACCCAGCCCTCCTAAGAAGGAGGTACGAGTTGAGATGATAAACTCTCTCATCTCATGAGAAAGAGAAGAGAAAGCAAAGAGATCTCATGAGATGGAGCAAGTTCTCATCTGAGATCCGAAAAGTGGGCCATACGCCGCTAATGGGACCCATCCAAACCGATCAAATGGTTCGAATTGCCCTAAAACCCCCTAAGCAGCGATCCACCATTGATGGGTGGGTCATCTTTCCAAATGACCCATCCAAACAAGATCATGAGGTGGGCCCCATTTGGCCAGAAAAATATACCTTTAGGGAGCCTAAGGCACTACTAACCCATCCCCAAACACGGATGTGCCCCATGCATGGCCATCCTTAAATCCTAACCATTGCATATGGTGGGTTTTTTTTTTCAACCATTGGTGGCACCTCTCACTGCCTATAAATAAGACCCCGTTGCTTCAGGAAATTCCACACCAGAAACAGAGAGAATAGAGAGTGAGAGAAAGAAAAAGTGAGAGAGAAGTGAGGAAAAGAAAAGAAAGAGAAAGGAGAGTTGGGAGTAAGAAAAGGAGAAGCAGCCAGGTAACACCACCCCACCTTCTCCCTGCCTCTTCTTCATTTTTTTCAGCTTGCTGTTGAGGTTGAATATGGCATGACAATGGCTCTGTTTTAAGGCCAAACACATTACGCCAAAACAACGAAAAAAGGACGGTCCAAAACCGTCTCAAATGACCAAAAAGGACGGTCATGGACCATCGCATAGGCAGTCAAATTTTGACCTGTCCTATTATTTAAAGGACGGTTGAAAACCGTCATTCTTATTGACGAAAAAAAGACAGTCATGGACCATCCTAAAAAAGGACGGTCATAGACCGTCCTTAAAATGGACTGTCATAAACCGTCTCTTATGAGCCCAACAAGGACGGCCATGGACCGTCCTTTAAAAGGACTGTCATGGACCGTCCTTAAAAAAGACTGTCATGAACCGTCTCTTATGGGCCTTTAAAGGACGGCGATAAACCGTGCTTTAAACGGACGGTCATGGACCGTCCTTAAAAAGGACTGTCATGGACCGTCTCATATGAGCCTTCAAAGGACGGTTATAGACCGTCTTTTAAAAGGACGGTCATGGACCGTCCTTTAAAAGGACTGCTATGGGCCGTCTCTTATCACCCTTAAAGGACATTTCAAATTTGACCTGTTACAATTTTCTTCCTGATATGCACCTGTTATACAATATATTTCATCACATTCACATCCTGATATACACCTGTTATACAATATATTTCATCACATTCACATTCACATCCTGATATATACCTGTTATACAATATATTTCATCACATTCACATTCACATTCACATCCTAATATACACCTGTTATACAACATATTTCATCACATTCACATTCACATCCTGATATATACCTGTTATACAATATATTTCATCACATTCACATTCACATTCAGATCCATCTAAACCCAAACTCACACAATCTTCCTGATATACACCTGTTAAATAATATATTTCATCACATTTACATCCATCTAAACCCAAACTACGTAAATCCATCCAAACACACAATCTTCCTGATATACACCTGTTATATACAATATATTTCATCACATTCACATTCACATCCATCTAAACCCAAACTATGTAAATCCATCCAAACACACAATCTTATCCACATTACATTCATCCACGCATAATACATATAAGTTTCACTTCATAAGTAAAAAAACAATCTTATCCACATTTCATCACATTCACATCCATCTAAACCCGAACTACATAAATCCATCCAAACATAAACTACATCCATCTAAATACAAACAATCTTATTCACATTACATTCATCCACGCATAATATATATAAATAAGTTTAGGTTTAGGTTAGGTTATAAGCTATAGGTTTAGGGAATTGAGAATAGGTTAAGGTTTAGGTTTAGGAAATCGGGTTCGGGTTCGGGATCGGGTTTAGGTTTGGGTTTTCAAGTTTAGGTTTAGGTTTAGGTTAGGGAGTTGAGATTAGGATTAGGTGTAGGTGTAGGTTTAGGGATTTGAGAATATATTTAGGTTATAGGTTATAGGTTCAGGTTTAGGTTTAGGTTAAGGTTAAGGGTTTAGGTTTAGGTTATAAGCTATAGGTTTAGGGAATTGAGAATAGGTTAAGGTTTAGGTTTAGGAAATGGGGTTCGGGTTCGGGATTGGGTTTAGGTTTGGGTTTTCATGTTTAGGTTTAGGTTTAGATTAGGGTGTTGAGATTAGGATTAGGTGTAGGTTTAGGTTTAGGGATTTGAAAATAGGTTAAGGTTTAGGTTTAAGAATTTGGGTTACGGTTTGGGATTGGGTTTAGGTTTGGGTTTTCATGTTTAGGTTTAGGTTTAGGTTAGGGAGTTTAGATTAGGATTAGGTGTAGGTTAAGGTTTAAGGATTTGAGAATAGGTTAAGGTTTAGGTTTAGGAAATCGGGTTCGGGTTCGGGATCGGGTTTAGGTTCGAGTTTTCAAGTTTAGGTTTAGGTTTAGGTTTAGGTTAGGGAGTTTAGATTAGGATTAGGTGTAGGTGTAGGTTTAGGAATTTGAGAATAGGTTAAGGTATAGGTTTAGGTTTAGGTTATAAGCTATAGGTTAAGGGAATTGAGAATAGGTTAAGGTTTAGGTTTAGGAAATCAAGTTTAGGTTCGGGATCGGGTTTAGGTTTGGGTTTTCAAGTTTAGGTTTAGGTTTAGGTTTAGGTTAGGGAGTTGAGATTAGGATTAGGTGTAGGTTTAGGGATTTGAGAATATATTTAGGTTATAGGTTATAGGTTCAGGTTTAGGTTTAGGTTAAGGTTAAGGTTTAGGTTATAAGCTATAGGTTTATGGAATTGAGAATAGGTTAAGGTTTAGGTTTAGGAAATCGGGTTCGGGTTCGGGATCGGGTTTAGGTTTGGTTTTCAAGTTTAGGTTTAAGTTTAGGTTAGGGAGTTGAGATTAGAATTAGGTGTAGGTTTAGGTTTAGGTTTAGGGATTTGAAAATAGGTTAAGGTTTAAGTTTAAGAATTTGGGTTCGGGTTTAGGATTGGGTTTAGGTTTGGTTTTTCAAGTTTAGGTTTAGGTTTAGGTTAGGGAGTTTAGATTAGGATTAGGTTTAGGTTTAGGTTTAGGGATTTGAGATTAGGTTAAGGTTTAGGTTTAGGAAATCGGGTTCGGGTTCGGGATAGGGTTTTAGGTTTGGGTTTTCAAGTTTAGGTTTAGGTTTAGGTTAGGGAGTTGAGATTAGGATTAGGTGTAGGTTTAGGTTTAGAGATTTGAGAATACATTTAGGTTTTAGGTCATAGGATTTGGTTTATGTTAAGGTTTAGGTTTAGATTTAGGTTAAGGTTTAGGTTAAGGTTATAAGCTATAGGTTTAGGAATTGAGAATAGGTTAAGGTTTAGGTTTAGGAAATTGGGTTCGGGTTTGGGATCGGGTTTAGGTTTGGGTTTTCAAGTTTAGGTTTAGGTTTAGGTTAGGGAGTTGAGATTAGGATTAGGTGTAGGTTTACGTTTAGGGATTTGAGAATACATTTAGGTTTTAGGTCATAGGTTTAGGTTTTAGGCTTAGGTTTTGGTTATAGGTTTAAGTTTAGGTTTAGGTTTAGGAAATTGAGAATAGGTTTAGGTTTAGGAAATCGGGTTCGGGTTCGGGATCGGGTTTAGGTATGGGTTTTCAAGTTTAGGTTTAGGTTTACGTTAGGGAGTTGAGATTAGGATTAGGTGTAGGTTTAGGTTTAGGTTTGGGTTTTCATGTTTAGGTTTAGGTTTAGGTTAGGAAGTTTAGATTATGATTAGGTGTAGGTTTAGGTTTAGGAATTTAAGAATAGGTGAAGGTTTAGGTTTAGGTTAAGGTTTAGGTTTAGGTTATAAGTTGTAGGTTTAGGGAATTGAGAATAGGTTAAGGTTTAGGTTTAGGAAATCGGGTTCGGGTTCGGGATCGGGTTTAGGTTTGGGTTTGGGTTTTTGAGTTTAGGTTTAGGTTTAGGTTAGGGAGTTGAGATTAGATTAGGTGTAGGTGTAGGTTTAAGGATTTGAGAATATATTTAGGTTTTAGGTTTAAGTTATAGGTTATAGGTTCAGGTTGTTTAGGTTTAGGTTTAGGTTTAGGTTTAGGTTATAAGCTATAGGTTTCGGGAATTGAGAATAGGTTAAGGTTTAGGTTTAGGAAA
Organism: Magnolia changhungtana; assembly: GCA_030180095.1. Lineage (NCBI taxonomy): Eukaryota > Viridiplantae > Streptophyta > Magnoliopsida > Magnoliales > Magnoliaceae > Magnolia > Magnolia changhungtana. The sequence goes on from JASAUF010000662.1 coordinate 9,807,681, forward strand.
TCGGGTTCGGGTTCGAGATCGGGTTTAGGTTTGGTTTAAAGTTTAGTTTTAGGTTTAGGTTAAGGAGTTGAGATTAGGATAAGGTGTAGGTTTAGGTTTAGGGATTTGAAAAAGGTTAAGGTTTAGGTTTAAGAATTCGGGTTTGGGTTCGAGATTGGGTTTAGGTTTGGGTTTTCAAGTTTAGGTTTAGGTTTAGGTTAGGGAGTTGAGATTAGGATTAGGTGTAGGTTTAGGTTTAGAGATTTGAGAATACATTTAGGTTTTAGGTCATAGGTTTTGGTTTAGGTTAAGGTTATAGGTTTAGGTTAAGGTTAAGGTTAAGGTTTAGGTTTAGGTTATAAGCTATAGGTTTAGGGAATTGAGAATAGGTTTAGGGAATCGGTTTCAGGTTTAGGTTTGGGTTTTCAAGTTTAGGTTTAGGTTTAGGTTAGGGAGTTGAGATTAGGACTAGGTGTAGGCTTAGGTTTAGGGATTTGAGAATACATTTAGGTTTTATGTCATAGGTTTAGGTTTTAGGCTTAGGTTTAGGTTATAGCTTTAGGTTTAGGTTATAAGTGTAGGTTATAGGTTTAGGTTAAGGTTATAGGTTAAGGTCTAGGGAATTGAGAATAGGTTAAGGTTTAGGTTTAGGAAATCGGGTTCGGGTTTGGTATCGGGTTTAGGTTTGGGTTTTCGAGTTTAAGTTTAGGTTTAGGTTAGGGAGTTGAGATTAGGATTAGGTGTACGTGTAAGTTTAAGGATTTGAGAATATATTTAGGTTTTAGGTTTAGGTTATAGGTTCGGAGTTTAGGTTTAGGTTAAGGTTAAGGTTTAGGTTTAGGTTATAAGCTATAGGTTTAGGGAATTGAGAATAGGTTAAGGTTTAGGTTTAGGAAAACGGGTTCGGGTTCGAGATCGGGTTTAGGTTTGGGTTTTCAAGTTTAGGTTTAGTTTTTAGGTTAGTGAGTTGAGATTAGGATTAGGTGTAGGTTTAGGTTTAGGGATTTGAAAAAAGGTTAAGGTTTAGGTTTAAGAATTCGGGTTTGGGTTCGGGATTGGGTTTAGGTTTGGGTTTTCAAGTTTAGGTTTAGGTTTAGGTTAGGGAGTTTAGATTAGGATTAGGTGTAGGTTTAAGTTTAGGGATTTGAGAATAGGTTAAGGTTAAGGTTTAGGTTTAGGAAATCGGGTTCGGGTTCGGGATCAAGTTTTAGGTTTGGGTTTTCAAGTTTAGGTTTAGGTTTAGGTTAGGTAGTTGAGATTAGGATTAGGTGTAGGTTTAGGTTTAGAGATTTGAGAATACATTTAGGTTTTAGGTCATAGGTTTTGGTTTAGGTTAAGGTTATAGGTTTAGGTTAAGGTTTAGGTTTAGGTTTAGATTTAGGTTTAGGTTATAAGCTATAGGTTTAGGGAATTGAGTATAGGTTAAGGTTTAGGTTTAGGGAATCGGGTTCGGGTTCGGGATCGGGTTTAGGTGTAGGTTTAGTTTAGGGATTTGAAAATAGGTTAAGGTTTAGGTTTAAGAATTGTGTTCGGGTTCGAGATTGGGTTTTCAAGTTTAGGTTTAGGTTTAGGTTAGGATTAGGTTTAGGTTTAGGGATTTGAGAATAGGTTAAGGTTTAGGTTTAGGAAATGGGTTCGGGTTCGGGATCGGGTTTTAGGTTTGGGTTTTCAAGTTTAGGTTTAGGTTTAGGTTAGGGAGTTGAGATTAGGATTAGGTGTAGGTTTAGGTTTAGAGATTTGAGAATACATTTAAGTTTTAGGTCATAGGATTTGGTTTAGGTTAAGGTTTAGGTTTAGATTTAGGTTAAGGTTTAAGTTAAGGTTATAAGCTATAGGTTTAGGGAATTGAGAATAGGTTAAGGTTTAGGTTTAGGAAATCGAGTTCGGGTTCGGGATCGGAGTTTAGGTTTGGGTTCTCAAGTTTAGGTTTAGGTTTAGGTTAGGGAGTTGAGATTAGGATTAGGTGTAGGTTTAGGTTTAGGGATTTGAGAATACATTTAGGTTTTAGGTCATAGGTTTAGGTTTTAGGCTTAGGTTTGGGTTGTAGGTTTAGGTTTAGGTTTAGGAAATTAAGAATAGGTTAAGGTTTAGGTTTAGAAATCGGGTTTTGGTTCGGGATCGGGTTTAGGTATGGGTTTTCAAGTTTAGGTTTAGGTTTACGTTAGGGAGTTGAGATTAGGATTAGGTGTAGGTTTCGGTTTAGGGATTTCGGAAAAAGGTTAAGGTTTAGGTTTAGGAAATCGAGTTCGGGTTGGGGATCGGGTTTAGGTTTGGGTTTTCAAGTTTAGGTTTAGGTTTAGGTTAGGGAGTTTAGATTAGGATTAGGTGTAGGTTTAGGTTTAGAATTTGAGAATAGGTTAAGGTTTAGGTTTAGATTTAGGAAATCGGGTTCGGGTTCGGGATCGGAGTTTAGGTTTGGGTTTTCGAGTTTAGGTTTAAGTTTAGGTTAGGGAGTTGAGATTAGGATTAGGTGTAGGTGTAGGTTTAAGGATTTGAGAATATATTTAGGTTTTAGGTTTAAGTTATAGGTTATAGGTTCAGGTTTAGGTTTAGGTTTAGGTTTAGGTTAAGGTTTAGGTTTAGGTTATAAGCTATAGGTTTAGGAAATTGAGAATAGGTTAAGGTTTAGGTTTAGGAAATTGGGTTCGGGTTTGAGATTGGGTTTAGGTTTGGGTTTTCAAGTTTAGGTTTAGGTTTAGGTTAAGGAGTTGAGATTAGGATAAGGTGTAGGTTTAAGTTTCAAATCCGATATAGGTTTAGGGATTTGAAAAAGGTTAAGGTTTAGGTTTAAGAATTTGGGTTCGAGTTCGGGATTGGGTTTAGGTTTAGGTTTTCAAGTTTAGGTTTAGGTTTAGGTTAGGGAGTTGAGATTAGGATTAGGTGTAGGTTTAGGTTTGGAGATTTGAGAATACATTTAGGTTTTAGGTCATAGGTTTTGGTTTAGGTTAAGGTTATAGGTTTAGGTTAAGGTTAAGGTTTAAGTTTAGGTTTAGGTTATAAGCTATAGGTTTAGGGAATTGAGAATAGGTTTAGGGAATCGGGTTCGAGTTTAGGTTTGGGTTTTCAAGTTTAGGTTTAGGTTTAGGTTAGGGAGTTGAGATTAGGATTAGGTGTAGGTTTAGGTTTAGGGATTTGAGAATACATTTAGGTTTTAGGTCATAGGTTTAAGTTTTAGGCTTAGGTTTTGGTTATAGGTTTAGGTTTAGGTTATAAGTGTAGGTTATAGGTTTAGGTTAAGGTTATAGGTTAAGGTTTGGGAAGTGAAAATAGGTTAAGGTTTAGGTTTAGGAAATCGGGTTCGGGTTCGGGATCGGGTTTAGGTTTGGGTTTTCGAGTTTAAGTTTAGATTTAGGTTAGGGAGTTGAGATTAAGATTAGGTTTAGGTGTAGGTTTAAGGATTTGAGAATATATTTAGGTTTTAGGTTTAGGTTATAGGTTATAGGTTCGGAGTTTAGGTTTAGGTTTAGGTTAAGGTTAAGGTTTAGGTTTAGGTTATAAGCTATAGGTTTAGGAATTGAGAATAGGTTAAGGTTTAGGTTTAGGAAATCGGGTTGGGTTCGAGATCGGGTTTAGGTTTGGGTTTTCAAGTTTAGGTTTAGGTTTAGGTTAGTGAGTTGAGATTAGGATTAGTGTGTAGGTTTAGGTTTAGGGATTTGAAAAAAAGGTTAAGGTTTAGGTTTAAGAATTTGGGTTCGGGTTTGGGATTGGGTTTAGGTTTGGGTTTTCAAGTTTAGGTTTAGGTTTTCAAGTTTAGGTTTAGGTTTAGGTTAGGGAGTTTAGATTATGATTAGGTGTAGGTTTAAGTTTAGGGATTTGAGAATAGGTTAAGGTTTAGGTTTAGGGAATCGGGTTCGAGATCGGGTTTTAGGTTTGGGTTCTCAAGTTTAGGTTTAGGTTTAGGTTAGGTAGTTGAGATTAGGATTAGGTGTAGGTTAAGATTTAGAGATTTGAGAATACATTTAGGTTTTAGGTCATAGGTTTTGGTTTAGGTTAAGATTATAGGTTTAGGTTAAGGTTTAGGTTTAGGTTTAGGTTATAAGCTATAGGTCTTGGGAATTGAGAATAGGTTAAGGTTTAGATTTGGGAATCGAGTTCGGGTTCGGGATCGGGTTTAGGTGTAGGTTTAGTTTAGGGATTTGAAAATAGGTTAAGGTTTAGGTTTAGGAATTCGGGTTCGGGTTCGGGATTGGGTTTAGGTTTGGGTTTTCAAGTTTAGGTTTAGGTTTAGGTTAGGGAGTTTAGATTAGGATTAGGTGTAGGTTTAGGTTTAGGGATTTGAGAGTAGGTTAAGGTTTAGGTTTAGGAAATCGGGTTCGGGTTCGGGATCGGGTTTTAGGTTTGGGTTTTCAAGTTTAGGTTTAGGTTTACGTTAGGGAGTTGAGATTATGATTAGGTGTAGGTTTAGGTTTAGGGATTTGAGAATACATTTAGGTTTTAGGTCATAGGATTTGGTTTAGGTTAAGGTTATAAGTTTAGGTTAAGGTTTAGGTTTAGATTTAGGTTAAGGTTATAAGCTATAGGTTTAGGGAATTGAGAATAGGTTAAGGTTTAGGTTTAGGAAATCGGGTTCGGGTTCGGGATCAGGTTTAGGTTTGGGTTTTCAAGTTTTGGTTTAGGTTTAGGTTAAGGAGTTGAGATTAGGATAAGGTGTAGGTTTAGGTTTAGGGATTTGAAAATACATTTAGGTTTTAGGTCATAGGTTTTGGTTTAGGTTAAGGTTATAGGTTTAGGTTATGGTTTAGGTTTAGGTTTAGGTTATAAGCTATAGGTTTAGGGAATTGAGAATAGGTTAAGGTTTAGGTTTGGAATCGGGTTGGTTCGGGATCGGGTTTAGGTGTAGGTTTAGTTTAGGGATTTGAAAATAGGTTAAGGTTTAGGTTTAGGAATTCGGGTTCGGGTTCGGGATTGGGTTTAGGTTTGGGTTTTCAAGTTTAGGTTTAGGTTTAGGTTAGGGAGTTTAGATTAGGATTAGGTGTAGGTTTATGTTTAGGGATTTGAGAATACATTTAGGTTTTACATCATAGGTTTAGGTTTTAGGATTAGGTTTAGGTTATAGGTTTAGGTTTAGGTTTAGGAATTGAGAATACGTTAAGGTTTAGGTTCAGAAATCGAGTTCGGGTTCGGGTTTGGGATCGGGTTTAGGTTTGAGTTTTCAGGTTTAGGTTTAGGTTTAGGTTAGGGAGTTGAGATTAGGATTAGGTGTAGGTTTAGGTTTTGGGATTTGAGAATACATTTAGGTTTAGGTTTAGGTTTTAGGTTTAGGTTTAGGTTTAAGTTTAGGTTATAAGCTATAGGTTTAGGGAATTGAGAATAGGTTAAGGTATAGGTTTAGGAAATCGGGTTCGGGTTCAGGATTGCGTTTACGTTTGGGTTTTCAAGTTTAGGTTTAGGTTTAGGTTAGGGAGCTGAGATTAGAATTAGGTGTAGGTTTAGGTTTAGGGATTTGAGTTTAGGTTATAGGTTTAGGATTAGGTTATAGGTTTAGCTTAAGGTTTAAGTTATAGGCTTAGGTTATAGGTTATAGGTTATATGTTTTGATTAAGGTTTAGGAATTCGGGTTCGGGTTCATGTTTAGGTTATAGGTTTTGAGATTTGAGAATAGTTTTAGGTTATAAGTAAGGTTTTAGGTTTAGGTATGGGCTTAAGTTATAGGTTATAGGTTATGTTTAGGTTAAGGTTTAGGAATTCGGGTTCGGGTTTGGGTTTGGATTCGGGTTTAGGTTATAGGTTTTGGGATTTGAGAATAGTTTTAGGTTATAAGTATAGGTTTAAGTTAGGTTATAGGTTAAGGTTTAAGGATTTGAGAATAGTTTTAGGTTATAAGTAAGGTTTTAAGTTTAGGTATAAGCTTAAGTTATAGGTTATAAGTTATATGTTTAGGTTAAGGTTTAGGAATTCGGGTTCGGGTTTGGGTTTGAGTTCGAGTTTAGGTTATAGGTTTTGGTTTTGGTTATAGGTTTTGGTTTAGGTTAAGGTTTAGGTTTAGGTTATAGGTTATGAGATTTGAAAATGGGTTCGGAGTTTAGGTTATAGGTTTTGGTTTTAGTTATAGGTTTTGGTTTAGGTTATAGGTTATAGGTTTAGGTTTAGGATTCTGAGTTTTGAGATTTGAGAATAGGTTTAGGTTAAGGTCATAAGTTTAGGTTTAGGAAATCGGGATCGGGTTCGAGTTCGGGTTTAGTTTTGGGTTTTCAAGTTTAGGTTTAGGTTTAGGTTAGGGAGTTGAGATTAGGATTAGGTGTAGGTTTAGGTGTAGGGATTTGAGAATACGTTAAGGTTTAGGTATAAGAAATTGGGTTCGGGTTCGAGATCGGGTTTACGTTTGGGTTTTAGGTTTAGGCTAAGCGTTTAGGAATTCAGATTCGGGTTCGGGATTGGGTTTAGGTTTGAGTTTTTAAATTTACGTTTAGGTTTAGGTTAGGGAGTTGAGATTAGGATTAGGTGTAGGTTTAAGTTTAGGGATTTGAGAATACACTACAAGAAAAATGAGCAAAGGCTACGACCAAAATCCGTAGTAAAAGCCCTTTTGCTACGGATCTAGTCCGTAGCACGTCCGTCGCAATTGGTGGTGTAGTTAAAGGTCCAGCTACAGACTATATCTGTAGCAAAAGATACCAATAGCTACGGATCTTATCCGTAGCGAAAGGTACCAATAGCTACGGATCTTATCCGTAGCAATCAATAGCTACAGATCATATCCGTAACAATATACCAATAACTACAGTTATCTGCAACACTACATACCAATAACTACGGATATAATCCGTAACTATAGATACCAATAGTTACAGAGTATATCTGTAGCTGTAGACACTAATAACTACGGATCATATCTGCAGCAATACATACCAATAGCTACGGATTATATCCGTAGCAATAAATAGCAATAGTTACGGACAAAAGTCGTAGCTTAGCTACGACTTATATTCGTAGCTATTTTACCTGTTTCCATTGCAAGAACCTGCTATGATTGATAACTCATCTAAGCTTAATGCTAATAGAAATAGTACATAAAATGCAATCAGAGAAAAAAAAATGATGCATTTATTACAATAACAATCAAATCTACAATGCATCCTACATTCACATTTCTAAATAGACAATACTTCACTTTGCTCAACCTATCATAAGAATTACAACTAAGGCGTGCCCTCATGCATTAAATAATGCTCACGCTTTTACAGAATTTTCTTTCTTCAGACGGTCAAGTTCAGTAAACACAGAAGATAGAGCTTCTTCTTTCCTTGAAACTGCAGATGTAACTTCTGTGGACTTTGATACAAGATCACTTTCAAGTTCTGAAACCCTTCCTTTGAGAAAATGAATTTCATCCTCCACTGACTTCTTTAGCTTGTTAGCCTGTATAAAATAGCAATTGTAGACACAATCAAACAAGCGTGCCTTTATACACATCTCAAAAGGAAGAAAGACAAACAAAAAAAGTTGGAAAAAAACAATTATATATGAAGAAATCAAAAATGTACCTACAAATCTTCTAAACTATAGCAAAATCCATAGGTTAGGTTATCAGTTATAAGTTTAGGTTATAAGTTATAGGTTAAGGTTTAGTTTATAGGTTTACGAAATCGGGTTCGGGTTCGGGATCAGGTTTAGGTTTGGGTTTTCAAGTTTAGGTTTAGGTTTAGGTTAGGGAGTTAAGATTAGGATTAGGTGTAGGTTTAGGTTTAGGTTTAGGTTTAGGGATTTGAGAATACATTTAGGTTAAGGTTTAGGGAATTGAGAATAGGTTCGAGTTTAGGTTTAGGAAATCGGGTTCGGGTTCGGGATTGGGTTTAGGTTTGGGTTTTCAAGTTTAGGTTTAGGTTTGGGTTAGGGAGTTGAGATTAGGATTAGGTGTAGGTTTAGGTTTAGGGATTTGAGAATACATTTAGGTTAAGGTTTAGGTCATAGGTTTTGGTTTAGGTTAAGGTTATAGGTTTTAGTTTAGGTTTAGGTTTAAGTTATAGGTTTAAGTTATAGGTTTAAGTTATAGATTTAGGGAATTGAGAATAGGTTAAGGTTTAAGTTTAGGAAATCGGGTTCGGGTTCGAGATCAGGTTTAGGTTTGGGTTTTCAAGTTTAGGTTTAGGTTTAGGTTAGGGAGTTGAGATTAAGATTAGGTGTAGGTTTAGGTTTAGGGATTTGAGAATACATTTAGGTTAAGTTTTAGGGAATTGAGAATAGGTTAAGGTTAGGTTTAGGAAATCTGGTTCGGGTTTGGGATCGGGTTTAGGTTTGGGTTTTCAAGTTTAGTTTTAGGTTTACGTTAGTTGAGATTAGGATTAGGTGTAGGTTTAGGTTTAGGGATTTGACAATACATTTAGGTTAAGGTTTAGGTTATAAGTTTTGGTTTTGGTTAAGGTTATAGGTTTTGGTTTAGGTTATAGGTTTAGGTTATTGGTTTAGGTAATTGAGAATAGGTTAAGGTTTAGGTTCAGGAAATCGAGTTCGGGATCGAGTTTAGGTTTGGGTTTTCAATTTTAAATTTAGGTTTATTTTAGGGAGTTGAGATTAGGATTAGGTGTAGGTTTAGGTTTAGAGATTTGAGAATACATTTAGGTTAAGGTTTATAGAATTGAGAATAGGTTAAGGTTTAGGTTTAGGAAATCGGGTTCGGGTTCAGGATCGGGTTTAGGTTTGGGATTTCAAGTTTAGGTTTAGGTTTAGGTTAGGGACTTGAGATTAGGATTAGGTGTAGGTTTAGGTTTAGGTTTAGGGATTTGAGAATACATGTACGTTAAGGTTTAGGGAATTGAGAATCGGTTAAGGTTTAGGATTATGAAATCAGGTTTGGGTTCGGGATCGGGTTTAGGTTTGGGTTTTCAAGTTTAGGATTAGGTTTAGGTTAGGGAGTTAAGATTAGGATTAGGTGTAGGTTTAGGTTTAGGTTTAGGTTTAGGGATTTAAGAATACATTTAGGTTAAGGTTTGGAATTGAGAATAGGTTAAGGTTTAGGTTTGGGAAATCGGGTTCGGGTTCAAGATCGGGTTTAGGTTTGGGTTTTCAAGTTTAGGTTTAGGTTTAGGTTAGGGAGTTGAGATTAGGATTAGGTGTAGGTTTAGGTTTAGGGATTTGAGAATACATTTAGGTTAAGGTTTAGAGAATTGAGAATAGGTTAAGGTTTAGATTTAGGAAATCGGATTTAGGTTCAAGATCGGTTTAGGTTTAGGTTTTTAAGTTTAGGTTTAGGTTTAGGTTAGGGAGTTGAGATTAGGATTAGGTGTAGGTTTAGGTTTAGGTTTAAGGATTTGAGAATACATTTAGGTTAAGGTTTAGGAATTGAGAATAGGGTAAGGTTTAGGTTTAGGAAATCGGGTTTGGGTTCGAGATCGGGTTTAGGTTTGGGTTTTCAAGTTTAGGTTTAGGTTTAGGTTAGGGAGTTAAGATTAGGATTAGGTGTAGGTGGATTTGAGAATACATTTAGGTTAGGGTTTAGGGAATTGAGAATAGGTTAAGGTTTTAGTTTAAGAAATCGGGTTCGGGTTTGGGATCGGGTTTAGGTTTGGGTTTTCAAGTTTAGGTATAGGTTTAGGTTAGGGAATTGAGATTAGGATTAGGTATAGGTTTAGGTTTAGGGATTTAAGAATACATTTAGGTTAAGGTTTAGGGAATTGAGAATAGGTTAAGGTTTAGGTTTAGGAAATCAGGTTCGTGTTCGGGATCGAGTTTAGGTTTAGGTTTAGGTTAGGGAGTTGAGATTAGGATTAGGTGTAGGTTTAGGTTTAGGGATTCGAGAATACATTTAGGTTAAGGTTTATAGAATTGAGAATAGGTTAAGGTTTAGGTTTAGGAAATCGGGTTCGGGTTCAGGATCGGGTTTAGGTTTGGGATTTCAAGTTTAGGTTTAGGTTTAGGTTAGGGACTTGAGATTAGGATTAGGTGTAGGTTTAGGTTTAGGTTTAGGGATTTGAGAATACATTTACATTAAGGTTTAGGGAATTGAGAATCGGTTAAGGTTTAGGATTATGAAATCAGGTTTGGGTTCGGGATCGGGTTTAGGTTTGGGTTTTCAAGTTTAGGATTAGGTTTACGTTAGGGAGTTAAGATTAGGATTAGGTGTAGGTTTAGGTTTAGGTTTAGGTTTAGGGATTTGAGAATACATTTAGGTTAAGGTTTAGGGTGAGAATAGGTTAAGGTTTAGGTTTGGGAAATCGGGTTCGGGTTCGAGATCGGGTTTAGGTTTGGGTTTTCAAGTTTAGGTTTAGGTTTAGGTTAGGGAGTTGAGATTAGGATTAGGTGTAGGTTTAGGTTTAGGCATTTGAGAATACATTTAGGTTAAGGTTTAGAGAATTGAGAATAGGTTAAGGTTTAGATTTAGGAAATCGGATTTAGGTTCAAGATCGGTATAGGTTTAGGTTTTTAAGTTTAGGTTTAGGTTTAGGTTAGGGAGTTGAGATTAGGATTAGGTGTAGGTTTAGGTTTAGGTTTAAGGATTTGAGAATACATTTAGGTTAAGGTTTAGGGAAGTGAGAATAGGGTAAGGTTTAGGTTTAGGAAATCGGGTTTGGGTTCGAGATCGGGTTTAGGTTTGGGTTTTCAAGTTTAGGTTTAGGTTTAGGTTAGGGAGTTAAGATTAGGATTAGGTGTAGGTTTAGGTTTAGGGATTTGAGAATACATTTAGGTTAGGGTTTAGGGAATTGAGAATAGGTTAAGGTTTTGGTTTAAGAAATCGGGTTCGGGTTTGGGATCGAGTTTAGGTTTGGGTTTTCAAGTTTAGGTTTAGGTTTAGGTCGGAATTGAGATTAGGATTAGGTATAGGTTTAGGTTTAGGGATTTAAGAATACATTTAGGTTAAGGTTTAGGGAATTGAGAATAGGTTAAGGTTTAGGTTTAGGAAATCGGGTTCGTGTTCGGGATCGAGTTTAGGTTTAGGTTTAGGTTAGGGAGTTGAGATTAGGATTAGGTGTAGGTTTAGGTTTAGGGATTTGAGAATACATTTAGGTTAAGGTTTAGGGAATTGAGAATAGGGTAAGGTTTAGGTTTTGGAAATCGGGCTCGGGTTCGTGATCGGGTTTAGGTTTGGGTTTTCAAGTTTAGGTTTAGGTTTAGATTAGGGAGTTGAGATTAGGATTAGGTGTAGATTTAGGTTTAGGGATTTGAGAATACATTTAGGTTAAGGTTTAGGTTATAGGTTTTGGTTTAGGTTAAGGTTATAGGTTTTGGTTTAGGTTATAGGTTTTGGTTATAGATTTAGGGAATTGAGAATAGGTTAAGGTTTAGGTTTAAGAAATCGGGTTTGAGTTCGGGATCGAGTTTAGGTTTGGGTTTTCACGTTTAGGTTTAGGTTTAGGTTAGGGAGTTGAGATTAGGATTAGGTGTAGGTTTAGGTTTAGGAATTTGAGAATACATTTAGGTTAAGTTTTAGGGAATTGAGAATAGGTTAAGGTTAGGTTTAGGAAATCTGGTTCGGGTTCGGGTTCGGGATCGGGTTTAGGTTTGGGTTTTCAAGTTTACTTTTAGGTTTAGGTTAGGGAGTTGAGATTAGAATTAGGTGTAGGTTTAGGTTTAGGGATTTGAGAATACATTTAGGTTAAGGTTTAGGGAATTGAGAATAGGTTAAGGTTCAGGTTTGGGAAATCGGGTTCGGGTTCAAGATCGGGTTTATGTTTGGGTTTTCAAGTTTAGGTTTAGGTTTAGGTTAGGGAGTTGAGATTAGGATTAGGTGTAGGTTTAGGTTTAGGGATTTGAGAATACATTTAGGTTAAGGTTTAGAGAGTGAGAATAGGTTAAGGTTTAGATTTAGGAAATCGGATTTAGGTTCAAGATCGGGTTTAGGTTTGGGTTTTCAAGTTTAGGTTTAGGTTTAGGTTAGGGAGTTGAGATTAGGATTAGGTGTAGGTTTAGGTTTAGTTTTAGGGATTTGAGAATACATTTAGGTTAAGGTTTAAGGAATTGAGAATAGGTTGAGGTTTAGGTTTAGGAAATCGGGTTCGAGTTCGGGATCGGGTTTAGGTTTGGGTTTTCAAGTTTAGGTTTAAGGTTTAGGTTGGGAGTTAAGATTAGGATTAGGTGTAGGTTTAGGTTTAAGAATTTGAGAATACATTTAGGTTAAGGTTTAGGGAATTGAGAATAGGTTAAGGTTTAGGTTTAGAAATCGGGTTCGGGTTTAGGTTTGGGTTTTTAAGTTTAGGTTTAGGTTTAGGTTAGGGAGTTGAGATTAGGATTAAGTATAGGTTTAGGTTTAGGGACTTGAGAATACATTTAGGTTAAGGTTTAGGGAATTGAGAATTGGTTAAGGTTTAGGTTTAGGAAATCGGGTTCGAGTTCGCGATCGGGTTTAGGTTTAGGTTTTCAAGTTTAGGTTTAGGTTTAGGTTAGGGAGTTGAGATTAGGATTAGGTGTATGTTTAGGTTTAGGGATTTGAGAATACATTTAGGTTAAGGTTTAGGGAAGTGAGAATACATTTAGGTTAAGGTTTAGGTTTAGGAAATCGGGTTCGGGTTCGGGATCGGGTTTAAGTTTGGGTTTTCAAGTTTAGGTTTAGGTTAGGGAGTTGAGATTAGGATTAGGTGTAGGTTTAGGTTTAGGGATTTGGAATACATATAGGTTAAGGTTTAGGGAGGGTGAGAATAGGTTAAGGTTTAGGTTTAGGAAATCGGGTTCGGGTTCGGGATCGGCTTTAGGTTTGGGTTTTCAAGTTTAGGTTTAGGTTTAGGTTAGGGAGTTGAGATTAGGATTAGTTGTAGGTTTAGGTTTAAGGATTTGAGAATACATTTAGGTTAAGGTTTAGGTTATAGGTTTTGGTTTAGGTTAAGGTAATAGGTTTTGGTTTAGGTTTAGGTTTAAGTTATAGGTTTAGGTTATAAATTTAGGAAGGTGAGAATAGGTTAAGGTTTAGGTTTAGAAAGTGGGTTCGGGTTTGGGATCGAGTTTAGGTTTAGGTTTGGGTTTTCAAGTTTAGGTTTATGTTTAGGTTAGGGAGTTGAGATTAGGATTAGGTGTAGGTTTACATTTAGGGATTTGAGAATACATTTAGGTTAAGGTTTAGGGATTTGAGAATACATTTAGGTTTAGGTTTAGGGATTTGAGAATACATTTAGGTTTAGGATTAGGGAATTGAGAATAGGTTTTGGTTTAGGTTAAGGTTATAGGTTTTGGTTTTGGTTTAAGTTATAGGTTTAGGTTATAGATTTAGGGAATTGAGAATTGGTTAAGGTTTTGGTTTAGGAAATCGGGTTCGGGTTCGGGATCGGGTTTAGGTTTGGGTTTTCAAGTTTAAGTTTAGGTTTAGGTTAGGGAGTTGAGATTAAGATTAGGTATAAGTTTAGGTTTAGGGATTTGAGAATACATTTAGGTTAAGGTTTAGGGAATTGAGAATAGGTTAAGGTTTAGGTTTAGGAAATTGGGTTGAGTTCGGGATCGGGTTTAGGTTTGGGTTTTCAAGTTTAGGTTTAGGTTTAAGTTAGGGAGTTGAGATTAGGATTAGGTGTAGGTTTAGGTTTAGTTTTAGGGATTTGAGAATACATTTAAGTTAAGTTTTAGGGAATTGAGAATAGGTTAAGGTTAGGTTTAGAAATCGGGTTCGGGTTCGGGATCGGGTTTATGTTTGGGTTTTCAAGTTTAGGTTTAGGTTTAGGTTAGGGAGTTGAGATTAGGATTAGGTATAGGTATAGGTTTAGGGATTTGGGAATACATTTAGGTTTTAGGTTTAGGTTTTATATTTTTGGTTTAAGTTTAGGTTATAAGTGTAGGTTATAGGTTAGGTTTATGTTATAGGTTTTGGGATTTGAGAATAGTTTTAGGTTACAAGTATAGGTTTAGGTTATAAGTTTAGGGTGTGGTTTAGGTTAAGGGTGTGGTCCCTGCAAATACAGATATAAACACGGCCTGTCCAAATGGCCAGGCCCCTCCAATGCTGTCCATAAGAAATGAATAGCTTCATCATGGTCATAACAGCGGTTCCCACCTTCCAGGGACCCCCGCTCATCCGGATAGCTCCGACGCACATCCAGGTCTACTCCATTAATTTCAAGCAAATACATAAACACGGCCTGTCCAAATGGTCAGGCCCCTCCAATGCTGTCCATAGGAAATGGACAGCTTTATCATGGTCATAACAGCGGTTCCCACCTTCCAGGGACCCCCACTCAATATTCAGATAGCTCCGACGCACATACGGATCTATTTCATCAATTTCGAGATTATATAAACATTGGCCTGTCCAAATGGCCAGGCCACTTCATCAATGAATCATATAGTATGAAGGAAAGAAGACTCACCAATTTAGTTAGCAAGGAGAGAAAGTGTGAGTGCTTGAAATGTCGCCCTTTCTTTGAATAATGGATACATATTCCACAATGCAATCTGAGAATTAGTAAGTTTTTTAGTTTCTCCAACAATGCATATGGGCACAGATTTACATATAATGATTTTAAATATTGTAAAACAGAGTAAATGATTATATTAACTTCCAAGTATCGATTAAAAAGAAAAATGTAAATGATGATGGGAAAGAAATCTCGATATATTAAATTATTGAAGGACAATGAGACATACCAAGACTACAGGTGCCCAGAGTAAGATAATTGCACCAATGTTGTACCTAGCTGCATTGACAGAACAAAAAAAAATTATATGAATGAAATGACAAAAAGCCAGGATATCATGGACTAAGAGGAAGATGAGTACCCTCAAGAAAAAACTCATGCCAAGTATATTTAATGTGACGAACTTTCATTATGTCTTTGGTTGACTTCACCAAAGGTCTTATCTGCACTAGCAGGATAGATTAATAAACAACACCAATAAAACAGAAATTTACTTGGATGTAAAAGCTGAATGCCAATTTGCAACACAGAAGCAACAACCAGAAAATTGTGTATCTGAAAATATAAATAAAGAGCTAAAATTTAAGTACATCTGAGTGAAAAAATAACCATTTCAAAGATAAAATAAATAATTAAAAACTTTACCATTTTAATATTGAACCTTGTAGTGACAACATTGATCTGTGGGGCTAAAAATACATCAGCCTGCACATAAAAATCTCAAGTTAGTTGGGCCTTTGAGGTCCTCAAATGATAGTAGAAGAAGCCAGAAAACTATTGAAATTAACCATCAAGCATTTTAAAAATCCCTCTCAGAAAATGGAGGAAAAGTACACAACTCACCTTGATGCCCATTCTCCCTCCTCCTTTACCCGGGCTTGGGATAGGCAATGCAAGGAGTTACATTGGCGGAGTTGAAAAGGGGCTTAGGCTCCATTTGGTCTGTGAGGACCAAATGGAGTCTAATATGTTTAAATATAGACTATAAAATTCATTTAAAATTACAAAAACCAAACCGAACAACATATAGAGTAACCAAAAAAAAAAAAAAAAAACCAAGTGAAACATCAATATAAAGTAACTAAAAACCAAACCAAGTTCTGAGTTCATCAATATAAAGTAACTAAAGTGCCAAATTAATTCAAAATTAACCAAAAAAACAAGCATGATGTATGGGGGTGGAGACTACTGACGGTGCTGTGTGGGTCACCGCATGATGTATGTTTTTCATCCATGCCATTCATCCATTTTTCTACATCATGTTAGGGCATGAGACTGAAAAAAGGAAGATCCAAATCTTATGTGGATTGCATAAGATGAAACAATGATTATTGAACGCCCATTCATTTTTGGGCTCATGACCCGCGATGATATGGAAAAATCAACATCTGCACTCGATATTGTGAGGTTATATCAATAAATGCACATGCAAAATCAAAGAAGGAACTGTCTCTGCTTTCAAAGTTGGTTGACTCAAGAGGACAATCAAGTGACAGGAGTGTGATTTTGGCCCTTCAATGAGTTCTTGAAAGTAATTAAGAACAATCACTAGCATAAAATTAATTTTCAGTGCAGATAGGTAATTACCATTCTCATTCAATATGGCTTGAAAGTATAGATCTACAAAGTTCAAATATCTTGGCCCTTTAATGAGTTATTTGGGAATGAGGAAAATTAAAATACCACCACCAAAAGGAACATTACAATACGGTGTCTTGAAGATGAGCATATGCAAAATTTAGGCTAATCCACCCATATGGTGGCATCGTACAGGAAGTATTGTCATTTAAAATAAATTTTCAAGCTGTGCTACCTGACATATTAGCATGCTGATATGAGAAATATAGATCCTTTCCCATCATGGGTCTGCATTAGCCAATCATGGAATGTGCATCAACAATTGAAGGAACTCAAAACATTTTACATAAAAAATAATAATCAGTAATGGTTAACCAATGATTGCTTTGCATTCAAGCTCAAGAACCTATGACATTGATAAGATTGAAGTTTAACATAGAACAAAGTCAATAGAATGATGAAATAGCCAGATATTTCATAAATAAGAACATGTTCTGAATGGGGAAGCTGAAAAACTTTACACAACAAATGATGCTCGAGATCCATAAATTGATTTTGCATTGAATAATCCTTTTTGTTGGGACCCTCCTAAAAGACTGTAAATTTTCAAGTGTAATGAAATCTTTGTGGCTTTTGGTTTTTTTTTTTTTTTTTTTTTTAAAGAAGGAAAATCTCAAACATAGAAGAATTGTTTTGCATGTATGACAACAACATATGCTTGAATCTGAAAAATGCAGTTAAAGAAAAATGTGATTGTTGCAAAGTTTCAAAACTACATGTTTGAAATCAAAACTATGGAAATGAAGAAGAATATAACAGAAATGACAGTAGTCTTTTAAGAAAGAAAAAAAAAAAAGACAGTGGCAAAAGGAAATGAAGAAGAAGAAAGGAAAAGGACCTTTTTACTCATGATTTATGCATCTTCTTTTGCAACCTTTGAAGTCACTCTCTCTGCAAGCAATCTTCCCCTTAAACAATCAACAGTTCTTGCTTCTCCTTCCATCATCTTCTCTCTGAAAGAAAAAAAATAGCCTAATTTATCATATTATTCCCACACATCCAAGTTTGCTCTGATTAATAATTGAATTTGAATTTGAATAGTATGTAGAATGATAATTGAATTGAATCACAGGAATTAAAGCTTAATAGAGAGGAATTGAAAAAAAAAAAAAAAAAAAGTTCTCATGCCATTAGTCAAAGTAACAACAATTTTTAAAGAAAAATATTCAAAAGAAACTTCTTTCAAAGCTACACCTGGAATTACAACAAAATGAAACAAAAACACGCTAGCCGTCCTAATCATTCATGGATTCTAATGGATGGATTGGTAGTTGGATCTATCATTCCATTCTGGCATATGTTTGGTGTGTACATGAGCTTTATTGCACACATGTGGGATTAACAAAGCTCATATATATTTTTTTGAGATATAATTGTAAACACCTCCCCTCTGGTTTGGATTATGGTAGGCCTCTACCTAACAAATTCGTTGCGGACTCCTACACACAATCTATTATCATTGTTGTCTTTGAGAAATTGACCATTTTACCACTCTCTCACAGGTAACTAGTTGAAGACACATGGGTCCAACATGGTGCATGTACGTCATCCAACCTAACATGCACCCCACCATGAAAATGGGAAACCTAGAAGATAAGGTTGATCCATCTATCACGTGGCCTACCACCTGGATTTGGAGGTTTTTGGGTGGGTATGGCCCATAAGAAATCCTTTGATTTCTCAACAACAACATTTTAAAAAATAAATAAATAAAAACAAGGTGAAAAGATTGGTCTATAAAAGGATTAGGTCTTTGCATATGGTATGTGATCAATGGTTAAGATCAACATCTAACAGTCTAATTTTTACAACTAAAGATTCAAGGATACCATACATCATGGATTGAGGATCATATAATTCCTTACCTTTCATTTGGAAAATGTTGAAACAACAAGATCTTAGAGAAATGCTAATTGAACTTTGCAAGTTTGCTCACCTCACATGTGAAAACAACGTGCATGCGTGCAAGATTGGGTCTCCCTTCAAGAAAATTGTTGATGATCTTAAAACCAGGCCTAGATATAGTCACTAGGCAAGCACTTCTATATAAAATAAATGAAGGGCTAAGAGACATTGACTAATGGATCAAATTCTATGAAAACCCATATCGCATATTCTTATCATTCTTTGCCAGATGGAATCTGGAGATGCTCCACAAAAAAAAAAAGCAAATCGATGGTAACCAGTGATTATAAAATCATCCAACAGTGATTTCACATGGTGGGCCACGAGGTGTGCACTGGAGGATGGTAACCAGAAGCTCCAGATCGATTCGGTGGATTGTTCACACACCAAAAAGCAAGTCAGCTATAGGAAATTTCTCCCTCTATCACATGGAACCATTCCTTGGTAAATTATTATAACAAAAAAAGAAAGACATAAAATCATCGTGTTGATAATTTGCAACCTCGTGTAAACCATAACAGATCATCCAATGTAGACTTTATAACATAAAGCCTCGGCGACTTAGTATTTGGGCTAAATATCCCAAGGATATGCCAACCGTTTCACATGAAAAGTGTTTTTCATTTGTAAGTGGGTACTTCTCCAAATTCTAATTTCAAATATCTCCTTTTGTTCTATAATGATACTAATGAACCTTTGCTTATATTCTTATACATGAGCATTTAATTTTTAATCTGTGCAACTATGTCAGTTATAATTTCTGTAAGTTGTAAAATGGATTCATTAAGTTGTAAAATTTTCTATTGGATTATGTGCTTGCACTTGAAAAAAAAAAAACATTCCTAACAGATCATTTTGTGGTCTTCTTTCTTTCACTTTATTCAAGCATTCATGCACTTAGAAACTTTTTTTTTTTTTTTTTTTTCAGGCAATGGTACAGGGACTCTGCTGAGCTGAGGGGCTTAGAAAAATGAATTAGAAGCATGTAGAGCATGTGACGTGTTTGGGTTTGCAGATTAAAAAGGAAACCCATTCACCTCCGGTCGCATTCCTATTAAGCCCAATGCACTGCTTCCAAGTTGGGAGTAGGAAGAAACGCAACCGCTATTAGCTGTAGAGAACATCACCCCATTTGACCACAACGTTTGAGGAATTGGCATTTCACTTGCGCATCTAAATCCGAATCCAATCAGAGAGGAAAGGACTCACGGTTCAATCAAAGGCACAAATGACAAAATATAATGATGTGGTCCCACCATCCGTAGCAAGGAAGCACCACTGTTGTGTTCTTCCAAGTCCAATTCCAAAGAAGGCGATCAGTTGCTTTCATTATATCAGATTGGCAATAACAATTCAACTTGATTGTGCATCCAAACACACATTAAAGCTGTTATAAAAGAGAAATGACGAGAAAAAATAACACCAGTTCATGGAGTCAGCAAAATGGGACGGCTTTCATTTTACACAGCCATAAGCAATCAAAATGGGGCAAACCCTATAGCATTACCCACAACACAATACAATGATTAAGTGAGATGAACTAAAGAAGAACACTGCATGAGTAATGGAAAATTAGCAGCTCTATACAGGAAAGAAAATGCAATATTCTATTAACATACAAAACAAATTTGCAGTCCAACACACTTCTTACAAAGTAATAATAGATGAAAGTTGTATAATGAATGAAAGAATATCATGATGGTTACCCGAGGAAGCTGGCCAACCAACACACCAAGAAAACCGGTGGTGCCCACGACTGTGAAAAGAAAAGCTGCCTACATCACTGAAAGCTATCAAATTTATGCATGGTAGTTTAAAAACAACCCCTGTGGAGGAGTGAAGCACACAGACCAGTTACCTCATCTAGTGAAGACTTAGATATACGATTGATGCTATGATACTACAACTTCAATTATCACAACAAGGCATATATGTTATGAGCAGGAATGTAACTGGAAGAAGTAAATATTCTAAAACAATGCACAGTATATGCAAATCATGGTTCAAAATATAAGCTGACATATCATATTTTAAAACTGGCATGATACATTTTTTAAATATATATAACAGACCAATTCCATGATTAAATCAGTCAAAATTTATGATACATTTTTTTAAATGCATCTCCAATCCACAATTAAATCAATCAAAATTCACACCGAGACAGGTTACATGTAGCTCTTGTTGGCCGATATGTAACAGTTTGGAAGCCAGATGATAAGTGATTTGATAGTGATACTTGAACCTTGATTCCAAATAACATTAAATATTTATTCCAGCCAGATATTAAATTGAAGAAACGAGTTTTGAATACTAAACAGATAAATGTAATTTGTTTATGTAAGTGCGAGTTTGTGAATGTAGTTACTGTTTGAGTAGCACTTGCCCAAAACTTCACACTGTAATGCAGGACTGACCATACGACGTGATACATATGGTTGAGAACTCCATTTTTTAGCCCAACCAACTTGGCTCAGCTGATTAAGTGTCTCTTTGACAACATCACTATCTTTCTGCAACAAAACATTTTTGTCACATTAATGTTCCTTTGAGTATTGTCTTCCATAAACTTGCATCATATTTTCAAAGGCTTACCTTGATAAAACAACACTATATGTATGCATTAGAAAAAGCCAGTAGGGGCAAGAACCATTCTCCAAATTACAGTTCTCAATTGGTTAGAAACATGAAATAAAAATGACCAAAGAATAATGTAACCACCGAAAATAAAATAAAAATTGGAGAAAAGGGAGGGAAGCTCACCTGATTGAAGGTTAAAACCCTTCCTTTGTCCTCAAATAATGCAAATTGCAAATTAAAGTACCTGCTTCAAACGAATAACTAAATTGAGAAAAAATTGAAAAGGAAGGCACCATGTATCATCATCTCAACTATATAAGAGGCGACATCTGGTAGGGGCATTTGCTCGAACACTTCGAAGGCAGTCTCAGATAGGATTTTGGTGGGGTTTTGAGAATGAATGAATAGAGGGGATCTTCCCTCCAAAAAAGGGGGTTTAGATTTTACCACTGTGCAATTATGATTGCCCGAGCAGTGACATGTTACCACTGTGCCCAATCCACAGTGGGACCCACCTGATGAATGGTCTGGATGATGGACCACATTGCCATGCATCTGATTTCTAGAAAGAGAAGCGGAAAATACAGACCTAAATAGAGAGACCTAAGCAAGGTTGGACGACCACCACATCTCAGCAAGCTCAACCAAATATTTCCTAAGCATCCCAGCCCATCCATACCCCAAAATCTGCAACGGAACCATTCAAATCTTCAAGAGGAAAGGGGTTTTGAAAACCCTAGCACAGGATGTGCTCATAGATCAATGGAGAGTTTGTAGCGAAAGGGGGTTTTGAAAACCCTAGCGAGAAAGAGAGAGAGGTTGAGAAATAGAGAGAGGGAAATGGGGCTGAGAGACAGAGAGAGGGTGAGGGAGCATAGGAGATCTTCGAGAGAGGGCGAGGGACAAGGAGAGGCTGAGTGCGAGAGAGAGAGAGAGAGAGAGAGAGAGAGAGAGAGTCGCAGGCAAGAGAGAGAGCAAGATTTGGCTTTGGGAAATTGGGTGCGCGGGAGAGGAGCGCGGTCGGGATTGTGTTACAGGGGTGACGGGCATATTACTATCTTGATTTATTTTAAGACTTGTGGGGCCCACCGTTGTGTATGTTAATTATGCACTCCGTCCATTCATTTTAACGGCTCATTTTTAGGGTTGATCCAAAAAATGAGTCAAATCGAATATGTATGTGGACCACACCACATATTAACGATATAAATTTATTTTTCATTGTTTCTTATGGTGTGGTCCACTTAGACTTTTGATCTTTCTACTTTTTAGGCTCATTCACTGAAATAATATTTCAAAATTG
The DNA here is from genome assembly GCA_030180095.1 of Magnolia changhungtana. Taxonomy (NCBI): domain Eukaryota; kingdom Viridiplantae; phylum Streptophyta; class Magnoliopsida; order Magnoliales; family Magnoliaceae; genus Magnolia; species Magnolia changhungtana. The sequence continues at coordinate 9,829,353 of JASAUF010000662.1, forward strand.
ATGGACGGATTAGATAAAACACATATATTGCAATTGGACCCATGGAGCTCCTTAAGCATAGTCAGTCTCTAATAAGGTTCTATAGGGAGGTATGCTTTAGCTACGGATAAAATATGTTTTAGCTACGGATTAAATCCGTAGTAATATAGTTATAGTTTATATCCATAGCGAAAAATATACACAGTCTGTATCCTTTGCTCATTTTTTTAGTAGTGATACGTTAAGGTTTAGGTATAGGAAATCAGGTTCGGGTTCGAGATCAGGTTTACATTTGGGTTTTAAGTTTAGGCTAAGGGTTTAGAGATTCAGATTTGGGTTCGGGATCGGGTTTGGGTTTAGGTTTAGGTTTTACATTTAGGTTAAGGTTACAGGTTGAGGTTATAGGTTTAGGTTTAGGTTATAAGTGTAGGTTATAGGTTACGGTTTAGGGAATTGAGAATAGGTTAAGGTTTAGGTTTAGGAAATCGGGTTCGGGTTTGGGTTTGTGTATGGATTTAGGTTTGGGTTTTCAAGTTTAGGTTTAGGTTAAGGAGTAGATTAGGATTAGGTGTAGGTTTAGGTTTAGGGATTCTCTAGTATTATCTACTATTGAACCTAGTATTATCTACTACATACTAGTAACATACAACCAATATTGGGGCACCATACCATAAGCTACAAGAATTCATGTCCCCCTAAACAAGGTATCTTCCATTGATAACATATAATATATATATATTATAAGTTTTTTATTTTCATTTACATTCCCAAATACATTCATCATCCATCCAAGAAAATTGAAACAAGTACTGTTAATCTATCTTATCTTACCGACCGCCTTATGTTTCTTTTCACCTTTGTAGCTCTCATATTTGTTACAAATCTGTTAGTTCACCATCAGTAGTCTCCCTAACCAAATCTTTGTGCAAATTCCTCCATTTGAAGCAAGCAAATGGTGAAGTTACAAAAAGTAGGACTGATTAGTCTTTCCATGTTTTGAAAAAATCAAATTCTTTATTTTTTGCTTGCAAGTCTACTTATAATTATCATTGGCTCTTAATCTATTTATAATGAAAATCTTAAATATCACCTGATAGTGCTCCTTTGATAAATGTCCTGTTTGGAACAAATAATTTATTTTATCATAAATGTCCTATTTGGAACAAATAATTTGTTTTATACATACATGTGTTTTATCATAAAACCATGCGTAATGCATCCATACAAAAAAAAAAAAAAAATCAAATGGAATTTTTTTTATATAAACTGATTTATTTTTTTTTAATATTATTATAAACAAAAACTGATTTCCCACCAACAAATGCAACCTATTGATCATAATCATAGACCATAAATAAGAAAACATTGAAATAAAACAAATATCTAAAACAAAAAAGGTTGCAATTATTCTTATTCTTATTAAACAGATTTTTTAGAAAAAAAATACAAATAATTAAAATTTTTCAAAAAATTGAGAGATGAACATGCTTCATCATCATATTAAAAAAGTGGGGCCCCAAATACTTACTTTAGAAAAGAAAATTTCCCTTATTTCTAATAAGTTTCAGCTCTAGTTCCTCGTATATGATACCTGGATCCAAAATGAATAGGATTCAAATCTGAATTCCCTAATCATGTTTGGATTCGAGTATGCTAAGCCCAATGCAAAGCTGACCCATTGACAACCTTAGGTATGATGGGTAGAATATGTAAGATGCTTGGTATATAATATATTATGCTCGCTTGCATGTGCAATTTCTAAAATTTTGATGAAATACTACAAGCTGAAAGTAACTGCTATTTGGAAGACCAAATGGTTATTTCAAATACATGTTTTGTAGCATTTCAAAGAAGGTACATGGAGAATACTGCTTGCTAAACCTACATATACATCTATGGTGTGGCCCTTGAGCTTTGATCTAACCAATTAATAATCAATAATCATTGCCGAAAACTATCAATAAATCCATATCAAGTAAATATAAAACGTGGAGTAAAAACAATTCAATGACAAATAGAACCACAAGGCAACCCATATATCCAATTTTTTGGTGGCACATATTAGAAAACAATGTTACTGTCAGCAATGTAACAAATATCATTCAGATTTTGAAATATTGCAAGAAATACTTTGTGGGCTGAATTTATTTGTGGGCTTGGGAGTTGGATTAGAGTGAATATACCTTTCAAAAAGAGGATCCAAAGGTTTATGCTGACTCAAATTGATGTTGGCCATGAGATGGTTGAGGAATTAGTTACTTGCATATTGCCAAGGATAATTGAAAATAAAACCAAGCCATGGATGGAAATGAGAATTACTTCTAACCTGCATATTACCAATGAGAAGTGAAATAAAACCAAGTCACAGATGTCGCTGCTGCAATTGTTGGTGCCTGCATATATAAAATACATTTTACAGCATTTTATTGGCAATTATCAAATAAAATTGGACCATAAAATTCTGGCAGTTGTGCTTTATTCATGATGGAATTATTCAGCTATTTGCCAAAGAGAAAGTGCACCAGCATTGCATAAGAATTAAGATCCCTACGCACCAAATGTTCATAAAGATTTAATATTTTTCAATGAGAAGAACATGTCAAACATACCTTTCCAACTAAAATAAACAAAACACATGTTAGATTTGAGAAAATGTAAGTTGGGATTTGAGAAAATAGGCCTCAATGAAACTCTCTTTCTCACATAAAGGTTTAGCCAGTGGTAGTCAATGAAGTATGCTTTCCTTGAATTTTCCTTTTCAAGAACTTTTGGCTATGGTTGGTGTTTGGAACAAAATTTCATAGAAAAATATTCCATGGAGCCACAAAAGTATAATGACTTGTCGTTAGCCACGTTGTGGGCCACTTCGTACAGCCCTATATAATGATGTTGGCAAAAGTATAATGCTAATTTTCTGAGTCTTTCGTGGACAGAGAATGCACCAAAAACCTCCACAACCTTTCGTGGATAGGAAGCAATGGTGATAATGATGCTCACGGCCCTATATAAGGTTTCAACTCTTGAGCTTCAAATCTGCTTCTTTGAGCTAAAAAAATAGGTGGATGTTGTGGATGTTAGATACATCACCTTAGCCCAAAATTGCCCAAGACATTAACACACTACATTTGAGTATGGTGTTGGCAACACCACCTAATTCGCTTACCATCTCAACCTTCCAAAAGTGGACACGGTTTGGCTAGTGACCCCAATTCCATCATGATTTATCTAATTTATATCCACACTGTTCATCCATTTTTCCAGCTAATTTTATAGCATGGGCCAAAAGACCCCAATTCCATCATGATGTATCTAATTTATATTGACAATGCCCATCCAATTTTCCAGCTAAGTCTATAGCATGAGCCAAAAGACCCCAATTCCATCATGATGTATCTAATTTATATCCACAATGTCCATCCATTTTTCCAGCTCAGTTCATAGCATGAGCCAAAAGATGAGTCAAATCCAAATCTTAACTGACAATTTGAATCCAAGGTCATATTTCAATGATCCAAGTTGTTCATATAATGGACTGTTTGTAGTCATGGGATATATATATATATATATATATATATATATATATATATATATATATATATATATATATATATATATATATATATATATATATATATATAAAATCATTTACAATGGGATTTTTAACTTGCTAATCATTTAAATCATTTTGTTTTGGTTATGGACTCCAACAATTTGAATCATATATGATACCACTTTTATAAAAACATATATGGACAATCCACCCTAAAATCCCACGCCACAAGAATCAGTGAAAATGACAATATTCACTCTCTATAAACATTTCCAGGACCCACGGTGAAGTTTGCTTATCATCCAAACCATTCATATTATCACAAAGACATGAATAAAGGAAAACACGCATATCAGCTTGATCCAAAACATCTAGGGCGCACAGGAAGTTTTTCTACGGCAGAGGATCACTTCACACTATTACCTGTGGTGTGGTCCACTTGAGCTTTGAATATGCTTCATTTTTGGGCTTAAGCCATAAAATTATCTAGTAAAATGGATGGACAGGGATGATAAAATACATAAATCAAGGTGGACCCCACAGAGATTACTCAGTACACAATCCAATTCCCATACAAAACTCTCTGTGGCCCGCAGGAAGTTCTCATTGGTGGGGATTCAATCTCCACTGTTTCCTGTAGTGCAATGGGCTTCATTTTCAGGGCCATTACCTAAAATGGGCTGGCAAAACAGAGATGGCATGGATATACAACACATACATCAAGGTGGACCGCATGAAACAGTGGAGATAGATATGCCCACCTAAATCCCCAAATCCCCAAATCCGTAAATCCCCAAATCCCTAAATCCCTAAATCCCCAAATCCCCAAATCCCTAAATCCCCAAATCGTTTCAATCGGTATTGAGATTGACAGAGATTGAGAGAGAGAGAGAGATACCTGTTTGAGTTGGAGCCCCGATCACGGTCCACCAAGAGAGAGAGAGAGAGAGGATGAGCGAGAGAGAGCGCACCGAGAGACAGAGAGAGACAGAGAGACAGAGAGACAGGGACCGAGAGAGAGAGAGAGAGAGAGAGAGAGAGAGAGAGAGGGTGCGCGAGAGTGAGAGATAGAGAGGTAGAGAGTGAGGTTGAGAGAGAGGGAGAGAGGGTTTGGGTTTTGGGAGGGGCGGGCGGGCGAGCGGCGAGGGAGATATTTTTGGGGTGGTTTTGGGGTTGTGGGAGATGAGCGCGCGGGAGGTATATTTCAGGGGTAGAACGGATTGGCTACTCCCGCTGACACCAGCCCCGTGGCTGATGTTCGGTGGGCTGTGGGCCCCACCATGATGTATGTGTTTCATCCGATCCATTCATCCATTTTTAAATATAATTTTAAGCCTTTATTTTAAAAATAATACGGATATAAATCTTAAGTGGACCACACCACAGGAAAACAATAGTGATTGGATATCCATCATTTAAATCCTCCTAAGGCCCACTGTACTGTTTATCTGACATCCAATCTTTGATTAGGTCATAAAGGCCCAGATGAAGGGAAAAAACAAAGATCAGCTTGATCCAATACTTTTATGGCTCCCAAAAAGTTTTTAATGGTCGACATTCATTCAACACTTTTTCCTGTAATGTGGTCCACTTGAGATTGAGATATTACTCTTTTTTTTTTTGTAATATCATAAAATGATCTATAAAAATAGATGGATGGCATGGATGAAACACATACATCATGGTGGGGCCTACAAACCACCGAACACAAAAGTTGAGAGGGGTTACCCTCCATTAAAACATTAATAATTATTTTTTGGGCCCACAGAGATGTGGTTCACAAATCTAGCCCATCCATTATGTGTGTGCCACTTGGATGAGGGGTCAGACCAAGTTTCAACCGCATCAATGTCTGTATTAACTTATAAACAGGTTGGATCTCAAATAAACATCGTGGCAGACCCTAAGAAGGTTTCAATAGTGGGTGTCACTATCCCACTATTTTCTATAGTGTGGGTCCACTTGAACTTTGGATCTGCCCCGTCAGTCAGATGCACCATTCCATGGTAGGCCACGAGCTTAAAAATAAAGTCAATCCATGACTTGGGTGGGCCACACATAGTTTTAGATGCTATGGCCCACCTGAGTTTCGTATATGACTGATTTTTGGACTTAAAGGGGACACATCAAATGCATGGTGTTGATGTTGTACACACATCACGGTGGGGCACACACAGATTAACCTCATGGGAAGTTCCCATGAGGTGACCTTATAGTACCATTTCACTATTTTAGGTAACTCCTTCATGGGTGTTACTCTAACTGTGTAGGGCCCACCTTGATATAGTTTATGTATATCGACGTCGTCCATATATTTTTTCATCATATTTTAGGATGTGATTTCAAATCATAAGAACTAAATAATCTTAGGTGGGCCATACCAATCAAAACAATATGATGAATAACCATTAAAAACCTTTTGAAGGCCACAAAAGTTTTAGATCAATTTGATCTTTGTAGTTTACCTTCATCTAGATCGTCTTTACATTATCAACAAGTTGGATTGTAAATAAACGTTACTAAAACCTTACGATGGGCTCATTATAATTTTTAATGGCGAGGTACTATACTATCATTCTTTCCAGTGGTGTGATCCACTTAAGATTTAAATCTACACAATTTTTTATACCCAGCCCAAAAATGGGTTGGAGAAACGTATGGGCGGCAAGGATATACAATACATCATCAAAATCTAACTTTTGTTATCTAAGTACTTTCCAATTTTTCTTGTCAGAATACAAAATCTAGTTTTCTTTTTTAAAAAATATATTTTTTTATAATTTGACAATTTTTTCACAATTTTGTTTAATTTTTAAAATTTTATTTTCCAAAATATCATTTTTTTAAATTGAAATCTCACTTTTATTATCTAAATTTTCAATTTTTCTTGACAAAATACAAAATCTAGTTTTCTTTTTTAAAAAATATATATTTTTTTACAATTTGTCAATTTTTTCACAATTTTTTTAAAATTTTTTAAAATTTCCTTTTCAAAATATCATTTTTTTAAAATCTCACTTTTGTTATCTAACTTTTCAATTTTTCTTGTCAAAATACAAAATCCAGTTTTCTTTTTTAAAAAATATATTTTTTTACAATTTGTCAAAATTTTCACAATTTTTTTTAATTTCTTAAAATTTCTTTTTTAAAATATCATTTTTTAAATCTCACTTTTGTTATCTATAACTTTTCAAATTTTCTTGTCAAAATACAAAATCTAGTTTTCTTTTTCAAAAATATATATATATTTTTTCAATTTGTCAAAATTTTCACAATTTTGTTTAATTTTTTTATATCATTTTTTAATTTCTTAAATTTTCTTTTTCAAAATATCATTTTTTATTGAAATCCTGTAATATAACTTTTTAATTTTTCTTATCAAAATATAAAATCTAATTTTCTTTTTTAAAATATATATTTTTTTACAATTTGTCAATTTTTTCACAATTTTGTTTAATTTTTTTATATATTTTTTTCAAAATATTAATTTTTTTTTATCAAAATAGATGGACGGCATGGATTAAACACATACATCATGGTGGGGTCCATATAGCACCAACCACAAGCCACTGGATGGTATCAGGGGGAGTAGCCAGTTTGTTTCCCTTATTTGTGGTGTGGTTCATTTAATTAATCTTTTGATATGAATCATTTTTTAGATAGTTCTCTAAAATGATCTCAAAAAATGGATGAACAGTGTGGATCGATCCCGAATTTTCATTATTTTAGGACTTGTGGGGCTCACCATTGTGTATGTTAATTATCCACTCCGTCCATTAATTTTAATGGCTCATTTTTAGGGTTGATCCAAAAAATGAGTCAAATCAAAGCTGTAGGTGGACCACACCACATACTAATGTTATAAATTTATTTTTCATTATTTCTTATGGTGTGGTCCACTTAGACTTTTAATATTTTCTACTTTTTCAGCTCATGCACTGAAATAATATTTCAAAATTTATGGACGGCTTAGATAAAACAAATATATTGAAATGGGCCCAATGGAGCCCCTTAAGCATCATCAGTCTCTAATAAGATCCTATGGGGAGGTACATTTTAGAGCCTAAAAATAAAGTCGATCCATGACTTGGGTGGGCCACACCACATACTATAGTTGAGAGGGTTACCCTCCCATTAAAACATTCATAATCATTTATTGGGCCCTCCTAGATGTGCTTCATAAATCCAGCCCATTCATTATGTGTGTCCCACTTGGATGAGGAGTTAGACCAAGTTTCATACACATCTAAAACTCATGTGGGCCCCCCCAAATGCTTTTATATGTTTTAGAGAAGTCTTCACATAGTTTTAGATGCTATGGCCCACCTAAGTTTCGTATACGACTGATTTTTGGACTTAAAGGGGACACATCAAATGCATGGTGTTGATGTTCTACACATATCATGGTGGGGCACACACAAATTAACCTTATGCGAAGTTCTCATGAGGTGACCTTATAGTACCATTTCATTATTTAGGTAACTCCTTCATGGGTGTTACTTTAACCATGTAGGGCCCACCTTAATATATTTTATGTATATCGACACCATCCATATATTTTTCCATCATATTTTAGGATGTGATTTCAAATAATAAGAACTCAATAATCTCAGGTGGGCCATACCAATCAAAACAATGATGAATAACTATTAAAAACTTTTGAAGGCCACAAAAGTTTTGGATCAATTTGATCTTTGTAGTTTACCTTCATCTAGATCTTCTTTACATTATCAACAGGTTAGATTGCAAATAAACATTACTAAAACCTTACGATGGGCTCTTTATAATTTTTAATTGTGAGGTACTATATTATCATTCTTTCCAGTGGTGTGGTCCACTTAAGATTTAAATCTACACAATTTTTTATACCCGCCCTAAAAATGGGTTGGAGAAACATAGGAGCGGCAAGGATATACAACACATCATCAAAATCTCACTTTTGTTATCTAACTATTCAATTTTTCTTGTCAAAATACAAAATCTAGCTTTCTTTTTTAAAAAATATATTTTTTTTACAATTTGTCAATTTTTTCACAATTTTGTTTCATTTTTTAAATTTTCTTTTTCAAAATATCATTTTTAAAATCTCACTTTTGTTATATAACTTTTCAATTTTTCTTGTCAAAATACAAAATCTAGTTTTCTTTTTTTAAAAAAATATATATTTTTACAATTTATCAATTTTTTCACAATTTTGTTTAATTTTTTAAATTTTCTTTTTCAAAATATCATTTTTTTTATCGAAATCTTGTTATATAACTTTTTAATTTTTCTTGTCAAAATACAAAATCTAGTTTTCTTTTTTAAAAATATATATATATTTTTACAATTTGTGAATTTTTTCACAATTTTGTTTAATTTTATAAATTTTCTTTTTCAAAATATCATTTTTTTATCGAAATCTTCTTTTTTTTTTTTCAAAATTATTAACATTATTCGTTCTTAATTTTTTTTTTTTTTTCAAAATCTAGTTTTTTATAAAATTACATTTTTTTTTTTCAAAATCTAAATTTTTTTCTTAAACATTGTTAATTATTTTTCTAAGCTTTTAAATTTACTTTTTTTCGAAATTCATAATTTTTTTTGTTCTTAATTTTTTACCTGAGCATTAGAGATGGTTTAGGATCGTCTCTAATGCAGACGGTCTTTGACAGTCTCAAATGACCACTATAAGACGGCTAAGGACCGTCTCTAATAGAGACGGTCTTTGACAGTCTCAAATGGAGACAGCTGAGGACCGTCTCTAATACAGACTATTTTTGACAGTCTCACATTACAGGAAAAGATGGCCAATGACCGTCTCTAATACGGACGGTTTTTTACAGTCTCAAATAGCTGCATATAAGACGGTTAGAGACTCTTATTCCAGACGGTCAATAGCCGTCTTTTATCCTCAGTTAACAACGGTTTTTGACCGTCTTAAATGATTTATGGACATCCAAAATTTTAAGACAATATTAAGGACGGTCAAGGGCCGTCTAAAAGTTTAGAGATGGTTTACAACCGTCTTTAAACCAAGCAATTTTAGAGACGGTCCAGAACCATCTCTAAATCCATCATTTTTTTCCATTTTTCACGTAGTGACGGGGGCATGAAAACGAGCTCTGTTAAGGGCCAAACATGGCCTATGGACATGCCCCATTTTGAGAACAAATGATGGCCTGCCAATGGCCTCAGCAAAAAGCTAAAAATCAGCCTAAGATTGGCCTACAAACAGGTCCCTGTTTGAGCATCAACCCGCACCTCAGCAGCGGGGTGTACATGTTGCATATCCAGGCCGCCCAGGGCCTGGACGTTAACAGCACGCAGTAACTGTAAATATAACATAATATTTTATTATATAAGTATACATATATACTCATATGTATGATAGACCATATGTGGTGGGTCCCACGTGGGTACCCACCTTGGCTTATGCTTTTTACCTCCAGTCGTCCATCTGGACGGTTCGGGTGGTGACCTCATGTATTGACGCCAATTGCTGGGCCTCGCCACTAATGTTGGGCCTCACATTGATTCCAGATGGGCTGCACCCTGCTGTAACTAGGTGAGCCGCACCTAGCAGGCAGTGTGTGGGCCCCATGTTATACCTCAATGGGCCACAGCGTGACAAGCTGGTGGGACGCACCATTGAATCACGATGGGCCACACTAAGGTGGTTGTATCTAGACCGTCCATCCTACCAGTACTGGACCACCATGATTTACATATTTTATCATGGTCGTCCATCAATGGACGTCCAGTGCTGGCGCTTGGTACTTATATATATATATATATATATATATATATATATATATATATATATATATAAAATAATATGATAATAACATATAAGGTAGTATATATATGCATATAATACTGTATATGTGAGTGGTGGGCCCCACATGGGACCCACCTGTTGTGGTTAGTTAGAATACCCTCCACTTCACAGGTCATATAATAATAAAAACAATAAAAGGGGGTCATGTGTGGGCCCCACGTACCATATTGTACCCAGCAAGTGGGACCCACCCTAGTGCATGTATTATATATCTGCTCTGCCATCTGCTAATCCAAACCATCCAGTGGTTTGGACATGAATGCCATCCACCATGGTATAGGAGTCCTACTTACACCATCCATCCATCCAGGACGTAAACCCTACCTTGGTGTATGTGATTCATCCAAACCATCCATCCATTTGGGGAGCTCATCCTAAAGGCTGAGGAGAAAAATAAGACAGATCCAGTTATCAAGGGACCACACTGCCATAAACAATGGAGAGATGAGCTTCCACTATTGAAATCCTTTAGGGCACCAAAGTTCTGGAACAATATGATATTTGCTCATCCCCTTAAAACGGGTCCTGGTGACCATGTGAGCAGATTGGATGAAAAGTAAACACCATGGTAGGCCCTGTGGGGTTCCAATAGTGGAAATCATGATCACCACTGCTATTGGTTATGGCCCAGATGACCCTTTTCAACAAAATTCGTTTTGGGGTAATACTCTAAAAAGATCTCTTAAATAGTGTAGATGGTGTGGCTCGTCCATGAGGCCCACTTTGATGTAATTATGGCCAAACTCAGGCCCAAGCGCCCTTTTTCATGGGCCCTCATAAGCCCTTTACCACGCAATCTCAACTGACTTAAAACCTTGGGATTATGCGGCTAATGCAAACTATGAACTCTAGGGACTACTTGCACTATTCTTGGGCCGTAAGATATTTAGGAACATTGAATCGGCGTAAAATACCGCGACCCTCCAGGTGATGATTCTTCCCCTTGAGCTTTTGACGCAGGGGAGGACGTGAGGCCGAGCACCATCTTCCTCAAGAGGATAAGTATTCCGAATCTACGGAACTTCTCTGGACTCCTCACAGAGACTTCTCGAATCCACGAGGAAAGAAAGCATAAAATAGAAATAAATTCTAATAAATTCGAAATTGATTAATGAATGAATAAAAACGAGTTCATAACCCTTTAAATAGGGATACCAAGTAATGGGAAAGAAATCAGAATCAAACTACAACTAAAACTTCTAGAAATCGCGACTTACTATAAATAGTAAACTTACTATTTATAGACGGTCGTGATGTCTACTAGTGCGTAAGGTTTTCGGCCAAAAATAGTAAGTGTCCTATTTGGCTTCACCAAACCATTCTCCTAATTATTCTAAGCTCTTTTCACGTTGGGCGCAACTCCTAAAGCCCGACGGATGAAGAGTTATAATCAAACTAAAACTTACTATTTATAGTAAAAACGAAATTAAAACAGGGAAACGATTGTTGATCCAGGGGTTTTTCGCAATTTCGGGTGTCGCAACCCTACGTAGCTGGGTTGTTTGGCTAAAGTAGCTCGTTCTACCCTAAAATCATATATTTTACGTTAGTTAACTCATTCCGGATTGTGAGATACGCCTGATTTAAGGTCCGATGGTCTGGATCACTTCTGTCGCCGACCGGGCCTTTTCTGATCCATCTTGGCCATGAAACTGTCCGCGACCCGCTCTACATCAGCTTTCCATTTTCCCATTAGCTTAAGTTATAGTTTTATTTTTATTGATAATTGCTATCTCCATCTTAGATTCACTTGTGTAATTGAATTGCTACATTACATGCTTAATGTTATCTTGTATATTTAATTCATGATATTGGATTATTTGTGGATTGTTTCTGGGATTTAAACTGGTACATTAGTGGGAAACCCTCACTTATAAATGTACACCCATACTTGGGATGTAACTCGATTGATGGTGATTGCAATGAACCTTCGATCTGGTGGTTATTGCGTGGTGGTCTAGATGGATCATTGATGTGGGCCTACCATCCATGAGTTGTTGTGTCTAAGTGGTTTTCAAGGATGGTCTTTTATTGCATGGTTTTGATACTCGCCCTATGTGGCTTATTTTGATATTTGTCTATGTGACTTGTTTCGATATGCCCTATATGGCTTTATTTTGGTATTTGCCATACATGAGTTCGATGTTTTATATCGTGCAACCATTCGATGATAAGCCCCATATATTGTAATATGATTGGCCACTAGTCAATAGGTTTTTATTAACATCTTAAGGTGGTAGTCTCATGAGCCAGGAAGGGTATGGGACCTATCCCGAGCTGTCGGCCTACGCTGGTGATGAGCCCCCGAAGTGACCTTGAGCTTACCTAAATTGGCTGATTGTAACTAGATTAATAACGGTTTGGCTAATCATGCATCCATAGCATATTGGCGATGACGGCTGGATAATTTTTGATGTTGTATCACGTGCCCTTGGGATCATCGAGGTATCGTTTCGCTAGCTCCCAGACCACCAACTATCGACCCTTGTTCTGATTGGATGATTTTTTCAGGTCAATGATTTGCATGGGTGACGAGCCCAAGTTCCACATAGATGAGCATCCCCGGGGCGATGTGCATCATGCATCCATGCATTTAAAAAGACTGGATCATGTGTTGTTTTAATTGCTTTGTTGTTTTATAACTATACATACCTAATGCGGCGGTGTCTAATCTTGAGGGGAATTCACACTGAGTTGGCCACTCATCCATCAGAAATATAATCATACAGGTAGCACATGTGGCTTAAGTGATATGCAGGTTCAGACTGATGAGGAGCCGTTATGGTGGTCAAGGACACATGGTTGTACCTATCAAGGAAGTTGCGCGATCTTACGGCTTTTGTTTGTGTTTCATATGCTTTTAAATTTCTCATGTGTGTAATCTTGTATTTGTTATTGTGGAGACATTAGTTTGTATAAATCTTTATAAACAACCTCTGTATGATCTAAATGTAGTTGAAAATTTTCTTTTATGCTTACTTGTCCATTATACGCTCATCTGCTCACTCTGATAAATGAAAAAAAAAACGTATACTCGAATTTGACCATCCTTTAAGGTTAACACTCAAGTTTTCGGGAAACGGGTCATATTCTCGGGTCCTGAAAACACGGGGCGTTACAATAGACTTCCTGGAGTCTATGTCACTTGTCATATTTGTATTTGTGTAGCCTTCTAACACAGGTTTTCTATCACCATAGCATAGGCTCAACCTGGATGAGCCTCTTAGATACCGTAGTATCCATTTCACTACTGCCCAATATTCTTTGCCAGAATTGACAAGATACCAGTTGACAACACCAACCACATATGCTATCTTTGGGCACGTACATACCATAGCATACATCAAACTTCCTACCGTTGACGAGTAGGGTATCTTTCTCATCTCATCTACCTCTGCCTTTGTCTTTGGACACTGCTTGTCACTCAATTTGAAGTGACCATCCAGTGGAGTACTGACCGGCTTCGCTCCATTCATATTGAACCGCTTTAGGACTTTTTTAATATACCGCTCTTGTGACAACCAAAGCTTTCTGTTGCTTCTATCACGGGTTATCTCCATTCCTAGGATCTGTTTAGCCGGGCCTAAGTAGTCTTTCATCACAAATGACTTGCCCAACTCCTGTTTTAGCCTATTAATCTTCTTGATGTCATTACCCACGATGAGCATATCATCAACGTATAACAGCAGAACTAAGAAATCACCATCTGAGAACTTGTGTGTGAACACACAGTGGTCCGATTCTGTTCTATCATATCCATGCTTTAACATGAACGAGTCGAACTTCTTGTACCATTGCTTTGGAGCTTGTTTAAGCCCATATAAGCTCTTCCTTAGCCTACACACCATATGCTCTTTGCCCTTAACTTTAAACCCCTCTGGTTGGTGCATATAGATCTTTTCTTCAAGGTCACCATGGAGAAAGGCAGTTTTAACATCTAATTACTCTATCTCTAGATCCATGATAGCCACCAACCTAAGTAACACCCGTATGGATGTCATCTTCACCATTGGTGAGAATATCTCCTCGAAGCCTATACCTTTCCTCTGACCAAACCCTTTCACCACAAGTCTGGCTTTGAACCTCGTTTGTGAATTCTTCTGCTCAATCTTCTTTCTAAACACCCACTTGTTGCTTAGACCTTTCTTGCTCTTAGGCAATTTCACCATATCATAGGTGTGGTTCTTATGCAAGGATTTCATCTCCTCTTGCATAGCTTTCAACCACTCCCCTTTATGCTCGTCGGCTAGGGCCTCATAATAATCTTCTGGCTCTCCCCCATCAGTGAGCATAATGTACTCAAGCGGCGAGTACCTCTTGGACGGGTGTTTGTCCCTAGATGTCCTCCTCACCTGTGGCTCAACAAGTGGATCAAGTGGGGGCTGCTCCCCCAGACCATCTTCTGTAGGAACTCTTTCATCTTCTGCACCTTGCTGTACTCCCCCGTCATCAAGCACCACAGGAGGAGTAACTAGATCGATGTCATCTAGCTCACCTGAACTAGGCTAGTTCTTCTCTAGCTTACAGTCTTTTATACAATGATCTTTAAAGAAGACCACATCTCTGCTACTAACAAACTTCTTCTCGGTCGCATCCCACAATCTGTAGCCGAAATTTTCATCACCGTATCCCAAGAACACACATTGCCTAATCTTTATATCAAGCTTAGACCTCTCGTCATTTGGTACGTGAATGGATGCCCTGCATCCAAACACCCTGAGATGACTGTACGATGGATCTTGTCCAGTCCACACCTTCTCAGGTATTTCTCCATTCAACGGGACTGATTGAGATCTATTTATCAAATATACTGCTGTGTGTATTGCTTATCCCCGGAATATCTTGGGCAACTTTGCATGGGATAATATGCATCTGATTCTCTCTACAATGGTGCGATTCATTCGCTCAACCACACTATTATGCTGGGGGGTCTTGGGAACTGTTTGTTCATACCGTATACCTAGGGACTTACAATACTCATGAAAGTTACCAATGTATTCACCACCATTGTCAGTGCGGATGTACTTTAATGATCTATCTGTCTCTCTCTTGACCATAGCATGAAACATTTTAAACACACCAAAGACCTCATCCTTGGATTTCAAAGCATCAACCCAAACCCTTTTAGATGCGTCATCTATAAAAGTGACAAAATACAATCCCCCACCCAAGGTTTTTCTCCTCATAGGACCACCAACATCAGAATAAACCAAATCTAATTAATGCATTTTATTAACATGAGAAGCAAATTTAACAAATGAAACTCTATGCTGTTTCCCTGATAAACAGTTAATACAGGTTTTAAGAGGTATACCTGTCACGTCTGGAAGGAGCCGCTTCTTTGCTAGTAGTTGAAGCCCTTTTTTACTCATGTGGCTTAGACGCATGTGTCACATGTTAGTAGCTGAATCTTTCGCTACGTTCAACCCACCCTTACACACACCGATACTTGCCTTGTAAAGGGTGCAACACTTCTTCCCTCTGGTTGCGATCAACGAACCATTGATGAGCTTCCAGCACCTACTAACAAATCGGCTTTCATAGCCATCATTATCCAACCTTTTCACGACATCAAGTTAAGGCAAAAGTATGGAATGTGTCTCACATCCCTAAAAACTAATGTATAGCCTACATTTGTAAGGCCCGTATCCTAGTCCGTACCATTCCATAGGCTTCCACGGTCCTCCCGGTCGAAGTTCGGCAATCTTCGACTTGTATTAGACATTTGTGCGCGATCCTAAACCGAGTCTTGCATACCGAAGTCGGCTAGACCTGAAACTTGTATCTTAACGACCGCGCCGTCACCGCGGTTCCAACAACGTGACTCGCGTACCGATCCGACACTCAGGCTAAAAATGTGAGCCCACGTTCATTTTGAGGAAAATGCCGCGCGTTGCAAATTTCGAGGTAATCTCTACAACATGTTCCATCAATAATCAATCAATCAAGTCAAGTACACCCCATATCTTAAGTACAAGCAATTCATCTCTCTTTTTTCTAAGTCAACTCTCTCTCTCCCCTACCCATCTCTCTTTTACAAAATTCCAAACCAAACCTTACCTATCCATCTCCTTTCCTTACAACCACCACTCCATCTATCCCTTTAATCCATCATTTCTCTCTTTTTCTCATTTCTTAAAACTCACTTCCAAGCAACACCCCACGTTCAAGCCCTCCCAAGCTCTCCTAAATCATCAAGTGTGGCCCACTTTCTCACCCTTTCATCTCTCATCCCCACCATCGAAACTCCATCATCCACTATCAAAAGTTGAGCATAGAGCTAAGGAGGCTAAGGGACCAAGAAGAAGGCCGATAGGTGGGTGATCTAACTGTCGATTTTGTTATTTGAGGGCCCACATATGTGGAACCCATCTTGATGTATGCTTTGTATTTAAGGAGGGCCCATAGTGGTGGAGTCCCTCCCCTTCTCACCGATCTCTCTCTCTCTCTCTCTCTCTCTCTCTCTCTCTCTCTCTCTCTCTCTCTCTCTTTCTCTTGTGATGGGCATGGTCCACTAGATCCACACCGATCATAGACCCACCATGATGAATGTATTTTATCGACACCATCCATCTATTTTATACAGGCCATCCAGTGGGCCTGGATGATGAGAAAACACATATTAAATTGATCCAAATCAGGTGGGCCACGTCCATGTGGGACCCACCTTGATTTTTATATTCAAGCCATCCGTCCAACGTCCCTAGATGCTAGATGTGGGTTCAGCAAAGTGTGAACAGATAGTGGGACGTGCTAAAAAAAATAAAAATAAATAAATATATTTAAGGTTTTTGAGTGGGCCGCTCACATAGGCCACACCTTGAAGCATGGGTCTAATCCACGCCGTCCATCCCGTTCCCCAGTTTATTTTAGGCGTTGAGCCGAAATATGAGGCCAATCCGATTATCGGGCAGGCCATACCATAGGAAATAGTGGTTTCACCGTTAAAAATCTACCTTGATGCTTCTATACACCAAAACATATCGCATATTGGGCTTGACGAGTCTGTCTTGAGCTGTAGAAGCTAATGGGTGGAGTGGATCCACTTGATGCGGTCCCCACCTAGGGAAAACCGCCGAAAAACTCATATATATATATATATATATATATATATATAACAAACAGGGACGCTATTGCTGTCAGCGTCCGCTGCTTGGACGTTGGGTCTATGAGCCCCACTACAGGTCCCACTGTGATGTGTGTGAAACATCCACATCGTTCATTTTAAGGGCCCCCTTCTAGCTGTGGGCCACCCCAAAAATCAGCCGTACCTGGAACTCAGGTGGCCCACATCACAAGGAGCAATGTGATTGAACGTCTGCCATTGAAACCCTTTTTGGGTAACAGAAGCTTTTGATCATTATGAAATTTGCTTTTCCTCTTCATACGGGTCCATGTGACCTTATCAACAGGTTGGATGAAAAATTAACGTTATGGTGGGCCCCACGTGGGACCCATTGCTGATGGATATATTCCATCTAAGCCATCCATCCAGCATCAAGAGGTCTGGACGCTGGCCCTTTGCACTCCCACACACACACACACACATATATATAAGATATATTATTATATAATATAATATATTATATTAATAAATGAATGGTGGGCCACTCCTACGTGGGACCCACCTTTAATATATATATCATCTGCACTTTCCAGATAAATCTGGACGGTGAGTTTGGGCAGCCTTCTGCCATTATGCAGTATGTAATATATAATATTATATAATATAATATTTATTGTATTAACAATACTATATGGTGGGCCACATACGTGGGACCCACCTGATGAACGGTTTGGTTGGTGTACTTCACATAGCTCGTTGTTTTGAAGTTGACGTCAGCAAGTTCTGGTGGGACCCACCACAATGTATGTATTTATTTGCACTGTCCATTTGGACGGTGCCATTTACGGCCCCACTTGATTGATGTGTTCAATCCAAACCGTCCATCTTTTGGTGATCCACATCGTCCATCCATTTGGCAACTCGTTTAAGGCTTGAGATTAAAAATGAGATAGATCTTGGTATCAGGTAGACCACACTGTAGTAAACAGTGGGGATTAAAAGTCTACCATTGAAACCCCTTTTGAGTTACAGAAGTTTTAAACCAATATGATATTTATTTCTCCTCACTGTTCAGGTCATTGTGACCTTATGAATAGTCTGGATGGGAAATAAATTCCATGGTGGGCCCTCTAAGTTTTAACAGTGTGAATCATTGTCACTACTGCCATTTGTGGTATGGTCCAAATGATCCTTTGGATATGATTCATTTTTTTGTAATAATGCTCTAAATGATCTCTAGCAATAGATGAATGGTGTGGCTAGTTTGGGCCCATTTGAATCGGTCCATTGTTTCAGCCCATTTGATTAGGCTCAATGTGATATATGTGGCCCAATGTTGAGGCCCACCTGGATATATATGAGGCCCATGTGATGTAGCCCATTTGATGTATTTGAAGCCCTTGGGTCGAGGCCCAACAGGATGTACATAAGGCCCATTGCAATGTGTGATTCTAGCATGGTTTATGTAATGATGTTTATGGCAGGCCGTGCCTTGGGAGCAATGATGGTTTGATGTCCACATTGTAAGGATGATGTTGGCATTGTCACTCTCCCTAGGGCCCATTGATAGGCCTATACTTATAGTGTGTAGGTCGTCTAGGCCCATCTTCGTTATGTACAGAATCCATCACCACATAACACGTTTAGCATAGATCCATGATTCATTATCATACGCATCATATGTATGCTTGATATGAGGAGTGACTGATCATAACATATGCCTTCGGACAGATTGTTTATGGGCTCCCTGATAGGCGGAGTTGTCCCACATGAGCTGTAGTGTCCCGAATTATATGGACAATTATACGCACACCTAGGTATGTATGGATCTGTCCCATGAAGAATACATTGAAGACTTAAGCATAATGAATCGGTGATAATGTTAGGAACAACTAAATTTTAGGTAATATCTTAAATAATTAGGATACACAGCGAAAACGTAATGGGCCATGTATAATTATCTCTTACGAGAATATAAGATTTTGTGGCATTGCGTGATATCCCTATGAATTTAAAGCAATCGAGGATTATGGACGGATGGAACTATGTTAATGTGAAATTTACAAGATTTGACTCGAATTCTAAATCCTAGAAAATCTCAAAAGATTACAATGCCTTGATCAAGCAAAGGATCGAGATTCAATGGGAATACGAATTGATACCAGTAAAGCCTTTGTACTGCGCAGACAAAGGATCTGTGTATCGGGCTCAAACCCACTACAACCATCTATTCATATTACCTCTAACACAAGACATAGGGAATTCTTAGAGGCATGGAAAATGACTCGAATAATAGAAGTACTAAATTTCGGGGGCAAAATTATGTTTAAGGAGGGTAGATTGTAACGCCTCGAACTTTTCGATACTTGAGCATCGAAAGTCCACAAGTGTTACCGTAAGATTCAACGTAATTCATGCATGTGTACAATACCAATCTGGCTATCCTAAACTTGCATATGTTTCCTAACAAGAATCTAACCCTTGAAAACAATCCCCACCCATGAAAGAAGTCATTCGACCGTTGATCACGTAGTGTAGTGCGTATTTGTTCCATTAACTAAATCAATTGATAACCCTTCATTTATGGTGATTTAGGCATAAGCTCTTTTATAAGAATTACTTAGAAACGTCCCTACACTCAGGTAGACCCATTAGATTTCACGAAACTTGTAAATCTGCAATAATTATAATAATGCCACAAACCTAGACCCTAAATTCTAGATCTCATAGTTCCCATGATCCGATTGACGTGAAATTTTATACCATGCTTAGAAATCCTAATTTAACCATACATGTCGAATTGTAGCCCTTAAATCACTGAAAAAATAACCATATGGATAGATCAACCACTAAATATGGAGTTTGGGGCCCACCTGATCTTTGGATATGTTTCAAAACTTGACTCGACCCCTCAAATTAGATGGAAGAATGAATGGATGGTATAGATCTCCCAAAAACATCATGATGGGCCCCACCTTGATCAGTGTGCACGCGCAACACCGCTGCACTCGCGGTGCACCGTACGTGAGGTCGGGTCAAACAACGTTTGACCCGATAGGAGGCCGAATACGGGAGGGAGTCTCCTTCCTCTTTCGCGCTTGTGCGGACAATCATCCGCTGGGGCGACCGATGGCCCACCATCACCATCCGGACAGATGATCTGGACCGTCTAGAATAATCAGAAGGAGAAAACGACTGAAACTCAGGTTTTCTTGTAACTCCTTTGAACAAATGGACTCCATGGCAAAACCAAACGGTGATCCGAGTGGGCCACCAGAACGCCAAATCGTGAGGATCTAGACCGTTCAAAGCCTTCCTTAGGGGATTTAGACTAGATCCATGGAGTTATTTTGGGAAGAAATTCACACAAGGCTCCTATTTAGAGAGTTGATGCGCCACCAACGCTTCTTGCTGTGAACGCAGCAGCATAACGGCACTTCGTGCATAAGAAGTGCGTAGGGAACCTTCCAGAGACGTCGTTCAACGATATAAGATCCTCTATTTCCACTGTTGTAGGGGTAAGGTGAAAAGAAAGAGAGAGCAAGAGACAGATTGAGAAAGAGGGAGAGAGCTATTCACGGCCAGCGACTCTGTCTTGCTGCCGTCCAGCAAGAAAGAAAGAAAGGAAAGAAAGAAAGAAAAGAAAGAAAAGAAAAGGAGGAAAAAAAAAAAAGAAAAAGAAGAAAGGGAAGAAGAAGGGAAGAAAGGAGTGTTGGGCCGAGTTGACTCAGTGAGTCGACTCAACGGAGACATTCTTTCCAAACTGCACTAATGGAGACGGGCATCTGATCAGGTGAGTGTCATCCATATAATATCCAACCCAAGTTCTCTTGACATTAACTGGTAATACAAACCAAATCCTAAACCTACATCTATAATTTAACTCTAGTATTATGACGATCTAACCATGAGGATCACGTTAATTGTACTAGAATTAGGTACTACAACGCATCCATTCGAGTCTGGCAATGTAGAGTGTGATTGGATTCGAAAGGTGAGGGTTTTATCCTTTAAGCGTACCCTAATTCAATTTGATTCTTTATATTATGTCTATTCATGCTTTCACATATATGATTTTACCTTTCATGCCTTTACCTACTTTTGTTTCTTTCCTGCTTTTGAGGATGATTATCCTTCCTCCTATCTGGATTCTTGTTATTTATCTGGCCTTCTCATGCCTTCTATGTTATAGATTATCATGCCTTTCATGATTACATGTTTTCTGAGAATTATCTTATCAATTGATTTAATTAATATCATTACAACTATTGACCATTTTGGGATTATGACATGATGTCAAATACAAGTGAATTTCTCTAAATTTATGTGAGGCTATGGATACAAGCCTTGCCCCTACCTTATCAAAGTTATTGAGTTTCCTTTGCCACTCGTCTCTATATTGGAGTTGGCTCTGTCACTCGTCTCTTTATTCGAGTTGGCTATGCCACTCGTCTTTTATTTGAGTTGGCTCTGCCACTCTTCTTTTATTGAGTTGACCATTGTCACTTTTCTCTTTATTATGTTGGCCATTACCACTTTTGTTGAATTGACCATTGTCACTCTTCTCTTATTATATTGGCCTTGTGCTATCTATCTTTAAAAGGCAAGGGCATGTGTCTTGTTATTCCAGAACCTCCTTGATTTAGTATATATTCTTCATGATTCAGGCTATACTCTTCATGATTCAGTTATATTCTTTATAAGTGCAACTAATGTGTTATAAGGTATCACAACTAATGATTCAAATATCTTATCATGGATGTAATGCGTTACGGGTAGCGGCCCTCTTGGTCGGCACGTAATTTCATAGGTTGGTTGGTGTGGTGCACAATCGATGTATGTAAATTGGTATACGTGTTACATCAACTTTTCAGGATTGGATGTCACAATTAGTCGCTCCATGAACACATCGTGTTACGTAAATCTCCCAACCGCGTGTTGTGTTGCCTTGAGATGTTCGCATAAACCCACGTTAGCGTTAGCCATGCCGATGAATATCCGTAGTTATGGGATGCGAGTCAAGCCGGGTTTTCTATGAATTATATTTCACATTGTGATGATCACTACGTACGATGAGCCGCACACACTATGCTATGCATGTATCTCATGTAAGTTGGTTGCGCATGCTGATATCCTCATGTTAGTGGAGCACGGGATGTATCAGACCCTTTACTTTTATGAATCTCTTGAACTATTGTCAATCTTAAATGATAACCTTCACTATGAGTAGGGCATTGACCCTCTCTCAACCGTACAGATGATACAAGTGATGTACAGATTGAAGACTTACATGACTACTTCCCTATAGAAGATTATCTTGAAAGACTAAAAAGACACTTTTACTATTTAGCTTCAT
Organism: Magnolia changhungtana; assembly: GCA_030180095.1. Taxonomy (NCBI): domain Eukaryota; kingdom Viridiplantae; phylum Streptophyta; class Magnoliopsida; order Magnoliales; family Magnoliaceae; genus Magnolia; species Magnolia changhungtana. The sequence continues at coordinate 9,852,124 of JASAUF010000662.1, forward strand.
ACTTTCGTTATGAACTTTGATGTTGTAATAAACCTCCTATTATGAGACTTTGATTATTCCTTTTATTCTAATGAGTCGAACATTCTTTTACTCTGATGAAATATAATTAATTCAGTTGATTTTATTCTTGTGAATGTTACTTTCTTTAATGTATCTGGATGTAAACAAACGAAATAAATAAAAATAAAAAAATATAGAGTGCGATTTGACCAAAGCATCCCAGTTTATACATCATTAACACCCAATTTCCTTGGGCACAAGTACAAACTCTGGCCATGAAAATTCGGGCTGTTACATGAGTGCACGGTACCCGCAGGATTGTTGCATGTCTGGTAGGGTGATTCATGCACTTGCATTTGTGTGATTGCGATTATTGTATGCCCTAGCGACATCAGGGTTATAGCCTCTTTGGACAAATCGTGAGTGGTTGGATTGGATACCGAAAATACTGTTTCTAGCATCGGGGCATCATAAATGTCCCTGGGTGAAAATCTCTAAACCCGATGGTACCAAAGAATGATTCCAACATTGAGACCGAGTGGATATATGAGCATACAAGGGCCAAATACCAGGAGGCCGCATCTCCCACTATGTCGTGGTCGGTTGGAAAGGGGTGTGGCTTTACTCGTCCGAGGGTAGAGGGCAATACTAAGCTGAGTTTGACCAGCTCGTGAATGGGTCCGCTATCAATCTGCCGGATAGGTATTAGCAGGCTGTTGGCCAGGCGGATAGTGAGGTTTCTTATGCTCACTTGGACTGCGCGCCTGGGAAAGGGCAGTGTTATTTGGAGTATATTAAACTCCGATGATTATCTAGAATGAGAACTGTATTGATATTTGCTGCTCTAGTGAGGAGTTGTATTGACGTATGGATGACAATTGGCATGCTTGAGTTGCATCTCGCATCGTATGGTCTTGATATGGCCGATAGCATTCAAATCTTGCACCGCATAGTCTTGGTACGGCAGATTGTATTCATGTACCCATCAACATGATTTCGCATTACTCTGGCATTGCATTCTGAGCACGTTCATACTACGCACATACTTACACCACCCTCTAAGCTTTTTATAATCTTATGCACGATTGATGCATGCAGGTGACGCTAGGACGCAGCCATAGCCTCACCACAGTTAGAGTGTGTAGTCGAGCTTCTGGAGTTTCTGTTATTTTCATTATCTTGTATTTTCCTTTCATATGCACTGTACTCAAAGTTTTTTATCATAGTAGATTTTGTGATGGTGTTCTTGTGGTTATTGTTCGTGGGTTATGCTTATACTGAATTAAAAATTATGTTTGAAATCCTCCCTATAGTATCTCAAGATTGGAACCTGGTGTATGGGTGCCAAGAGCCGAGAATGGGATACTACTGAGGCTGTCGGCGCAGGATTCGGCGATCGAAAATTTTGTGAGCCTGGTTTCCGAGTTCGAGGCGTAACAACATCGGTCTTCACATAAATATCACCAACCCCTACGATCTTCGATACGACAGAATTTCCCATCTTCATGGTCCTAAAGTCACTTAACTTGTAGCTTGTGAAGAAATTCCTGCGTGGAGTCACATGAAACGAAGCTCTCGAGTCTATCACCTAGTTGGTGTCCTGACTCATAGTCATGAGACAAATATCATGATTTGTCGAAAGAATAACTACAACGTCGCTATCTGAAGCGATTGCAGTGGAATCTAATTCATCTTTCTTCTTCTTTCCTTTTCCTTTCTTGTTATTCTTCTTCTTATGACATTCATGCTTGTAGTGGCCCTTCTTACCACAATTCCAGCATTCAATATCCTTCCTGATACTCGACTTGCCTCTTGATTTATCTCGGCCTTCCCGCCCTTTTTGTTATTTTCTCTCCCCCGATCTTGTGTCGTAAGGGCCTCTTGTTGAGTAAACTCCCGAGACTTCCTTCTTGTTTCCTCATTGAAGAGACAACTAGTTACCTGTTCCATGGACACCTTTCCGTCTGGCACAGAGTTACTCAGAGATACCACCAATGTCTCCCAACTGTCAGGTAATGAGCTCAGCAATAGTAAAGCCTGTAGTTCATCGTCCAGGACTATCTTCATAACGGAGAGCTGGTTCAATATGTTGCTGACCTCATTCATGTGCTCAGCCACAGAACCACCATCTTTAAACTTGAGATTCACTAGTCATCTTATCAGAAAAATTTTATTGTCGACTGTCTTCTTCTCATACAACCCTTGCAATTTCAGCCATAGGCTAGCGGCTAAGATTTCCATAGACACATGGTTGAATACGGAATCGTCCAGCTATTGTCTAATAAACCCCACCTCCTTCCAGTCCAACTTCTTCCAATCATCATCTGACATATCCTTTGTCTTTGTTGATATGCCTAAAATTGGAGCATCTAAGTCCTTGCAATAAAGCAAGTCCTCTATCTTAGCTTTCTATATGGTCTAGTTAGAACCATTGAGACTGATCATCCTTGATGAGCCACCTTCCATAATTCAGAACTGATCCCACTCCGTTCAACCAACCTGGACGCTTTGATACCACTTTGTTGGGAGCGTTGCACAAAACCTTAGGATTTTCCTCCCAAAAAACACCAGAATTATGGGATATAATAAAGCAATGAAATAAATCAAAGCATAAACCACATGACACAAGAGATTTTACGTGGAAAACCCTCGGAGAGGTAAAAACCACGGGACCTAGTCCAGAGCAACAATCTATTATGAAGTAGAATGTTACAACTGATCACAAGCACACACCGCTTGGATCAAACCTTCTTCATTCATGTAGGAGTGGATGAATAATAAGAGAATAATGAAAATGGAGAGATCTCACCGATCACGAAGACGTATAAGCGCTGAGACGTCGACTGCACAGTAGATCACCTCTACAAGCAGAATCCTCTATTCCACAAGCTTCCTCTTTTTTTTTTTCTCTCTCTCTTCCTCTAGAATCACTTTAGGAAGCCTTAGCATACCTTAGAATAGCCCTAGGGACCCCTATTTATAGTTTAGGAAACTTCCCTTCCACACTTCTGCAAAACCGCCTCTAATTTACGCAGTCCGCACAAAATCCGCACAGAATCTGCATAACCCTCGACTAGTCAAGCCAGGGCCTCGACTGATAGAGCGGACCTTCGACTGGTCGAGGCAAAAAATCATGGCTTACTGGACTTTGAGTCGAGCGACCCTCGACTGGTCGAGCAGGCCCCTTCGACCGGTCGAGCAGGCTACTCGACTAGTCGAGCAGCGTGGTCCAATAAGGTTTAGGACATTCGTGCTACACAAACTCTCCTCTGAACTGAGGAGGAAAACCCCCATCAAATATTTTAGTTGAGTAAATTCTGAAAACGCAATTGAGTAATTATATGAGCGGACATGGACATGGTGATATGAAATTAGATACTTGGATGAAGGAAATTGTACAAAAGACTACTAAGTTTATAGTATTGACACTACCATACCTTTTTCATAAAGGTTTCTAGTAAAATACATAATTAATTTAAGAAATTATAGTTAGAGTTACTCCCCTTGGATTTCTTAGCGGTGACTTGGGAGGATAGTGCCAACAAAGGGATAATGGCTCGAGTGGGCCCTACTACGATGTTTACATAAAATCCACCTTAACCATTATGTGAGTCACCCATTTTAAGCTTAGGGCCCAAAACTTAGATTCATCCATGATTTAGGTAGGTCATATAACTAGATTAAGTCTACGGAAACACTCACCCTTCAACTTGTTCCCCTCAGTATGACTTAGTGTGATTTCATACAATCATCATGGTGAGCCTGTAAAAATCAAGCATGGATATTCTCTTCGGACCCTTTTCTTTGGTTTGGCCCTTTGAAGCACAAGTCAACATGATTTTCTAACTTTGGGCCTAAATGTAGGATTGTACATCTAATTATGGAAGTAGATTTCTCACTGAAGTGTGAGTATCTAGTAAATTTATTTATTTTTTCCTAATATATGAATGGAAATCTTGGTTATTTTATTTTCAAGGTTTAGGAGAAGGATGATTCTCATAAATTTTTATGGGGCCACCATGATGTGCATGTAAAATCCACTCTAACCATTAGATGTAATCCCATGTTAAATCCAAGGCCAAAATATAAAGCTGACTTGTGATTCAAGTGGGCCACACTAAAGAAAGTGGTAGAGAGATGTCCACCCTTAACTCTTATTGTTCCCATAGCAATGATTATATGAAATTCACTCCAATCATTAGATTCCACATTAACCACATTAAAATTTAGGCACTTGGCAAAAAAAAAAAAAAAGAAAGAAAAAGAAAAACCATTTGATTCAATAGGCTAAAATCTATCGAATAGTTTGGAGGGCAACATAGACATTAGTAGTCCACTTGAGTGAGTAATAGAGCCGAGCTTTGGGCCTCAGTCTAACAAAGGGGTGATGCACACTAGACGATAGGGTGGACTTCGCATAAACATTATAATGAGGCCCACTTGAGCCACTAACTCCTAAGTAAAATATACTTGATGATTATTTTCATTAATATGTAACTTAGGGCTTATTTTGTATTTGATAATTTCTCTAGGATAATCCTGACCATTCAATTGATGGGCCATAGGAAATTAGTTGATGCAGTTAGCATCATCCAGTTGACCATGGATTGGCTTCTGAACTCGATAGTAGCCAAGTCCCTACTGAAGCGACCTCACCGAGTTTTGTAGGTCCTACCATGATGTATGTGTTATGTGTCGTATCACATTGTCCATCATCCATCATCTGAAGAGATAATTTTAGGCCGTGTTTGGGCGCGTGAGTTATGGCGGATTAACACATAATACGGTGGATGGGATTCATCAATCCATGGTGTGACTAGCAAGAGCGTGTTTGGAAGGCCACCGTCTCTTCACGTAGTAAGATGGATTGAATGCATTGACTGGAGTCAGTGGGATTTCGAAATCCCTACAGATACACACCTCTCATTTCCTATCCCTCAAGCCGCACCTGTTGTCTTCCCCAAAACACCATCTGGACCCTGCGTGACCGCTGAGGAGGTGTCTAGGAGCACTGAAATTTCAGTTAACTGGCAAAACGTGCAAAATCGATTGCGGTATTATAAGCAAGAGTACAACGATGTGAAGGACATGCTGGCTGCAAGTGGTTTTGGGTGAGATAGCTAGCATATGGTTGTCACGGCACTAGACGAGCTTTGGGAAGAGTACTTGAAAGTAAGGATCGCTCATGACCCCTTTCATTGAATTTCTTTTGTTACATACATATCTCTCTTAATTATGTGTATTCGACTATCATCTACTTATCTAATCCCTTCCTTGTATATAGTCTCATCCGAGAGCAGAAAGAGTACGCGGGAAGCAGATAGAACGATTAGACGATCTAGTGGCGATTGTAGGTTCAGACCATACAACAAGCCGATATGCCCAAAGAAGCAAGAACATGGCCACATCTTCATCTCGTATTCAACGAGATCTAAATGAAGCTTGGACTGACCTGGATGATGACACTGATGCACCTATCGATATTTCTGAGGAAAATCTCAGGGATTCAACTGGAGATTTTCAAGCTTCGAATGAAAGCCTTAGGGCATTAGAAAATCACTCATTCCGCAGCACTCCCATTCGAGCATCTGAATATGAGAGTAGTCATGGTGGGAGTACGACAACGAAACGGATGTGTTCTACTCGTCCCTATGACGTCCTTGGTGTATCTCTAAATGGGGTGGTAGAGGTAATGCAAAAATTTGGACTTGGTAAAGAGGTCAACCGTACTAGTAAAGTCCTGGATATCCTCGAGGAGGTTCAGGGACTGACCAACCCGGAGTTCATCGAGGTTGGTCAGCTTCTGACCAGGGATGAGAAGTTAGCCTCTTTTTTCATAAGCCTTCGACCAGAGTGGATGGTCGATTGGTTGAAAAAAACTTTGTCTGATTTCAATAGTAATGTTGGTGGGGGTTCTACTTGATGGTTGAAACAACCTTATTTAGATTTCATTTTGGATAATTTCAATGAAGGATATGTAATAACTATATACTCATTTGTGTTTCTGTTGGTGACCGTTTTATTTTCCAGTCTTTGGATATCTATATACTAAACCACATGCATGATATTCTGTTTCGTGTGAAACTAATCTGCCATTGTCAGTACTATTCACTTTACATGCTTTCATATTATGAATTATATAACATGCATTTTTTCGTATAATCTTTATGTTTATGTGAATGCGGATGGGTTCAAGTAAATATTACGTCTTAGTCAATGGTCGTCGACCTGGAATATATATGTCTTGGGATGAGGCACAGTTGCATGTAGAAGGATTCAATGGTGCCAGACATCGATTCTTCAAATCATTCCAAGATGTGACTGCATGGTGGAATTCTAACCATGCAAGTGCGCGTAGTGGGTCAATGATCCAGAGTTGTGGTGAGGTTGAGTCACCTACATATGCCACTCAATCTATCCAAGAAATTCTGAGATCTAGGGTGTGTAAGAGTACCCAAACAGATGATACTCCCACGAATGATGGGAAAACGGTGGCTGCATTAGTAATTGTTATCTTGGTTATATTCTTCGTCTTATATATAATCATTAAGCTGTAGTTTCAGTGTTCCAACACTTTTTCTCACTCTAATTTTGGTAGACATCAGATATTTGAATCCAATAGGCTTTTTTAATGGCATGTATAACTGCAGGATATGAATACGTTTTAATTATCTTTATATATGCATGTATTTAATAGCACTATTCTATTCCAGATGAATGTAACATTAGTTTTAAATTTCTTGCATGCACTACAATTTTATAATTGTCGTCCCATGATCTCCATGAGTATGAAGTTAACGGCATTCCGTCCCGACACCTGAATAAAAGTTCCCAAGGGCCAGGTATGATGTCTTCAAATTATGATTAGATTAAATGTATAACTCTATTTCTTTTGTGAACGCTTGTGTAGGCAAGATTTATCATGGAGGGTAACTACTAGATTATTGGAGTTGCGGGTGTTATATTGGTATGAATTTCCATTACCAATTTAGATTACAAGTCATCACATACTGACATCAATCGGACATGTACAGGTAATAGTCAGTCCTAGTAGAAGAATATGCATTGTGCATATCTAAATGGGTTGATGTACGATGCTTCTCCTTCTCGAGGTATGATTTGCGTTCCAACAATTTTTTTTATATTTGTAGTCGGGTCGTAATTGATTTACTAAGCAGTTTTGCCATGAATGCCCTTGTTGTCAACCTCTTTCTACTGAAAGGTCATGCACCAACCACGCAGTCCGTACTCCAACTCTGAGACTCGATTCCATCGGATTGTGTAAGTTCTATAGAAGGCTTGGAATGTCTCATTTTATTTTTTTTTCTTACAGATAATTACAAGGTGCATGAAAATGAGTTAGGATTTCATCATATTTCGTATTGCTTTTGCAGACAAACATTCATATCTCTGGTTCACGATCCGTAAGGTGCCTCCATCTTTCCGATCTATCACACTACATAGACATTGTAGTCGTCATGTAGAGGAGATTGGAGAAACATGACAGAAGAACCGAAGATATTTGGGTCCTTACTCTTGCTGATCAGGTGGTAACTCTCAGGAGTTTCAACTCCCGGTCAAGGGTTCGAGTGCCCATAGGTGGTGAAATTCCACTAGCGTGAGTGTGTGGGGGTGTGTGCACGTGTGCAAAAAATTAAAAAAAAAAGTCCAAAAAAAAAAATAAATAAATAAATAAAAATCATTGACCGTGGCTTATGTCTTTCAGTGGTAGGGTCTATATAATGAATATAGTATATTCGGTGTTTTTGGACACATGTTAACCGCTATAACCAGGGTGTGATCCACCCAATGTAGCCAATGGCTGCTGGTCGGTGTGGTGGACCCAACAATGTGGTATAGCTTCCATCCATGCCGTCATTATTATTATTAATTTAGATGGTTTTATGGTATGAGACCAATCTATGGAAATTTCAGATTCTGAAGTGGACCACGTAACAGGAAACCAACTCAAACGAGTGTTGGTGGTTACAACTCTTTAGGTGGGCCGCATAAATCGATTTTGATCTTCCTGTAGTTGATTTCTGTGAATCTTGGCCTTTGGGCTTGATAATATGTTGGATATCAAATTAGCGGCCACAGTGGCCAGACATCGAATTGACGTCCATCTCTCCATGTATAATCTTCTTTCCTGAACTGGGGCCCACAGCGAACCTGATGGGCATATCCACGCCTTCCATCCGTTTTTCCATCTAGGTTGAGGCATTGCGTACTAAACTTGACGCATTTCAAAACCTCTACTGGACCGTACCAGAGGAAATGGGAATAATGATTCCCACCGTTGATTTCTTCGTAGGACCCATGCATGAGATTTATTTGTCATCCAACGTTTTCCTAAGTTCTCGAGGACGTAGACGAAAGGAAAAAAAACCAATATCAAATTGATAAAATATGTGGGTACCCCAGAAAACGTACTCCACACAGGAGTTCAATTGATACTGTATCCTATGGTGTGGTCCACTTGATGTTTGGGTGTGCTACAAGTTTTAATTAAACACATATTTATATCTACTAAAATGGACGGACAGTGCTGATTGAACACAAATCTCACCTTTGGTCCCACATATCAGCCGTACAGTGGGTAAAGCCAGATGGAGAGGCGTCCGCATCTGATATGCAGTTGAATCCCATCGACAAAAGCTCTCTCGAAATCCCCTGGGATGGTTGCAATCCCACAAAACCCAAACAGGGCCCGGCAGCGCATGGGATACAGATTTGCACCACAGTCTGCCGACAATACCCCGACAATACCCTGGGCGTCATAAATTCAAGGGATGGTCGGAACTCCATCCCATGTAATCCGCCCTTACTCCGCGCGCCCAAACACGGCTTTAAGGCATGCACGGGGGCGTATCCAAAGCTTTAAAAGAAAAAACGGTGGGGATTAAATGCCTATCATTAAAAACTTTTTAAGGACCCACGAAAAATTTTAAATCAAGCTGACATTGGCTTTTTCCCCTCTTCAATGTTTGTGTTAATTTATGAATAAGTTAGATCTCAAATAAACATAGGTCTCAACGGTGGACGTTACTGCCCCTGTTTTCTGTGGCAGGGTCCACTTGAACTTTGGATCCGTTTCATTCTCTGGGTCATGCCCTAAAATTCCCGCTAAAAATGAATGAACGATGTAGATAAAATGGATGAAGCGATGTAGATACAACATATACATCATGATGGGCTATAAGTTGATGACGTCACTTCAGCGGTCGACACGGTGAAACCTCATCATAAATGCATGTGATTTTCAAGAAGTACAATTTATTGGATTGCTTTCTTACTTGTACTCAGTGCGGTAAATTACAGCACCTTATGTCGGTAGCCAAAACTAACCACACTCCTTCGGACCATCAAAATTTCTCTTTCACCTCAGCGCTGGTCCCACCTAGGGTTACTGATGACCGTTGGATAGCATAGCAGCACCATGGAAGTGGGTTTGCCATAGCCCAAAATCACTACTACACTTGGATTATCATTGCCACTTAATTAAGGCCATTGAAAAATGGACGATGAGATTACAAGACATCATTATCGTCCATTTTGTAGGCCCGTAACTGGACGTCTGTGATCATCTGATCTGGATGATTAGGTGCAATCAACGGTAGCCGCCTTCTTTACAGTGTTCCGATGTGACTGTAGATAACCCACATGAGACAATCAGTGGGATTTGAACGAGAGCCTTTCCTTTCATTGGCCAATCCAAAATCACAAGTCTTTTAAAGTAAAGTCAAGGGTAGTTTGGGTAATTTTACAAAAGAGGATGAGGAGATATCAACTCTGCAAGTTGAACCTGCCAATGACAACCTCGCTACCGGTCGGTTCTCTATGGGCCCCACCTTGATGTATATATTTTATCCACGCCGTCCAACCATTTTTTCTGATCATTTTAGAGAACGACATTAAAAATGAGGTAGATCCAAAACTCATGTGGACCACATCACAAAAAAACAATGGTGATTGAACGCCTGCCATTAAAAAATTCATAGGGCCCACCGTAATGTTTATTTTCCATCCAATCTGTTCATTAGGTCACAAAGATCTGGATGTGGTAAAAAAAAAAATCAGCTTGATCCAAAACTTTTGTGGTCCCCTAAAAGTTTTTAATGGTATCCGTTCAATCACCAGTGTTTCCCTGTGGTGTGGCCCACCTGAGATTTGAATCTGGCATCATTTTTAGTATCATGCCCTCAAGTGATCTGAAAAAATGGATGGACGGCGTGGATAAAATACTTACATCATGATGGGCCTCACTGAGCACCGACCAGTGGAAACGTCGGTGCGTGCCTTATTTCGATAAGATATCGACAATTTCGACACGGATCTGATCGGTATGTTCGCTTTACTGTCTATAAATCTCCTGGTACTCAGTCTCAGTAGAGCAGTGCGTAGGATAAGAGAGTAGCAGGCAGAAGGGTGCGTAGGATAAGGAGAAAGAAAGATGAAGGGATACTCTGCTTCTCCTCATCTCCTCGTGTCTCTGCTTCTCCTCATCTCCTCCGTTTCCGCTTCCAGATTCATACGGTCGGAAAACGATACCGTCTTCGAACGAAATCTTCTCTCCAACGGTCTCGGCCTGACGCCTCCAATGGGGTAAGACTCTCTCTATCTATCTCAATGGCTGACACGTCAGATTGTCGGAAATCTGACACCACACCACTTTCCGGCCGTTGCTCGGTATACAATCCGTTATATGCAGACCCGAGTATGCAGCCATGAGTATCAAATTATTCCCCAATCATACATTTGTTGCTCGGTATACAATCCGTGATATGCAGACCCGATTTCAACCTACCGAGTTTTAGAACAACGGTATATAGTAAAGATTTCAAGACAAGTATGTGAAATGCTAATGTCTCACCAATGTCAATCCGGACCGTCCATTAATTCATACGATTGGATGATCCTAGCCCTTTGATTGTGTGCTATTTGTTTCAACCATCAATTTAGAGTGATGTTTGGTGGATTGTTAGTATCATCCAAACAGAGTGATCTGTACACCATTGCTTGCCACTAGTTGTATAAAGAAATGAATGAATGGTCCAAATTAACAATTGGTTGTGCCATGTGGCATTAAAATCTTTCGGGACATTAGCATTCTTTGATCATCGTCATCATCGTCACCATCATCAGTTTTAAGGTGATGGAGTCGTTTGATGCCTACCTTGGAATCGATGGTTTTCGTCGACAAACATATGCTCATGTCAGATCAAGGAAAAATGCTTTCTTCTAACCGTGTTGAATGATGTATAATTCCAACCATGGGCGGTCCACATTGATGGACTGTTCAATTACAATGTACCCCGTATCATATGTAGATGAAAAGTGGGTTCTCTCTTAATATCATATTGGCGCCCACCAGAAGAATTTAAATATAGAGATTACAATTTGATTTTAGCATTTCGAAGTTAGTAAGTGACGTTGTGATGGACGTGATGAGGTCGATCACCGTCTTCCTCAAGGGGATAATTACTCTGAATCCACGGAGTTTCTCTGGACTCCTCACAGAGATTCCTTGAGTCCATGAGGAGCAATAGAAACTACAAATAAATTTCTAATAAATTGATTAATGATAAAAACGAATTTACAACCCTTTAAATAGTGATACCAAACCTAGGAAGAAGTTTCAGAATCAAACTCAAACTTAAACTCCCTAAAATTCGTGACTTACTATAAATAGTAAACTTACTATTTATAGATAGTCATGATTTCAACTAGACTTCATGATTTTCGGCCAAAAATGGTAAGTGTCCAATTTGGCCTAACCACGTTATTCTTGTAAATCTTTACTATATACCGGTGGGTTGAAATCAGGTCTGCATATCATGGATTGTATACCGAGCAACAAATGTATGATTGGGGAGTAATTTGATACTCTGGCTGCATACTCGGGTCTGCATACTATTTTCTAAGCTTAAAGGATCAAGAGTTATGATCGAACTAAAACTTACTATAAATAGTAAAACGAAATTAAAAAAGATTTTCGATCATTGATCTGATGAAATCTTGCAAATTTGGTGTGGGCAACCCAGCACGGCGGGGTTGGGTGGCTAAAATAGCTTCTCCTACCCCAAAATCATATATGGTACGTCGAATAACTCATTCCTGTTTGCGAGATATGCCCGTTTTAAGGTTCTGACGGTCCTGATCACTTTCGCCTGTGATAGGGCCTTTTCTGGTCCATCTTGGACATGAAAGTGTCCGCGATCCCCGCTCTACATTAGTTAGTGGTAGTTATAAATGAAAATATTTACTTACCACTTTAAAAGAATTTCCGTCATGTTTCTTTTTCAGGTGGAATAGTTGGAATCACTTTAATTGTAAGATTGAAGAGAAGATAATCAGAGAAACTGGTGAACTGAATCTATTCAACCTTGTCTCTTATTTCATAATGTGGTTTTGGATTCGCTGAAATGTAAATTGAGGAAACTCTAAAACTGAAAAGAGTACTAGATTATTTTTTTTTTTTTCTCTCTTTTTAAAAGGAATTGTTACATGAATCTTGCGATTCTTTCAAGTACTCAGTTGGAGTTTTGAACATTTGATTTAAAACTTTTATCTTCCCTTGTTTTTATTGATTTACTATATTGTTGCTATTTGCCCTTGTAACAGCTGATGCTTTGGTATCATCCGGCCTTGCCAAGCTTGGATATCACTATGTTAATATAGGTATCTTGTTATGGTAACATAATTTTTTTAGTAAAAACTACTTGCATTGTCGAACAATGGTTAAATCAAGTCTGCAATTTCTTGTTTTATTAGATGATTGTTGGGCTGAGTTGAATCGTGACTCGAAGGTTTGCTTTTTTCATTTTAGAACTGTGTTCAAATCTCTTAGTGGGCTTAAATTCTTTAGAAAATTTCTGTCTTTGGTTACATGTTCTAAGGACTGATTCTGATTATCCAAACGAAAAAATGGAATTGAATTTCAGGGTAATTTGGTCCCTAGAAAGTCGACGTTTCCATCTGGGATTATGGCTCTTGCGGATTATGTACATAGCAAGGGGCTTAAGCTTGGAATCTATTCAGATGCAGGGTAAGCGCATTACATTTTTTTTTTTCCTACTTAGGTTGATGTTAGCAGGGGATGTGGCGATGCTAATAGATGAAGGATGTATTTATCTCTCTGTCCTTGATGGCTTATCTCCTTAAGCTGTTTGGGATGAGGGGTTTTGATTAGGGATTTGTGAAATCCATGAATTTCAAATCTCCCCTCTTTGTTTATTATCGGGGATTATCCAAATCTGTACCCCCATAAATCCATGCATTTGGGTCAAGTCCAAATCCCCCATAAAATTTAAGTGTTGGGGATTTTGGGATTTGTCAAGTCCCAAATTCAAAATAAATTCATGAATTTGACAAGTTCATGGATTTACCAAATCCATATTCTTGTTTCCCCACTCCCAAACAGGCAAAAGAGGTAGAAAGGACTAGATGGTTATTGCTCTTCGTATTTCTTCAAAATTTCTAGGTATCAGACATGTAGTCGGACAATGCCAGGATCACTTGGTTTTGAAGAGAAAGATGCCATGACCTTTGCTTCATGGGTATGCATCTTAGAATTGCCTTTGAGTTGCATTTTCTTTGTAGCATCATTCTCCAATTGTACTACTATTTGAAAACAGGAATATCTTTCAAACTTCTGATAAAAGCCGTCTGTTTCTGATAATTAAAATCAATAAAACCCAAACTAATTGGGCAGTTTTATGAACTACTTTATAGGGAATTGATTATTTGAAGTATGATAATTGCAACAACGATGATTCTAAGCCGACAGTTCGGTAAACTTACTATACTCACTGTCAAGTTCAATTTTGAGGAGCTCTTTTTTCTTTTTTCTTTTATTATTATTTTTAAAATTTTTTTAAAAAACTATGATATTTACTTCCTACTCTTTGAATAGATATCCTGTAATGACTCGAGCACTAACAAAAGCGGGCCGCCCAATCTTTTTCTCTCTCTGCGAATGGTAATTCTTTATATTAATACAAGCATGTCACACTTCTTTTAAATTTCTTCTCCGTTTGTGTTTTTCATCTGTTTTGCTCTGTTGATCAGGGGGGATTTGCACCCGGCTCTGTGGGGCTTTAAAGTTGGAAATAGTTGGAGGACTACCAATGACATTTCTGATAACTGGGAGAGGTTAAAACCTCTTGAAATCCTTCATTGAGTTGATTTTCTCTAGTTTTCTTAATCATAAGAAGCATATGATTGATTAATATGTCTTTGATTTCATAGCATGGTGTCAAGAGCTGACATGAATGAAGTGTACGCCGATCTCGCAAGGCCTGGTGGTTGGAATGGTTAGAATCCTGCATGATTAAGGAATTCGTGATTTCTACTTATTTTGTGCTCTGACATCCAATTTATATTTCTTGATTGTGTTTGATCAGATCCAGACATGCTTGAAATAGGAAATGGAGGGATGACAAATGATGAGTACATAGCCCACTTCAGCTTATGGGCCATTTCCAAGGTATTATAGAGGTTTCCATATCATGCACTACCATGTGGATGGATGCCTTTCCATGTTTCTACTTTTATTCATTTTTGCTCTACTTTTGCAGTCTCCCCTCCTAATCGGTTGCGATGTACGGAACATGACTAAGGAAACAATGGCAATCATTGGCAACAAGGAAGTCATTGAGATTAACCAAGGTATATTAGCTACATAGAGTGGTGTAAAAGAACTATGATACATGAGGGATCACCTTTTCTTTTCTGTTCTTTATTCTCCTTCTACTTTTTTTTTTTTTTTTTTTTGACTTGCTGGTGAGAAGGATTTGCTCTACATATTCAGTTGTCAATAGAACTATAAGGGTACATTTGGATTGGTTTCTACTGTTGAAAAGAAATCATTTTCTTCTGTTTGCAAAAACAAAAGTTCCTATGCGATTTCTACCGTTTTCCTTTCATTCCCATAAAGCATCAAGCAAACATGCTGGACAGTTGGATCTGACTGCAATTTTTTTTTTAAATTTTTTTTTTTTTTTATTATTATTATTATTATTATTTTCTCTTTGTGAAATGGTATATAACATGAGAATTTGGTGGAATTGATGTTGAGTAGATCCTCTTGGCATTCAAGCAAAGAAGGTTAGGATGGAAGGAGATTCTGAGGTATGTTGTCTCGTGCCCTAAACAAAATGTAGCTTCTACTGTCCACGACCTACTTAATTGGACATTGAATTATGTGAACGTTTTTTTACAGATTTGGGCTGGACCCCTCTCGGGCTATAGGTTTGTCGTCCTTTTACTAAATCGGGCACTTGTGGAATATCCCATTACAGCTCACTGGGATGACATTGGTCTCCCACCAAAGACGGTGGTCCAAGCAAGAGATCTCTGGAAGGTAGTTTCAATTTTAACTTGGAGCCTGTTAAATCGACACATAAAAATGACTTCATCACATTTTAATTAATTATAGTTGTATTAGAGATCTCTAATCATGATTGCTGATTATCAATATTATTTTTAATTCTTACAAAAAAAATGTTCTCTAATATATAATTATGATTAACTAAAACAAGATGAACTCACTTTTACAACCTTTAGTATACATAATACATTCACATAATAAGCAAAATGGCTGGTAGATCTGCTTTGATTGATCTTCTCTGTTTATATGCATTGGAATTGTTTGTGTTTTTAAGTAGCTTGTGTTGATTTATGGATGCAGCATGAGACATTGAAGAAGACATACAAGAACAAATTGACGGCCACAATTGCTTCACATGGATGCAAGATGTTCGTGTTGACGCCAATATCTTAGGAAGTCCCATCCATGCCATTGTTCTTAGGAAAACTACACATGTATGTTAATTGGGACTGTCACCAACAAGTGTCTTTGAAGTTACATGATTTCTGTGCAATGGTGAGACAATTGATGACTGGACCCGTCCAACTGGACGGGGGTGGGCCATTCGTCATGAACACGGGTAATGGGCTGGGCTGGTCTTGGGCATGCTTTTGAGCAGACTCATCCTAACCATTTGCAAACTCACTCTACTAAAAGAAATTGTTTTATGCTCTAGATCTAATCCATCGACTGTGATAGCTTGTCATCTATGCTAAAGTTCACATCTTAATGGAAATTGTTTTACTGATGACTTCTTTTTTTTTTTCCTCCACCTTCCATTAGGTCTGCCATCTTTTAGGTGGGCCAGGCTCAAGACAGCTTTTAAAAACAAACGGCTCTTTTGAGATAATAGCACATGCCCTTGCACATGTCAAGGTTGAATCTGTGAGGTTGTCCATCAGGTTGGCCCTATCAAATATGTACCGTGGCCCCCAAAATTCTGCTATCAAGTGGCTGCATGTATTTGGAAAAATTGGATGACTAAAAATCAATATTTGCATTCAATGTGGATACATGGACCACCTTAAAATTGGGTTGGCCTGGTTTTTGGGCCTTAACCAAGAGGGCCCACCAAACAACAGCCTATGTCTGGCGATCGTTCCGCCTGGATTTTGAACTGGTTGGAGCGGGTTTATAAGGCCGGCCTTGTTAAAAATTTCAAAATATTCTTGGGCCAGCCCCAGCCCATCTGCCTTGCGCAAGTAGTTGTAGCTTTCTCGCCCACTGTACTCGCATGTACATGCAAAATCCTAGCTCCTCATCAGGTGGAGGGGTTTGCCACAATACATCCTTCTCACCAGTCTATATCCACTTTGTATATATTTTAAACCAAATTAAACCAATTAAATTGTGGAACATACTTATTTAAGTTACAATACAAAAATCAGGATGGTAGAAAAAAGTCACCTCAGATTGATGGACACTTATTTTTTAAACAAGACCATCTTAAACATTCACTAATGTCAATCAGTTTAACATTATTGTAACCTAATAAGAGGAATTTTTTGAGCGCCACGTAAGCATTTTGAGTAATTTATAACTTCATGCGTAATATGGAAGAGGTCTACCATCCCTATGCCACATGTTACATATTATGGTAGGCCACTAAACTAATGTGCATGGATAAGGCACTTCATATCAATAGGCCGGTGTTCGTGCCCCTTGGTATAATTACCACGATGCGCTATTCCCATGATACAATTGCCAAGCATATAGCTTCCCCAACAGACGTACATGAGATTTTCACCTCATACGGCTCAATTCTTTCGAAGAGTAACTAGGACCAATTCAGTCACGTTTTCATGTTCCAATTGAACACTTTCCATTTTTTATCATGATCGAAAGAGAAACCAAAATGTGTGGATTAAATCACGATCTTATAATTATAATAAGAACAAGAGATCTTACTGAACATATATATATATATATATATATATATATATATATATATATATATATATATATGAAAAAGGTACTATGTGCTCGACACATGTCCGTCCCATGAGGTCGAGCTGTGGGCCCCACCGTGATGCGTTTCAAACATCTACCCCATCAGTCAGATGCACCATTCCATCATGGGCCTAGGTCTCAAAAACCAAGACAATCTGTGACTTGTGTGGGCCACACCACATACAGAAGTAGAGAGGGGCCGTGCACCATTAAAACATTTATGGGACATTTTTTAGGCCCACCGAGATGTGTTTTCCAAATCCAGCCCATCCATTATGTGTGCCCCACTTGGATGAGGTTTCAGACCAAGTTTCAGCAGCATTCAAAACTCAGGTGGGCCCCACCAAGTGCTTTTATATGTTTTTGGCATGTCTTCACATGATTTTAGATGGTATGGCCCACCTGAGTTCCGTATATGGCTGATTTTTGGGATATCCCATAATTTAAAGGGGACCCATCAAATGCACGGTGTTGATGGTCAACATGCATCACGGTGGGGCCCACATAGCTCGACCTCACGGACCTTATCGCGAGCTCGAGCGCATAGTACCTAAACCCTATATATATATATATATATATATATATATATATATATATATATATATATAGGGAAAAGGTACTATGCGCTCAAGCGCATACGGTCGTCCTGAGGTCGAGTTGGTGTGGGGCCCATTGTGATGTCGTTCGAACATCTACCCCCTCAGTCAGATGTACCATCCCAAGTGGGGCCCACACGACTGAAAATCACCTCAATCCGTGACTTGGGCCACACCACGTACAGAAGTGGAGAGGGGCCGTGCACCATTGAAACATTCAAAACCAGTTGTGGGGGCCTTTCGAGAGGTTTCTTCATGATCAAAACCGTCCATCATGTGTGTCCCACTTGAAAGTAATTTTAAACCACTTTTCAGGTGGTATCCACATCTCAGGTGGGACCCACCAAGTGCTTTTACATGTTTTTGCTTATATATTTATGTTTTCAGATGGTATGGCCCACTTGATCATGGTAGATGGACGATTTTGGGCCGTCCAGACCCAAAATGGGACGGTGCATCCGGTGGACGGTGTGAATCTTCGAACGGAATCACGGTGGGGCCCACCCAGCTCGACCTCACGGACGACCGCTTTACGCTCGAGCGCATTGTACCTTTTCCCATATATATATATATATGGGAAAAGGTACAATGCGCTCGAGCGTAAAGCGGTCGTCCGTGAGGTCGAGCTGGGTGGGCCCCACCGTGATTCCGTTCGAAGATCCACACCGTCCACCAGATGCAACATTCCATGGTGAGCATGGACGACCCAAAATCAAGTCAATCCGTTACTTTAGTGAGCCATACCACTTACAGAAGTACAGAGGGGCTGTGCACCATTAAAACATTCATAACCATTTTTTAGGGTCCACCGAGATGTTTTTTGCAAATCCAGCCCATCCATTATGTGTGTCCCAGTTGAATGAGGGTTCAGACAAAGTTTCAGGTGCATGGAAAACTCATGTGGGTCCCACCAGTGCTTTTATATGTTTTTATCATGTATACTTATGGTTTTAGATGGTGTGGCCCACCTGAGTCACGGATTGACCTTATTTTGGACCTTTCAGGTCCACTATGGAATGGTGCATCTGGTGGACGGTGTTGATTTTCGAAAGGCATCACGGTGGGGCCCACCCAGCTCGACCTCACGGAGGACCTCTTTACGCTCGAGCGCATAGTACCTTTTCCCACATAAGCGCATAGTACCTTTTCCCACACAAAGTACTCCCATCAGATCTGGCCAAAAGATTAGGCTGGTCTACTGATCAGATCTACACGGGGGAACTCACTCTTGGATATCGATGCAATTCATGCAAGTCCACCACAAGTGCCAGTGTAGTAGATAGGTGCAGTATCAAAGTCATGCATCAGATGGGTCTGACAATTTATTTTTTTTGCAAAATGGTTCACTCAGTGGAGTTGGAGTGGAAGTAGGCAACTAACATCAATGGAATTGGAGTGGAAGTTGGCAACTTCCAACATCAATGGAATTGGAGTGGAAGTTTGTTTTGCAAACTGGAGGGCCGATTTCTCTCCCTCTCTCTCTCTCTCTCTCTGCATGCACCCTCCATTGATCCATTTCATTAATACTGCATGCACCCTCCATTGATCCATTTCATCAATAGTATTATGATCCGACTGAAGTTAGATATGATATAATTACAACCACACATTCATTCACATCATATAATTAGAAATAATATCTAATGAATTAAATTTAGAAGCATTTGTCAAACAAGTTTGATAGGACACACATAATCTAATAGAGCGGCCTATCAAAAACAGACCCTACGCACTAACGTAACACTAAACCAGGTCCACATGTAGACCATTTTTATCTTCTAGGCATTTAATCAATGGCATTGATGAGACTTCCTCCTAAGGTAATGGAGTGTTGTAAGATACCGGCGTCAACACGAACACCCTGCATGAGTGTGGACCAACTATGGCTGTCATTTGATCCTCGTATGTCTCCTTCAATGTCTCGTGCTGCATCCATAAATCAACATAAGCTACTTAAAAAAACAAAAAATTCCAATGCATATAAACAGAGAAGCTCAATCAGGTAAAGCAGATCTACCAGCCAATTTGTTTATTAAGTGAATGCACAAGGTATTAAAAAATGGTTATGTAATGGAACATTATTTTAATGATGGGAATCGTTACACGTTACGGCACCTACAATGGCTGCGACACCAGATTGTGATGGTCATCAGTGACTGTATTTTCAATTTTATATAACAAATTAACAGGTATGTATGTATGTGTGTGTATTATGCTAAAGCATGCAACCAGAATATATTAGAGATCATATTTTTTGGGTAAGAATAATCTCGATAACCAGCAATCATGATTAAAGATCTTTACACAACTAAAATATGAAACTACCTTCCAGATATCTCTCGCTTGGACCACCGACCCTGGTGGGAGACCAATGTCATCAAAGTGTGCTACGATGTTGTATGTCCAATCTTTAGACCGATTTAGTATAAGGACGACAAACCTATAGCCCGAGAGGGGTCCAGCCCAAATCTGTAAAAAAAACAGTCATATTATTCAATGTCAACTTACTAAGTTGTTCATGGATAGCAGAAGCTACATGTTATTGTCTCCCCCGCTCATTAGATGAGCTAGTAGAGACAGTGTAGTAGAAGCTACATGTTGTTTGGGTCAGGAGACAAGGTACCTCGCCATCTCCTTCCATTCTAACCTTCTTAGCTTGAACGCCAAGAGGATCTACTCAACATTAATTCCACCAAATTTTCATGTTAGATAATTGACCATTTCACAAAGAGATTTTTAAAAAAATTGCAGTTCATGCTGAATGGGTAATGAAAGGTAAAGAAGTTAGAGCTGTCACCTTCTTCTTTTTTTTTTTTGCGAAAAACTGTAAATCGATTTCTAAAGCTACTTTGGTTTTCACAAAAAAAAAAAAGAAAAAAAAAGAAAAAAATTATATTTGGAGAAAGCAATTTCTTTTCCACAGTATAAACCAATCCAAACAAGCACTTATAGTTCCATCAACAACTGAATATGTAGATTGAAGCTTCTCATTAACAAGTAAAAAAAAAAAAAAGAAAAAAGAAAAGAAAAGGTGACCCTCATGTATCCTAGTTTTTTTTTTTTTTACACTAGTCTATGTAGCTAACATATATACCTTGGTTAACATCAATGACTTCCTTATTGCTGAGGATTGCCAATGTTTCATTACTAACGGTTCGTAAATCGCATCCAATTAGAAGAGGAGCCTGCAAAAGTAGAGATAAAATGTATAAAAATAGAATCATAGGAAGGCATTCATTTACATGGCGATGTGTGATATGTAAACCTCTGTAATACCTTAGAAATAGCCCATATGCTAAAGTGGACTATGTACTCGTCGTTTGTCATTCCTCCATTTCCTACTTCAAGCATGTCTGGGTCTGATCAAACAAAACTCAGAAATATAAGTTGATGTCTAAGCATAGAATAAGTAGAAAACATGAATTGCTCAATTGCGTAAGATTCTAACCATTCCAGCCACCAGGCCTTGCATAGTCAGCATACACTTCATTCGCATCAGCTCTAGAGACCATGCTGTGGAACCAAAGACATTAATCAATCATATGCTTCTTATGATTAAGAAAACTAGATAAAATCAACACGATGAGGGATTTCAAGAGGTTTTAACCTCTCCCAGTTATCAGCAATGTCATTGGTAGTCCTCCAACTGTTTCCAACTTTAGCACCCCACAGAGCCGGGTGCATGTCCCCCCTAATCAACAGAGAAAAACAGATGAAAAAAAATGGAGAAGAAATTTAAAAGAGGTGCGACATGCGCAAATTAATAAAGAATTACCACTCGCAGAGAGAGAAAAAGATTGGGCGGCCCGTCTTCATTAGCGCTTTTGTCATTACAGGATATCTATTAAAAGAGTGAGAAGTAAATATCATTGTTTAGAAAAGAGAACTCAAAATTGAACTTGACAGTGAGCATGGTAAGTTTACCGAATTGTTGGCTTAATTCCACCATTCCAGCAATTATCATATTTCAAATAATCAACTTCCTGCAAAGTAGTTCATAAAATATTCCAATTAGTTAGGGTTTTCTTGATTTTAATTATCAGAAATGGACATCCTTTATTAGAAGTTTGAAAGATATTCGTGTTTTAAAATAGTAATACAATTGGAGAATGATGCTACAAAGAAACTGCAACAAAGGCAATTCTAATATTCTTACCCATGAAGCAAAGGTCATGGCATCTTGTTCTTCATAACCAAGTGATCCTGGCATTGTCCTACTACATGTCTGATACCTGAAAATTTAGACCATTATAGAGAGCAATAACTATATATATTAAACCTTTCTACCTCTTTTGAAGAATCAAGCTTTATTAATGGCCGGTTTGGGATCAGGAAAATGAGAATATGGATTTGGTAAATCCATGAACTTTCCATGGATTTCACAAATCCCTCATCCCAAACGGTGCTAAACGAAATAAACCATCAAGAACAAATACAGATACATGGCTCTAATAGGTATAAGTCTCTATTAGCATCACAACATCCTCTGCTTACATCAACCTTAAGTAGAAAAAAAAAATGTAATGTGCTAACCCTGCATTTGAATAGATTCCAATCTTAAGCCCCTTGCTATGTACATAATCTGCAAGAGCCTTAATCCCAGATGGAAACATCGTTTTGCTAGCGACCAAATTACCCTGAAATTCAATACCATTTTTTTTTTTTGTTTGGATAGTCAATATCAATCCTTAGAACAAGTAACCAAAGAAAGAACATTTCTAAAGAATTTAAGCCCACTAAGAGATTTGAACACAAAGTTGTAAAATGAAAAAGGCAAACCTCCGTGTCACGATCCATCTCAGCCCAACATTCATCTGATAAAGCAAGAAATTGGAGACTTGATTAACCATTGTTCGACAATGCAACTAGTTGATACCAATAAAATTTTAAAATTATGTTGATAGAACAAGATACCTATGTTAACATAGTGATATCCAAGCTTGTAAAGGCCAGTTGATATCAAAGCATCAGCTGTTACAAGGGAAAATAGCAACAATATGGTAAATCAATAAAAACAAGGGAAGATATATAAAAGTTTTAAATAAAATGTCCAAAACCACATTATAAAATAAGAGACAAGTTTGAATAGATTAAGTGCACCAGTTTCTCTGATTATTGTCTCATTAACACTGCAATAGAAGTGATTCCAACTGTTCCACCTGAAAAAGAAAGATGATTATAGTTAGAATGATGGAAGAGATTCTTTTAAAGTGAGAATATATAACATATTTCATTTATAACTGCTACTTTCTAAATTCAAAATGTTAAAATCAGAGTTTAATCTCTACATTTAAATTATTTTGTTTGGTGCCAATATGATATTAAGAGAGAACCCACTTTTCATCTGTATATGTGGTACAGGCCTATGGTTGGAATTATATTATATTCAACACAATCAAAAGAAAACACTTTCCCTTGAATTGACAGGGCATATGGTAGGCATTAATTGCAAAGATCACTCCATTTGGATAATACGAACAATCCACTATTAATTGCTTATGATTTAAATCACTTTAAATTGATGGTTGTAACAAATGGCACAAAATCATAGGGTTGGGATCATCTGATCGCCTACTTGTATGAATTAATGTACAATCCAGATTGACAAATGTAGTTAAAAAGCTCTGGGGAGATTGCTAATGTCCCATGAAGCTGGGGCGTTAGCATTTCGTATACTTTAAGACTCGTTCGGGTTTTCAAGTGGACAGGACCCAAGTTCAAAAAAACAATGATAGCTGCAGCAACAAAAATATATGATTAGGGAGTAATTTGATACTCTGGCTGCATACTCGGCTCTGCCCACCGCCGGAAAGCGGTGACGGCGTCAGCATTCCGACAATCTGACGTGTCAACCATTGAGATAGATAGAGGGAGTCTTACCCCATGGGAGGCGTCAAGCCAAGACCGTTGGAGAGAAGACTCCGTCTGACAACAGTATCATTTCCTGACTTTATGAATCTGGAAGTGGAAACGGAGAATGAGATGAAGAGAAGCAGAGATATGAGAAGATGAGAAGCGAAGTATCCCTTCATCTTTCTTTCTCCTTATCCTACGCACACCACTCTACTGGTATCCTACGCACTGCTCTACTGAGACCGAGAGTCGGTGAATTTATAGAAGGGATTGTTACGCCCAGCAGATCCGCGCCGAAATTTGTCGTTATCTTATCGAAATAACGGTAGCGGATTAGGTGTTTACCGGATAACACGTTAGTAGGTGTTTTCCTGACCTTTGGGGCTTACATTTATGTATTTTATGTAAATCTACACTGTCCATCAGTTTTTAAAGATGATTTTAACATATGTGGAAAAATATTAACTAGATCCAAACCGTAGGTGCACCACACCATTGAAAACAGTGTTGACTGAATGGTCACTGTAAAAAGCTTCCTAGTGCCCACCGTAATGTTTATATTCTATCAAACCTGTTGATAAAGTCACAAAGACATGGATGAAGTAAAAAAAAATACCAATATAAGCTTGATCCAAAACTTCTGTCGCCCTTGCTAAGTTTTTAATGGTGGGAATTTAATTTCCATTATGTGGTTCACTTGAGATTGGGATCTGATTCAATTTTTTGTAAAATGCCCTAAAACTATCTGAAAAAACTGATTTACAGGGTGGATATAAAAAAATACATCAAGGTGGGCCTACGGTCAGAGAAACATCCTCTAAGGTATTACCCAGGTAGCCCCTGATCCGCCCCCGAAAGAACGGTGACAGGGCGCGGATTAGGTATTAACAAGGTCAGTAGCCAAATCCTACTGAAGTGACGTCACCAATCTCTGTGGACCCACCATGATGCGTGTGTTGTATCCATACCTAACCATATGTAGAGTTGGTTTTATGGCATGAGAAAAAGAACGAGATGGATCTAAAGTTCAAGTGGACCCACTACAGAAAACCGTGGGATCAGTCACACCCACCGTCGAAACATTTATAAGACCTGCCAAGATGTATTTTTTAGATCCAACCTATTCATAAGTTAACATAGAGATAGATGAAGTGAAAACAAAAATATAAGCTTGATCGGAAACTTCTGTGGCCCCCGAGAAGTTTTGAATGGTGGATATCACTGTCCCTACTGTTTTCTATGGTGGGGTCCACTTGAACTTTAGATCTATCTCATTATTTTTCTCATGCCATAAAACTATCTCTCCAAATAGATGGACGGTATGGATACAACACATGCATCATGGTGGGCTCCACAAAGCTTGGTGACGTCACTTCAGTAGCGATTTGGATACTGACCGTGACAACTCTGCAGTTCAGCAATTTCTCGACGTCCATTGGATAATGACCCTGCTAGTACCGACGTCGCCTGTGGTCAGTGTTCAGTGGGCCTATCATGACTTATGTCTTTTATCCACGCCGTCCATCCATTTAGCCATCTCGTTTTAGAGCATGAGCTAGAAAATGAAGCTAATGCAAATCTCAGGAGTACAACATCACAAGAAAACAGTGGTGATTGAACTCCCACCTTTAAAAAAATTTCCCAGGCCCACAGTAATGTTTAATTGCCATCCAACCGATTGATTAAAGTGCTCAGATATGTATGAAGGTAAAAAAGAAAATGATCAGCTTAATCCAAAACTATGGGGCCCCAAAAGGTTTTTATTGGTAGACATTTAATCCCTACAATTTTCCTACTGTCCCTGTGTGTGATCCACTTGAGATTTAGATTGCCTCAGCTCTGGAAGCTGATTGGCTGGTGTACCTCACACCAACTATGTACCTGCTGTATAGACGTCAGCGAGTTATGTGGGTCTGATAATGAGGTATGTGTTATATTCAAACCGTCCATCCATTTAACCAGATCGTCTTATTGCTTGAGACGAAAATTAAGAAGATCTAACTATCAAGTGGACCACACTGAAAAAGCAGAGGGGGATTTGAGCGTCTACCATTGAAACCTATTTTGGGGTCACGGAAGTTTTGGATCAATATAAAATTTGTTTTTCCTATTCATTAAAGTTTTTGTGGCCTTATGAACATATTGGATGGAAAATAAACGTTACAGTGGACCCTACGAATTATTTAATGGTGAAAATCATTATCTCCGTTGCTATTTGTGGTGTGGTCCAGATGATCTTTAGATATGATTCATTTTTTCTATAATGCTCTAAAATGATCTATAAAAAAAGATGAACCGTGTAGATATAATAAATACATCAATTTGGGGCCATGTAACTTTGATCTCCTTTGAACTGTTCGTACAACCCGGAACTCGAGGAGTGTGAGTGCTTGTCTTCGCATGACACGTACCTACAGCAGTTATATAACTGGTGTGTGGTACACCAACCAATCCGCTTCCCTCAGTTTTAGGCTAGAAACCTAAAATGCTCCGAAAATTTGGATGAACGGCGTGGATAAAACATATACATCCGGCCCACTGACCACCGGCCAAACATGTCGTGGTTTGGGTGGATTCCCGGACCAACTGAGGTCGGTAGATCTCTAACTGTGGGGCCCACCTTGATGTATTTACTTTACATTCACACTGTCCATCCATTTTTACGACTCATTTTCGGGTATGATCCAAAAAATGAAGCATATCCGAATCTTAGGTGGACCATAGCAAAGGAAACATTAGTGATTGAATCCCCACCATTAAAAACTTCATATGACACGGGAATGTTTATTTGCAATTCAACCCGATGAAGAGACCACACATATAAGCTTGATCCAAAACTCTTGTGACACATGAAAAGTTTTTACTGGTCGATTGCCACTGTTTCCTATATTATGGTCCACCTGAGATTTAGATCTGCTTCATTTGATAATGCCTAAAATGAGCTTTCAAAAGGGATGGGCGGCGTGGATATAAATCACATACATCACGGTCGGGGATCCCACATCCATCTACTGTCACGATGGACCACTGTATAAGAAGTGACCATATTGGACTGCAGTAATCACCGGATCGGATGATCACATACATCTGATTAGAGGCCTACAAAATGGACGGTACTATTGTATTATAATCATTTTTGAGCACAGTGATTTTGAGCCATAGGAAATCCACATTCCATGTTGCGGATGTCCTGTCCAAAGGCCATTAGCGGACGTAAGTGGGACCACCTGGCCCATGGTCAAAATGAGTAGTTGATGTTCTTGAGGAGCATAATCAGTTTTTGGCGAAACAAAATTGGATATAGATATTCAATTTTCAACTGATTCACTATATACAGATATGTGTTTATCAAGATTATTGTAGTTAAGTGTACGTTTTCTTAAGGGGTGGGCCATTTGAGTGGGCCTCACTGTGATGTTACTGTAACATCCAACCGGGCCATCAAGTGCTTCACCCCTTGTTATATATATTAGGCTTGAACCTCACTTCCATCTTTGATTAAGTAGATCATATATATGATTGAAAAGGAGTGAAGCAGTTGATGGTCGAGATAGATTTTATACTAACATCACAGTGGGGCCCACTTGAATGCCCACCCGTCAAGGGAATGTACGCTTAACCATAATTATATGGATAAAAACACATCTGATTACAGTGAATCAGTTGAAAATTGAATATCCATATTTAATTTTGTTTTGCCAAAAAGTGAATATATATATATATATATATATACTGTGATTGGATTATCAAAGCCACTTAATAATGATGAGAATACATTTGTACCGTCCATTTTGTAGGCCTGTAATCAGAAGTATGTGATCATCCGATCTAGTGATTCATGATGATTATTGCAGTCTACCGTCCTTTCTCATACAGTGATCCATCCTGATGGTAGATAACCCGCCTCAACATAGTGAAATTTGCATGAGAATTCTATTGATCATACCACCGAACGGTTACCACCGAACAGTTACCGTTGATTCAAAATCTGAGTATTTCAAAGTGAAGGTGAGGGCAAATTGGATAATTTCACAAAAGCAGGAAATTATTTGGTATTGACCCTGCTAGTACCGACCTCTGGTAGGTGAGGTGCTATCATTGACTGAGGAGTCCACTGTGATGTATGCGATTTATATCAAGTCCGGATCCTCTGTTATCTAGTCAACAGGGATTTCCTGATACCCTAATCCTCACTGGTCCACGTCACCACTCACTAAACAAATAAAAATAATAAAAACACCAGACGCCAAACCATCAAGGTAACAGGAAATCCCTGTTGACCGGATAACAGAGGATTCGGACTCTTTATGACCAAATGAAGGAGATCTAAATCGCAGGTGGAGGATAAATGTTTCCCTATACACTTATTCTAATCACATTGTCTATGACAGCCATGGATAATTTAAGTTTTTGACCTAAAGTAGAATGACTTATGCACTGGCTGGAGTGCATTTTACATAAACATCATAGTGAGGCTCACCTAAGCTGCAACCCCTTTGCTAACATGTGTATCCAAGCCACTGCTAAGAAACCTAAGAGGAACATACTCCAACTATAATTGCTTAAATTAATGATATATCTCACTGAAAACTTTTCTGAAAAAGATATCAGAGTGTAAATTTTATATAAACTAAATGTTTTGTTTTCTTTTATTTATAAAATTCACTTTATCCAAATACTTAGATTTCTAAGTGGGTCAGACAAAGATACAAGACCATATCCATATCCACACTCATATAATTAATCAATGGTATTTTCATAATTTAGTCAACCAAAATTCTTTTTACTAAAATATTAAATACTAATACATGGTATGTAAGTTCTTTGATGTTGACACGTTAATTGAAAAGGTTGATATAGTGAGTCGGTGACAGTTAGTATTACAAAGTATGAAGTTTTTGTTGCGATGCTTCAGATGGGTAGTTTGATATTAGCTAATTATATTATAATTTTTTAAAAAATATTTTTATTAATTTTATTAAGTATTTTAACTTATTTTTAAATGTTTAATTGGCCCATTGTAGGCCTAAGTGTGATGACCACATAAATTACTTATGATGTATACAAGCAATTGAAATTAAATTGTTCAAATTATGGTCTAATCTAGATATATAATGTACAAAAATATGCTTATTTGATATTATGCCTATATTAGACTTATATGTGTGTGTGTGTGTGTGTGTGTGTGTGTGTGTGTGTGGATGATATATATAAGAATCCAAACATATGGAAATTACATTGTTTGGACCATTGTAGGCCTAATTAGTGCGATGACGGCATAAATTACTTATGATGTATACAAGTGATTGAAATTAAATTGTTTAAATTATGGTCTAATCTAGATATATAATGTACAAAAATATGTTTATTTGATTATTTGACTACTAAACTAGTGGACATTAAATGGATGGTTAAAAACAAAATACATTTTGCAATCATATTTCAACAAAAAAAATTGTCCACCAATCAGAGGTTTGTAATGTCCCGCCTGAAGTGAGAAATTTAGATAAGAAAATATACTCATTACTCCCTCCAAATCAAAATTGTTTCCATAAAGAGTTATTTCATTCACAAATATGCCTATACATCTGCACGTATGTTTGCAAATATATGCACATGCCACTCACATAAATTAATCTAAACCATTCAAAATGTAGGCCCTTGTATTCCATAACATTTTCACATGGATGATCATATCTAAGTGATCTGCTACTGAAAGACCATTCAAATGTAAAACAAACAACATTCTACCATTAGCAAATAATTCCTCAGTGTGAACTATTTATAATAGTCTAATCAAGCTGATTTGCACAAGCGTCAATGTTGAAATCTTAAAAATGAAAACTGAAAGATAATTTTATCCAACAATATTTATCCTCTTTTTTCTTTTTTTTCTTTTTATTTTTTTTTTTTATTTTTTTTATTTTTAAAAACGCATGTACACACACCCCACACTCACACTTCAGTGGAATTTCACCACTTATGGATACTCGAACCCTTGACCAGGTGTTGAAACTCCGCGGGAGTCTACCACCGGAGATATGCTTTGTCTCTATTATCTTTTTGTTACTATTATTTGATACTCCAGCTGCATATAACACTTGATATGCAGGCACTTAGAAATTATACAATTAGCAAATACTTGTTGTCAGAAGATGTCGTAAATCTCCTATCCGGGATGCTCGACCAGTCGAGGGGCTAGCTCGACAAGTCAAAGGTCCCTTCAACCAGTTGAGGCCCATTCGACTTGAAGTCCAGTAACGATGTATTTGGAATTTCAGAACGCTCAACCAGTCGAAGCCCTAGCTCGACTAGTCAAAGGTTACGCAGATTGCACATGGACTGCGTAAATTTGAGGCGGTTTTCAAACTTTTTCAAAGTTGGTGCGTAAGTGAAGTTTCCTAAACTATAAATAGGATCCTCGGAGCCTTTCTAATGCATTCTAGGGCTTTCTAAAGGTATTCTAAGAGTTTCTAAAAGGGTTCTAGGGTTATCAAATGGTGTAGTAAGGGTGAGATTCAAGGTTGTTCGAATCAGGTAAGACCTTTCTCTTTGTAATTAACTTTTCATAGTAAAATTTTGTTGCTTTGTGTCGTGGTTTTTTTCCAAAAGAGTTTTCCACGTTAAATTTGTGTGTTCTCTTGTGTTTGCTTAGTGCTCTTGGATTGCTATCCTAGATCCAAATCTGTGTGATTCCGCAGCACAAATCCCAACAATACTAACCAAATTAAACTAATTAAATTGTGGAATCCACTGTAGTTAAGTTACAGTACACAAATCAGGTTAGCTAAAAAATCTTAATCTTAAATTTGTGGACACTTGTTTTTTAAATAAAACAATTAGATACCTTTATTTCTAACTATTCAATAATGTCCATTATCCTAACATTTCTATAACATAACGAGAATAATTTTTTTGTTCATGTCATATCCAAACTGGTACACATAATTTTGACCATTTAATTTGAATTATTTGAAGTATTTTGTGTAATTCCTAACTTCATGTGCGTATACTTTGTATACTTCATAATCTCATATTCATCAACACTATTTTTTGAAAGAAGATCATTGGATATTTTTTATTTCAATAATATCCATCAATCTAACATTTCTATAATCTAAGAAGAGTAATTTTTTGTTCATGATATATATAAACTGGTGAACATAATTTTGATAGTTTAGTTTGAATAATTATTTGAGTGCTATGTAAGCATTTTGAACAATTGTAACCTCGATTTGCAGGTTTTTTTTTTTTTTTTTTTTTTTTTTTTTTTTTAATTTTTATTTCTAGCCATTCAATAATGTCTATCAATTTAATATTTTTATAACCTATAAGAGTACTTATCCAAGTAATTTTTATCCGTGGTACATCTAAAGTGACATGACACAATTTTTTAGAGTTTAGTTTGAATGATCTGAGTGCCATATAAGCATTTTGAGTAATTTCCTACATATCATCCATCACACTGCCAAATTATCAAGTTTCCTTTTTGTTTGAAATTTTATTTTAAGCTTATTTACAACAATTGAAATTACCGAAATATCCTTAAATGTTTCATAAATTCTACAATGATGCTTGTAGAAATAAAGATTTGAAGTAGGGCCTCTTCGAGTACCATCAAATATGTTTAAAAAAAAAAAAAACTTATTTCAAGTCTTTTACTTTTTACATTTAAGTTAGTTTCATAATCATCATTATAAAAGTAAATTATTAATAAAAGCTACTTATTTTAATAACTCTTTTAATGGCCTTTTCACTTAATACTTTTTCTACTTTTCTTTGAATGGTCTATGTCAAAGGAGCTTCTCTCTCTCAGGATCCTTACCAAAGAAGGCCCCACATGATGGGTTGTCCCCATCAAAGGTGGGGCCCACATGATGGACAATCCGGTCACAACTTCGGTGGATCCCTAGATCCAGGGAGGTGGGTAGGTGTCACACTCCGGTTCTCAAAACCCGAGTTTAGTGCTCGTTTTTCAAAAAGTCGAGTGCTAACATTTAAAGATAGCCTAAATTTCAGTGTGTGTGTCTCTCTCTCTCTCACTCCTTTTATATATATATATATATATATATATATATATATATATATATATATATATATGTATATATATATATATATATGTGGGAAAAGGTACTATGCACAATAAGCTCCCATAAGGTCGAGCTGTGTGGGCCCCACCGTGATGCGTGTTGACCATCAACACCGTGCATTTGATGGGTCCCCTTTAAATTATGGGATATCCCAAAAATCAACCGTATACGGAACTCAGTTGGGCCATACCATCTAAAATCACGTGAAGACATGCCAAAAACATATAAAAGCACTTGGTGGGGCTCACCTGAAATTTGCATGCGTCTGAAACTTGGTCTAAACCCTCATCCAAGTGGGACACACATAATGGATGGGTTGGATTTGCAAACCACATCTCAGTGGGCCCAAAAAATGATTATGAATGTTTTAATGGTGCACGGCCCCTCTCAACTTTTGTATGTGGTGTGGCCCACACAAGTCATGGATTGACTTCATTTTTAAGACCTAGGCCCACGATGGAATGGTGCATCTGACTGATGGGGTAGATGTTCGACACGCATCACGGTGAGGCCCACACAGCTCGACCTCATGGGACATTCCCATCAACTCGAAGCATAGTACCTTTTTCCCTATATATATAAGTAAAGAGAAACAAATGTCAAACGTGTGTGTGTCTTTCTCACTCAGAGTTAGCAGTTTAGCAGAAGAGAAGTAAATCAAGTATAAAGGAAAGTCTACATAAACATTTAAAATATACAAGCGGTTGCTCATAGGGCTTATAAAAACCAATGTCTTAATGCTAACAAATATAAGAAAGAAACAATTTAACACAAGAAACATAAAAAAATGCAGCTAGACTTGAGCTACAAGATCATGCAGCTTCTCATGAGTAGATACAATCATGCATCCCTGATAATTTTACCTTGTTACTCATCAATCTGAACATGAGAATCATTTAAACCACATGCACTACCTGTACGGTTATATATTTAAAGAATGAGTAGCAAGCTCAGTGTGAATTCCCTTCAAGATTACACGCCAAAACATTAGTTAAGTATAATTTAAACAAGAAAACATACGAAATATCCACAATGCAATCTTATTTAAACGCATAGATGTGTGAACGCACATCAACTATGGATACTCATCTATTTGGCTTTCGGAAAATTAAAACCCATGAGTGTGGCGAAACCCACATGCGAGTCGCTAGTCATCAATGAGAATACATAGAGTACATGCGTAGTGACTAGCTCATACAAATTAGGTCAATTGTAGGTAGTCTGGGAGCTAACGAAACATACCGCGACAAAGGATACTTGCTACATCAATCAGAATTAGCCACCCGTCATCGCCCATATGCCATGAATGCATGCTTAGCTCAAATGCTATTATTCTAATTGCAAACAACCAATATAAGAAAGCTTAAAATTCACTATGAGAGGCTCATCACCCAACATAGGCTAACAGCTAGGGCATAGTGTCCCATACCATCATTCCCGACTCATAAAACTCCAATACTAGGATATTTAATAGTAACCTCCTCAACTAGTGGCTAATCATAGTTCAACAAGTGAAACTTACCATCCCAAGGTTATACGAAAATAATCTATTAAGCCATATAATGCAAATATTCAATCGAAGCCACACGGGTTAATTATTAAATCAAAGCCACGTAGGGTAAATATTAAATTAAAGCCGCGTATGACAAATATTCCATCAAAGGATGCGATAAAAAGGGATTATCCCCAAAAGCCACATATGCGCAAAAGATCTATAAGATTGTAAGTCTAAGATAAAATTCTATGTAATCCAACACACGAAATGACCACTAGTTCGAGGGTTGATTGTAATCACAATCAATCAAGTTATATCCTAAATCTAGATAAACATATACAAGTGGAGTTTTTCACTAATTGATGTAGTAATTTAAGTTTCATAGACAATCCACAAGTATGAAAAGATAGCATCATGTAAGTGTTTATACTAGATAAATATTGAGAATATGATTTAAGGATCGGTTCGAATGACTACATTAGGTAACCATGAAAAATAACTATCAATTATCGATCAATATTAAAAGAAAAACTATTACTTAAGCTAATAGGAAAGCGTAAAATCTAAGAGAAAAAGTCAACATCTCATGAGTCGAATCGCCTACCTATGTTGATATGAAATGCGTATCGATAATTAAAATCGGCAAATCGGTTACGTCAATCAGAATCGGCAATCGGCCACGACAATCAGGATCGATCGATAATCAGAATCGGCAAATCGGTCACGTTAATCGGAATCGGCAATCGGCCACGACAATCGGGATCGATCGATAATCAGAATCGACAAATTGGTCACGACAATCGGATCGATTGATAGTTAGAATTGGCAAATCGATCCCGACAATCGGGATCGATCGATAATCGGAGTTGGCAAATTAGTCACGTCAATCAAAATCGATAATCGAGATCGATCGATAATCAGAATCAGCAAATCGGTCACGATAATCGGATCGATCGATAATCAGAATCGGCAAATCGGTGGGACAATCGGGATCGATCGATAATCAGAGTCGGCAAATTGGTCACGTCAATCGGAATCGGCAATCGGCTACGACAATCGAGATCGATCGATAATCAGAGTAGGCAAATCGGTCACGTCAATCGAAATCAGTAATCGGCCACACAATCGGAATCGATCGATAATCAAAATCGGTAAATCGGTCATGACAATCGGATCGATTGATAATTATAATCAGTAAATCGGTCACGACAATCGGGATCGATCGATAATCAGAATCGGCAAATCGGTCATGGCAATGACACCGATAATCAACAAATAAACAAAGCGGAGTCCGTAAATAATCAGCCGATCAACCATAGTATAAAGATCGGCACTCAGCCGTGGTTATATCAAATCCGATGGCATGGAGTCATTCGTCTACGGCGAATGAGGCCCACTTATTTGAGTTAACCCACTAAGGGAATGATGAGAATGGGTCTAACAAGGCCCAAGGGAAGGTCACAATGTGGACATCCAACCATCATTGCCCATCAATGTGGACATCTAACCAACATTGCTCCCAAGGAGTGGCCTACATAAGGCCAAACATACACAACATATCGGCCACGCATACATCACATTCGGCCTCGTTATGGGCCTCTCATATATCGCATTGGGCTTCATACAAGGGCCTCAAACAAATCACAATAGGTCACGCCCATGGGCCTTAAATGTATCATAATGGGCCTCAAAAATACGTCACAATGGCCCACGACATATGGGCTACACAAACTTCATATCAGGCCTCACTAATGGGGCATATATATATATATATATATATATATATATATATATATATATATATATATATATATATATATATCACAATGTACCACATATCTGGCCCCAAATACATGGAAGGTGGGCTCCATCGAGCGGACAACATGGAGTAAAACACATTCATCAACGTGGTCTCACGTCCACGTAGCTGGATGACATGGAATTACAACATATACATCATTGTGGGTCGTACGTCCAATGGACCGAATGGCGAGGCTAAAACACATACATCAAGGTGTGCCTGGACAGTTTAGGCGGGCCCAGCTAATACAGCAGCTATATAAATGGAGTGAGGTAACCAGCCGATCCTCTTCCCACCGTCCAGAGATTCGCCGGTGAGGATATACAATACATCATTTAGGTGGGCCGCACAGATGGACGGTGTGGATCAAACCCACATGCTGGACACAGCAGCTCTATAGTTGGTGTTCAGTAAACCAGCCAATCCATTTTGCTGTGGGTGGGTCCCACGTAGTGGCCCACCAAATGGAGGGATCCAACTGATATTAGTGTTTTCTCTTCGTCCAGATGGACGGCATTGACCAAACACATGCAACACGGGGGATCCCCACTGGCCACGCACAGGACGGTGGGATGTAACAAATACATCAGTGGGCCCCACCTAGTGGGATGTTGTGGATAAAGCACTGCCATCAGTGGGTCCCACGTAGGTGGGCCATCCCACCTCTTTATATTAATATAATATTATTAGTATTATTTTAGAAATAGATATGTATATAAAATGTCCAGAACGGACGGCCAGGGATAAAACCCATGCACCATGATTGAATCCCACGTGGGACCCATCTTATATACCATATATATTTATTTATTTCATTTTATTAATAATAATAATATTATTATGATTATTTTTCAAAATAGGTCGGCCTGGACAGTGTGCACCAACGGGGTCCATGTATGGACGGTCTGGATAAAGCCCGTGCATCACACCTGGGTCCCACACACACGTGGCAGGTGGATGCCACAGATACATCTCAGCGGGCCTCACCGTCCAACTTATCTGGACGGTAAGGATAAAACACATACTTCGAGGTGTGCTCCACACATGTGGCAGGTGAGCACCACACGTGCATCACAGTGGGCTCCACATGAATGGACGGTATGCGTACAACACATACTTCTGGTGGTGTCCACGTGCGTGTGCTGGCACCGCACACTACATCACGGTGATTTCCACCGTCCAGTGGAGATCGAAACACATACATCCTGGCACGCCTGGCCCACCGTCCCATGTGGACGGCAGGGATGAAACATATATATTAAAAGGTGGGTCCACACGTGTGGGACCTACCAGCTATCATATTTTATTAATTATATATATATATATATATATATAGCCCTGGGATATGAGCTCCATGTGGGATCCATAGTTCGGATGGTCTGGATGACCCACCGTCCAAGGTCTAGACGGTGGAGTCTAACGGACGGCATAGATAAGATGCATCAATCATGGTGGTCCCACGTCTAGTGGGCCACACGTCTGGGTCAAGCTGATATTCATGTTTTCCTTTCGTTCACGGTCAGCAGCAGAGACGATTTGCTGCAGCTATGGTGTAGCCCACATCCGCAACAGATCTGCACCGTTGTAGATGGACTGTGGGGGTGTAACAGATCTGCACCGTTGTAGATGGACTGTGGGGGTGTAGATCATGTACATCACAGTGGTATCCACGTCAGTGGGCCACACAGTCCCCGGACCCAACATATCTTTGGTTTTCCGTTCAAAATGGGCCTGTGCGACCGCTGGACGTCCAGCATTTGGACAACAAAGACGTCCTTGCTGCTGGATGGTCTAGATCCCTCTCACTTACACCAGGTGGCCCACAAAATATGGAGAGAGAGACAATGAGATAGAGGGACCCCGCCACTATGGGCCCCTCCTTACAATGCATACATCAAGATGGGCACCACCATAAATGGGCCCTCAAATCATCAAAAAATCAAATCATAAATCACCCACCTTAGATCTCTCCTTCCTTCTTCCACCAATGCATGCTAGAGCTTCAAATGAACAATTTCAACGGTTGGGATCAAACTTGGATGGTGGAGATGGGAGATAGGAAAGTGGGTCACACAAGCTCTCTCCCATGGAAGCTTGCTTGGACGTGGGATGCTTGCTTGGAGAATAAGAGTTTGAAAATGAGAGAGAGAGAGAGAGAGAGAGAGAGAGAGAGAGAGAGAGATGGGTGTGATGGGTGAAAAGGTGAGTAATGTGTGTACTTGGGTGTAAGAGAGAAGTTGACTTTGGGGTTGCTTGGGGATGGGGTTGTATTTGACATGTGAGGTGATGTGTACTTGACATGTGCTTGACCCTTGACGGGATTGATGGATTGATGGATATGACATTTGGTAGAGATTCTCTTGGGTTTTGCAACGCGCGGTGTTTTCCTCTAACTAAACGCGGGCCCACATCTCCTGGCCTGGGTATCGCCTCGGCACGCGAGACGCGGCATCGGAACCGCGGTGACGGTGCGGTCGCTAGGGTACAAGTCTCGGATTGAGTCGACTCAGATATGCAGGACTCGGCTTAGGGTCGCGCGCAAATGTTGGTTATAGGTCGCAGGTTGCTGGAATTCGATCGAGAGGACCACGGAAGTCCACGAAATGGTACAGGTCTTACAACTATTACTAGAACTAATTTGAAATGGAAAGCTTAAGGGGAAGAAGTCATCACCTTTGGACCTTGTTTGCTTGTTAATGTTGTCGCAAGGTGTGCACGCTTCTAGGGCAGATCTCTCCCTAAAGTTTCCAATCATAGAGTTAGGTTCAAGTCTTATTTTGTATGTGGTTGAGGCTGCACTCCCGGGTTGAGTTCGGGCTCTAGCCTTCATTGTTCGACTTAGGTGATGGGAGTTTTAAAATCTTTACTAAGTGTGGGGGAATGGCTCACCCTCTTCCCTGTGGTGAGAACCAATCTAAAGAGGGCATGGCGCTGCCCTATTTGCAACCCACTCTAAAATATTCGGGTTTTAGTGAGTCATTGAGTTGACGAATGCGATGGGGTGAGTGGACTCGTTCAAGTCACTCGCCCAGCCCATCCATACGATGTGGGCCACCTTGGGTGGGCGTGTACTGATCTAGGTCAGTCCCCGGGACCTATCAGGTCGGCCCTAATCGAGTTGGCTCGGTTTGAGTCATCGTCTATAGCCATTCTCCTTTATGGTTGAGTGGCGGAACGTCTCATCTCGGGTTAGCATCGGCCCGAAACCTAGCTGTACTGTCTGCAGTGTATGGGCCGATGAGCTGTGAAAACAACACTCCAGCTGGAGTTAGTTCCTGGGCTGAGTTTGGACTTGACTCAACCTAGAACTCACTGGACAATCAAGCCAGCAGTGTATCTGATGGAACGGTCCTTCTTCGACTCAACTGTACTAGTCCAGAATGTCCTCCCTACACTAGGTTGGTCAGATTGGCATGAGCTCTATTCCAGCCATGTTTCAAGGCGCCCCTGGATGTCACGACCGAGTCTCGACCTGGAAATCGGTCTTACTCATGGTTATTAGCTCCCGGCAACACGGGTCAGTGGATGGGGCTTAACGATTGAACTTATCTAGCTAATACAATGGTGAAGCATTGGGATGTTACCTGGGCAGTTATAAGTGTTTGTTGATTCGGCTCGGCGTGTCACACAGTTGTTGCCAATGGGTCAGATGACGCCACACCCAGTAATAAGGAGTGGCTGGAGTTCAGGTACTCAATCTTCCCTTCTATCACGATCGAGCTGTTCGACCTCTGGGTGACCACGAAGTGAACTCGGAGCTGGCCAAATTGTCTTGGCGGGTTGCAACAGTTGGCAGGCCCTCCCTTCTCCAATGGCTGAGAGAACCAACCGACAAGCCCCTCCTTACGGCTTCCCTTGGCCCACACTGACCCAACTCAATCCGAGTTAAACGGGTTGACTCGGTGCAGTGCAGTACCAACTCAGTTTGTGTGCATCCACTCTCTCTCCTTCCCTTTCTCTTCTCGCTTTCTCTCACTCTCTCTTTAATCCTCTCTCTCTCTCTCTCTCTCTCTCTCTCTCTCTCTCTCTCTCTCTCTCCCTTGCAGTGGTGCTACTTGTCTACACTGACTCAACTCGATCCAAGTTAAACGGGTCAACTTGGTGTAGTGCGACACTCCTCTAATGGCATTTTTCTCTTGTCCGGTTAAAGTGACAATCCAATCTGTTTGGATGGGTTAGATGGGACCCCTGATCACTGCAGGGCCACTTATCCCGTTAATAATCACGGTCTTGATATCATCTCCCGAGAAATTCGGCCGCAACCTTATTCTTGTGGATAAGGAGTCTCGATCGAATAGAGTCGTTGCCGCCCTAGTAGGGACAACTGAGATTAGTCCACGGAGTTTGGGGAGGCTCGGATCACGCCAACGCGTTTGCCCGAAGTGGAAAGGCTTCTCACGCCTTTTCTGTCTCCCAGCTGGTTGTCCGCCCTTTTTTGGTGTTGCAAGAAGTGTCAAGAGAGGCTTCCATCGAACAATCGAGGTTAAAAGCAAGTCGTTGTCTTAGATCATTGACATGGTTGCCACCCAACTCTCTTTGTTGGAGGCAGATCGACGCACGCCACTGTCTGGTCTCTTCCTAAGTGCATGCATGCTTGCATGGGCCTGCTCGGTGGACGTGGGTCTGGTCGTTCGGGGTCTCCTTACCCGATGGATGGTTCAGATCGACTCCTCGATCGAAGATAGTGGGCCATACGGCCGCCCGTTTCAAACAAACTGTGGGTGGGAAGTCGGACGAGAGGAAAATTCCTCTCTTTTACGCATTCTATCGGGTCAAACGTTGTTTGACTCAATATCTATTTTGGTACACGGCAGGTGCATGTCTCTGGTGCACATGCATCATGTGCATGGGGCCCACAATGGTGTCCATGAGAGATCCACTCTGACCATCATCTTTGGCGGCCACAATCAGGGCCTTTGATCGAAGGTCTACCATATCAAAGGCTCAGGTGGGCCGCACCGTGTGAACCCTGCCCTCTGTAGTCGATTCCCATTAATCCCATGGCCAGATTGGCAAAGAGAACTATTATTCAATGGTCATATGGGACCCTAAGTAATAGTGGTTATTTAGTTAGTTATTTATTAGCTCCCTTTTTTTTTTTTTTTTTTTTTTTTGCATTATTTTATTTTGTTGCTACTTTACGATTAGATGGTTGTCCCATTAGTGAAGGTTATTCTGAATCTGGGGTGGTTGGTTGTTAGGTTTGTCCATGTGGCTAGTGTATGATCTTGTTTAGTTTCTAGGACATTTCGATGACTTGTCTAGGTGTTGATGGACGGTTTCGGCAAATGATTGAAGGTTTCTCCCTATCTTGGTTTAAGTTAAAACCATTTATTAATTAGGTTCACAATTATACTAGCAAAGGTTTTAATGGTAACACCCGTGTACCAGAGGTGTGGGGTGTTACAGTCTACCCCCCTTAAAAAAAAATTGTCTTCGAAATTACCTGTGGTGTGTCGTCAAATATGTAGGGGTACCTCTCCTTAACTTCTGCTTCCCTTTCCCAGGTTGCCTCTTCTTCCTCGTGATGCGACCAGAGGACCTTAACCAACGGTATCGTCTTTGTTCGTAGGATTTGCTCTTTGTGGTCCAAGATGCGGATAGGTTCCTCGGTGTAGGAAGTGTCATCCATCAGTTCAACCTACTCCCAACTAATGATATGAGACTCGTTTGGTGTGTACTTCTTCAACATGGATATATGGAAAACGTTGTGGATGATAGCTAACACAGTAAGCAGCACTAGGCGGTATGCTACGACTCCCACACGATCCAAGATTCAAAAGGTCCGATAAAACAATGTGCTAACTTTCCCTTATGCCCAAATCTCATCAAGCCCTTCATAGGCAAAACCTTCAGGAACACATGATCGCCTGTTGCAAACTCTAAGTTGCGACTGCGATTATCTACATACTTCTTTTGTTTGCTCTAGGCAGTGCGTAGTCGTTTCCGAATGACATCGATCACATGAGTGGTAACTTGGACGAGTTCAGGCCCTAGCAAGCTCCTTTCTCCTACTTCTGCCTAGCACTAGGGAGCTCAATTAGGGCGATCATACAGAGCTTCATAAGGTGTCATGCCTATACTGGACTAAAAACTGTTATTGTAGGCGAACTCTACAAGAGCCAAGTGATCGTCCTAGTTTCCCTCGAAGTCCAAAACACATGCTTTCAACATGTCCTCCAGGATCTGATTCACCCTTTCTGTCTGCCCGTTCGCCTGAGGATGAAAGGTCATGCTAAACTTGAGCTTTATGCCCAGCTCTTCTTGCAATCTCTTCCAAAAAGTGGAAGTGAACCGAGAATCTCGGTCTAATATGATTTCTCGGGGGACCCTGTAAGACCAAACGACTTCATGAGTATACAGCCTTGCCAGATCATCGGTCGAATTTGTCATGCGAATGGAAAGAAATCGAGCAAATTTTGTCAGCTTATCCACAATGACCCAAATTGAGTCATGCTTCCTTAAGTTCCAGGAAGTCTGGATATGAAATCCATAGAGATGCTATCCCACTTCCATTCTGCTAGTGGTAGTGGTTGAAGGAAGCCTGCGGACTTACGATGCTCGCCTTTATCTTCTGACACACCATACATCTTGGCACAAAGCCTGCTATGTCCCTCTACATGTTGCTCCACCAATACTGTCTCTTCGTGTCGTTATACATCTTAGTACTACCCGGGTGTATGGCTAACCTGGAATGATGCGCTTCTACCATCACTTCTCTTCTCAGGTTTGCATTGTCGGGTACGCATACTAGCCCCTGATATCGGAGGCCGCCATCGTCCTCAACCCTCCAATCGGACACTTCTTCGCTCTTACACCTCTCCTTCATCTTGCTAAGCCATTTGTCTTGGTCTTGTGCAGAGATCACCTAGCGGACCA
This sequence comes from Magnolia changhungtana, assembly GCA_030180095.1. NCBI lineage: Eukaryota > Viridiplantae > Streptophyta > Magnoliopsida > Magnoliales > Magnoliaceae > Magnolia > Magnolia changhungtana. The sequence goes on from JASAUF010000662.1 coordinate 9,894,158, forward strand.
AGGTTGGCTTTGTAGTTAAAAAGGCTACGTAAGCATCCACTACCAGAAAACTGGGAAAAGGCTACAGATAAAAGCTGTAGCTAAATCACTATGGCTACGGTTAAAGTCCGTAGCCATTAGTACCGTAGCCATAAGTCTTAAAGCTATGGCTACGGATTTAATCCTTAGCCATAAAAAAATAGGTACGGATCAAATCCATAACAATACTTTTTGTAGCTCTAAAGTATATACAGCTACGAATTATATTTGTAGCTAAAAGTAGAGCGAGAACCGTAGCAATAGGTTGAAATTAGCAACAGTTACGGTTTCCAGATAAAGGGCTATGGTTAATAGCCGTAGCTAATGCCTATTTAAAAAACAATAATAATAAAATATAATAATGGCATCTCTTACCATTATAGTACATGCCCTGATAGATCAACTCATATAAGCTAACATAGATAAATACTACATGGCTAAATCATTCATTCATTCATTCAAACATAATCATTCATTCATTCATTCAAATACAATCATTCGTCACAATAGTTATATGTATATTTAAAGTTCTCATTGATAGCAAGATCCAATGCCTTCTCGCAGCCAAATAACTTCTCAACAATCGTAAGCGAGAACTCTATGGATGTGCCTCTACCGGTTATCAATTTGCCATCAACTAACACCATATTCTCAGCTTTCGGATTACTGCACATGGTTGAAAATCATTTTCATCATACAAACAATGTAGTCATATATATGAAAAAGCTATGCCCATAAACTGAAGAGCTAAATTATAGATAAAAATAATGACGAGATAACGTAAAAAAGAAAGACAATACTTGGGAGCATACATTGATCTTCTCATTTCTAAACAAGCAAAATTTGCAATAGCTAAAGACAAAATAAACATTCAGCTATTCAAAATACCAACTAATATAGGTATAGCAATACCAACTAAATTTATAAAAACAGAATAGATCAACCATTTCAGCTAAACTCAGCCAATGAATTGGGTAAAGTCATTCACATGGTCAAGGTTTTTCAAGTCGAGACACATTGATGATTTGATTCACTTGCTCGATTTGATTCACTTGCTCAATGCTCAGATTGACTAAAGCATCTTCTCCAAACACAATGAATTGGGTAGAGTCATTCACATGGTCAAGGTTTTTCGAGTCAAGACACATTGATGATTTGATTCACTTGCTTCTCAATGCTCAGATTGACCAAAGCATCTTCTCCAAACACACTCTTCGCATACAGATTAGCAGCTAGAAACCAGCAGTCTCCATCCAAGGCAGACCTAAGACAAAGTGTAGGGCGAAGCATCAACCATCTAATATCAAGTCATTCACATGGTCTCGAAGCATAACCAATCACTCTGTCACTCTGCATCAATACACATCCCAGCCCCATCTTTGATGGGTCACTATACACTACGAATTTCTCTCCTTCTTGTAGAAGAGTGAGTACTGGAGCGGATGTCAGCCTCATTTTTAGCTCTTAGAAGGTTGCTTCCGTGTTCTCATCCCACGTGAATCAGGCGCTTTTCTTTGTCAGTTAGGTGAGCGGTCACACAATCCTCGACAATTCCTTGATGAAGCGTCTGTAGTATCCTGTCATGCTTAGGAAACTTCGAACCTCAGTGACCATGGTGGGCTCCTCCCACTTAGATACTACCTCTACCTTGGCGAGGTCAACCGCTATGCCTTCAGCTTTCACTACGTGCCCCAAAAATTTAACTTCCTCTTCCCAAAACTCGCATTTTATCAGCTTAACATATAGCCGATTATCCTTTAGGTTACTCAGGACCATGCGCAGGTGTTGTTCGTGATCTTCTTGGCTTTTAGAATAGACCATAATATCGTCGATAAATACGATTACGAACCGATCTAGATACGGCATGAATATCTAGTTCATTAGGTCCATAAATACTGTCGGGGCATTGGTGAGACCAAAAGACATTACTAGGAACTCATAGTGTCCAAGCGAGTCCTGAATGCCGTCTTAGGGATATCCTCATCCCTGATTCTCAATTGATGGTACCCTAAGCACAGGTCGATCTTAGAGAAGTATCTGGCATCCTTGAGCTGATCAAACAAGTCGTCGATGCGTGGCAGAGGGTACTTGTTCTTTATTGTCACTTCGTTTAGTCTCCTGTAATCTATACAGAGACGCATTGTCCAGTCCTTCTTCATGAAGAGGACTGGTGGTCCTCATGGGGAGACGCTAGGGCGAATGAACCCTTGAGTTAACAACTCATCAATTTGACTCCTTAACTCCTCCATCTCACAAGGGGGCATACAAAACAGGGGTAATGATATAGGAGCAGTCCCCGGTTTGAGATCTGTGCAGAAATCTACTGCTCATTTAGGGGGCAGCCTTGGTATCTCTTAAAATATTTCGAGAAAATTCCGCTCTACTGGTATCTAGCTGATGGTGGCCTCAACTGACTCTAGTTTGCCTAGAGCTTGCAAGCTTTCAAATGCATCGTGCTTATTTCTTCCCTTCAATGTAAAAGAGGCCTGTCCAGGGATGGATATAGTGACTGTTTTGTCGCGTCAGTCCATCACTGCTCAAACTTGTGAAAGCCAATCCATACCGAGGATGACGTTGAATTGTCTAATAGGTGTAATAATTAGGTCCACAACTACTTCGTGATTTGCGAGGGTTAGGAGGCACGCTTTACACACTTTGTTGGTTTCAATAGATGCTACTACTAGGGGGCATACAATCAGGTAGTATTCAATTTTAACTTTATCACAATAGCAGAGTCTATGAAAGATAACATTGCGCCAGAATCGAATAGGATGAGTACAGGGGTACCGTTAATATGAGTTGTACCATGGATTGCCTAGAGTGGATACTCCTCAGCTTCTGTAGCAGGGACTGTGTACATGCGGGCAGGGGGAATCCTCTGTTGTTGTGGAAGTCCCGATCTAGGCGGTTGAAGCCTTGGTGCTAACCTACTTGCAGCTTGATTTGGTTGGGGGCGATTTGCTTGTGGTGGGACACCCTCGTCCCTCATTCTCTTGTAGCAGTTTCGAGCAATGCAGCCATCCCTGTTGCAGTAATCGCAACGCTTGCCGGGAGGCATGGGTGGACCGCCTGCAGGTATGATCCTGAATCTCCTCTCTAGTATTTGCGGGGTGGGATGCGCTTGCCTTGGCTTGCTCGAGGCATCCCTAGCTGGGAGGCGTGTTCTCATGGTGCGCTCGAAATCCTTCTCAACCCGCATGGCTTTGTCCATCATTTCCGCAAAGTCTTCGAAGTCCCACACGCATAGCCAAGACTAGATCCTCGATTTGAGACCTTCCTTGAACTTCTGCAGCTTGTATTTTATGTCTTCCAGGGCCTTGGGTACAGAGCGAGAGAGTTCGTCGAACCGTGTTTCATACTAGGCAACGGTCATGTTACCCTGTTCCAGCTTCAAAAACTAGGCTATCTTCTCATTTCTGCACGATCGAGGAAAATATTTCTTCCGAAACTTCGTCCTGAATCCTTCCCATGTCCATGAATACATAAGTGGAACGTCTCGTTGCATGCTCTGCCACCAGTTCTCGGCTTCTCCCTACAGGAGGTACATAGCCAAGTTAACCATATGGGTGCTCAAACACTCCAGTGGTTTCATCATCTTGGTGACCCTAACTAGCCAATGCTTTGCTTGTATCGGGTCGGGTGCCCCTTCAAATGTAGGCAGTCAGAGTCTCTGGAACCTTTCGAATATGTCCGCGCCCCGAACATCTCCGTCTTACGACATCACCTTACGGTTCCTGTCTTTTAGGGCCTCCATCATAACAGTATGCATAGCCTGTTACTCCTGTATGACTGCCGCCATCTGCCCAAAGGCCGTGAATGTTGCTATTCCAGCTTGCGCATCCACAAAAGCTTTGTCTGAAGGCGTCCCTGGCTGAAAGAAGCGCGAAGGTGTGCGTGCCTAATGGAATAACCTCAGGAGGTGGAGAGTCACCTCTGGCCTCGGATTCCATTGGAGTCGTGGCATGTACACGGGGCTTCTCTCACGCTGGCGCTCCATTGGGAGAAGGGTTGGTATATCGATCGTGTGAGCTTATTGTGACCGTAGTACAGGAGGCATATCTTCCTGTGAGGCTAGAATTTCACAGTTTAGATTTCAACTAAGGATTCTTCCAAGATAATAGGGAAATGCGATAATATTCTAACGATGGAGGGAGTAATGCCAATGATGCAGAAGTGAGGAATCCGTTATTAAGCTCCCCACTCGTAACTAAGATAGCAACTCCTACGCCACATGGTACCTTATTTCTTTATTTTGAGGTGCCTAGTTGAGTTACTAAGTTTGGCAGTCATTCTTACGAATTTTCGGGGGCCCTAAGTAAATTGTTTCTATGTTCGTTTATCCTAACTATCTTTAGGAGAATTTTTCTAAGTTTCTGTTCTATCTGAGCCTTAACATGTTAATTCCTTATGAGTTTTGTACTAGATATTGATCCCAAAGCCTGGTTATGTTAGACTCTGCTCTGATACCAACTCGTCAAGCTCCGATTTTCAGAACCCGAGTGAAGAAATTGTTTCCTAAAAACCCAAGTGTTAATTAATTAGGTAATTGATAACATTTCAAAATCAGAGTATGATAGCATAAACCAAGCGTAAATAATATCATATAACCAAATATTAAGATTTTGAACATTCGAAGAATGAGTGGCCAACTTAGTGTGATTCCTCCCAATATTACACATTGCCGCCTTAGCTAAGCATAGTTAAAAATAATAAAGCATTCAAAACAATACACGATACAGTCTTATTTAAATGCATGGATGCATGAATGCACATTGACTTGAGAATGCTCATTCAGTCGGACTCGGGCTCCTCACCCATGCATATGACTGGTCACCAACGTAGCACATCACGTGCGTACATCACGTACAATATAATGACCAAGCCATCGTACATCATGTACGTAGGTCGATAGTCATTGGTCTAAGAGCTAGCAAAATGATACCCCACTAAGCCTAAGGGCAAGTGCTACAAAATTCAGAATTAGTCACCCATCATTGTCAGTATGCTATGAGTGCATGATTAGATAAACCATTATTATTTCAATTACAACCAGCCAATTTAAGTAACTCAATGGTCACTATGAAGGGCTCGCCACCAAGCATAGGCCGACAGCTCAGGCATAGTATCCCATGACCACCATCCCCGGCTCATGAGGTTTCCCCACCTTATGATGTTTAATGGATGCCCATCGACAAGCAGCCAATCAAATTCAATAAGTAGGGATTACCATCGCATGGGCATAAGTCACGAAGCCATGCAGGGCAAATATCAAAACATGAGACAGATGTTAAATCAAAGCGATAAAAGGGTTGCACGGAACATTAAATCAAGACGATGAATGGGTTAAGTAGGACAATGTTAAATCAGAGCGATTAAAGAAGTCATTCCCAAGCCACATAAGCAGTATGACCTATGGATGGTAAACCCATATTAGTGTTCCATGCCCCAGATAACCTCCAAGTCGAGGGTCCATCTCTTAACATGTTCCATCTTGTTACATCCTAAGTATGGGTTCACATACACAAGAGGGATTACCCACTAATAAGTGTAGTGAATAGAGATCCATAAGCGACTTACAACAATTCATGTGAAAGCATATAGTTCTAGCATGCCAGATATGTTAAGCATTTGATTCATAATAATCACAATAAGTCATAATATGAACTATCGATTGAAATTTAAATGGAAGCTATCATGTAAGTAACTATTACATGCAGTCATGGTTCACGACTATCAATTATAAATCAGATATAAGTCATGTCTTAAGAATTTATAACTGATGTAAGAGATTGCATACTATGAGATTATATTTGTAATTCCAATAAAGACTATTACTAGAACTAATTTGGAAATGGAAAGCGTAAGGGAAAGAAGTCATCACCTTTAGACGTTGTTTGCTTGTTAATGTTGTTGCAAGGTGTGCACGCTCCTAGGGTCGGATCTGTCCCTAAAGTTTCCAATCATAGAGTTAGGTTCAAGTCTTATTTTGTATGTGGTTGAGGCCTCACTCCCGGGTTGAGTTCGGGCTCTAGCCTTCATTGTCCGACTTAGGTGATGGGAGTTTTAAAATCTTTACTAAGTGTGGAGGAATAGCTCACCCTCTTCCTTGTGGTGAGAACCAATCTAGAGAGGGCATGGCGCTATCCTATTTGCAACCTACGGGTTTTAGTGAGTCATTGAGTAGACGAATGCAATGGGGTGAGTGGACTGGTTCTAGTCACCCGCCCAACCCATCCAAACAAAGTGGGCCTCCTTGGGTGGGCGTCTACTGATCTGGGTCAGTCCCAGGGAACTGTCGGGTCAACCCTGCTAGAGTTGACTCGGTTTGAGTCATCGTCTATAGCTATTCTCCTCTATGGCTGAGTGGCAGAACGTCTCAGCTCAGGTTGGCGTGGGCCCGAAACCTAGCTGCACCGTCTGCTGTGTATGGGCCCATGAACTGTGAAAACAGCACTCCAACTAGAGTTAGTTCATGGGCTAAGTTTGGACTCAACTCAGCCCAGAATTCACTGGACAACCGAGCCAGCCATGTATCTGATGGAACGGTCCTTCGACTCAACTGTACCAGCCCAAAACGTCCTCCCTACACTTGGCTGGTCAGATTGGCACAAGTTGGATTCCAGCCATGTTTCAAGGCACCCCTGAGCCACACCCACTACCACGAACGAGTCTCGGCTCAGCAATCAGTCTTACTTGTAGTTATCAGCTCCCGGCAACACAGGTCACTGGATGGGGGCTTAACGATTGAACTTATCTAGCTAATACAGTGGTGGAATGTTGGGATGTTACTTGGGTGGTTCTAAGTGTTTACTGAGTTGGCTCGACGTGTCACACAGTCGCTGCCAATGGGTTAGATGACGCCACACCCGGTAATAAGGAGTGGCTGGAGTTCGACTACTCAATCTTCCCTTCTATCACGATTGAGCCATTCGACCTCTGGGTGACCACGAAGTGAACTAAGAGCTGGTCGAGTGGTCTTGGCGAGTTGCAACAGTTGGCCGGCCCTCCCTTCTCCAACGGCTAAGAGAACCAGCCTACAGGCCCCTCCTTACGGCTGCCCTTGGCCCACATTGACCTAACTCAATTCGAGTTAGACGGGTTAACTCGGTGCAGTGCGGTACCTACTCAACTTGTGTGTATCCACTCTCTCTCCTTCCCTTTCTCTTCTCACTTTCTCTCACTCTCTTTGATTCCCACTCTCTCTTTCCCTCGTAGTGGTGCTACTGGTCTGCACTGACCCGACTCGATCCGAGTTAAACGGGTCGACTTGGTGCAGTGCGGCACTGAGCTCACTATTCCTGCACTCACTCTCTCTTTCTTTTCTATTTCCCCTCTCTTTTCCCTTGGTGCGAATCCTAAGACGCACGCCATCCTTTTATAGCCGAGAGGGATACTTGCATGGTCCATCCAACAACCGAGATAGGTGGTTGCATGCACGTTCCCACCTTTGTTTCCAGGATGCATGAGGTCCATCCATCATGAGGGATGGATTCCCAACAATGTGGCCCTCTGGAAAAGTGTTTTTTTTTAAAAAAAAACAAACTAAGGACATATTTCATCGTGGTGGGTCTATCGGCTCAACGAAGAAGAAGACAAAGCCTTTAATGGCGTTTTTCTCTTGTCCGATTAAAGTGGTGATCCAGTCTGTTTAGATGGGTCAGATGGGACCCCTGATCACTACGGGGCCCACTTATTCCGTTAGTAACCACGATCTTGATATCATCTCCCGAGAAATTTTGCCGCAACCTTATTCTCGCGAATAAGGAGTCTCGATTGGATAGAGTCGTTGCCGCCCTAGTAGGGATGGCTGAGATTAGTCCACGGAGTTTGGGGAGAGGCTCGGATCGCACCAACGCGATTGCCCAAAGTGGAAAGGCTTCCCACACCTTTGTCGTCTCCCAGCTAGTAGTCCGACCTTTTTTGGCTTTGTAGGAAGTGTCGAGAGAGGCTCCCATCGAACGATCGAGGTTAAAAGCAAGTTGTTGTCTCGGATCGCTGACGTGGCAGCCACCCAACTCTCTTTGTTGGAGGGAGATCGACGCACACCACCATCTGGTCTTTTCCTAAGTGCATGCATGCTTGCATGGGCCTACCCGGTCGACATGGGTCTGGTCGTTCGGGGTCACCTTACCCGATGGACGGTTCAAATTGACTCCCCGATCGAAGATAGTGGTCATACAATTGCCCATTTAAAACGAACCGAGGGCGGGAAGTCGGATGAGAGGAAAATTCCTCTCTTTTACACATTCTATCGAGTCAAACGTTGTTTGATCCGATATCTGTTTTGGTGCACGGCGGGTACACGTCTCTAGTGCACATGCGTCATGTGCATGAGGCCCACAATGGTGTTCATGAGAGATCCACTCTGACCATCATCTTTGGCGGCCACAATCAGGGCCTCTGATCAAAGTTCTACCATATCAAGGGCTCAGGGCCGCACCATGTGAACCCTGCCCTCTGTAGTCGTCCCATTAATCCCATGGCTAGATTGGCAAAGAGAACTATTATTCAATGGTCATACGGGACCCTAAGTAATAGTGGTTGTTTATTTAATTATTTATTAACACCCTTTTGGGATATTTTTTTATTGCATTATTTTCTTTTCTTGCTACTTATGATTGGATGGTTGTCCCATTGGTGAAGGTTATTCTGAATCTTTGGTTGTTGGTTGTTAGGTTTATCCATGTGGCTATTGTATGGTCTCGTTTAGTTTCTAAGAGATTTCGGTGACTTATCCAAGTGTTGATGGATGGTTTTGACAAACGATTGAAGGTTTCTCCCTATCTTGGTTTAAGTTAGAATCATTTATTAATTAGGTTCATAATTATACTAGTAAAGGTTTTAATGGTAACACCCGTGTACCAGAAGTGCAGGGTGTTACAATATTACACTAACGATTATGAATGAACTTATCCACTGGGAATGAGGTATCTTAGATTCAATTTGATCGTGATATACATTGTGAACATACATGATTAGTCGGCTAGTGGACTAATTTGATTAACCTGGGAGAACCCCTACACAATCAGTATTGAGTGCAAGCATCCTGTGTAGTCCAGCTACTGTCGGTCGTCCGTGTTCAACCCGAGTCGGTCGAACAAGCCCGGGGTGATCGCCCTAACTCGGGTCACCCCTTTCATTTGGGCGATTAGCCAACTGACCCAACATTATAGTAATCCTAAGTATCGCTATGGACTAAACACTACATCATAAAATTATAGCATAAGTTCTATTACACAATCACTTAGGTATTTCATCGAACATGTAAGCATCGATAGGGTACTACGTTTACTAATGCATTAAATCAAACATGTGGACATGCATAAAGTAATATAATTACTTAAGCATTAAATCAAGCATATGAGTATCAACAAAGCAACACATTCTACCACGTACGCATCTCATCAAACATGTTAGCATTCATATCTAATTAATAGCATATATTATAGTAAAAACTAAAATGTTAACATATTAGCATGCAAAAATTCATCTAAAAGCATCTATTCATTAACTGAGACCCTCAAGGGTTGATAAAAGATAACCAAGGGATAATGATCCACACCCTGTGATGATTTGCCCGACTCACGGTACTCGTAGGGTTAGGGTGTTAGGGAAAGATTGTCGAGAACCTAAGTAAGCATGCAAGCTTGTAAGAATTAGAAGGAATTAGATACAATACCTAAACCTACAAATATTATTCAATACTTACCTTCAATCGTCGCCGAATCGACACCAATGAAGGACAATGTTGCTATAGAGGAGATGAGAGGCTGAAGGTACATAAACCCTCACACTTCCAAGCTCTCTCTCTCTCTCTCTCTCTCTCTCTCTCTCATTTCTCCTCTTTCTCTTCTCTCCTTCAAGGTGGCTAGTTTCACTTAAGTTACAAATTTTCTTATAAGGTATTCGCACAACCTAAGCACCCACCTTGCAAGTCCAAGTTAAGCAATTCGAGGCATGATTGCGGCTCGATGTCCAGCGATGGACATCAAGCCCACTAAGACGAATGTCTTTCTGTAATCTCAAATTTAGTGGTCCACTAACGAGCGGTTTAAAACTTGTTTGGATAATCAGGGCATTTATGGAATGAATTGGGTATCGAGATTTCTTGTGCACAATGATTAGGATTTGAATTAGCTAAGTTCATAGTGTGGCCTATTTGTAATTAGCGGAAACAACGATTCGATTTTAATAACTCTAAACTATTGGTTCTTAGGCTAAAAGAGTAACTGGATTGATTTGGTTTGTGAATTAAGATCTGACCCCTAGTTGTCTCAGCTTTTGGGAGGTCTTTATTTAGTTACGGTCATCTCGATTAGTTAATAATAGGTCAACTAGATTTGGACCCTACATGAACAAATCTCGAGGCTAAGCTCGATGTTTAAGTGATCGAGCAGATTTGTCGGCTTCCTACAGTTGATTAATTGGATTTGTGCGGTTCTTTACCGGTACTACTCGCATATAAGATCACTTCGAGTGTCAAAGGCTAATAAGCAACAACGTAGGCTAATCATATCAAAAGTTTTTGAGGGTTTTTGAAAATTTAAAATAACAAAAATCGAGGACGTTGTAGTTTGGGTCAAGATCAGATTAAGTTCAGCCTCCATCTGATGGGGTGAGAAGAAGAAAAGAGAGGAGAAAATGAGAGAGAGAGAGAGCCCGAGTCTGGCCGCACCAGGTCGACTCATCCAAGTTGTTGGTGCAATCTTGTTTGAGTTTGGTTTACAACAAAGACGTTGCTGGATGTTCTAGCAAGAAGAGAAATAGAAGGAAGAAAAAGGAAGGAAAGGAGAGAAGGAAGAAGAAAACGAAAGGAGATAATAGAAGAGAAGATCGAAGGGCTGCTACTCGCTGCTGCACTCGTGCCCGAGTCAGGCCAAGTTCCGGGCTGAGTCAAGCTGTTCCGACGTCCATTATTGGACTGCCAGAGGAGGTATAGGAGAAGGAAAAATAGAAGAAACAGAGAGGCAGAAGGAAGAAAAGAAGTGGTAAGGAGAGGAAGAAGTCGAACTGAGTCGACTCACCTGGGCTAGTCGAATCGAGTTTGGTTGAGTCCAACAGAGTACTGGACATTCTGATAGGGAGAAAAAGAGAAATGAGAAAGGAGAGGAGAAAAAGGAAACATGATGAAGAAGGGAATTTCTAGTCTACTGATTTAACTCACTGAGTCAACCCGCTGGTTGGCACCAAGCCAGGTCGAGCTCAGTCATGTCAAAGCAGCTTTAGTTCAGTCCAGTTATAGAAAGAGGAGTAGAAAAATAAGAGAAGAAAGAAGGAGAAGAACAAAGAAGTGGAATGTGTAAGGAAAAGAGAGTTGAGGGCTATGTCGACTCAATGAGTTAAAACCACTCATTCTATGGATGAGTTAGGCCAATCGCAAGTCGAGATCGGTCGCATTAGCAACATTACATCAGTTAAATCTCCCTTGTATATTTTTATTTATTCAATGCAATTTTATAACATTTTCAAGTTAAAATAAATGCTTATCATGTTAAGTTAGTGAGGCATGGTGGGATTTGAATTAAGTTTAGGTGCAACCAAGGACCCTTGTTGGCATCGAACTCATAGTGTGACATGTTGAATTTCTATGAACTCATCTCCGAGTCGCAATAAATTGCACCAAGTTGAACCTAGTCAGATTGAATCCATTCCTTTTCGACTCGAATAGTAGACATCAAACTGTCCCTAATAGGAAATTTCAATGTTATAACAATCGTAAGTATAAATTTACATTACCAAAAAATAGGCAACGCCGATGGCTAAAAACCATCGGCAATGTCCTTCTCCGACGGCTAAAAGCCGTTGCAAGGTATGGATTAAAACCGTCGGCGTTTTCGACAGCTCAAGGCTATGGTTTTATCCGTCGGCGTTTTCTATGGCTAAAACCGTTGGCGTTTCCAACTGTTAAGGATGACGGTTAAAACCGTCGAACTTCGATGGTTTTAACCATCATCCCGTCAATGATTCTCATTAATTTAAAAAAATAATGAAATTAATTGTCTAATCAACGCACACATCCAAAATAGATATACCCATTTCTCCAATGACCTAAACAACCAACCTATTTGAGAAGGTAAGTCTACACAATAGAAAAGGAAGAAATCAAAATCAAATATATCATCTAAATTCCAAATACTTGGATTGGATATTTCAGTCAATATGTCCAAGTATACTCCTAAAAAGAATAATATAAAATGTCCTCTATGTAATAGTCATTAAAAATATTCAATATGTCCTCCATGTAATAATGTAAAATCTCCTGCTCAAGGCAATTCAATTCAATACTGCATCTAAATACCAGCCAAACTACTTACTCCTGAATCTGATTTGTGTGCCCACCTGAACAGGGACTCGAGGCACTCCCCCCCAAAAATTAAACTACTCTTGGACAGCAATGCATGTGAAAATGTACTAGAGCTGGTTTAATGGGGTCCAACATGCAGCACCCCAGATAAATGAGTCAAATACACGTCCCAAAGATGAAGATCTTAAGCAAAATATCAAAAATATTCAGATATTTAAAAAAAAAAAAAAAAAAAGACTTCGGAGGAAAATACTCAACCTTCTACAACTAGTGCCACTTAGGATGAGGTGCCACTGTGGAGTACCTGTGCTTTCCTGGTTTTCCGAGGAGCCAATTGCCTTTCAGGCTGCAACATCAACCGAGTCAAGTTGGTCATTAGTCACCATTTACTATCTCCATAGAAAATGCATTCTCTTCAAGTTCGTATGTAAATCAATTTCAAACCTACATATCAAAGTATAGAATAGCAAAAACTGATGGCATTTTAACATGAGTTCAGACAAGTTTCACAAATACTTTGCTCATACATCTTGCTTAGCTAAAGAGGGTGTGGACTGGAATCTATTTTAAAATACACGCACATTTCTTTCCCTTCTCAAAATGAAATACTTATAATGCAATAGATGCACATTTCTTCCCCATCTGAAAAAGAAATGTCACAACGTTCTAATACTGTATTACAAAAAATCTGGAAGGGTTTGTACATGTTGTTGTAAATCATCATTTAAAAATTCGAGCATTTGACTTGACTTGATGTCTTACAGGGTCGGGTGGATTTGAAGACTCAAGACTCGAATTTTTAATGATTAAATTTAGGTACTTAGGTCATGTTTGATAGATGCCTAAAAATGAACCTGTTTGACCAGGGACTAAAACAGGGTACTTGGGTGCAATTTTGGTAACAATAGAATTGAAAACAAGGAATTAGTTATGTAGCCTATGCTTCCTGGTATATTATGTAAAGATGAAATTTGGAAGCCACACATTTTTAGCATATATTTAGTATGGAGCCGTAAATAAAGAGAACCAATATATTTCCTCCTCCTTGACAGGTTCTTCCTTCTCGGACAAAATCAGCTCGATATGGCAAGGTGAGGACATATAGGCTGGCATATTGAATAATGAATCATTGGTAAAAGAATATTTACAAGCAAAGTTTAAAATATTGGTATAGCTGAAGGTATAAGATCAAAGAAAACCAAATACGTATTGACCATTGCCCATTGGTTTTTAAAAACCCAAAAATATCAGCCAATATTTGAACCATGCTTACCAGATGGCAAAAGAAGAAATAATAAGTCGATAGAGCAGAGACAACTTACAGTTGATTCTTCCATGGGCACTGTATGTGCGGCGCCCCTGCTTCTGGGATTGATTTACCTGGATATGAGACACAAACAGTGTCTACATCCAACCTTTCACCTGAGATGGAAGCATCATGAATGTACGTAATTAGAGAAATGTGGTGTCAGATAATATGCAAGGAACTTACACCTATTAGTAAAACAAACATATCACTTATAGGAGAAGACATGAGTCATTAAAAATATCCTCCATGTAATAGTCATTAAAAATAACTACCAATCCAAGAAAACTTTGATAGATTCAAAGTAGAAAAGAAACAAAACTTGCTCATTTTATCATTCACCTCATAGGAGAAGACATATCCATGTATCCATGTGAGTTCACAACTCAAATTTCCAAATACTTAGCAACACTGCTTGATGCAAGTCATCAATCACATTGAAAATTCACACAAGTGCTAGCAGACACATGGTAGTTCTGAACTAGATTTTCATGGATAAGGCAAGCCGTAATCTTCTCTTTAGTAACATACGCTTTTGCCACATATACAAGATATGATATAATACCCATAATGAACTATAATCCATAGTCCCACTACAAGAGAAAGGACTTGTCGGCGCTTTTGAGCGCTGGTAGAAACCTAAAAAAGCGTTTGCGCTAGCACCACACTTTTTACGTATTTCTGGTAGAAGCGCCGCAAGCTTGTCCAAGCGCCGCTAAAGAGGGTTCGGGTTCCTAGAGGCTTTTAATCACGGAAAAGCATCGACAGAAGTCTATTCAAGCGCCGCTAAAAGTGATTGTACTGATTTGAAAGGCCTCAACACAGGCCAATAATTTTTTTATTTATATAATTAAATTGAAACCTGTATTTTTTTAATATTTGAAACATAAAAAATGTTGCAATACAATTAAAACTGAATATTAAACAAAATTTATATTACTTCACAATAAAAAAAAATATAATATTTACAACATTAAATTGAAACTGGTCTTGAATATATATATATATATATATTAAGGTCTACTCCTAGCATGAGTGGCGTCAAAAGGCTGAAGTGCTTGTAGGCCTAAATTTAGGCACAATTGATTAAAATCCTGCACACAAGGAAAAAAAAAAAAAAAGTAAAAAAGTAGCATTCCACAAAGATAGAATAAATGAATTACAAGGTTGAAACATGCAATTTAATATCAATATACTTGAATGGAAGTCTCAAAGGTTTCATCTGTAAGTACCAAGAATGATTGCGTACACCAGTCTAATGAAGAAGACAATTAATATTAGATCATAATGGAGAGAGTAGAAAAGATTAAGACTACCGTATATAGAGCAAAGTCTCAAAAATCAGAAATCTAGAGCACCTTTGTTGGGTTTACATGTACAGATCCTCTTAAATTAGTGGAATGCACATGAAGATGGATATCAGTCTCAATATCGAAGAAAAGAGTAATTGGGGCTTGGATAGCTTGATTGACTCATCTATTATGAGAAAATCATTGAACAACTTCAAAAGTTAATGCTCAAAAAGCAACAAGATGGTGAAATGATCTACTATAAGTGCAGACACGACCATGCCTATCCAATGAATGGTTTAGTTGCAAGAATCTTTTAGAATTGGTAAACTTCTGAATCATATGACTCAAGAATCATCACTTGATTGTGTTTTCAACATTAATCAGGATTCTCTCAGCTTACCTCTTAAGAAAAACGAAAGAAACAAATGAAGAAAGGAGCATGTAGAATTTTCCTTTATAGTTAAAAGACCAACTGACCCGAAGCTTTGAAGCATTATACATTAGTATGGTGAAAAACATGCTTACAGGTCTAGCTTCCTTTGTGATGTTTCCTGCTACAAAAATTTTCAAAGAATTAGGCCAATGTTTACACTGAATAGAAAATATACAAGAGTGTCATGAAAGTTTGCAACTCATACATTTTCTTGCATAGTCATAGGTTGGAATCTCAGTCATACTATGTGATTCTTGTGAGAATGTGAGTTTTGCACGTAAAGCATGTTCAGATCCACCAAAAACTCTACTCCAGTTGAAATATGATAATCTAGGCCATAGAAAATGACCTCAATAATTACAAATCGACCAAAACTGATGCAGAAAACTATGGATAATTCAAATTTAAGTTAGCACAATCAAATGAAATAACCACAAGAAATACTTCCTAGTTTCTTGATGAGCATTGAGCTCCTTGATGTTGGTTGGGAATGCACTGAACTATTCATATGAGAGTCAGCTCCTGAATTGTACAAACAACTGTGGCTTATTTAAAAAGAACGAACATCAAAAGAAAAAATGGACATCAGAGATGGGTGCTTTTATAGAAAAAAATTCAAAGTGTGGAACATATTAAAAAAAAAAAAAAAACCTGTCTGAAAGTTTTGAGTCCATGGTAATCTTGAAACAAGGCATTTTTTCTAAAACTAGAGATCCCAATCCCCCAGTTAGATGCTTCTGGATGTTGCTCCAAATACTCTGTCAAATCAAATGAAACCTGTTCAAAAGATAAAACACAACGTTTAATCCAAGGTCCGAGATTATAGCTACACATGTACTTACATTCATAGGGAAATAAACTCCTTGATTTTAATCAAGAAACCTAATAACAACAATTGAGCATAACTCATAGGGAACTACCATAAAGCACTCAACGTCCAATGGTGCAGATTAGCTAGAAACTTTAGAAGTCAAACCAAATTCGGACGAATACACAAGTGAAGAAAAGAAAATTTGCATAGACTATGGTTTGTCACTTCCTTTCACTTAACATGAAAGGAACTATTGGATTAGCTATAAACTGTAAATTAATCAAATTTGCATGAATGCATAAGAGACAAAAACAGATCTGCCTAGACATGGAAGGAACTGTTGGATTAGCTATAAACTGTTGGGTTGCTTTGATTGCCCTAGTATAAATTTAGGGGTCATTTGGCAGCTTGGATTTTGGGGCATTTGGAATTGAAATCCAGATGCAGGCAAAGATATTGTGTTTGCCTACTTCTCGAATATTCTCTAAAAGCTTAGCTTGCGAGGATTTGAAATCTTCTTTAATACAGCTGTATTTTTCAAAATGGTTACTCATGGAGAGCAGTACATGCCTTATCCACACCTCCAAATCCAGTTTGCCAAGATAGTTTCTAGATTTCATAGATTGAAAATCCAGGCTACTAAACATTAGTGGCAGAATGGTAAGCTTTGGAGTTGTTTGGATGTTTCTTGAATCCCACGTATAAACTATTTGAGTTTCTAAGGTGAACTGCTTCATTCTATAATGTTTGACAAATTGGTAAAGTGTTTATTTAGTAAACAGTTTTCTGTGTTTGGGTACTGGTAACATGCTCTTGTGAACTAGAAATTACTGTTATAAATTTGAAAGAAAAAAAAAGTGTTGGAGTGTATAGATTTTAAACAATTCTGGACCTTTTTGCGCAAACTTTACAACTTGCAAACACTTTACACCATTTTTCTATCCAAGCGCATGGTGTAAAGTGTTAACAAGTTAGTGATTTTATAATTAATACAAATCTGTAATCAACATCACATTCCACATTCCATGACTAGAAAAAAGAAGGTAATAAGCATCCAAAGAAGGCGATGTAAAACCCAGAGTGGATGACAAACCATATTAATGGGCATTTAGGTACAACAGCTCAGACCTGTGTTGATCTGTTCTGGCCAGGAATCTCTATAATCCAAAATCATTAAAATATTTGCAAATAGAAAGCAATCCACTCCCAGCACAGCTGTTTAGGCATTACTGAATATAAGTAATGGATTTCTAACCATGAAGAGTGAATTTTTATTTTTCCTATCTGGGTTCTAAAGCACTAGGAGAACAAAAAACAGACCTGTCCATCTGCGATGATCAGAACCACGTGATACTGACCCCTGCTCTTCTCCACAATGCCTATAGCAGTCTCAATAATTGGAGCGAACGATGTTGGTCCTGTTGCAAAGGATAGGAATCAAGTCCCATCAAGACCCATAGGCATAGCAGATGCATGCAAGATCAAGATCACTTATCCAGTAGGCCCCGCAGTATATGGGTCATAGCCCAAAAATAAGTTTCTTTAGAGAATCCTAACCACTTGATCAGAACATAGCCCAAATTCAAGGTTGATTGTTTTTCTCCTCAATTGAGCAGTTAAGATCATCCAACCAGCAGTGGTTTTTGGGCCTCACCCTAGCATTTGTCAGTAGAAGATATACCAACCAGATAGCTGAATATGTGGAACTATTTCTCTATATCAGCCTAGTGCTTCCTCAAAGCCATTACATGGCCGTCCATCTGGGAAGAAACTAAAAACTTCTTGGTCATGCGTTGATGCTGCAAGACAAAGATAAAGACAATCCCTTAGTCCTAGCAATTTTGAAATATTGCAAGAAATACATTTGTGGGCTGAATTTATTTGCGGGCTTGGGAGTTGGATTAGAGCCAATATACCTTTCAAAAAGAGGATCCAAAGGTTTATGCTGACTGAAATTGATGTTGGCCATGAGATGGTTGAGGAATTAGTTACTTGCACATTGCCAAGGAGAATTGAAAATAAAACCAAGCCACGAATGGAAATGAGAATTACTGCTAACCTGCATATTACAGTATAATCGTCAGAGGAAGAGCTATCCAAGTGAAACTTACAATGAGTCCAGCATATACAAAAAGTTCTCTGAATAAGAAAGGTTGCTCAAAGGAAGAACTGGCAGCCTTCCAGCCATCCTCAAATATGCCACTGCTGCAATTGTTGGTGCCTGCATTTATGATGATGATATCAATCTAAACAGGATAAAGAAACAAGCTAAACAAGCTACCATGCCTTTTTAGGAAATTGGGTTTTTAAGAATTTGTAAAATAATGTCTAATTCAGTTTTGAATTCGAAATTCTCATTAATCAATTAATCATACCTAAATCTCACTGTTGAAGAGTATGAACTTGTACCAAGACACATGAGAGGATTTTTCCATATCTTCTTTCCTGGAGACAGATGCATTTATTCTTCTTTTTTCCCACTACAACACAACACAGTTACCAATTGGGTCTTCCAGATCTTTATATCTAATATTGCAATTTATTAGTATGTATGAAAATATCAACCAAGCTTGTGCTTCCGCCTTTAGCATGTCAAGTTTCAGCCCCAAATAAAGGAAAATAAAAATAAATTATAAGGTGATAGAGGCACAGAACAGTATTTAACAATCTACAAAATGCAGAATACATGTCAACACACATACCCAGAAAAAGAAAAAGAAAAAGAAAAAAAAAGTGTTAGTTGAAAACATCCAGCTCTGGATTCTGCACCTTTCCTCTGTATGAAATCAATTGAAAAGTAAATACCCCTATCCAGTGCTATCCAAGCACTTAGATAAAACGATCTTGACAACTGGCAGACTTTCTTTTTTGACTTAGTTTCATGGTGTTACAAGTAGTCCATTCAATGGGCATAAACTTCACATCACCAACCTACCCTTAGGGCAGGATTGGCATCTGGATGGAACACAGAAAGAGTACTCATCGCACTGACAAGCACGCCCATTGGGTGTCCATCATCGGGCATCGCCTGAATAATATCCTACACGCAAGAAAATATAATCAAAATCCATTAGAGAAAAAAGTCACATTAGTAAAGTTTCTCTTATCAGCAATGTACAAATGTTTATCCTATTAGTGATAAATAAACTGAACTACCAAAAAAGATGCAGCATCAGGGCAAGAATCCATCAACATGCCAGATTTTCGAAAAGAGGTGATACTTTTCATTGCATGGACCCCAAGAGTCATAAAGAAACTGATGTGGGAAAACCGTCTACTTAGTTACTACATCATATTTAAAGCAAAAAATCAACCCATCCTTGGTCCATAACATTAGGAAACTTGACATTAAATGTTTGATTTCAGGTTGCCTAAGCAAAGGAATAGATAATAGGGATGCACAAAAATGCCCTGAGGAACTGCAGAATGTTGAGAAACCGCAAACTCCCAGTCTGCATACTGACTTTGAGAAGGCAAATCTCCATACACTGTAAAAGAAGGCAAATCTCCCAACCCTTTTTTTCAAAGCTTTTAAAAGAACCCAGAGACCCAGATGCATTTCTTCTTTGTATATTATACCTTGGCAGGTGGCTCTACATGCATGGGCTCAGATGGGAAGAGAGAGAAAAGGAAGATATACATTACCATTCTAAGTATCTTATGCTTTTGCAGCTCTTGCCATCGAAAACAGAAAAAATGAAAAGAAAGACAGAGGTAAAGCAAAGAAACAGAAAATCTTGGATGTCCATAGTGGAAACCTACCAAGGCCCCACAGTGATGTTTTTTGTCATCCGACCTAAATGACCAATAAAAAAATCGAATCGGTAGCAAGATATAGACCTTACAAGCTCCCAGAGAAATACTTCCTTCTGGCTATACAGATTGTGAAATATCAAGTCCAAAAGGCGGCTGACCTGCATAATTAAGAAACCATGAGAACAATCAATCAGATATAATCAGATGTAACAGGCCATCCTGATGGATCAGTGGGGCTGGAAACTACTAAAACATATTTAGGTTTACCAGTAAAAAAAAGGGGGTAGGACCCATTTCTGTCATGGATCCCATATGCATACTCATAGTCATATGCAATATGGGTATGCCAGTGGACTAGAAGAATTTGGGGTATTTGTTCATTGTTAGTTTCTCCACCCCTATGGTTTTCTATTTTTTAATTTTTTATTGGGTGAATCAGATTTTGTTGCCCTATAGTTGATACTTCTTGATTCATCCTCTTTACCGGTTAGTTGTAAATCAACATTTTCTCTCTTTAGAAGCATATTAGAGTTTGTTGAGGAGAGTTTAGTTGCTGTTTTGAATAAGAAAAGTTAGAAGGCAGTTATAAACAGAATTTGGTTTATTTTCTAGTCCTCAGAATTGGGAAAGTAAGAAGGTTGTTTGAAACATAGTTTCTATGTTTTAGAGTCCTGTGACATACTGATGCATATTGCTATAATGTTCTGCAATGTACAGTGTTAAGGATGTTTTCAGCCCATTGCTTGAATTATGAAAATTCGAGCAACTAATTGTTCTGGGCTAATTTTCAGGCCTTACGGTCTATTTTCTTCTAGGACTTTGCTGCAACTTTTTGATTCAGATCCTGTATTTTTCTTGTATGAGGTTTTGAGCTGCACCAATGTTGCAAGCGAGGTTTAAAATCAGTGTATTGGGTATCGTATTGTTCGCCATCACCTATTAATTGAATTAGAAGCCTTTCACTTATTGAAGCCTGGATTGTTTGCAATGTGGATTTCCAATTGTCTGGAATAGTCAAAGTTCACCACTGTTAGCAAGTACCTCATGGGCCTGATAACATCTGTAGGTGATATTTAGTCTTGGCTATATCTGCAGTAGGACCAGAAATTTAAACGTTCGGATTGAAATATACACGTGCATGAGCAGATTTATCAAACTCCAGCAGAGTACCATACAATTCATGAAGGGAAGACAGTAAGACAGTTATAACAGACAGTAAATTTTGAAAAAAGGAAAAGGGTATTTGGGTATGTGGGAATTTCTTCAATGCCTTTTGAAGAACAAAGCTCATTGCTTGCTTTAGAAGAACAAAAATTTGGGTATTTGGGTGTAATTTTACAGCTAAATCATCTCATAATATCACAACAAGCTCTCAGTTTACCTTGACAACAGATGCACCTGTTGCGAATTTTTTTCCAAGCTTCTTTGAAGCCTCGCTCAGTTTAACACCTGAAACAATAAGCCATGCATCATGTGGAGTTAAAAAACAAAATTAGAAACTTCTAGCAAACAATGGGATTCCATCAAACTTTTGAACTAAAAATGAAAAAAGAATTGCAGTGGACAATGGACATTGCTCACCAAAGAGTTCAAGGCCTTTCACAATTGTGACACATTTGCGTTTATTTCGAACAACCTTTTCATTGACAACTTCTTGTTTCTCCTACAACAAACATTGGCATTTCAATGAAGAACAGAAACTGATGGAACATTACCAATTCAAATATGAATGACTGGAGTATTAGTCTCGATATAAAATGATGAAAACTCAGCAATTGCGAAGTTGGCAATGGCGAAAGAAAGATTGATAGCATAAGTCATCATATAGAATCATAACCCCAACAAGTTCATGTTGCTATCTAGTTTTGAATAGTATTTTTGTTCTACAATAAAAAGCCATTCCTAAACATGAATAAATAAATGCATATCACAAATCACGTTCTTATGAATTCTCAAACTTCCAGAACTGGTACCCCAATAACTAAAATACCTTCAACAACCATAGACAAGTTGTACCAGCCTAGTGATGTTAAAACTATAAATCCAGAATGTTCAGATGAGTTAATCATAGAACAAAACTACTCAAACAACCATGAAGCTATATAATCAATTAACCGTTGAGTAGCAGCAAAACAAAAATCAGCTACCAATAATGCTCTGAAACTGACTGTGATTAACACTGAAAGATGACCAGTGCAGAGTCTAAAATGGGGAGGATTCTCAAAAACATGAAATCACATCAAGGGTTGTGATCATGGTATGTAGACACGACGCTGAAATCAACCAAAAAAAAAAAAAAAAGATCTAGATCTATCACAAGCAATATCCAACAGATTCAATGGAAGAAAACACAACCCTAGCGAACCAAAATCTTTACCAACAAATACAACAGCGGATGTATTAAAATCCAATTGGAGGGAATATCCAAAACTGAATGCTGCCTTACCAAAGCTACTCAGACTCTTCACTAGTTTCAATTGTTTTCTGTGTTCTGATTTTGTTTATTATTCTCTCATCCCAAATCAACATTGAACATTTCTTCTGAAATTTCACATTAGCATGCTATGAAGGAACACCACCTAGTGGTATGTTGGGAATCAGTTTTGGAGATAGGAAATAGTCATGCCCAACCGATTGGATGATAAGCTACCATCCAACAAGTTGATATGTTACCTAGTTAGGGATTCAACATAGTAAATCCCTAATTAGAGTTTCAACATTGTAAATCCCTATTTAGGAATTCACCATTGTAAAATCCTAATTAGGGTTTCAACATTAAATATACTAAATCTCAAGAGAGATTGAAAGCGAGATTGACACACACACACAGAAAAACGTGAGAGAGGGATATCGAGAGTGATTGTGCTACGTACGGAGGTTGCTTCACCGCTCGATTGAGAGAGAGCTCTCGTTCTCCCAAGCAGAACAGAGAGAGAGAGAGGGCCGCGGTGGGTAGCTGCTGGAGTTGCAGAGAGAGAGAGAGAGAGTGTGTGTGTGTGTGTGTGCGCGCGCGTGTGTGTCGCGGTTGATAGTTGCCGGAGTTGTAGCAGAAGGTGGAGCTTCACAGAGAGAGAATCAGGGGGTAGGAAGAAGGTGAGAGTCACGTGGAGGCTGGGAACGAAATGAGGGTAGGGTTTATATATATATATATATATATATATAGAGAGAGAGAGAGGCGCTCACCTGCGAACCAGTTCGTACGTACGTAGTACGAACTTTTTTGAGAACCCATCACACGTGATGTTGATCCAAAATCTGAACCGTTCATGTGAAGCAGCACCTAGTGAAAACCTCCAGGACCAAGTTTTACTTTTATCTAAAACTTTTATCCATATCGTCCATAGCAAAGAGAAATTCAAATCAAGGAAAGAAGCTGTTTACATTTTTCACGGTCCACCAAAGTTTCGGATCAAAGTAAAAAATTCATACTATGGGGTTTCATGAGGTTCTGCTTCATGTGAACCATTCAGATTTGCGAGATTCATCAGGTATGATGGGTCATCAAAAAAGTTCGTACGTAGTAAGTACGAACTGGTTCCCAGGTGAGCATTTTCCTATATATATATATAGTAAAACATCCGTTGGTCCCCTATTTTACATAGCGCCGGTGTAAGAAGCACCCAAAGCGCTGGTGCTACTCGTTTTTGTTATAGTGTCCTTTATGTACCATAATATACCTAGTGGTATAACCCATTTAGATGCACACACATGATGAGAGAATGAATCACAACCACATAACTATTTAAGCAATTAATATCACCTTAAAAGGTATCATGTGTTTTTTGGCTTTCTAGGGCACACATCCCAACAATTTCAAACCAAGCCAAACACCAAACAAACAGCCCAAACAAGCTTCCAACAGCCCTAACCATCTGGAGTTACCCAAACCTCGTTTAGGATTATCAACTTCCTTTTTTTATGGAAGCACAAGGAGAAACACCAGTCTAGCTTCTTAGCAACACCTAGGATTACCACTTTCCACTGATCAGCAACCCATTTTTGTTAATCCTCTATCTTAATCCTGCTGAAATCAGATCCAGTCAAGGAATGAGCTGTAAAAAGGGCATTATCATAATCAAAGCTTCCACTGAGAAGTCTAGATCAAGCCGTGTAGACATCATAATAAAACATACCTTTGGATTTTGTGCTCAAGAAAACATTTCAAAAAAAATGAAAGAGGATGGTTATCAAGCAGAACTTGTAGCTACTTACACCAAGTGCAGTTGCATGTGTAGCCCCCTAGTCATGAGCCGGGAAGGGTTTTCCTTCCCAAAAAAAAAAAAACTATTTACCACCTGCCAATTGCAAGCCAAAGTATCCAATCAGCAACCTTATACCCCACTCATACGTCTTGGTGTTAGGAGTAGGGATATAGAGTATCAATAGCCCAACTCAAAAGTTCCAAGCCTTAACATGCTAACATTGGTTATCTCAACAAGATAACACAGAATTTTAATTTCAAAAGCAATGTTTCTACTGGTCGATGGCCTGTAAGCTACAGGCCTTAAGCTGCCATGATGAAAGAAACTCTACTTGATCCCACTAGGAGCTAGATAAACAGCTTTGGATGGCACCAACTGATTTTTATTGTTGGAAACCGAAGCTATCATTGAAAGAATTCCATAAAATTAAGAAACTCCATACAATAAGTCTACAGCCAGAGACACTGAGCAAGAGCCTAGGACCTTCTTTTTTTTCAATGTACAGCAGATCCAACATGTCCTAGACTGTCTTTTCTTTCTTTTCTTTTTTTTCATTGTAATATCTGATCAAAAAGTACAAAATAGTTGTAAGATTGGGAAAGTAATATTTCAAAAGCTGCAGGCACCATAACTGCATTTCCAAGGTTGTTAGCCCATTTGAAGTACCAAAAAGGCAAGTAAAAGTGAGTGGCAACAGTGGAGTTGAAATTCACTTGGCAAGCAAATCCAAAATGCAGTCCTTCACTACAACAAAAACGAGTAGAACCGGTGCTTTGGGTGCTTCTTACGCCGGCGCTATGTAAAACAGGGGGCCGACAGATGTTTTACTATATATATATTTACTATATATATATATATATATATATATATATATATATATATATATATAAAACCCTACCCTCATTTCGTTCCCAGCTCCCCGCGACTCTCACCTTCTTCCTACCCCGACTCTCTCTCTCTCTCTCTCTCTCTCTCTCTCTCTCTCTCTCTCTCTCTCTCTCTGCAACTCCAGCAGCTACCCACCGTAACCCTCTCTCTCTCTCTGTGTTCTTCTTGGGAGAACGAGAGCTCTCTCTCAATCGAGCGGCGAAGTAACCTCCGTATGTGGCACAATAACTCTCTCTCTCTCTCTCTCTCTCTCTCTCTCTCTCTCTCTCTCTCTCTCTCTCTCTCTCTCAATCTCGCGCTCAATCTCTCTTGAGATTGAGTATAACCCTAATTAGGATTTTACAATAATGAATTCCTAATTAGGGATTTACAATGTTGAAACCCTAATTAGGGATTTACGATGTTGAATCCCTAATTAGGGAACATATCAACTTGTTGGATGGTAGCTTATCATCCAATCGGTTGGGCATGACTATTTCTTATATCCAAAACTGATTCCCAACATACCACCAGGTGGTGTTCTTTCATAGCATGCTAATGTGAAATTTCAGAAGAAATGTTCAATGTTGATTTAGGATGAGAGGATAATGAATGAAATCAGAACACATAAAATAATTGAAACCAATGAAGAGTCTGAGTAGCTTTGGTAAGGTAGCATTCAGTTTCGGATATTCCCTCCAATTGGATTTTAATACATCCACTGTTGTATTTGTTGGTAAATATTTCGATTTGCTAGGGTTGTGTTTTTTTCTATTGAATCTGTTTGATACTGCTTGTGATAGATCTAAATCTTCTTCTTTTTTTTTTCTTTTCTTTTTTTGTTTGGTTGATTTCATGTTTATTTGATATATATACACACACACACACACACACACACACACACACACACTGTTGGTGGATTGTTTGCTTATGATCTGTTTGATCTTAGGTTGTACTTGTTTATTTTTTTATAAAGATTGATTAATTTTGATTCTCAAATGAAAGCTAAAGATGATTATCTGAGTAATATTTTCCAAAAAAAAGGTTGATTATTTGAGTACAATCCTAATAAAATCGTGTGGATGCTGGTCAACCAGAACTGACAACCCAATCTTTCCGATTCTCTGAAAAAATCGGAAAGTCTTAGACCCTGTTTGGCGGATGCCTAAAATTGGGTTAATCTCATTTTAGTTGTCAGTAGTTATGTAATCGAGATCAAGATCTCCAATACATTATTACTACTTAAATAAGAGAGATTGTTTTCAGGTGTCTACCAAACAAGGCCTTACGGAACATATCAAACTGGAGGCCCATGCCATCACCTGATCAACTACAACTCTCAATGTCAACTGCATATCATGCAATCAACTTGGTGTGAAGGATTTGATGTTGCTCATGTGTGCAAAATTTGCATGTGTTATCCATAATTGCTAGAGAAATGAATGGCCCATATTGATCACACTTCTGATCATTGGTGTAGACTGTCCATCATCTAGTTCTCATTCTTGGTTGCACATCCAATAAAAAATTCTATTTGGAGAATCCTCATCACCCATTCAATGGTTAGTGAAATTAACACCCATATTTATCACACTATAAATATTCTAATCATTGATCTAAACCATCCGTGATATGGTCCCACCCTTCATTGCCAATCACTACAAAAAAATCACGTTTTTTCAGATCTTAACTAGCCATATAATGGTTATGGATATGAAAGGCCCATATTTATTGTATTGCAAATGGGCTATCATCCATGGCTGCTAATAATATAAAGCTATCATCCATGGCTGCTAATAATTCACATAAACAGCTCCTTGTAAACAGATGATCAGGCCGATTTAGGTGAATTCTAATTGTAATTTCGGCTGCTTTGATTAGGAATGCTTAGAGCGTACCACACATGGCATCAATAACACAATAACCAGTCAGAAATAATACCTATTAGTAGACACAAGCAATGCAAAGCAGCAAGCAAGCAAATTGCAAACAAACTTCGAAGTCAGTTTCCAGATATCTCCATATTTTATGCAGGGGAATGTAAAACAGAACGGGTAGCATATGATAAATTACAATCATTAACTCGTGTAAGGAATGGTATGTGGCAATACTTAAGTGGAGCTAACCTTCAAGATCTATGGTCCTAGGATAAAGTGAAGGGTGAGAAGAAAAGTGTAAGCAGATAGACAAACATAGCTGTTTTAATCTTTGCATCCTAGGTCAAGAAAATTAGTTCAGTTACCACTTAATGTATAGATTTTCTCCCCCAAATTTTATTGCACCATTTGCCTATATTTCCCTTGCATTGTAGGCAGCTGCCCAACAGTTCAAGTTAGGTTCAATGTTCACGGTTTTATGTAGTTTAATTCATTACTAACTCTCCATTATCTCCTCTTTTTGATCTTCACAGATCTTGCGTTCTGTTGTTTTCAATACTGTGATTAATATGGTGGGCTGTTTTCACAGACTCTACTTACACCTTACTTTTGTGTTCAGGGTTTTCCGAAATATCTGCTGATTTATTGGAGGCAGCAATAGCTCACTGCCAATTAATCGTCGTTTACAAGTAAGTTGCCCACATCCATATTGTCACACCTTTAGAAATGTGCAGATATTCTAATCTTCTCCCTTATGTACCATGTCTTTTTTGTTAGCTGTTCCTATTTTACTATTGAATACCAGCTGTTTTTTACACATGTGCAGATATTCTAATCTTCTCCCTTATGTACCATGTCTTTTTTGTTAGCTGTTCCTATTTTACTATTGAATACCAGCTGTTTTTTACATATGTGCAGATATTCTAATCTTCTCCCTTACGTACCATGTCTTTTTTGTTAGCTGTTCCATATTGCCCACATCCATTGCCTGTTTGTCACGCATATTTGGTCGGACCTTTTATCCCAGTTTATGGTCAACTGGTGCTTCCCAAAAGACGTAGACCTTCTGCTGAAAGCCTGGCATAGCATCAGAATAGGCAAGCTGAAAACCCAGCTATGGCGGATGGTGATCCTTGCCATATGGTGGTCTGTGTGGATTGAAGGAACAACCGATGCTTCAGGAATGAATTAAAGTCCCCTGATAAAGTTGCCTCCAACGCCAAATGCTTTATTGTGGAATGGGCCTCTAATATAGATGTTCTTAAAGATGCAGATTTCGTTTTTTTAGGGATTTAGTTAGCCTCTGCCCCCTCAGCAGTCGCTTCCTCGGTTGTAGTTTTGCTTGTAGTTCTGACTTTCTTTTAATATAATCAGTTATCAGTCATCTTTCAAAAAAAAAACTGTTTTTTGTTCCATTAAACAGCTGGGGCTGCAGTTGCGATCATTGGGCTGTCTGCCTACAGGGTATAAGCTAGCATTCAATCCCCACTGCTAGTTGTGATATTGCTAGACATATATAGGTGTTAAACATGAGTACTAGATGCAGGGCTAGGCGATCTGTAAGCCCTATGACTGATAGCACCAGCCAGCCTCATGTTGGTCCTGCCCAGCCTCAGGCTACTAGTGGTATAACAAAATGTGTTCTTCTCTCGTGGACAATATTTGTTTTACCGTGTATTTTTCTTTTGTTAATTAGTTTTATATGTACCATTGCGATTTTCTTCAACAGATTCAACATCCAAGAAACCAAAGACTCGAGGCCCCACACAATGCTAATGTTCAGGTTAAATAAGCAAGGACTGAACGGATCTCAAGCTTATCAATACTTTGTCTTGAGAGCACAGAAAATAGCATTGTCCCATGGGTATGAAATTGTCAACTGGTATGTGCCCTTGCTCGCCCTAATGCATGTTCTGCTTCAGTACTATCCTACTTTCTTCTTCTTTCTTTTTTTTTTCTTTTTTTTCCAGATATCACTCATGTATATGCTTTATGAGGTGAACAGGGAGGAGACATTCAACAACTTTGGCAGTAAATTAAGCCCAAAAACAGTGGTGCACAACTGTTACTTCCTCTGGCATGCTCAATGAGATGTCTATTCATAAGTGCCTTTTCTTCTTTTAGCCTTTGTGCGTGTATGCATGCATGCTGCAGTTAAAAAGTATATAGGATTCAATCAGAGAACACAAGCTATTGAAATGCAAAAGGTCATTCCATTCCTTTGGTAATTAACCAAGCAAATTTTGGGTTTAGTTATCCATAGCAATACATCTTCAACAAGATAAGAAAATGAAGAATAGTGAAACATAAATTGAAAAGGAACAAAACGTCATCAAGCCATAGAGATAGTTAACACATTTTAGTCCATTTACTCAATACGGACTAAAATGCATAAAGCCCTTGATGACTGTTGACTGATCTCCTACAGTGGTGGAGTTGCTAATGAAAACCGTTGAAATAAAGATACAATAGATCAGTTGCGGATGGACATTATATCTCTGTTTAATTCTCTTTCCTTCAATGATCAGTCTTTGGGCTGCAGATTCATCTTTACTAGACCGATTTTGATGATTGGATCTCTCCTTATCTCAACGCCAACCACCCCCGGCTTGGATCAGCTTCACCAAGCAGGGCACTTGTGAGTATTTCAAGTCCCCTGCTTCCATGCCATCTGGATCTTATTTAACAAGTCAATTTATTAGCATTTGCAAGCAAGGAAATGACATACTCACTATCGAATGAATGGTTTTTCCAATTTATGCACTTGCCAGCCATTTCAACAAGAACAGGCAATCAGGTAAAATTCCAGACAAGCTTTTCAGCTCGGGAATGAAGCTGATACACATGTAAGGAAATACCTACCTACTGAAGTAACATTCCACTCTCAATTCTCCGCTTTACCAACTGCTTGTGATTTTCTGCGCTTTTCTGCTGGCAGACTATTTGATGGAAATCAATTAACTGGGGAGATCCCATCCATGCTGGGGCTTGTGCAAACCCTTGAGGTTCTGTGAGTGTTCCTCTAACCATATACTCATCTGTCCCCTTCTCTTGCTAGATTTATGTTCCTCTAACCATATACTCATTATGACATGTGGCAGATTTTGTCAGTGACTGTGAGAGTTATCCAAAAGGATGCAGAAGAGAAGAATGCTACTTTCAGCCCAAGGGCATATTTCAGATGACATTTTGTCAATTGATGCATGTACATTTTTTTTTTCCTGGTGGAGTCTGACATTTTTATCTCTATTATTACTTGTGGGCAGGTTCACTTTCTGTACAAAGGCACTCTAGGGGTGCTCTTGGTACTGCTTCATGATTTCCCAGAGTTCGTTTGTGATTATCATTTCAGCTTCTGTGATGTGATTCCACCCAGTGCATTCAAATGCGGAATGTTATTCTACGTGCATTCCCATGAAACAGGAGGCTGCCCGATCCTTCTACTCCCAACTTGAAGGTGGCTGCATCACGATTTTGTTTGAACTTCCTAATCAATATTTAATACTTCTCTATTAAGCTAGCATCTTTCTTCTCTCCTGAATGCAGATTGATTTGCTGGCTGAAATCAGCCAATCACCACGCATTCTCTCTGAGGTTGATGGTGCTCTGAAAGCAAACCAGATTAAGGCGGACATTGATGAGTATCTCAAGGTATCTTGAGTTTTCATTATTTTTCTCTACCTAATATTGAGAAATTCTCTTATTTTCATATTTACATAGTAAAGCATGCTATACTATTATATAAGTGCATGTAGCAATTATCATAAATTCTTCAGCCATTGTGAGCGTTCCTTTGTTGTGCATCTGTTCTCCCTAATCGATTCCAACTTGATGGCCATTAGGCATTTTTTTTTCACTTTATTTGATTCCAGCAAACTTATAACTATAGGCCAAGAGAATTTGGAGGCCTCTATTTAGAGCTATCTTAAGGGCCTATTTGGTTACCCAAAAAGTTCCATGCGGATAGCCTTATCCAGATAGTGGCACATGTCCATGGTTTGTGGACGAGCATTGGCACCAAAAACAGATACGGGGTTGTAGAATGAAGTAACCGTTGCATTGTACAATGCAATTTCGATAATGTAACCAAACAGGCCCCAAGGTTTAGTCAAGATAATGATATTAAAGTAAGAAAATTGTTCTTTTACCCACACGTACATCTTGTGCCATTTATGGGTCTGTCCATGTTCAGCAGTTGATACATGTCTTGTTGTCATATAATAGAGAAGAAGACAATTAAACTTGAAATATGCATTGGACAGAATGGTAACACTGGAAATATAAAAGCTACCAAGCGTAGTATGTCATCAGGTTTAGAGATGAAGCTTGATGAGTTGTGGAAAGAGCTCTCTTCAAGTCATGAAGGAATATTGCCACATACCATTCTTTCCACCCAACAGATCAGCACGTTAAGCGCCGAAGAACCAACTTCCATGGAGCAGGTAAGGTCTAGCCTGGTTCTGACTATGATAGGAGCAGTTTTCAAAGGGCTAATGGTGGGCGATCCACTTTTCTCGTTGTATACAAGTGGGGCAATCCAGAGTTCAAATCACTTCAGCCTTTTGACGCCACTTGTGCTAGGAGTAGAGCATATAGAGGATTTGTTTTTTTTTTTTTTTTTTTTTTTTATATTCAAGACCATTTTCAATTTATTGTAATAAATATTATATTTTTTTTATTGTGTAGTAATATAAATTTTGTTTAATATTCAGTTTTATTTGTCTTGAATCATTTTTATGTTTCATATATTTAAAAAATACGATTGAATTATATATAATAATAAAAAAATTACTAGCATGCTAGGGCCTCTCAAATCCATTACAAAGGATTTTACCGGTGCTTGTGTAGAAATCTTACGGCGCTTTTCCGTGAGAGAAAGTGTCTAGAAACCACTTTTACCGGTGCTCAGAGTGACTTTTGCCGGCACTTATTTGCATCGAAAAAAGTACATTTGTCGACGCTCAGACAAGCGACAGAAAAAGTTGCCTAGCGCTGGCATATCTTTTGCCAACATACCCATTTACCAAGCGCCGGTAATAGTATAGCCGGCACTTTTAGGGACTTATACCGACGCTTCTGAGCACCTGTAAAAGTGCCATTTGTTGTAGTGTTTGTTGTCACTTTTCATTTGGGTATGAGCAAAATCACTTGCTCATTTGGATATGAACACAGTCACTTCCATTGAATGGTAAATGTTTCCTTCCACAAATTCTTCCCCAATACAAAGTCCTCCAAGCCATCACTTGAATGTGGCTTACAAAACAATGCTGCTGGAACAAACTCTCAGGGGGCAGATGGCAGTAGTACCCCATGAGGGGAATGATCAATTCTGGCAAAGTCAAAAAATGGTGGCTACGATTTGATTTTGCATCAAGTAGACAATCCAGATTGTTCATTGACTCAAATGGCAGCAATCGTCAGCAAATGGTGGGGCCAGCAATCAGAGTCCAACAAAAACCGTTCATTGTGTGATCAAACAGTGGGGCCAGCAATCACAAGACTCTGATTGAAAATCTTTTACAGATCATTTTAGGCTTTATCCCAAAAATTAGAGGGATATAAATCTCAGGTGGACCACACCACAGGAAAACAATAGTGATTGGATATCCACCATTAAAATCCTCCTAGGGCTCACTGTACTGTTTATTTGACATCCAATATGTTGATTAGGTCATACAGGCCAAGATGAAGGGAAAAAATAAAAATCAGCTTGATCCAAAACTGTTATGGCCCCAAAAAGTTTTTAATGGTCGACGCTCATTCAAGTCTGTTTACTGTAATGTGGTCCACCTGAGATTGGGATATACCAAATTTTTTGTCTCGTACCATAAAATGATCTGGAAAAATAGATGGACTGCATGGATGAAACACATACATAATGGTGGGTCCCACAGTGCACCGACCACGTGGTAGGGGGAGCAGCCAATCCGTTTCCGGGTCCAGGTAAGGACTCTGTGGGCCACGATCCACCTATTTTTTCAGATCATTTAAGGTTATGAGCGGAAAAAACAAAAAAAAAAAAACTCTTCTGCAGCTCTCAAGAAGTAGGGCCCACCTTGAAATATCAAGGTGGACCACCATACGAAGCAGCGGTGATAAGACAGCCACCGTTGAACCTTACTAGGGCCCACCTTGATATTTATTTGCCGTTCAACCTGTTCCTAAAGTCAGGCAGACCTACCGGCCTGATGGAACACAAATATCAGCTTAATCAAACCTTCTGCAGCTCTCAAGAAGTTTTTAATGGTAGCCATACAATTTCTACGGTGTAGTACACTTGAGTCTTAGATCTATCTCATTTTTAAGCTCATATCATAAAGTAATCTAGCAAAATGGATGGAAGGCATGGATAAAACCATACATCAGGTGGCCCCACAGAACCCCTGCCTGGACCGAGTCCGCCCAGGAGGGGCAGATCGCAATCCGGTTCCATCTTTTAAATGGTGGGGCCAGCTTCTCCACTCACAATAGTCCATCGGTTCCAGACCTAAACCCATCCATTTTCTGGAGATCTAAATAT
The DNA here is from genome assembly GCA_030180095.1 of Magnolia changhungtana. NCBI lineage: Eukaryota > Viridiplantae > Streptophyta > Magnoliopsida > Magnoliales > Magnoliaceae > Magnolia > Magnolia changhungtana. The sequence goes on from JASAUF010000662.1 coordinate 9,927,544, forward strand.
AACAGAAAGGGCGTGTCCTCTTATCACCCGGTTCCTTGCCATTTGCAAATGGAACTAGCCATCGGCCCACTACCAGTTTCTCCCTTTCGGCAGGCAAGTTGGTATAGGAATCCATGGCCTCAAAAATGACACAACACAATGAAAGCGAAGCTCACCTATTTGAAGATTGTGCTTCGATGGAAGATGACGCTCAATGGAAGATTGTGCATCGATGGAAGATGATGCTCGATGAAAGAGGGAAAAGAGGCAACTGTTATAAATTTTGGTTGGATACACCGAAAATCAAAAAGAAATAATTGAAAAAATAGCAATTTCACTAGGCTGAATCACGTATAAAATACGCTGTCCTTAAAGCGTGATTCGTCCCCTTATCACTGCTGATGGGTTACAGACGAATTGCTTCCAGGATAAGACAAGCCTTATCTGGATCCAGCGTGCAGCAATCACGATAGGTCCACTATGGAACAGTTTTAACGCAGTAGATTTCTTCTGACAGATTTAGACGGTAGAGATGATCACAGTGTTCTTTAGGAGCTATGGACTGTATTTGATCTGATGGGAGAGATGGTATGTTGAGATGATGAAATCGGACTGGAATGGTCCAGTTTATATAGGCCTCAGGTTTAGACCCGTTGCTGTGTGATATCAATGGTCCAGAACGTTTGAAAAACGTTTCTGGCCGTTGTCCATTAATTCCAGACGTTTCTGGTCATTAGATCAGAAGATCTGACCGTTGGATCATCCTGGCCCGTCCGTTTTCGGACCGTTTGGCTTTCAAGGCAGAGAGCCGTTTTTAGAAACGGCTGGACGTTTCGAATTCTAGATCAGACCGTTCTCAGTCACCTATAAAACCCAGGCTCATTTCAGATCCACACTGCCCTAAGGCTCTGATCAGACTCATCGCACTAGACCCATGCACCGCGATCGCACCGAGGTCGCACCGTCTCGCACCGGTTCGCGAGGGAGCGACTCCTCTACAGCCACACTGCCCACGTCCTCGCCCACGCCCGTGCCCGTGCCCATGCCCGAGCGCGCACGCGCGTGCGTGTGTTCCAGTGCTTCGCACTGGAACACGCAACCTAAGTTTCATCTCCTCAAAAAAGCTCCAAGTAAGAATACTCTTCACAACATCTCATATAAACCACAAAAGTTTCTTTTTCATTTCCGATGTGGGACAAAGCACACACACCGCACTTTTTTAATTAAAAAATTCAAAAAACGTTTTGGCGGGAAAATCCTGAAATTTTGAAAATTTGAATTTTTATTTTTTATTATTGTAAAAAACCACTAAATTTTCAACAGCAACGACGCTCGAAGGATTTCTCGTTGGAAGACGAAGCCTGATAAGATGAAATGACGCTCGACGGAAATCCTCTTTTAGATATGATAATAACTTGAAATCCGCATTCCGTGATTTTTCCATTATTTATAACACAAGCTATATTTTCTGGATACGATTGTATTATATAATAAAATGTATAAATATTTACCATTTACAACTGGACCAATTATTTGGATGGTCTGTATAACTGTGTATCTTTGCCACTATTGTTACGAATGAGTCACCATTATTTTAAATCAAATACAAAACTCACATTTTTCACTGTGCATTAAAAACGTTGACTATAGCTTTGGAAGTAGTATGGCTCTATGGTCCCACCATGATCGATTTGTTTCATCCATCCATTTCTCAACATCATTTTATCATCGATTCCAAAAAATGAACTGGAACTAAATCTTGGGTGGACCACACAATGAGAAAACAATAGTGATTAGACGTCCACCATCATGGATATTGGGTTTCAGCTACGGCAAAATCCGCAGCCGTTTGTCGAGAAATCCTACTCAACAACTTTGCCTTATTTTTTTGTAGTGTTAAGTTTAAGAGTTAGGGCTTAATTCCAATTCTTATAAAACAACGGTGGGATAATCTAAGATGATTGGATGATATTTATGAATTAGGGATTAGAATTGATTTCAAAGCCATCCGCAACTTCTAAATATCATTTGACTAAAAGAGAATATTCACTTTAAGGTGAGGATCACCATTCAAGCTTTTCTACATCTTGATAGTTATCTTAGTTCGTTTATTTCATTGATCATCCAATATAATATTCAGTAAAAATGATGATAAATGGTAGGTCTATTTGAGTAATTATATATATATAAATGATTGATGATCAAATTAAATTAAAGTATTTGAACATGCCATGGAACTGAAATATCTCTATTGTGGTTTAAAATAAACATTTTATATGTGTAAGTACTATTGATATTGTATGTGGCTTGTTTTACCACTTGCAATTACTTGATGATGTTTTTAGAGGTCCTCGATCTAGTGATCATTTTGCCTAATAAGATTAAATAGAATGTTGTTATGGAATTACCATCTTGTGGATCATTTATGTCATATGCCATTTGGGAATAACCTCTTTTTATCGCATCCTTGAATGAAATAGTTGCCCCCTGCGTCTTTGGAAAAATAATTGTCAGATGTGGCTTGATGGATTGTTTTTGTATAACCATGTGATGGTAAATTCCACTTGATGAACTATGATTGAGCACTAGTTGAGGAGGTTATCTTTAATTATCCTATTTATTAAAGTCTCATGAGTTGGGGATGGTGATATATAAGATACTATGCCCAAGCTGTCGGCCTATGTTGGGTGACGAGCCCCTCATAATGACTTTTGAGCTTTCACTACAAGAAAAATAGGCTTTACTGGTAGCTAAAACCACCGGTATAAGAATTACCAGCGGTCGGACACATGCCGCTAAAGGGGAGTATCGCTGTATCTTTTACCGGTGGGCACAACCTCTAATGTAGGTAGTTTTTGCGGCGCTTATTATCCTTTGGCTAAAAACTGAAAAAGCGCCGGTAGAAACTATAAAAGCGCCGCCATAATCCCAAAAGCCACTAAGTGACATGCCGGTAGTATGAGAAACGCTGACAAAAACTATGAAAACGCTGCTAAAAACTATGAGAAGCGCAGGTAAAATTTGTAGCAAACGCCACTAAAAGCTAGTAAAAAACGTCGTAAATCATTTGCAATGTAAAAGAAGAGAAAAGAAACAATTAAAAATTCTGCTAGGCTGAATCTTCTAGAGCAGAAGACCTTTACGGGCTTAAATTAGCATTAAAACACAACCTTAAATCATTTACAACCAGCCCCATTTACAGGCATCCTGAGAATGAAAGGTTACATAATGGACAGAAAATTTATAGATTGAGACAAAAGGAAAAGCAGGACAGAAAAAAAAAAAAAAAAAAACAACGGATTTCAGCGACGCCCGAGGCGAGACTTCTCAAATGCACCTCAAGAACCAGAACCCATGCCATATAGAGGACCTTTGTCAGCAGCACCCTGCCATGCGTAGAGGTCAGCTAATAAAATAGTATGTACGCTCATAATCTGAGTTATACTATCTAAAATTTAATTTTCAGTCATAAATATTTCCTGCAAAAACAGCCATACCGAATGAAGTCCATATCCATCCCCATATGAAGCAGTAAAGCCCCCCTCTAGGCTACCATGTTTCACCCCAAATGCTCCACCTTCAGTCACCAATGTAGAGACAAAAGTTTACAAAACAAAATAAAATAACCAAAAAATAAATTTGAAATAAAATAAAAAGAACCAATAAATATCTGTAACTAGCAGATAGAGGAGAATAGCTATGGAATTTTTTTTTATAAATATGTGGACAGATTTTTCTTCCCTTTTTCTTTAAGGATAAAACTGCATCATAAGCATCATAGCACACAACTCAAGAACCTGCCTTCATCCTACTGTCACCATATGCAGTTTCAACCCGATCACCAAAACCAATAAAAAGAGAATCAGCAATAGCTTCATATGTTTCTACTCCTATGCATCAGAAATTCAAATTGGACAATGCTTCCTTTTAGATGTATTTTATATCAATTTCATTTTATCTCCAAAAGCAAATTGATTCAAGGAGAAAAAATAAAAAATTTATATTTTTACTGAATTTCATTAATAGCGCAGACCTACTCATGAGACCGCATTCACCAACCTGCGGAGAGCATTTGAGCATGCATCAAGCGGTCCACACTAATAAATAGACAGGCTCAAAAATCACGCCAGTTCACTCGTCAAGCAGAACACGCATTTAAAAAAGAAAAATAAACATTTGAAAAGAATTACCATGAGACCACATTCAACAAATCAGGCATCAGTACAATACGCGGAAACAAAAGAATGGAGTGGAAGAAAACAAAATATCATCAAGCAGTCGTGCTGACGAAAAAAAAAAAAGACTTACAGGTGTCAAAAATATACAAATCCTTGAGTGGATTTATTCCATCTGTACCCCCAAACACTATAAAATTACAGGTTGGGGTAGCTTTCGATACCATGATTTGAGCTGTTGTCACCTATTGCTAGTAAGGTTTCTTCAGTTTGATCTGAAACAAAACCCAAATGAATCAGATCAACCATTCACCCAAAAAGGAAAATGCAACCCACATTGATATCGGATAAGAAAAAAATTACATGATTCCATCACAAGGTCAGCCAGACAATAAAAAGGCAATGTACATCACTCAAAATATTGGAAGTCACGTATATGCATGGTACAGGTTGCAAGACCTAACAATGAAAACTACAAAGACCGGAAATTAGAAAAGAACATTCACATAGTTTAAATAAAAATAAATTAGTAGTAATCTAAACTAACAAATAATTAGCTAATGAAACATTAAAATCATGCATGATCATCTCAGGAACTAGCAGACTGTCTGAACATTACCTGTTCTCTTAAAAAATCAGAACCCCAAGGACAACAAAGCTTGCGCTCTTGTGTCACATGGGTCATCATAGCTATAAAGGAAAATGAACTAAAACCTAGAGTGTGAGAGTAAGTCCTTACAAGGAATTTCTTCAACAACAAGAGAATGGAGGCAAGCTTGAGGCCTAAGAATCTTTGGCTTGACAAAAGAAATTGCATAACGAAAAGAACCAAGAATGATGAAAAGAAGTTTGTGGAGAATTTTACCACTTCAATTAAACTGTTGCACCAGCGACATATTTTATGACATTGCTTAAGACTCTCTGTCCATGTAGATTTTGAAGTGGCATGTGTCTAGGAGTATCCATTGTCTCAAAATTTTAGCTTGGCAAACCTCAGAAAGTAAGTGTCCAAATAACGGTGTCTGGAAAATGCCTAGAATATGAACTAACATCATATCCATAAAGGGGTTGTTTGTATGTGGGTAAAGCCTCCAACAATGAAAAACTTTACATTGCTTGGGTCACTGTTTGCATTTGGGCACTAATAAGATCCGTGAAATTCTTCACCCATCCAAAGACCTAAAAACCATGTGAATTCTTTCATTTCAAATAGCTAAGTAAGAGTTTACATTGCAAGTCTTTACCTTCCAATGGTTAGCTTTTTGGAAGCATATATTGGTTCCTAGCAACCTTTTTACCACCCAAATGCTATTAACTCTTTACTTGTATAGATGTTCCAATATAAAAACACGATAAACCCAACTCTTTACCAATGAAAGAATTTTCCTATGTTAAGAGCTTATATAGTGAGATTTTACTCACCTCCCTATGACCCCTGACATGCATCGAAACCATAAACATAACCATCCTTGGAGAGTGCACAGATTATGTATTAGACCAATTTTTATGCAAATGGTTTTAACAGGACCATTGATAAGATGTTTAAGATGATCAGATCAATTTGATATTGGCTTGTTAGCCCAAGAACGTGTGCTTGACGTAATGGACAGTCTAGATCAATTAATTAAAGGCAACAAGGAGCACTATAACTTACAAGTGCTATGAAAGCAGAGGAGCATCTCTCATTAAAATATATGTGATGAGGAAAGATTCTACTGGCCCCTTCAACAATAGTGAGTGAGAAAAAATCTGTTGATTGACAACCATATATAACGGATTTGGGAAAATACTAAATTCCTGAAATCCATAGGTTTGACAAATTCGAAATTTATTATTTTTCAAATCAGCAAAAAGAGAAACTCATAAAAGCTATAAAATCTCTCTCCTTCCAATATCCAAAGGCCTTGTGAATTTGCTAAATCCTATTCTCATTTCCTAGAACCCAAAGAGGCCCTTAAGTCAAATCAAGAAGTGGATTTTTGAAAAGTTTGAAATTGTTTTGGGTTTATAAGGTGGTAAATACAGTCTTAGGTAGCTATTTTGGATAGGCTTTCTTTTGCAATTCTATTGACGTAGTGAGTTATTTGATATGCTCTTGAATTTAGGAGAATGTGTATAAAACATCATACTTGCTATGCTGAAGTGTTTAAATTTTCTCATTAGATTATGGTGAACATAACTTTTGAAAATGATGAGTAGAGAAAGAAGAGGAAGATGATTATGTTTCTGACCTGGAGGATTCTGTTAGAATTGTTGACAGCACCTCGAACGTTGTTTAAATCCAGGTTGCAATCTGTGGCCACTGATGCTATTTGTCTTTCTGTGAAGTTGGCGACGATTTCTGCATCAAACCCGGCGAAAGCAGCCCTGATGATAAAGAACATTTCTTTCCACGAATTCATTATCTCTCTCTCTCTCTCTCTCTCTCTCTCTCTCTCTCTTTTAATTTTTTAACTTTCCATTACAATAATAACTACCTGAAATCATGGCGTTTTCTCAAGATAGAAGTCCAATCCATCCCAACTTGTGCACCTGTTAGGACAATCAATTCAAACAACATCCTGCAACACATTGAAATGCCTAATCAGTCTCACTCTAGTCTTATATATATGAGAAGGAGAGCGAGAGAGCGAGAGAGAGACTCACTTGTCGTTGTGGACAGGAACTCCCCATTCCTCATCATGGAAAGCAACATACAAAGGATCTGCGGAAAATGAAAAACCCAAAGATTTATCAAAGAAGAAAATTGAATGATGATGTACATAGTCTCTTAAATTAGTGCAAACCATACCTGAATTGAGTGTAATGAAGCTACATCTCTTCTCCTCTTGAGTTGCATTAGCAATCAAAGAAGAGTCAATTTGAGATGCTTTCCCTTAAATCTTCGCAGGCATTCTTCCATAATGAGTAATTCTCATCTTCCGCTGCGCTTGCATGAGGGATACTTACTCCCTCCTCGCCACAGCAATGCTCCCAGGAGAATCACTAATGAAATAATTCAAATTCCACAAAGACTCATGAGAAAAATCCCCCCCATTATAGACAACAATTTTGACCTCTATATTCACCAAAGTTTTCAGTTTAGCCCCATACAAGAACAATAGTCATGCCATCAATTACGTTTTGGGAGAACCAAGTCATAAAATCAGTAAGTACTGAAGAGCCAGCATCTTTGTCTCTCAACCTATTCAAACAGATTAACTCCTCAAAGCCACTACCTGAAGAGAACTTGTCATGATTGTTGGGCTTCATTTGTACATTCTACATTGAGGTTCACTCTACTTGCCTTCCTACAGGCTATAAGAGATTCTCCATCTCTTTCCAATCATTTCCTTCCTACCAACTTCACATTATTGCCTAAAGCACAATCAACATTTAGCTTAATATAACCAACAGGAGGATAACCCATCTTGTAATCTTAACTTTCCAGGATTTAACCAGCATTATATTAGCACCCAGAACTTTTATTGACAGCTTGTTCGAGAAGCTACATTGTTCATTGAAAACCTTAGGCCATATTATATTAGGGACTCCATGCCAAACAATGGAAAAAGAAAAAAAAGGGTTTGGATAACAATGAAAATGATGAATTCCACTAAACAATATCCAAATCAATATCCAGAGAATTATTAAAATAAATGTTTAAATCCTTCTATAAATTTGCACCTAATTGAACATGACAAAGGAAGCAAAACAACAGTCAGAATTCAAACCTCTTTTGAGAAATGAACTCCAAAGCATGCAAAACCAAAGAATATAAATATTCCAATTTCCAACTATACACGAGAATTGACCTTGAAAAAGCAAAATAATGCATAGTGGAAGAAAAAAGGCCTCATGATCTAACAGGCTTCTCCATTAAGCAAGGGAGCAAAATGCTACACAGTGGCTCTAATATGCATGATAGGTCTTTGGTGGAATGCCTGAGAAGGCATTAAACCCTTCATATGGGTACTTCTAGCAACCTAAAATCCAAATTCCCTTTCTTTCAAGTAGAAATAGTCCTATAAGCAGAAAATTTACACAAATTTTTAAGGAAAAATATATATATATAGAGGCAAATTTCCTACCTTCCAGTTCTCGTCCTATGCCAGAACCCCCTGCTTTAGCTTACATCAGTTTTTCCCATTATTCTTGAAACTGCCTACTGTGCCATGTTCAGCACACCTATCCCTGCACTGAACAATAAATAAAAGAATTAGAGGATGCAAAGCAAGGTCACAGTTAAAATGTCCAATACTACCAAAAAAGAAGAACATGCCAATTGTTCTTTCTTTGGTATGGAGTTGGAATCACATGGAACACAAAACAACAAGAAAAAAACTAAGTTTCTGTTAGTTATGATATCAAACATTTGGCTGATTGTTTGGCCAAGGAGCATGAAGCTCTTTCTACATTGGTGACACATGTCCATTACTTTACTGTATAATGTCTCTTTTCTTTTTAAATGCAAATCCATCATTGATAAACAAAGAGATGAAGAGATACCTTTTGAATGCTTTCTTCTTGGTGAGCTCTCCATTGCGCTTTGGTGAATGGTTGTAAGGATACATTGTCTACCCATATGTCCACTTTTGTGTATTTTCTCCGTAGAAATTGAATGGATAGAACTTGATTAGAAAGGTTTCAATTCTCCAACGAAAAATATCTGAAGGGACCTGCCTTTAAAAGTGAAGAATTAGCATATGCCCAAAGAAATATGGATCGATTATGCCAAAAAAGAAATTTATTTGTTGGACAAGCTTTAAAAATGAGGAATTCTATGACCCAAAGAAATATGGATCAATCATGCCCAAAAAAATCTCCTTGTTGGACAAGTTTTATAGCTTTCAATTTGTGGCCTGCTAGTGGATAGTTGAAAAGAGTAATACAACAATGGTCTAGATTCAAGAGAACCCAAGATTAGTGGCCTGGATCGTCCAGTGTTGTAGGATTTGGGGCATGGACAGTTGCTCACTTCAAGCTGATGGTCTGGTTGGCTGGAAATGGACCCTAACCTGAGAATACTATTCATATCCATGCCCAGTATGATACAAGTCCAATATCATTTGATATACAGTTCCTGGAGAAATGATCCTCTGTTCCTAAGAGCAGTATAAATTATAGAGCTTCTAGGTGCATTAGGACACTTGGATAGTCCAATCAGTAGATGTTAGGTCCAGAACAATAATAAAATGCCATCCTGATTGTCGTAATTAATCACATGAAGACTACAATAGTCCTTACTAGTTGATTCATAATGGTAAAATATGTGAAAAGAAGGAACTTACCTCAAAATAGAGCTCAGCTGGACCGGAGACATCCGCCGTAAACCCTCCTTTAATCATGGACCAACAGCGAGCCTTAGCAACGATTGCACCAGCATCTGTAAGGCCGGTTGCAGTTTTGAAAACTGCATTTACTGGCACATTTCCTTCACTGACCTGAATCCAAGCTGAAAGAAGAACACAAAACATCCAATAAAATACTCAAGTTTCTTGGCTTACACATGCAAATGTAATTCTAAGTGGGCACAATTCAGGGTGCCCATGTCGTAACCATCAAAAGACCAAAGCAGTTAATCAGGCAGTTTCCACCATGTGCATGCCCCAAAAATTGGCTCGGTCTGCTTTGTCTGGTAGGTCACATGTAAGAAAAAAGAAGAAGAAAAGAACAAGAAAAAGAAGCAGATGGTTGAAAAGATTGACCAATGATCCACATTCAAAATATTTGTGTAACCCAATGGATGTGCACACAGACTGATTACAGGACCAGGGCATCTGACTGGTGGGGCCCACCTGATGTACTCCCATTATCATACTTGGGTATAATCCTGATTCCTGATCACTGCCCGCTAAGTGCACATGTAGTGGATTGTATGCTGAATAGTTCATCATCATCATCATATAACCCTTATCCCTGCTGATTGAGGTTGGCATGTTGAGGAATGATTCAATCTACAATATGAATACTAACAGAGTGCTAATGCATCCTTTATTCAGTGTATATGTTATGATTTGTACATGTTGGTACCTCTTTATAGAATAAGGAAAATTACCAGAGAAAGTGTAGAGCCTGTCTTTGTACAAATAAAGCTTCTGTGAGACACCATCATTCTTCTGGGCCTATAGATATCCAAAAACAAAAATCAGACACAAGCATTTTATTCACACATCATACACATCACAGCACCAATTATAAATGCTGGTGAAGCAAATCATACCAAACAGCGCACAAGGAAGTTATTTGATACTCCAGCAGCACATGATGATTAATATGCCTAATCTACTTCACTCGAAATCATTTAAGGCAGAGAGAACTAATAGCCAATCTGCTGTTAGCATAGTTGTTAAGAGTAATTGATTTTCAAGAAAGTTGTGGTTTTGAACTTCGACAGATGTAGTTACTTATATTTATTTATTTAAAACATTATCAAATAGCACACAGGGTTTTAAGGTGACCCAGACCATTTTAGTTTTAGGTTTTCGTCCAAATGGTCTGACGGACTCTGAAAACAGTCCAATCTGGGTTTTAAAACATCTACAATATTAAAATTTACCAAGTCTTCATATTGGGGGAGGAAAAAAAAAAAAAGCAGCCCATCTACGGGTCAATACATGTGCCAACAATGTATTGATGGCGGTAAGTATGCAAACTTGCTGAAGTGTAGCTGATCATATGTATTTTTCAGCTTCCTCTCAAACCTGTAAAATATTCAAGCACAAGATAACTTGAAGTAAATTGCGTTATAATACTAATTTAACACATTGATTATTAGAGAAATTAGGAAGAAAAAGAAAGCAGCTGCTGTTGAGTTTCAATCAATTAAGCCATAATAAGATGATTGAATATCGATGGGAAGTAAAACTTGGAGATGATGAATGTACAATAAGAAGTGAAAACATCGAGATAAACATGAAAGAATCCGTAGCTAACCATATGTTAAAACTATCTGTGGCCCGCTCTACATCAGAAGAATCCAAAACCATACCTGGAATAGCAATTACATAGGCAACTCCTTCGAATATTAGACTCCTGATATTGAGTCCAAAATACTTCACAGTTCCATCATAGTTCAGCTCAAATTTTTTTATTTGTGAATTTTGGTCTTGAGCACTTAATGATTGGGTATGATCGACGATTGGCATGCATAGCCTCTCAAGAGGGTTATAATCTAAGAAGGCCAGCATGCATAGCCTCTCAAGAGGGCTGACAAAGTCCTTCAAAGTTCCATGTCTTGCTTCAATATGTTAAAACTTCGAGGGACTACTCCCAGCAGAAGCTAATGATGAAGCCGCTGTAACTTCAGCCACTAGCAGGAGCTATATCAAATATCTCAGCCTCCAAAGAGCACCCTTCAAATAATCCACCAGCAAAGCACCAACTATACAAATACTAACACAGCCACCAGCCAAGCTCCAATCACGCCTTCAACCATATGATAACTACTAACACAAAAAGATATACCAAAATAAGAATTTCAACCACTCTTATCAGTCTTATTCTTGAATAAGAATCCAAAAAAATTATACCTTGGAATATTTAAGAGGTGAGTTGTGGCACACTTACACAGATCCATGCCATGCATTAAGCGGATCCTAAATTCTCCACAAAATCACATCTCTTTGGCATTTTAACAAACAACTCCCCTGCATTGTTTTTTCCTAATACTAAGGAAGAGTTAAGACAAAAAAAGCAAAAAAAAAAAAAAAAGAAGAAGAAGAAAAGAAGAAGAAGAAGAAGAAAGAGAAACATTAAGACATGATAAAGAGGGAGATTAAGGCATCATGTGCATCGAATTGGTTTCACCCGTGAGCCCAAAAAACACGTCGATCCAAAACTTAGATAAGCCACACAAAAGGGAACATAGTAAAATTCATGCACAAAACCTCTAAAATCACATAGCAGGGGGGAATCTGATGAATGGCTTGTATGGCACATGCACAACAAGGTGGGCTCCACAAACAGTCTGGAAGGTTTTATTGGTTGAGAGTCCCATCCGAATTGTTCCCTATGGTGTGGCCCACCTGAGTCTCAGATTGGGTGATTTTTGAACCGATGGCCTAACTTCAAAGGGCACATCTGGTGGACGGGTTGGATCTCATGCACACATCATGGTGGGCCCTACAGAGGTTGAAAAATCAATCTTCGACAAGAAATTTTGTATAATTGCTGTAAAAAAAAAAAAAAAAAAAAAAAAAAAGAAAAAGAAAAAAAAAAAGTGTGGATGCAACATAGAGTCAGTGCGTGATGTTCTTGAAGAAAAGTTACGCACCTGCGCATGTTAGAGAGACGGAGAGAAGAATGCGAGTGTGGTTGCTGCTTTGCTTTTGAGTTCTTCGGCACAAGACTTGAGGGAGATTAACCTTAGTTTGGGATTTTATATTTAGAGGACCCACAACTCGGGAGATCTAGAGTGAGGGAGCGAGAGAGATAGAGAAATGTTGCTGTTCCCAAACGAGGTTTTTGGTGTAGTGAGCGTCTTCAACCAGCAATAGAAATGGAAGCCAGATCAAGAGAGGCCGGAATGGAAAATGGAGATTGAGAGACGTTGGAGAGGGAAAGAGAGAGAGAGAGAGAGAGAGAGAGAGAGAGAGAGAGTTTCGGTCGGTTATTGATGGGAGGAGAGAAGAGGGGAGAAGGGTTTTGGGAGAGAAGAGGCGGGAGAGAAGAGGGGAGAAGGGTTTTGGGAGAGAAGAGGCGGGAGAGAAAAGCGCAATCGGATTTGGGGAGGGCACGCGATTTAGGGGTAAAAGCAAATTTAGATTTATTTTTTTTTCCATTTAAAACCAGCGGCGGTGGCTTCATTGTACACGGGCGGCCACATAAAAACACCCTGATTTTCATCTACAGTGGTGGTTTGTCGTGGCCGCCTGTGATAAAAATGCCCCTAACACATGAAATTAGAATAAAATGGTTGGGCTAATCATGCATTTTCATGATATGCAAACTTTACCGGGTGGTCGATGTAAGACATGGGGTTCTTGGGTCACTATAGGCTGTACTATAGAGTATTTTACCTGGTGATCCTAAATTATTATCGCGTGCATTCTAATTACTATGGCTTGTCCTTGTCGCATAGACTTTTCCGAATGCCTAGTCCTCTTTAGGGCATACCATTGAATACTTTTTCGGGAGACTAGTTTACCTTGGGTGTCCACGTTGCACGGTCTTTTCCAGGTGTCTAGTACTCCTTGGATGTATCGTAGAGTACTCTTTCAGGAGGCTAGATCACCTTGGGTGTCCTCGTTGCGTGGTCTTTTTTGGGTAACTAGTGCCCTCTTGGACGTACATTGATTACTTCTTCGAGTGGCTATTTCTCCTTGGACGACCTTTTACCAGCTGGATGAGCATCCCTAGGTCTGCGAGTGTGTGCATGCATTCATGCATTTAAACAAGATTACCATTATGAAATTTATTTACTATTTGTGTATCTGATGAACTTTGCTTTATTAGTATGATGATCATTGCGAAATATCTATTATAGACTGTTCTGCCAACTATGCTTAATTGTCATGGTGCTTAATAAATCTTAGGGGTTATACCTTACTGCGATATCCATTGACGCTATCAAACCATATTTAGTGTGCAGGAGACAATCTTACGGCTCTAGACCAGAGATTTCATTCATGTTAAAATTGTATTTTCATGTAATTTTAAAGACTTAAGACATTGGTTTATACAAGCATTCAGGTAGCCACTTGTAAAATTTTAACATGTGTATTTGAACTTTCCTTTATGCTTGATTTGTTCTTCTTCCACTAAATTGCCAACTCTGAAAAAGAAAAGAAAAAATATATATACGTGAAATTTGGGCTATCTTTAAAGGTTAACACTTGGGTTTTCAAAAAATGAGTAGTATACTCGGATTCCGGGGACCGAGATGTTAAACTGGAGCAGGTACTTAAGGAAGCCGGGTTAAGCAAGAAAATATGACGAGCTAAACCAATCAATCGAGCTCGGTAATAAGACTCGTTGGTCAATCCCGACCTACTCGACTAAGAGCAACCTCCCTTTCTAAAAGGAAAAAATGTGCTCATGATTCTACTATTGTATTTTCTACCCCTTATAGGCTTCTAAAATAAAAAGATTTCCCCAGGTTAGGAGAAGAAAATTCTTTTAAATGATTTCTCGACTATTTAAACTATACGACCAACTACAAGGACTTCCCTTAGTGCAAGGGAAGAAAGTCCTCCACTGTGAATTCTACTATGAAAGAACCTCCCTAGGTCAGGGGAGGAAAATTTCTTTCAATTCTCGATTATCCGACCTTACAATCGACTATGAGGACTTCCCAGAAGCGAAGCAAGTCCTTCTACCAAGTGGTCAGCCTACTACTATGTGAATGACTGAGACTTCCCTCAATTGATGGGAAGAAAAGTCCCTCCTATTAATTCTACTATGTGCGATCTTCCACTGAACAATCAACTTATCGATCCTACGATTGCTCAGCCCACTCGCTCTACTCCATCTGACCTCTCAGACTCCCTACCTCTTTTGTGTGAGGCATCACGGTGTTGGTCCACACTAACTTACTTCCCAAGCTCCTAAAGAATGCTCGGAAGTAGGGGGTTAATGTTATGGGTAAAAATGGACTGATCAGATGTACAGACTCGAAGACTATGGATTGCTTGAGGGCCGAAAAATCACCTTTGCCTCAGAGGTCAGGCTTAACCAAAGACCTCGACCCCGAAGGTCGGCCTCGAATACTGACCTTGGCCTCAGGTACCAACCTCGACCTCGGAGGTCGGCCTCGGATATTGACCACCACCTCAAAATACAAATACACTTACAATATATTAAGATAGGATTATCCTCTCAGATATTCGCCGAGGATATCAAGAAGTCAAACGACACGTTCGGAGGAAGATCTCTTCCATAATACGCAATCACCATCCAAGAGGTATTGCCATATACGCCACCGCCCTCAAAAGCCTATAAACACACCCGCCATGAGTAAAGGTACACACAACAAATATCCTAATTCTTCTACACTTTCTATAGTCTTACCTTGACTTAGGCATCGGAGGGTCTCCAGCCTTAATCGGTTCCCCCAATGTCTTTCCTTGTTTTCCATTAAATCACAGGTACTTTGGCTAACAGGAGGTGAGGAAGGATTGACCGGATATTTGTATCAACAATAATCATAATAATTATAGGTAATAACAATTAATAGTAAATCGAAACAATCTAATTTGGGAAGAAAAAGTTGACTCACTTTAATCGATTCAGTAGCTCAACCCAATGACTCGACTCAGCCTTGATTTGAACTCCATGCTCTAATGCCGATTGACCAAACTCAGCTGAACTATTTTGAACTCAGCTGCACTAGGCTGAACTTGGATGAACTCGCCTGAATCAATCTAGCTCTACCACTTGCTCTTCTTTCTCCTCTCGTTTGCATCTATTGACTGTCCAACAACAACACCTAGACCACCAACTCAACCTAACTCAATCCGAACTATCGATTCGTGCACGACTCAACCAAGTCAACTCGGAAGAAACCAGACAACAGCCTACTTTCTCTCTCTCTTCTTGCATCTTCCTTCTCTATTTCTTCTAACCCAAACCCTATACAACAAGGTGGCTAGATTAGACCAGACCCACCTAACTCACTACACACCAAGTCGAGCCCAAAACTTGTAGACCCCAACTCGACTCGCCCTTAACTCTCTTTCTTCCTTCCGATCCCACCCTTTTCTGCTTCAATGTCCGGTTAGTGACACTGAAATCCACAAATGCATTGAACTTGCCACAACTCAACAAGTCAGTGAGTTAGAGTCAATCAACTAACTCTACCCGAACTCGAAACATGACCACGACACAATATTTCTTCTTCGCTCCCACTCTCCCACCTTTCTTTATCTGATGGAAGGGATGCTTGGCAGGCCTGGACCCTACCAGATGCTCAACTTAAAGTGAGTTAACTTGACTCAGTGCAACACGAACACACAATAGCCCTGACGAGTTGACTCGATCGCACGGCGTGGTGCAGCCCAAAACTCAGTCCCGCTCCCCCTCACTATCTCTCTTTCTCTCTTTCTTCTTCTTCCCTTCTTTCTCTCTTGTCTCTTCCATGGGATGACTTGGACCGAACTAGGCTCAACAGCACGACGAGTCAAGCTTTCGACTCGATATAGAGACTCGGCAGTGGTTCTCTCTCTCTCTCTCTCTCTCTCTCTCTCTCTCTCTCTCTCCCCTTCTTCTTTTCTTATTCTTCTTTTTTGTCCATCCACTGAAGGTCCAACAACAATAATTGGATGGGTTGGTGGGTCCGAAGGGAGATGAGTTCAACCATTAATGTTCTTGGGTTGCCGCATGAAGGGGAAGGTCGGATTGCATCTGATCCCTCTTTCCTTTATATCAAGCCCTCTTCTCCTAGATCCATTGGATGGAAAGAATAAACGGTTTGGGTACAATCGAGGGAAACCATCCCTCACAAAAAAACATCTTCAGTTGTGCCACTTTTTGTCACAAGGAAAGCCCTACTTTGAAGCTGAACGGAGGGTTGAAAAGGCTTAAAATGGACGACCGGGATGGAGAGAAAAGGAAGCACAAGGATTGTCAGGGTGGCAGCAACGGGATGTGGTTTCCATTACATGTCGGGGTTTTGGTCAAACCTCGGCCCTGCACTTGATGGACGGTTCAGATAATCTAGTTAGGGATAATGGTGGGCCACGGCTCATCGAGAACAGACACAATCTGTTTAAGTCGCGTCCGAGCGGGAAACAAAAAGAAAAGGCTCTTTGGCTCGAGTTAGTGCCCAGTTTGACCTGAGTTGGGGTCAGTGCACCACGACCGTGTACACACACAACCCTAAAAATGTGGTCCACCATTATGTTTAGAGAGATCCACTCCGTTCATTCACTTTGGAGGCTCCAATAAGGGCCTCTGACCAAAGATTAGGCGGATCCAAAGCTCAAGTGGGCCATACCAAGTGATTTCATTCTCAATTATTGATTTTCGCCAATATAGTGATTAGTAATGGGATTTAAGGCCAAGATAGTGAGTTCTTACAATCTTAATTGTGTTTACTTGAAGTTACTGAACAATGGCTTTAGCGATGTATGGTCTTATATGTCTAACAAGGTAATTAAATGCTTAAAAATGGATTTCTCTAGTGATGTGATGGACCATCTAGAAAATCGATCGGATGGATGACTTGATCTATGTATAAAAAGTGTTCTTGACAGTTAGATTGATGTATGATTGGGTTTATATGATGACATTGAAGACGATCATATGATTGGCCTTATTCAATGGTTAAGATGAGAGTGCAATGGTCACCAACAAACCGTTGGTATTGTTCCAATCATGTTCATCATGGGGCGAGCTTAAATAAGCTTAGTATATGTTTTAATTAAGCGAGATGATATAAAAACAAATACAAGGGTACATGAAAAGTTAAATCCAAACCATGCAAAATAGTGGGACTTGTAAGTGGTCCACATTCAACTAAAACAAGGCGCTAAGGTTGGTGGCTACGATCTTCCAAATGAAGAATGAGATGTATGCATCACCATCATAAAATGCATGATACAATCACAACTACACATCCATCCACATCATATAATCAGCAACAAAATCTAATGAATATAAAGCATGTTTTCAATGAGTTTAATTGGACACAAATAATCTAATAGAGTGGCCCATCAACAATCGACCCTACGGATTAACGACACAGATCACTAAACCAGGTCCACAAGTAGAAAGTGAAAACCCAATTATACCATTTTTATTTTGTCATCAACATCTAATTAGTTTCCTATGAACAATGGCATGGATGGGACTTCCTAAGATATCGGTGTCAACACGAACATCTTGCATGCATGCGAAGCAATCGTGGGCTCGAATTTGTTCTTGTATGTCTTCTCCAACGTCTCATGCTGCATCCATAAATCAACATAATAATGTATTAGAGGTTTTTTTTTGTGTAAGAATTAAAATAAAACTAAAATAAAATCATGATAATCAGTAGTGATGAGTAGAGATATCTAACACAACTATGATTTAACTGAAATGAGATATCTACCACAACTATGATTTAACTAAAATTGAAATTACCTTCCAAAGATCTCTCACTTGGACCACCGTGTCTTTTGGGAGACCAATGTCATCCCAATGAGCTGGGATGCCATATGCAAAGAGTGCACGATTTACAAAAAGCACAGCCATCCTATAGCCTGTCAGGGGTGCAGCCCAAACCTGTAAAATGAAAGTCACATTATTTAATGTCCACTTTAAGTATTTCATTCATAGCAGAAGTTATATGCTGTTTAGGGGAGGAGACAACGTACCTCACAATCTCCTATCATCCTAACCTTCTTCGCTTGAACGCCAAGAGGATCTACTCAACATCAATTCCACCAATTTTTTATGGATGTGGAAAAGTCAATAAAAAAGTGAGAGCTGTCTCTCAAAAGGTACGAAAATCTACACTAGTCCATGTAACTAATTTATATACCTTGGTTAACATCGATGACCTCCTTGTTGCCGAGGATTGCCAATGTTTCGTTACTAGCGCTTCGTAGATCGCATCCGATTATAAGGGGAGCCTTAGAAATAGCCCAAATGCTGAAGTGGACTATGTACTCGTCGTTTGTCATCCCTCCATTTCCTATTTCAAGCATGTCTGGATCTGATCAAACAAAACCCAAAAATATAAGTTGATATCTAAGTATAAATTAAGTAGAAATCATGAATTCCTTAATCGCATAAGTTTCTAACCATTCCAGCCACCAGGCCTTGCATACTCAGCATACACTTCATTTGCATCAGCTCTAGAGACCATGCTGTGAAACCAAAGACATTTTAATCAATCATATGCTTCTTTTGATTAAGAAAATTAACAAGAGAAAAGCAACTCAATGAGGAATTTCAAGAGGTTTTACCTGTCCCAGTTATCAACAATGTCCATGGTATTCCTCCAACTGTTTCCAACTTTATCGCCCCACAAAGCCGGGTGCATATCCCCCCTAATCAACCGAGGAAAATAGATGAAAAATACACACGAAGAAGAAATTTAAAAGAGGTGTGAAATCGTTGCAGTAATAAAGAATTACCATTCACAGAGAGAATAAAAGATTGGACGGCCCGTCTTCATTAGTGCTCGTGTCATTTTAGGATATCTATTCAAGAGTAAGAAGTAAATTTCATAGTTTAAAATAAAAAAGAGCTCCTCAAAATTGAAATTGAAAGTGAGTATAGTACGCTTACCGAACTATCGGCTTAGTACCATCGAAGAAGCAATTATCATATTTTAAATAATCAATTCCCTGCAAAGTAGTTCATAAAATTGTTCAATTAGTTTCGGTTTTCTTGATTTTAAAAGATATTCATGTTTTCAAATTGTAAGACAATTGGAGAATAATGCTACAAATGAACTTCAACTTAATACACATACCCATGAAGCAAAGGTCATGGCATCCTTCTCTTCGTAACCAAGTGACCCTGGTTGAGTCTGGGTACATGTCTTGTACCTGGAATTTTTGACCCATTATGAAGAACAATAACCATCTTAGTTTCTATCTCTATTGAAGAATCAATGTATTTATTAAACGCCTAAACATTCTAAAAGGTATAAATATCTATTAGCATTACCACATCCTCTAGTAACATCAACCTTAAGTAGAAAAAAAATGTAATGCACTTACCCTGCAGATGAATAGATTCCAAGCTTAAGGCCCTTGCTATGTACATAATCTGCTAGAGCCTTAATTCCTGATGGAAACGTCGACTTTCTAGCAACAAAATTACCCTGAAAATTGAAATTCAATTCCATTTTTTTAATTTTTTTTTTGCTTAGGCAGTATTTTTAGAATATGTAACCAAAGAACTGAGAGATTTGAATACAAAATTTTAAAATGAAAAAAGCAAACCTCTGAGTCACGATTCAACTCAGCCCAACAATCATCTGATAAAGGAAGAAATTGCAGACTTGATTAACCATTGTTCGACAATGAAGTAGTTTTTGCTAATAAAAATAAAAATTATGTTGCAAGAACAGGATACCTAAATTAACATAATGATATCCAAGCTTGGAAAGGCCAGTTGATACCAAAGCATCGGCTGTGTTACAATGGAAAATAGCGGCAATTTAGTAAATTAATAAAAGCAGGGAAAGATTAAAAAATAAATTAATTAATTAATCAAATCTTCAAAGCTCCAATTGAGCATTCAAAAAAACCACAAAATTCAGGTAATAATTCCTTACAAGAAAGGAGAAGAAAACCAAAAATCTAGTACTACATTTCAGCAAATCTAAAACCACTTTATAAAACAAGAGACAAGGTTAAATAGATTCAGTTCACCAGTTTCTCTGACTATTGTCTCATTAATACTGCACCAGAAGTGATTCCAACTATTCCACCTGGAAAAGAAAAATGATTATAGTTATAATGATGGAAGAGATTCCTTTAAAATGGTAAGAACATATTTCATTTATAACTTCTTCTTGCTAACTTCAAGATCACTCTACATTGTCCCATAAAGGCGGGACATTAACATTTCCCATAGTTTTGATTTGTATGTTAAAACATTTTTGGATCTTCAAGTTAACCAGACTCAAGTAAAAATAAACAATAGCAACAACAGCAATATACGTATGTATGAATGGAGAGTAATTTGATACTCTGGCTACATACTTGGGTTGGACATGTTAACCATTAAGATAAATAGAGAAGGAGAGGGAGAAAGAGAGTTTTACCCCATTGGAGGTGTCATGCCAACACCATTGGTGAGAAGATTCCGTCTAGTATCATTTTCAGAAGGTAAAAATCTAGAAGCGGATACAGAGAAGGAAATGAGGAGAAGCAGAGAGATAAAGAGTTGAGAAGCTAAGTATCCCTTCATCTTCTTTTTTTCTGCTTATCGTCTTTTACTCGTATCGTATCCACTGCTCCACCAAGACTGAGAATCACTGCATTTATAGAGGGAGGAAAGGAAAAGGGATCACTTCGGTGAGCAGATCCGCCGAGATTGTTGAGTTCCGTCGATTCTCAGGTCCACATCATTTCCGGTGCCTCCGGGTAACAAGATACGCCCCGATTTCTCTTTTCCTTGAGCTACACAACATTACTTTTGACGTGTGAAACTTCTCTGGCCCCGCAATGATTTATGTTTTAAATCCACACCGTCCATCAATTTGTAAAGATCATTATAGAGTATGAGCCAAAAAATGAGACACATCCAATGCCTAAGTTGACCACACCATAGAAAGCAGTGAGGAGTGAACGACTAGCACCGATACCTTCATAGAGTCCACCGTAAGGTTTATTTGCCATCTAACCTTTTCATAAGGTCACACAGATCTGGATGAAGGGAAACTGAATGTGGACTTGATCAGATCCTTACGGTGGTGCCCACCTTAGACGTGTGTTTTCAGTAACCACTCTGTCCATCCGTTTTTCCATGTCATTGTAGTTCATTATCCAACCGATTGGTGTTCAGTGGGCTCCATTACAATGTATGTGTTTTATCCACGTCGTCCATCCATTTGGATAGATTATTTTAGGGTGTGAGATAAAAACTGAGCCAAATCCAAATCTCAGGTGGACCACACCACCAGAAAACAATGGTGATTGAACCCCACCATTAAAACCTTCTTGGGGGCCACAAAAGTTTTGGACAAGCTGATTCTTATGTTTTCCCCTCGTCTAGATCTGAATGATCTAGTCAACCGGTTGGATGGAAAATAATCATTACACTGGGCCTTAGGAAGTTTTTAATGATGGGCATTTGATCACTATGGTTTTCCTATGGTGTGGTCCACCTGATATTTGAATCTACTTAATTTTTAGTTCATACTGTAAAATGAGCTGGAAAAATGGATGGACGGTGTGGATAAAACATGCGCATCTAGGTGGGGTCCACTTAGAACCAACCGTAGCCAAGTGGGTAATGGCAGGGTAATCCGCCGGATGGCGTAAATTCCAGTGTACGGTATGAGGTTATCTACTGTCATGGTGGACTAATGTATAATGTATAGGAAAGGTCTACCATGGATTGCAGGATACTAATGTATAGGAAAGGTCTACCGTGGATTACAAGTAATTATCTGAATCATTCCAACTATATGATCAGAGACATCATGTTACAAGCCTGCAAAATGATCAATAATATTCTCTTTTATTCATGCAGTCTATTTTTTGTGACCTTAATCTAGTGGCTTTGATCATCCGATTATGATAATTTTGGGATATGAAAAATCCACATTTCATGGTGTTGTTGTCCTGTTCAACAGTCATCGGTGACAGTAGGTGGACCACTTTGTTACCATGAAAGAGATAATTTGATACTATGGAGGAGCAAGTTAGGAATGACAATCGATATGCATTTACTAAAAAAGAGAGGATATGGAGGTTTGATTTTTAAATTATTGATATATCTATATATATGTTTATCCTAATCACCTCTCTGCATTAGGATATTTTTTTTCAAAATTCAGTTGCCTTATCTAATATCACATCAACTTGATGATGTTTAACTGCATTAATTAATTTCACATGGGCCATCAATTGAATGGTCAGGATGATCCCACTGCGACCAGCCAAAAACACTGACACTATTTTACTGTAGTCGGCATATTTTGTAAATGTCAAAACAAAAGCTATTTCATTAATCGAGATAATCATCGTTTTAGTACTTTTTGCGAACAAAGGGATGACAGCTCGGTGGGCCTCACTTTGATGTTTATGTTAAATTCACATTAACCATGAGGACCCTTTGTTAGGCCTAAGGCCCAAAACTCAGTTTCAACATATATTCAGGTGGATGAAACACATGATTGGAAACCGTGTAGAGAGCACTGCTTGCTCTCCAAACTGTTACCTTTGCTGCAACCTACCTGATTTATGAATGAGTTTGATTTTTTTGTTCAATTCTTAAATTTTATTATAGTATCTAATGGTTGGAGTGGATTTCACATAATTATCACTATAGGCCGTATAAAAATCATGAGTGGATGTCTCTCTCCCCACTATTTGCTCTGGTGGGGCCCACTTAAATACAAGTTAATCGTATTTTTTTACTATGGACCTAATATAGGATTATATATCTAATATAGTTGGAACGGACTCTTCCAATGACTCAAAAACCAAGATTTCCTATCATATATTAGAAGAAAAAAAAAAGGATACAAGAGATTCACTCCGAACATTAGATGTGCAATCCAATGTTAGGTAAGGGTTAAAACAAAAGGAAACATGAGACGCACCACTTGAACTTTTACTGCGCCCACTAAGATAAAAATGAGAGATTCATTCTTACCATTAGATGTGCAATCCTATCTTAGGTCGGTCAAATTATCATGTTGACTTGCCCATCAATGGGCTAAAACAAAGGAAACAAGTGGGAGAGACACATCAATGCTTGATTTTGACAGGGCCTACCATAATGATTTTGTGAAATCCAATCTAATCATTAGATGTCACACCAAAATTTAGAATTGTAGCCTAAAAATCATAAATCATGCTGATTTATGATTAAGTTGGATCACACTAAGAGAAATAATTTTGAGGGGTGTGAGCATTTTCTTTGTACATTATTCCAATCTCGCCGTGCACCTAAATCACGAATGATAATCAGACACAGATATTACTATATCCTAAGCATTTGATAAAATTACTCGACGGCATTCATAATTTTTTCAATTAAGAACTTTTTTTACTAACATTTAAAATACCAATACATATATTAAAGGAAATTTCAAAATTCCTCTTAATACAAGATATTACGAGAAAATGCTTTCACATAACCTTCCTTTCAATGTACAGATAAGAGGCAGAGAGTCTAATTTACTCTCCAAAAGAATCGTGCAGGACCGAAAACTGCAGCTCCTGCCTATACACAACTGAATTGCATTTGTCTAGCTATGAAGCTACGTGGACCCTACTGTGATGTGTTTACAAAATCTACACCAATTACTAGTTGTGATCTAATTTTAGATATTGAGCTTAAAAACGATTTTCACCTATGACTCAGTTGGAACAAATAATTGAAAAAGGTGTACAAGGCAATGCCCACCCTCCAAATTATTTACCTCATTGTGGCCCACACCTGAATCCTGGATTACCCTAATTTTTGGACCAAATCCTAAATTTTGGTGTGGCATGTAATAGTTTGAGTGGATTTCACATCGTATCATAGTGGGCCCTATAAAAAATCAATTGTGAATGTTTTTCTCCCAATTGGTGTATCTAAATCATATGTCAGCCTGATTTTTTGGCCCAGGATCTAACATAGAATTACACATCTAAAAGTTTGAGTGGATTTCACACACATATATACTATGGCAGCGTCCTATAATTTTTTTTTTACATTTCTAAACAGCCGTATAGCAACAGTCGTATAGCAAAATGCTACTAGGAATAGAGTAGCACACAACACCGTAGGTAGCGTGTGGTGTAAAATCTAAATGGACCTACCATAATTTGTGTTTTATCTACATTGTCCATTCAATTTTCTAGATCATTTGAGGGTACGAGGCAAAAAATGAGGCAGATCTAAATCTAAGGTGAACTACACAATAGGAGACGGTGGTGATTGAACACCCACTATTAAAAACTTCACCGGAGTTACAAAATTTTTGGATCAAGCTGATACGTGTGCTTTCTCTTCTTCAAGGGCGTGTGACCTAATCAACAGGTTATATGGCAAACAAATATTACAGTGGGGCCTAGAAAGTTTTCAATGGCGGCGTTCAATCACCACTTTCCTATGGTGCGGTCCACCTGAGATTTGGGTCTACCTCACTTTTGATCTCATGCCTTAAAATGATCTTTCAAAATAGATGAATGGAGTGGATAAAACGCATACATCATGGTTGGGCCCACAAAGCTTTTTTAGCACCACCCAGTCGTAACTAGGTCGGTGCTGTGCTACACCGAGTTTTAAGACCTATACCCTGCCGATTTTTGGCAGGTCCACCCTGATGTGTAAGCAAAATTCACTTCAATAGGTAAATGCATAGTCCCGTGTTAGACACACAACCAAAAAGTTATGGTAACATGTGATTCATATGAGCTACACCAAGGAAAAAGTTGAGAGAGAGATTAGTCACCACTAATTTTTAGCAGGCCTACTGTAATGATTATGTGGAAGCCATTTGCACCGTTAGATACCATACAAAAATTTAGTGCTAAAGACCAAAAATCAAGAAAATTTGTGATTAAGATAGACCACACCGAGGGAATGGTCTTGGATGGGAATGGTCTTGGAGCCCTACACCTAAAATTGGGTCACGCAGCCAGCGGTTGGTGTGGATTTCAGAAACACATTACACTGGGCCCATATAACTTCATAGCCAATACACAATTCACTTATGCCCATGTGATTTTGGGTTATTCAAGAATTCTCTATTATAAGTGTAAATTAGACTCTTCACCTCCTTTCCATATTATTTAAGGAATGTTTTGGTAAATATGTAAAATGTTGGTAATGTTCGAGATTTTTGCTATTTTGAATTTCTAAAATCCCTTGAAAATTGTAACGTTTCATATTTTCACTATTTTGAATTTACGAAAATCCTTGAAAATTTTTGCTAAAATTAGCTTATGTTGTCGCTAAAATTTTCACTTAATGCTCGAGGTGAGCCTATAGGTGGGTGGTATCAATAAAGAACCGCACAAATCCAATTAATCAACCATAGGAAGCCAACAAATCCACTCGATCACGTAAATTAAATCTCGAGTCAAGCTCGTGATTTGTTCATTTAAGGTCCAAATTTAGCTGAGTCATTACTAACTAATCAAGACAACCTTAATTAAATAAAGACCTATCTTAATTAACAAACTAAATAGTGGTTTAAGGTGATTAGGATTAAATCATCATTTTTGCTAGTTGCGAATATACTGCATTATTAACTTAGCTAATCCAAACCCTAATCATCGTACTCAAGAAATCTCTTTGTCTAATTCATTCCAGAAATGTCCCGATTTTCTGAACAAGCTTTAAACCATTCGATAGTGGGATACTAAACCCAAGACTATAGAGAGTCATTCGTCTTAACAGGCTTGATGTCCATCGTAGGACATTAAGCCAATATTGTGTCTCAAATCGCTCAACTTGGACTCCCAAAACTAATGTATGAGATGTGTGAATATTTTTGAAATTAATCAAGAACTTAAGTTAGTTTTGTGTATCCGGTTTTTGCCAAAGTTGTGGTTTTTTTACCATTAAATCGTGACCAAATTTAGGGCACAAACTAAATTAATACCTTACATATATCCGCATAGCTGCAGTCCCGATCGACCATTGGTAACTGTCAAACTGACTTCTAATTATACTCGTCAATGCCAAATGATGAGCCAATTAATTGTATCCATACGTATATCATCACTAGGGCCAATTATCCTATGATATATATTAATCCCTACATCCCATAGTAGGCTCCAAAGGTTAGAAACACCCACACATATGTCTAGTATAATGAAAACCTAGCACTTATGACCATTTACACCACTTCTAGAACTATATAAGGCCCTAATTGGGGCTTTCCATCTCTTCACACGAATTTTCCCTATAAATTGAGGAGAAAGGGAGAAAGGAAGAGAAAAAGGGAGAGAGAAAGAGAGTGGGTTCATTGGTGTTTGATTGCACTGAAATTTCTTCGATGAAGCCCAAACTATTACCGTTTTCCTCTATCGAATCCCATCTTGCACCGGATCGGAGGTAAGAAATGTTTCCTACCTTTTGGTTAAACTATCTCATGTTAGATTTTATAAATCTTACCTAAGTTCCCTTTAATTTAAGTAGGAATTGGTATTTTCCCCTAAAACTCTAACCCTATAGGCATTAAGTTGGGCGAATTATTACAAAGATGTGGACCATTCTTCTAGGTTTCATTTTATCAACCATTGATAGTGTTAGATAATAATTTTTAGTTGATCATAAGATGTCATATGCTATTTGTATTTGAGTTGTTTTATTTTTTTAATCCTAATGTTACCTATTAATGGTAGCTAACATGTTTGATGAAATGCTTTAATAAAGATGCAAGTACTATTGCCAGATGTCTTGTATGTAAATTGATAAGTGATGTTGATATGCATTGGATTGTATTGATATACATTGAATTATATTGATTTGTACATATATCCGGTTGATCCACCCTATTGTGATATTAAGTTATTTTATGATTATGTTTATATATTTGATAATTTGCTTTGTAGTCGTGTGGATCGAGCCATGAAAAATGTTAAGTTGATGACCCTCTTTGAGTTGGTTATCCCGAACTTATATGGTCGTCCAAGGTTGAACACGGACGACCGACAGTAGTTAAGGCACTATATGTAAGACCCGTATCCTAGACCGTACCGTTCCGTAGGCTTCCGCGGTCTTCCCGGTCGAATTCCAGCAACCTTCAACCCTTAACCGGCATTTGCGCGCGACCCTAGTTCATACGCGGTCAAACCGAGTCGACTCAACCCGAGACTTGTACTCTAGCGACCGTGCCGTTGTCGCGGTTCCGATGCCACGACTCGCACGCCGATCTGATACCCTAATCAGGAGATGTGGGTCCACGTTCGATGCGAGGAAAACGCCGTGTGTGCGAATTCTGAGAGAATCTCTACGACTTGTCATATCAACCAATCAATCAATCAATCTCATCATGTCAAGTACATGTTAAGTACACATCACCTTTCACCCATTCCCAAGCAACCCCAAAGTCAAAAAGTTCTTAAACAAGCTCATACTTTTCTTACACCAAGCAACCCCAAAGTTAAAAAGCCTCTTACACACCCATCACCACCACATCCATCACCCATCTCCTCTCTCTCTCTCTCTCTCTCTCTCTCTCTCTCTCTCTCTCTTATTTCTCCCTTCTTTTCCAAGCAACCCAAAAAAAAAAAAAAAAACAAAAAAAAAAAAAATTCATACGATCAAGCCTCTCTAAGCCCTCCCAAAACAACAAGTGTGGCCCACTTCCTACCCCCCTCATCTCCCATCTCAACCATCCAAACTCCATATCCTCCGTTAGGATCGAAATTAAGGAGCAAAGAAGCCTAGGGAGCAAGAAGGAACGGTGGGTGATCTTGGATCTCCATTTCTTTGTCTTTTTATGATGTAAGGGCCCACTTTTAATGGGACCCACCTTAATGTAGGCTTCGTATCAAAGAGGGGCCCATAGTGGTGGGGCCCCTCCATCCTCGCCAATATCTCTCTCTCTCTCTCATATATTGTGGACCCCACTATGATGTATGATCCATGCCATCCCATCCATAGGGCCCACCTTGTTGACCATCTTTGGGTGGGCCTGGATGTAGGAGAAATACAAATATTAAAATGACCACATCAGGTGGGCCACGACCATGTGGGACCCACCATGATGCCTGGGTTCTATCCACACTGTCCAGCATCCAGGGACGCTGGATGTATGTATGTATATATATATATATATATATATATATATATATATTATACTATGCTAATATAATATATAATATATTATATTATATTATATTATAATATAATGCTATATTACTTATGGTGGGCCTTATGTGGGACCCACCTCTCTCCTTTAAATGCAAAAAAGCTGCATGCACAGGAGCTGGTTTTGGTTGTCATTAAATATAGATTTTTATATTACATTTGAGGGAGGGCCCTACGTGGGACCCACCTTTACCCCTTTAATGCTAAAAGCTGCACTAGCAACAGTTGTATGTGTATAATATATATTATATATGTTATATTGTATATTAAATACACATAAGGGTGGCCCTACGTGGGACCCACCTCTACTTCTTTTTTAGCAGCAGTAGTTGTAACGCCCTGAAAATCGGGGGTCGAGCATAAACACCACTCCTGAGTTCCAACGCATCACTTATGCAACATAGATAATGATGATTGAATGTTGTTCATATTAACGCAATAAACATGAGTGGGATTATACCAAAACAGCATATCATACTCCAGAGACAGTTAAATTAGCGGAAGACTGTGATAGATATATAAAATATATAAACTGTTGTACGTCTCCAGAGCATGAACATGTTACCAGGTTAAAGATAGACATGTATACACCAAAAATGAATAAAAGGAATATACATGGGTGTTCCAAAAGTGCAAACTAAAGTAATCTCTGTACTCCCGTCGATCAGAAGATGGTCTATATAGACTCGCCTGATAGCTGTATAAGGAGAAACCCTCCTCCTCATCATAAAAGTCCAGCTCTGCTTCGCAAGCATCGCCATCATCTAAAACTCAAACAGGGTCTGGTTGGTGTGTACAACACCGTCCCGTAACGTGGGAGTGAGTGATCAACTCAGTGGAACAATAAAGCAATGGTTAACATATTATCAATTCAATCAAACGGTAATGATAAAGCAGTAAATCACACACCCCTAAGTACTCTTATTAATGCAAGTATGGTATGTATGTATGATGCATGCCCTCACCTACGCTCCCTCGGCGACTCCTTCTTACGATCGCGGCATGCCACACTCCCTCAGTGCTTGACCATCAACGCCTAACGCACACATAATGCGGTGCATGAACGTGATTACCAAGTCCCTTATTAGTCATTTTCATATAGCAGGTTGGGAAAGTAAGGTACCTCTCTTATATCACTTCCCAAACAAGGATCCATTCTAGGGTCGTCAGTCCTAGTAAACTCATACGATGATACGGTTCTAGGTCACTGTAAAGGGCTCGTCGTCTTATCAGTGCAGGCCTAGTTATACTCTAGTTGCTACGGAAAGGCTCGTTGCCTCGCCGCAGACTCAGAGTATGCTCGAGGTCACTACAAAGGACTCGTCACCTTATCAGTGTAGGCCGACAGCTCGAATACAGTGTCCCATACCACCGTATTCGGCTCACGAGTCTGGGTTACTCACTGGTCACTACGGGGAGGCTCGTCGCCCCAGCGTAGGCCGACAGCTCGACCATAGTGTCCCATACCACCATGTTCGGCTCATGAGTCTTAGTGGATCGAGGTACCAAGGTTAACGGGATTTCACTGGTAAGTTTGGTACCTTAGGTTCAAGCAGTAGTGTCCAAACATGGTGAACACACAATAGACCCATCAGTTTATTAGATAAGTTCGACTGGTATGAGCGTATGCTGAAGTAACCGATGAGGTACCACTATCGACAACCATCGTACGACTCAGATTCATCAAACGTGTCTTTTGTGGCGAAATGACCTCAGCCACAACATCAAGGCCTGTTACCGATTGCCTGAACTATACAATAGCCCCAATCACATTCAATTACAACAAAATATCCTAGAAGATAGTTAAAGCAGTTATGAATCAAGATTACAAATCATAAAATCAAAGGTCCAATAATGTCCGCTTTAGGGCTGCCAGGGCTATTGCACGGAATCGTTACATCGCTCCCCCATCACCCTTCATGGATTTGTTTCTGCATTTTATGGACTACAACTTAAACATAAATCCAAACATATGCATTCCATAGATAAAACAGACGCTATAATATACGATACATGGAGGAAATCATACACATAGTTAAGGGAGTTGGGAATCATAGCTCAACACCCATATAAATTTTAATTTACTAACCGCTTACTCATTCAATCATTTTAACAAACACTTAGACTACACGTACATTAACATACATGACGTATGTTGATCACACAGGTAGTAGGCCAAATCCTTTCACTAGGGAGTTGCCCCATATACCACACGCATATACCCACGACGGATAATCATGGCATGCATGAATCCGGGTTCCATACTCATTCAATCATTTCCACAAACACGTGGGCTACACACTTAGACATATATACGTGCATTAGTTGTGGCGTGATTTAGGGCAAATCCTTTCGCTAAGGGTTATCGCATATACAACCATCATATATCCATAACTGTTGGTCATAGCGAGCATGAATGCGAATTCTATACTCATTCAGTCATTTTCACAAACACATAGGCTACACAATATAACATACACAACGTATGTAGATATAACATGCCTTAGGGCAAATCCGTTCACCCAGAAGTTAATACTAGTAAGTCTAGCATACATATACAGCAGTTAATCATGGCCAACACAATTTCAAATTTTATACGTATACAGTATTTTCTATAAATACATGGAATACAGTATATTCAACATAATTAACGTACAACTGAAAAACGAAACAGACAACACTTTGTACATTGCAATAGCATCCACATCATGAATCTATCATTATCTAACATTGAAAGCATTGAAAACCATAACCTAAGCGTCTATAGTCCACACCTTACGCCGTAGACGCGAAACAAAATCAGTTTAGACACTAAGTCTTTGTCAACGACACCACAACAACCTACAACAGGGAATAGGTTAGCTATTCTATCAACTGTTCTATTTGAATCTCTAAAACAGGTTAGGATTAGGATTTCTAACCCAAATACGGCGTTGGAAACACTGGAAGAACTACATGGGAGTGGTGTTTCAGCAGGTGGATTAGCAGGGAAGAATCCCAGGAAGAATCCCCACTTCTCTCTCTCTCTCTCTTTTCTTTCTTCTCTCTCCTAGGGTTTCCCAAATTCGTATGAGATGAGAGAGTGAGGGCTTAAGGCCCTTATATAGGCCCAAAACTGATGGGAATGGCCCCAAGGCCAAGGTATACTTAGGTTATGTCCAAAACCAGTCTATTTCGACTCAACGGAGTGTTTCCGGAGCCCCCTTGAGCCAAAGGTCAGACTTAAGCTTACTGACTATGGATCTACGTCGAGTTAAGTTTTCATTCCAATCGGGTTCCCAGATCACAGGTGGCGGACCAGTTTCGGTTCAACGGTCACCGAAACTCGATTAGGGTTACAAGTACACTGTCATGTGTATAAAATTTCTCCTGATCCAAGGGTATATTTGGGTCAGATTTTGACGGTCTGATTGCTTATATTCGGCCCGCAAATGATAAGTCTCAGATTCGAATTAATTTATAAAGGAAATCACGTTTTCTTACACACTTCACTCCGGGCTCAAGCGAAGTACTTCGGGACACTATCTGGACTTAATTTTCGAGGTGGTTGTCAAGCCCAGCAAAGCAGTCTTAATTATATAATTTCGTAGTAATCGGACTTTCGACGTATGGTCCAGATCTAATACGGAGTTTCAATGTGCTCCCGAAAGTAACTGGGTAATGAGATTGATCCTAGATTTTAGGTAACCTAGCGTCAATGATTCTACAAGTTTTGAGTCTTGCAGATCGTATTTAAAGTGATTCAAGTGAATTTCACTTAGTTAAACTTGTCTAATTTCTAAAGAATTTGAGGTTTGAGAGGTTAATTAGGGGTTAGGATCAACCCCTTGCCTAAGGACATCTAACTCCAGGTTGGCAAAAATCTGGGGCGTTACAGTAGCTGCATGTACGACAGCTATATGGCTGCCCCATTGCTGCTGTGCACGGTAGCAAGATGCGTGGGTCCCACCTAATCCATCCACGCCGTCTAAATATACGACCCACCATGATGCATGTGTTGTATATAAACTGTCTAACCATTTGAAATATCATTTTTTTTGGCAT
Organism: Magnolia changhungtana; assembly: GCA_030180095.1. Lineage (NCBI taxonomy): Eukaryota > Viridiplantae > Streptophyta > Magnoliopsida > Magnoliales > Magnoliaceae > Magnolia > Magnolia changhungtana. The sequence continues at coordinate 9,960,150 of JASAUF010000662.1, forward strand.
GAGCAAAGGAATGGGTCAGATCTAAAGTTCAAGTGGACCCCCCTACCATTTAAATAGAGGACCGTGACACCCACCGTTCAAACTTCTAAGGGCCACTGTATTTTTCAATTAAGTTGATATTGTTTTCACTTCATTTATCTCTATGTTAACTTATGAATAGGTCGGATCTCAAATATATCTAAGGGTGGGCCCAATTGGATACACATGAGGCCCATCGGTGCGGCCTATTTGATGTATATAAAGCTCATTGGTGCGACCCATATAATACGGCCCATGTGATGTGGCCCGCTTGACATAAGAGGCCCATTGAGATGTACGCATTTGAGGTCTAATGTGATGTATGTTGGCCCATATGATGAGGTCTATGTGACGTAGATGGGGCCCATCGTGATTGTACGTAAGGCCATGGGCCCATTATATGTTTAGCCGTATGTAGGTCACCCCTTGGGAGCAATGTTGGTTTGACGTCCACATTGATGGACAATGATGGTTAGATGTCCTCATTGTAACCTTCCCTTAGGCCTTGTTAGGCCCATTCTCTTCATGGGTTAACCCAAATAAGTGGGCCTCATTCACCGTAGACGGATGACTTTGTGCTATCGAATTTGATATAATCACGATTGAGTGCCGATCTTTATACTATGGTTGATCGACTGATCATCTATGGACCCCGTTTTGTTTATCTACTGATTATCGGTGCCGATTATCGAGGCCGACGCCGATTATTGACCCTGATTATGGGTGCCGAGTGCCGTGGCCGATTTACCATTTTCGATTGTCGTGGCTGATTGCCGATTTCGATTGTCGTGACCGATTTACCATTTTTTATTATCATGGCGGATTGCCAATTTTGATTGACGTGACCGATTTGTCATTTTCGATTGTCGTGGCCGATTGCCGATTTCTGATTGATGTGACCAATTTGCCGATTTTGATTGTCGTGGCCGATTTACCGTTTTCGATTGTTGTGGCCGATTGTTGATTCCGATTGACTTGACCGATTGTCGATTAGCGATCGAGGCTGTTTATCATGACCGATTGCTGATTTCGATTGTTGTGACCTATTTGCCGTTTTCAATTGTCGTGGCCAATTCCCAATACCGATTAACTTGACCGATTGCCGATTAGTAATCGAGGCCGTTTATCATGACCGATTGTCGATTCTGATTGTCGTGACCAATTTGCCATTTCCAATTGTCGTGGCTGATTGCCGATTCCGATTGACTTGACCGATTGCCGATTAGCAATCAAGGCCGTTTATCATGACCGATTGTCGATTCCGATTGACGTGACTGATTTGCTGATTCCGATTATTAACCGAGTCCGATTGTCATGGCCGATTGCCGATTAGCAATCGAGGCTGATTATTGTGACCGATTATCGATTTCCAATTGACGTGACTAATTTGTCGATTTCGATTATTGATCGATTCCGATTATCGAGGCCCATTGTGATGTATTAGAGGCCCATGGGACGTGGCCCATTGAGATATATTTCTGGCCCATAGGTGAGGTCTGACTTGATGTATATTTGGCCCGTGGGAGCGGCCATTGCGATGTATATTAGACTCGTGAGATGCGACCCACTTGATATATATGTGGCCCATGAGTGAGGCCCATCGAGATGCATATTAAGCTCTTGAGCGAGGCCCATGGTGTTGTATATTTTGCCCTGGTGTGAGGCTATGAGTCCACTGTATGTTAGGCTCTATATGGGCCATTCTTTAGGGGCAATGTTGGTTAAATGTCCACATTGTCGATGTTGATTGTCGATGCCCGTTATTGATACCGATTATAAGTATGTGACCGCATAACATCATGATACATGCCCATACGCATCATTTACATGTTTGTTATGAGATGTGGTTGACCATTGCATATGTCATTGGGCAAGTTGTTATGAGACTCCCTGATAGGCGTAGGTTATCTCACATGAGCGCACGATATGCACATGATTGGTGCATGACTGGATTGTATAACTTATGCATCTTGCATTGTGTGTTGATTTTACTATACGCCCTAGCAACATCAGGGCTGTAGCCTCCATAGGCATATCGTGGATGGCCAGATGAGACACTGAAAATGTTTGGTTCGAGCATCAGGCTGCCATAGATGGCCCTGGGTGAAAATTCCTAAAACCCTCTTGGTACCAGAGGACGCCTTAACGTCGAGACCGAGTGGATGTACATGAGCGCCCGAGTGCTGAATACTAGGAGGCCGCATCTCCCACTGTGTCATGGTCGGTTGAGAGGGGGTGTGGCCTTACCTGCCCGAGAGAGTAGGCATAGCTAGGCTGAGTTTGACCAGCTCGAGGAATGGGTCCGTTATCGACGAGCCAGGTAGGTATTGGCAGACTACTGGCCAGGCGGATAATGAGGTCTCTTCAACTTACCTAGTTGTGCACTTGATGGGGCGGTAGGTGGCGTGGAGTGTACTAGACCCTGGTGATGATCCCAGAGAGGAACCGTACTGATATGTGGACTTATTGAGTAGGAGTACATACTCATGCATTTGTTTTATTCACTATCCAGTCGAGCTGGTGGTGCGCAACTAATTATTGTGTACCTTCGCATGGCCACTGACCTAAGATCAGGAGTTTACCACATTGAGTCTGACTATCCAAATTTAGGTATGAGACTGGTTTGTATAGAAGTCCATTGTGATGGACCCCGTAGCCTGCGATACTACGTACTATCATCCCGACTTCACTCCAGCTTGGTCATTCCATTCGCACCGCATATCATATTGCATCCGCAGTACTTATCATTTTGGGTTGCCATATTTTTTCATTGATATGGCTGTTAGTACTCACGTCTTACATCGCATAGCCTTGGTATAGCTGATGGCACTCATAGACTTATCAGTATATTTCCGCTTATTTCGATGTTGTATGATATATGGCATTGTATCCTCGACATCTAATATTTGGCTCTCTCTGACACCTCATTTGCATAGCTGATTTGCATTGTATACCCTAATATTGTATGACTCATGGACTTGTCAGTATTTCCGTTTACTCTGATTTGCCTGATATGGTTTACTTAGCACTTACCTTGTGCACACACTTTCACCACTCACTAAGCTTTCTATAAGCTTATGCACGATAGATGCGTGCAGGTGGCGTTAGGTTGCAACAACATTGAGCTTGGAGCATGCAGCGGACTTATGGAGCTTTGATTTTGACATATGTATTTCTCTTTCAGCACTGTATTCAACTATTTATATTAGTAGATATGCGATGATGATGTTGCTTTTGTGACTTGGGTAAACTTGTGGTTATGCTTATTATGAGTTAAATGTACATTAGAAAATCCTCCTTATAGGATCCCGGGATCGGAATCTGATGTATGGACACTGAGAGCTGAGAATGGGGTACTACGGAGGCTGTCAGCACCGGATTTGGCGATTGAAAATTTTGTGAGCCCGATTTTCGAGTTTAGGGCGTGATACTATATGGGATAGTTTGTACCCAATGTCAGTTTGGTTTGGGGTCCTCCGTTGTCGATCAGATTGGTCCAATGTATAGCCCAATTATTCTTATGTTTGGTGGTTGTATAATAGTCAAAGGAATCTAGGATACCATTATTACCATTGAGTTAAGTCCATTCATAACCGTTAGTACGTTACGATCCCACAAAGACTCGTGAGCCAGGCATGGTGGTATAGGACACTGTTTCTGAACTGTTGGCCTATGTTGGGGTGATGTGCTCGTCATGTTAGTAAAACATTGGGTGACAAACCTTCCCATAGTAACCACCGAGCACCGAGGAATGTTGCGGCCCTACCATGTTGCTAATGGTTTGGGTGGCGTGCCTTTTCTACATTCGGGGTGTGGGTAATGACGTTCATCCTAGATGTGGTTGTCCTTGAGCAACAAGCCATAATATTAACCCGATTGAGTTGTATAGATTATTAGATGATGAACCCAAATTTGGATCAAGAGATACTAGTGAAGGGCTGCTACGTGCCACCACGAGATAGGTGAATCCATTTAGCGACAAATGATAAAATGAATGTATCCTAGCTTCGCCAACCTTATGTTTGAACTAGAAATAATAACTATTTGACTGATCATGCATATCATTACATTGGTGGGTTGTGCTGCGGGCTAACTATTGCACATATGTTAACGTCCTCACTAGTAATAATGTTGATGAGGTTCTATATTGGTATCATTGATCCCAGCATGCATCATGTTAAACACTGTTGGATTGTGCTGCGGGCCAATCATTGCACCTATCATTTTGTTATCCATGTATTTAAATAATTAACTCAGCAATTATTTGTTTTGTAATGCTATCATTGCCTATGCTTGATTGTGTTGATAAAATGTGTAACTTAGAAAATAGAACCACTGAGTTATCTACTCACTCCCACCTGGGACGGTGGTTTAAAACACCAACCAGACAATACTATTGATGTAGGTACAACTGCGATAAACACATTAGATGATACATAGTGGACCACGTTGTGGCGCCCTATACTTCTAGTTGATGGATGGGTAGGCTTAGGCAGAGTGCCTCACCTCTCTCCTTGTTGTACATTTTGAGGATCTATATATTTGGAGTCCTCAGATAGGTAGACTCCGTTAGTTGTTTTGTAAAATATTTATTGTGTCTTGTATAGTCCCCATTTGGGCAGATACCACTTTTGGGATGATACTTTAACTATTACCTGATATATGTATGGATTTTTTTTTTTATCTCTACCTTGCTTTGCATCCACTAAGTTGAATTGCGCCACTCTGATTATTCGTGTGTGGAATGAATGTGAATTTAATCAAGGTCACATGTACATTTCATTTGGTTTACACTCGGAAACTCAAAATCGGGGTCTTTATATTTGGGTGTCGATTTTCTAGGCGTGACATTTTTTTTTGCTATAATTAGTTTATGTTGTCACTTACTGACTCTTAATGCTCAAGGTGAACCTATACGCAGGTGGTACTAGTAAAGAACAACACAAATCCGATTAATCAACCGTAAGAAGCCAACGAATTTGCCCAATCACTAAACATCGAGTCTAATATTATAATTTGTTCATCTGTGGCCCAAATCTAGCCAACCTATCACTAACTAATCAAGACAGTCGTAACTTAATAAAGACCTACCTAAAGTTGAGACAAATGGGGGTCAGATCTTTATTAACAAATCAAACTAACTTAACTACTCTCTTAGCCTAAGGACCAACGGTTTAGGGTAATTATGATCGGATCACCATTTTCGCTAATTACAAATAGGCCACACTATGAACTTAGATAATTTAAACCCTAATCATCATGCATAAGAAATCTTGCTACCAAGTTTATTTTAGAAATATTCTAATTATCTGAATAAGCTCTATGTCACTCATTAGTGGGCCACTAAACCCAAGACTATAGAAAGATGTTCGTCTTAACGGGCTTCGCGTTCATCGTGGGACATCGAGCCGATATCGCGTTTCAAATCACTTCGCTTGGGCTTGAAAGGCCAATGCATGAGATGTGTAAATGTTTTTAAAATTAATGAAGAACTTAAGTTAATTGTCTATATCCGGTCTTTGCCAAAGTTGTAGATTTCGAATCGTTAGATAATGACCGAATTTAGAGCACTTATTGAGATTATTACCTTGCTCACATATGTATAGTTATAGGCCAGATAATCGCTTGATGATCATCGATCTAAGTTAAGGTTTTTCCGGTTGATCGGCATGTCCGATATCAGATGATTATGTCCAAATGTGGATTGCCTAGTGGGACACTGATCACATGGTTTAGATTGACTAGTGCACCTCCCGTTAAGTCCCATTGATGGAAACAACCTCCCCTAAGGTTAGTATAATGAATAAAGAACCATTGGGGCCATTTGTGTACCTTCTGTTACTATAAAACCCATTTTATTTTACATTCTCTCTCCCCATACGAATTTGTGCCCTAGCTCTGGAAGGGAGAGAGAGAAAGAGGAGAAAGGAGAAGGGAAATAGAGTGAGAGAGAGAGAGAGAGAAGTGATTGTGTTGTTAAATTTAGGCTTCATATGAAATTTCGTTTTGATTGCTATATGAAAGCAGAAATTACAAGAGATAGAGTGTTACCGATTCGAACAAGCCTCTAATCCACTTCACAAGGCCTGGCTATGCCCTTGAAACCCTTAGGAACAATTTAGAAAGCCCCGGAAGTCCTCTCCACATCCAAAATCCCGATTACACCCGATATATAAAGTATCACAACTGGAACAGAAAATAAATTCCGCACTTACGCAACTCCACGTGCGCTCTTCGATGACATCAACCACCCATCGAAGATCCGTCGATGACATCGAACTTACTTCGATGACATCGAGTAGAAACACTAAAAAATTCTAGTAACCGGCATTAATTTTTTCAATTTTTCTGATGGCATCGAGCATCTATCAATGGCTTGACCTTTGCTCGATAGCACTAAGTGGTCTGTCGATGGCATCGATGGACCCTATTGTTTACATATTTAAGACATCAACAACACTAAATATAAAATTTAATAGCATTTTACAGTAAAAATCATATTTAAGAGGTTTTGATTATTATAGAAATTCCTATAAAGTATTTTAACTCATTCTTAGTTTTTTGAATTAGATAGTAGCTGGATATTTGATTACTAAATTATAACCAAATTCTTTAAATAATATCCATATCTGGCCTACAATATTAAACATTTTTAGATGATACACAAATCTATAACCATATCCATCATATAAGTTCATATGCATATTGCAATATCCAACCCGTAAGCAACTTATTTGTAGACCTACTTGTGATGAATGATAACACAAAATCAACCTATTTGTAGACTTGTGATGAATGATAACACATGCACTTATAAATTACATAGGATGTACGTAAATGATTCAAATTAAATTGTTCAGATTATGGTCTAATCTAGATGTATCATATACTAAAATATGCTTATTTGATTATTTAACTACTAAATTGGTGGATATTTATTGGATGGTTAAAAATAAAATACATTTTTCAATCATATTTGAATAAAAAAATTGTCCAAGCATTTTCTTAGCAGTAAGTGTAACGCCCTGAAAATCGGGGGTCGAGCATAAGCTCCACTCCTGAGTTCCAACGCATCACTTATGCAACATAGATAATGATGATTAAATGTTGTTTGTGTTAGTGCATTAAACATGAGTGGGATTACACCAAAACAACATATCATACTCCAGAGACAATTAAATTACGCAAGCGGAAGAACTGTGATAGATATATAAAGTATATAAACTGTTGTAAGTCTCCAGAGTGTGAACATGTTACCAGGTTAAATATATACATGTATACTTCCCAAAATGGACCAAAAATGAATATACATGTGTATTTCAAAAAGACAAAATAGCAAGTGTAAGGGCATATAGTCAACATCCCAGAAGTCCCGATGATCAGGCCACGGCTCACATGAACCCGCCTGAAAACTGCATGAAAGAGAATGCCTCCTCATCATCCTCATAGTCCGGCTCTGCCTCGTAAGCATCGCCACCACCTGCAACTAAGACAGGGTCTGGTTGGTGTGTACAACACCATCCCGTAACGTAGGAGTGAGTGATCAATTCAGTAGAACCATAAAGCAAAGGTTAACATGTTATCAATTCAGTCAAGTAGTAATGATAAAATAATACAAGCAAACATCCCTAAGTACTCTGATTAATGCAGGAATGGTATGTATAAATGGTGCATGCCTTCGCCTGCACTCCCTCTGCAATCTTCATCTAACGATCGCGCATATCAGTCACTTCCTCAGTGCTCTCTACTTAACGCCAAACGGCACACGCAGTGCGGTGCATGAGCGTGATTACTAAGTTTTTATTAGTCCTTTTCATACAGCAGGATTGAGAAGCTAAGGTACCGCCCTTTATATCATTAACCCAAATAATGATCCATCTAGGGTCGTCAATCCTAATTAATCACATACGATAGGCAAGTTCAGGTCACTACCACCAATGCCCTACCAACTGGCAGTCTATTTTTGAAGGCTCGTCACCGATCCAACTGGGGACCACAACCAGGCTGCACCTGGGTAGGCTTATTTCATACTCGAGGTCACTCCACCAATGCCCTACCAACTGGCAGTCTATTTTCAAAGGCTCATCACCGACCCGACTGGGGACCACAGCCAGGTTACGCCAATGGAGGTCAACAACTCGAATACAGTGTCCCATACCACCGTATTCGGCTCACGAGTCGAGGTTGCTCACTGCTCACTACGGAGAGGCTCATCGCCCCAGCATAGGCCAACAGCTCGACCACGGTGTCCCATACCACTATGTTCGGCTCATGAGTCTTAGCGGATCGAGGTACCAAGGTTAACGAGGTTTCCACTGGTAAGTTGGTACCTTAGATTCAAGCAGTAGCGTCCATACATGGTGAACATACATCGGGTTAATCGGGTTACTTGACGAGCTCGACTAGCACGAGCACACGTCGAGCTGATTGACATGAAGTACGTAAGTACTCCGCGTGGCCTAACCACTGTCAACAACTAAAGTACGGCTCGGATTCATCAGGCACGTCCCGTGTGGCGAAACAAGATCAGCCACCTATTCAAGATCTGTTACCAATTGCCTGAACTATACCGTAGTCCCAAACACATCCAATTTCAACAAGTATTCATATGAAATAGTCAAAGCAATAATAAATACATAATTCCAATCCTATAACCATTTGAGCATGTTATGAAGTATAACATACACAGGAATTCACACATGCGCATTTCATAAGTAAAACAGACAATATGTTATAGGTTACATGGAGAGATTTATACCCATAGAGAAGGTAGTTGAGATTTTTTATCTCAACACCCATATAAAGTACCTGATGCCAAGTACTTACTCATTTAGACATTTTTACGAACACTTAGACTACACTTTTTAACATACACGACGTGTATTGGCCATAACATGTATTAGGGTAAATCCTTTCACATACAACTAGTATAAAGACACGACAATTAATCATGGTAAATACACTTTCAAATTCCATACGTATACGATCCTTTCTACAAATACATGGAATACACTAAACTCAACATAGTTCATATATATCTGAAATGCGAAACGAACATCGCATTTGGCATGTGAAATAGCACCCACGTCAGTAATAAATCATTAACTAACATTGAAAGCCTTAAAAACCATAACCTATACGTTTATAGTCCGCACCTTTCGTCGGTAGACTCGTAACGAACTCGGTTTAAACACAAAGCCTTTATCTACGGCACAACGGTCTCCTATAACATGAAATAGGTTAGCTATTTCATCACTTACACTATTGAAAACCCTAAAACAGATTAGGGTTAGGTTTTCTTACCTATGAACGGAGTCGGAATCGCCGGAATAGCGATGCAGAAATGGTAGCTAAGCCCGTGGAGCGATGAGATTGAATCCCAGGAACTCTCTCCCACTTTCTCTCTCACTTTCTCTCTCTTTCCTTCTCTCTTTGCTCTCTTCTCTCTCCTAGGGTTGCAAATTCATGTGGAATGAAAGAGAGAGGGTTTAAGGTCCTTATATAGGCCTAGAACTGACCGAAATGGCCCCAGGGCCATGGTAGACTTAGGTTATATCCAAATGGGGGCTGTTTTGATCCAACGGAGCACTTCTGGAGGCCCATTTTCTGCGCGCGGTCGGACTTAAGCTCCCTGGAATTGGATGTAATCGAGTTAAGTTTTTATTCCGATCGGGTTTACAGATCGACCGTGGTGGATCAGTTTCAATTCAACGGTCACCGGCACTCGATCAGGGCCACAAGTATACTGACATGTGTTGAAAATTTTTTCTGATCCGAGGGTATAATTGGGTTGGATTCTGACAGTTTGAAAGCTTAGATTTGTCCTACAAGCGAACAACCCAAATCACTTAAATCTGAGCTCAATTTCTAAAGATGTTCGCGTTTCTTACACACTTCGCTCCAGGCTCAAGTTGTGCATTTCTGGGCATCATTAGGACTTGATTTTTGAGATGGTCATCAAGCCCAGTAAGGCGGTCCTAACTATTTGGTTTCGCAGTAATCGGACTTTCGACGCGCGGTCTAGGTCCGATACGAAGTTTCAAGGTGCTCTTGAGAGCAACTGGGTTTTGAGATTGATCCTAAGTTATAGGGTAGTATAACGTTAAGGATTCTATAAGTTTTGGGTCTTGCAGTTCATATTTAAAGTGGTTTAAGCTAATTTCGCAGCTAATGTAGCTTAGCACTTAGTTAATTTCATCTAATTTCTAAAGGATTTGGTCCTTAGTGATTTCTGCCTGAGGTGGTACTCGGGTCTTTGTACGGATTTTTCTGGGACGTTACAGTAAGATTCTCTTCAAATCAAAATTATTTCCATGAGTTACTCGATTCATGAATATACCCATATATCTACACAATGTTTGCAGATACATGCTTATGGCACACATATAAATCAATCTAAACATAGGCCCATAATTTTCCATAACATTATCACATGCCAATCCTATATGTCGAAGTTGTCCGCTACGGAATGACAGTAGTTCAAATGTGAAACATCCAATAGTCTATGGTTAACAGATAATTTCTCATTTTGGAATTATTATTTATAATAATCTAATCAAACTGAACTTGAGTTCTTGCTCCATTTGTAGTGAGGCCCGATATTTCAATAGTTCGGATTGATGCAGATGCACATTACATTTATAATGGAATATATGTGCATGAGCATTCACACAAGCACTTAGAAATTGCACACTTCACATATATTAACCAAATTAACCCAATTAAATTGTAGAATCCAATACTAAAATCAAGTTTGTTAGAAAATCATAACCTCAGATTAGCAGACACTTGCTTTTTAATAAGACCATTAGACATTTTCATTTCTAACCATTTAATAATGTCCATCAATCTAACATTTTTATAACGTAACAAGAACAATTTTTTGTTCATGTTACATTTAGACTAGTGCACATAATTTTAATGGTTTAGTTTAAATTATTTGGGTGTCACAGAAGCATTTTGAGTAATTTTAACTTCCTACACATAAACTTCAAATATACAACTAAATTAAACTGCTTCAATTGTAGAACTCATTATTGTTAAGTTACAATATAAAAATCACGTTTGTTAAAAATCATAACCTTAAGAGTCGTGGATACTTGTTTTAAAAAAAATAAAAAATAATCATCGAATATTTTTAATTTCAATAATGTCTATCAATCTAACAAGAGTAGTTTTTATTCATATACATTTAAACTGGTGCACATAATTTTAACATATTAGTTTGAATTATATTTGAATGTCACATTAGCATTTCGAGTAATTTCTAACTTCCTGTGTATACACTTTGGTTATATTAACATAATTAAACCAATTAAATTATGGAATCCACTATAGTTAAGTCCCACTTTAGTTAAGTCATAGTACAAAAATCAAGGGAATTAAAAAAATGTAACCCTAATTTCATGAGCACTTAAAAAAAAAAAGCCTATTGGATATATTTTTTTATTTTTAGCCATTTATTATCATCAATGAATCTAACGTTTATATAACTTAAATTAATTTTTCATTCATCATAAATTTAAATTGGTGCATGCACATAATTCATACATTTTAGTTTGAATTATTCGAATAGCAGATAAGCATTTTAAATAATTTCTAACTTCACACACATCCACATTGCATATGTTAGCCAAATTAAATCGATTAAATTGGTAAATCCACTGTAGTTGAGTTACAATATAAAAATCAGGTAGGTTAAAAAATTATAACATCCAAATCATGGACGCTTGTTTTCATAATAAGACTATTATTTATTTATTTATTTATTATTATTATTATTATTTTAATTTCTACCTATTCAATAATGTCCATCAATGTAGCATTTTTATAAGCTAATAAGAGTAATTTTTTGTTTATGATACATATAAACTAATTCACATATTTTTGACAGTTTAGTTTAAATTACTTGAATTCACATATGTATTTCAATTAATTTCTAACTTCCTGTGTATCATCTATCACACTCTGCCAAAGTATCAAGTTTCCTCATTTTAATTACCAAAATGCCTCTACGATTATGCTTGCGCAAGCAAAGACATGAATCATCTACAAAACCTATTTTACAAAAGACAAACATATTGTATATGATAAATCCACACCGACAATCAGGTGATAACCTTTATTCTCACCGTACATACAAAATATTAGACCAATAAAACTTAAACATATCCCATCAATGATTTTGTGTTGGATATATCGATCTCTAATACACAATTACTATTATCATATGTATTAAATATCAACATCTCCATTATATAATATTACTGATCAACCTATTTTTAAGCGTATGTCAAATAACACCTAATGTGTTTATCATAACTTCCTAAGTTGATTGAGCAAAAATACGTCACGTGTACAATTTCAAAGCGCCTGAGTATCAACTACATCACTCTTATTGAGTATCAATACTTCTCCTGAAAAAGACCTCACCTCTCTCATGTACAAGTGTTCATTGACAAAGCTTTCCATGCAGGCTATTAATAATGCGTATAAAATTTTATTAATATAAGTGCAAAAGTTATTCACATATTAATTACAATAATGGACCTACTTATGTAGTAATACCTGTGTGAGTCCACCATGTTGTAAGTATGCCATCAAACCTGCCCATTGAGTTAGCCCTACCATGATGATCATATGCCCCAAAAATCAAATCATTACTTCATCCATGCCACAAAAAATAATTAACAACCGCCCAAATTAAAACATGAAAATTCACATGGCAGCCCGTTTGATTTTTTAATCAGCCTATATTTTGGGGCTTGCAACTTTCACAAGATGACCTTACTGGACATGTAAGAACCCATACATATTATCACATATTTTTCTAAGGAAACTTCTTTTTTTTCTTCTTCTTTTTATTTTTTTATTTATTATTATTTTTTTAAAGGTTAACTTGTTTGTACACACCCCATTGTCAGTACGCACTCCATTGTCAGTGTATCCCATATAGTTAGCAATTGGTCATATTTTTATGTTGCATGGTCTTCGTAGTAGGGCCTACCATTTTCATGGCATGGATTTCCTGCACAAGTGGCAAATTAGTAGGAAAGAGGTACAACACTAGAGCTTGCATGTGGCTGTTTGCATTTGGGTGATTCAAAGTTCTATTTTGTTTCCAGTGAAAGCTCAAATTATTTTTTTAAAAAAAATTGAAAGTGGATGTCTCACCTATCAAAATGGAATACCGACGGTTTAGTTTTAACACAAAGTGCAATGGTCACCAACGAATGGTTTGTATTGTTCCAACCGCATGTATCATGTTATTATTATCTTCACCATCTTCGGCCCATCCTATTTCCTGTTGAGGTGGGCAGATGTGGGTCCATGTGATATATGCAGCACATCTGACCCGTCCATTAGATGTGTGGCCTCATGTGGCTGCCAGATCTAAAAAAATCAAATCAATTACTAAGGGCGTGACATCTAACGGTTGGATTGGATTTCATAAAATGGCCCTGTAAAACCTGGCTTAATGTAGGGTTGCACATCTAGTTATATTAGGGCTCGGTAGTGGGGACATTTCGTGTCTTTGTTATTTTTTAACCCTAGCCTAATATAGGATTGCACATCTAATGGTTGGAGCAAATCTTTTGTGCGATTTTTTTTTTTTCCTAATATATGATGAGAAATCTTGATTTTTTTAACCACTGGAAGAGTTCATTGTGACAATTAGATAAATAATCTCATGTTAGTTAAAAGAGTAAAAAAATGAGTTTAACTTGTAATTAAGTAGACCGCACCAAAGAAAATAGTGGGGACAAAAACATGCACCCTTGATTTTTATGTCAAATCCACTCCAACCATTAGATACAACATTAAATTTAAGAATTAAAAAAATAAAAATAAAAAACCAAGCCTATTCATGAATCAGGTAGGCTGCAGCAAAGATAACAGTTTGGAGAGCAAGCTGTGCTCTCTACATGGTTTCCAATCATGTGGTCCGTCCGGCTGAATATATGATGAAATTGAGTTTTGGAACTTAGGCGTAACAAAGGGTGACGCACCTCGTGTTCAAGGTCAATTGTAAAAGTACTAAAACAATGATTATTTCAATTAATGAGATATCTTTGTGCCTTACAAAATATATTGTCTTACAGTAACATGGTGTCAGTGTTTTTAATATGTCTAATCCTGACCATCCAATTGATGGCACATGAAAATTAGTTAATAAAGTTAAACATTAACAAGCTGATATGATACTGGATAATAGGCAACTGAATATTATTATTATTATTGTTGTTGTTGTTGTTGTTGTTATTATTATTATTATAAATATTGTTATTATTATTATTATTGTTGTTGTTATTATTATATATTATTATTATTATTATTGTTGTTGTTGTTGTTGTTGTTATTATATATTATTATTATTATTATTATTATTATTGTTATTATTATTATTGTTATTGTTGTTATTATTATTATTATTATTATTATTATGAATATTGTTATTATTATTATTATTGTTATTACTATTATTATTGTTGTTATTATTATTATTATTGTTCTTTGTTGTTGTTGTTATTATTATTATTATTAATATTATTATTATGATTATGATTATTATTATTATTGTTATTATTATTATTATTATTATTATTATTATTATTATTATTATTATTATTATTATTGTTATTATAATATTATTATTATTCATAATAATATATAATAATAATAATAATAATAATAATAATAATAATAATTATTATTATTATTATTATTATTAACAATAATAATATTATTATTATTCACAATAATAATAATAACATTATTAACAAAACTGAGGCTCAACAAAGGGTTATCCACATTGGGGTTAGAATGAATTTAATATAAACATGCATCTTAGTGGGACCCATTGAGTTGTCATCCCTTTCTTTGTAAAAGTACTGAAATGATGATCATATCACTTACATTAACATTGTGTCAGTATTTTTGGCAGGTCGATAATTCTAACTATTTAATTGATGGCACATGAAAAATTTGTTAATGTAGTTAAACATCATTTAAGTTGATATGATATGGATAATTAGCAACTAAATTTTAAAAAACATCCGAAATGTAGTAAAGTAGGTAGTTATTTTCGGATAAACATATATCTGGATATTATCAATCATTTAAAAATCAAACATCCATATCCTAATTTTTGATAAATGAATATTGATTTCTAACCATAACCTCCTCCGTAGTATCAAATTTTCTCTTTCATTGACAACTGTTGGACATGACACCAACACCATGGAATGTGGATTTGACATAATCCAAAATTACCTTGATCAGATTATCAAAGTCACTAGATTAAGTTCATGAAAAATGAACGGCATACTTAAAAGAGAATATTATCGTATATTTTGTAGGCCTGTAATTAGATGTTTGCGATCATATGATTGGAATGATTCAGATAATTATTTACAATACTATACAGTGATTTACTGTGATAGCAGATAACCTCATACCACAAGTTGAATTTCCAATACGGGGCAGATTACGTATAATTGACGAGGACCTACCTGGCTACCGGTCGTTTCTAAGTAGACCCCATCTTGATGTATATAACTTATCCATGCTGCCCATCCATTTTTCTAGCTCATTAGAGGGTATGAGCTGAAAATGAGGTATATCCAAATCTCAGGTAGACCAAACCTTAGGAAAATAATGGTGATCGAATGCCTACCGTTAAAAAAATCGTAGGGCCCACTATAATAATTATTTGCCATCCAATTTGTTGATTAAATTACACAGATCTAGATGAGGGGAAAACACAAGAATGTGCTTGTCCAAAACTTTTGTGGCCCAGGAAGTTTTTAATAGTGGGCATTCAATCACCATTGTTTTCCTTTATCGTGGGTCACCTAAGATTTGGATTTGCCTCAGTTTTATTCTTACTCTCTAAAAAAATCTGTCGAAATGGATGGACAGAGTGGATAAAACACATACACCATGAGAGGCCTTTTTACCGTGGGCTCACCTTGATGTGTACTCTATGTCCACTTTGCTTAGCTATTTTTTTTTCAGATTATTTTAAAACATGATGTTAAAAAATAAGAAAATTCAATTATTAGGTGGACCATATTTAGGAAATAGTGGTGATCGAACACCCTACTATTGAAAACTTCTTAGATCACAGCTTAATGTTTCCTTAATTTTTAATGTGGAACTTCTTTATCCTATCATGATGTAATGTATTAAATACACACCGTTCATTCAATTTTTTCATACTATTTTATGGAATGCAAATAAAAAACGACGTAGATCAAAAGTTCAAATGAGCCACATTACATGAATTGAACGCCTAATGTTGAAAACTTCTTAATGCCATATAAAATTCTAATCAAGCTGATCTTTGTGTTTTCCCTTCATCAAGGACTGTGTGACCTTATGAAGAGGTTAATGGAGGTTTTAACACTGGTCGTTCGATCCTCATTGCTTTCTTTGGTGAGGTCCACTTAAGCTTTGGATATGCGTCATTTTTAGGTTCATGCTCTACAATGATATGTAAAAGTTAATGGACGGTATGGATCTATAATATAAATCATCGTGGGGCCAGAGAAGTTTCACAAGTCAAAAGTAAGCTAAATTCATAAAAAATGACGTGGACACCTGAAAAGGGACGATACCCAACAATTTCCGCACGGATCTACTCACCGAGGCAATCCATTCTCATTTCCTTTCTCTATAAATGTAGTGAAGTCTTAGTGATGAAATAAGGACAATATGAATAAAAAGTTGCTTAGGATTAGTAGAAAGAAAGATGAAGGAATACTTAACTTTTCAACTCTTCGTCTCTGTACTTCTCCTCATCTCCTTTCCCGTTTCCACTTCTAGATTCTTACGTTCAGAAAATGATACCAGACGGAATCTTCTCACCAACGGTGTTAGCATGACCCATCCCATGGGGTAAGATTCTCTCTCTCTCTCTCTCTCATATTATTGGAATAGCAACCAGAGTATAAAATTACTCTTCATTCATACATATATTGCTGTTGTTGTTATTGTTTAGTTTTACTCGGAGTCTGGTCAACTTGATCGATCTAAAAATGTTTTAAAATACAAATCA
The DNA here is from genome assembly GCA_030180095.1 of Magnolia changhungtana. Taxonomy (NCBI): domain Eukaryota; kingdom Viridiplantae; phylum Streptophyta; class Magnoliopsida; order Magnoliales; family Magnoliaceae; genus Magnolia; species Magnolia changhungtana. Next base: position 9,977,227 of record JASAUF010000662.1, read on the forward strand.
AAACTATGAGAAATGTTAATTAATGTTCCACCTTCATGGGACAATATGGAGTGATCTTGAAATTAGTAAGGAGTTATAAATGAAATATGTTCTTACCATCTTAAAGGAATCTCTTCCATTATTGTAACTATAATTATTTTTCTTCTCCAGGTGGAATAGTTGAAATCACTTCTGGTGCATTATTAATGAGACAATAGTCAGAGAAACTGGTGAATTGAATCTATTTAACCTTGTCTATTGTTTTATAAAGTAGTTTTGGATTTGCTGAAATGTAGTACTAGATTTTATTTTTTCTTCTCCTTTCTTGTAAGGAATTATTATTTGAATTTTGTGGTTCTTTCGAATGCTCAATTGGAGCTTTAAATATTTGATTTAAAACTTTTTTTAATCTTTCCCTGCTTTTATTAATTTACTAAATTGCTGCTATTTTCCATTAAAACACAACCGATGCTTTGGTATCAACTGGCATTTCCAAGCTTGGATATCAATATGTTAATTTAGGTATCTTGTTCTTGCAATATAATTTTTATTTTTATTAACAAAAACTACTTACATTGTCAAACAATGGTTAATCAAGTTTGCAATTTCTTCCTTTATTAGATGATTGTTGGGCTGAGTTAAATCGTGACTCAGAGGTTTGCATTTTTCATTTTAAAACTTTGTATTTAATTCTCTTAGTTCTTTGATTACATGTTGTAAAGATACTTACTATTCAACAATCGAAAAATTGGAATTGACTATCAATTTTCAGGATAATTTTGTTGCTAGAAAATCGACCTTTTCATCGGGTATTAAGGCTCTTGCAGATTATGTACATAGCAAGGGGCTTAAGCTCGGAATCTATTCATCTGTGGGGTAAGCGCATTGCATTTTTTTTCTACTTAAGGTTGATATTAACAGAGGATGTGGTGATGCTAATAGATATTTATACCTTTTAGAATATTTAGGCATTTAATAAATCCATTGATTCTTCAATAGAGGTAGAAGGGACTAAGATAATTATTGCTCTTCATAATGGGTCCAAAATTTTAGGTACAAGACATGTACCCAGACTCAACTACGGTCACTTGGTTATGAAGAGAAAGATGCTATGACCATTGCTTCATGCATATGTATATTAAGTTGAAGTTTATTTGTTGCATTATTCTCTAATTGTATTACAATTTGAAAACATGAATATCTTTTAAAATCAGGAAAACCAAAACTACTTGAACAATTTTATGAACTGCTTTGCAGGGAATTGATTATTTAAAGTATGATAATTGCTTCTTTGATGGTACTAAGCCAATAGTTCGGTAAGCATACGATACTCACTTTCAATTTCAATTTTGAGGAGCTCTTTTTTATTTTAAACTATGAAATTTACTTCTTACTCTTGGAATAGATATCCTAAAATGAAACGAGCACTGATGAAGACGGGCCGTCCAATCTTTTATTCTCTCTGCGAATGGTAATTCTTTATTACTGCAACGGTGTCACACCTCTTTTGAATTTCTTCTCTACTTGTATTTTTCATATGTTTTTCTCTGTTGATTAGGGGGGATATGCACCCAGCTCTTTGGGGCGATAAAGTTGGAAACAGTTGGAGGAATACCATGAACATTGTTGATAACTGGGACAAGTTAAAACCTCTTGAAATTCTTCATTGAGTTGCTTTTCTCTTGTTTTCTTAATCATAAGGGGCATATGATTGATTAAAATGTCTTTAGTTTCCCAGCATGATCTCTAGAGCTGATGCAAATGAAGTGTATGCTGAGTATGAAAGGCCCGGTGGCTGAAATGGTTAGAAACTTATGCGATTAAAGAATATATGATTTCTACTTATTTTATGCTTACATACAACTTATATTTCTTGATTTTGTTTGATCAGATCCAGACATGCTTGAAATAGGAAATGGAGGGATGACAAACGATGAGTACATAGTCCACTTTAGCATTTGAGCTATTTCTAAGGCTCCCCTTATAATTGAATGCGATCTACGAAGCGCTAGTAATGAAACATTAGTAATCCTGGGGCAATAAGGAGGTCATCAATGTTAACCAAGGTATGTAAGTTAGTTACATAGACTGGTGTAGATTTTCATGCCTTTCGAGAGACAGCTCTCAATTTTTTATTGACTTTTCCACATATTCATAAAAAAATGGTGGAATTAATGTTGAGTAGATCCTCTTGGCGTTCAAGCGAAGAAGGTTAGGATGATAGAAGATTGTGAGGTACGTTGTCTCCTCCCCCAGACAGCTTATAACTTCTGCTATGAATGAACTACTTAAAGTGGACATTAAATAATGTGACTTTCCTTTTACAGGTTTGGGTTGCACCCCTGACGGGTTATAGGATGGCTGTGCTTTTTGTAAAATGGGCACTTTTTACATATGGCATCCCAGGTCATTGGGATGACATTGGTCTCCCAAAAGACACAGTGGTCCAAGTGAGAGATCTCTAGAAGGTAATTTCAATTTTAACTTGGGGCCTATTTGGTAGGCCTCAAAATGACTTCATCTCATTTTAGTTAAATCATAGTTGTGTTAGATATTTCTACTCATCATTGCTGATTGTTTTATGGATGCAGCATGAGACGTCGGAGAAGACATACAAGAATAAATTTGAGCCCACGATTACTTCGCATGCATGCAAGATGTTTGTGTTGACTCCGATATCTTAGGAAGTCCTATCCATGCCATTGTTCATAGGAAACTAATTAGATGTTGATGAAAAAATAAAAATGGTGTAATTAGGTTTTCACTTTCTACATGTGGATCTGGTTTAGTGATCTGTGCCGTTTGATGGGCCACTTGATTAAATTATTTGTGTTCAATCGAAAACATATTCATTAGATTTTGTTATTGATTATATGATGTGGATGGATGTGCAGTTGTGATTGTATTATGCATTTTATGATGATGATGCATATCTCATTCTTCATTTGGAAGATCATAGCCACCAACCTTAGCGCCTTGTTTTAGTTGAATATGGACCATCTACCGCAGGTCCCACTATTTTGCATGGTTAAATTTTTATCAGGCTAATAACGGTGTGGATTTAGCATATACAACATGTTGCTTGTGTAAAATAGGTGTTTCAGATGATTCAAGTCTTCTCTTCTGCAAGCATCATTGCAGAATTTATTAAACATGACATTTTGGTAATTTCAATTATTGTAGATAAGCCAAACCAAAAAACAAAAAACAATAAAGTATATAACACGTGGATAATTCAAACATAACTCTCAAAGAAAATGAACTCATTTTTTTGGCAGCCCAAGCATTTCAGCAAATATGACAGTAAAATTTATCCAAAAGAATGATATCTAAAGAAATTTACAAGAACATAGCCCTCTGACTGTTATGGATAGAACAAAGCAAAAATAAAATAATAATTATAATAATAAAACTAAAAATAAAGATAAATGAAAATTAGTTTCAAAACTTCCAAAGGGATCTTTGATGAATCTAACCATAAGAGTAAAACTTAATGAATTAATGAAATCTAGCCCTAGTGCTACTATAAGAACCAAATATCAACAAAACTACCAAAATTAATTTCAAAATTTTAAAACTTCCGTAAATTTTGAGGAATCTGGATGTCTAAGAGCATAATAACTAATGAAACTTACATAAATCTAGCCATAGGTTCAACAATGAGAAAAATGCAAATAAAATTCATATAATAAAATTTAACAAATCCAACCATAACATCTTTAACAAATCTGATCTTATGATCAATCTACAAGAATGGGATCTAATCTAATTCATAGAAATCTAACCTCACCTGCTAAAGTGAGAAGAAAACGCAACAAAAATATGAAAAATGATTATAAATATAGAAGAATTTCAAACAAGCACATAACATCTACAATGAATATGACTAGATTAATTCAAAAGAACTGGATCTAATAAACTCTACAAAAAAATCCAGATCCAATTGCTATGGCAAGAGCAATCCACCATGAAAATGCAAAAAAATGAGATCATCTAGAGCATCCATTCCCAAGAACAAAACTAAACTTGGCATGATCCAAATGTATGACCATTCCAATTATCGATAGACTACTCAGTATTAGGGTTTGCACTAGAGAGAGAGAGAGAGAGAGAGATTTTTTTTTTGGGGGGGGGGTGGTGGTGATTTTATTTTTCTATTTATAAGGATCCTTTGCCAGTGCCCTAGTTTAGTTAGCGCTGGCAAATGGTTGCCCCCAAAGACCCATTTTCTTGTAGTGATCAATCTAATAGTATTATAACCTATAAGAGGGGGGGTGGGGGAGGATTTTAATTTTCTATTTATAAGAATCCTTTGCCAGTGCCCTAGTTTAGTTAGCGCCGGCAAATGGTTGCCCCCAAAGACCCATTTTCTTGTAGTGATCACTTTAGATGTACCATGAATAAAAATTACTCAGATGTACTCTTATAGGTTATAATACTATTAGATTGATGGAAGGTGGAGGAAAAAAAAAGTCATCAATACAAGGTACAAAATTCCATTAAGAGGTGGCCGAGCATATAGATGACAAGCGATCACAGTGGGATGGATTAGATCTAGAGCATAAAACAATTTCTTTTCATAGTAGAGTGAGTGTGCAACTGGTTAGGCTGAGTCTGCTCAAAACACAGGATTCTTCAAATTTTCTCGATGGAATTGAGCATCTGTCAATGATATCGACGTCTGCTTGATGGCACATGAAGTGGTTTGTCAATGGCATTGACAGACCTTGTTGTGCCACATGATACCTTATGGGTGCTACGATCCCCTTCTGGAAATCTTGTCCACAAGAACAGATGTAGTTTTTTTTTTCATGAGGTCAGCTGTGATCTACATATGAAATCCACATTGACTATTAGATTTGTAAAACCACTTTAGGCCCACAGCTAGAAAATCAAGCTAACCTATGGTTTAGATGGTCCACATCAAAAGAAATAGTTGCGAGTATTTTTTTTATTATTTTTTTTAAATTATTAAATGGAGACCGTCGTGAGGATGATGCCATGAAATCATTTGTCTACTAACAAAATAAAAACAAAGTCAAAATAATAGTACAGTAGTAGTTTATGAGACCTCGAATTCCCACGGTTCAGCGAGCATTATGCCAGCAGGTTCTGAAATCCTCTAACACCATTACATGCCAAAAAAAAAAAAAAAAAAAACCATTTATATATTGGGATCAAAAGTTAGGACGATGTGTGATTCAGGTAGGCTATACCGAGGGAAATTCTTTGGAGGGTGGGCATCACTATGTTTTCAATAGCAAGGTCTTCCTAAATTAAGGATGGGACTGATTTTTGAGACCTACATCTAAAATTGGATTTAGCAATGGGTGATTGGAGTAGATTTAGGAAACACAAGTTAGGATCCATATAGCCGGCCATTATTGTAGTCCTAAGTTCCTTCCACAGAGACGATTTTGGCGAGGGTATGTTAGACTTTTCATCCACTTTCCCTGCAGAATATTTTGGTAAATATAATAAGTCAAAAGACCTTTTTGGATACTACAAACAGGAATATTTTGGGTACAAACTCAACTTTATTAAGTAAGGACGTTTACTTGAAAATTTCTCCTATTATATACTAGTATCATAAAATGCTTTTGACCGGAAGTGAGAAGTCTAACTTACCCTTATAGGAGAGAATTAATGACTAACCCAAAACCACCACTGCACAAGTGAATTGCATATTGGCTATGAAGTTATATGGGCCCAATGTAATGTGTTTCTGAAATCCACACCAACCCCTAGCTGGGTAACCCAATTTTAGGTGTAGGGCTCAAAGTCATTCCCCATCCCTATTTGAATAGATCAAATGATTGTGAAAGGTGTATAGGGGCAACACTCACCCTCCAAACTATTTCCCTCATTGTGGTCCATCTTAATCGCGGATTTTTCAGATTTTAGAGCCTCTCGGACTAAATTTTTAAATGACGTCTAATGGTGCAAATGACTTCCAGGTAATCATTACAGTGGGTCCCTAAAAATCAACTGTCAATATCTCTTCCAACCTTTTCCTTTGATGCAGCCCATATGAATCACATGTTAGCCTGAGTTTTTGGCTGTAGGCCCAGCACAGACTCCACATTTAGGTGCTGGAAAAGCTTTGTGGACCCAACCTAGATGTATGTGTTTTATCCACACCATCCATCCATTTGGAGATATCATTTTAAGGCATGAGAAAAAGAATGAGTCAGATTCAAATCTGGAGTGGACCCCACCACATAAAACAGTGGGAAGAGTGACACCCACCGTTGAAACCTTCCTAAGGTCTATTATGATGTTTATCTGAGATCTAATGTGTTCATAAGTTAAGACGGACATGAAAGAAGGTAAAAAATAAATAAATTTCTGCTTGATCTAAAACTTTTGTGGCCCTTAGAAAATTTTAAGAGTGTACGGCACTCTCTCTACTGTTTTCTGTTGTGGGTCCACTCAAGCTTTGGATCTGACTGGTTATTTGGGTCATATCCTAAATTTATACCACCATATGAATGGACCGTGTGGATAAAACACATACATCATGGTTTGTCCACATAACATAACATGGTGACGTCAATTCATTAGCCATTCTCGCTAATCAACCTGTCAGTAGCTAATCCGCGTCCTTCGCGGGAAATCCGGGAAACGGACTGGGTACTCCCTGACACCTGCAAATGGCATGTGGTCGGTGCTCTGTGTGGCCACCATGATGTATGTATTTCATCCATTTCGTTCATCTATTTTTACACATCATTTTACTGTATGAGACCAAAAATGACGTATATCCCAATCTCAGTTGGACCATATTACAGGAAATAGTGTTGAATAAGCGTCATCCATTAAAAACATTTTATGGGCCATAAAAGTTTTGGATCAAGCTGATTTTTCTTTTTCCCTTCATTTGGGCCTATATGACCTAATCAACAGATTGGATGTCATATAAACAGTACAGTGGGCCTTAGGAGGATTTTAATGGTGGATATCCAATGGCTATTGTTTTCAGGTGGTGTGGTCCACCTGAGATTTATATACTTCTCATTTTTGGGATCAATCCCTAAAATGATATTTAAAAATGGATGAACGGAATGGATGAAACACATACATCATGGTGGGGCCTACAGAGCACCGACCATCAGCACGGGCTGGTGTCAGGGGGGCTGGGGAGGAGCCAATCCGTTTCCGGAAATCCGCGTCCGATCTGGACGGAAGCGGATTAGCTGGTGTGCCACACACCTATGTGGGTCACGTAATGAAGTATGTATTATATCCAAACCTTCCATCCATTTTTCGTGCTCGTCTCAAAGCTTGAGCAGAAAAACAGGAAAGATCTAAAGATCAAGTGTACTACGTTGCAAAAAGTAGTGGGGGATTGAATGCCTACCATTGAAATCCTTTTTGGGGTAATAGAAGTTTTGTATCAATATAAAATTTGTTTTTCCTCTTCATCCAGGTATTTGTGACCCTATGAACAGATTGGATGAAAAATAAACATTATAGTGGGCCATATGAATTTTTTAACGGTGAAAATCATTATCGGCTATTGCTATAAAACGATCTCAAAAAATGGATGGACGGTGTGGATATAATAAATACATCATTGTGCGTCAATGTAACTTTGATCTCCTTTGAACGGTTCGCACAACTTGAAGCGCGAGGAGCGTAGGCGCTCGTACACTTAATCAACTCCCGGGTGGTAGAGTCTTACCCGGTGGTAGACTCTCAGGAGTTTCAACACCGGGTCCAGGGGTCGAGTACCCAGCAGTGGTGAAATCCCACGGCCTGCGTGTGTGGGGTGTGTGTGCGTGTGTTAAAAAAAAAAAACTCGAGGAGCGTAGGCGCTCGTACACGTATCTACTCCGCTGCCATCAACCCCGTGGCTTGTGGTCGGTGCTCTATGGGCCCCATTATGATGCATGTTTTTCATCTACTCTGTTCATCCATTTTTACTGATCATTTTAAGCTTTATATAAAAAATGAGAGGGATATAAATCTCAGGTGGACCACACCACTGGAAAACAATGATAATTGAATATGCACCATTAAAATTCTCCTAAGGTCTACTGTTTATTTGACATCTAATCTGTTGATAAGGTCATACAAGCCAGATGAAGGCAAAAAAACAAAGACCATCATGATCCAAAACTTTTATGCCCCCAAAAGGTTTTTAATGGTGGACTTGAGTTTTATTCAATTTCTATTGGTTTTTATGGTGTGGCTCACTTGAGTTTTACATATTCCTTATTTTTGGCTACATGCTCAAGAATGATCTGAAAAAGTTGATGGATGGTGTGGATCAAACACATAAATTATGGTAGGGTATAAATAAATTTCACATGTTAGAAGATAGTTTTTGAGAGAAAAATATCTAGAAAAATTTATGTAGCGCATTTAGCGTTACCGTTAAGCAAGACTTCCATCTCCGTAAGAATTCGGCGAAATATCGCCGAAAATCTCTTAACCCTTTCCGATTTTATTGTTAACAAACAACTCTTGATACAAGGCAAGGCATTTTCCCGATTCCCTGTTAAGTCTTAATTTAAGAGTTAACAAACAGGCCCAAAGTGAGAAGCCTAACTTACCCTTACAGGAGAGAATTAATGACTAACCCAAAACCACCACTGCACAAGTGAATTGCATATTTTGGCTATGAAGTTATATGGGCCCACTGTAATGTACTTCTGAAATCCACACCAAACCCTGGCTGGATAACCCAATTTTAGGTGTAGGGCTCAAAGTCATTCCCCATCCTTGATTCGAATAAATCAAATGATGGTGAAAGATGTATAGGGGCAATCGAATATGGACATTGAATGCAGATTACGCATGGGTAAGTTAGACTTGAATATGGACGTTGAATGCAGATTACGTATGGGTAAGTTAGACTTGAATCCATTACTTTAGGCTCACCATTCGAATATGGACGTTTAATGCAGATTACGTATAATTGCACGCTGCAAGGTAGTAGCTATGATATGGATAATTGGCAACTGAATTTTAAAAAACATTCCAAATGTAGGGAAGAAGGGATGCGGATTGCGTCCTACCCCCGCCCGGACGCTCCATAAGACGGACCGGTCGTGTTACTTTTTGATTGGACGACACTGTAGGGCCCACAGATGAGGGAGTTAACGGCGAAATACACGCCGTCAGGCCTTATACAACTCGACACCGATTTTTTAAAAAAAAAAAAAAACCCAAAAATTCCCGGTCGCTCTCTCTCTCTCTCTCTCTCTCTCTCTCTCTCTCTCTCTCTCTCTCTACGGTTCTCGATTTCTTACCTCCTTGTGATTTCGATCCTTTCTCTCTCGGATCTCTCTTTCCTTTCCTCCCTGCATCTCTCTTTCCTTCCTGTTAGATTTTTCGCACCTTCTCTCCTCGCTTCTCTCCAGAAACGCCGCACCGAATCATCCTAGAGAAACGCCGCACCAAATCGTTTCTATCACTCTGCAGCAACGTTCAAGAGGTAATACACAATGTTTTTGAAATCACAAGATTTTGGATTTGTAATTTTGAAATTTTAGGGATTTTAAAATTTGGGGGTTTAGGGATTTAGCTACTTGTTTAGTTTTGGAAAATGGTTAACCGAATTAGATGACAGCCTATATATATATATTTTTGGGAAATCGATCAATGTATTATCTTCTTCCCAGCATAAGATGCTCAAATCAAGAGTCCACTAATTACTAACAAGAAAAAGAAAAAAGAAAAACCGCTAAATATAGAAAATAAAAAGCAGCCAGAAGAAGAATAGATCTTCTGAATGTTGAACTCGCAAAATTTTCCTTTCTGCATGAACTTTTTAAGATTGGTATTACGTGGATGGAATTCCATTATTTCTCTTATTCTTCGTCTTGACATGAACACGTTCCAGCTTGCTGCTCTGTCTGTGAGGTATTGACGGTGGGCTTCAAATTCACATCAACCATGTCTTCCTGTTTCGTTGAGGAGAGGGTCTCCATCCCAAGGCAAAGCGGCTATCTTTGAAACTTGATGTTTGCATTATATATATATATATATATATATATATATATATATATATATATATATATATATATATATATATATATATATATATATCCAAATGTTGAAAGTATCATTAGTTGTCATCAGGAATTGAAGAAGAATGAAAAACAATAGAAGCAGCAGAGATGTTTCACCTTGATATTGAAGCACCTTTAGCACTAGTTTCTATGAACATGACACCGAATTCTCGCGCCCTTGCATCTCCTTCCTGTATTGAAACTTACCTATTTGATTTCCAGTAAAGACACCGCCAAGATAATTTCAGATATGAAACATGGGCATTATAATCTACATTGACCGAAAAGTATCCGCATTTCAAAATTAACAGCAGATTTAAATGATAGATAGGCACTTCACAAAGATGTTCGAAAGGGAGGGAGGCTTACGCCTCAAAGTGAGGCTACCTTATGGCAAACTAATACATTTCCATTTTATCTGCTACTTTTTTCTAATATATTAGAGCATATATGCTATGACTTTTCTGATACTCAGATGATGGAATTAATTCCATCTAATGCAATTCCATACCATTTAATCCCGTGGTCCATACTCAGTTATTCTCAAGTATTCACCTCATGTTTTGTTGGCGAATGTAGTTCTGATTGGAAAAGGTCCTAGTGACCTGGATGTCTGTAGAGATATTTCAAAATTAGCTAAAGAAGTCCATCTAACATCAAGATCCATAGATGTTGAAGTTGTGGAGAAGGGCATGATGATGAACTATCTCTAGAACCTGATGGAGCATTTACTAGAGAAATTGGATCCCTGAACTTTGCAGATTTTAACAATAAAACTGACGAGGAAGACACTTCCGAAAACATTTTGAATAGTGTTTGGTTTCAGCCCGAGGATATCTTTCCCTCCAATGGAATTCCTCAGTCAAGTGAAGCAGAAGTTTTGGGTTCCTGTGGACCACCTTCTTTTCGATCTCTCAAAGAAACTAGAGGCAAGTGAATATATCCCTTTGATTAAAAAATGAAACTCAACTTAGTTGACTCAGTTTAGCTAGGCTCTATACTGAGTCAAACATCCATAATCTGATGGGAAAAAAAATAAAAATAAAAAATCACCCAAGTTGTAGATCGGCACCGTTGAAGCAAATCGACTCAGAAATTTTGAAATAAAAGATGGAATTTCTAACTGTGCCAGATGAACAGCTTGGATCCTTCACACGTGTGCCAGTTGATGATGGTAATGAAGATGTTTTCTTTACAAGACAACCTTTGATCATAAACTGGTGTGTCCCACTTGCAGGACATGAAATTAGAAGGTGCATATGCACCAACACTTGTTTACCCATCACACCAAAGGTGGTCACAGTTAAGAGAGGGAGTAGTGCAAACATCTATCTTGACAATGCTGCCTTCCGTACTTTCTTGAACTCCAAATTCAAAGTGAGCCCTGTTGACATGGAGAGTGCTGCAATTGCTTTGATTGCTCATCAACAAAAGCTCCCTTTCATAGCCTTCTGAGCTTTATCTGATCCATAGGTGTGTTAGACACTCTTCTTGTGCACTTCCATTTACTAATTTGCACAATAATTTTTCTTTGTTAGACACTCTTGTTAACATTTGCTTATTTTCTTAATATGTTAACATTTAAACCAGTGGAACTCTATATTCATGTATATTGCTTTGGTATTTGGGTGCAAGGGAAGTTGTGGAGAAGTTTGCCCTTTTATCTTTCTACTGTTTTAATGTTCTGCAATGATGATTTTGCGTTCTTATATACCTAGTTCTTCATTTTTGTTCGCCTTTTTCTGCAATGTCATTTGTCGGTCTTTGGTAGCTTCCTTTTTTTTTTATTTTTTTTTTATTTTTGTACAAGTGATGCTATGGGGTAACTAAATTTTCATCAAAGAAAGTATTTGGTTTCTTTTTTACAGGAAGACTTTGACAGGGAACAGAAATTTGGGGGTGAAGCAACCAGTAGTATGGTGCCTGATAGTGTAAACATCCACCTCTAACACTCATGGGTTTCTTTCTTCTGCAAGATATTCTAATTGACAAAAATAGATGCATGAACATGGATCTATCTGATGTATAATGTTTTCTATTAGAGTTTTTGTCACTTGATGGATGCTTTGTTTCATGTTGTTATTCCTAATATGCTACCTAACTTGACATGCCTAATTAATGCAGAATTTCCAAAATGTCTGTGCTAGATTATGGATGTTGTATCTATCAGGGAATGCTCAAAATAAAATGCTAGATTATGGTTTTTTTCCCTTTTAAACTCATTTTTCTTTTCTTGTTTTGTTGGTGGCTGTGTTTCAGGATTCAAGCATTTGAAATGATGGCAATTGCTATGGTACGGAACAACCTCATATGTTTATACTAATATGGAATGGTTTATTGGGTTTTGTTTATGTTGATTAAATAATAATGTTCTGATTTTTATTAGCAAAGATCAAAGTGTGAAAGAACTATCAAGACAGAGAGCTAACATTTCTGAATTTTGCAACAAGGAGATCATGTGAAGGATTCATCTGTTGAAGCTGGTGGGAAGGGCACATCCAAGAAATCATGTCCAACACTTAAATTATTAGCATACAAGCTATAACTATGGCATATTGTCTCAATTTAACAATTTGTAACCCTTTTGGTTGTATCCAAACAGGTAACTTCACAACACAATGCAAGGAGCTATCATGCAGTGAAGGAATCTCACAAGGATAGGGAGTGGAAAATGGATCAAGAGAAGATCCCAACAATCAGCGACACTTATATTAGATCAATGGCCCCATTAGAACTCATGAACTTTAACGTTAGATGTATTTTGGAAATTGTATTTATATCTGGACTGAATCTTGTCAGTACAATGAAAGCTTTGGCCTTTCCTTTCTCCATTTGGAAATTGTATTTGTATTTGCAAAACCATGTGTTTGGATCAAAGCAGTTTCATGATTATCGTATTAGCTTTAGATGGGTTGATCTATCGGGAATGTACTAGCAAGAGCACCATTTATATATATATATATATATATATATATATATATATATAGAGAGAGAGAGAGAGAGAGAGAGAGAGAGAGAGAGAGAGAGAGAGAGAGAGAGAGAGGGAGAGACGAATTAGCTACGGATATTAACCGTAGCTCTAGATCTGGAAACAGTAGCAATTGCTGACTTCAGTCTATAGCTATGGATATTGTAGCTTTATGTACATTTCGCCACAGAATTTATGGCTATGGCAGCTGCTGCTACGGTTATACTACGAACTATAACCGTAGCAATATGTATTTAGCTACGGTTTCATCCGTAGTGTTTGCCCCTTTTTCTGGTAGTGTATATGGAAAATCCGAACATGTCAAGTGGTGGGGAGCATTTTTTTCTTCATTAAGAAAGAAGGACAACAACTTTACACATTCCACCACAAGAAGGGCTACTGTTTTTATTTTTTTATTTTTATGGTTTAGGAATTTACAATCTGGAAGATTTTTGGTGCATGGGCCTGCCAGTGCGGCTCATCATATCAACCGTTGGATCATATCAAGATGAAGACATAAGCTATTCATCTCTTTGTAAGTTGATAGCACAGCTAGATCATTCTGTGCAGATACTAGAATCTGATTTCATCTTGGATTGATGGGATCTTGTCAATTTGCTGCCTTTGAGATGGCATAGGGAAAATACCCCCCACTTTTTTATTGGACACTCTTTTGTGAACTTCCATAGCCAGCAATCTGTATATTTCACCTTGTAATTATAAACAGAATGTGGTAGATGATGATCATTCTCTTATAAACGTGCACTGTTTGTGGATTTGGTTTGAAGATTTTCTTCATTAAACCGAGTTATGCTTGGCGACCATATTGTGGTCACAGTGACAAAGCCTTTTTTCTTGGGCATCTCTTGGGAGATTTTCAATGGCACATGGGGTGACCCATTATCAATTTCAACCATTCATTCATTCAGACAATGAGTAAGCCATGTGAAAAAAAATCATGACAATCATCAATGCAATGGAAAATGGAGAGCCAAGATTGAGCAGGAAAAATAAAACTATAAAAACCCTTCCAATCATCATTTTGAAACTGCTACCAGATAAATCCTACTTTGGTCTGTCTCAAGCATTATATGGACACCTTATTAAAAATATCGGCCACCTGATAATTAATACAGTGGGCCCATGAGATAAAAATAAATTGACTGTACAAAATCTACAAGGAGCCACAAATTATTAGACTGGCAACACATCCACACTGAACCTCCTTAGAGTCTGCTTCTTGGAACATAAATCCTGCACAAGAATGAAAAAAATATAAGATTAAAGGTTATTCTTCAAACCTACAATCTTCATGACATGTAAATGAAAATAAGCATTCATATTAAGAATTTGAAACTACGGATAGGAAATACACGTCAACATGACTAGCACCCGCTCGCAATGATTGAAGAAACACAATGATTGAATTTGGCAGTGGAGAACCTCCTGATGTGGAAAATTGAAAAGTGGACTTTAGGAGCCATATTGCAGATGTGACAATCAAATGCTTACATTGTTTTAACTTCGGAGGGTTCAAATGACCATGATACTCATAACCATTTTGAAAATGATGAACCTTCAAGTGCCATATTTATATGCTTATCCAAACCTGCTTTTTCCCTTACCCGTTTATGGATGGAGCAAAACCCAAAAACTGCATTAGGGAGAAGATTGGTGCTCACCTTTGACAAAATATTGGAACGTATGTGATGCTCTTCCCACCGATTAATTCTTATCAGATTGTTGTGATGACAACTGCATAGAAATTTCACATATAAATAAAGAAGATATCTCAAAATATGAAATTAAAAAAGGTATGTTCAATGTATTTTGCCTTTAAAATGATTAATTTTACCTGGTTACACACAACGCTTTCTTGAGAAGATAATTGTGGGTTGCTCAAGAGAAATTGCTGATTCGAGTTGATAGTTGGATAGCCACAAGCAACAAAAGGGCCACTCGTGGATCCACTAGGACTACTCCCAAGATTAAAAAGGTTTTGTTGAAACATGTTAAGATTAGCTGGTTGGTATTCACGCTGAGGCAATAATGATGCATCGATGGATCTACCAGGTAATCGAAGAGAACTCGCCACCATACTCTGTGAACTCTAATAAAAGCAAAAGGGAAATTAAAAACTATAACAACATAAACATATGTCATGACAAGCTTTACAAAACAAGTTTCGAGTGATACCTTATTGAAATGACACGTTGGGGTGAACGTAAATTGATAATTTGAAGGTTGAAATGCTTGGGCCATTTCCTGTCTCTCTTGATTTGCTTCTGTTTGAGCAATAGGATTTCGAAATCTTTTCTTCCGTGCTTTATCTAACGGATTTTTATATGTACGATGATTGCCCCTAACTTTAGGCTTTACTTTAATCCCATGTACAGTTTGTGAACTCAAACTATCCACAAAAGTAAATGCTTTTTCAATCGGTTCACGACACGCGCTTTCGGTATCTACACTTACAATTGGCTTAGGATGTGCGCTTTTAATATCTACATTTTTAGTTGGCTCAGATTGTGCACCTTCAATTTCAGTATCTACACTTTCAGTTGGGTCTGAGCATGCATGTTCAATATCTACACTGTTGTCAACAACTTGATAAGAGTTTAGCGGAATTTCCTTGATCCTTTTCATGCATTCCATCACTTCATCATGAAATTTATCAGAATATCTATCAGCAAATTTGAAGACCTCCTCATGTTCTCCAACTATTGCCGCAATTTTAAGAAGTTTGCGAGACATATATTTGTACCGCTTACCCGATACAATATTGCAGTTATCTTGTATTGTTGATGTAGCCGCTTCTTTAGCAAAACCCACCTTTGCATCTCTATGCCATCTTTTCAGAATATAACAAGGAGGAAGCACCTTTATATTATAATAATCTAAAACTTTTAATGCATGACTACACAAGATGCCCACAAACTCAAACTTGCGGCAGCTACACGTCACTGTATTGTCTAGTGAGTCAAATTTAACAATGCGTCCTTCAACTTTATCGTTATCAGTAACTCGAAATTCTGCAACTGTGCCAACCTCACCACATGTAAAAAGAGAATGATTAAGAATTTTCTTAAACTCATTTTGAAAAATTTCAAACACTTTTGGAGTGTATGCATTTGCCGCTTCCTTTAGCATTTTTATATCAAGAACCAATATCGGGGTACTTTGCCTCATTTTGAAATCAGCTACGGCTTCTTCGTATCGTCTATGAGCTAGCACCCGCTCGTAATGATTGAAGAAACGCAAGAGGTTGTATTTAGAGTTCAAATATCTTTTCAAAATATTATTCATGCTCTCGCTTCGCTGCGTACTCTTCATGTCAGCGCAGAATGTATTTCTTCCATAAACCAAAGCCCATTTTTCTTTTTCTTTAAACAAATTCTGTAGCCACTTGTTTTGCATTAAATCATACTTTTCGAGCATTTTATTCCATGCTGTTAGAAACGCTTCCTCATCCTCATAATCATATACACACCTACTAAAATCATGTTCAAAACTTTTTGAACCTTTAAATACATTGTTAAGGTGCTTCGCAGCATTTTGGTAGATATGCCAGATACATAGACGGTGATATGTTTCTGGCATCATTGTAGCTATTGCATTGGCCATTGCAGCATCTTGGTCTGTGAGAATTGTCATTGGTTGCCTTCCAGACATTGCACTTAAAAATGTTTCAAACAACCACTTAAAAGATTCAATCGTTTCATCATATAGTAATGCCGCACCAAATATTATAGTTTGCTTATGATGATTTACCCCAATAAATGGAGCAAATGGCCGTCCATAACTATTTATTCTGTATGTTGTATCAAAGCAAATCACGTCCCCAAAAACACTATAATCCATTATTGACTTCCCATCTGCCCAGAACATATTTGTAATCAAATCATCTTCATCCACTTGTATTGCATAAAAGAACGATGGATCATTTACTTGCATTTTCTGAAAGTATCGTAGAAACGACTCTGCATCACCTTTTTCCATTGCTTTCATTCGCTTCCTTTGTAAGTAATTTTTGTAATCAATGTGCATGAAACCTATATTCTCTCGTCCTCCAGATTGTTTACTAAAATATTCTAAAGCCGCTTTAGGTGGTATACCTGAAGCTTCCATCATCTCTGCTTCAACTTTTTGATCATCAGTGAAGCCTCTCTGTGACCTTAACATGTGCACTTTTGACGGTGTAACAACTTCATGGTTATGCTCTTCAATAAATTTAATCACTTTGTACCTTCCATTTACTTGAAGCTTAATAATCATGTTTGCTTGACATTGAGTTCTAGTATTCGGACGGGTGCTTTTTTCGACGATATCTTTCTTTTCACGCTTTCGACCTTCTTTAGAACAACAAAACTGCCTCTTAATCATGACATTATCGTCTGATTTTTTTGTCCAATTTTTTCTAATATTGAATCCGTTTTTCTAGCATATCTATTGTAAAATTTATATGCACTCTCATCGAACTGAACTCCATTCCTAGTTCTGGTTTTTCATCTAACTCCTCGTCAAAACTAAAATCCATTCCCACTTCTGGTTCTTCATCTAGCTCCTCATTTGTCTGGACCCGTACAACTTGTCTTGCCTCATGGTTGTCTACTTGCTGATTTGTTTGTTGATCATCTATTTCAATATCAAACTGTAGCCTTCGACATGGTTGAGAAAATAATTGACTCTCCCGAATAGTATCATCCATTTCACCAATTAGCCTTCAAAAGAAAAAGGTAAAACCAATTAAAATACGAGATTTTGAACAAAACCAACATGTATTATAGAAACAAAACCAATTGAACAATTTTTTTTTTTTTTTTTTTAACAAAGTAAACATTTAAGCATCATATGCAACAAGAGTATCGAATAACTCCCTATAAACAAGGAACTTTTTTTTTTTTTTTTTTTTTGTAAATGCATATAGTAAAGAGAGATGATTTCATAAAACTTTAGAAAGGAAAAAAAAAAAATACAATACAACTAGAAGATATATATTCTAACCATTTTTAAAATCATACAATACAACTAGAAGATATATATTATTTGGTGGTATACGAACGGGCCCTTATTTTCCATGAATATTTTCGTCCACGTAACCCTTCACAAAATGCTGAAAGCACAGAAAAGATGTGGGGGCTCATTCACTGATATGTTGCCAGTATAACTTCCCAATCTGTGTCTAAAGCAATCACACAGCTCTAACTGGTATGTGAATGATAATTTCTTCTCCTTTCCCCACAGTTCATATTCAACACAAAACCAAATTCCCTACTATGACTGCTATAAAATCTAAGCAGTCCAGGTATCTTTTCCTTGTTGGAGGATCAAGGACTAAGGAGCATATAATCCTGTTTAGGAATAATAGTAAACACCGAGGTTCCAAACAGTAAAATTTCCAGAATAGGCAATAATCCTCTACAGGTGCTCATTCGCTCATCATATAAATAAAGCATAAATAAATAAGAAATATCCCAGACAGGGTTGAATAGATCCCTAAAACGTGTTCTATTCAACCACTTAAATAAGAAAATAAAATTTTAAAAACTGATTTCTGCCCCCAGAAAATGACTCAAGGCAGGCAGCGTGTAGAAGAGGTTTGTGCCTACCACATGCCTCGTCCATAGCAGGCGCCTCAAGGCCCCTCAACTGTGTTAGTTTGCCATAAGGTAGCCTCACTTTGAGGCGTAAGCCTCCCCTCCCTTTCGAACATCTTTGTGAAGTGCCTATCTATCATTTAAATCTGCTGTTAATTTTGAAATGCGGATACTTTTCGGTCAATGTAGATTATAATGCCCATATTTCATATCTGAAATTATCTTGGCGGTGTTGATGAGCAATCAAAGCAATTGCAGCACTCTCCATGTCAACAGGGCTCACTTTGAATTTGGAGTTCAAGAAAGTACGGAAGGCAGCATTGTCAAGATAGATGTTTGCACTACTCCCTCTCTTAACTGTGACCACCTTTGGTGTGATGGGTAAACAAGTGTTGGTGCGTATGCAGCTTTCTAATTTCATGTCCTGCAAGTGGGACACACCAGTTTATGATCAAAGGTTGTCTTGTAAAGAAAACATCTTCATTACCATCATCAACTGGCACACGTGTGAAGGATCCAAGCTGTTCATCTGGCACAGTTAGAAATTCCATCTTTTATTTCAAAATTTGAGTCGATTTGCTTCAACGGTGCCGATCTACAACTTGGGTGATTTTTTATTTTTATTTTTTTTTTCCCATCAGATTATGGATGTTTGACTCAGTATAGGAGCCTAGCTAAACTGAGTCAACTAAGTTGAGTTTCATTTTTTAATCAAAGGGATATATTCACTTGCCTCTAGTTTCTTTGAGAGATCGAAAAGAAGGTGGTCCACAGTAACCCAAAACTTGTTCACTTGACTGAGGAATTCCATTGGAGGAAAGATATCCTGGTGAAACCAAACACTATTCAAAATGTTTTCGGAAGTGTCTTCCTCGTCAGTTTTATTGTTAAAATCTGCAAAGTTCAGGGATCCAATTTCTCTAGTAAATGCTCCATCAGGTTCTAGAGATAGTTCATCATCGAGGCCCTTCTCCACAACTTCAACATCTATGGATCTTGATGTTAGATGGACTTCTTTAGCTAATTTTGAAATATCTCTACAGACATCCAGGTCACTAGGACCTTTTCCAATCGAACTACATTCTGGCCAACAAAACATGAGGTGAATACTTGAGAATAACCGAGTATGGACCACGGGATTAAATGGTATGGAATTGCATTAGATGGAATTAATTCCATCATCTGAGTATCAGAAAAGTCATAGCATATATGCTCTAATATATTAGAAAAAAGTAGCAGATAAAATGGAAATGTATTAGTTTGCCATAAGGTAGCCTCACTTTGAGGCGTAAGCCTCCCCTCCCTTTCGAACATCTTTGTGAAGTGCCTATCTATCATTTAAATCTGCTGTTAATTTTGAAATGCGGATACTTTTCGGTCAATGTAGATTATAATGCCCATGTTTCATATCTGAAATTATCTTGGCGGTGTCTTTACGGAAATCAAATAGGTAAGTTTCAATACAGGAAGGAGATGCAAGGGCGCGAGAATTCGGTGTCATGTTCATAGAAACTAGTGCTAAAGCAGGCTTCAATATCAAGGTGAAACATCTCTGCTGCTTCTATTGTTTTTCATTCTTCTTCAATTCCTGATGACAACTAATGATACTTTCAACATTTGGATATATATATATATATATATATATATATATATATATATATATATATATATATATATATATATATATATATATATATATATAATGCAACCAACTTGTTTCAAAAGATAGCATTTGCCCTTGCCTGGGATGGAGACCCTCTCCTCAACAAAAGGAAGACATGGTTGATGTGA
Organism: Magnolia changhungtana; assembly: GCA_030180095.1. Classification (NCBI taxonomy): domain Eukaryota; kingdom Viridiplantae; phylum Streptophyta; class Magnoliopsida; order Magnoliales; family Magnoliaceae; genus Magnolia; species Magnolia changhungtana. The sequence goes on from JASAUF010000662.1 coordinate 9,997,581, forward strand.
ATTTGAAGCCCATCGTCAATACCTCACAGACAGAGAGCAAAGTGGAACGTGTTCATGCTGAAGACGAAGAATAAGAGAAATAATGGAATTCCATCCACGTAATACCAATCTTAAAAAAGTTCATGCAGGAAAGGAAAATTTTGCAGTAGTTCAACATTCAGAAGATCTATTCTTCTTCTGGCTGCTTTTTATTTTCTATATTTAGCGGTTTTTCTTTTTTCTTTTTCTTGTTAGTAATTAGTGGACTCTTGATTTGAGCATCTTATGCTGGGAAGAAGATAATACATTGATCGATTTCCCAAAAATATATATATATATAGGCTGTCATCTAATTCGGTTAACCATTTTCCAAAACTAAACAAGTAGCTAAATCCCTAAACCCCCAAATTTTAAAATCCCTAAAATTTCAAAATTACAAATCCAAAATCTTGTGATTTCAAAAACATTGTGTATTACCTCTTGAACGTTGCTGCAGAGTGATAGAAACGATTTGGTGCGGCGTTTCTCTAGGATGATTCGGTGCGGCGTTTCTCGGAGAGAAGCAGGGAGAGAAGGTGCGAAAAATCTAACAGGGAAGGAAAGAGAGATGCAGGGAGGAAAGGAAAGAGAGATCCGAGAGAGAAAGGATCGAAATCTGTCAAGGAGGTAAGAAATCGAGAACCAGAGAGAGAGAGAGAGAGAGAGAGAGAGCGACCGGGAATTTTTGGGTTTTTTTTTTTTTAAAAAAAAAATCGGTGTCGAGTTGTATAAGGCCTGACGGCGTGTATTTCGCCGTTAACTCCCTCATCTGTGGGCCCTACAGTGTCGTCCAATCAAAAAGTAACACGACCGGTCCGTCTTATGGAGCGTCCGGGCGGGGGTAGGACGCAATCCGCGTCCAGGGAAGAAGGTAGTTATTTTTCGATAAATATATATTTGGATATTATCAATCATTTAAAAATCCAACATCCATATCCTAATTTTTCTTAAATGAATGACAACCATTGGACAGGACACCAACACCGTGGAATGTGTAGATTTGACATAATCCAAAATTACCTTGATTAGATTATCAGAGCCACTAGATTAAGTTCATGAAAAATGAACGGCATACTTAAAAGAGAATATTATCGTACATTTTACAGGCCTGTAATTGGATGTTTGAGATCATATGATTAGAATGATTCAGATAATTATTTGCAATACTATACAGTGGTCCACTGTGATAGCAGATAACCCCATAACACAAGTTGAATTTACAAAACAGGGCGAGGACCCGGTCAGATCTAAGTAGGCCCCACCTCCATGTATATAATTTATCCATGCCGTCCATCCATTTTTCTAGCTCATTTATGAGCCCAAAATGGGGTATATCCAAATCTCAGGTGGACCACACCTCAGGAAAATAATGGTGATCGAATGCCCACCGTTAAAAAATTCGTAGGACCCACTGTAATATTTATTTGCCATCCAATCTGTTGATTAAATCATACAAATCTAGATGAGGGGAAAACACAAGAATGTGCTTGTCCAAAACTTTTGTGGCCCAAGAAGTTTTTAATAGTGGGCGTTCAATCACCATTATTTTCCTTTGGCGTGGGTCACCTAAGATTTGGATTTGCCTCAGTTTTGTTCTTACTCTCTAAAAAAAATCTGTCAAATTAAATGGATGGACAGAGTTGATAGAACAATTACACCATGAGAGGCCCTACGAGGGTGAAGCCTTTTACCGTGGGCTCAACTTGATGTGTATTCTATATCCACTTTGCCTATCTATCTATTTTTTCTGATTATTTTAAAACATAATGTCAAAAAATAAGAAAATTCAATTATTAGGTGGACCATATTCAGGAAATAGTGGTGATCGAACACCCCTACTATTGAAAACTTCTTAGATCACAACTTAATGTTTCCTTAATTTTTAATGTGGAACTTCTTTATCCTATCATGACGTAATGTATTAAATCCATACCGTTCATTCAATTTTTTCATACCATTTTATGGAATGCAAGAAAAAAACGACGCAGATCCAATGTTCAAATGAGCCACATTACATGAATTGAACGCCTAACTTTGAAAACTTCTTAATGCCATATAAGAATCTAATCAAGCTGATATTTGTGTTTTCCCTTCATCAAGGGCTGTGTGACCTTATGAAGAGGTTAATGGACTCTACGAAGGTTTTAACACCAATCGTTCAATCCTCATTGCTTTCTTTGGTGTGGTCCACTTAAGCTTTGGATATGCCTCATTTTTAGGTTCATGCTCTACAATGATATGTAAAAATTAATGGACGGTGTGGATCTATAATATAAATCATCGAGGGGCCAGAGAAGTTTCACAAGTCAAAAGTAAGCTAGATTCATAAAAAATGACGTGGACACCTGAGAAGGGACGACACTCAACCATCTCCACACGGATCTACTCACTGAAGCGCAATCCCTTCTCCTTTCCTCTCTCTATAAATGTAGTGAAGTCTCAGTGAAGAAGTAAGGATGATAGGAATAAAAAGTTGCTTAGGATTAGTAGAAAGAAAGATGAAGGGATACTTAGCTTTTCAACTCCTAGTCTCTCTACTTCTCCTCATCTCCTTTCCTGTTTCCGCTTCTAGATTCTTACGTTCAGAAAATGATACCAGACGGAATCTTCTCACCAACGATGTTGGCATGACCCCTCCAATGGGGTAAGACTCTCTCTCTCTCTCTCTCTCTCTCTCTCTCTCTCATATTATCGGAATACTGACACCACCGCCACTTTCCGGCCATGGCTCAGTCTGTGATATAGAGACCCATGTATGCAACCAGAGTATCAAATTACTCTTCATTCATATATATATATTGTTGTTGTTTACTTTTACTCGGAGTCTGGTCAACTTGTTCCATCCAAAAATGTTTTAACATATAAATCAAAACTATGGGAAATGCTAATTAATATCCCACGTTCATGGGAGAATGTGGAGTGATCTTGAAGTTAGTAAGTAGAAGTTATAAATGAAGTATGTTCTTACCATTTTAAAGGAATCTCTTCCATTATTGTAACTATAATCAATTTTCTTCTCCAGGTGGAATAGTTAGAATCACTTCTGGTGCAGTATTAACGAGACAATAGTCAGAGAAACTGGTGAACTGAATCTATTTAACCTTGTCTATTGTTTTATAAAGTTGTTTTGGATTTACTGAAATGTAGTACTAGATTTTATTTTTTCTTCTCCTTTCTTGTAAGGAATTATTACCTGAATCTTGTGGTTCTTTCGAATGCTCAATTGGAGCTTTGAATATTTAATTTAAAACTTTTTAAAATTTTCCTTACTTTTATTAATTTACTAAACTGCTGCCATTTTCCATTGTAACACAGTCGATGCTTTGGTATCAACTGGCCTTTCCAAGCTTGGATATCAATATGTTAATTTAGGTATCTTGTTCTTGCAACATAATTTTTATTTTTATTAGCAAAAACTACTTGCATTGTCAAACAATGGTTAATCAAGTCTGCAATTTCTTCCTCTATTAGATGATTGTTGGGCTGAGTTGAATCGTGACTCAGAGGTTTGCATTTTTCATTTTAAAACTTTGTATTCAATTCTCTTAGTTCTTTGGTTACATGTTGTAAAGATACTTACTGTCAAATTGAAAAATTGGAATTGACTTTCAATTTTCAGGGTAATTTTGTTACCAGAAAATCGACCTTTCCATCGGGTATTAATGCTCTTGGAGATTATGTACATAGCAAGGGGCTTAAGCTCGGAATCTATTCATCTGCAGGGTAAATGCATTACATTTTTTTTCTACTTAAGGTTGATGTTAACAGAGGATGTGGTGATGCTAATAGATATTTATACCTTTTAGAATGTTTAGGCGTTTAATAAATCCATTGATTCTTCAATAGAGGTAAAAGGGACTAAGATAGTTATTTCTCTTCATAATGGGTCCAAAATTTCAGGTACAAGACTTGTACCCAGACTCAGACTCAACCAAGGTCACTTGGTTACGAAGAGAAAGATGCCATGACCTTTGCTTCATGGTTATGTATATTAAGTCGAAGTTAATTTATTGCATTATTCTCCAATTGTATTACAATTTGAAAACATGAATATCTTTTAAAATCAAGAAAACCAAAACTAATTGAACAATTTTATGAACTGCTTTGCAGGGAATTGATTATTTAAAGTATGATAATTGCTTCTTCGATGGTACTAAGCCGATAGTTCAGTAAGCATATTATACTCACTTTCAATTTCAATTTTGAGGAGCTCTTTTTTATTTTAAACTATGAAATTTACTTCTAACTCTTGGAATAGATATCCTAAAATGACACGAGCACTAATGAAGACAGGCCGTCCAATCTTTTATTCTCTCTGGGAATGGTAATTCTTTATTATTGCAACAATGTCACACCTCTTTTGAATTTATTCTTTGCTTGTGTTTTTCATCTGTTTTCCTCTGTTGATTAGGGGGGATATGCACCCGGTTCTTTGGGGCAATAAAGTTGGAAACAGTTGGAGGAATACCATGGATATTGTTGATAACTGGGACAGGTTCAAATCTCTTGAAATTCCTCATTGAGTTGCTTTTTTCTTGTTTTCTTAATCATAAGGAGCATATGATTGATTAAAATGTCTTTGGTTTCCCAGCATGGCCTCTAGAGCTGATGCAAATAAAATGTATGCTGAGTATGCAAAGCCCGGTGGCTGGAATGGTTAGAAACTTATGTGATTAAGGAATTCATGATTTCTACTTATTTTATGCTTACATACAACTTATATTTTTGAGTTTTGTCTGATCAGATCCAGACATGCTTGAAATAGGAAATGGAGGGATGACAAATGCCGAGTATATAGTTCACTTCAGCATTTGAGCTATTTCTAAGGCTCTTCTCATAATTGGATGCGATCTACGAAGCGCTAGGAATGAAACATTGGCAATCCTGGGCAACAAGGAGGTTATCGATGTTAACCAAGGTATATAATTTATTTAAATAGACTGTTGTAGATTTTCGTGCCTTTTGCGAGACAGCTTTCACTTTTTTATTGACTTTTCCACGTATCCATAAAAAATTAGTGGAATTGATGTTGAGTAGATCCTCTTGGCGTTCAAGCGAAGAAGGTCAGGATGATAGGAGATTGTGAGGTACGTTGTCTCCTACCCCAAAAGCATCTAGCGTCTGCTGTACATGAACTATTTAAAGTGGACATTGAATAATGTGACTTTCTTTATACAGGTTTGGGCTGCACCCCTGACGGGCTATAGGATGGCTGTGTTTTTTGTAAATCAGGCACTCTTCTCATATGACATCCCAACTCATTGGGATGACATTGGTCTCCCAAAAGACATAGTGGTCCAAGTGAGAGATCTCTGGAAGGTAATTTCAATTTTAACTTGGGCCTGTTTGGTAGGCCCCAAAATGACTTTATCTCATTTTAGTTAAATCATAGTTGTGTTAGATATATCTACTCATCACTGCTGGTTATCATAAATTTTTTTTTGCAAAAACAAAAAAGAAAAAAAAAAACCTCTAATACATTATTATGTTGATTTATGGATGCAGCATGAGACGTTGGAGAAGACATACAAGAACAAATTCGAACCGACAATTGCTTCACATGCATGCAAGATGTTCGTGTTGACACCGATATCTTAGGAAGTCTCATCCATGCCATTGTTCATAGGAAACTAATTAAATGCAGATGAAAAAATAAAAATGGTGTAATTAGGTTTTTGCTTTCTACATGTGGACCTAGTTTAGTGATCTGTGCAGTACATTGGGTCAATTGTTGATGGGCCACTCTATTAGATTATTTGTGTCCAATTGAAAACAAGCTTTTATATTCATTAGATTTTGTTGCTGATTATATGATGTGGATGGATGTGTAGTTGTGATTGTATCATGCATTTTATGATGGTGATGCATACATCTCATTCTTAATTTCGAAGATCGTAGCCACTAACCTTAGTGCCTTGTTTTAGTTGAATGTGGACCATCTACCTTTGGTCAAAGCTTATTTAAGCCCACACTTGCCCACACCAACCGTAAATAGGATGGTTGGAGATGGTGAAGATGATGACAGTCATGATGCACATGATGGGAACAATACCAACCGTTTGTTGGTGACCTTTGCACTCTATGCTATGAAACCAAACCATCGATATTCCAAAAATAAAATGGGCCACCATGTGAATTTGGATATTCTTGGGTGATTGTCAGTTATTTTTTGTGGTATGGCTGCGAGCCAGGGTTCCCACCCACCTCAGTGGATCCGGGGATCCACTGAAGCCGTGCCCAGACTATCCATCATGTGGGCCCCACCTTTGATGGGACAGTTGATCATGTGGCCCTCCTGTCAAAGGAGAGTGAGAAGCTCCTTTGACATAGACAATGACTGAGAAAGTAGAAAAAGTATATATAAGTGAAAAGGGCATTAAAAAAAAAATAATAATAATAAATAAGTAGCTTTTAACACTAACATGCTTATGGACACATAATTACATTGTTTCCATTGGCGGGAGACACTTGAGTTTTTATCAGGCTAATATTTTGTACATATGGAGAGAATAAGGCTCACCTGATTTACGGTGTGGATTGAGCATATACAACATGTTGTTGGTGTAAAATAGGTGTTGCAAATTATTCCAGTATTCATTTCTGCAAGCATCATTGTAGAATTTATGAAACATTTGAAGACATTTCGGTAATTTCAATTGTTGTAGATAAAAGGAAACTTAGATACTAAAAATTACTCAAAATGCTTCAAAGAATCCAGCGGTAAGATCCATCCAAGAGAATGGAATCTAATGAAATTCAGTCCTAACAGCAACAAGAAAATAAAAAAACAACCAAAATTGTAAAATAAATTCGAACTTCTATAAAAATTTCAACAAGCACATAACACAAGATCTACAATGAATATGACTAGATTAATTCAATAGAACAAGATCTAACAAACTGCTATGGCAAGATAAATTCACCATGAAAATGCAAAAAATAAAATAAAATGAGATGATCATCCAGAGCATCCATTACCAAGAACAAAACTAAACTTGGTATATATGATCCGAAGGTATGACCATTCCAATTATTGGTGGACTACTCAGTATTAGGGTTTCAACATTGAAGATGGTCGATCTCAAGAGAGAGAATGAATGAGAGAGAGAGAGAGAGAGAGAGAGAGAGAGAGAGAGAGAGAGCTTGCTTGGCATAAGGAGAGAGTTTTGTGTTGTGAAGTAGCAGAGAGAGAGAGATGATGATGATGAGTTTGGCGAGATTCGGGGGCGGGGAGTCATGGAGAGAGAGTCAAGGGCGGGGAGAGAATGGTCATAGGATTTTTATTTTTCTATTTATAGGGACCCTTTGCCAGTGCCTTAGTTTAGTTAGCGCCGGCAAAGGGTTGCCTGAGTATATAAAAATATTAGATTGATGGAAGGAGAAAAAAAAAGATCATTTTAAGGTGGAAAATTCCATCAAGAGGTAGCCTGAGTATATAAATGACAAGCTATCACAGTCAACGGATTAGATCTAGGGCATAAAACAATTTCTTTTTCGAGTAGAGTGAGGTTGCAACTAGTTAGGCTGAGTGTGCTCAATAGCATGCCCAAGCCCAGCCCAGCCCAGCCCGTGACCCACGTTCATGATGAATGGCCCACTCCAGTCCAGTTGACCAGGTGGACATTATTAAATGGTTAGAAATGAAAATATCTAATGGTCTTATTAAAAAAACAAGTGTCTACTAATTCGAGGTTATGATTTTTTAACCAACATGATTTTAGTATCGGATTCCACAATTTAATTAGTTTAATTTGGTTAGTATATGCAAAGTGTACAATTTCCAAGTTCTTGTGTGAATGCTCATATGCATAGATATTCCATCATACCTATGGTGTGCATGTACATCAATCCCAACTATTGAAATGTCGGGCCTCATGACAGATGGAGCAGGAACCCAAGTTCAGTTTGATTAGATTATTATAAATAATAATTCCAAAATAAGAAATTATCTGTTAACGGTATAGTATTGGATGTTTTACATTTGAACCACCATTCAGCAGTGGACTACTTCGACATATAAGATTGCCATGTGATAATGTTATGGAATGCATGAGCCTATGTTTTGAATGGTTTAGATTGATTTATATGCATGCCATGAGCACATATCTTTTTTTTTTTTTTTTTCAAAAGACTAATATTCATGGAGTTGTGTCTGTACATAGCCTGGGTGGACCTATTAGCAAAAAGGAAAAGCAGGCCCACCAAACCAAGAATCAAAAGGAAACGAAAAGGGAGAGAGAGCCACTAAGTATCTCTCAGTATCCTAAACCAGCTCCATCCAGGAAGATCAGACCTCTGAATCTTCCATGAATTCCCCTGCTGCTGCCCCCTCCCAGGGAACTACATTCGGCTGCAGATGCCTTGGTGGTGACCTCCTGAGGTTGATGCTGTTCCACGAGGGGTTTAGGCCCTGGTATCTTGGACTGAGGAGATCTACTCTGTTCAGGGGACTCGACAGGCATTTCCTCTGCTGAATCGATCTTGAGGATACCCAGGGTAGACTGATTATCCCAGAGAAATTGCCTACCCATATCGCTATCTCTTGCTGACTTTGTTCCTGTTTGCACGGCGTTGAAGGGATATTCTAAATGGCTCTTCTCAGCTCTACAAACGTCTGGCCTTCTGCAAACTACCGAATTTGAGATGCAGTTTTGCGAAGTGGAGATAGCATTTACTCGAACTGATTGAGTGTCGTCTAACCTATCCATGTCCGCATTTCGATAAACAGGTGGTGGGCACCTTAACCTTTGGTTTGGTTGTGGGACAAATCTTCTATCTACCCACTCTCTCGTACTCTCCGTGGCTACCTCTAACCTGCGCGCCCTTGGGCTGCTGGTCTAGGTCTGACTCCTCCAACGATGAAGTTGCTTATATTTCTGCATGAACTGGGAATATCTCTTCCACGACCGACAACTTTAGAACCTGCCTTAAGTTAACTCTAGGGCGGAGTTTGATCCTAATCCTGGCAAAGCCGCTGCTCGTGTCAATCTGGACCACCTTGCCGAAGTAATTCCCCAGATCTATGATAACTGCCTCCAACCAGGCATGAGTCGGTATCCCAAACAAACGCACCCAGGTGCCCTCTCCAACTTTGACCTTGCTCGGGAACCAAGGGAACACTCCTTCGAGCGCCATTAAGAAATGTAAGGAGGCATCTTCCTTGAAATCCCTAAAATCTTTCTTTGTCTTAAGGACTATGAAAAATTTTACTGGGGAGAGTCTCACCACGTCTATTGCCAATGCCGCGAAGCCGGATGCCCTGATAGCAGAAACCAGTCGCAGGATCGAGGTTGAACTGTCTACTGCTAAACCCACCAAACTCAGCTTTAATTCCTCTAGCCTGGTGGCTACCACCTCCGGATCTGCCGTAGTGGTTATGTCTTCCTCGAATCCCTTGGGTGTTCCTGCTCTATTAGAGTGTTGTTGACCCCACCCCTCATTTCGGACCACCCCAGCATAAGACACGGGCTGAGAATGATGTTGCTGGAGGGATGAGGCTTCGACTGGGACGGAATGCCTTGGATGAATGCCCTAGGTTTCGCCTCTCTGACCGTAGCAACTTTGCCATCTATCCTTAATTTGATCGTCTACTACTCCTATGGCCGCCTCTCCCTTCAGACTCATATAAGAATCTAACAAATGCATACCCTCTAGGGAGCCTGGAATGCGAGAAGATCGGGATGAAAGTATCGATAACCTTCCCGTATCTTTAGAATCTTGCAAGTAGATCTGCTTGGGTACAATCGATGGGAGGTTACCTACGAATAGATGGAAGCCCTCTTCCTTTCCTCTGGTTCTTTGGGGTCTGGCTTTCCCCAATCTCCTTGGCGATCTCCCTCTTCTCACCCATCTCTCACGACCTGAATTACTCAACGCGCCACCCCTGGATGGGGCTCTGTCTCTATGTCGCATCGCATCACCTTTTTATGTCTTTATTTTGTTCTTGATTATAGGCTTCGCTTGGGGAACGAGGATTATATTGTAAGGCATTTATTTACAAGGTAACTTTCTTGAAAATTTTTATGTTATTTATTTGAAAAAGGAAGCTAATATCAAACTACCAATCTAAAGAATCTCAACCAAAACTTCATACATTGTAATATTAATCGGTCACCATATCAACCTCATCATTTAACATGTCAACATCAAAGAACTTTATGTACCATGTATTAGTATTTAATATTTTAGTAAAATGAATTTCAGTTGACTAAATTATGAAAATACTCTTGATTAAATATATGAGTGAATATGGATATGGTCATGTCTTTGTCTAACCCACTTAAAAATCAAGTATTTGGATAAAGTGAATTTAATTTATAAATAAAAAAATAAAATAAATTTATATAAAATTTATACTCTAGTACCTGTTGGGGACAAAAAGTGCGCCAAGTCCGAAGACTCGGACTTGGTGCCTCGGGTCGCCGAAGCATGCGTTGAGTCCGAGGGAAGGTTATAAACCGAAGAAAGCGAGACAAATTAAGTTGGCTCGGGCGACGAGTCAGCAACCCGAGCATGTGTCGGGCGGGCCGGTTCACTTAATTGGATCAGAGCCGGCTAAGCCGAATGAAGGAAAGACGGCACAAAACAAAATGCCATCCCGAGTATCTTGCAAAAAGATCTCCGATCCCGAAGATCACGGGATCGGATAGAGACCAGAAACGGGCAAAATCAAATCTCCACGATACTGGGAGGAGAATCCTCACACGATGGGATCCTCTCGTATCTATAAATAAAGGACCTCCATCATCTTGAAAGGTACGCAAAAACTCTCTCCCAAAACCCCTCAATACAATAAGATCCAGATTCCTAGCCTGACTTTGGCATCGGAGGGTCCCCTGCTCTAGCCAGGGTCTCCTTTGTCCTTTTCCTGTGCAGGTACTTGAAGGTCAAAAGTGGTTCGACCAGATTTTTGCACCAACAGTTTGGCGTCGTCTGTGGAAAACGTACGAAAAGCCATCTTATATTCCAATATTAGGAATTTATCCTCATGGTGATGACTAGAAGGACGGTCCCAGAAGAAGAACTGAATGAGATCGCGGTTACAGGGCCAGCGGGCCCAATAGCAGTTCCGGCGGCCCAGAACCCACCAACAACCGCCAACGAGGAACGACCGGAGCTCGTAATAATAACCAGCGGGCTCGTAACGATGGGCGGTTGGATCAGGAGGTTCAGGAAATCCGATCTGATATGAATGTGATGAAGCAGATGCTGGAACGAATGTATCAACAAATGCAACCGCCTCCGCCTCCCCAAGGGGAGACGGCACATGTCCCGACTGCGGTGGTCGATCCTTAGCCTTCCGCACCGCAGTCGTTCCAACCGGGTCAACCCCAAGGTCTTTCCAAGCCATCTCCAGCTCAGTCGGCTAACGACGCTTTGCCCCCGACCGATCTTCGACACGAGATAAAGTGAAGAAGGCGTAATCGACCTTTCATTGAAGGTACGACGGAGAGCGGCGAGCCTTGGAAAGCCGACATTCAAAACTTTAAAAAAGAAGTGCGGGAAGAAATGGCGGACATGAAGCAGGGCCGGAATATATACCCGGCCAGATCCGAGGCAAAAGCGTCCCCTTTTGTGGACGAAATAATGCAGGCTCGGTTGTCCGAAAGGTTTCGATTACCTCAAATCACTCTTTTTATCGGCAAGACCGCCCTAACAGAGTATGTTGAATGTTTCATAACCTACATGGAGCTCCACGATGCCTCTGATGCAGTGATGTGTCGAGCCTTCTCTCTTACGTTGACCGACGTAGCTCGACTCTGGTTCAAACAATTGAAACCAAGGTCCATCAGCTCATTCGTTGAGCTAAGCGACGCCTTTCTCACTAACTTTATCGGCGGAAAGAAGAAATTGAAGCCTCCTGCACATTTGAACAACATAGTTCAAAAGCAGGGAGAGCTATTGAAAGATTATATCAAGCATTTCAACTTCAAATCCCTTCAAGTTCGAAAACATTCAGAAGAAATGGCACTCAATGCGCTCATGCAAGGAGTCAGAGACAAGCAGTTCTTGGCGTCTCTAGACAAAAATCCGCGCGATACTCTAGCAGAGTTTATGACACGGTCGGATAAATATGCGAACGCCGAAGAAATGCGGATCATGCATGAAACCAAATCCTTGGTAAAAGAATCGGCCAAAAAGGAAGCCGACTCGGCAGGAGGAAAGAAGTGTAAAGATGATCAAACGCGTGATGAGCGAAGGTCAGGAAAACGACCAGATAAGAGATTTTTCACATATACCCCCCTGAACAAAACTCAGGAGCAGGTGTTGATGGAAATCAAAAGTGAGGGCTTTGTCAACTGGCCCAATAAGCTCAGGGGTAATCCCAATCGGCGGAACAAGGACAAATATTGCCATTATCATCGTGATCACGGGCATAACACAAGTGATTGCTATAACCTGAAGGAAGAGATCGAACGACTCATAAAGGAAGGCTGACTCAAAGAACACGTGGTTAAAACCGGGGTAGCTGAGGAGCGACCGACCGATAATCAGCCTATAGAAGAAATTCGGACTATTATCGACGGTCCGCAAGGCGGTGGCGATTCGAACAATGCTCGAAGGAATCATGCAAGAAGACTTAATCAGCCCGAGTCAGAACTCATGATTATAGCTCGGCCTACAAATGAAAAGAAAATGGAAAAATACTGCATTTTATTTACGGAGGAAGATGCCCGAGGTATTTGTCACCCCCACGATGACGCGTTAGTTGTCACCCTGACTATCGCTAACCGAAAGGTATTCTGGATACTCGTTGACACGGGATCATCAGCAGACGTGTTATTCACTCAAGCGTTCGACAAAATGGGGGTTGAGCGATCCATGCTGCGTCCGGTTCATACCCCATTGATCGGTTTCTCTGGGGGACAAGTACTACTTGAGGGGATCGTCTCGCTACCACTCACCGCTGGTAATTTCCCGTGCCAGGCGACGATAATGGTCGAATTCTTGGTCGTCGATCAACCCTCAGTATACAACGCCATACTTGGCCGACCTTCTTTAAGTCTCCTCCAGGCCGTGGTATCTACATACCATCTTTCACTGAACTTTTCGACTGAGTCGGGAGTCAGAGTCGTCAAAGGAGACCAGCAAGATGCGAGGCATTGTTACGTGGCAGCTGTAAGGCCCCGCTGACAAAACTCCGATCAACATATCAACGATCGAATCATTGGACCCCCGGGGCGAGAGTCATGAACGAGGGCTGCCAGTTGAAGATCTTGTCTCGGTCCCCTTGGTGGAGACAGATGGATCCAAAATAGTGCAAATTGGCTCATCTTTACGGTCCCCCTTGAAAGAAAAGTTGATAGCCCTGCTCCTTAGGTACGCTGACGTGTTTGCTTGGAGCCATGCAGATATGCCCAGGATCCACCCATCCGTGATTACTCACCAACTCAATATCGATCCGACCTATCGACCGATCCGACAGAAGCGACGACCGCTCGGCCCCGAACGATACGCTGTCATTGAAGAAGAGATCAGCAAGCTCCTCCAGGCAAACTTCGTAGAAGAGATATATTATCCAGAATGGGTCGCGCATGTCGTGCTCGTGAAGAAATCCAACGGGAAGTGGCGAGTCTGTATTGATTATACCGACCTAAATAAAGCCTGCCCGAAGGATAGCTTTCCTCTTCCAAGGATAGACCAATTAGTGGATAGTACCGCGGGGCATGAACTTCTTAGTTTCATGGATGCATATTCAGGATATAATCAAATTGTAATGCATCATTCAGATAAATCAAAAACTACCTTTGTCACTGACAAAAGCCTTTATTGCTACCGAGTGATGCCATTTGGTTTGAAGAATGCTGGTGCAACTTATCAAAGATTAGTTAATAAAATCTTTGCTCGGCTTATAGGCCGAACCATGGAAGTATACATTGACGACATGCTCGTCAAAAGTATACATGCGACCGACCATATAGATGATTTAGGGAAAATGTTCCTCATCTTATGGAAATTTTGGATGAAGCTAAATCCGAGTAAGTGAGCCTTTGGGGTGAGCTGTGGAAAGTTCCTCAGTTTCTTGGTTAGTCAGCGAGGAATAGAGGCAAACCCTGAGAAAATAAAAGCTTTGCTTGATATGGAATCTCCCAAATTAATTAAAGATACTCAAAGGTTAAATAGACGAGTAGCGGCACTTAATCGGTTTTTGTCTAGAGCCACGGATAAATGTCTCCCCTTCTTCAAACAGTTGAAAGGACGACAGACAATGGATTGGACGGAAGAATGTGAAGCGGCATTCCAGCAACTAAAATCATATCTCGGTTCTCCACCTCTCTTATCAAAGCCCGAGTCAGGGGAATCTCTGCTGCTTTACCTAACGGTATCCGAAGCAGCGGTTAGCTCAGCCCTAATACGAGAATACGAAGGAAAGCAACTGCCGGTCTATTATGTCAGTAAAGCGTTATTGTCGGCAGAAACAAGATACCCACTCTTGAAAAAAGTAACTTTAGCTCTAATAATTTCCTCGCGCCGACTTAGGCCGTATTTCCAAGCCCATACCATTATCGTGATGACCGATCTTCCACTGCGCCAGGTCTTACAGAAACCAGAGGCTTCCGGCCGACTCATAAAGTGGGAAATTGAACTCAGTGAATTCGACATTCAGTACAGGCCGAAAGCAGCAATCAAAGGGCAAGCCGTAGCTGATTTTATCACCGAGGTAACGCCGCCAACCGACCTCTCGGTCGCTAATATGACCGAGAACGTCGAAGTATCGACCACAGCTTCTCCCTCTTCCCTACCCAGCCCTGTTCCCTGGAAACTGTATGTCGACGGCTCTTCCAACTCTAAGGCAAGTGAAATTTGGGGTAGTGTTGAAACTCACGATCATACCTATATGCAATATGCCTTACGACTTAGATTCCAAGCTTCGAACAATACAGCCGAATATGAAGTGTTGTTACTCGGCCTCGACTCGCAGCTAGCATGGGAGTTACGCACCTAAATGTTTTCAGCGATTCTCAGTTGGTTGTTAATCAAGTTACCAGTGTATATCAAACACGGAAAGACCAATTAAGAGCGTACATGAAAAAAGCGAAAGAGATGATCAACGGATTTCGACTTTGTATTGTCACTCAGATCCCTCGGACAGAAAACGGCAAAGCCAATCTATTAGCAAAACTCGCCTCCGCCGATGAAGATGATATACCCAGGTCTGTTCCTATCGAATACGTCGCTAGGCCGAGTATTAATGAACCAATTAGCTCGGTCGTCAATGCAATCGACTCGGAACCTTCCTGGATCGATCCAATCATCCAATATCTCGACAATGGTAAGTTACCTGAAGATCGTGCCGAGGCTCGACGAATTAAGATCCGAGCCTCCCGTTACACCATACTCAACGGAACCTTGTACAAAAAAGGTTACTATGCTCCGTTGCTGCGGTGCCTCAAGCCCAACGAGGCTGACTATGTGTTACGTGAGATTCATGAAGGAATCTGCGGAAACCATTCTGGAGGGCGATCTCTCGCCCATAAGGTCCTACGTCAAGGATATTACTGGCCGACTATCCAACACGATGCTTGCAGGCTCGTTCAAAGATGCGACAAATGTCAGAGGTTCGCGGTGATTCCGAGACAAGCTCCCGAGGCACTGACGTTTATGACCGGTCCTTGGCCCTTTGCACAGTGGGGTATCGACATTATAGGTCCACTCCCTATGGGAAAAGGCCAGACCAAGTTCGCTATGGTGGCCGTAGATTATTTCACGAAGTGGGCCGAGGCAGAGCCATTAGCTAAAATAACCGAACAGAAGATTACCAATTTTGTGTGGAAAAACATTATCTGCCAGTTCGGAGTACCCCATACCATTATTACAGACAATGGAAGGCAATTCGACAATAGGAGCTTTCGCGAAATGTGCAGCAACCTCGGAATCAGAAACGTGTATTCTTCACCCCATCATCCTCAGACGAATGGACAGGTTGAGGCGGTTAACAAGATTATCAAGTAACATCTCCGGACCAAGCTTGACCGCGCTAAAGGAGCATGGGCCGAAGAACTCCCAAAAATTCTTTGGGCAAATCGAACTACAGCTCGAACCGCCACAGGGGAGACTCCCTTCTCCCTCGCTTATGGCTCGGAAGCCATCATTCCCATCGAGATCGGGTTACCTTCAGCTCGAGTTACTTCATTCAACGCAGAAGAAAATGAAGAACTCCTAGCATTCGGACTCGACCTTCTGGACGAACGAAGGGAAGTGACACGGTTGCATACGGAGGCCTGACAACGACAAGTAGCTCGGTTTTTCAATACCCGAGTTAAGATCAGGTGGTTTCGAAGGGGAGATATGGTTCTCCGAAAAGTATTTCTCAATACGGAGGAATTTGGATCGGGTACATTGGGACCAAACTGGGAAGGACCCTATGTTGTCTCGGGTACCATCCGACCGTGAACGTATCGGCTAGAAGACCTAAATGGACAGTTATTGCCTCATCCTTGGAACGCTGAGCACCTCAAGATTTATTATCCTTAGCTCGGTATTCAAAGCTTAAAGATTCCGAGCTAAGAAAGATTAAAGCTAAGTCATATGAATAAAACTAAGTGCTTTCTTTCATTTATCTACTAAGTGTTTTTACACCAAGTAAGTAAAAAAAAATGGAGCTTGGTTACTGTCCCTCGGCGGGAACGACTCCCGAGGCATGTTCAGAGATACCAGCCTCTTCCCCAACTACGACATCAGCAGTGACATTAGCGGGACTAGCATCAGGATCCTCAGATTCCGAGGCTCCTCCTCCCTCGATTCCTGAAAGATCGAGGTCAGGGAAAGTCTTCTTCATATCGTTGACACATTCCAAATATTCACCTTGGAACAGGCGATCCCTCTCATCTTTGAACTCCTTAGACTCAAGGAAGGCTTGAACGGCTTGATCCCTGGCCTTCTCGGCCTCCTGGGTCTTCTCCTTGGCTTGTTGGATAAGCACTGCCGCCTCAAGCTTAGTCCGAGCCAAGGCATCTTCACAAGAAGCATGAACTTCGAGGATCCGCCGGTTCTCTTCTTCAGCCTTGGATAGAAGAGCCAACACCCGAGCAACCTCGGCTTGTGCATCTGCAAGAGCTCTCCTGGCGAAAGCCGCCTTAGCTTTCGCATCTTCGACAGCTTTCCTGGCGAGGGCCGCCTCACCAGTCAGAACACCGACCTGTATCTCGGCGTTTTCGCGTCGCCCCCCTACTTCCGTCAAAAGAGTCTGCAGCCTATGAGTTGAGGATAATTCCTTACAGGCCTTAACCAAGCAGGGAGCGAGTTCAAAAAGCACCCTCGCCGCATGGCCGACGGTTTGTATCATAGAAGCGTTGTAGAGGCTGACGAACTCTTTTTCGCTCCCATGAGCTAAGGCCCAGGGGACCATCCCCGACACTACCATCCGTAAGGCTGACGGCTCTTCTTGGCTCGCCTCCCCTCTGGAGGATGCAGCCCTCGTCTCCTCCCCTCTGGAGGATGCAGCCCTCGTCTTCTCCCCCTGCCTCGGAGCATCCGTCGCGACATGTCCTGATTCGGACGCTGTTTGAGGCTCCACGGCTGCAGTCTCCCTCACTTTCGGCCTTTCCTCTGGGTCAGAGAGCACGACGACAGTGGGGGTAGAAGAACCTGCGGGTTCCTTCTCCTTCCGCACCACTCTCTGTTTCTTTAACGGCCGAGGCTCTGACAGAAGAACCGATCGCGGGGGAGCCTTTATCTTCGAAACCGCCCTAAGGGGAGGCCGAGCTCCGGTCATCTTTGAGGGGACCGACTCAAAAATGGTCTTAAGATGAGGTCGAGCTTCAGCCAAGTCTGAAAGAAGACGAAGTAGATCAGATAAGGTTCAAAGAACATATGAAGATACATCATCAATTACCTGTGACGGCCGAGTCTAAACCTGTAAGATGAAGGTGCTCTGGCTGTAAGAGCACCTTCCAAGACCGATCTGCCGGATCCAACGTCCTTAACTCCTTGATCCGATCTAAAGCACTGGATCCAAGCTTCTGCCGCTTCTTCGGGATATCTGCCAAACATAAGTCCATCAAACTCAAAGCATTATGAAAACAAAAAGGGTAAAAGAGAGATTACCGAGTCACCTGCTTTCTAAAACGTCCGAGGTACGCGAGCCTCATAGAACCCGGATTCAGCCGTTTCCTAGTGACCACAGGCCCAAAACCAACGCTCTCTCAAATGTTTGTTGGAAGTGGGAGGGTCGGTTATTAAGGAGCCGCCTCTGCCCCGCTAAGCAGCGAAGACATAAAAATCGGGATAGTTGGGATTGATGCGCACTTAGTACAAGTGGAGAAATTCGTCAACTGTCAGTGGTGGCTGTTCTAACTCAGCTCACAACACCGCACATCCGAATAAGTTCTTCTACCCATTCAGAACTATTTGTCCAGGAGCAATCCGAATACGAGATAAAGTGCTTCGGACAATGGGCTGAAGGGGCAGACGTAAGCCACATTGCATCGAGACTTGGAAGATCGCAACCGCCCCAGCAGGAGGATGATCCGGTAAGTCATTCGGACGGGGGAGATAAGTGATAACCGAATCAGGGATGTGATACCCGATTCGGATCCTATCCAAATCCGCCACGGTCAAAACTGAAGGGACCGGGCCGCTTAGTTCATCCCCCGACTCTTCTCCTTCGGACTCGGCCTGCGCCGACTTATCAACTAAGCGACCAGAGGTTCCTCGGCAATCAACGTTTCCTCTTCCTCCTCTTCTTCCTCTTCCAAATCCATTGGAGGATTGGGCCTCCCTGGGCGGGTTATCAGGGACACCCGTCACCAGAAGGACCAGCAGAAGCAGGGCGTTCCGCCGGAGCGCCGGTGGTTCTCTCAAAGAGGAAAGCGGCATTCGCATCAACTGCTATCTCCGTCAGTAAAGAAGGCAATTTCGCAACATCCCAAAAACGTTGCGCTTCGCCTTCGTCTTCGAAAGTTCCCTCTCGGGGACTTTGAGAACCTCGCGCTGCCATTACTGATAACTAAAGAGGAGGGAAGAACTCACCGGAGGGAGGAAGGAAAGCGAAAATGGGGGAAGGAGCCACTGACGGTCAAGAAAGGAAAAAGGGAGGAAGAAGAGAATCAAGCTCCAAACAAAAAGAACGAAGAGCGGGGGGAGTAGCAGTAGAAATTCAAAATATGAGACCTCTCATCCTTTTATAGAGTTACCACGTGGTAAGAGCAATTAATGAGGAAATGATTCGACGCCTGCATCGACTCCCCCGCTCGACACGTGGAGCACGCTGACTGACGACATTAACGCCTTTGCTACGTGTCCAACTCATTGGCGGGGGAAACGATTTGACGGCTGTCAGTGCACGCAGTGTCAGGAAATGAACCGTCTCCCATCAAAGACGACGTGAAATGCATTAAATGCCCAATTATTATCTCGGACTTGGCTGCGAACCGACTCAAAAACTCGCTACTCCGTAGTACCATAGGAGACACACGGAGTAAGGGGGCTTACTGTTGGGGATAAAAAGTGTGCCAAGTTCGGAGACTCGGACTTGGTGCCTCGGGTCGCCGAAGCATGCGTTGAGTCCGAGGGAAGGTAATAAACTGAAGAAAGTGAGACAAGTTAAGTTGGCTTGGGCGACGAGCCAGCAACCCGAGCATGTGTCGGGCGGGCCGGTTCACTTAATTATATCAGAGCCGGCTGAGCCGAATGAAGGAAAGACGGCACAAAACAAAATGTCATCCCGAATATCTCGCAAAAAGATCTTCGATCCCGAAGATCACGAGATCAGATAAAGACCAGAAACGGGCAAAATCAAATCTCCACGATATTGGGAGGAGAATCCTCACACAATGGGATCCTCTCGTATCTATAAATAAAGGACCTCCATCCTCTTGAAAGGTATGCAAAAACTCTCTCCCAGAACCCCTCAATATAATAAGATCCAGATTCCTAGCCTGACTTTGGCATCGGAGGGTCCCCTGCTCTAGCCAGGGTCTCCTTTGTCCTTTTCCTATGCAGGTACTTGAAGGTCAAAAGTGGTTCGACCAGATTTTTGCACCAACAATACCTTTTTCAGAAAAGTTTTCAGTGAGATATATCATTAATTTAAGTAATTATCGTTAGAGTATGTTCCTCTTAGGTTTATTAGCGGTGGCTTGGGTACACGTGAGCAAAGGTGAGCCTCACCATGATGTGAATGTAAAATTCACCCTGACCATCGCGTTAGTCACTCCATTTTAGGCCAAAAACTTAAATCACCCATGGCTGCATGGACAACGTGATTAGACCTCTAAATAGTTTCTTTTGGCGTGACCTAGCTTAATAAGGGGTAATTACTGCAAAACTTGTGGCCTACAAAAAGTTTTTAATGATCAATTACCACTATTTCCTATATTATGGTCCACTTGAAATTTAGATTTGCTTCATTTGATCATGTCCTAAAATGTGCTTTTAAAATGAATGGATAGCATGGATATAAATCACATACATCACAGTGGGCCCACAGTCAAGGATTCCACACCTCACCTATAGGAGGTCGGTGGTAGCAGGGTTAATACCCAATAATTCCCTGCTTTTGTGAAATTACCTAATTTGCCCTCACCTTCACTTTGAAATACTCAGATTTTGGATCAACGGTAATGGTTCGGTGGTGTGATCAATAGAGCTATCATCCAAATTTCACTATGTTGAGGCAGGTTATCTACAATTACAATGGACCACTGTATGAGAAAGGACCACCATAGACTGCAATAATCATCATGAATCACCATATTGTATGATCACAAACATCCCATTATAGGCCTACGAAATGGATGGTACTACTGTATTCTAATCATTATTTGAGCAGCTTTGATGATAATATCCTATTATAGGTGGTACTATTGTATTCTAATCATTATTGAGCGGCTTTGATGATAATATCCTATTATAGGCCAACAAAATGGATGGTACTATTGTATTCTAATCATTATTGAGCGGCTTTGATAATCCAATCACGGTGATTTTAAGCCATAGGAAATCCACATTCTATGTTGTCGATGTCTGGTCCCATGGCTATTAGCGAACGTAAGTGGGACGACTTGGCCCATGGTGAAAGAGAATGTTTAATGTTCTTGAGGAGCATAGTCAGGAACAGTTCCTGGCAAGTCAAAATTAGACATGATATTCAATTTTCAACTGATTCATTGTATCTATGTGTTTATCCATATAATTATGGTTAAGCTTATCTTCCCTTACGGGCTGGGCGGTTTGAGTGGGCGCCACTGTGATGTTAATGCCAAATCCACCGACCATCAAGTACTTCACCCCTTGTTAAGACTAAGGCTTGAGCGCTTGAACCACAGTTCCATATCCGATTAAGTAGATCATATGATTGAAAAGGTGTGAAGCTAGAAAGTTGGGCGGGTTGGGTCGGGTTGGTGCTCAACTCTAGCCCAACCCAAGGTTCCTATACCTCAACCCTAACCCAACTCAACCCAACCTCGGGTAGGGGATTCTTAATAGGGCTGAAAGTCGGGCGGGTTGGGTCGGGTTGGTGCTCAACCCTAACCCAACCCAAGGTTCCTATACCTCAGCCCTAACCCAACCCAACCCAACCCAACCTCGGGTTGGGAATGTCACGCCCCGAAATTCGGGTACCTAAATAAGGTATTCAGGACCCGAATCCCAAGGTGTGAATTATGATATGATGACATTTATTACATTCTAGCTGATTCAACTAATATTCAACATAATCTAAAAGAAAATACAATTGAATATTTATTAAACTCAACTCTTTGATAGTTGTTCATTTCTACATCGAAATTTAAATATAAACTAAACCTAATTAACAAAGAAAACTGAATTGAAATAAAACTAAACAAATTTTCTAGAAAATAACATTAATAGTAGAGGCCCGCCTGCTCGTAGTATTCTAGTTCTTCACCTGTACATTTTATTTTAGTAGGATGAGCATAACAGCCTAGTAGGGTCATTTCTTACCTAAAATTCAATATGTTTAGGTAATATTACTTTTATAACAATGAAGGAAAAATAAATACAGATAACAGAATGTAACAAAAGAAAATGCAATGCATGTAATATTTCCATGAATACTTGTAACATTTAAATTATTTCTTACAACACCGTACCCAAGTGGATGGTCACGTTGCATTAACGACCACGCACTGGTACCTCCTGGTGAGGACCCATTTACACGTTAGCGTGGTCGGACTCTTTGCTCGGTTGTACATCTGACGTATGTCCACGCACACAATTGTACTCATACGCCGTACACAAAGAAGACTCCAATGGATCTAGTGGGTTCTAGGGTCTTTCACCCAAGGGACACGATTGCCCTACTTGCTAGCTTTAGGGTCTCTCACCCAAGGGACACGATTGCCCTACTTGCTAATTTATACACCATTTTTTTTATAATTAAATAATCAATAGATAAACATGAATAACATGAACAATTTCAATATCGACAAAATAATGATTAATAATTTAATCAATCCAATTTCTAAACTATAATGCAAGTTCTGAACAAGGTGCATAAATTTGTTAAAATATTAGGTTCTACATGAGCTCCACCCTTGAGCAATAAATCTCACATTGAGAAGATGGGGCCTACTAAAATTCATAGTTATTTCACATTCTCAGCTCAAAATTTTAGTGGTCCACCATTAAAGTTGGTTCATCAATTTGGACG
This sequence comes from Magnolia changhungtana, assembly GCA_030180095.1. NCBI lineage: Eukaryota > Viridiplantae > Streptophyta > Magnoliopsida > Magnoliales > Magnoliaceae > Magnolia > Magnolia changhungtana. The sequence continues at coordinate 10,020,214 of JASAUF010000662.1, forward strand.
ATCAAATTTACCGTACAAGCATTTCATGATGGACGGTTGAGGAGTCACCACCATATTAAGAATGGCAGTAGACTATCATGACAGTGTTATTTAATAAGGAGGCAGAGTGTGAAAATAAATCCATACAACAAACTGAGTATTTGGTGTCACTCAAATTAATAATTTAAAAATGCAGGTATATGTGAATCTTTACACTACAGAATCTAAAGGGTTATGACCCTTTGCACAATCCAAAACTGTTGGTTCATTTCTAGAATTTATACAGCAACTCCAATGCCCCACCATTCATTTCTTCATAAAAAAATTGGGAAAGCTACTTGCGCAAGTAGGATTTGAATCCTACTCGTGTGTCACGTGCTACACGAGCCACGTGTGTGATATCTATTCCGTTCATTTGAGAGGTCATATTTTCAATGTTCCTCTTACTGAAAATTTGGTAGTTAAACTAAATAGGTGGACCATACTTGTAAGTTGAATAAGGAACATTGTTAGCTTTCATTCATTCATAGTGCCCAAGAAAATAGAAAGACCGTGCTCTTTTATTTATTATTATTATATATATATATATTACTTATCTGGATAAATTGAAGATGTGGATTACATAGTAGATTTCTCAGACTTACACACGTGTGCTATGTTCCGCATGTAGAGACGAGTAAGATTGTAGTCATACTGGCATATCTCGTACTAACAGAGTTCCATTAAAATAAAAAGATCTCCAGTACAACCGGTTGGAAACATTACGGTCCATCAAGTAAATAACTTCTAACCTTTAATATATGTGAAAAATCTAACCCATTCACTAGGTTTATTAAACAATTAGGATCACTTAAAAAAATACACTTACATTCACTCATTAAATAGATAATACTATTTATTAACAGTTATAAGTTATTTTCTAATTTTGAGGATATCCTGACTAGTATATAGGAATAATTTTTCATATAAGTGATCTTCATGATGTTTAGATGTATTGGAAGGGTTGGATTTTGTATGAACTTAGTATGTCATAAATTTATTGGTGGGTGGACCGTAACTTGTCGTCCAACCTGATGGTCTTGAAACCTTCTCCATTAAAGTAGGTTCTCATAGTGCATCCTGTGACATCTCATGAGGAGTTATTTGGTACTCTGGCAGAGTATGACGATTGACACGCATGCACTCAGAAATTGTAATTGTGACACATGATAACACAAATACTTTTATAAATTAAATTATAGCTTTAGATAAATTATTTATTTATTTATTTATTTATTTTTTTAAAACTTATATCAGAGTTTAAATTAGTATGAATTGAAAGTTTAATTTAACATCGAGTTAAGATTTTGATTTAAATAATTTAATAATCATCTAAATTAAATCATATAAAATCTTAAATACTTAAAATTTAGACTTATAACATTTTAATTTGACCAAAAGGGATTTTAAACTTCTAAATCAGAATATAAATTTAGTAAAATTATTTTATCTATTTATTATATATATATATATATAATATGTATATTTTTAATTTAGGATAAATTTAATTAGTATTTATTCTAATAAACTAATTTAGATTAATTACTCTAACTCAGATTTATGGTATAAATCTTAACACTTAATTTCGAAAATAAAAGATATTATGATCTAATCTACAAGTTAAGTAGATTCAGTAATTACTAAAATTCAGAAAAACAGATATCATGTATAAATGAATTTGGAAATATTTATTAAAATCATTATAGATAATTTCAGAAATATATAAAATCAGAAAATTCATAGTGGAGGAGAATTACACACATAATAATCACTACAATAATATTCCTATTAAAATGCTGGAATAATAAAAATAATAATTAACTGAAAATATTAAATTTCGAGATAAGATCACCTACCTCAAAGTTGATGATCCGGCCCCGCACAAATCTCTCTCTCTTGATCTACCGGGTTCTCACTCTCTCTCTATATTTTTTTTTTGATTGATTTCTTCGAATCTTTCACTCTCTCTTTTTTTTTTATAAATGAATGCGTAATGAAAATGGTGGTGTAGATTATGGGACGGTTTCAATTAGTGGGAGGTTTCGGCGCCCATTACCGTAAGAAAAAGAAGGAGAACGGAGAACGTGGTTTAGTCGGGGTGCGAAAGGTATAACTTATTTTATTTTTATTTCTTTAGATCTGGTAGGTCCCACTAGCAATAATATAATCTACTCCGTCCATCATCTCGGCCTGGCCAAGAGAAGATGTAAGGCCAAAAATGAGGCCGACCCAAAACTCAGGTGGGCCACGCATAAGCCGACGGTGGGGTTAGTTTCCACAAAAAAAGTGGGTTGTTACATTCTACCCCCCTTAATAAAAATTTCGTCCCCGAAATTTAACATACCTATCATATGAAGAGATGAGGGTACTTCTCTCGGATTTCATCTTCTCGCTCCCATGAAGCTTCGTCCTCGCCATGATGCTCCCACTGAACCTTCACGAGTGGTATTGATCTTGTTCGAAGTACTTGCTCCTTCCTATCGAGGATGCGAATCGGTTGCTCTATGTATGAAACATCCTCCCGGATTTCCAGCGGCTCCCAGTCAATGATATGTGATGCATCTCTCTCATACTTACGAAGCATAGATACATGAAATACATCGTGGACGCCAAAAAGTTGAGGAGGTAAGGCTAGTCTGTAGGCTACGAGGCCTACTCTCTGCAAGATCTCGAATGGTCCAATGTAGCGTGGTGCCAATTTTCCTTTCTTCCCAAATCGCATAACTCCTTTCATCGGGGATACCTTCAAAAACACATGGTCTCCTATGACGAACTCCAAGTTCTTTCGGCGATTGTCAGCGTAGCTCTTCTGGCGACTCTGAGCGGTACGTAGACGTTCTTTGATGACAACAATCTTCTCAGATGTCTCTTGTACTAGTTCCGGTCCCAACAATGTTCTTTCACCCACTTCAGTCCAACAACTTGGGGATCTGCAGGGTCTTCCGTATAAAGCTTCGAATGGCGCCATGCCAATACTGGACTGGAAACTATTGTTGTAGGCGAATTCTACTAAATAGAGGTGGTCGTCCCAATTTCCCTTGAAGTCAAGAATGCAGCTGCGAAGCATGTCTTCGAGAATTTGATTTACCCGCTCCGTTTGTCCGTCAGTCTGCGGATGAAAAGCCGTGCTGTAGTTTAGCGTCGTTCCCAATGCCTTCTGAAGACTCATCCAAAAGCATGATGTAAACCTGGGGTCTCGATCGGATACTATAGACACAGGAATGCCGTGAAGTCTAACGATCTCCTTGATATACTGCTTGCTTAAGTCATCTAGGGATGAAGAAATGCGTATAGGAAGGAAGCGTGCTGACTTTGTTAACCTATCAACGATCACCCATATCGCATCATGATGACGGCTTGTTTTCGGTAGTCCGACAATAAAATCCATCGATATATGCTCCCATTTCCACTCTGTGACCTGTAACGATTGTAAAAGTCCCGACGGCTTCTGATGCTCCACTTTAACCTGCTGACAAGTAAGACACCTTGCAACGTAGCTGGCTATCTCCCTCTTCATATTACTCCACCAATATTGACGTCGTACATCACGGTACATCTTGGTTCCTCCTGGGTGGATGGTGAATTTTGTGCGGTGCGTCTCATTTAAAACTTCTTGCTTCAATTCAGATATGTCTGGAACGCATAACCTCCCTTGAAATCTGACCCCACCATCAGAGCTTACTCGCCACCCCGAGTCGTTCTTTCCGCTTCTTCGTTATTTTCTCTTGTAACCATGTATCATTCTTCTGTGCTTCTATTATTCGTCGCACCTAGAAAAGAAAATCCTAAATAACTACAGCCTAATATACGAATTAAAGGATAATCTAAATGGATAATTAAGAAATTACTTACTAAAGTGGGTTGTACCACTAAATTACTGATATAAGCTCGAGGTTCATCGATACGAAGTCTAACTTCAAAATCTTTAACTATATCAAGCATCTCCCATTCTTCAATCATTAAGCTCGCCACCAGCTTGCGCGTCTTCCTGCTTAACGCGTCAGCTACGACGTTCGCCTTACCTGGATGATAACAGATGTCGAAATGATAATCCTTCAAGAATTCCATCCATCTCCTCTGCCGCATATTTAAGTCATTTTGATCAAAAAGATACTTTAAGCTCTTGTGATCCGAATACAGTTCAAACTGCTCACCATAAAGATAATGCCTCCAAATTTTTAAGGCAGCCTCCAAATTTTTAAGGCAAACACTACAGCTGCAAGCTCTAAGTCGTGAGTGGGATAATTCTGCTCATGAGGTTTCAACTGCCTTGACGCGAATGCTATTGCTTTACCACTTTGCATCAGCACGCATCCCAACCCTTGATAAGATGCATCAGTATATACCACAAATCTTTCCCCTTCTGCTGGTAAAGAAAGTACTGGGGCTTCCATTAATCGCTTCTTCAATTCAGAGAAAGCCTGCTCGCAATTTTCATTCCATTTAAAAGAAGTGCCCTTCTTGGTCAAGTTAGTCAACGGCCTTGCTAATTTAGAGAATCCCTCAATGAACCTTCTATAATAACCAACTAATCTGAGAAAGCTACGCACTTCAATCATATTGGTGGGCTGCTCCCAATTTAACACTGCTTCGACTTTCGATGGATCTACCGACACTCCTTTTTCCGATACTACGTGCCCTAAAAACTTTACTTCATTCTTCTAAAAGTCACATTTTGAAGCTTTGGCATACAACCGATTGTCCTTTAGAGTCTGAAGAGCTATTCGAAGGTGTTCAGCATGATCTTCTTGCGTCTTGGAGTAAAATTAAAATATCATCTATAAACACTATCACGAATCGGTCCAAATACGGTTTGAAGACCCTGTTCATGAGATCCATAAATACTGCTGGAGCATTCGTTAGTCCGAAGGGCATCACTAGAAATTCATAATGGCCGTATCGAGTCCTAAAGGCAGTTTTGGATACATCTTCATCTCTAATCCTCAACTGATGATATCCAGACCGTAGGTCTATCTTTAAAAAATATTTAGCTCCCTTCAACTGATCGAATAAATCATTTATCCTCGGCAGCGGGTACTTATTCTTGATAGTCACTTTATTAAGTTGACGGTAATCGATGCATAGCCTTAAAGAACCATCCTTCTTTCTTACAAATAATACCGGTGCACCCCACAGCGACGTACTAGCCCTAATGAAGCCTTGGTCTTGGAGCTGCTGAAGTTGCTCCCTTAATTCTCTCAATTCAACAGGTGCCATACGGTATGGTGCTCTGGAGATTGGTGCGGTCCCAGGTACCAAATCGATTGTAAAATCCACATCTCTCTTTGGCGGTAATCCAGGGATATCTTGAAATACTTCTGAAAATTCATTAACAATCGAAATTTGTTCCACTCCTTGAGGTTCAACTTCCGAGATAGCTGACAAACAAATCGATGCTCCCTTCCTTCGCGTCCCATGGAATTGTAACGGTGCTCGCCCATCGATATTTAATATGACCATCTTCTTAAAACAATCAATTTTTGCCCGATATAAAGATAACCAATCCATTCCCAGTATAATATCGTATTCTCGCATCGGCATAACTATGAGATTAACTGGTAAATTTACGTTCTCGATCATGATCGGACAGGATTTACAAATCTGACTTAGGTCCACTGAATTACCAAGGGGTTTGCTACTGTTAACTTTTTATCTAAGGGAGTAGGAGATAACCCAATCGAGCATAAAAGGCAGTAAGAAATAAATGAATGTGATGCTCCAGAGTCAAATAATGCTCTAGCTAAGGATGAATAAATGACGATGGTACCTTCGACTACATCGCCGCTAGCCTCGATGTCAGGCTGAATAATGTCATCTGTTGGCGGTGCTGGATCCTCATATAAGGGTGCGGCATTATCATAAGTCTGGGTCGCTCCATCCTCAAACTGTGTTGAAACATCATAACTTTGAATTGAGCCCTCATATTGTTGCGCCAAGTTATCGTACGGCTGCACTGTGTCATCTCCTGACTGTACTAGGGCGTAGACTCGGCCTTGAGCTTGTGGTCGTGGTGCTTGAACTCCCCGCGACCGGCCTATCTGGTATTGCTGAGGTTTAACCTATGACGGCGGCTGCTGAGGTGGTCTCTGATATACCGATGAAGGTTCTTGCTGTGGTGGCCTCGAGTATGACTGTAGCGGCCTCTGTGGATATGGCTGAGGTGGTCTCGAGGAAGGCTGTGATGCAGAAGGATGTAGTGAAGGTCGTTGAGACATAGACGGCGCGACGCCTGTTGCTGGGGAGGCCGAAAGACTGATGTGAAGGTCCTGACCTTTGTGGATATTGAGTGCGCTGGGGTCTGGAACAAAAACGAGAAGTGTGGCCCTCGAGTCCACAATTATAGTAAAATCCAGAAAATCGTGGTGCAGGAAGTGCTGTTGTCGGTCTGGCCATCGATGTCGATGTTGTTCTCTGTCTCTTAGCTCCATCATGCTGGACTGTAGATATATGTGTAGCAGTTCTAGCACCACTCTTTACGTCCTTCCTCTGATCACGATTCTTCCAATATTCGTTGATGTCTTTCTCCACTGCTAGGGCACGCTCTAACACTTCGACATAGGTCTTCTGTACGAAAGGGGCTAATCGGCTACGAATAGATGCTCTCAGACCCTCCTCAAATTTTTGTGCCTTACGGGTTTCATCAGACACTAGAAAAGTTGCAAATCGCGATAGCTCCGTAAACTTAGCGTCATACTGGCGCACCGTCATATCACCCTGCTCCAATTTCATAAATTCTCCTGCCTTTTGATTTTTCACATACAAGGGAAAGTATTTATCATCAAACTTCTCACAAAACTGGTCCCAGGTCCAGACTTCAACACTCAGGTTCATCCTAACAACTGAGTCCCACCAATGATCTGCCTTCCCTTCTAGCATGTAAATAGCCAATTCTGCTTTCTGGTATTCATCACACTTCATAACTGTGAGTATCTTATCCATTTGTTTCTTCCACACCTCGGCCTCAGATAGGTCAGGCCCACCCTTAAATACAAGCGGCCTCTGTCTTTTGAACCTTTCCAATAAAGTTCCTATCCCTCTGTTAGCCACGTGAATAGTTTGGGTTTGACCTTGCGCTTGAGTTTGTCCTTCTGCTTGAGTCTGTCTTATCTGATAGCCCACAAGAGCCATATCACTTATGGCCCTAAGAATTCCACCCATAAGTGACCCATTTTCAGCGGTATCGGGACCAGGAGCTCCTGATGTGGCTCCGACGTCTATGTTTTGATCCGCCATAATCTATGATTAATTTAAACATGTAAGCTTAGTGTATAATAATCAAGGTAGGTTGTAATAACTAAATTGAATTCTAATTATCATTAATGGAGTGCATACTATTTAAGGTCTATAGGAGCATGAAGAATTTATTGGATTGCAAGAATATTTGATGATCCAAAGAATAACACATGAAGATTAAGAGAATTCAGGAAGTGACATGTATCAAAGTTGTAGTGCAGAAAATTCAGATTCTAGGACACTATTCCCGCTAATGTTTCTGGTACTTATAAGTGTTAGATTGATCTAAAAATTTTTACGAAGATACATATATGAGTCTAATATAATTCTGTAAAATTTCAGCCTATACAAAGTCTAAAAAAATTTCTAAAATTTGGATAATTAGGTCTGTCCAGAAACAAACAATTTCTAACTAGTATACGCATAACTTAATATTGGTAAAGGATAAACCTATATTTACATTTTTGAATTATTTTTTACTGAAACTAAACTTGTTAACCTACGACTGGGATTTTGAATCAACTTAAAAGGAGTTTTAATTAATTAGTTATGACTTTTGCAAGTTAAGTATTTTCTGCTTACTATTGCTGTCCAATTTAGTGTAGTATGCTAAAATTCCTAAAAATTCTTTAAAGTCCAGATTTGGATTACTAGTTCAATGTCAAGTCTAAATAAGATTATATATGATGTCAACATAATACAATGATCCCTAAATTTATATTTCTATTTTTCCTATCATAAAAGCAAAGAGATTTATGTTTGATTCGCTAATTTTAAAGACAACCCTAGGTCCACAATTTTTAATCAAACCTGGCTCTGATACCAAACTGTCACGCCCCAAAATTCGGGTACCTAAATAAGGTATTCAGGACCCGAATCCCAAGGTGTGAATTATGATATGATGACATTTATTACATTCTAGCTGATTCAACTAATATTCAACATAATCTAAAAGAAAATACAACTGAATATTTATTAAACTCAACTCTTTGATAGTTGTTCATTTCTACATCGAAATTTAAATATAAACTAAACCTAATTAACAAAAAAAACTGAATTGAAATAAAACTAAACAAATTTTCTAGAAAATAACATTAATAGTAGAGGCCCGCCTGCTCATAGTATTCCAGCTCTTCACCTGTACATTTTATTTTAGTAGGATGAGCATAACAGCCCAGTAGGGTCATTTCTTACCCAAAATTCAATATGTTCAGGTAATATTACTTTTATAACAATGAAGAAAAAATAAATACAGATAACAGAATGTAACAAAAGAAAATGCAATGCATGTAATATTTCCATGAATACTTGTAACATTTAAATTATTTCTTACAACACCGTACCCAAGTGGATGGTCACGTTGCATTAACGCCCACGCACTGGTACCTCCTGGTGAGGGACCCATTTACACCTTAGCTGGTCAGACTACTACTCCAGTTGTACATCTGACGTATGTCCACGCATACAATTGTACTCATACGCCGTACACAAAGAAGACTCCAATGGATCTAGTGGGTTCTAGGGTCTTTCACCCAAGGGACACGATTGCCCTACTTACTAGCTTTAGGGTCTCTCACCCAAGGGACACGATTGCCCTACTTGCTAATTTATACACCATTTTTTTACAATTAAATAATCAATAGATAAACATGAATAACATGAACAATTTCAATATCGACAAAATAATGATTAATAATTTAATCAATCCAATTTCTAAACTATAATGCAAGTTCTGAACAAGGTGCATAAATTTGTTAAAATATTAGGTTCTACATGAGCTCCACCCTTGAGCAATAAATCTCACATTGAGAAGATGGGGCCTACTAAAATTCATAGTTATTTCACATTCTCAGCTCAAAATTTTGGTGGTCCACCATTAAAGTTGGTTCATCAATTTGGACGATCAAATTTACCGTACAAGCATTTCATGATGGACGGTTGAGGAGTCACCACCATATTAAGAATGGCAGTAGACTATCATGACAGTGTTATTTAATAAGGAGGCAGAGTGTGAAAATAAATCCATACAACAAACTGAGTATTTAGTGTCACTCAAATTAATAATTTAAAAATGCAGGTATATGTGAATCTTTACACTATAGAATCTAAAGGGTTATGACCCTTTGCACAATCCAAAACTGTTGGTTCATTTCTAGAATTTATACAGCAACTCCAATGCCCCACCATTCATTTCTTCATAAAAAAATTGGGAAAGCTACTTGTGCAAGTAGGATTTGAATCCTACTCGTGTGTCACGTGCTACACGAGCCACGTGTGTGATATCTATTCCGTTCATTTGAGAGGTCATATTTTCAATGTTCCTCTTACTGAAAATTTGGTAGTTAAACTAAATAGGTGGACCATACTTGTAAGTTGAATAAGGAACATTGTTAGCTTTCATTCATTCATAGTGCCCAAGAAAATAGACAAACCGTGCTCTTTTATTTATTTATTATTATTATATATATATATATATATATTACTTATCTAGGCAAATTGAGATGTGGATTACATAGTAGATTTCTCAGACTTACACACGTGTGCTATGTTCCGCATGTAGAGACGAGTAAGATTGTAGTCATACTGGCATATCTCGTACTAACAGAGTTCCATTAAAATAAAAAGATCTCCAGTACAACCGGTTGGAAACATTACGGTCCATCAAGTAAATAACTTCTAACCTTTAATATATGTGAAAAATCTAACCCATTCACTAGGTTTATTAAACAATTAGGATCACTTAAAAAAAATACACTTACATTCACTCATTAAATGGATAATACTATTTATCAACAGTTATAAGTTATTTTCTAATTTTGAGGATATCCTGACTAGTATATAGGAATAATTTTTCATATAAGTGATCTTCATGATGTTTAGATGTATTGGAAGGGTTGGATTTTGTATGAACTTAGTATGTCATAAATTTATTGGTGGGTGGACCGTAACTTGTCGTTCAACCTGATGGACTTGAAACCTTCTCCATTAAAGTAGGTTCTCATAGTGCATCCTATGACATCTCATGAGGAGTTATTTGGTACTCTGGCAGAGTATGACGATTGACACGCATGCACTCAGAAATTGTAATTGTGACACATGATAACACAAATACTTTTATAAATTAAATTATAGCTTTAGATAAATTATTTATTTATTTATTTATTTATTTTTTTAAAACTTATATCAGAGTTTAAATTAGTATGAATTGAAAGTTTAATTTAACATCGAGTTAAGATTTTGATTTAAATAATTTAATAATCATCTAAATTAAATCATATAAAACCTTAAATACTTAAAATTTAGACTTATAACATTTTAATTTGACCAAAAGGGATTTTAAACTTCTAAATCAGAATATAAATTTAGTAAAATTATTTTATCTATTTATTATATATATATAATATGTATATTTTTAATTTAGGATAAATTTAATTAGTATTTATTCTAATAAACTAATTTAGATTAATTACTCTAACTCAGATTTATGGTATAAATCTTAACACTTAATTTCAAAAATAAAAGATATTATGATCTAATCTACAAGTTAAGTAGATTCAGTAATTACTAAAATTCAGAAAAACAGATATCATGTATAAATGAATTTGGAAATATTTATTAAAATCATTATAGATAATTTCAGAAATATATAAAATCAGAAAATTCATAGTGGAGGAGAATTACACACATAATAATCACTACAATAATATTCCTATTAAAATGCTGGAATAATAAAAATAATAATTAACTGAAAATATTAAATTTCGAGATAAGATCACCTACCTCAAAGTTGATGATCCGGCCCCGCATAAATCTCTCTCTCTTGATCTACCGGGTTCTCACTCTCTCTCTATATTTTTTTTTTGATTGATTTCTTCGAATCTTTCACTCTCTCTCTTTTTTTATATAAATGGATGCGTAATGAAAATGGTGGTGTAGATTATGGGACGGTTTCAATTAGTGGGAGGTTTCGGCGCCCATTACCGTACGAAAAGGAAGGAGAACGGAGAACGTGGTTTAGTCAGCGTGCGAAAGGTATAACTTATTTTATTTTTATTTCTTTAGATCTGGTAGGTCCCACTAGCAATAATATAATCTACTCCGTCCATCATCTCGGCCTGGCCAAGAGAAGATGTAAGGCCAAAAATGAGGCCGACCCAAAACTCAGGTGGGCCACGCATAAGCCGACGGTGGGGTTAGTTTCCACAAAAAAAGTGGGTTGTTACAGGGAATTCTCAACCCAAGCCCAACCCAAGCGGGCTCGGTCGGGTTGATCGGGTTGGTCGGGTGTATATATGCTAATGCTAATATTTTCATTATTACATTAGTTTATTATATTTCAATATAGGACTTATTTTTTGTATATATAATTTTATTAATTATATATGTGATTATTCATCGTAAACAATTTCATTTTTTTCTTTAAAAAATAAGCTAAAATATAGGACAACCACTCTTTTAAAAGTCATGTAGCATAACACGCAATTTATTTGGGGAGAGAGAAATCTGACATATCTTGTTAGCTTAAGTCCTTGGAAATAAAGTGGACAAATGAGACCCGACATCACTAGTGTGCCTTCGACACAAACGATCCATACTCAATTATAATTTATAAGTAACTTATATATCGATCGGGTTTAGGTGGGGTCGGGCAACCCGAGACCAACCCAAGTTTTATCGGGTTGGTGTTTGTATAACCCAAGCTTGAGATTTGACTCGATATATCTTGCCCGAGCCCAACCCAATGTCGGGTCGGTCACGGGTCGGTCAGATTGAACCCGCCCAACTTTCAGCCCTAATTCTCAACCCAAGTCCACCCCAAGTAGGCTCGGTCGGGTGGATACATGCTAATATTTTCATTATTATATTTCAATAAACATATTGTTTTTTGTACCTATGATTTTATTAATTATATATGCAATTATTTATTATAAAGAAAATCATTTTTTTTCTAAACAAGCTAAAATATATGACTACTCTAAAATTTGTATTGTGTAGCACGCAATATATCTGGGAGAGAGAAATTTGGTATATCTTGTTATCTTGATTCATCAAAAATGATGTGGACCAATGAGACCCGATGGCACTGAAATTTCTTGTGCCTTTAACATAGATGATCCACATTCAATTATAATTTATAACTTATATCTTGATGGGTTACAGGTTGGGTTGGGCAACCTGAGACCTAAACTCAAGCCCAACCCAAGTTTTATTGGGTTGGTGTTGTATAGCCCAAGCCCGAATCTGAACCCAATATATCCTGCCCAAGCCCAACCCAATGTCAAGTCGTCACGGTCAGTCGGGTTGAACCCACCCAACTTTCAGCCATAAGTGAAGCACTTGTAGGTCAGGCATATGGATTAGCTACTAATAGGTTGAGCTGCAAGACTCGCTACTAAAGTGAAGTCATCAATTTATGTGGGCCCCAAAATGATGTTTGTATTTTATTCACACCATTCATCTATTTGGAGAGATCATTTTTAAGGCATGAGCCAAATAATGAGGCAGATCTAGAGCTAGAGTAGACCCCACCAGAGAAAATAGTGGGGAGAGTAACACAGACCATTGAAACCTTCTTAAGGTTCACAATGATGTTTATTTGAGATCCAAAATGTTCATAAGTTAGCGCAGGCATGAAAGAAAGGAAAACACAAATATCAGCTTCATCCAAAACTTGTGTGGCCCTTAAAAGTTTTTAATGGTGGGCGTCACTCTCCCCACTAGTTTCTATGGTGGGGTCCGCTCGAGCTTTAGATCTGACTTATTATTTGGCTCATGCCCTAAATTGATCTCTCCAAATGGATGAACGATGTGGATACAAAACATACATCAAGGTGAGCCCACATGACACGGTGATGTCACTTCAGTAGCGAGTCTCGCTACTTTGGGTGGATTTCACGGGACGCGGATTATGCCCAAACTAGGGGTGTACATGAACCGAGCCAGCTTGGTCAACTCGCTCGACTCGGCTCGAAAAAGCTCGACTTGAAACTGAGTTCGATCCGAGTCGAGCCGTTTTTCACAGCTCGAATATGAGTTCGAGCTGAGTTCAAGCTGACCCCAGCTCGACTCAACTCGACTCGGATCGACTCAGATTGATTACTTTCTGTTCATTTGGATTCTATGTATCCAAAAATGCCCTCAAACAAAATGAAAATCCTAAGCTTATCCATTGGCCCAATGGAATTGGATATTTTTGGGACGCTTTGGTAATTTATCTCCAATCCCGAGCATTTTGGGCAATTCAACCTTTTCCGCGAAAGAAAAGGCGGTAAAATAAAGCGTGTAAAATGAAAAAAATTAATAAAACATTGGAATTTATTTGGCCTTTTGATGGTTCACTTCATACTCGTGAGCTCTGGAAATGTAGGAGTTACATACATTTAAGTAAATCTAAACCGTCCAAAATCGTGGCTCCACCCTAGATTGGTCAGAAAAAAATTAGGCCAACTCTCTGCATGCCATTTTAACCGTCAATTACATTGATCAGCTGTATCTGTTTAAGGTTGTGATTCATCTAAAGTGGGCCTAAGACTTTTTTGGACGGTTAAATGGGACTATGTCAACCTTTGTTAGTGTAGAATTCCGACTGATGGATGATCACAGAAGCTCCACGCGTGCCACTATATCATTATACGTGTTTTCCTCTGGTATCATACAATGTTCGAGCTGGAAGGTTGTGTTGAGGGTCAAATATTGCATATTAGACCCTAGTTATTATCTAATTTTACGTACATGATAATGTTTAACATCCTATTTTAATCATGTTTTTCTTATAAGGTGAATTTAAGAGCTTTGATTGAAAAAGGGTGCTAAAAGCATAGATTTAATGCTCAAGAATCACCAAGGCATGGGATGGATGTTAGGGGACCGAGATTGAAGAATTCATATACCAAAGATCCGAGAAAATCAAGTGATTGACGTTAAAGAGGCCTGAAAATTGTCCTGAATGCATGATCACAGGGTTCCCACCATTCGTTTGGCTCGAAACTTTATAAGAGGCCTGAAGCCTATAAATTAACCGTACACATCAAAATTCAACCCTTAGATCATTGTGGAAGTTGTTCAACGGACAAGATCGGCCATAAATCACTGATCTGAGGCCCACCTGATCTCTGGATATGCTTCGATTTTGGTCTCAACCCCTTAAATTAGATGAAAAAATAGATGAATAGAGCGGATTTCTCATAAACATCACAATGGACCCCACTTGGGGATGCACGCGCACACAGTGCACTCACACATGCAGGGCACTGGACCGGAGCGTCCGGTCAACTGATGCTGACCCGACCCTCTCTCCCTCATTTACGCACAGCGTCGGGACGTTGTGGTGCATTATGGCCAACCATCAGGGCCCACATGGTTGATCAGGATCGTTCATTGTGTCCAGGGGGCAATGACCCTAGCCATGGAGTCCTTTTGATCTCATGCACGTGTACACACGCATATCACCGTCAAACGCAGGATCAACGGCGGGAAGATTTGATACAGTGGGCCGCACCAAATTCGAGCAAAAATGTCCATTTCTAACTGGTTTTTTGAGGAGAATTCAATGAACAGGGTGAATTTCTTTGATAACAACGATCATGGGCCCCACTAACGCCGAAAAATCCAAATTTCGCATTCCTTAGGCATCATGTGCGACCGGACGCTGTCCGTTTTTTACGATCGTTGTGTGACCCAAATCACAGTCTGAACTTCAATCTGGACCAACCAAAACACTCCCATGGGGCGATCGACCACCACCAAGAAGGCTAAATGGGTCAGATCCCGGCAATGGATCAGCTATCTGCGCCAAAAGCAGGCCAAACGCAAGACAATTTGCATTTTTCACTGCGTAACACTTACGCACGACCTTGCGCAACCGACTTCTCTCCAGGCCCGACCGACCTACTTCGTGTTATAAAAGAACGAAAGAGAGGAAGTCGTGGGATATCTTTGGACGTGTGAAGCTCTGGAGGAAGAGAGAGAAAGAGAGAGAAGTGGACGGCCAGGAGTTCTCCCTATCCTTCCTCTTTAGTTTTTTTTTTTCTTCTTTCCTTTATGTTTTTAAGAGCCTTTAGTGTCATCATGTCTATGATGAGCTAAACCTCTTAGCTAGGGCTAAGAGGTGAAGCTTGGAGCGTAATTGGGTGTTTTCTACAGCTTGATTCATGTTTATATTGAACGGACTTCGATTATAGTTTGATTATAAGGAATGCTTTTAGTTTTTAATGGTTTATTGTGACTTAATTTCAATGGATCTGCGATAGCTCTGAGCATATTCTTTTCATTATTAGGATTGTAAACTTAGGAATCCTATTGTTCACCATCGTCTCATAGACATGGTTGGATGATGGAACCCTTCCTAACGTTCATTATTCCCTTAGATTGGTTGTTGATTGGTTAAATTTTGTTGTTTTCTTTGTCTCATGGGCATGGTTTTGTGATGGAATTAATTCTAATTCTCATACCTATCATTCTATTGAAAACTAGATCAAAGGAAGTTCATATTTGAGTTTTAATGAAATATCTTCCAACTGGATAGAGATAGGACTCTAAATCCAGTTGAGTTCGTGAATTAAGAATAGATCTCTCAGATCTCTACAAGTGGATCCTTGAAAACCCTAGTTTCTTACCTTTGAATTTTACAAGTTTTAGTTAAAGTTATTCACCATTATTCTCTTAAATTTTGTAGTTTAGATTACATCTTCTTCTAGTTCTAGTTCTAGTTCTGGTTACTTTCAGATTACGTACAAGGTTCAGTCCCCGTGGATTAAACCTCGGTCTTACCAAGATTATTACTCATCGCAACCCTATACTTGAGGTGGTGAACAAGTTTTTGGCGCTGTTGTCGAGGATTGACGGTTGCGTTTTTCTGAGATTGACTAGTTTTACAATTAGGTTTAGATTAGGGTTTTCTAATTTTAGGTTTAGGTTTTTCTATTTGATTTTTAGAAACTAATTAACCTAACTTTTCCTGTTTCGTAGGATTCTGATATAGACTTTCTAAATTGGTAATCTCTTTCTAATTTTTCTATTTTTCTATTTTTCGGATTAGAGTTTTATTTTTTATTTTTAGAAAATTCTAATTCTAGGATCTTTTTTATTTTTAGAAACTAACGTACTTTCTAATTTAGGTTTAGAACTTTCTAATTTGTTTTGAGAAACTTTCTATTTTTTTTAAGAAACTTTTTCCTTTTTAGAAACTAGTTTACTTTCTACTTGAGGAAATTTCTAAATTTAGAATTTCTATTTTTAGAAACTGACTTGTTTTGGTTTGTTTTGCAGGACCTAATCTAGGAACTTCCAATTTGGTAACTTCTTTCCAACTCTTCTCTAGATTTCTATTCTTTTCTTACTTTTTATGTTTAGGTTAGAATCTGAGATTAAGGGTTGCGAGTGTTTCATGCCCAAGTGGGTTCATGATAACACTGGACGTCTCTTGACTAAAGGAGGATTGGTTGAGGGGTTGACTATCCATTGCAGGACTAGACACCGCTCGAGATCCCCAGAATTAATTGAGGTTATGGCTGCAAATCAACTGGCCAATCAACCAGAAGGACAACCTCAACGTAGAGTTGGGGAAGTCCAGGATGAGAATGAGGTGCATCAAGCACCCCCGCCTCGTACCTTAAAGATTATTTACAACCGGCAGGGGTGAACACGCCCTCATGTATGGTTTTTCCAGAAAATACGGGACACATGAATATCGAGCCAGGGGTGATCCAACTCATTCCTAAATTTCATGGGCTTGAATAAGAAAATCCATATTTGTACTTGAAAGAGTTTGATGAGATCATAGCCAATTTATATTTTCCAAACGTATCTGAAGACGTAGTCAGGCTAAAACTCTTTCCCTTTTCCTTGAAAGAGAAAGCTAAGACATGGTTGCATTCACTACGTCCTAGATCTATTGGCACATGAAATGATATGATAAGGGAGTTCATAAAGAATTTTTTTCACATCATAAAACGAACACTCTTAGAAAATCAATCATGAACTTCGCCCAAAAGGAGGATGAAACATTCTTCCAATGTTGGGAGCAGTTCAAGGATCTTATCAGTTCATGCCCACAACACGGTTTTGAAACGTGGCGTATTACACACTTTTTCTATGATGGTCTGACATCTTTCATGCGCCAATTGGTTGAGACAATTGCAATGGAGAATTCATGAATAAAAATGTCGAGGATGTGTAGGATTACTTGGACAAACTTGCTAAAAACGCATAATCATGGGACACTTACCCAAAATTAAGCACCACTTATAGGCCTACTCGATCAAAGGAGAGGGGTAGATTATACCTTCTGAAAGAGAATGATGATATCAATACTAAAGTGTCTAAGCTCATAAGGAAATTTGAGGCCATGGAATTAAAGAAAGATAAGGTTAAGGAAACTGTTTGCGGTATTTGTGCTTACAACGTTCACACAATTGAAAATTGTCCAACAATACCTGCCTTTTAAGAGGTGTTGAATGAGAAATCCAATACCTTGAACAATTACCAAAGACCTTTCAATGGACCTACCTCCAATACATACAATCCAAGTTGGAGAAATATTCCAAATCTCAGTTAGAGGAATGGAGAAACTACTACTCTTCAAGGTTTCTTTAATCAAATTTCAAATCAAGTGAAACCTCAAGAGGATCCGGTTCTAAAACATATTTAAAACCAAGAGCTTATCACTCAAGGTATATTACAAACCCTTCAAGACATTTCAAAGGCCATACAAGGGCGTGAGACAAAAAATTCAATTGGGGAAAACGGGATTCCTCTAGCCCAAACTTTCCCCAATCTCAAACCACAATATGAGATAAGTGATTCAAGCTCTTCAAATCAGATGGAGCAAGCTAAGTCTATCACCACTCTTAGGAGTGAGAAAATAATTGACAAATCTATTCCGATAAGGGCTGAAAAGCCTAAAGACCTAGAAGAGAACAACGATGATGGACCTAGCACTGCTCCACAAGAATTAGAACCGGAACTTTAAGGCAAGCTAGTTGCTTCATTTCCCCAACGGTTGGTTGCACCAAAACCTCTCTCTAACTCTCAGGACATTCTAGATGTGTTGAAACAAGTGAAGGTCAATATTCCTCTACTGGATGCGGTTAAACAAATACCTTCATAAGCCAAATTTCTGAAAGACTTGTGTACGACTAAAAGACGGCAAAATATTCAAAAGAAAATCTTCTTAACTGAGAAAGTGAGTGTCATCCTAAAGTAAGATGTGTCACAGAAATTCAAAGATCCCGGTAGCCCAACCATACCTCGTGTAATCGGAAACTACCAAATTGAGCACGCACTTCTTGATTTAGGAGCGAGCGTAAATTTGATTCCCTACTTGGTGTACAAACAGTTAGGTTTGGGTGAATTAAAACCCACTTTAACTACATTACAACTTGTTGACCGCTCTGTCCGTATACCGAGAAGGGTAATTTAGGATGTGTTAGTCCAGGTTGACAGATTCTACTATCCTGTAGATTTTATCATCCTGAATATTGAGCCCATCAGTATCATGAGCACTCAGATGCCCGTCATTCCCATTCCTTGTTACTTTAAACGCAATCATCAATTACAGGAATGGAGTCATGAGTATGTCTTTTGAGAATATGACATTGGATTTAAATATCTTTTTCAATACTGGCAGACGGTTAGAGGATGATGACAATTTCCACGACATTAACAAGATTGACTCTTTCATGGAAGAAAGAACACCTTTGACCTTATCCTCTGACTCTCTAGAGACGTGTCTGGCTCACTCCCATGATTTTGATGATGACATGATTAGGGAGATGGGTGTTATGCTTGATACTGCGCCAGTACTTGAAGTTAACCGGCAGAGGCCATAATTTGAAGAATTACCCCAAACCGATGTAGTGCCTCTACCGTCTAGCCTCAAGGCACCGAAGCTTGACCTAAAATGGTTACCCTCTGATTTGAAATATGTCTATTTAGGTCAAGATGAGACATACCCGGTGGTGATTTCTTCCTACCTTGAGCAAGAACAGGAGAGTATGCTCATATATACTCTCATTGAGCATAAGGGAGCCCTTGGATGGATGATCGCGGACCTCAAAGGAATTGACCCTTCAATTTGTACTCACCGCATTTATCTTGAGGATAACGCAAAGACCTCTCGACAATGACAACGTAGCCAAATCCAAATGTAAAGGAAGTGGTTAAGGCCGAGGTTCTGAAACTATTGGATGTGGGTATCATATACCTTATATCCGATAGTCAATGGGTGAGTCCAACTCAAGTGGTTCCTAAGAAGTCCGAAATCACCATCTTAGCCAATGCCAATAATGAACTCGTGCCAACTAGAGTTACTACTGGTTGGAGAATGTGCATTGACTATAGGAAGTTGAATACCATCACGAGAAAAGACCACTTTCCTTTACCCTTCATTGATCAAATCTTGGAAAGGTTAGCTGGTCACTCATACTATTGTTTCCTTGACGGATATTCGGGCTACAACCTGATAGAGATAGCCCCTGAAGTTCAGAAGAAGACCACATTTACATGTCCTTATGGTACCTTTGCTTACCGAAGGATGCCATTCGGACTATGTAATGCCCTCGCCACTTTTCAGCGATGCGTGATGAGTATTTTTTCTGATATTGTGGGGCAATATCTAGAGGTCTTCATGGACGACTTCTTTGTCTTCGGTCTATCTTTCGGCGATTGCTTAAAGAATCTTAAATGTGTACTGAAAAGATGTGAAGAAAAGAATTTGGTACTTAATTGGGAGAAGTATCATTTCATGGTTCGTAAAGAAATTGTCTTTGGACATATCATCTCGTCCAAAGGAATCGAGGTAGATAAGGCAAAAATTGATCTTATCTCTAACCTACCTCCATTTAAGAACATACGAGACGTGCAATCCTTCTTAGGACACGCCGGTTTTTACAGACGATTCATAAGGGCCTGTTTGGTTTTCTGACTCAAGTGTAATTACGTTGTAAATGAGTAATCATTATTTACCAAGGTAATTACCTTCATCTACCTTCATCTTTCCCGATGCTGACTTAACCGCTTACTTTTTAAGCACTCAAATCGAGGAATTTATAAAATAAATATGGGGCCCATCATAATGTGTGTGGCTTATACACACTGCCCATTCATTATGCCAAATGAATTTAAGGCATGAGGCCAAAAATTAGGCAAATCCAAAGGTCAAGTGGACCACACCACACGAAATTATGAGAATAAAATGCCTACCATTAAAAACTTATTGAGGCTCTTAGAAATTTTAGATCAGGCTTATATTTATATTTTTCACTTATCCATGTCCATGTGACCCTATGAACGGGTTAGATGGTGAATAAACCTCAACGTGGGCCCAGTAAAAGAATCAACTTTCAATGGTGAACAAATTAAGTCCATTGTTTCCTTTCATGTGGGCCAATTGAACATTAGATCTTCCTAATTTTTTCGGATAAGGCCTCAAAATATTCTAATAAAACAGATGGATGACATGGATATATTATATACACTATGGTGGGGCCCACGAATTTAAGTCAACATTTTTGTACCGGTTTCCCAGGTGAAATTACTCACTCGTTTCCAAACAGGTGAAAGAATGTAATAATTACTTTTTTACATTGATTTACAGAAATTTACCTGTATTATGGAAAACCAAACAGGCCCTAAAGGAATTTAGTCTCCTCTCTCATCCTCTATGTAATCTACTTCAAAAGGATGCACCATACGAGTGGATTGAGCAATGTTAGGAAGCTTTTACTAAGCTTAAGGGCATGTTGACTACTGCACCTATCATGCAGCCACCCGACTGGAGCCTTCCTTTTGAACTTATGTGCGATGCGTCTGATTATACTCTTGGGGCGATTTTAGGCCATAGAAAAGAAAAGAAGCCCTACGTTATTTATTACGCAAGTAGAATGCTAAATCCTGCCTAAGTGAACTACTTGACTATGGAAAAGGAACTCCTAGCAGTAGTATTCGCTTTGGATAAATTTAGGTCCTACTTGTCGGATCCAAGATCGTCGTTTACACAGATCATGTGGCGCTCAAGTATCTTCTTTCTAAGAATGATGCTAAGCTCCGCCTGATAAGATGGATCCTCCTACTCCAAGAATTTGATTTAGAAATAAAAGATAAAAATGAAGTAGAGAATGTAGTGGCTAACCATCTTTCTCGCCTTGATATTCCTAATTACCCTGAGACAACACATATCAATGACATGTTCCTTGATGAACAACTGTTCAAAGTCTCTCATTAATCTTGGTTTGCTGATATTGCTAATTATTTTGCCACAGGTTTCACGACGACACATTGGATTGCGTAAGATAAGAAGAAATTTTTCACCGAGGTGCGCAAATTCTTCTGGGATGATCTATATTTGTTTATATATTGCCCAGACCAAATCTTAAGGTGTAACATCCCGAATTTTTGCCAACCTGGAATTAGACGTCCTTACGCAATGGGCCGCTCCTAACACCTTCTTAACTTGTTAGAATTGAATCCCACAGTCTAAAATCGCTTCTGAACCCATTTCCTTCATAAATCCCACCCTTCACCATCTTGTTCTTTCAATTTTCCTAAGTACTTTCACCCTAGACACTATCTTAAACTAGTTAAGTATTATAACTTGGATCACCTTATATATAAACTACAAAGGCCTGAGTACCACCTCGACCAGAAATCACTTAGAATTAAATCCTTTAGAAATGAGACAAAGTAACTAAGTGCTAAACTAGATTAGCTACGAAATCTGTTTGAATCACTTTAAATACGATCTGCAAGACCTAAAACTTGTAGAATCATTGACGATAGGTTACCCTAAAATCTAGGATTAATCTCATTACCCGACTGCTCTCGGGAGCACTTTGAAACTCCGTATCAGGTCTACACCGCACATCGGGAGTCTGAATAATACGAAGTTAAAGACTTAGGACCGCTTCGCTGGGCTTGACAACCATCTCGGAAATCAAATCCAGATAGTGTCCCAGTGTAATTCGCTTGAGTCCGGAGCGAGGAGTGTGAAAACACTTGAATTTCTTTTCAAATAACTATCTCAAATAGTAATCTGGCACCTCTCACTTGCGGATCAGTTTTAAGCAATCAGACCGTCAGAATCAGACCAAATTATACCCTCGGATCAGGAGAAATTTCATACACATCCATGTACTCGGAATCTCCGATCGAGATCCGCTGACCGTTGAACTGAAACTGGTCTGCCACGCGTGATCTGAGAACCCTACCGGAATGAAAACTTAATAGAACTTAGATCCATAGTATGTGAGATTAAGTCCGACCTTTGACTCAAGGAGGCCCACCAGAAGTCCTCCATTGAGCTGAAACAAAGCCGCTTTGGTTATAACCTAAGTATACATTGTCCACAAGTCTATTTCAGAGAGTTTTTAGGCTATAAAAGGACCTTAGAAACCTCTCTCTCACAGCCATACGAATTTGAGAGAAACCCAAGAGAGATAAGAGAGAAAAGAGAGAGAAAGAGTGAGAGAAGTGGGAGAATCTCCCAACTACTATTCCCTGCCACTACACAAGCTGCACCACCCCATTCTCGTCGCTTTCCCGGTGATTCCGACTTCATTTCTAGGTAAGTAATCCTAACCCTAATCTGTTTTGGGGTTGTATAGGTTGTAGGTTATGAAATAGCTAACCTATTTCGATCTATAGGTGGCCAAATTGCCGAATACGGAAACTTGGCAAACCTATCGTATTCGTTACGATTCTACGACAAAAGGTGCGGACTTTAGGTGTATAGGTTATGGTTTTCAACGCTTTCAATGTCAGATAATGATAAATTCATGATTTGCATGCAATTGCACATGTACAAAGTGTTGTCTGTTTTCCGTTTTGATTAAAGGTGAAGAATATGAAATTTTACATACTCTAAGTATTTGTAGAAAGTACCGTATACGTATAAATTTTGGAAATATGTTTGACATGATTATTTGTTGTATGAATATATTATACATGGATAAAATACTTGTTTGGCGAAAGGACTCGCCCTAATACATGTTTTGCTAATATACACTATATATGTAGAAATAGTATATTCTAGAAAGTACTGTATACGTATAAATTTTAGGAATGTGTTTGCCATGATTATTTGCTGTATGAATATATTATATATGGATAAAATACTTGTTTGGCGAAAGGGCTCGCCCTAATACATGTTTTGCTAATATACACTATGTATGTTGAAATAGTGTATTCTAAGTGTTTGTGAAAATGATTGAATGAGCATAGAATTCTCATTCATGCTCGCCATGACTAATTGTCATGGATATATGATTGTTGTATTGGCGATACCCCCTTTGACGAAAGGATTTGCCCTGAATCACGCCACGACCACTATACGCTATATATGTTGAAATGTGTAGCCCAGATGTTTGTGAAAATGTTTAAATGAATATGGAACTTGGATTCCTACTTTCCATGACTATCCATCGTGGGTATACACGTGTTATGATTGGGGCAACTCCCTAGTGAAAGGATTTGGCCTAATGCCTATGTAATCAACATATGTCATGTATGTTGATTTATGTATTTTAAAGTGTTTGCTGAAATGTCTGAATGAGTAGTAGTTAGTAAGTTGTAATGTTTAAGGGTGTTGAGATATGGTTCTCAACTCCTTTAACTATGTGTATGATATCTTTAGATATCTGTGTGATTATAAATTGAATAGGTACAAAATCATGCTTATGTTGTACTTCATAACATGCTCAATTGAATGTATGATTTTATCTATGTAATGCATATGTTTAAATTCATGTTTACGTTGTATGATCCGTCATGGGTGATGGGGGAGTGGAGCAACGAGTGCGTGCAATAGCCCTGGCATCCCTAAACAGATAATATCAGTCTTTAATTGTATGATTTGAATTTTGATCCATTACTGCTTTAAATATCTAAAATTGAATGTGATTGAGGTTATTGTATAGTCCAGGCAGTCGGTAACAGGATCGAATTCGTGGCTGAGTTTCATTTGCCACGTGAAATGTGTTCGACGAACCCGAGTTGTACTTCGGTTAGCGATAGTGGTTGGCCACATGAAGTGCTTGTGCACTTCATATCGTTCAACTTGTTGTGCGCTCGAGCTAGTTGAGCTCGTCAAGCAACCTAATCTGTCTTATGTATGTTCACCATGTTTGGACGTCACTGCTTGAACCTAGGGTACCAAACTTACCAGTGAATCCCTTTTAACCATGGTACCTCGATCCGCTAAGACTCATGAGCCAGGTATGGTGGTGTGGGACACCGTGGTCGAGCTGTCGGCCTACGCTGGGGTCACATGCCTCCCCGTAGTGACCAGTGAGCAACCAGACTCGTGAGCCGATTATGGTGGTATGGGACACTATATTCGTGCTGTTGGCCTACATTGATAAGGTGATGAGGGAGTGGTGTAATGAATGTGAGCAACAGCCCTGGCAGCCCTTTGTAGTGACCTCGAGCATACTCTGAATTTGCGGTGAGGCGACGAGTTTTGCCGCAATGTAGAGAGTATGAACTAGGCCTGTTTCTGTATAGTGATGCATCGTTAAAGAGGTGATGGGGGAGTGGTGTAACCTTTGTGCGTAACAGCCCTGACAGCCTTTGTAGTGACCTAGAAAACATACCATCGTCTAAGATTAACTAAGACTAACGACCCTAGAATGGATCATGTTTAGGAATGATACAAGGGAGGTACCTTAGTTTCCCAATCCTGCTGTTTGAAATGGACTAATAAAAACTCGGTAATCATGCTCATCATGCATTGCATGTGCCTGGAAGATGTTGGGCACTAAGGGATGAAAGCATGCTGCGAATGTAAGATGTTGTCGCACAAAGGAGGGTGTGGTGAGGGCATCCATCATGACTGCATTTATACTTGTATTAATAAGAGTAGTTAGGAGTGTTTGATTATACTGCTTTATCATTACTACTTGACTGTATTGATAACATGTTAACCTGTGCCTTATTGTTCCACTGAGTTAGCTACTCACTCCCACGTTACGGGACGGTGTTCCGAACACCCATCAGACTTTGTCTGATTGCAGATGGCGATGCTTGTGAGGCGGAGCCAGACCTCTGCGACGATGAGGACACTTTCTTGTATATGTTATTTTCTGACGGCTTCATGTAAGCCGTGCCTTGATTGATGGGGCTACAGGGATGTTGACTAGAGGCCCTTACACATTTGGTATATTTTGGAACTATACTTGCAATTATTTAACTTGGTAATGTTATCACACTCTGGAGACTCACCACAGTTTATATATTTTATATATCTATCGCAGTCTTCCGCTTGCAATTTAACTGTCTCTAGAGTATGATATGCTGTTTTGGCTTAATCTCACTCATGTTCACTACATTAATGCAGACAACATTCAATCATCATTCATTTTATTGCATAAGTGATGCGTTGGAACTCGGGAGTTGAGTTTATGCTCGACCCCCGATTTTCAGGGCGTTACATAAAGAGATGTGTGCCAGACGATGAGCATCAGAGTGTCATCTCCTTCTGTCACTCACAGGCCTGTGGTGGGCACTTTTCTGCTAAAAAGACCACGACCAAGATTTTACGGTGTGGCTTTTACTAGCCCACTATGTTCAGGGACACTCATGAGTTTTGCAAAACTTGTGAGCGTTGTCAGAAATTGAGAGTATTGTCCCATCGAAATATGATGCCCTTGAACCCCATTCTTATTATAGAAGTATTTGATTGCTAGGACATCGATTTTATGAGACCATTCCCCCAATCCTTTGGAAATCTATATATTTTGCTCGTCGTATACTATGTTATTAAATGGGTCGAGGCGATTCTGTGCCAAAACAATGACCATTGAACGGTCATTAAATTCTTAAAAGAGAACATCATTTCCTGGTTCGAAATGCCTCGAGCCATCATTAGTGATGAGGGCTCACATTTTTATAATAGACCATTCGAGAATTTAATGAAGAAATATGGTATCTCTCATAAGGTGAGCACTCTATACCACCCACAAACAAGTGGGCAAGCTGAGATTTCCAATAGAAAAATTAAACACATTTTGGAAAAAACGGTTAACCCTGACCGTAAGGATTGGTCAATTCGAATAAATGATGCCTTATGGGCTTACCATACTGTATTTAAAACCCCTATTGGAATGTCTCCCTTTAGACTTGTCTATGGGAAGCTTGCCACTTACCTGTGGAGTTGGAACATAGAGCCTACTGGGTGATCAAAAATCTAAACTTCAATCTAGACAACGTTAGCTCGTTGCGCAAACTTCAGTTAAATGAACTTGAAGAAATTCAGAACGATGCGTACGAGAACTCGAGAATTTACAAGGACAGGATGAAAGCGTTTCATGACCAACATATTCTGCGAAAATCATTTACATCAGGTCAGAAAGTCCTTTTGTATAATTCTCGATTACATCTCTTTTCGGGTAAGCTTTGATCTCGTTGAACCGGCCCTTTCACTGTTGTCAATGCTTATCCTCATGGGGCCGTTGAGATACAAGATTCAAACAATGACAAAGAGTTTAAAGTAAATGGACATCGATTAAAGTCATTTGTTGAGAAATTTGACTCAGAGGACATGTCCATACCTCTGATTGATCCTATGTACCTGGATTAATCTCCTAGTCTGATGGAGGTATAGGTAGTTTATTACTTTTATAGGACTAGGGTAGTTTGCTTTATGTCATTCTAGGATAGTCGGCTTTATGCCATTAGGATAATTTGCTTTTGTTGGTTTAACTCTTATGCCAAGCCACCTTCACGCTGAGATCTCTTTGGAAAAAGCCGTTCAATTTCCTTCATTGGGTACTATCTTTCCATCACTTCTCCTTTACTTTCGTTGTCTTACGTGTATTGCATGCTTATATCTTTTACATTGAGGACAATGTAGATTTTAGGTTGGGGATGGGAGATTAGGTTACACAATCAGTGTTTTCTCAGTCTTAAGCAAAAAATTATGAAATTTTTTAAAAATTTTCTGAAAATTCTTGTAAATTTAAAGTGATTTTAAGGACCATCTTGATTTTAGAAGTATAAGACACTTAATGTTGGTGATTTATGACTCTTGGATTCAGTTGCGTGTTAGATTTTACAGTTAAGTTCGAATTAGTAATCCATGATTAGAAGTTTTAAACATTGATTGAGTCATGATTTCACATGTCACATCTAGCTTACACATTAAGGTTTCAGTTTGATATTGAATTATTAACCTGATAATCACTAAGCATGGAAGGAACCAACCTGGGAAATTTGTCCATCATGTTTATTGAAAAAAAAAAGAGAATACCTAGCTAAAAAAACAGTTGTGTTCGAAAACGACTATCTGTTAAAGATCTTTAAAAAGATTGACACAGCGTGAAGCCATCGATGGAAAAATCAAAAGCTGGAAGAGTAAAAAGGCTGAACTATAAGGCAAGTTTCGGTTTAGGTTGGGTTATCCAAGAATGCTCTGTTTGATTATCAATGTTATCATGAAAATTGACAATTGGACTCTTAATGATGATAAGCCGAGATTACACTATTCACTTATGAACTCAATGTTTAGAATTGTTCTAATCGATGGATTAATACTTTGAACTTGACTATGAAGTTTACCGTGCGCTTGAGTCTAGGAGAAAGTAATGCCCAACATTAATGTATCTTAGAATTCTAGTATCATGATTGTTTTTCAAAAATCACACGAGTTAATAAAATTTGTTCCGTAATTCTTAAAATATTTTTTCGAGACTAGCAAAATGCTGGTTGGGTATTGTGTTGAGGTCAATTATTGCATATTAGACCCTAGTTATTGTTTGATTTTACGTATATGATAATGTTTAACGTCTTATTTTAATCATGTTTTTATTATAAGGTGAATTTAAGAGCTTAGATTGAAAATGGGTGCTAAAAGCATAGACTTAATGCTCAAGAATCACCAAGGCAATGGACGGATCTTAGGGGACCGAGATTGAAGAATTCATACACCAAAAATCTGAGAAAATCAAGTAATTGATGATAAAGAGGCTTTAAAATCGTCCTAAATGCAAGATCATAGGGTTCCCACCATCCATTTGGCTCGAAAATTTATAAGAGGCTTGAAGACCCTAAATTAGCCGTACACGTCGAAATTCAACCCTTAGATCATTGTGGAAGTGGTCTAACGGATAAGATCAGCCATAGATCACTGATCTGGGTCCCACCCGATCTCTGGATATGCTTCAATTTTGGTCTCAATGCCTTAAATTAGATGGCAAAATGGATGAACGGAGCGGATTTCTCACAGTGGACCCCATCTGGAGATGTAAGCACACATAGTGGACGCACACGCACGGTGCACCGGACCGAAGCGTCCAGTCAATAAACGCTGACCCGACCCTCTCTCTCATGTTTACGCATAACGTCCGCACGTCTGGACACTGTGGCGCGTTATGGCCCACCATCAGGGCCCACATGGTTGATCTGGACAGTTCATTGTGTCCAGGGGGCGACGACCCTAGTCATGGAGTCTTTTTAGTCCCATGCACGTGTACACACGTAGATCTCCGTCAAAAGCAGGATGAACGGCAGGAACATTTGATACAGTGGGCCGCACCAAATCCGAGTAAAAATGTCCATTTTTGACTGATTTTTCGAGGAGAATTCAATGAACTAGGTGGATTTCTCTGATAACAATGATCATGGGCCCCACCAACGCCGAAAAATCCAAATTTCGCATTCCTTACACACCATGTGTGACCAGACGCTGTCCGGTTTTAAAAATCATTGTGTAACCCAGATCACAGTCTAAACTTCAATATGGACCATCCAAAACACTCCCATGGGGCGACTGACCACCACCAAGAAGGCTGAATGGGTCAGATCCCGGCAACGGATCAGCTATCCGCGCCAAAAGTAGGCTAAACGCAAGACAATTTGCGTTTTTCACCGCGTAACACTTACGCACGACCTTGGGCAACCGACTTCTCTCCAGGCCCGACTGACCTACTTTGTGCTATAAAAGAGAGAAAGCGAGGAAGCCGTGGGATATCTTTGGACGTGTGAAGCTGTGGAGGAAGAGAGAGAGAGAGAGAGAGAGAGAGAGAGAGAGAGAGAGAGAGAGAGAGAGAAGTGGACGGCCAGGAGTTCTCCCTATCCTTCCTCTTTAGTTTTTAGTTTTTTTTTTTTTTTTCCTTTATGTTTTTAAGAGCCTTTAGTGTCATCATGTTTATGATGGGCAAAACCTCTTAGCTAGGGCTTAGAGGTAAAGCTTGAAGCGTGATGGGGTGTTTTCTACAGCTTGATTCATATGTACATTGAACTGACTTCGATTATAGTTTGATTATAAGGAATGCTTTTAGTTTTTAATGGTTTATTGTGACTTAAATTACAATGGATCTGCGATAGCTCTGAGCATGTTCTTTTCATTATTAGGATTGTAAACTTGGGAATCCTTTTGTTCACCATCATCTCATGGACATAGTTGGATGATGGAACCCTTCATAACGTTCATAATTCCCTTAGATTGGTTATGGATTAGTTAAATTTTGTTGTTTGCTTTGTCTTATGGGCATGGTTTTGTGATAGAATCAATTCTAATTCTCGTACCTATTATTCTGTTGAAAACTAGATTAAAGGAAGTTCATATTTGAGTTTTAATGAAATATCTTCCAACTGGATGGAGATATGACTCTAAATCCAGTTGAGTTCATGAATCAAGCATAGATCTCCTTGATCTCTACAAGTAGATCCTTGGAAACCCTAGTTTCCCACCTTTGAATTTTACAAGTTTTAGTTAAAGTTATTCACCATTATTCTCTTACATTTTCCTGGTTTAGATTACATCTTCTTCTAGTTCTATTTCTGGTTACTTTCAGATTACGTACAAGGTTTAGTCCCTGTGGATTCGACCTCAGTCTTATCGAGATTATTAATATATCACAACCCTATACTTGGGGTGGTGAACAGGTTGTACATCTTTCTGTACAAGTGAGGCCTGTATATACCAATCAAAACCGTTAACATGGTAGCACCACTGTAATGGCCGACTTATTAAGAAAATCACCTAGATTGGAGGATTGCATCTGTCATTTATATGGATTTCATCTTCGTGGAATTTGAACTGTTGTATTTTTTTCTCTGGTAACTGTCCATCTATTAACCATCCATTGAAGGCTAAGATCCTTCAAATCTGGTGGGCCATTGGTGCATGGGCCATCTACCGAACCATGGGCCCCACTTACTCTAACCTGCATGAGCTGAAGACCCGAACGGCATGGTACAATCATACAACCTTTCCGCCGAAGCATGATTTAATTCCTATTTATTTCCATGTGTACTTCTGGAGACATCTAGAGAGAGAAAGAATTATCTTCCCCCTCTCACCATAAATCATCCCCAATTCCTAAGAGAGAGATAGAGAGAGCTAATTTTCGTGCAAGAATTTCCTTTTTCCTTTTGATCATGGTAGGTATTTGCAGAGATCTTATTACCCTTTTGCAGCGAGATGGCGGGATTTTTGTCGATGACGATAAATAGAAAAGATCTGGAAGATGTGTTTGACGAGTTCTCTGATTTTTCGTTGTCTTCTCCCGCTAGGAAGATCTGTAGACGGGTGAGTTTCAGATTTCTTCTTTATTTTTTTCTCTTGAAATTTGCGTTCTTGTTTTTTATTTTTGGTTGGATTTTGTGGAGATGTTGTTGTATGATGTTCCTTGTTGTTGTTGATACTTTCGACTTCCTAGTTCCGAGTTCCGACATTATATAATCACAAAAAGTAAACTAAAAAATTCGAAAAATAAACGGCTCAAAAGCTCGAAACTCGGCTCAAAAAACGAACTTGAACACGGTTTGAAAGCTCAAAACTGGCTCAAACTTGGCTCGAATTGGTCCGATTGCTGACTGAGCCAAACTTGATCTGGAGATGCTGGCTCGGTCGCCGAGCCGAGCTGAGTTCAAGTTGGGTGTGCCTGGTGACCGAGCCGAGCTGAGCCGAGTTCAAGCTGGGTGTGCATAGTGACTGAGCCGAGTCGAACCGAGCTAAGGCAAGCTCGACTCAGTTCGGCTCGATGTACACCCCTACGTCCAACCCCCGCCTGTCTCCCGCTGGCAACGGGCAGCATTTTTTATGTGTCTTATCCAAACTGTCCATACATCTTTTTGGTATCATTTTAGGTTATAAGCCCAAAAATGAGTCATATAAAAGGCTCAGGTGGACTACACAATGGGAATTAAATTCTTACCGTTGAAAACTTCTTGGGGCCAACAGATGTTTTGGATGGAGCTGATATTTGTGTTTTATCTTCATCTAGGTCTATACAACTTCATGGATAGGTTGGATGGAAAATAAACATCACGGTGGGCCTTAAAAAAGTTTCAACGGTGAGAATCATTATCATCACTGTTTCCTTGGTGTGATCAACTTGAGCCATGGATCTGCCTCATTTTTGGGCCTATCCCTTAAAATGATAAGAAAAAAATGCATGGACGAGACACATACATCAAATTGGCCTCTCAAAGCTGCTGCCCGTTCCCAGCTGGAGACAGGCCAAGGTAGGACGCAATCCACTTCCGATTTCACATTAACATTACGGTGGGGCCACTCGAACCACCCATCCCTTTAAGGGAAGGTAAGCTTAATCATAATTTTCTAAGATAATCACGTATCTAGATACAGTTAATCAGTTGAAAATTGAATATCCATATTCAATTTTAACTTGCCAACAACTGATTATACTCCTCAAGAACATGAAATATTCTATTTCACCATGGGCCAAGTGGCCCCCCTTACGTCGCTAATGACCATTGAATCGGACATCAGCAACATGGAATGTGGATTTTCTATGGCTCAAAATCACCGTGTTTGGATTATCAAAGCGGCTGAATTATGATTAGAGTACAATAGTACCGTCCATTTTGCAGGCCAGTAATTGGATGTCTGTGATCATCCGATCTGGTGATTCATGATGATTACTGCAGTCGATGATTACTGCAGGCCCACTCTACTGTTTATTTGACATCCGATCTGTTGATTAGATCATACATTCCCAGATGAAGGGAAAAAAAAACAAATATCAGCTTATTCCAAAACTTTTATGGCCCCTAAAATGTTTTTAATGGTCGACACTCATTCTACACTGTTTCATTTAATGTGGCCCGCTTAAGATTGGGATATGCCTAATTTTTTGTCTCATATTATAAAATGATCTAGAAAAATAAATGGACGGCATGGATGAAACACATACATTATGGTGGGACCCATAGAGCACCGACCATTAGCCATTGGCTGGTGGCAGGGGGAGTAGCCAATCCGTTTCCCGTTCCTTATGGCGGAACAGGGGATACACGGGTAACACCTTAGTGGGTGGTTCTCAGACCATGGGCCCACCTTGATGTATTTGTTTTATATCCACGCTGTCAATCAGTTTTTTCGGAAAGTTTTAGGGCATTTTACAAAAAAGTTGAATCAGATCCCAATCTCAAGTGGACCACACAGTGGAAATTAAATTCCCACCATTAAAAACTTCAGGGGGCCATAAAATTTGAATCAGATCCCAATCTCAAGTGGACCACGCAGAAGTTTGGAATCAAGCTGATATTTGTATTTTTTTTTTTACTTCATCCATGTCTTTGTGACTTTATCAACGGTTTTGATGGAAAATAAACATTACCGTGGGCACTAGGAATCTTTTTATAGTAATCGTTCAATCACTGTTTTCAATGGTGTGTTTCATTTACATATTGGATATTCTTATTATTTGGTCATATATGTTAAAATTATTTTAAAAAACTTTTGGACGGTGTGGATTTACATAAAATACATAAATTTGAGCCCCCAAAGGTTAGGAAAACACCCTCTAATGTGTTATCCGGTAAACACCTAATCCGCTCCCGTTCATTTCGATAAGATAACGACAGATTTAGGCGCGGATCTGCTGGGCGTGACATTCCCTTTTATTAATTCACCGACTCTCAGTCTCAGTAGAGCAGTGCGTAGGATAAGGAGAAAGAAAGATGAAGGGATACTTTGCTTCTCATCTACTCATATCTCTGCTTCTCTTCATCTCCTTCTCCGTTTCCACTTCCAGATTCATAAGGTCGGGAAATGATACCGTTGTCAGACGGAGTCTTCTCTCCAACGGTCTTGGCTTGACGCCTCCGATGGGGTAAGACTCTCTCTATCTATCTCAATGGTTGAAACGTCAGATTGTCGGAATGCTGACGCCGTCACCGCTTTCGGCGGTGGGCGGACCCGAGTATGCAGCCAGAGTATTAAATTACTCTCCAGTCATATATTGTTGTTGGTGCAGCTATCATTGATTTCTTGAACTTGGGTCAAATGCTAATGCCCCAGCTTCATGGAACATTAGCAATCTCCCCAGAGCTTTTTGACTACAATTGTCAATCTGGATTGTCCATTAATTCATACAAGTAGGTGATCAGATGATCCTAACCCTATGATTTTGTGCCATTTGTTACAACCATCAATTTAAAGTGATTTAAATCATAAGCAATTAATGGTGGATTGTTAGTATTATCCAAATGGAGTGATCTTTGCAATTAATGCCTACCATATGCCCATGTCAATTCAAGGAAAAATGTTTTCTTTTGATTGTGTTGAATATAATATAATTCCAACCATAGGCTATTCGCAGTTGGTCGATCCACATTGATGGACTGTTCAGAACCACTCTGCCTGTACCACATACAGATGAAAAGTGGGTTCTCTTTTAATATCATATTGGCGCCAAACAAAATAATTTAAATGTAGAGATTAAACTTTGATTTTAACATTTTGAAGTTAGTAATTAAGTAGCAGTTATAAATGAAATATGTTATTCCCACTTTAAAAGAATCTCTTCCATCATTCTAACTATAATCATCTTTCTTTTTCAGGTGGAACAGTTGGAATCACTTCTATTGCAGTATTAATGAGACAATAATCAGAGAAACTGGTGAACTTAATCTATTCAACCTTGTCTCTTATTTTATAATGTGGTTTTGGACATTTTATTTAAAACTTTTATCTTCCCTTGTTTTTATTGATTTACCATATTGTTGCTATTTTCCCTTGTAACAGCTGATGCTTTGATATCAACTGGCCTTTACAAGCTTGGATATCACTATGTTAATATAGGTATCTTGTTCTGTCAACATAATTTTAAAATTTTATTTGTATAAACTAGTTGCATCGTCGAACAATGGTTAATCAAGTCTGCAATTTCTTGCTTTATCAGATGATTGTTGGGCTGAGTTGAATCGTGACTCAGAGGTTTGCTTATTTTAGAACTTTGTGTTCAAATCTCTTAGTGGGCTTTAATTCTTTAGAAATGTTCTTTCTTTAGTTACTTGTTCTAAGGGTTGATGCTGACTATCCAAACGAAAAAATGGTATTGAATTTCAGGGTTATTTGGTCCCTAGAAATTCGTCGTTTCCATCTGGTATTAAGGCTCTTGCAGATTATGTACATAGCAAGGGGCTTAAGCTTGGAATCTATTCAGATGCGGGGTAAGTGCATTGCATTTTTTTTTTTTTTTTTCTACTTAAGGTTGATGTTTGCAGAGGACGTTGCGACGCTAATAGAGATTTATACCTATTAGAACCATGTATTTGTATCTATCCTTGACGGTTTATTTCCTTCAGCACTGTTTGGGATGAGGGATTTGGAGTGAAATCCATGGAAAGTTCACAGATTTACCAAATCCATATTCTCATTTTCCTGATCCCAAACTGGCCATTAATAAAGCTACTGATTCTTCAAAAGAGGTAGAAAGGTTTAATATAGTTATTTCTCTCTGTAATGGGTCAAAATTTTCAGGTATCAGACATGTAGCAGGACAATGCCAGGATCACTTGGTTTTGAAGAGCAAGATGCCATGACCTTTGCTTCATGGGTAAGCATATTAGAATTGCCTTTAAGTTGCACTTTCTTTGTAGCATCATTCTCCAGTTGTACTACTATTTTAAAACACGAATATCTTTCAAACTTCTAAAAAAGGATGTCCATTTCTAATAATTAAAATCAAGAAAACCCTAACTAATTGGAATGTTTTATGAACTATTTTGCAGGGAATTGATTATTTGAAGTATGATAATTGCTGGAACGGTGGTATTAGGCCAACAGTTCGGTAAGCTTACCATGCTCACTGTCAAGTTCAATTTTGAGGAGATCTCTTTTCTAAACAATGATATTTACTTCTCACTCTTTGAATAGATATCCTGTAATGACAAGAGCGCTAATGAAGACGGGCCGTCCAATCTTTTTCTCTCTTTGCGAATGGTAACTCTTTATTAATTCGAGCATGTCACACCTCTTTTAAATTTCTTCTCTGTTTCTTTTCTTTCTTTCTTTCTTTTTTTTTTTCATCTATTTTGCTCTGTTGATTAGGGGGGACATGCACCCAGCTCTGTGGGGTGCTAAAGTTGGAAACAGTTGGAGGACTACCAATGACATTGCTGATAACTGGGAGAGGTTAAAACCTCTTAAAATCCCTCATTGAATTGATTCTATCTAGTTTTCTTAATCATAAGAAGCATATGATTGATTAATGTCTTTGGTTTCATAGCATGGTCTCGAGAGCTGATGCGAATGAAGTGTATGCCGATCTTGCAAGGCCTGGTGGATGGAATGGTTAGAATCCTACGCAGCTGAGGAATTCATGATTTCTACTTATTTGGTGCTTAAACATCAACTAACATTTCTGGTTTGTGTTTGATCAGATCCAGACATGCTTGAAATAGGAAATGGAGGGATGACAAACGATGAGTACATAGTCCACTTCAGCTTATGGGCTGTTTCCAAGGTATTATAGAGGTTTCCATATCACGGACCACCATGTGGATGCATGCCTTTCCATGGTTCTAGTTTTATTCATTTTAGCTCTACTTTTTCAGGCTCCCCTTCTAATCGGATGTGATGTGCGAAACATAAGTAACGAAACACTGGCAATCCTCAACAACAAGGAGATCATTCACATTAACCAAGGTATGTTAGCTACATAGACTATGATACATGAGGGTCACCTTTTCTTTTCTTTTCTTTTTATGAGAAGGATTTGCTCTCATAATCAGTTGTTGATAGAACTATTTTGGATTGGTTTCTACTGTGGAAAAGAAATTGCTTTCTTCAAATGTATGTTTTTTTTCTTTTTGTGAAAACAAAAGTACCTTTAGAAATCGATTTCTACTTTTTTCGTTAAAATAAATAAATAAATGGTGACAGTACCTTTCATTACCCATTCAGCATGAACTGCAGATTTTTTAAAATCTCTTTGTGAAATGGTGAATTGTCTAACATGAGAATTTGGTGGAATTAATGTTGAGTAGATCCTCTTGGTGTTCAAGCTAAGAAGGTTAGGATGGAAGGAGATGGCGAGGTACCTTGTCTCCTTCCCCAAACAACATGTTGCTTCTTTTTCTTTTCATTTTTTAATGGCAACTCCACCAGGGATTGAACCCTGGATCACTCACACAAACTACAGTCTCTACCAGCTCATCTAATGAGGGGGGAGACAACAACATGTAGCTTCTGCTATCCATGAACAACTTAGTAAGTTGACATCGAATAATATGACCGTTTTTTTTTAACAGATTTGGGCTGGACCCCTCTCGGGCTATAGGTTTGTCGTCCTTATACTAAATCGGTCTAAAGATTGGACATACGACATCATAGCTCACTTTGATGACATTGGTCTCCCACCAGGGACAGTGGTCAAGGCAAGAGATCTCTGGAAGGTAGTTTCCAATTTAACTTGTGGCCTGTTTGGTAGACACCTAAAAATGATATCATCTCATTTTAGTTAGTTGTGTTAAAGATCTCCAATCATGATTGCTGGTTATCAAGATTATTCTTACCCAAAAAATATGATCTCTAATATATAATTATGATTAACTAAAACAAGATACTCATTTTTACAGCCTTTAGTATATCTGCTTTACCTGATTGAGCTTCTCTGTTTATATGCAGCATGAGACATTGAAGGAGAGATACGAGAATCAATTGACGGCCATAGTTCGTCCACACTCATGCAGGGTGTTCATGTTGACGCCGATATCTTAGGAAGTCTTATCAATGCCATTTTTCTTAGGAAATTGATTAAATGCCTAAACCATAAAAATGGTCTACATGTGGACCTGGTTTAGTGATGTGTGCTGTTAGTGCATAGGGTCTGTTTTGATAGGCCACTCTATTAGATTATGTGTGTCCTATCAAACTTGTTACACAAATGCTTCTATATAAATGTAATTCATTAGATTTTATTTCTAATTATATGATGTGAATTGATGTGTGGTTGTGATTATATCATATCTGATCATAACGCCCTTGATGAAATGGATCAATGGAAGGTGCATGCAGAGAGAGAGAGAGAGCGGGGGGGGGGGGGTAGGGGTGGTGTTGCCTACTTCCAATATCAATGCCCACTGAGTGGACCATATATATTTGTTTTACAAAAAAAAATAATAATTTGTCAGACCCATCTGATGCAGGACTTTGATTCTGCACCTATCTACTACATTGGCACTTGTGGTGGACTTACATGAATTGCATCGATATCCAAGAGTGCGTTCCCCCATGTAGATGTGTGGAATAAATCAGTACACCAGCCTAACCCCACTATGCAAACATTCCTAGCCTCCACTTCGTTGTAGAATATGAGCTAACACTTAGTTTTCCCTCATATACACATCTAATTATGTGATTTTTGAACCATGACATAACATGGACCCCAAGCAGCATGGTCCTCATCTAGGACTCATCACCGGGTGGTGGAAATCCAGCAAATTTGGATGGCAAGATTTTGTTTTCCACCAGACAGCCGGTGAGGATACTTTGGTCCTGTTACTTGGGATCAATATTTATATAGTCATAATTAGAAGTTAGGATAGAGAATGAATCATTTTGATTAAACAGGTATGATCATCATATGCAATATAATGATTTTTTATTTTTATTTTTCCTTTTTCTTTTCAATGAAATGAAAATGGAGTAGATTTCTCCTCTTATTATTAAAATTTTGTTAGATTGTTACTATAGGATGTGGATTTCCCTTCTCTTGTTCTTGAAATTGTCCAATTTTGGAGGATTCCCCTAAACCAGGCTCGAGTGCAATCATAACATGGATATCCAGTGGTAACATACATTCAACACTAACTCGGGATTCTCTTCGGTGACAAAAGAATGATGGTGGTTCCTTGCAGTGTTGGTTCCATTGAATTACTTCAGTAATTGGAGAGACTTTATTATATTTCTCTCTTTCATTTTATTTTATTTTATTTGTTCAAAGACTGCATTTGTTGTTGGAGTTGTTGATTATGCAACTGATGGTGTTGGAAGATGGGATGGCAGCCAATGTTGACTAATTGGGGCAATATGTAGAGACTTTGTTAATTTTCTTTTTCTTTTCTTTTTTAATTTTCCTTGTTTTCCAAGGTCATTGTAATCAGCTATTTCTTGAATGGGTCATTGGCACATCGAATTGTATGATAATAAATGTAAATTTCAATTCCTTATTCATGTATTTATTACTGAGGATGTTGCATTTGTGGCTTGGATGTGGTTTTCGATTCTTATTCACACATGTTTAAGTCTTCTAAAGATTGCCGAACAAGGTATCAAAGATCATATTTGCTGGTGAAGCCATTGGTATGCAACCGTTAGTGTTGGAGCCGTTGATATGCAATTGTTGCTATGAAACACCAACACTGGATTATGCAAATAGGATTGTTTATGGGCTGCTACTGCAAACTATATCTTCAACCTTAAATTGGGATATTATTATAAACTTGGACGCAATCAAAGCATGAAGTATCGTGCAGAATTTTGTTGTATTATGAATTCAAAATTGCTTTATAATGGGCTAGTCCTGAAAGTGTAAGCAATCTTTAGCATAGACATTATGTACGACAAAAGTTGCTTGAAGAAGGCAAAACACAAGTGTGTCCAATGTTGGAGTTACTAGGTCTGTTTGGTTGCACCCCAAATGTCAATCCATTTATGGATGTCAGCTGACCAAACATGAATTTGTTCCATGGTGGTTATTGGTAAATAAGACATGCAAAATGGAAAGTGGGGCTGATAATACCAGGATTGCACACCACCTGCAGTGACTGCGATTGAGTTTGCCTATTAATTAGAGATTAACTCATTCCAATCACAAAAAGCTTTCATCTATTACATTGTAGAACGCAAAGATCATAGCATTGAATTTATTACAGACAACAGTAATCTCAAATAAATGAGACTATTTTTTTAATTTTTTTTTAAAGTACTTATTTTGAAAACCTTTGAAATATGTTTGATGGGATATTCAAGACTTTTTTTTTTAATTATTATTTTTTTTTATATTGGCGAAAGGTGAGAACACATCACACCACCTGAAATTTTATTAATTGAAAAATATAGACATTCATTTGAGCGGACATCAATAATAATAAAAAAAAAATTCAAGCCTCACCTATCAAATATGACCATTGAGTTACAACACCGGCACAAGATACCAACAACGGCTAATACAACAAAATTAAACCGCCCATTATATCTCATACACCCCACAACCTATCCCACATTCAGATCCGAAATAGCTACCAAGAATGACGTTTTTGTGATAAAATCTTACATTCGAAACTTGCGAAAGCACACAAAAGCCTTACACAAGAGTGCCAAGGACTAACTTTGTCAGCTCAACATCTCGATCAAGTCAGATAACATAGAAGGTGCCCCTCTAGCAAACATTTTCACATCCTAAACCAAAGAGGTTGATGCAAGTGCAGAGTGTTCCAAGTCATTGGGAGATAACCTCCAATTGTCTGCCAGACCTCCCACCCCTGCCTTGGTAACCAATGCCAGCCATGACAGACCACACCTTCACTAGGAAGAATCGCAGGCCAGAACCAACAAAAGGCTTAACCTGACTAGTTGAGCAACTTTAACAGAAGCAACCATCTTCATCTTCATCGGTTCAGGAGCATTGGCTGGAGAGCAGAAACAACACATTATTAAAAAAAATGAAAAAAATAAAAAATTAAAAATTAAAAATTGACAACAGGATTCACCATCGATTCACATATCAATGGGCAAATAGACACCAACACACTTAACTGCTTCCGCAGCCAGCCCACAATACTATGGCCAGAGAGATGAATGGCTTGGATCTAAAATATACAGAGGAGCTCAACATTGGATTGTCTTTCTTGTGATCTTTACATCTCAATGGGAATCAGTTGAATGGGAAAATCCCTGCAGCTCTTAAAGAATTGTCTTCCTTACAAACTTTTATATCTATAGGGGAATCAGTTGAATGAGAACACTTGCCCTCCATCTATACTTGCACATGGAAAAGAATTCATTGCATCTACACCTACAAACACATCCAACAAGTAGCCTCTTCCTATGATGATAATCAAACCCACTGCAAGTACACTAAAAGCCATGACCAAGAAGACTCACATGTTAAAAATAATGTTTCCGCATTTAATCCAATTACATAATCAATCTAGATTCATTCTTCATTCAACCCATAAAAGAAAAGAAATAAATAAATAAAGGACAAGAACATTCGTTCCATGTTCTGATGGGAAATTTGGCTCATAAGAAATACACATTAGGAAAAAATCGAAAAAATGCACATTATTGCCATGAAATGAACCTAGCATTCATTTAGGAAAAAAATAATAAGTAAAATGAATCTAACATTCATTTAGAAAAAAAAAAATTCACATTATTGCCATGAAAATGAAATCAATCCACGTATTCGACATTAAGAGCAGTGGATCCCTCTTTCTGTGGGTATTTTAACTTGTTGCACCAATGTGCCATTATATATCTTGATCCTACTACTAGTAAGTCATGTGCCTTTTTTTTTTTTTTTCTTTGATGTTGTCTCGATGGGTATTTTATATTTTTAAATGATTTTGTGCAGACGATCTCAGAGTTGTTGCTATTGGTATGTTGGAATTGTATTTTGTCTCAAGGCCAATGTTGTGAAGTTCTAATCAGTTGGGGTCAATCTGATCCAAATGAATGAATGTTTCATTTCCCTGCTCTAGATTGGAAGCAACCTCAAACAAATGGAAAATGGTCAATGCTGGGTTCCATTCAGCAGACTTTTGTGACTCGGAGATAGGGCCTTTCAGGTTGGAAGATAAAGGTTGTATCGAGCAGCTTTGCATTGTGACTATCTTATGCACCACCTTGAAGGAAGAAATAACCGAACCTTCAACAACAAATGCAAATCGGCTTCCCATTAATTGAAAGAGTTAAAGGTCTTGTTAGCCCTTGTGTGGAGGTTGTGGAAGTTTTCTAATGCTAGTATTACGGGTGTTTCTTCTCGTTGGTGAGTTCTTCTTTTAAAGGCCTTAGCTTTTGAATGGACTTTGAGTTTTATTTATTTGTTTATTTATTTTAAGGCCTTAGCTTTTTAATGGATTTTGAGTTTTTTTTTTTTTTTTTCCTTCTAAGTAAGAAAGCGTCATTTGTGGGTTTTCCTTTTCAATATTGGAACCTACTTTTGTAACACCCGGCCCAAGTCGGAATAGTGTCTTGAGGCGCTCACGTGTGAACTAATGCAGGACTATATGATTCGAATGCACGTGTGGACTTATTTTCGATAAATTAATTTTGATTAAGCCACTAATATGATCGGATCCAATTATGTTTGGGCCGAACACGGGTCGTAGAGCCAGACTGCCAAATTATCCTCTGCATCTACCCGTGCGAGCCATGCACCGCCCAAGGAAGAACCAAAATTTCCGAAACTTTGGGGGGCCATGGGCCTCACTGGGCTTGTGGTCCATCACGGGCGTTAGGCTCGGACGGTGCCCAAAAATGGATGAATTGTGTCGTCCAATCGGCGCTTGAAAATTGCAAGTCGCCGGGTCTAAAGAGTGAAAATCTGAAAATTTAAATCAATTGGCCCCATTTCTTGAGTCAGTAAATCTGGGCATTCCAACCGTCGGATCTCTTCTAAATTTACACCGAAGGCTAGAAATATTTCCCTGCCCTCGCCCACAAAATCTGACCGTTGATCGAAAATCGGTAACCGTTAATCACGAACCCGACCACTGCGACAAAACCCCGCATCCATTTGTCATCAAACTTTGCCCGGCCCTTCATCTGGACATGGGGCACCTTATCTGTGAATTAGATGGCCAGAGGCCCATCAGATTGGCTACCATAGCCAGAAATGGGCCTCACAGGGCCATTGAAGGCACTTTATGAAACTCAGGGCCAAAGAATTTAATTCTAGGGTATTTAATACCAAACCCTCTCTCATTTGCTGAGATTCTAGCAGCTGAAATCTGAGAGAGAGAGAGAGAGAGAGAGAGAGAGAGAGAGAGAGA
Organism: Magnolia changhungtana; assembly: GCA_030180095.1. Lineage (NCBI taxonomy): Eukaryota > Viridiplantae > Streptophyta > Magnoliopsida > Magnoliales > Magnoliaceae > Magnolia > Magnolia changhungtana. Next base: position 10,062,709 of record JASAUF010000662.1, read on the forward strand.
GAGAGGGAAGGAGAGTGTGGTGCTTGGGTATTGAAATTCCTCGCACCCACGTCCCTATATTGCCGAGAATTCCGACCCGATCATCGTAGAACCAATCTCGTCCAATCTAAGGTGAGATTCAAACTCAAACCTACCTTTCCTTAGCAACCAACCACATGCATGCACCTTACCGCCATTTTTATGCAACACAGGGCCCTGGTGCGTCGAGTTTACGGACCTAGTGACATTAGGTCGATTGCGAAGGCCTTCGGTTAACAATAAGTGCGGACCATTACCTTTAGATGACCAATTTTCGTGCCTAGCATAGTTTTTAGTAAATGTGTATGATATCTTGTCCTTGCATGTTGCTGGATTTTGGATTAATTGATTTGGGATTGTGAATTTAGAATTTTCCCCAAATGTGGAAAGGGGTTTAGGTCCGAATATCCCCAAATGTATGAAATGTTATTTGCATGTTAAATTAGAGCATATGCACTCAATTTCCCCGAACATTGCTAAATTGATTAGTCGAACTTGGTTACATGTGAAACCTGTTAGGCATAGGAGGAGTGTATTGTTGTTAATTTGCTAAATTTATGCATTAATTACTCCAAATTTCTGATATTACTGAATCACATGCTTCATGCTGGCATATGTGAAATTGAATTGATGTGAATGGGTGTATGGCTATCCAACTTGTAAAAATCGTTGGAATGTGCGAACATGATTCTCTTAGTTTGGTGGTGGTTAATGTATTGTTGTTTATGTACTTGGAATACTGGATTTTATTGTCATTGTGTAATTATTCCTGAAATTGTTGAATTTATGCTGTCTGCCTACGAAATTGCCCTCTCATGGATTGACCGATCAATCAGAATTATTTGGGAAGCACTTCGTTGGTTCAGCCCACGGGTAAATTTGGCCCAACCAGTTGAGCTGTAAATTGTCGGCCGTAATTGGACTACACGAGATACCGTTCTCAAGCCATTCAGTTTATAGTGCAGCTAATAGGGGCATATTGGCCCACAATTGGCCATTATTGCATGTTAACCATGGTTGCACACCTCTGTATGAACCCGAGATACCCCGAGACCTTTGCGCCTACTATTAATTATAAATTTCGGCCCACAAGACTCATGAGTTGGGGATGGTGCTGTTAGCCTACGCTGGGGTGACGAGCCTCCCCGTAGTGACCAATAAGCACTAAGACTCGTGAGCCGGAGACGATGGTATGGAATACTGTGCTCGTGTTGTCGGCCTACGCTGGGGTGACGACCTCCCCATAGTGATCGCAAGCAGGACTTAGAAGTCCCAATCAATTTTTCTTATGAGATTAAAGCTATGGGATTGATGAACCCACGAGGACTAAGGATCGCGAGAGCCGTACGGCCATTGCCTTAAGCCACGCGATTAGATTAGGGCAATGTTTCTGATAAGGGTATTCCGGTTTTTCCAACTTGCTCGATGAATGAACCTAATTAACCAACTCGGCTAACATTCTCATGACATCGCATTACTTATTGTGGCGACTCGTTGCCTTAAGCCACGCGATTAGATTAGGGCAATGTTTCTGATAAGGGTATTCCGATTTTTCCAACTTGCTCGATGAATGAACCTAATTAACCAACTCGGCTAACATTCTCATGACATCGCATTACTTATTGTGGCGACTCGGCAATTGAGGTCACAACTGAGGGAGTGTTGGTCATCGCGATCGTTAGACGTCGTTGTTCGAGGGAGAGTTGGTGGTGAGGGCATGCATCATCTCATTAAACCATGCATTTCATTAACTAAGAGTACTTAGGATTTTATGATGAATATTATTTACTAAATCTATTCTATGTACGATGATTGTGTGATCTATTGCTAATGGTACCACTGAGTTAACTACTCACTCCCACTCTGGGACGGTATTCTAAAACACCAACCAGAATCTAGTATAGATGCAGGAACATTGGAGCGAGACGTGTTGGAAGATGCTGGCGTGGACGACGAAGAGGAGCAGATGTACTTCCAGACTTTTGGCGGACCCTACTAGCTCGATGGATGACCTTGGGTTTGGGCCCTTTAGCGAGTGATGAGAGGATGGGACTCGGTCCTTAATAGTTATTTCATTTTGGATTATGGGATTTGTACTGGATATTTACTATGGTAGTTGCACTTGAGCTTTTAAATGATTTAGTACTTAAATTTCTGAATGTTTTGTTGCTTTATGTTTGATTTAATCCTCCATTGATCACATGATACCTATATTCACATGCATATGAGGCCCGTTAGGGTACACGCGGCACTCAAGAATTCAGGAGCCGAGTTCCTACTCGGCCCTTGAATTTTGGGGTGCTACAACTTGGTATTAGAGCATGGTTTGGATTAAACCGGGCCTATAGTGACGGGTCTATTGCAATGCACTTTGGACTCAAGAGGGAGCGATTAAACTTAAAGACAGTATTAGGATCTCGAGATTATGCCATTTGGTAAGTCTGAACCCTGTGCACTAGCGTAGGACTTGTGAGTAGAAATACGTAGGCTATATGAAGTGATCCAAATCATTTCTAATCGGGAGTTAATGAATTAAGTCGACCCGATTTTAATATTTTGGGACCAGGTTGCGCGAGTAACTCATGAGATTTCAACGGTCTAGCATACAAACTTGACATTCTGACCTAACGTAGGATCCACTTAATTTTCAGTCTAATTGGGATAGAAAGTCTTTGCATCAACTTAAAGGACTCCAAGCCCACCTGAGTCATCATTTAAGGAGTTTTTAAGCCCAAAATGGACCTTAACAATGTGATAGAATGATCCTTGGACCATGATGAATGGACTCGACCAATCGGGGGCCTAACAAAAACATTCAGAGGGACCCAGGGGGTCCCGCAAACTGCTAAGGAGGATCGAGGTTAGCTGGCCACTGCCGATTGGGTGGTGCACCACCAGAAACACCGGAGGGCGGTGGCGGCATCGCCACATCATCGGTGCCCCGCCGCCGCATTGCCGATTTGACGGCCATGTGGGGTCCCTCCCACATGTGGGGGCCCCTCTATTTGCTCATCTCCCCCCTTTTAAGGTTAAAAACCCCCTCCCAAGCCATTTTTCACACTCCAACCCTCTCCTAAACCTTTTTTCCCTTCCAAATTCTCATTTTCAAGCTCCAAGATTCATCTTCTTCCTTGCATGCCCCATCTCTTACCCATTTTACACCCTAATTATCCCAAGCCTTCCTTGTACTCTTCTAATCCCACTCATTTGAGTACAAAAACCCTTCCTCTAGGGTCATATAACTCACATTCTCTCAAATCTCTCATTTCCTCTAAGCATTTTCACTCCATGACCTTCTTTGAAATGGTGACATCCATCTTTTCCATATCCATGCTTTTATCCCTTATGGGGAAGAAGCGAGCGACCTTTGATGAAGCCGGGCCTGAGCCAAGAGAAAAGATCCAAGAAGAAGCTGGATGCCGGTGCGGGCCCAAGCACCGTTAGGAGTTCGAAACGAGATCTCGATCCTCAAATCTTACTGGAAAGAGCGCTACCACCGGGCATTGAGTATGATAGGTTTAGACACCGCAAGATCGTATTCGAGGCCCACGTAGGCGAGAAGCTGTTTGGTAAACATCCACTGATGGACCACCTTCTCAAGAATGGTTAGGGTCCAATGTTCGAAGGGAATTCTCACGCCAATGAGGACCTTGTACGGACCTTTTATGCCCGCATGAGGAACCCATCCCTCGACCCTATTGAATTCTTCATTCCTCTAGGCAGACAGGAGGCTCGAGTCAACGTGAATATAATTGCATGCATCCTTGGGGTAGAGCACATAGTCATTCATGCTAATGAGAATAACCTTACAAAAAGGCGGGAAAGGGACTGTCGCACACGCCACTTGTGTGGCTGATTGATCGAGTGGAGGCGAGAAAACAACCTCAAGCCAACGGATATGACCCTCGACTACTGCCTACTCCACCACATATGCACGTATAACATGTATCCAAGGTCGAGCAACTGTACGGAGTGCACCAGGTTCATGGTAGACTTCCTCTACTGAGTGGGACAGGGAGAGAAGGTTTGCCTACCTACCCTTGTACTAACTCAGATTGTGAAGGCGGCGCAATCCATTCGGGAGAACCAGTCTCTCCCATTCAGCCGACTGATCTGTAAGATTGCCCAAAATTATTGGTACATGCAGCAAGTAGAGCGCCTCATCCCAATCAGAATGATTGATGAGAACACCCTCAACAATATGAAGATACGCCCTAAATAGCGTACGGCCCGACTAGAGGAGTTCGGGGAGGAGATAGAAGAGGAGAGTGAGGAGGAAGAGGAGAGCGAAGCTGAAGAGGAAGAAGAAGGTGAAGCTCAGGACACTAACAGGGAGCTTCCCACTACTCGTAGCGGGTGCCAGAGTTAAGATGCACTTGACTCCCACCTAGCCAAGATTGAGGAAAATCAGAAGAATATGAAGAAGAAGCTTACGAAGATGTCATGCACGCTGAAAAAACTCGTGCTACATGTAGGATAAGGGAGCGCCTCCACCTTCGCCGGAGTTGAAGGATTAGGAATGTAGTGATGTAGTCATTTTTCTGTTTGCAATAGCCTTGGATAGACTTAGTTTGGTTGTCTTAGGATGTAGACTTTTGAAGTTTTCCTTGTTGATTGGTAACCATGCATTTTTCGTCATTGTACATGTAATTCCCTAGCATATGTAACATTGACAATTTTGCTTAATGAAATGCATGAAGTTGCCTATATTTAAGCAATATGTTAGAATGTTTGGAAAGTTGATAACACTCGTGTGATGTTGCTCTAAATTTGTGTACATGTTATATGTTACATCCATGGATTTAAAGTTACGAAACGTTATGAAATTTCCTTCTAGGACAATGAGACCCCAAGGCGATAGCCGCCTAGTCCACCTAGCCTTGGGCAGAAGAGATGAGCGAGGGCGAACTGCCCCTAATGAGCAACAAGGTTGCCAAAGCGGAGCCAATCAGCCCGATATTGGAAATGACATACCAGATCAACTCCCAGAGGCGCCATCGACTCAAAGCGAGACCTCTTCGTACCAGGCCGCCCCAGTTATGAGCACCATGGAGTAGGTGTTGCATGTCATGCAACAACAGTAACAGTCGCTGCACACCTTAGTGGGAGCCATGGCCCATCATATGAATATGTCATTGCCTAATTGATTTAAGATGACAACCGCTCCATATAACCTTTTCGATTGCTTTCAGAGGCTTAGACTGCCCACCTTTGCCGGCACACACCAACCTTAGGAAGCCAAAGTTGGCTAAATCAAGTCATCAAGGCGATTCGACCCCTCTACTGCTCTGAAGCGAAATAGGTGGAGTTGATCTCCTATCTGTTTGAGAAGGAGGCCGATGTGTGGTGGGATAAGGTGTTGAGAATTGTCCCTTCCAATTTTGTATGGACCTGGGAAGATTTTGAGACGCGCTTCTTCTAGAAGTACTTCTCCCATACTTATCAGATTGAGAAGGAAAATGAATTTTTGCGCCTCCAACAAGGGGGGATGTCGGTGGCCGAATATGAGAATCGGTTCACCGAGTTATCTCGCTATGCCCCCAAGATTGTTTTCGATGAAGAAACCCAGATGAGATGCTTTGTCGAGGGATTAAGGGCCGGTATTCGCACCAAAATGTGTTGTGCGAACATACGAATCTATGCCGAGTTGGTGGAAATGTCCTTCCAATCGGAGCAGGACGGAGAACGAGTTTCCTGAGCACGCCTTCGAGTTGAGTCACGAGGAAGGTCAGGGGGACAGTCATCCTCCTCCTAAGGAAAAAGAGTGCAGCTAAGTCCGCCTCCTCAGCATGTACCTCCTCCACCCGCATATGCCCGACCCGATTGTGTTTGTGAGTATTGTAGAAAGGTGGGGTATTCGGAGGCGTATTGCTTCTCGAAGATGAGGGATCATGGCTACAACCCCCTCAACGTACGAGCCGACCGCCCCAACAAGCGTTGCCATCTTCCCCTCAGCGAGCTGCTGGGCCGTCTTAACAATTCCGTAGGTCACCTACGCCTCAAATTAGGCAGCCGCCTCAGCCTACACATTATCCCAACAGACTGCAGCAAGCCAAGGTACATGCCCTAACTGCTGAAGATGTGGATGCAGCCACAACCGCACCCTCAGCATTTGAAGTCACCGCTCATATTCAAGGTATCCCTATTTTTCTTCTCGTGGACACTGGGTCCACAACATCACTCATATCACATATGACTGCCAAGAATATGAGGTTACTAACTATTCCCATGTTGGGAGTAAGGATCATAGCGGCAGCCGGAACCTTTATTAAAGCTACATCCGTCTGCCGAGGTCGCCCCATTGATCTGGGAGATAAAATAATACGCGTAGACCTTTAGTCACAAGAGTCTTCCATTATGATGTGATTTGGGGTATGAACTGGCTGTCCGTAATGAGAGTCGAGATCGATTGTGAGGACCGGACGGTGACAATTTATGAAGATGGTAGCTCTCCTTTTACGTTTTTAGTTCAGGTTAGCTATCCACAAAGAGTCCTATGTTATGCATCGCTAGAAGAAGGCAGTGAAGAACTCTCATTGACACGCACGCCTGTCATTAAAGACTACATTGATGTGTTCAAGCACATAATGGGACTCCCTCCCTGGCAGGAGATTGATTTCACCATAGATTTGGTGCTTGGCACCACGCCCATTTCCCTTCCGACCTACTAAATGCCTCCATGCGAAATGGAGGAGCTTTGGACCCAGATCGATGATTTGCTGGACTCGGGTTTCATTCAACCCAGTGTCTCACCTTGGGGAGCCTTAGTCGTGTTTATGAGAAAGAAGGATGGCTCCTTACGGCTATGCATCAATTATCGACGGTTAAATTAGCTCACCGTAAGAAATAAATACCCATTGCCTTAGATTGATGACCTATTCGATCAACTGAGAGGTGCTCATACTTCTCAAAGATCGACTTGCAATCCAAATACCATCAATTATGGGTTGGAGAAGCAGATATACTGAAAATGACATTTAAAACCAGCTTTGGGCACTATGAATTCCTAGTCATGCCCTTCGGACTCACGAATGTACCAGCTGTGTTCATGGATCTGATGAACAGAGTTTTTAGACCTTTCCTGTACCGATTTGTCATCATGTTCATAGATGACATTTTAATCTACTCCAAATGTCGGAAGGAGCATGAGGAACACTTGCAGTGATTTTGGAAACACTCAAGAGGAACAAGCTATTCGCTCAATTCTGAAAATGCGACTTCTGGAAAGAGGAGGTGAAGTTCTTGGGCCACGTGGTGTTTAAGGAAGGAATCTCCCTGAACCTAGCTAAAATAGCGGCGATACAAGATTGGAAGCGACCGAGCTCGGTTACGGAAGTTAGAAGTTTCTTGGGATTAGCACGATACTATCATTGGTTTATCAAAGATTTTTCAAAAATAACCCGACCTTTATCCAGCTCATCAAGAAGGACCTCAAGTTCGCTTAGAATGAAAAGGCGGAAGCGGCCTTCCTAAAATTGAAAGAGAGATTGACCTCGGCTGCAATGTTCATTCTGCCTGAGCAAGGAGTTAAGTACACTATCTACACGAATGCATCCCGTGTCGGATTGGGTTGTGTCCTTATGCAAAAGGACAGAGTCATCACCTATGCCTCATGACAATTGAGAAAGCATGAAGAGAATTACCCTACCCATGACCTCGAATTAGCGGCGGTTATCTTCGCCTTGAAGTTATGGAGACACTACTTCTATAGGGAGGAGTTTGAACTCTTTTGCAATCATAAGAGCCTCAAATACATCTTCACCTAAAGGGACTTGAATATGAGGCAACACCGTTGGATGAAGACGTTAAAAGACTTCAAGTTCGATGTCTCCTACCATCCTGGTAAGGCCAATCTAGTGGCAGACGCATTGAGCAGGAAGAAGATGTTGGAATTTGTCGCTCCATTAATGGTGGAAGAGTGGGGTATGGTGGAGTTTGTACGGGACTTCAAGTTGAAGTTGATGATAGAAGAACCAACTGAAGTCGTTGCACATGTTCACGTTCAGTTGATGATTGACAGTCAAGTCATCGAGGCCCAGAGCGGTGATAAATTGTTAAGAAAGATGAGAGAACTTGCAGAAGTTTGGAGCAACTCCAAATGGAGAATCGACTCTAATAGAGGTCTACAATTTCGAGGCCGCCTTTGTGTCCCGAACCATCCTACATTGAAAGAAGAACTACTAGCTGAGGCCCACAATTCTAAACTAGCAATGCACCCCGGAAGTACCAAAATATACTGGGACTTCAAGCGAAATTATTGGTGGGACAACATGAAAAGAGATATAGCCGACTATGTCTCTCGATGTCTCACATGCCAACAAGTCAAGGCCGAACATCGCCGACCGTTAGGCCTTTTGCAGCCTATGCCTCTTACTGAATAGAAATGGGACTTCATCTCCATGGACTTCATTTTGGGTTTGCCCAGGACAAGGAAAGGACATGACTCGATTTGGGTGATTGTGGACCGATTGACAAAATCGGCTCGTTTTCTCCTAATTCAAGCTTCTTACTCTACTGACAATTTAGCCAGATTGTACATTAAGGAAATAGTTTGGCTCCATGGCATTCCTTTAGAAATAGTATTGGATCGGGATACCCAATTCACTTCAATGTTTTGGACCCGAATACAACAGGCGATGGGAGTAAGGTTAAAGTTTAGCACTGCTTTCCATCCTCAGACCGATGGGCAGACAAAACGAGTGAATCGGATATTAGAAGATATGTTGAGAGTGTGTGCGATAGATTTCTTAGATAGTTGAGATGAATGCCTTATGCTGAGTTCGCCTACAATAATAACTTCGAAACTAGCATTGGCATGACGCCTTATGAGGCTTTATATAGGCGCCCTTGTCGAGCTCCTCATTATTGGACAAAGATTGGCGAGAAAAGTTTATTGGGGCCTGTATTAGAGCGGACAACCACCAAAAAGATTGAAATCATTAGGCGTTATCTCTTAACAACCCAGAGTCGACAGAAGAGCTATGCGGATACAAGACGAAGGGACCTAGAATTTGAAGCAGGAGACCATGCGTTTCTAAGGATTTCACCAATGAAAGGGGTCCTATGCTTTGGCAAGAAAGGAAAACTCGCCCTAGGATATATTGGGCCTTTCTAAATTCTCGACCGCAATGGGCCGGTCGCATATCGCTTAGCATTGCCCACTCCACTTGCAAGGAGTACACAACGTGTTTCATATCTCCATGTTTAAAAAGTATGTTCCCGACCCCTCACATGTCATCCGATGGGAGCACGTGGAACTCAAGGACAACGCCACGTATATCCTTAAGCCCACTTAGATTTTGGATAAGAAGGAGCAGGTGTTGCGGAACAATGTGATCCTGCTGGTTAAGGTATTATGGACACATTACGGAGAAGAAGAAGCCACCTGGGAGATTGAAGCTGAAATCCACAAGCACTACCAAAATTTGCTTAAGCAGTACGAACAGGTACAAATTTTGAGGATGAAATTTTTTATAAGGGGGCTAGATTGTGACACTCGGTTCAAGTCAGAATAGTGTCTTGAGGCGCTCACGTGTGAATTAACGCAGGACTGTACGATTCGAACGCACGTGTGGACTTATTTTTGATAAATTAATCCTGATTAAGCCACTAATACGATCGAATCCAATTATGTTCAGGCCGAACACGGGTTGTAGAGCCAGAAGGGCAAATTATCCTTGGCGTCTGCCCGTGTAAGCCGTGCACTGCCCAAAGAAGAATAAAAAATTCTAAAACTCTGGGGGGGCCATGGGCCTCACTGGGTTTGTGGTCCATCGTGGGCGTCAGGTTCGGACGATGTCCAAAAATGGACGAATTGTGTCATCCAGTCGGCGCTTGAAAAATACAAGTCGCCGAGTCTAAAGAGTGAAAATCTGAAATTTCAAATTAATTGGCCCCGTTTCTTGAGTCAGTGAATCTAGGCATTCCGGCCATCGGATCTATTCTAAATTTACACCGAAGGCTAAAAATATTTTCCTACCCATGCCCACAAAATCTGAGTCTTGATTAATCACGAACCAGACCGCTGCGACAAAACCCCGCATCCATTTTCCGTCAAACTTTACCCAGCCCTTCATCTGGCCATGGGGCACCTTATCCATGAATTAGATGGGCCAGGGGCCCATTAGATTGGCCCCAATAGCTAGAAATGGGCCCCCACAGGGCCATTGAAGGCACTTTATGAAACTCAGGGCCAAAGGATTTAATTCCAGGGTATTTAATATCAAACCCTCTCTCATTTATTGAGATTCCAGTGGTTGAAATCTGAGGGGGAGAGAGAGAGAGAGAGAGAGAGAGAGAGAGAGAGAGAAGGAGAGTGAAGGTGGTGCTTAGGGATTGAAATTCCCCACATCCACATCCCTATATTGTCGGGATTCCAACCCGATCGCCGTAGAACCAATCTACGTCCGATCTAAGGTGAGATTCGAACTCAAACCTACCTTTCCTTAGCAATCAGCCACATGCATGCACCTTACCGCCTTTTTCATGCAACGCAGGGCCCCGGTGCGTCGAGTTTACGGACCCAGCGACGTTAGGTCGATTGCGAAGGCCTCCGGTCAACAATAGGTGCGGACCATTACCTTTAGATTACCGATTTTCGTGTCTAGAGTAGTTTTTAGTAAATATGTATGATGTCTTGTCCTTGCATGTTGCTGAATTTTGGATTGATTGATTTGGGATTATGAATTTAGAATTTTTCCCAAATGTGGAAAGGAGTTTAGGTCCGAACATCCCCAAATGTATGAAATGTTATTTGCATGTTAAATTAGATCATATGCACTCAATTTCTCTGAACATTGCTGAATTGATTAGTCGAACTTAGTTACATGTGAAACTTGTTAGGCATAAGAGGAGTGCATTGTTGTTAATTTGTTAAATTTATGCATTAATTGCTCCAAATTTCTGATATTGCTGAATCACATGCTTCATGCTAGCATATGTGAAATTAAATTGATGTGAATGAGTGTATGACTGTTAAACTTGTAGAAATCATTGGAATGTTCGAACATGATTCTCGTAGTTTGGTGGTGGTTAATATATTGTTGTTCATGTACTTGGAATGCTGGATTTTGTTGTCATCGTGTAATTATTCCTAAAATTGCTGAATTTATGATGTCTGCCTACAAAATTGCCCTCTCATGAATTGACCAATCAATTAAAATTATTTGGGAAACCCTTCGTTGGTTCAGCTCACGAGTAAATCTGGCCCAACCAATTGAGCTGTAAATTATCGGTCATAGTTGGACTACACGAGATATCATTCTTAGGCCGTTCAATTTATGGTGTAGCTAGTGGGGACATATTGGCCCACAATAGGCCGTCCTTGCATGTTAACCATGGTTGCACACCTCTGTATGAACTCGAGATACCCCGAGACCTTTGCACCCATTATTAATTATAAATTTCGGCCCACAAGACTCATGAACCGAGGATGGTGGTATGAGACACTGTGCTCGTACTGTCTGCCTACGTTGGGGTGACGAGCCTCCCCGTAGTGACCAATGAGCATTAAGACTCGTGAGCCCGGGATGGTGGTATGGGACACTATGCCCATGCTATCGGTTTACGCTGGGGTGACGACCTCCCCGTAGTGACCGGGAGCAGGACTTGGAAGTCCCAATCGATTTTTTGTATGAGCTTAAAGTTATGGGATTGATAAACCCACAAGGGCTAAGGATCGCAAGAGCCGTACGGTCATGGCCTTAAGCCGCGTGATCAGATTAAGGCAATGTTTCTGATAAGGGTATTTCGGTTTCCCTAATTTGCTAGATGAATGAACTTAATTAACCAACTCAGCTAACATTCTCATGACATTGCATTACTTATTGTGGCAACTTGGCAGTTGAGGTCGCAACTAAGGAAGTGCTGGTCATTGCGATCGTTAGATATCGTCACTTGAGGGAGAGTTGGTGGTGAGGGCATGCATCATCTCATTAAACCATATATTTCATTAACTAAGAGTACTTAGGATTTTATGATGAATGTTATTTACTAAATCTATTCTATGTATGATGATTGTGCGATCTATTGCTAATGGTACCACTGAGTTAGCTACTCACTCCTACTCTAGAATGATGTTCTAAAACATCAACTAGAATCAGGCATAGATGTAGGAACACTAGAGCGGGACGCGTTGAAGATGCCGGCGTGGACGACGAAGAGGAGCGGGTGTACTTTTAGACTTTTGGTGGACCTTACTAGCTCAATGGATGACCGTGGGTTTGGGCCAGGGCCCAAACCTTTTCAGGGAGTGATAAGAGGATGGGACTAGGTCCCTAATAGATATTTCATTTTGGATTATGGGATTTGTACTGGATATTTACTGTGGTAGTTGCACTTGAGCTTCTAAATGATTTTGTACTTAAATTTCTAAATGTTTTGTTGTTTTATGTTTGATTTAATCCTCCATTGATCACAGGATACCATATTCACATGCATATGAGTCCCATTAGGGTACACGTGGCACTCAGGAATTCGGGAGTCGAGTTCCTACTCAGCCCTTGAATTTCGGGGCGCTACAACTTTGTAATGTCATGGTCATCGATTTTTTTTTCCCTAATAAAGTATCATTTAAGAAGAGTTGTTTTTATTATGGTCAATGGTTCAATGCTTATTGTCCTCTGTAAAGATGGCCAATGGAGTGCAAACCTCCCTGAATGAAGATTTTGAATAGATGGATGCACTATGAAGAATTGTAGGATAAGCTTATCCTTAAAAACTTTGTATGGAGCCTGCTATGATGTGCTTATGACATCCAATCTGTCCATCATGTGTGCCCCTCAATCTAATTGGAGCCCACTAACACAAATCTGATGGGGCAAGAAGATGCGGTGCATCCCACATATCAAGGATGCTGGTTAGAAAAATAAAAAACAAAGAAAATACAAAAAAGGCATAACTTACCAGCAATGCTCACTTTTAGTCTCCTCATTCCTCTTCAGCTAAATCGAGAGAGGGCGGTACTTGATCAAGAGAGCATCCACCATGATGGGATCCAGAGATGGTTGAAAAACAAGATTAAAAGAATGTAGTGCCCCGATTTCATGTCGTCAGTTATACAGACTTGTACACACCTAAAAATATATATCTACCTCATACGAAATACAGTGGAAACTTATATATCGTGAGTTAGTATATCCTGACTAGTATACATGGTAGAAATAATTAAATTTTAGGGGCAACTTATTTCAAAGGGGGTGGATTGTAACATCGCAGATGTTACCATTTTAGCTTTCATCATGTTGTTTGATATATGTATCTCCCCTTAATTAATGAGAATTTTAACCCTTTTTTTTTGTGAATAACTCTTGATTTGTAATGATTTAGATATGAGTTATTTTGTAATAATTTCTTAGAAACATGTGTAGAATATGTAGAATCATCAGATTTTTCAAAACTCTCATATAAAAAATAATTACAAAAATGCCATTAACCTACACCATCGATTTCCATATCATATGTTTCTCATCATCCGTTTGAAGTGAAATTTTATATCATGCTTATCTATCATAAATTAACCATACACATCGAATTTTAGCCCTTAAATCATAATAGAAGTGGTCAATTTACAAATCAGCCTTTTTAACCCTTGATTTTGGTGTCGATCAAGTAAGGAAAGTTCATAGATAGTCGTAATAGGATATTTCTCTTCATATGAATGACTTGAATTACCCATCACATGGATCGAATGCGAGATGTGAGAACCTCACATTGATTAGCCTTTTTTTCAGCCCAAGTTATCCCGTTCAGGAAATAGCCACCTTACCAAATCTTCCCAAATCCGAATCTTTCAATTGACACACTTTCAACTATCAATCGCAATTCAAATTTGGACTACACTTTGTCTTCATATGACTACGAGATCATACAAAATTTAGATCCCGATTTATAATCCTACACTGTTGAATGATTATCGCCTTAAAGCTAATTTCTTCACTTTGGCACAATAGGTGAAGTTTCATATTTAGGCCTTTCGCATCATTGATTAACCACCAAATTTTGCCCAATTATTTGTCTATCTTAACTGCACATTTTCTCCAAAATTTTGCCCATTTGAAACCGCTTGTTAAGTTATAGTGCCAAACATGTCAAGGGATTTGAAATCCCCAGATCCTCTCAAATCTTCCCAAATCCACGGTGCCAAACGATTTCTTAGTCTCCGTGACCTTATTCTTGAAAGAAATTTGTAAATGCATTGCTATTTTTTAAAAAAGAAATGGAGGTGCCTTGTCATAAAGTCGATGAAAAAGGGTACTGAAAATGCGAAGAAGCAATCAGCTGAGTACTATTTTACTATTTTTTAAAAAAAGTACATTTATAATTAAGGATGGATGTCAGGCGTAGTAGTTTAGTAAAACCAACCTACAAAGATTAGGTCACGAATTTCAATCACAAATTTCCAGATGTGTGTATATATATATATATATCTGCTGGACGCAATTTCAAAATACATCTCTGCTGGACGCAAGGAATGACATGTAAGCATTGTTCTTGCAGGCGAATGTGGCCATCATCAGGTCTAAATGATAATTTTAGGCCACCAAGCATGCATGGTGAGTTCTACTTTCCCAATGACTTGGATCTTGCATAAACTTTCTACGTCAGCACGTGTGGATTCCTTATGACACGTGTGTCAGCCTTTCCTTAGCAAATATCTTATTGCAGTATTTGTGATTTTGGAAATCGGATTGCATACGGCGTAGAGGTGGGCATCAGATGACTTGATCCGGCTAACTCAACTCGTACTACTCGTTTAGATCCAACTCGACTCGAATTGAATGGGTGAGTCAGTCCGAACCGAATAGGCTTCACGCAATCCGAACTCAAATCGAGTCGAGTTCAAGTTACCTAGTAACTCAATCTGGTTAGACCCGACTCGATCCGAAACCTGACTCTCTAACCTTACCCGTCACACCCTACCTCTATCTGATCCCAAAATCTCTCTCTCCCTCCCTCATCCTCCTCATCTTCCAAGTCCGGGCTCTCTCTTTCCCTCCTTCATCCTCCTCATCTTACAAGCTCGATAACCACCCACCACCATCACCCTCCTCCTCCTCCTCCTCCTCCCTCTCATCTCCGCTCTCTCGGTCTCTCCCTCCCTCATCTCTCAATCTGACTCAATGCCAATTCAACCCGACTCAGTACTTCTAACCGAATCGGACTCGGTCTAAATAAGTCCAGGCCAGATTGGACTCAAATCGAGTCAAGCATGTTGGACTCGGTATCGAGTCGGATCGAACTCGGGTCAGCCTATTTCAAAACCAAATCGAGTTGAGTCAGCCCTAACTCAGTCCGACTCGATGCCCAGCTATAGTACTGAGTAACTCAATACGCTTTTATCGTACTAAGTGAACTCTGTTGGGCTCACCTTGAATGTATGTGGTTTATCCAAGCCATCCATCCATGTTTTTCAGCTCATTTTAGGTGTTGAGTCCAAAATTGAAGCATATCCAAAGCTCAAGTGGACCACACTACAGAAAACAGTGGGAATAATGATTTTCACCATTGAAACCTTCCTAAGGCCAACGGTTATGTTTATTTCTCATCCAACCTATTCATAGATGACACGGACATGGATGAAGAGAAATACAAATATCGGCTTGATCCAAAACTTCCGTGGCTCCCAAGACTTTTTCAAACGGTAGACGTTCAATTCACATTTTTCCTATGGCTTGGTCCACTGGAGATTTGGATATGCTTCATTGTTTTGCCCAAGCCATATCATTATCTGGTAAAATGGATGAAAGGAATTGATAAAATACATAAATCACCGTGCCCCACAGAGTTTACTCAGTACGTTAAGCGTACTGAGTTACTCGATCCGCAATCCGCTTCCACGATTTTGGAGCATGGGCCATTGAATTTGGACCGTTGGACTTAAATTCTTTTATAAATGTTCATTTTCCTTGCAAGTTTTATCTGCCTGATTAGCGGAGTATCCTAACAGTGTACCCTACCTGATGGATGGCCCTGATCTCCGACATGTGGACCGTCTTCCTTGGGTCTACACGCGATCTGCACCTCACCCCGCCAAAAGGGCCAAAAAAAAAAAAAAAACGGTTCCGATTTTTACGAAGAAAAAAACGCTTGAATTGCGAGAAACGACAAGCTCGGATTGAATTACAAGGTCCACGAAAGAGTGGGTCCCACCACTGCCTGTTTCCATGTGCTTGTCTCACGTGCTGCATGCGTACGACAAAACGCCATCCGTTGCATTCACAGCTAGCTCACTGCTTAATCCAACACATGAGTAACATTACAAGTGAAAACGCAAGCGGATTCCTGCCCCTGGACGTTAATCAGTCCAGCTGGCACTGTTTTGTGGGCCCACCATGATGTATCGGTTTTATCCACGCTGTCTATCCATTTTTAAAGATCATTTTAGCTTACGGACCCAAAAATGAAGCAGATTCAATATTCAACTGGACCACACTCTGGGGATTGAACGATCACCATTAGAAACTTCATTGGATATGCAGAGGTTTTGGATCAAGCTGATATTTCTGTTTTCCCTTCATCCTGTTCTATGTGACCTTATGAATAGGTTGGATGGCAGATAAACATCACGGTCAGCGTTAGGAAGATTTCAACAGTAGAAAACATTATCACCACTTCTTCCTGTTGTGTGGTCCATAAAATCCTTTTTTCTGCCTCATCTTTTGGATCATGAACTAAAATTATTTTTCAAAATGGATAAACGGCTTGGATATAACCCAAAAATCACTGTGGGCCCCACATAGACACTAACTGGACCGATTAAAGTGGGGGCAGGATGCAATCCGATTAACGGAGAGTTGTTTGATACTCTGGTGATTTCATATATGATACCCGACAACTCAGATATTCTATACGTGGAGTGTATCAACTCAATTTAAACCGTTAAAACTGAGGCAAACACTATAGATACATCATATTCCAAAATACAGATTGATTAGTTGATATTAACCACTGATTATATGAATTTAGTTTTTTCATTTGACGGTTCAATAAGTATATAACGATCAGCCAGTAATAGAATCAAATCAGTGTAAGTTCTCGTTTATAAGCCACTCAAACTGAGGCCCATGATTTATAGGGACTGATTTATGTTATTAATAGGTAACACATGCAATTCATTACTGCATGTGCATCACCCGTTACACTCTGCCGGAGTACCAAGATTTTCTCGAAAAGAAAACGACCGCCCGCCCTGGTTGGGTATCAAGTGGGGATCGGGTACCATGGACTAACGTGTTGGCGTTGGCGTTTATCATTGGCCTGCAGCACGTCCGTCCGAGAAGGGCCAAGAATGTACTCGATCAGTACATAAATATCTGGCCCACTCTATAAATTTTCTTGTTACGGGTAGAACTGTACCGACAAAACGACATAGATAACATGGAAACAACATAAGCAACAAAGCTAAATAGCTCGAAAATGAGAGTTCGGATAAGAGTTCGGCCTGGGATCCCGACTACAATCTTCGTGGCTAAATCCGAGTATCAATCATGAGTCGTGGCCTTGGTCGCCTGGTTGACATCTCACTGTCTAGATCAACGAATGGTTATGAATGCCGACTTGGCCTTGACCAAAGGCCCTAACATCAAAACTCGGCCCAAACTTTGGTCATCAACCTTAGCTGTTAACCTCGATCAATAAGACCCTTGACCAAACGACCTAGAGGTCAGCCTCGAATTCCGACCACTGTGGAAGACCATTAGGAAACATCCTCTCTGTATACGAAAAGGATACCCTTCCCGAGATCTTCATCGAGAATTACGCCTAGATAAACACCATATACCCGAGGGGAGATTCCTTCTGTAATACATATCTACACAGTAGATTCATTGTCATACACGGAAGATGTGTTAAATGGTTATAAATAAGGATCCTACCTACAGAAAGAGGTATGCACAATCACCCTAATTCGACTACGTCCATTGTGTGTTTATTCTAACTTAAGCATCGTATGGTCCACGGATATAACCAGTGCCCCCATTATCACTTGGTTTTGCAGGTACACGACGGGTTCGCAGGGAAGACCAGATTGTAGTATCAATAGTTTGGTGCGTTCTGTGGGAAGCGACAGTAAAGTCATAAAAACTCCATATCTTCGCCTACCTTATGATGGCTAAAGGAAAGAAGAGGGCCTTGGCCACCATCACTGCACCAATCCCCGTACCAAAAGCAAAGCTTGAAAGCCCTCAAAATTCACCTTCAGAACATCATACCGATCATCCTCCTACAATGGCTGCACAAAAGTCCCACAATAGGGGAGGTCGGCTCATCTCCTTAGAAAACCAGGTTGAAGCCCTAACTGTTAATGTCGACCGCATAATATGGATCCTGGAAACACAACAACCACATCCCAGCCATGGTACAGAAGTAGATGCATCGACCAAACTATGCCAACCTCCTTAGGTACCCCATGACTCTTACGTGATAAAGCAACGACTCGGACAGCTTAGCCAAGCTCCCGCGCATACCGCAGGAACCACTGTACTCGCATGCTCCGACCTACGCCACGCCCTTGAGAAAAGGAGGTGCGGGAAGGCCCTTGAGATCATCGTAGAAAATGAGGTCCCATGGGAAATCGAGCTCAAAGAACTACGAGGATAGTTTGGTGACATCCAATAAGTGTACAGTGCTCGAGTTTAAACCTCCGTTGAAGCCATGTTGGAGGAAACAGAACCTTCGTTCATCGACGACATTATGAGATCTCAACTTCCGTCGAGATTCTGGATGCCTCAAATTACCCCTTACTCTGTAGTTGGAGATCCGACTGAGCATCTTGAAACCTTCAGAGCATGAATCAAGCTACATGGCACCTCAAGCTCAGTAATGTGCTGAGCATTCTCCCTGATGCTATTGGGAGCAGTGCGAAAGTAGTACAAGCAGCTGAAACCAAAATCCATTAGCTCATTCACCATCTCAGCAAGACATTTATAACACAGTTCATCGGTGGGAATGATATAAGGAAACCAATTAACCACCTCCTCACCATTACCCAAAGGGAAGACAAGCTACTGAAAGACTAAATTATACGCTTCAATGAGGAGGTAGTACAGGTGAACGATTACTCTGGCCATATAGCTTTGGCTATCATGATATTGTTCACTCCCCAAGTATAGGGTTGTGATGTAGTAATAAACTCGGTAAGACTGAGGTCGAATCCACAGGGACTAAAACTCGTACGTATTCTTGAAATCTAAAACGAGTGTGATTTGAGGAATAATGGTGAAATATTAATCTAAACTTAAAGAATTCAAGGAAAGAAAACTAGGGATTCAGAGGATCCACTTGTAGAGATCAGGGAGATCTTATGCCTGCTTCATGGATATTAAATTGAACTTACTTGATGTAGTTTCAAGAGATGAAAGGTATATGAATTAGAATGGATTCCATCACCAAGCGATGCCCAAGTGACAAAGAAAACAATAGAATTAAACTAATTACCAACCAATCACATGTATGAAGGTTAGGAAGGGTACTGATATCCAACCATGCCCAGGAGACGATGGTGAACAACAAGGCTTCCTGACGTCATAAACATAACAAAATAAAAGAAATACTTAAAGCCTTCGCAAACCCATTGTAATTTTAGTCACAACAGACCATTAAAAACTAAGAACATTCCATTAATAATCAACTAAAATCAAACTTAGTTCAGTGTAAATAAAAAACACAAGCAAAGAGTCTCCCATCAAGCTACAGGCTTCACCTCTTAGCCCTAGCTAAGAAGTTCAGCCAGACATGGATGGGCTGGATCTCTAATAATAAAATAAACAAATAAAAATAAAAAGAAAAAAGAAAAAAAGAAAAATAAACTTCTATCCTTCTGTCTCTCTCACGTTCCCAGCTCCCAGCCGTGGATAACCCCCTTTCTCTCTTTCTCCTCTTTCTCTTTATAGCTGCGGTAGTCGGTTCTGAGCATAGTTGGTAGAGAATGCATACAGCAGGCGTGCGTAACAAGCAAGAACAGGGACTCCCCTGCGTAAGTTCTTTTACGCAGTCAAGAAGATGAGCCGTAAATGGCCCACTTTCCTCACTTCCTTTCTAAATAGATAACGTCACTTGGGATGTCTTTCGACGACCTACACAATGGACGGTTCAGATCGATCGTCCGATCAAAGATGGTGGGCCACAACCGCTCAAAAATCCTGGATTTCCCGGACGCGCGTAAAGCCTACGCGGACGTGCTGACATGTTCAGTGGGCCCTACAGTGATGTTTTTTTTATGTAATCCACCCCGTCCATCAAATTTCTCTCAAAATTTCGGTTGGAATGGACTGGTTTTTGTCGATTTTTGGTGCGGTCCACTGATGTTTTGCTTCCGCTGTTCATCCTGCATTTTCTTGAAGATTCACGTGCGTACACATGCATGGGCTAAAAAGGACAGCTAGGCGATGGTCACGCCCCCCCTCTGGACACAATTAACGGTCCAGATTGATGATAAGGTTGATGGGTGGGGCCCACTACACAAAAATGGATGGACAACGTCTGTCCGCTGTCCCCTATGGGAGATGGATCGGGTCAGCGTTGGCTGACTGGTTTGACCAGATTTGGTGCACCGTGGGCGTACATGTGTTGTGCACACGTACTCACGAAAGTGGGTCCCACCTTAATTCTTTTGATAAATCCGTTCCGTCCATCTCTTCTCTCACATCATTTTAACCATGGAAAGTGAAGTTGAGGCATATCCAGATAGTAAGTGGGCTCCAAATCAAGGTTTTAGGGGCTGATGTGTCTGTTGAGCCACTTCCACAAAGATTCAAAGGCTCAAATTTGACATGTACGGTTCATTTATGGTCCTCAGGCCACGTATGAAGTTTCGAGCCAAACAAATGGTGGAAACCCTGTGATCTTGCATTCTGGACGTCTTTCCAGCCACTTGAGCTTCAGTTTCTCAATTTTCTTGGCTCTCTGGCATGTAATTTCCTCAATCTTGGTCCCCTAGGGCCCGTCCCTTGCTTTAGATAAATTCATGCTTTTAGTGGCCTTTTTTCAATCACGGCTCTTAAATACACATTGCAACATAAACATGATTAAAATAGGTTGTTACATGGTATCGTGATTGTAAATCTAGGCAATAACTGGGGTCTGGTATGCAATATTTGACCCTCAACACAACCCCCAACGAGCATTTTGCTAGTCCCGAGCAAAGTATGTGAAAAATAAGTTGAGAATTACATTATAATTTCTATGAAACCGAGTGATATTTTGAAAAACGATTCAGACATGAGAAATCTAAGATTCATGAATGTTAGGCATTCTTTCTTCTAGACTCAAGTACATGACACAACCTCATAATCAAGTCCTAAGCATTAATCCATAAATTAGAGAAAATTTTAAACATCAAGTTCCATGGGTGTATAGTGTCACTTTGCTCACCATCATTAAGATTCACTTCTCTATTTCAGGATATCATTGGTAACCAATAAGAGAATTCATGATAACCAAAACTTGCCTCATAGATCGTCTTTTCATTTTTCCAGCTTTTAATTTTTCCATTAAAAGTACGTCAAGAAGGTAAATCAAATTATCACCTATAGGGAGCAAACCTATGGCGACGATTGTATACCCAACCCTTTTCACATATCATTCATGGGGAATTAAATCCTCACCTACAGGGAGAAAACTTATGGTGAAGATTATTCACCCAACCCTTTTTAAGGTATCTTTTTTTTTTTTGCTTTGTGTTTTCTTTTTCTTCAATTGATCATGACGAGCACATTTTCCAAGCTGGTTCCTTACATGCTTAGTGATTACCAAGTTAACCCTTTCAATATCAAACTGAAACTTTAATGTGAAAGCGAGATGTGACATGTGAAATCATGACTCAATCAATGTTTAAAACTTCTAATCATGGATTAACAATTCAAACTTAAATGTGAAAGCTAACAGATAACTGAATCCAAGAGTCATAAATCCAACATCATGTATCTTGTAATTCTACGTGCCCTAGATGGCCATCAAAATCACATCGAATTCACAAGAATGTCTCGAAAAATTTAAAATTTTTTACAATTTTTGCTCAAGAACAATGTAAATTTTAGGTTGGGGTGGGAGATTAGGTTTCCTAATCAGTATTTTCTTTTAAATACTCTGCCGTCTTTTGATCGTGCATAGGTCTTTCAGAAATTTGGCATATGAAGGGATCTGTTTGACGACATCAAGTAAAGGGATGTTGACTTTCACTTGTTTCAATACCTCCAGAATATCCTGAGAGTTAGAAAGAGGTTTTGGTGCGACCAACCGTTGGGGAAATGGAGCAACTGGCTTTTCTAGAAGTTCCGGTTCTAATTTTTGTGGGACATTACCAGATCCATCATTGTTGTCCTCTTCTGGTTCTTGAGGCTTTTCGGGCCTAACCGGAAGGGTTTTATCAATGATCTTCCCACTCCTAATAGTGGTGATGGATTTAGCGTGCCCCATTTGATTTGAGGAGCTTGGGTTGCCAACTTCATATTGCATCTTTGGATTGGGAAGAGGTTGAGCTGGGAGGTTCCCCTTATTCTCAATCGCATTTTCAGCCTTAAGTTCTTGTAGTGTCTTGTTAAGGTCTTGCAAGGCTTGTAGCATACCCTGATTGAAAAGATCTTGCTTTTCAAAATGTTTTAACATCGGATCCTCTTGAGATTTCTCTTGTTGTTGTTGTGCGGGTTGATTAAAGAAACCTTAGGGGGTAGCAGTTTGTCCATTTCTCCAACTAAAATTTGGATGATTTTTTCCACCAGGATTGTATGTATTAGAGGTAGATCCATTGAAAGGTCTTTGATAGTTATTTACGGCATTAGCTTGCTCATTTAACACTCCTCGAAAAGCAGATATTGTAGGACAATTTTCAGTTGTGTGAATGTTGCAATCACAGATGCCGCAAACAATTTCATTAACCTTATCCTTCTTTCCTTCCATGGCCTCGACTTTTCGTATGAGATTAGTCACTTTAAAATTTAAATCATCCTCTTCTTTTAGGAGATACACTCCACCTTTCTCCTTAGATTGAGTTGGCCTAGACGTGGTGTTTGATTTTGGGTAATGGTCCAATGATTGTGCATTTTCTGCAAGTCTATCGAGGTAATCCCATACCTCATCGACCTCTTTATTCATGAATTCTCCATTATACATTGTCTCGACCAGTTAGCCCATAGAAGATGTCAGTCCATCATAGAAAAAATTTGTAATGCGCCACATTTCAAAACTGTGTTGTGGGCATGAACTGACAAGATCCTTGAACCTTTCCCAACATTGGTAGAATGTTTCATCTTCCTTTTGGGCGAAGTTCATGATTATTTTTCTGAGGGTAATCGTTTTATGGTGTAGGAAAATTTTCTTTATGAATTCCCTCTGCATATCATTCCATGTGCCAATGGATCTAGGACGCAATGAATGTAACCACATCTTAGCCTTCTCTTTCAAGGAAAAAGGAAAGAGTTTCAGCCTGATTGTATCCTCAGATACATTAACAAAGTATAAAGTAGCTATTATCTCATCGAACTCTTTCAGATGTAAATACGGTTCCTCCGATTCAAGCCCATGGAACTTAGGAAGGAGTTGGATAACCCTTGGCTTGATGTCCATCTGTCTTGTATTTTCAGAAAAAATCATGCATGAGGGCGTACTCACCCCCGCCGGTTGTAAATAATCTCGTAGAGTACGAGGCGGGGGTGCTTGATGCACCTCATTCTCATCTTGAGTGTCTTCTACCTCAACCCAGGGTAGAGGATACTCAAGATGAGAATGAGGTGCATCAAGCACCCCCGCCTCATACTCTACGAGATTATTTACAACCGGCGGGGGTGAGTATGCCCTCATACATGATTTTTCCTGAAAATACAAGACAGATGGACATCAAGCCAGGGGTTATCCAACTCCTTCCTAAGTTCCATGAGCTTGAATCGGAGGAACCTTATTTACATCTGAAAGAGTTCGATGAGATAATAGCTACTCTATACTTTGCTAATGTATCTGAGGATACAATCAGGCTGAAACTCTTTCCTTTTTCCTTGAAAGAGAAGGCTAAGACGTGGTTACATTCACTGCGTCCTAGATCCATTGGCACATGGAATGATATGCAGAGGGAATTCATAAAGAAAATTTTCCCACACCATAAAACGATTACCCTCAGAAAAATAATCATGAACTTTGCCCAAAAGAAAGATGAAACATTCTACCAATGTTGGGAAAGGTTCAAGGATCTTGTCAGTTCATGCCCACAACACGGTTTTGAAATGTGGCGCATTACAAATTTTTTCTATGATGGACTGACATCTTCTATGGGCCAACTGATCGAGACAATGTATAATGGAGAATTCATGAATAAAGAGGTCAATGAGATATGGGATTACCTAGATAGACTTGCAGAAAATGCACAATCATGGGACCATTACCCAAAATCAAACACCATGTCTAGGCCAACTCAATCTAAGGAGAAAGGTAGAGTGTATCTCCTGAAAGAAGAGGATGATTTAAATTTTAAAGTGACTAATCTCATACGAAAAGTCGAGGCCATGGAAGGAAAGAAGGATAAGGTTAATGAAATTGTTTGCGGCATCTGTGATTGCAACATTCACACAACTGAAAATTGTCCTACAATATCTACTTTTCGAGGAGTGTTGAATGAGCAAGCTAATGCCATAAATAACTATCAAAGACCTTTCAATGGATCTACCTCTAATACATACAATCCTGGTTGGAAAAATCATCCAAATTTTAGTTGGAGAAATGGACAAACTGCTACCCCCCAAGGTTTCTTTAATCAACCTACACAACAACAACAAGAGAAACCTCAAGAGGATCCGGTGTCAAAACATTTTGAAAAGCAAGATCTTTTCAATCAGGGCATGCTACAAGCCTTGCAAGACCTTAACAAAACACTACAAGAACTTAAGGCTGAAAACGCGATTGGGAATAAGGGGAACCTCCCAGCTCAACCTCTTCCCAATGCAAAGATGCAATATGAAGTTGGCAACCCAAGCTCCTCAAATCAAATGGGGCACGCTAAATCCATCACCACTATTAAGAGTGGGAAGATCATTGATAAAACCCTTCCGGTTAGGCCCAAAAAGCCTCAAGAACCAGAAGAGGACAACAATGATGAATCTGGTGATGCCCCATAAAAATTAGAACCGGAACTCCTAGAAAAGCCAGTTACTCCATTTCTCCAATGGTTGGTCGCACCAAAACCTCTTTCTAACTCTCATGATATTCTAGAGGTATTGAAACAAGTGAAAGTCAACATCCCTCTACTTGATGTCGTCAAACAGATCCCTTCATATGCCAAATTTCTGAAAGACCTATGCACGACCAAAAGACGGCAGAGTATTCAAAAGAAAATACTAATTAGGAAACCTAATCTCCCACCCCCAACCTAAAATTTACATTGTCCTCAATGTAAAAGGTATGAGCATGCTATGCACATGGGACAACGAAAGTAAATGAGAAGTGATGGGAAGATAGTACCTGGATGACGAATCGAGAAAGACTTTCCAAGGATAATAACATAAAAGCGGATCAACATAAGAGAGAAAGTAAAACAAAAATAACAAAAATAAAATCCTACCTATACCAATTTCGCAGGTGCTCTCGATTGTATTTAGCGTATGCAACAAGCCTTTAAACCCCTAGGTTGCCCTAGAGGACGAGTTGTAGTCTCGTGAGGGTTTGCAGCATGTTACCCACAAACATTGAACTAACTAACTAGGAAAATGAAATGGAATGAAAAACTAGGTTACCTCCCAGGAGCGTTAAGTTTACTATCTATCCTAAAACAACATAAAAAAAAAACTACCCTAGTCCTAAGAAAACAGGGAAAAAACTACTCAGTCATGCCACACAGTTCCTCTTCCGGCCAATATCTGGATAAATTTCTCAGTATATTTCTCAACAGGATCATCCAAAAGCCCTTTTTGCAATAGGCTTTGATGCCCTGGAGCATGAATGGCCAGAGAGACTTATGTACCTTAGCAAAAATTTGTCGTTGATCCGCCTGAGGTATCCAAAGTATATATGATTCACCTGTGTCAGAAAAAGTCTCAAAGTTAGTATCCCATGGTGAATCAAAGACTACAGGTAGATAAAATTTAGAAAAAATTTTGAGAAGTAATGTAGTCTCAATGCATTCCGAAGTTCCAGGCTTCGGTTCAATTTTTAGCTCCTCTTCCTTTAGTGGTAAACATTCAGGGTCTGGGGAAGGAGGGGCTTCAGAGTGAGGGTTCTCTCGGTCAGTGATGACTAACAAGATGTTGTCTTGCAAGGCATCCACTTTATCTTTTGACATGAGATCGTTTGAATCTGCAAAATGTGCCAAGCAATCCCAAGAGTTGGGAAGTTCAACTGAGTATGACTTATTTTCTATATTGGAGCTTGTGATGATCTGCCCAAGGAATCCATCATGCTTGAAAGTAGACAGATGTATGCTCTCTTCCTCCAGTCCTTCACAGACAGATTGGAAATCAGTGGGGGAAGCATCGATGTGATCACTTTGTTCATTAAGACTACTCAATCGAGGCGTTGAATTGTCAAACGTGTACAGTTCAGATGGTGGCCTCAACTGAGTAGTTTCAAATTCCAAGGTTATAGCGGGCAACTCGTCCTTCTCCTGAATCATATCATCATTCCATTCAAGGGAATTGTCCAAACATATCTCACAGGAGATAGACGGGTCGGTTGTAAGGAGCTCATCCACTTATAGATCAGACATGTCAGGTGAGTGGAGTAGCTCATTATGACCGTTCTCTTCATGTAATTCTTGATCATTGACCTGGACCACACTTAAGAATAATTTCAGGGGAACTGTGGCTGCACATTCAGGATTGCCATAATATTCATCGTATTCTAGTTCAGCGCAATGCACATTTGGGATGGGATCACTTTCCTCACATTCTACACCTAGAATGGGTTGAGGTTCACATAAACTAACCTCTTCTTCATCATTGGAATCTAGTGTGTCATGTGAGTGAAGTGTGTCATCATCATTATATTTGAAAGACAGCCATGTCTCTTCCCCATTCTTTTGAACAGTCATCGAGATCAACTCATCAGGAAATTGCATAACATGCCCGTTAACGTAATTCAACTCTTCATTCCAAATTCTAGAGTTTTTCAAAAGCGAGTGAGGATCACTTTCTTTGCATTTTATTTTTGGATTGGGTTGTGGCTGAAACGAACTAGCCTCCGTTATTTCATTAGAAGTAGGGAATCCAAAGGAATAATCAACTGGATCAACGGGTTGCGGTTGGGATGAATTAGTCTCCATTAGCCTATCAAGGCGTGATTCAAGTGTTTCTACTAATTTCCTCATGCCAGTAATATAGTCTGTGTAACTCGGATATGACTCCTCTTGGATCATTTCTGGTGAATATTCAAAAGTGGCTGATCCACGAGGGTTCTTAACATGTTGTTTTACTGACTCAACCTCGACATATTTCTGTTTCCATTGATCAAAACCATATGGGTCATCTATCGGGAGTTGATACGCGTCATCATTCCAATAATCACGTACTATTTTCTTAACTCATGGAATACAATTATTCTCCCACAGATAATCACCAAAAGACTTCTTAATCGGTGGAGCATCATATTTTGATTGATTCTCGAAGAAATTTTCAAAAAAATTTTGAGGCGTAGGCTGTTTTCCATAAGCTATCTCAACATACTGTCGTGCCCACTCATTCATATACATGGTGAAACCCTAACTCTGAATCTAATCCTAAGTAAAATAAAAGAAAGGATCCTACAGCAGTATGGAAAGTAAGAGAGGGAGAAGTTAGAAGAAAAGTACCAAATGAGAAGTTCCTATGTTAAGATCCTGCAAAAGAAAACAAAACAAGTTAGTTTCTAAAACTAATAAGTCTAAGATTAGAAGATTTCTAAAAATAAAACCCTAATTCTAAAAATAGAAAAAGTAAAGAAATTAGAAAGATATCACCCAATTAGAAGTTTCTATCTTAGAATCCTACAAAACAAGAAAACAGGTTAGTTTCTATAAATCAGAAAAACCTAAACCTAAAGTTAGTAAAATCCTAATCTTAATCTAATTCTAAAACCAATTAATTTCAGAAATACGTAGCTGTCAGTCCCCGGCAACAGCGCCAAAAACTTGTTCACTCCCCAAGTATAGGGTTGTGATGTAGTAATAAACTTGGTAAGACCGAGGTCGAATCCACAGGGACTGAAACTCGTACGTATTCTGAAACTAACTAGAACTAGAACTAGAATGAGATGAAATCTAAAACGAGTGTGATTTGAGGAATAATGGTGAAATATTAATCTAAACTTAAAGAATTCAGGGAAAGAAAACTAAGGATTCAGAGGATCCACCTGTAGAGATCAGGGAGATCTTATGCCTGCTTCATGGATATTAAACTGAACTTACTTGATGTAGTTTCAAGAGATGAAAGGTATATGAATTAGAATGGATTCCATTACCAAACAATGCCTAGGAGACAAAGCAAACAACAGAATTAAACTAATTACCAACCAATCACATGTATGAAGGTTAGGAAGGGTACTGACATCCAACCATGCCCAGGAGACGATGGTGAACAACAAGGCTTCCTGACGTCATAAACATAACAAAACAAAAGAAATACTCAAAGCCTTCGCAGACCCATTGTAATTTTAGTCACAATGAGACCATTAAAAACTAAGAACATTCCATTAATAATCAACTAAAATCAAACTTAGTTCAGTGTAAATAAAAAGCACAAGCAAAGAGTCTCCCATCAAGCTACAGGCTTCACCTCTTAGCCCTAGCTAAGAAGTTCAGCCAGACATGGATGGGCTGGATCTCTAATAATAAAATAAATAAATAAAAATAATAAGAAAAAAAAAACAAACTTCTATCCTTCTGTCTCTCTCACGTTCCCGGCTCCCAGCCGTGGATAGCCCCCTCTCTCTCTTTCTCCTCTTTCTCTTTATAGTTGCGGTAGTCAGTTCTGAGCATAGTTGGTGGAGAATGCATACAGCAGGCGTGCGTAACAAGCAAGAATAGGGACTCCCCTGCGTAAGTTCTTTTACGCAGTCAAGAAGATGAGCTGTAAATGGCCCACTTTCCTCACTTCCTTTCCAAATAGATAACGTCACTTGGGATGTCTTTCGACGACCTACACAATGGACGGTTCAGATCGATCGTTCGATCAAAGATGGTGGGCCACAACCACCCGAAAATCCCGGATTCCACGGACGTGCGTAAAGCCTATGCGGACGTGCTGACGTGTTCGGTGGGCCCCACGGTGATGTTTTTTATGTAATCCACACCACCACCGAATATTTCGACCTCAAGGAATAGATTGAGTCCCTTATCCGAACTGAACACTTATGAGAGTACGTTAATAGAAGGAGAGATGAGCGACCTGATAAACAAGATGAGCAACAAGGCAACAGAAACAGCAATGAAGCGATGGGTAAAATACGCACAATATTCGGAGGTCTCATAGGAGGTGGGGACTCGAATAGAGCTCGTAGGGCACACAGTCGAAGCATCAGTAGTAGCAGCACAGAGCACGACATATACCTCACTAATAAAGCTGCGAAGGAGCATGAGTTGAGTCCCTACAACTTAACCTTCACTGAAGAAGATGCCTGAGGTATCTACCACCTACATAATGATGTCTTGGTGGTGACCATGACCGTGGCCAACCACAAAGTGCACCGCATACTGGTGGACATCGGCAGCTCTGCCGACATCCTCTTCATTTCCGCCTTCGATAAAATGGGAATCAGGAGGTCCAGACTATGTCTTATCTACATTCCCTTACTAGGGTTTGCTGGGGAGAAAATCACCTCTAAAAGAAGCATACTAATGCCTATGACTCCAGGAGAGGGTCATAACCAGACCATTGTGATGATCGACTTCCTTGTGGTCGATTGCTCCTCTATCTACAACAAAATATTGGGATGACCATCCCTCAATGTCATGAAAGCAGCGGTATCTACCTACCACCTGTGGTGAAGTCCTTGACCGAGCATGGTGTCGATCAGGTTAAAGGCGATCAGCATGAAGCCCGACAATGCTACTAAACGACGCTTAGGTAGAAAGTGCAATAACAGACAATGGCTATCACCTCTCTCGGCCCTTTAGAAGAATCATTCGAAAGAGGGTCTCCTATGGAGGACCTAGTGGTTGTACCCCTCTGCGAGACTAACCCAACCCGCATGATTCAGATTAGCTCGTTGCTAGCCCCAAGTCAGCGAGAGGAGATTGTCACCCTACTAAAACAGCACGCTGACATCTTCGTATGGTCACACAGGACATGCCTAACATCAACCTAGAGGTAATGGTCCATAGACTGAACGTCGATCCCGACCACCGACTTGTGAGACAAAAGCAACGAGCATTCGAACCAGAGCGATATGCAATTATCAGTGAGGAGGTCAGTAAGCTTCTCGAGACTGAGTTCATTGAAGAAATCTATTATCTCGACTAGATACAAATGTCGTGCTGGTGAAGAAATGAAATGGAAAATGGCATGTGTCGACTACACGGACTTGAATAAAGCGTGTCCAAAAGACAGCTTTCCTCTCCCAAGGATCGACCAACTGGTCAATAGTACAGCAGGGCACAAACTTCTCAGCTTCATGGATGCCTACTCTTAGAGAGTCATGCACGAATACGACAAGCAGAAAACAACCTTCATCACCAACAAAGGGCTCTACTGTTACAAGGTCATGACTTTCGAGCTGAAAAATGCCTTGTCAATAAGATGTTTGCTAAGCAGATCAGGCGCTCTATGGAAGTCTATGTCGACAACATGCTTGTCAAGAGCATCAAAATAACAGATCATGTGTTTAACCTCGAAGAGATGTTCAACATCCTAAGGAAGTACCAAATGAGGTTAAACTTGAACAAATGTGCCTTTGGGGTGTGCTCGGGAAAGTCCTCAGCTTCTTGGTCAATCAGAGGGGAATTGAGGAAAATCCCGACAAGATTCAGGCACTGTTGGACATGAGCTCGTATAAAACTATGAAAAAAATTTAATGCCTCATGAGCAGAATTGTGGGCCTCAACAAGTTTGTCTTTAGAGCTACTGATGAGTGCCTACCATTCTTCTGACAACTGAAAGGCAGGATGAAGCCGACATGGGCTAACGATGGGGAACGAGCCTTTCAATAACTCAAGCAGTACTTGGGGGTGCCCCCGTTACTCTCCAAGCCTGAATAGGGAGAGTCGCTGCTGCTCTACTTGGCTGTCTCAGCCAAAGCAGTTAGATCGACCCTAATACAAGAGGTCGGAGACAAGCAGTTCCCGTGTATTACGTCAGTAAGGCACTGGTCCAAGCTGAGACCAGATATTCCGATATCGAGAAGCTTGCGCTGGCCTTGATTGTATCATCGTAACACCTCCGCCCTTACTTACAGGCCCACACCATTGTGGTCCCAACCAGTCAGCCCCTCCATCAAGTGCTCCAAAAGCTCGAGGTGTCAGGGAGATTGACGAGGTGGGCGATTGAGCTCGACGAATTCGACATCATATACCAACCCCGAGTCGCCATCAAAGGCCAAGCAGTGGCCGACTTCATCGCAGAGTTCACCAATAATGGACCCCTAGAAAAGGTTGACAATGAAGATGAAATTAACCTCCAAGAGTGGACCCTCCATGTTGATGGATCCTCCAATTCAAAGGGCAGTGGAGCGGGGATAATCCCGGTAGCTGTCACAACTCAAAGTGCAAGGTCGCAATGTAGTAATAACTCGGTGAGACTGAGGTCGAATCCACAGGGACTAAACTTATACGTAATATGAAAATAACTAGAACTAGAATTAGAAAAAGATCTAAATTGAATTCTAAAATATTTGAGAGGAATTGTGAATAAAGTATCAAGAATCAAAAGGAAACTAGAGTGTTAGGGATCCACTTGTAGCTATCGGGATGTTACCTTACTTGATTCAACAAACACAACTGGAATCAGAGTCCTATCCTATCCAGTTGGAAGATGAAGCAATTAAATCAAATCTCCAAACTTTTCATTGATCTAGTCCCTAATGAAGGAGTATTGTGATAATTTGAAGGGAATTCATGCATCCATCATGCCCAGGAGACGATGGTGAATCACAAGTTTTACCAATCTCACAATCTTAAAATAAGAAAAGAAGATATTCAAAACTATCAGAGCATCTATTGTAATTTAAGTTACAATAAATCATAGAAAACTGAAAATATTCCTTAAATTCAAACTAGAAATCAATGACGTTCAATACAAACAAGAATCAAAGAAAATGAAGCATCAAAATAAACTAGAGCTTCACCTCTTAGCCCTAGCTAAGAGATTAGCTAGTTATAGCTAACTCAAAAATAAAAGAAAAAGTAAAAGATATACTAGAATTCATGAAGAAATTGAAGTGGAAGAACGTTGTTAGCGCTTCGCCTAGACCCTCTCTCTATTTTCAAACCCTAGAAGATGTTTTGGAGTATTCTAGGAAGTCCTATTTATAGTTGTGAAACTCCAACTTTCGCACTATCACGCCCCAAACTCGGAAACCGGGCTCACAAAATTCCCGATCACCGAATCCGGCGCCGACAGCCTCGGTAGTATCCCATTCTCGGCTTCCAGCGCCCATACGCCAGATTCCGATCCTGGGATCCTACAAGGAGGATTTTCAGTATGAAAATTTTTTTGTAATGTAATGGAGCATAACCAAAAGCATAACCAAGTCACAAAACAACATCACCACATATCCACTATATCAAAAACTTTTTAGTACAATGCAGAAAGGGAAATACAGGGTGATCAAAAAGCTCCAAAATAGTCTGGTACGCGCTCCTGCCTCAGCGCTGCTGCTGTCCAACGCTACCTGCACGCAACGGTCGTGCATAAGCTTACAAAAGCTTAGAGGGTGGTGTAAGTGTGTGTACAAGGCAAACGCCAAGTGTACAATATCAGAGTAATGCGGAAGTATGCGGTAAATCCATGAATACTATCAGCTGTACTAAAGCTATGCAATGCAAGGCATGAATGCTATCGGCCATACCAAGGCCATGCGATGCGAGGCCTATGTAGCCAAATGTCATATACGATATGCAATACAAGCGTGCCAGTACTCATCAAGTATACATATCAGTACAGTTCCTCTCTGGATATCACAGGGGTCTAATACACCTCACACTGACTGCCTCCTCCCTAGCTGCACAGTCAAGCAAGTGGAAGAGACCACACTATCCGCCTGACTAGTAGTCTGCCAATACCTACCCGGCTCGTCGATAGCGGACACATTTACGAGCTGGTCAAACTCAGCCTAGCTTATAGCCCCCTCACTCAGGCGGATAAGGCCACACCCCTTTCCAACCGACCACGACACAATGAGAGACGCGGCCTACTGGTATTCGGCACTCGGGCGCTCGTGTATCCACTCGGTCTAGACGTTGGAGCATCTCCTGGTACCAAAAAGGTTCTGAGACTCTCACCCAAGGACATCCTAAGTGCCCACAGTGCTAGAATAAAGTATTTCCGGTATCCGATACGGCCATCCACGATGTGCCTGTGGAGCCACGGCCCTGATGTCGCTAGGGCGTGCAGTGATCAAGTCACACATATGCGAGATGCATGATTCACACCGTACAATCATGCAGCAATCTCACGCGTACCACGCGATCATGTGGAGCACTCCGGCTCATAAGGAGTCCCGTAAATCTCTCAGTCCAACGGCTTATGCTATGATCAAACATTCTTCATATCAAGCATACAAATGATGCGTATGTGTATGAATCATGGAGCTATACTAAGCATGTTATAAAGTGGTGAACTATCAACAAATGTGGGCTTACTAATGGACCCTAGGGAGAGTTATAATGCAGACATTTAACCAACATTATTCTTACAACGTGAACGTCAAACCAACATTTCTCCCAAGGCATAACCTGTCATCAAACATTATTACACACACTATGGAGGAATCCCTCATTGTAATGGACCCTAAGGACACCCTGTTGGGCCTCGACCCATGGGCCTTATATTCATCAAATGGGCCGCATCATATGGGCCTTTTATAAATCAAGTAGGCCACATCAAGGGGCCTTATGTACATTGCAATGGGCCATATCCCACGGGCCTTTGAATACATCACAATGGGCTTTGTAACATGGGCCACAATTACATTGAATGGGCCTAAACACACGGGCTATATATACATCAAGGTGAGCCTCAACAACGGGCTACAAATTCATCCAGATGGGCCTAATCACGTGGGCCTTACATGTATACCAAGGTGGGCCACACCAAAATACAAGTGGTGACGATGATTTCCACCATTAAAATCCCTAAGGCCCACCAACAAATGTATATAATATAATATAATATAATATATAATATTTACAATATAACCTATATAATATAATATATGTATATAAATATATATATATAATATATGATATATATATATATACACACACACACCACACACACGCACGCACACAGTACACCACACCACACCACTCACGCACGCAGCACATGCACCCCCACCGTCCCCTGGACGGTGGGGATAAAACAAATAAATCACAGTGGCTCCCACCGTCCGCCTGGACGGTGGGATTTAAACACATCCATCACTGTGGGCTTCAGGGGGGGCCCACCATGTTGCTTATATGCCATCCAATCCATCCATAAGGTCGCACATGCCTGGATGAAGGGTACAGACAAATTTCAGCTTGATCCAAAACTTCTGTGGACCCCAAAAATGGGTTCAATAGTAGAGTTCAATCGCCACTTTTTCATGTGGTGTGGACCACCTGAGATCTGAATCAGCCTGAAATTTGGAGGGAACCCACCTCAGGGGGTGGTCCACCTCATGGACGGTGTGGATACAAAATATACATCATAGTGGGGCCCACATGAGGGGCTGTGGGTCCCTGCACGGACGCCCGCCCGCGTTAAAACGCAGACCGCTTCTTCTTGTGTCGATCTGCAAAGAAAGGCCGCTTTATTTATTTTTTTTATTTTTTTTGAAAATTATTTTTTTATGGTTTTTCATCTGTGGAGCCCGCATCCGGTGGATCCGACTCTGCCATTGGTCGCTACGGCTCAAGACAAGCCAAATAAGCCCAATATTCATAGTGTTTTGACGTATAAAAATGTTAGGGGCATTTTAACGGTAGAAAATGTGGTTTGCTATGCTATAGCCCGCCCGAACCTCTGATTGACTCCATCTTTCAGCTCAATGCCTAAAATGAGCTAAAGAAAGGGATGGACGGCTTGAATTTGAAAAATATGTCAAGGTGCGGCCTATATAAATGACTCACCTAAATAGCCTTGAACCAAGGCTAATATATTTGGTTCCCATTTTAAGTCCAGAGTCCCTGGACGGTCTGAGGCTCTACACAATTCAACTAAGGTGGGCCCCACACCAAAGAAAGGGTTGGATGGTGTGAGTAATGCATACATCAAAGTGGGGTCCATCCAAGTGGGCCACACAATCAAACACCACAAGAAAAGAAAAAAAAAAGAGAGAGAGAGAGAGATAGAGAGAGAAATGGGACATGTATGATGGAGGGCTCCGCCACTATGAGCCCTCCCTTACAAGCATCCAATCATACATCAATGGGTCCTATTGCATATGGACCCTCCAAATCAAATATCAATGGTGGAGATCCCTCTCCACCCAAAATGAACGGTCTTTATGACCTCTATTCAAGCTAGGAAAGTAAACATCATGATGGGGTCCATGGAGAATGGCCCCATCATGGAATGATATTGATAATCAAGATGGGCCATCGGCCACATCTTAGGATCCAAAGTAAGATCCACACCATTGATCGGTGGGTCTCACTTGGCCCATCATAATGAAAACTAGCCTATAGGAGCACCCACTGGTTGATCTCTTTGGCCCGTTGGAATGCCTATCTCCTTGTGCTCCTCTTTGATGGTGGAAGATGGGGTTTGAATGGTTAGGATAATGGTTAAAGGGATGGGAAAGGTGGGCCACCAAAATCACTCTTTTCTCTCCATGGAAAAGCTTGGACGAGAGCCTCTCCTCTTGCTTGGGAAAAGTGATGAGAAATGAGGGAGAGAGGGTGTAGTAAAGAGAGGGAGAGAGTAGCTTAGGTAGGCTATGATTATTTGTAAGAGAGGGTGGCTTGCAATAAATGGTTGTAAGAGGGCTGAGGGTAGGGTGGCTAGTCATAAGTACTTGTAAGAAGGCTAGGGGGTAGGGTGGCTATAGCTTAGACTAGGGTGGCTATAGCTAGGCTAGGGTGATGTCATCCATTACCCTCATAATTACCTAGGGATTTGTGCCACATGGGATGGGTGGGTCCCGCAATGTGCTGTCCATGGTTATTATAATGTATGGTCCACATCTCATGATCTAAGCGTCGAATTGACGCATGAGATGCGGCGTTGGAATCGCGGCGACGGCGCGGTCACAATGGTATGGGTCTCGAATTAAACCGACTCGAATCTAAAGGATACGACTTACGGTCATGTGCAACGTCGATTATCAGTCGCGGATTGCCGGACTTCGACGGAAAGGATTGCAGGATTCATCGGAACAGTACGAACTAGGATACGGGTCTTACACGCACCGACTTGGAAAAATCTAGAAACCTCCTCAAATTTACGCACTCTATGCAGTTCCCAAAATAAACTTTCAGAACTTTCATTTTTTAGACTCGGAGTTTTAGAATATATTTTTTCAGGACAATTTCATGAATATGATCTTTTTTCAAGACAAGTTTAGGATTACTTTTCTTTACTTCAAATCTTTGATTCTCTTCATTCCTCACTTGGTTTCCTTGGATTTTTGGCATGTGAATTCTTCATTAATGACTTCTAAATCTCTAAATCTTCATTTAGTAATTTTTAAGCATAAATCTTCCTTTTGGCATCAAGTTCACCTTAAGTTCTCGAAATCACCTCACACATGAAAACATGCATAGTTAGATCGATTAAACATTATCATGTTTATAAAACCAAGGTATAAATAGAGGAAATATGCAATATTTCAAACTCAATAGTAGCACCTGACCAGACCTGCATATAGTATGCCCCAAGGTTCGGGTTCTCGACATCCAACAACAAGGCAGAGTATGAAGCACTCCTCGCCGAACTCAGACTAGCAAAAGCCATGGGAGCTCGAGCCCCGAAGATTCACAATGATTCCCAACTCATCATCAACCAAATCACTGCTAAGTACCATGCCAAGGGGGGAGAAAATGATCACCTACCTTTAAAAGGTGAAGGAGCTTATCAGCAAGTTCAGCAGGTGCAAAGTCACCTTGGTCCCCAGAGCAGAAAATACCCAAGCAGATGCCCTGGCAAAGCTAACTACAACAGTCGACGATGACATTGCCAAAATGGTCCTAATCGAATTCTTACCTGAGCCCAGCATCGGCTGACCTGAACAGAAGGAAACACTTCCTATCACTCCAATGTCGAGATGGATGAACCCGTTCATAAGCTTCCTCCAATAGAATAAACTATCCGACGACAATCTAGCACCTTAATATTAATGGATGATGATTTTATTTATAACTGGTAATGGGAAGAATTGGTTAGGATAATTTGATCTGCGATGTTGGTGGGCCATGCACTTTGGAGTGTCACTAGATGGATGTGACATGTTTGTCTGCATTTGGACTAAAATACTCTCAACCACAAACATCCTAGCATGCACTCTCACCCACACATTGTTGTATATGTAAATTCACTCCATAAGGTGCAGAACTCGGGTGACCCACAATAAAGGAATGATAGGATGAGATGTCAACCTGTAACACCCAGTGCCTCTGGTACACGGGTGTTACCTTATCTTAAAACCCGCACCAACCAAGCCTAAAACACTAGACGACTTAAATTTTTGATATGTACAAGATGGGACTTCCAGCTAACATCAAGACCATCCATTGGAGTCAATAGGAGCCAAGCTTAACCTGACACCAGACAGTAATGTAAGACTAAATGAACGCCCCAAGTTAAACTTATAGATCAAATTACCTAAGTCATGTTGGGGGCAAGACATCCACTAACGACCCTTGAGGGTTAACTAGCGACCAACTAAACCGTCATTACGCTACAAACCCCATTTAGTCGTTAAAAACCAGTATCAGGCCCACTTGACTAACAGATCGGGTCATACGGGCCGATAATAGCCCCAAGGAAGTGGGTAACGGTTCACCTAGGCCTCACCATCGGCCCAAAGTAGACCAAGATCCCTGTGTAGAGTCCCCAATGCGAATGGACGGAGTGGATCTTGATACTGATATTTC
Organism: Magnolia changhungtana; assembly: GCA_030180095.1. Taxonomy (NCBI): domain Eukaryota; kingdom Viridiplantae; phylum Streptophyta; class Magnoliopsida; order Magnoliales; family Magnoliaceae; genus Magnolia; species Magnolia changhungtana. Next base: position 10,100,903 of record JASAUF010000662.1, read on the forward strand.
AGTGGGCCTCTACACGACACGTGTGCACTGAAAGCACTTGTGCGTGAAGTGCACCAAAACCTCTGGCTCGGTCAAACAAGCTTTGACCAAGCCCTTTTGCAAATGAAAAATCTCCCGCCACCTGGAGATTTATACCGACCCCATTTTGAGCTCCAAAGTGGCCCACCTGGGCCACTTTTTGATCGATCTGAGCTGTCCATCTGGTTCGTGGGCCCCGCTTGACCATAACCGTATAACGGTTTGATTTCATGCATAGGGGCATGGAAAATCAAGCAGGGCTGTCCATGCGGCTGAGATCCTTGAGCAGTGGGCCCATCTACCACTATTCGAATGGCACTAAATCGAACCAATCAAAGGATCCCAGCCAACCGTCCAATGAGAAAGAGGAGTTTTCCTCCATTGACAAAAATGGACAGACACCGTCTGTAGCAGGGAGAAACGCAGGAAAACATTCCCTTTTGGGAAGGAGGTCTCTAATGATTCCTAACTGTTCGATAGGCCTCATCCAAACCATCGAAATCCTCTCTTCCCTGGCTATATATAGGGCCAGAAGCCCTAGGGATTCGGACCAAGGGAGGGAGAATAAGAGAGAGGAAAGAAAGAGAAAAGAGAGGCCAACCCCCTATTTCAACTTAGGAGAGGCAGGCAAAAACTGTCCGAGGTAAAACATTCTCCTTTTGTTCTTTTCTTTCATTCTCTTTGTGGCTTCAGGTCATACTAGCCTAGACCAAAACCAAGCCAAGCAATGGCTGGGTTCGGTCCAGCCGCAGTGATGTTTAGTCAAGCCAAGCAATGGCCCACTTGAGACCGCATTTCGGGCCCCATTTGAGGCTTGTTTTGAGCTCTCTGTAGATCTTTGAAACCAGCTCAGAAAGCAAGCCAATAAATGGCTATGATGGGAGCCAAGAAAGCAATAGTTGGGTCCCTGTTTTTGGACCAGAATAGAGCCAACCCATGGCCCTATTCTAGGCTGAAATCCGACCCAACTAGAGAGTCTGTTTCAGGCCGAGATTTGCCAAAAGATGGCTGAGTTCTGGGCTGAGGACATGCAGGGAAACATGTTTCTGTTAAGCTCTGTTTTGAGCTAGGAAAATCGGCCAAACAATGGTCATATCTTGGGCGAAAATCAGGTCAATGCAGTGGCATTTTTTGGGCTGGAAACCAGACCATATTGTAGCACTGTTTCGGGCCTAGGCCAAGCCAAGTAATGACTGAAGTCTGGGCCGAAAATCTGGCAGGGAACGAGCCATGTTTAACCTAGAAATCAAGATCGAAAACAGTTTTCAAAAAAACCTACTACAGAGGCCTTGCAGTTAGCGAGCTGCTCTGAGTGTGGGCCCTGCAAAAATTGTAGGTGGGCCTCACCCAACGCCAGTGGGCTACCTTGACAGTGGGCCCTGCACTGACCGTGGGCCCCACCAAAGTGCTGGTAGGTTGCACTGACGATGGGCCATCATGGGCCACCTGTGTTTGGACCGTCCATTAGGGACCTTACACCCAAATAGGGACCTTAGGCTGGACGTCCCTCAGTGACGTCTAGTGTTGGATGTTTGCAACTAACAGCAACTGTAGTATTATAACCTAATATTACTGTATATATAACTATACATATATATATATATATATCTTTATTCATATATGAAAGATATCATAAGTGGTGGGCCCCACATGAGACCCACCTTGATGTAGGGATTCCCTATCCTCATCGTCCAAATTACTGGGTGGTGGGTACCCACCATGAAGTACGAAATTCGTCCTAGCCATCCACTGCGTAGATGGTGGGCCAACATGCCACTGTAGTAGCAGCGGCTGCTGCATCCACCAGCAACTCTGTGGGTCTCACACACTGTTTGTGTTTCATCTATGACATCCAAAAGGTGGGCCGCACCCTGCTGACATCAGGTGGGCCACGTTCAAAAGAAAATTGGGTGGGCCACTCCATTTACGGGGGATTCAAATCTCAGTGGGCCCCACCGTCTAGAAACAGTGGGCCATATGTGGGACCCACCAAGCAGATTGGCTGGTATACGTTGCCTAGCAGCAAACCACTGGTACTGGGATGACCATAAGTTTTGTGGAGCCCACCTTGACATGTATATGTTGCGCTCTAACCGTCTATCCAACTGACGGAAAATGAAGTGGAATCAAATTCTTTGGTGGGCCACGTATATGGACCCCACCTTGATGATAGCAATTCATCCAAACCCTCCATCCCTTTGGTGAGCTCGTCCTCGGGTTGGGAAGAAAAATAGGATAGGCCTAATTATCAGGCGGGGCGCACTATAGTGAACAGTAAGGGATGAGACGGCAACCCTTGAAACCCTTCGGGTACACAGGAGTTTTGGGTCAATATGATATTTATTTTCCAACAAATTCAGGTCTTTGTGACCTTACGAAAAGATTAGATGGAAAATAATTGTTATGGTGGCCCTGTGTGGTTTAAACCATGGAAACCATTATCTCCACTATTACCGTGATATAGTCCAAATGTAATGCCCCATGTTTTCGAGGGCCGTGTAAGAATTCGGCTCTCGAATTCCCAGGTGTCATGGATGCCCTAATGGGCTTCATATTTTGATTACATTTAGATGATTCATAAATAATAGAGGATTTAGCAAGGCATGGAGCATAAGTACGTCATAAAGCAATATCAATTTCTACTAAATATAAAAAAAAATATCTAGACAACGAATCCAAAATCATCTAAATTGGGAACTAGTCCCACCCATACGTGACCCAAAGCGACTAAGGCCCTGGTCCATACCCCACAGTAGCCCGAACTCAACTAAAAGGATCCATTGAAGGTCTGGAAGTAGGGAAGCTCCTCTTCCCTATCCTTGCTCACCTCGCTTGGCTCGTTGAGCTCCGCCTCACCTACATCTAGTAAAATATCTGGTTGGTGTTTTAAAACACCGTCTCAGAGTAGGAGTGAGTGATTAACTCAGTGGGTGTTATTAGTTTTAAGTTGTAACGGGCATCAATTATATTATGAACTTAATGAAAAGCAATCATTTACAAACACCTAACTAATCTTATTAATGCATATGCATGTTAGATGATATGATGCATGCCCTCGCCACAACACTCCCTCGAGTGACTCCATCTAACGATCGCGTATGTCAACACTCTCTTAGAGCAACCTCGACAGCTGAGTCGCCACCCTAACTAGTGCGATGTAATGCGATCATATTAGTCGAGTTCTTAGTTAAGTTCATTCATCCAGCAGTTTTGAGAATCTGGTACACCCCACGTATCAATGCTCTAATCTGGTTGCGAGGCTAAGGCCCTCCAACGTGTGAAGTCGAGACCCCGTGATCCTTGATCCCGTCGAGTTCTCCATCCCCGACTCCAAGCACATGGGGAGTGCCGAGAGGAAGGGATCACTCTCGGTCACTACGGGGAGTCATGTCACCCCAGCGTAGGCCAACAGCTCGGACACGGTGTCCCATTCCACCATGCCTGACTTACGAGGCAGTGGATCAACTTCAAGTGGTTATCGGTGGGCGGCAATGGTGGTAGGGTGTTCCAGGTTATATACATATGTGAGCAAATAAGGTTAACAAATAGGGCTGATTGGTAAGTAAGCGAGACCGCACGAGTCAGGCGAATATACAACGAATGACATCGGGTACAAGGGACCCATGTAGTCGAACTACTGCCGCCCATACACACCCGCCCAAACCTATGGGTTTAGCCCTAGCATAGTCCTACCGATGGGACTACCGTCTCTCCTCATGTTTTCGACCAACTCAAGGGTATGAATAGTGAATCATAGCATGCCAACTACCAATGCATCATACAGCATAAACAACATCATGGTTTCATACTCCTCAACATACAATTTAGATTCTCGTAGCAAGCAAAGCTAATAATATCATGAAATAAAGTGCATGTGATTATGTGTGTGAGTGAGGAAGTTAAGCACTTCCTTCATCTTAAGAAATTATAAGCACAAGAGTAAGGAATCATGGATACTAAGAAGCAACACTATAAGGAAAAATCTGACAAGGCATGAGCATGAGATCATCCATACACAAAATCATGTGAGAGGCAAGAACATCATCATATGAAAAGCAAACACATAATTCCATGCAAATCCAACAAACATGCAATTCCTAAGATTCTTCTAGATTCTACAAATATAGCATCCAAGCAATCAAAATCATTAGATTCGTAATAAAATTGGTCCTAGGCCACCTAAGGATAATAGTCCGTACCTATGGATCGTTAGAGAGTTAGAAAATGACCTAGAAAAGAGGGCTTTTAGGGTCGGACGACCGGAATCCCTAAAACAACCATTTACATGTTAGAACTTCATGCAAAACCCTCTCACACACAAAGGTTTCAAGAAAAAGGGGTAAGAGATTCACCTATACAATCAATGGAAGCGAATGGGTGGTCGTGGTGGAGGATTCGTCGAGGAAGAGGTGAGGAGTTGCAAGCATCGGACTCCCTTAGCCCCACTTTGATCTATGGCCCACCTTCACTCTCCCTTCCTCTCTTCTTCCTTTCTTCTTTCTCCCTTTTCTCTCTTCTCTCTTTCTTTTCTCTAGGGCAAAATTCGTATGGGGAGAGGCGGTGCCCAAATAGGGCCTTTATATAGTGCCAAGTTTGGTGCGAATGACCCTAAGGTATGGGTTTTTACTATACTAGCCCTAGGGGATATTTTTCTACCATTTTGGAGCTACTAAGGGGTGTAGGAGATGGCACCCACTGTTGGATAGTTGGCCCTAGTGATGATCTACGTATGGGTATGATCGACACATCATTTGGATGCGCCAATCGACAGATATAATTAAAAGTCTATTTAACGGTCACCACTAGTCGATCGGGGTCGCGGCTATACGGATATGAGCAAGAAAATATCCTCACTCCACGTTTAAAGTTTAGTCGTAAACCAACTGTCCGAAATCCTTAACTTTGTATAAGAGTGGATGACCCAATTCACTTAATGTTCATCTCCTTTCTTTAGGGTATTTGCACATCTCATGCACTCGTCCTTTGGTTCAAGTGTAGTAGTTCTGGACAGTACTGAGGTCCGACTCCCACGATGAACGTCAAGCCCCGGAAGACGGACATTACTCTATAATTTTGGAACTAGTGGCCCACCAATGAGCGGTCTAGGGCTTGTTTGGAAAATCAGGGCATTTCTGAAATGAATTAGGTATTAAAATTTCTTATGGGAAATGATTAGGGTTTGGATTAACTATGTTCGCAGTGTGGCTTATTTATAACTGGTAAAAGTAGAGATTCAGTCAAAATTACTCTAAACCGTTAGTTTTAGGCTAAAAGAGTAATGAGGTTGATTTGGTCTATTATTCAAGATCCGGGCCTCATCTGATTCGGCCTCGGGTAGATCTTTAATTTAGTCATGATATCTTGATTAGTTAGCGATGAGTCGATTAGATTTGGGCCCTACGTGAGTAAATCATGGGGCTAAACTTGATGTCCAAGTGATCGGGCAGATTCATTGGCCTCCTACGATTGATTAATTTAACTTGTGCGGTTCTTTACTGATTTCACCCCCGGTATATACTAACATTGAGTACTAATGGTTATTAATTGATATTATAAGTTAATAAAAAAAAAATTAAGGATTTTTGAAAATCCAAAACAGTGAAAATCCGGGATGTTACACCAAATGACCTTTTGATATGATTCATCTTTGGGAAAATACTCCAAAATGATCTCTTAAAATAGATAAACATCGTAAATGGTGCGAACATCCATGGGAGCCACCTTATGTATTTGAGATCCACGTGTGAAGCCTAGTTCAATCCATAGTAAGGGTGAGCTTAAGCCAGTTAGGCCACCCTGCTTGAATAACTATATGATGAGCCTAACACAAGCCTAAAATGCCTTGTTGTTGTACTACTTTGAACCTTCATGTTGGTTGGACAAAACCATAGGAATACCTGACAAATATAAATGGTGATTATAGGAGATTCCTTGAGTGGCCTGGGCTGCAAGAAGACTTGGACCGAGTTCACAAACATGACCCTACAGGTGATGATTTTCCTCCCCTTAAGCTTTCCATCACTAACTAGACTAGAAATAGTAGTTTTATTAAATTAATGGCTAGCTAGACTAATGATAAACTATGAGCGAAAATAAGATTATATTCCCTTAACTTATCTATTTAATATAATAATTCTCATGCTTACTATTGTTTAGACTCCTGATTTTAAAGCTGCCTAGGTGAATAACCTAATCATTCATGTTATGTATCCTATGTTAACTCAGTTAGTGCGTACTGATAGAAATATATGTATTGTTCCTCATTCCCTTTTTATATTATGATCTATGGTACTATGACATGCATACCGTTGAAATCTCTCCAGGAGAAGTTCTAAGCAAAGGAGAGTCCATACTTAGGGTGTAATCAGACTAGTTGTAATGTGAGTAGGCCCCTGACATGGAAGTTTTGGTGTTGAGTTGATTGACCACATGTTGATGGGTACTGCACACACCATAAGACGGTAGCCTCATGGGCCGGGGATGGTGGTCATGGGACACTATACCCGAGTTGTCGGCCTACGCTAAGCCATACGCTCCCTGTAGTAACCGTGAGCTCATTTAAATTGACTGGTTGAAATTGGACTAATAATGGATTGGCAAATCATGCATGCATAGCACAAACCAGCTTCTATTGCTGTTATATATAACATACAGATTCACCTGACTAGATGTTTTGCCCGGGGCACCAATCATCATATATTGTTATCGTACATATTTGCCTGACTGGATGTTTTACCCAGGGCATAAACCGTCTGGATGTTTTACTTGAGTCAATGATCACATGGTTGACGACCCCAATGTCCGTCTGGATGTTTTACCCAGGACAATGATTGCATTCATGCTTTCATACATTTATCAAGACTGCATCTATTATGTTTTAGGATGACTATATGTTTTTTTTATATGATATTCTCTGTTTAGGGCGGCAGTGTGTAATCTTAAGGGGAGATCACACTGAGCTGGCCACTCATTCATCAATGTTCAACTGTACAGAGGACGCAGGTGTAGAAGCCGATGAGTACGCGGCTAACTTGGAAGCGGTGGCGATCGAGGAGTTTTGCATCAAGGAGCCGTAGCAGGAGGCGGCCGCCTATTTTGGGATAAACTAGTAGATTAGCTCTTTATTTTTATTTTTAGTACATTTAGGAATTTGAGAAACATGAGACTATATAATTGACCCCCAGCTGAGTGGGCCAGAATATTGTTCGTATGTTGGTTCAGTTATACATTATGTTTCTTTTCCCATTATCTACACTTTGATTTACTCGTTGATTACCGTTATCTTTAATTAACTCCCGAGTTCTTGGAATTGGAGTCATGTACTCGGGTTCTGAAAACCGAGGTGTTACACAACCAATGGTTTTTTTTATGCACAGTGAGCATGATGGTGTGGAGAGCAAGTGGAGCCATTTGAGGTGGTTTATGAGATCCATGGTTCATTGCCTAAAGCCCATATCTATAAGGGCGATGATTCGAGCTCATCAAAGTATTGTTTTCTCAATGACAGAATCCCCCGCTGGCGATTGGGGAACGAGTGTTAAGGCTATAATCTGCAGGGGGTGATTGGATCACTCAATTCTTCCACTGGGGATAGGTGCATGAAAGGCAACTCCAAACGTGATCTAGCTATGGTAACAAGGAACTTGGGCTCTTGTAGTCTCTTGAACTGATCTTTACTGCCTTCCCCACTAACTTATGTGAGAGAGAGAGAGAGAAAGAGAGAGAAAGAGAGAGAAAAACAGAGAGAGAGAGAGAGAGTGATTCATTTGGATCAATGGAATTCCATATACAACATGGTTATCACGTATGAAATATACACAAGCGAATTATCCTATCCATCTGATCAACCTTCAATTCCTTTACAACGGAAACGGTTCAACCATCAATTAGGTCCATCTATCCCATGTGCCCCACTTGAATAGTCACTTCGATTAGACAATTCATGAAGAACATATCTCTAGCCTGTTCTAGAGTATAGAGACCAAACCCATTGGCAAATCCTTAGTCTCCATGATACTCTAGGGCATCCATCAGTTGAATCTCTTAGGAAATCCATTCATAACCTTTGATAGGAGATTCAACCCACTCTCATTCCTTGGTTACCTTAATAGGAACATCATATGCAAGGTACTTGATCGTGAAGCTGAAACAACAAGAAAATTACAGCATCGTGATCGGGAGAGCATCGGGGAGCTGATTCAAGCACGAGAGAGTGAAAATCAATCAACCCAAGACAAGCTACAAAAGAGGACTCATTCGGACAAGTAAGTGTCATTGTTAAGAGTTTAAAGGTTAGCCTCCTTCCCTGTAAATGATTGAGGCTAAGAGTTTTCTATCCACAAACTCGATTATGTGCCTTATGTGGGACATTGGTCGGTGTGGCTTAAACGTAGGTGCCTTATGTGGAACCTTGGTCGGTGTGGCCTAAACGTAGGTGCCTAGTGTGGGACCTTGGCTAGTGTGGCCTAAACGTAGGTATTTAGTGTGGGACCTTGGCCGGTGTAGTCTAAACGTGGGTTCTTAGTGTAGGACATTTGCTCTTGTGTAGGGCATAAATCGTAGAGTCCTTTGTATAGGGCTGTAACAGTTATAGTGAACCTAATTTAAAACTATTGATAGTGAAATCCAGCACACTCTCGGAGAGAGTAAGGTTGTCGGGAGTGGAGTAGGCACATAGCCGAACCACTATACATGCTTGTGTTTGAAATTGTCATTTGCACATCTATTTAATCATGCTTATATAAGTTTGAATGCTTAATTATTTATGCATGATTGAATGAATGTTTAAGATTGATAGGTAGCACATTCCACACACAAGTTCACAATGCTATAGGCTAGTTGTTTTATTTGCATATCTTAAGTAGCCTATGTGATTGGACCCTCTATTGGCTTGGAAGCCTTTAGAGTTACATTGTCTTACTTAGTTTAATTGAAAATAAATTTAAGTTAGGCAGTAAAGTTTTGAATTAGTATAATTATTGAAAAGTCCTATTAACCCCCCCCCCCCCTGAACTACTTCATACTTTTATTACAGTGGTCTCAACCGCAATTTCACTGTTGTTTTTTCTCCCTACTATTTCATGAATTCTACAATAAAAGAACTTCTCTAAGTCAGGGGAAGGGAATTTCTTTTAATATTATTTTTTAAAAAATATTTGAGCTACATGACCATCCACAAGGACTTCCCTTAGTTGAAGGGAAGAAAGTCCCTCTTATTAGTTTTACTTCATCCGACCTATTGAGGTCTACATTGCTCGACCTAGTAGTTCTACTTCATTCGACCTACTGATTATATTAGCTCAAGAAAGACACACACTCACAACATTCACGATAGACCATTCATAAGACCACACATTGCAAAAATGTATCTTTTCATTGTCAGATAAGGAGAATTACAACAAACAAACTAAAAATATAAAGGAAATAAAGTTTTACAAGTGTTGGAGGGGGGTGAGGCTTGGTCTACTCTTTGGGGGCAGCTTGGCTTCGACTTCAGCAAAGGCTGGATCTTCAGGAGTCTCATCGGCCAAGCAGCCTAGGTCGAGCTCCAGATACTTCTTTCTAACGTGCTCCCAGCATTTCTCGTAGCCGAGGCTAAACTACTCCTCCAGCTCGTCATTCCGCTTCCCGGAGGCCTTGTATGCCTCCACTGCTACCTTTTGTGCTACTGGATAGAGGCCTCAACCTCAACTAGCTTGGCCTCCATCTCAGTTAGCTTGGCCTCCACCTCTGCTGACTTGGCTTTCACCTCTACTAGCTTGGCCTCAGCAATGAACAGGTGCGACTTTGTTCCCTCTAACTCGGCCCATAACACGGCCTTCTCCTACTGCACTTCAGCCAGCAGAGCCCCAAGGGTTATCCCCCATTTATATCTTGGTTTTATGAACATGATAATGCTTAATGTTTTATTTTACTCATGTTTGTGTTGCAAGGTGAATTTAAGAGCTTAGATTGAAAAGGGTGCTAAAAGTATGGATTTGATACTCAAGAATCACTAAGGCAAGGGATGAATCTTAGGAGACCAAGATTGAAGAATTCGCATGCTAAAGATCCAAGAAAACCAAGTGAGGAATGAAGAGAATCAAAGATTTGAAGGAAGAAAAGGAATCCTGAAATCGTCCTAAAAAAGCATATTCTAAAACTCTAGGTCATTTTGTGAAATTGCGCAGAGTGAAGTTTATTTTGAAAAACTACGCAGAGTGAAGTCTATTTTAGCAAACTGCGTGAATTTGAGGCAGTTTATAGAGTTTTTCAACTAAGAGCGAAAGTTAGAGTTCCACAACTATAAATAGGACTCCCTAGGATGTTCCTAGGATCTTCTAGGGTTTAGGGAGTGGAGTAAAAGGGTGGAGAAGTCGTCGCCAAGAGTATTTCTTTTTCTTCCTTAGTTATTTTCATGCTTTCTTCTAGGGTTTTAGATCCAATCATGTCTATGGTTGGTTAAACCTCTTAACTAGGGCTAAGAGGTGAAGCTTGTAGCATGATGGGATGTTTCTATTGCTTTGCTTCATATTTTTGTTGAATTCCATTGATTATAATTTGATATTTAAGGAATACTTTCAGTTTTTAATGGTTTATTGTGACTCAAATTACAGTAAATCTGCAATAACTTTGAGTATCTTCTTTTCCTGATTTGAGATTGTGAAATTAGTTAGTTTTATTGTTCACCATCATCCCTTGGGCATGATAGAGTGATGGAATCCTTCCTAATCTTCACAATTCTCCTGCTTTGAGATTATGAGATTCATAAATCCTGTTGTTTGCCATTGTCTCCTGGGCATGGTTTGGTGATGGAATCCCTGTTAATTATCATAGCTCTCCTTAATTAAGAATTAGGTCAATGGAAGTTCAAGTTTGGTTTTATTAATATATTTTTCAATTGGATAGAATAGGACTCTAATTCTAATTGTATTACTTGAATCAAGCAAGAGGGCTCCTTAATCACTACAAGTGGATCCTTGGCACCCTAGTTCCCACCTTTAAATTCTTAGTTTTAATTACTTAATTCACAATTACTCTCTCAAATACTTCAGAATTAGTTTCATATCTTCTTCTAATTCTACTTCTAGTTAATTTCATAAACGTACAAGTTTCAATCCCTGTGGATTCGACCTTGGTCTTACCGAGATTATTACTACATTGCAACCTTACACTTGGGGTTGTGAACACTCACTCCTCCCCAGATATCCTCAGAGCCTCCTGCAGAGAATCGGCCTGAGCAACAGCCACATCCCTAGTAGCAGTAAAAGTCTCGAGGGCCACAGCCTTAGCCCAAACTTCAGCCCCCATAGCCTCAAAATGGGTCCTCATCTCGTGAAAAGCTCCATGGGCAACAATAGCCCTAGTGGTCCCCTGAGAAAAGAAAGCACAGAAACATTAGTCATCTACAAAATACAATAAGTTTGAGAGATAAGGATGAAGAGTTTGGTACACTTACCTTAAGGAAGGTGGTCGCCAACACCCCCAAGAAGTCCTTAAGACGCAGAGCTAGCATCATCGTGACTTCACTTAGCAAGAACTACCATGTGCCGGCTGAGAAGTACAGGGGAGCATGACCCGCTCGTCGCCACCTCGAGAACTTGATGTCCCGAGGTACCCTCTGCCTCCGCCTACTAGTCATCGACTGCTGCAATGCCCTCAACCTAGCGGTCCTCATTCTAAGCAGAGGGTGACTTACCTTGTCACCGGTTGTGGAGGGAAGACCTCCCTCGTTGGTTCACATGGGGGAGCTGCCCCACTTACAACTGCCAAGGTCGGCTTCTTGGCAATGAGCCCTTCAAGGATGGGCTCGGGTCTATCATCCACAACCCTGGAGGACTCTCCTCGTCGAGCCAGATGAGAGGCGAAAACTTTCTTAACCACCTTCCTCAAATCCCCCAGCTCGGCTATGGAGGGAAGCTTGATCCTCTTCGGAGGGCGGGGTTGATCTGCCATTTCTACAAAAAATAATACCAGGGTCAGACGTGAAGAATCGACATCCAAACACAAAAGCTAAAAGAAAACCGACCAACTACAACATACCTATTGGTTCGACTACGGGCAGGCGAGCTTGATACAAGGACAGAGGAGTGATCAACCTCCTCCAATTCGTCTAAGCTACACTCTGCTCCTTCGCATGATTAAGTTGACTAAGTTGCAACTGAGAGAGCTCGAGCTGCTTCCAAGGAAGAGCTGCATAGAGGCATGACCAAAGTTAGCAAACGAGGTTACAACAATAATAAAGAAAGAATATACAAGATCTACAGCTTGGCAACTTCCAACCTAGGAAAGCAAATTCGGTGGGGACCCGGGAGCACAGTCTACCCACCTCAGCCACTGGGGCCTCCCATTCCCCCAATGCAGATAACCACTTGTCCTTCCAGCCCATGTTGGAGGATGGGTTGTTAGTGATGAGGGTCTGACCCTTGTTTGCCCAAGAAGAGAAATAGTACCAGCCCCGAGCGCTTGGGTTGGCCTTCATTCTGTACAAGTACAAAAGCTCATTCGCAGACATCTTGGTATGTTTGAGCTAGTGTTATAGGATAAACGTACCAAAATTGGCCTACAAGAAATTGGGAATTAGCTTGCTCAAAGCCAGCCTGAGGCATGGGCAACATATCGTACGATATGATGGAGAGGAAGCCGTAGACCGCACTGGAGGGCCATGACGTATATGGAGACCTTGTTCACGCAAGGGTGGCCCAGATCTTGGCAAACTTTGGGAGCTCAAAGCACCACAAAATTAGAAATGTGGAACTCCGACCTAATTAAGGCCAGGTCTGCATCCAGAAACCGCGGACACTATCTCTTCTTCTCGAGCTCCCATAACTAGCGATGGTCTACTCGAAGAAACTCCCATGCGAGAATCCATGCTTTTCGAGATGGATTCTCCCTGGAATGCCCCATCTTAGAGCCCCCCCCCCCCGGACCCTTCCGATGACATTTCAGGAGGAAGAAAAGAAAACGAAAGGGGAATAAGAGAGCAGAGAAGAAGTGCCGGAGAGGAATGATAAGACTAGCCGGACAACTCACCGGAAATCGTCGTGGCAATAGGAAGCAGCGGGAGAGGGAATGCGAAGTGAAGTAGACCCCTCGCCCTTATTTATAGCCACCCAGAGTTGCAGCATTAAATGCGTGCATTTAATGCTGTAATTCAAAGAGACGCCTCAGCGCACGCCTCCATCCACGTGGCAACCAGTGATTCATGGGCATGCCCCGTTACTGAGGCAAGGACAGATGTCCTCCCACCATTTGCCCGAAGACGAAGAGGCACCGTCTAGCCCACTCCTCGTACAACTCGTTGCTATCATCATTGTATCTTCCTCAATTCTAGCGTGCACAACCTTTCTCTCTCTCACAATAAGAACAGGCGACCCTGATCGAGCCGACCTCTCGACCTCTCCCGCATGAGACCTCGTGCTTGAGCGTCAGTCCAAGTCTGTTTACTTCTCGAGCTCCTGGAGAGCGCTCAAAAGTAGGGGGCTACTGTTATTGGTAAAATTGGACTAACCAAACAATAGGAATAAGATGGAAACAATAGAAGCAACAAAGGAAAACAACTTGGATGAGAGGTCGGGTAAGAGCTCGGCCTCAGATGCCGACCACGACCTCCACAACTAATCCGAGTACCAACCATGAGTGGTGGTCTTGGTTGCCTAGTTGACATCTCACTATCTCGACCAAGGAACGGTTATGAATGCTGACCTGGCCTTAACCGAAGGCCCTAATCTCAGAAATCAACCCTAACCTTGGCCATCAACCTCAGCTGTCAACCTCGGTCAGCAGGACCTCGACCAAACGATCTAGAGGTCAGCCTCGGCTAATTAGCCTCATCCTCAGATTCTGACCACTAGGGAAGACCATTAGGGAACATCCCCTCCATATACGAAAAGGATTCCCTTCCCGAGATCTTCACCAGCGATCATGCTGAGATAAACGCCATATACCCGGGGGGAGATCCCTTCTGTGATACATATTTACATAGCAAATTCATTGCCATACATGGAAAAGGTATTAAAGGGTTATAAAAATGACCCTACCTACAGAAGGAGGTATGCACAATCACCCTAATTCAACTATGCCCATTGTGTGCTTATTCTAA